>CM066043.1:176789776-179189776 GCA_033557465.1 Ichthyophis bannanicus | reverse complement strand
CCTCACCCCACCCACACAAGCACATCACCTTATCATACACCCCTTCTCCACACTCACAAACAACCACCTCTCACATAACAAATGCCATAATATACCTCGCCTCACAACAATAATATGTAATGACAATCATCTCCAAACACACCCAACCCCCCTTTACTGATACAAACACTATGATGCACATTAGTAAATGCATGCTCCGTAAGAAATAAAGTACCCATCATAAAAGACCTTTCCACAACATATCAACTGGACATTCTAAACATTATGGACACCTGGCTTACAGAAACAGACATGGTCCTTATGAATCAACTCCTACCAAATGGATTCTCTCTCTTCCACTATCCCTGCACGTCTCAAAGAGGAGGGGTACTAATCATCACACAATCCCAACTCCACTTCTACCACCTCTCCACAGAAAGCTCCAAAGAAGCAGACATGGTGACTATAACCAAAATAAATCTGACTATCTGCCTTACATACAGACCCCCTACCACCACCATGTCTGATCTATCCAATCTAATTGGCAAATTTCTAGATCTCACCAGGGCAGCAAACGACCTCCTCATAATAGGAGACTTCAACCTCCCCTCAGCAGAACAAAACACACAGCGGTGCTCCTAAAAGCCATGACAGCAATGGATCTCGACCAAATCATCCAAGCCCCCACACACAAAAACGGTAACACCCTTGACCTGATCTTCACCAACACCCAAAGAATACACATGAAAACACCACAGTACTTTTCCAACCCATACCGTGGTCAGACCACAACTTAATTACCTTTCTACTCCCACTGAACACAACAACAAAGCATGCCATCCAACTAACTAGATGCTTCTGGCACTTTCAAAAGGACTCCTTCCTGGAAAACATCTTACCATAGCTAGAAGTTGAAGGAAATGACCCCCATACCCTTATCAAACTGGAACCCCATCATTGAAAAAGCAGCTACCTCCACCTCAAACAATACCTCCTTGAGAAGCAAGAAATCCAGAACTCTATGGTATACCCTGGACCTCCAGAAGCTAAAAATGCAACTCTGAAAACTGGAACAAAAATGAAGAAAACCAAACTCGAATTGGACAGACACCTCTACCTGGCCCTGATGACTACATACCAGAACACCACCAACAATGCCAAAGGACTTCACACAAAACTAATTAACAACTCATTAAACAGACCAAGAAAATTATTTGATATCATCAAGCAACTCACAAAACCCCCACTCAATAGTCCTCGTACATCATCATAGACCATCAAACTCTGGCCAGACACTACAAGCAGCACCACCCTCAGCCTAACACCATGCCCTCCCCCCCCCCCCAACCAATCCCACCCACCCTGCACCCAATGGGCAATTTTTGCCCCTGTCAGTGAGGCTAACATCATAGCCACAATTACGGCACTCAACACCACAACATCCCCACTTGACAAATGCCCAGTCACCTGGATCAGATCCACCAAACAAGAACTCAGCCCTTTCATCACAAAACTCACTCATTCCATATTACAACAAGGATACATACTAGAGTGCCTGAATCTGTCTTCCATTCTCCCCACCCAAAAAAACAACAACCTTGACCCAATGGACCCAGAATCCTACAGGCCGATTGCCAGCCTTCCACTCATAATGAAAGAAATGGAGAAAGCAGTCCAACAACAGCTCTAGGAACACATTGATAACAACAACCTCCTCGACACACAACAATATGGCTTTCACCCACAACACCGAGTGGAAACACTGATGATCTCTCTCATGAACACTGATAAAGAGAACTCAGAACAAGACGTAGGGATGCATCCTGATATTCCTTGACATCTCTGCGGCATTTGACACAATGAGACAAAACATTCTTCTCCAATGTCTCCAAGCCACTAGGATCCAAAACACAGTATTGCAATTGTTCAAATCCTACCTCACCAATAGGCAACAACAAATAAAAATTAGACACAACGTCTCCACCCCATACCATCAGACAAAAGGCGTAACACAAGGATCCACCATATCCCAATTGTTCTTCAACATCTATCTTCAAACTCTGTGTCAAATCACCAGAACTCACAACATCAACTTCCACATCTATGCAGATGATATCATGCTTTACAGACAATTCAGCCAAAGTCATCCCACCAATACAAACCTTGCACATTGCTTTGAAGACATCCTCCAATGGCTAGAAAACAACAACCTATCTATCAACCTAAAAAAACCCCAAATCATTATTCATCACTAAAGACATCAACTTCACACCTCCGGACTCCACCACACTGAACAACATTAAAATAAAGGTACAACCCAAAAACAAATATCTAGGGATCACGCGTGACCAACATCTCTCCCTCAAACCATAAATACAAAACACCATAAAATCTATTATAAGATCAGAACCCTTCAACATCTCCACCCCCTTCTCAAGTCAACAGACTTCCACTATGCATGCCAAGCCTTAATCCTTCCCCACATAGATTACTGCAACGCCATTTACCAGGGTCTTCTGCTCTCCACTCTATTCCCTCTCCAGACAGACCTACACACCACAGTTCGTATCTTTATAGGACCTCCAGATACAACCACATCACACCCACGCTGAAAGTGCTGCACTGGCTTCCTCTACTCAGCCAGATTAAATACAAGATGCTATTGCTAGTCCACAAAGCTATCAACAACAACTCTGTATCACACTTACAATCTCTGTTCCTTTATAAAATTATTTCCTAAATGATTAAGTGCATGCTAAAACAAAATAATAACATGAAACTGAAAAAGCAAAATGAAGCAAAATCAAAACCTTTGGTCTGCATACCCCTATACTTTGTTGACCAGGCTCAAAACATTGTCAGGATAGGCACCAAGAATCAGTACCTTACTTTACACCATAGTTGTCAGTCACTTCAGAGATTTATCATGTAAATGTGAATAATAAATACGAATTAGTAGCATAAATAAAAAAATATCCAGTCACTGTGCCACTTTGACTTTCTAGGGATGTGCACAAGACAAAAATCTTCAGTTCTTTTTTGATTCATTTGGACTTTTTCCCAGTTCTCAGATTTTTTTTTGTTTCTCTTTACAAATTCATTTTAATAAAATGTTTTAATACAGCACATTAAAAAGGTCTAATGTGCAATTGTGAGCACTAAAATGCTTAAGCCTTCTTCTGTATAAGCCTCCTTCTGCAGATGTTTTAGAATGATCTTCTTTAGGTGATGGTCTTATGACCATGGAAAATCATGTTTTTCAATTACTGGTTTTGCAGAACTTTAAACTAAATGTACAGAACAAGACATTATAAATCTGAATTTTGATAACTTTTGTTTACAAGAGACTCACTGAGCTATAGACAAATTGTTTTGCGCTCCATGCATGAAAAAGGTGGAATTAAGATTTCAATTTTAATTCCTTCAAATGTTGATGCCTAGTGATTATAGCAGCACCCTGCTGACCAAGAGAGCAGGGCTCGATTCCCATTGGCACTCCTTGTGGCTTTGGGCAAGTCACTTTACCCTCCACTGCCTCAAAAGAAAGGCCTGGCAATCTACTTCTGGTCACGCCTTGCCGAGAAAACCCAGGGGCTGCTGGGTCACTAGGAGTCACCATTGACCCAACGGCACACATTGCATTACGTAACTTAGCTCTTTTACAATATCCTAATTAAGGCTGTGTACTTAATATCAGTGGTGGGATTTGGCCGGTTAGCCCAGTTCATGCAAACTGGTTCCCAACATGGGCCGTGTTCGCTGAACTGGGCCGAAAATGGCATCCCGATGCTGACGCTGCACTTGCGGTAATCCCCCCACCCACCAGTAGTTTGACGGCATCAGGGGACCGCGGCCAATGCTGTCAAATCACTGGCAGGTGGGGGGGATGGGGCCACTAGACCATCAGGGAGTTGCTGTCTTGCGGTGGCCGCCAGAGGCCAGAGCGTGCGGCCCAGCAACACAAATGCGTGCCGTGCTGCCATCCGCTCGGCTCTAGCAGTGGCGGGATCAATCTGAACCAATTCCTGTTTGGATCGAGTCCTGCCACTGCTTGACATGTCTCCGCATTAACTGGTTTCCGGCAGCTAACACGTGACTGAGGGGCCCTTTCACTAAGCACTGCTAACCAATGCACTACAGCCTATTATTTGAACATAAAGGAGGCAATCCCTTAAAGAGAGTGTCCAAGTTGCATGCTATCTATGTGCACGCTGTAAGTCACGGTATTCTAGTGATTTCTGCATGTGGATGGGCACGTAAGTGCAATATGGCCAGTCTCTATTCCTTAAGTACATGCACATGTGCCTGTGCAGTGGGCATACAGAGGGGTTGCGTGCTAGTGTGTGCACATTATAGAATACGATGTAAGTGGCCCCCAAAGGAAAGCACGCATGTACTTTGCTTTATAGATCTGGTGCAGTAGATTCGCGCATGTACACATACCCCTCTTGCATGCCGTTGTAGAATTACCCTCAAAACAGAAAGAAAATAAGATGAGACCTGTTTTATTTACAGAATCGTACCCAGACTGCTTCATAGTAGCCACAAATAGCTTTGTGTTCAGCACAACTAACCTTATTAAATGACTTTGATAAGAGAATAAAACTGTACTTCAGCATCAAAATAGAAACTGCTATTATTTTTCTTCTAATTTTTAGGTTTTAAATGGGATCTTTGCTTTTGCCAGTGATTTCTTTCAAGAGTGAAAAATACTTCCACTTTTCCGGAATGACTCAAACTTTGTTCTCATTCTTACATGCTTTTGCGTGGACGCAAACTTGGCATATACATCGTCTAGCCTCCAAGTCAGAATCTCTAAGAGGCCAAAATGTGTAACAGCTCAGGTTTTGGGGTGCAGAGATGAAATTATAAATAGTCACATTTATTGAAAAATCAGCATATAACAAGATATCAGCACTGGAACTGAAGTTTTAACCTGCAAGTTTATAAGTGTAGAGTGAAATATTTTCTAAGTGTCTTTGATGGACTTTGACACTTCAGTTTGACAGGACTTTAAATCCGAATGCAGAGATGCCTTCCTGTCCTCCATCATAATGCAGAATTTATCAATGCCTTCCAAAAACTGATCTCTTTCATGCCCCTTTCATAATTAGAACAAACTTTTGAGTCCTGTCAGCTGGAAAGCAGCATAACAGGCCTGTCAGGTTTCTGGTGATAATGTCTTATTTTGCAATACAATATAGAAAACTGTCCTTTGAGTATCAGAATTGTATGCACTGCTTCAATGTGGAAAGATAAGATAAAACTACGGAAAGGCAATTAAATGCTTAGATCATATTAATAAAAGCATTTGCAGTGTTTACCGCCACGTTATCATCAGCCACAACATTGCAAAGTAAATACACTGCTCAAACAGAAAAGCAGCAAATTCACTATGAGATTATGGAATTATTTTAAGGAATATGGACAAGCTTGTTTCCTTTAGGGTTTAGGCCTTCATGCAGTTGTAGTAATTTGGGAAGGAGGCGGCAAAAGACATCTTTTATATTCATAACTTTATTAAAATTGACTTATATACATATTGCAACCAAATAATTCAGCACAGATGAGCTGCCTTTGAATTTTGGTGTCCATAATAGATCTAACTATTGTGCTTCCTAAGGTTTTTGTTTCCATTTACTAAATCTTTGAGGTCAATATTCAACCGTGGTGACTACCATGTAAAATGGGTCCTGTGGTAAATAACTTGCCTGAATGGAATTAGCACCCACTGGGGCATACTTACTAACGAGCATGCTGACTTTAAGGGGTATGTGCATCTGTCCTCCTGTTAGAGCACTGCTAATATGCCACACTGCACGTACCTCCAACAGCAGTATTTATGATTAGTGGGCATCCATAATATCCATACTAAACAAGATATGCTGTCAACACATATGTTCCGCCCCTAACCCGACCATCAATTGCACGCTACCCAGTTAACGTGGGATTTTTAGTGCAGCGACTCACACTATTAGCACAGTGTATTTACCATGCAGCAAAGTCCATACGAACCCTTAGTGCATGTTAGTAAACATGCTCTTTCAGCTGTTGGTAAATGGCCCCTCAGTGTTCTGTCTGCAGTTTCATACAATTTAATGCATATTTAACAAGATTATAGGGTACAACATAGGAATACAGAAGCTGGTAAATTCTTTCACGGTTTCATTAAAATGAAACATACAAATTCTAACTAAATAATTCTATTTAATATATGTTTTCTCATTCTTTGAATTCTATAAATTGTGACTGCATAAATCCATTTAATATACATTTGTACATTACTAGAAAAGAAAATACTATCTGATCGGCACTATTTCCACTCCCAAAAATTCATTTATAACTATCTTAATTGTACTAGATGAGTAACAGAAAACATGAATAACCAATACATAAAAGCAAGTAAGACTAACCTTTACAAATAATATACCAATATAGATATAAAATAAATTTATAATACACTGGGAAAAAAACAATAAAATAGCTTTTGTAGATTCTAAAGCTTCTAACAAAAAGAGAAAGAAAAAGAGTGGGGATCAATATTTAAGTGTGGTAGCTAGTATTTTTTTAAACAATAGTCACCATAGTTAAAAACCCAGATATTCAGCAACCATCTCTGGATAATGGTCAGTGCTAAATATATGGATTCAGTGATCAGGGCTGGAAATATCTGGATAGTGGAGATATTCAACTTCCATCCATACAGTCAATCCCATAGCATTTAGGAAACCTTTTTGCTGTCGTGTGTTATGGGGGTCATTCCAAGCTCCATTTAGCTGTTCTGGACGTCTGATCTGGATGTCCAGACCAGCTAAGCAGCTGGATCTCTCCTACGGCCGCCGAGCTCCCTACACGTACAGACCATTTGTGCGGGGAGCTCTGTTCGTGTGTGGGAGAGGGTGGGCCATGGGAGGAGTGAGGGCGGGCAATAGGCTGGGATGCGACCCTGAACATACAGGGCCGATTCTGAGGTCAGCCCTGTACATCCAGGGTTACACAATTAGATGAGGGACTTATTCCACCTCAAAGGTGGAATGTCCCTCTGAACATCGGGGGATGGCAGTGCAGAGGGCCAAGATTGAAGTGAGAGGTGCAGGGGGTTCCCCGCAGCCTGACCCCCTCAAATCGGGGGTTGGGCTGCGGGGAACAGGCCTATGACCGATGCTGCTGGTGATTGCGGCTCTTTCATGAAGCCACAATGCCATGGCGATGAGACACCATGGCACTGTGGCTCCATGAGAAACTTTACTGAATTAGCTAGGTAATTAATTAGCTAGGTAAGTGGCTAGACTTCCAGGATGCCTGTACCTCCCGGACGTCCAGCCACTGTGATGTGATTCTGAAAATTGCCACTAACCAGATAACCCCCAACTCTACCCCATCACTACCCATGGACCACCCCCGGATAGTCCCAAGGCGATCAGAGGGTCTCCCCAGAATATCTCACTGGCTGGCGCTTTTCTGATTAGCAGGTGCTACTAACCAGATAAGCGCCTTTGAATATTGGCACATGGGTATTCAGCCTCTTATAAAAGGTCAACATATTAACCTCTCCAGACAGGTCTAAAACATCATTCCACACATGCACATAAGAGTGTGTGGCTATTTTCGTGTTGGATCGAATGTAAAGATCAAGCAAGGCTATACTGACTCAGTAGCTGGGCCAGTTCAGTCTGATTCGTTGGACAGTTTTAAAAACCAATCTCAAATCCTTAAAATGATTATGACAACTAACTGACAGCCAATGTGAAAAATGGAGACTGTGAGTAACATAAACAGAAGTTCTGCATTTCATAGTCATACAGATGGTCACATTATGGGTTAACCAAAAAAGACGTCTTGGGGCTTTCCCAGAAAGGCTCATATAGAATGTGTTGCAATAATCAAACAAAGGGAACACCATAGATCGAATCACTATCCTAAAATCCTTGGCCTTCAACAAAGGTTTTAACCTTCCCAAAAAGTGAAGCTTGGAAGGTAATGACTGTAACATCTCGAGCCCATATAGATAAATGAGAATCTAACATAACATCCAGATAATCTAAGTAGACTGTAGCAAATATGCCATTCAACTTTATTTAAGGAGGAGGGCATAATCCTGATCATGAACCAGCAAAATCACTGTCTTATACATATTAATAGCTATCCCATTCATGTTTAACCAATACACCGCTTGTGGAAATTCCTTCACTGCCCTAGAGATATGCCAACCTCTGTTGTATTCAAAAGAGGCAAAAAGCATCTCATTTGTGCACACATGGGAATCTAAACCTAACTGATGTAGCAGTTGGTAAAGTGGTGATATATAAACATTAAACAAGGAAGGTGAAAGGACTGCCCCTTGGGGTACTCACCATGATCACAAAAGCCATTGAGAAACTTCTTTCCCCAATTTCATCTGAGATTCATGGGCAGATAAAAAGGACGCGAGCCAGGAGAGAATCAGCATTCCTAATCCTAAATTGGATAATCTTACTAGTATAATTCAATGCTCCACCATGCCAGAAGCTGCGGAAATATCCAAAACTTTCAGTAAACATCCTTTACTGTTGTTCTTCAAGCCCCTTAACAATGGATCTAATACTAAAGTAAAGGTTTCTGCATAATGTACCGAACAAATCTCATGTCATTGCCAACTGTCCTCCAAAAAATGTTGCAATTAACCAACAGCTGCTCAGCTTCCCCCAAAATTGTAAATTTGTAATAGACAGGTAGTTCTCTTTTTACTACAATTTGACATTTTATCTCAAAAGGCAGTTAATCAAAAATACAGACACAACAAATAATAAATATAAAAAGAGCATAATAAATCCATACAGCCTCTAATATCCCTCATTAAACAGAGACGTTACAAGCATAAACCTAAATCAACAGAAAATATAAAAGGAAATTAGGGAACAAACTTTTCCCGAACTATTGTTCCACCATAAAGTTTAAGCTCCTAGATCAACAACTTATCCTCCACTCATTATTTCCCCTCATCTAGCAAAAATTGTTCCGATTGTGAAGGATCCAAATACACATAACTATGACCCTGAAGATTAACAAAAGTACTTGCATGGGAAACTTAAAGAAAACAGCTGGCCCCCAAAGCCAGGACTCAAGTCCAGACATAAGAAAGTTTTCCTGCATACTGTAGATGAGTGACTTGAGCCATATCAGAAAAACCTGCACTCTATAATCACAAAGCAGCAAATCCTTTTTAGCATTGTTGAAAAAGTGACCAAGAAGGTGAAACAATTAACAAGCCAATCCTAAGAATCTGAGGAAATTGGCTAAATTAAGGGTATCACCTGAATCTTAAATATCTATGCCACCTTATTTCTCACTTTCCACATAAATCTGCCTACAAATCTCGTATTTTTAATACAGGTTCATTTAGTTTTTCGCTGGGAGACCTACTTCCCTCAGCAAGGCAGTAACTATTCTCGAAAGTTACCCAATGTTTTTCTTCATAACTTCACTACAGGAGCTGTACAGCTGTCCAAGCTACAAATAGTAACATTCATCTCCAATGCCATCTCAACCATCTGTACTGTGTCTATAAACTTACAGTGTTGCCATAACCTGGTGTTAGGATTTTCTCACTCAACCAGTGTGCGGTCTTCCAAATTAACACTGGAAACCTGCCTTACAATAAGATCTACTTTTGATATAAAATAATTGACAAATGCTCGAGGAGATGGGAAAAAAATTCTTATTGATCAGATCGCCTGACATGCAGTAATCTGTGAATGGCCCCCAACAACTCTTGCGGGCGTGATAATGCAGCCTGTATCTTTTTTTGTAATATGGAATTTCTTAGAGGCATAACCTGGGCACACTAGCATGGCTTCAGGCCCCTTCCTTCTCTGTTCACCCAACCGCTTTTCCATCTGGTCCCCCCCCCCCCCCATCCAAATGCATATGAAAAACAGACCCAATTCATCTTTTCAACTCTTTATTAGTGGATCAAGTCAGCCACAAGATGCGGATACAACCATCATAATTATAATTTGCACACATGAGTTTAACAATATTAACAGTATTAACAATGGTGGAAAAAAATGGCTAAACCAATTACCCGGCGGGGTACCACACTCCTCCCCGCTTCTCATGTTGACGGGTTCAGCGACCCTGGCCCACTCTGTGGCCCAAGACCACACCCCCTTTATACCCCCTCACCTGCCGTTCCAGGTGGATGTCTGGGGAACCCCCCTTTCTATGCTACTGGTGACCGGAGTCAGGTCCTAGTACCTGCCCCCCAATCACCGGGCCCTTGCACCCCATATTGGTACCTGGGCCACTTCCCCATTTTCTGTGGCAGCTCTCCCCTCCCCTTCCTGGTGAGGTCCCGCCACCAGGAGGGCCTGCAGTCTGACTCACCCCACAGTGAGTACCAGACCGATGACTCTCCGCAAGCCCTCGATGAGCAATTCTGTCCCAGTCTCATTTAAATGGATTCTGTCCTCCACATAGACCATCGCCCCCCCCGGCGACTATGCCACTATGCTCTACGACTATCCACCCTGCGCCCGCACTAATCTCTCGATTTCTTTGTTCTATTTCCGCCTACTCTTCTCGATGCTCTTCAGCCATTTGGCCCCCTGCCAATGTTGGTGGGGGATGATCTGGGACCAGATAACACGCGGTCCCAACCTGGCCTGCATCCAGGCTACGTCTGCCTTGATCTTGATAATGAAGTCAATGCCCTTGGTAGACACAAGGTCATTACTCCCCAAGTGCAGGACTACAGCTGGCTACTCTGAAGATGGCCAGTGAGTGCTGGTCTCAGCTGGATACACTGCAACCCTCCTCTTGTACATCCAACGTATGTGAATGCTGTTGGGATGGAAGCCAAGCTGCTGTCCGAAATGCCTACCAGTTGCCCTTCATCTTACCCAGTAGATATAGGAATGCCCTATGATCCAAACAAGCTTCACTCTGTTACCTAGTGAGTAAACAGCGTTAGCGATCCATCTGACTGCCTGATGTAAAGCCTGTAACTATTTAACTCCCATCTCGCAATGCCCTGTATTTGTTCCTTCCCCAAGCTCAAGTTGTGGGCTGCGGTAGCGACCCCTATTCGAAAGGAGTATAGTGTAAGCCCTATGGGCTCAAAGCCCGCCTCAGCTACCACCCTCAGCCACTTGGCCCTGAACTGATATTGTGATAAGCAAGACCCATCACCATGCTGCAGCAAGGGGCCTCCCATGGACGGGCGTACCCGTAAGTACTCCTGCATGGTTACAACCTGACACAGGTCCTGCACGGACTTGGCATTCAGCCACACCATCTTTCCCTTCCTAAGCCTGTCCAACTTGGACTGAACCAGGAATGGGCGCAACCTGTCCCCAACTACCACCACTTCCCCTAGCCACATGATGCTGCCTCACATGTCCATCATGGACCAAGGCAGGACCTCACTCATATGGAATGTCCCAAAAAAACATCAACAGTGTCATTAGCCTGAAGAGTTGCTCATCAAACTTGTCCCTAGTGACGGATACTGCCCGTAGCAAGGCCCCCCACTGTGCAGCCTCCCTGACCCAGCACTCCATTGTCTTCCACACTATGAACTCCTTCGTTGTGTCCCTTAGGTCCTTAAGATTCAGAAAGAATGCCACCCCCCCCCCCAATCAGCATTATCCAGGCCTGTCCTAACGTGGCTCCCTCTGCTCGGGTACACGTCAGGAACTCGAGCAAGAGCCTTGGTGTAACTCCACATGTGAGGTTGGCTTCCAACCTGCCCCAGGCTCACCAATAGGCCTTCCAGGCACCAGCTGACAGTGAGGCTATCAGCATCCTACTGGCACTCAGCTTCCAAGGGTCCACATCTCCTCTGGCATGGGCATCACCTTGGGCACAGCATTGGGGGGGGGGGGGGATCTGCCAGAAATGCTGGAGCTGAAAACGAGAAAGGATGTCAGCTAACTCGTTCCTCTCCACTGGAACATGGCTGGCCGTGATACATGCATTCAATCTCAGGCTCAGCAGCACCATTCATCTGATTAGCCACATCACCCTTTCTGCCCAGGTTGTTTGCTTGTTGATGACAAACATCACCGCTCCATTATCCGTATGAAAAACTACCTGCTGGTTAGCAAACTGGGGCTTCCAGATCGCCAGTGCCACCACAACCGGGAACTGTGGGCGGGATAATGCAGCCTATATCTTTTTTTGTAATATAGAATTTCTTAGAGGCATGAACCACAATCTTTTAATCCTCTAGCATTTGTAAATAGTCCTTTTCCAGATTTCCTATTTTTTCTTTTGACATTTGTTCTCTAAACATCTTAATAACAGCTTTTATCAGAGAGCTCATTGGAAAACCAAAGTTCATAATGCTGCTGCTGCTCTAAATATTGGTTCAAATTTGGTACATTAATATGCCCCATAATGACCATTGTTCCATTCCAAAAGAAAATGAATGCATCCACTGAGTGGGTCTTTGGAGCTCCTGATCCATATAGTCAATGAACTGGGATCCCCTAACATCTACCTCACATTAAGGCATAGAAATCTAGCTTTGGCATCCTTATCAACTCATACAGGAAGGATAGTATGGTATCAATAGATATATTGGCTAGACAGGCTTCATTTGATCCTTTTTTGTAAATTTGAATCTAACTAGGAGGTATGACTAGACAATTAACAAAGTTTTTAGCATCATATAAAGAAAATAATTTTATAATAGGTTACCCAGGCTAGGAGGATAAAGAGGTGCCTATTTTTAGCCTGTTTTATAAAGACACTATGGTAGTTATTTTGGAAGCATCTCTATGTGTAAACAGTATGACAGTTCTCTTCGATAGGGAGGATCCAGGAACAGTGAGTGGGCAAGGTCTTTAGGTTAGCTCTCCACTGAACAGGAACATCCCGGGTCATGGTAAGGATGGGTACGGTCTTCCACCTGTAGCAGCCACCTTCCCTTTCGGCTGAACCCTTTGATGCTGGTGGCTGCCAGGACTAACCTTCCCAATTCCCAGAGAAGCCAGAAGCCATAAACATCCAAAAACAGGATGAAGAACACAGGCATGCAGGAACTCACCATGAAGACTCTGAAAGGAAACAAGGTTGAAACACAACAGGAATTTGGAACAAAGTTGAGAAGACTCACAAAAGCAGTGAGGAGCCAAAAGCATCAGGCAACATTGGAATGATGCAGACTAGGCTTTGGTAAAGAAGTCTCAGCCTGAGGTGCTAGTCAGGAATAAGATTTCCCCTGAAAAAAGTAGCAGGTGTTGGACATGCTAAGGTGACCAGTTAGCCAAATGGAACCTACTGACACCTGTTGGCTGGAGGTCATAGGCTCATGTAAGTAAGATTCTTCTATGATGAGAATCACCTGCAGACTGACAGGGGAACCACACTTTAATTCCCTCTCAGGGGCAACCTCTAAAGAATCCACAGAATGGACTCTTCTCTGAAGCAAAGCCTTTCTATTGTACTAGATATTGTGATATAATACTCTATAATGCAGAATCTCTTCCACCTCAAATTCCAGCTGTCTATCTGCCATAATGAGATCTGAGGAAGCTGCCTGCTGACCAAAATAATCAGGAATAGCAGGTTTCAACACAGAGGCATGGAGGGCGTATTCAAGGAGTCAGGAAGCTGTAGATGTACTGCTGCTGACTTGATTATTTCTGTGATGGCATAAGACATGATTTTATGAAAAAAAATGTCGTGATCAGGGTCTACTATTTCCATACCATCAAAATCAAGCTCAAACACTAATGATTGCCACTATACATATAATTAAAAATTATTTATATATGCAGGACCAATCGTCACACTGTTAGCACATAAAAGTCACAGTAACCCTTTTAGTCCCATTCTCTGAACACATACAACACAGATAGCTAAAACCTGCCATTTCTTCCTCTATAACATTAGTAAAATTTGGCCCTTCCTTTCTGAACACACTACTAAGACCCTTATCCACTCTCTAGTCACCTCCCGTATAGACTATTGCAGCCTGCTGCTTTACGGTCTCCCTCAGAATCATCTCTCTCCTCTTCAGTCTGTTCAAAACTCAGCCGCACGGTTAATCTTCTGCCAGTCTCGCTATGCTCACATAATCCCTTTTTTTTCAAATCACTTCACTGGCTCCCTATCTGTTTCTGCATTCAATTTAAACTTCTCCTTCTGACTTATTAAATATATTCGTTCTGCAGCTCCTTGCAACCTTTCCTCTTTTATAAGTCCTTACACTCCTCCTCGGGAACTCTGCTCCTCTGGCAGATTCCTTTTATCTGTGCCCTTCTCTGCCACTGCCAACTCCAGATTTCATTCATTCTTGCTTGCTGCTCCATATGCTTAGAACAAACTACTCGAGTTAGTACGCTAGGCTCCTTCTCTGGCCCTATTCAAATCCAGTGTAAAAACTCACCTCTTCGAGTCTGCGTTTGGATTCTGATCTCCATATTATCCTGCTTATAACCTAACTGTATCTTGCTATTCCCACGATTTACCCTAGTCCTCTATGTTATTATGCGGTCTGTCTTAATTAGATTATAAATTGTTCAACAGAACAATTGTTCAACAGAACAGCTCTCCCACATCATCTCAGCAATCAGAACAAGCACCGCTCCTACAGACCCTTGCCCAGTATCCTGGATCAAAGCCACCAAATCAAGCCTCATCCACTTCATACACAACATGGTGCTCAACTCACTCACCCAAGGTCTCATGCCAGCTCAACTAAAACAAGCTACAGTACGACCAATACCAAAGAAAACAACCCTCGACAAGAGCAACCCTGCCGCATACCGACCAATATCCAGCATACCCTTTCTAGCAAAAATCATAGAAAAATCAGTGCAACAACTACTACAGGAACACATCGACAACCATGCTCCTCTAGATGACAACCAACACGGCTTCCGCCCCCAACATGGAGTCGAAACACTGCTGATTTACCTCTTAGATAACATCCTCCGAGTCATAGACAACACCAAAAAAGGTATCCTAATGATCTTCAAAGACATCTCTTCTGCCTTCGACACAGTCAACCACCCAACTCTCCTGGAAAGACTAAAGAAAATTGGACTTCATGGTACCACATTAAAATGGTTCCAATCCTACCTCACCAACAGGCAGATAGATACAAGTCAAGGTGGGCCACAACACCTCTCAACCCATAAAAGTCCTCCAAGGAGTGCCTCAAGGGTCCGCCCTCTCGGCACTTCTGTTCAACATATACATCCAACCAATATGCGACATCCTGAAAGCGAACAGCATTCAATACACCATCTATGCTGACGATATTATGATATACACACCTATCTCAACTGACAACCCAGACTACAATAAAATAACCGACTGCCTAACACAAATGACAAACTGGTGCAAGGACAACAACCTCTCAATCAACTACAGCAAGACTGAGGCACTAATAATCACTCGCAACTCAGACTTCATCCACCCACCGGATATCAGAGTAGCAGACACAACCATACCAATGAAATCGGAAGTAAAATACCTTGGAGTAACCCTGGACAACGAACTGAATCTCAAGACACACGTAAACAAAACAATCAAGAACGCATACCACAGAATGAGAATCATCAGAAGACTTAAACCCCTCCTCGACACAGAACACTTCCGTACCGTATGCCAAGCACTCATCATTCCATTACTGGACTTCTGCAACCCCATCTACCTTGGCCTACCAAAACAAACTCTCAAACCTCTTCAACTAGCCCAAAACACTGCAGCCCGCATTATATCTGGCTCTACAAGACATGAACACATTACTCCGATTCTCAAAGACCTACACTGGCTCCCAATCAGCTCACGCATCAAATACAAAACAATAATAAACATATTCAAAATCAAACACCACATTTCAGCCAACAGCCTGCACACCCTCATTCATCCAGACTCCAGCAGTCGCCCAAGAAGAAAAGGAACCTCCAACAGAGTCAACACCCCGAGCGACTTCAGAAAAACACAAAAGGATACCACAGAGAGAGCTCTCTCCCTGGCTGCCCCAACAATCTGGAACTCCCTCCCAGACGAACTTGTTGGGGCCACTTGGCAATAGTGATCATAGCATGATCACCTTTGATTTAATTAGTGGAGGAGGGATAGTAAGGAAATCCACAGTACTACCCTTTAACTTTCGAAAGGGAGACTATGCTAAAATGAGGAAAACAGTTAAGAAAAAACTAAAAGGAGCAGTTGCAAAGGTTAAAGACGTACATCAAGCTTGGGTGTTGTTGAAAAATACTATCTTGGAAGCCCAGACCAGCTGTATTCCACGCTTTAAGAAAAGTGGAAGGAAGTCCAAAAAACTGCCAGCATGGTTTAAAGGTGAGGTCAGAGAGGCTGTTGTTGCCAAAAAAGCATCTTTCAGGAAATGGAAAAAAGAGCCAAACGATGAAACCTGGAAACAGCACAAGCACTGGCAAATCAAATGCAAGGCATTGATAAGGCAGGCAAAGAGAGAATTTGAGAAGAAGCTTGCTGCGGAAGCAAAAACGCAAAATAAAGACCTTTTCAAGTACATTCGTAGCAAAAAACCTGTGAGAGAGTCAGTTGGTCCATTAGATGATAAAGGGGTTAAAGGAGCACTAAGAGGCGACAAGGCGACAGCGGAAAGACTGAATGAATTCTTTGCTTCGGTCTTTACTGAGGAAGATGTAGGGATGTTACCCATGACTGAAGTGGTATTTAAAGGTGTGGAAGAATTGAAGGAAATATCGATACATCGGGAAGATGTCTTACAACTATTAGATAAACTGAAGAGTAGCAAATCACCTGGGCCGGATGGTATACATCCAAGGGTGTTGAAAGAACTGAAATTTGAGATTGCAGACCTGCTATCAGTAATCTGTGAACTATCATTAAAATCATCTCTAATACCTGAGGATTGGAGGATCGCCAATGTAACACCAATTTTTAAAAAGGGTTCGAGGGGTGATCCGGGAAACTACAGACCAGTGAGCCTGACATCAGTACCGGGAAAAATGGTAGAAACCATCATAAAGAATAAAATTACTCAGCATGTAGATAGTCACGACCTAATGGGAGACAGCCAACATGGCTTTAGACAAGGAAGATCTTGTCTTACTAATCTGTTATGTTTTTTTGAAGGAGTGAATAAACAGGTGGACAAAGGTGAGTCGGTTGATATTGTGTATCTGGACTTTCAGAAAGCCTTTGACAAAGTCCCTCATGAGAGACTTTTGGCAAAACTAAAGAGTCATGGGATAGGAGGCAGTGTACTACTGTGGATCAGGAACTGGTTAAAAGATAGAAAGCAGAGGGTAGGGGTAAATGGCCAATTTTCCCAATGGAGAAAGGTGAATAGTGGTGTACCCCAGGGATCTGTGCTGGGTCCGCTGCTTTTTGACATATTCATAAATGACCTGGAAAGTGGAATAACAAGTGAGGTTATCAAATTTGCAGATGACACAAAACTATTTAAAGTTGTTAAAACCCAGGAGGATTGTGGAAAATTGCAAGAGGATCTTGATAAATTGGAAGACTGGGCATCAAAATGGCAGATGAAATTTAATGTGGAGAAGTGCAAGGTTATGCACCTAGGGAAGAACAACCCAAACTATGGTTACACGATGCAAGGTTCCACATTAGGAACCACCACCCAGGAAAAAGATTTAGGCGTCATTGTGGATACCTTGTTAAAACCCTCGGCCCAGTGTGCAGCGGCGGCCAAGAGAGCAAATAGAATGCTAGGTATGATAAGGAAAGGAATGGAAAATAAAACAAAAGATATTATAATGCCTCTATATCGTTCCATGGTGAGACCGCACCTTGAATATTGTGTGCAATTCTGGTCGCCGTATCTTAAAAAGGATATAGCGATTTTAGAAAAGGTTCAGAGAAGAGCCACCAAAATGGTAAAGGGGATGGAAGGCTACTCCTATGATGAAAGGCTAAAAAGGTTGGGGCTCTTTAGCCTGGAGAAGAGACGGCTGAGGGGAGATATGATAGAAGTCTATAAATTAATGAACGGAGTGGAACGGGTAAACGTAGATCGATTGTTTACCTTATCAGAATATGGAAAGACTAGGGGACATGCAATGAAGCTACAGGGTAAACTATTTAAGACTAATAAAAGAAAATATTTTTTCACTCAACGTGTAATCAAACTCTGGAATTTGTTACCGGAGGATGTAGTAAAGGCTGTTAGTGTAGCTGGGTTTAAAAAAGGTTTGTACAAGTTCCTGGAGGAAAGGTCCATAAACCATTATTAAGAAGGGACCCAGGATATCAATGCTTGAACCAGTACAAGCATTGTGGAACCTGTGTCCCTTGGGGAAACTGCTAGGTACGTATGACCTAGATTGGCCACTGTTGGAAACAGAATGCTGGGCTTGATGGACCTTGGTCTGACCCAGTATGGCATATCTTATGTTCTTATGTTCTTATGAACTGAGATCGACAACGGACCTCAAAGACTTCCGCAAACAGCTGAAGACAATACTGTTCATAGAACACTATGGACATGTCACTTAATCAACAAGAACCACGTACCCCCCCTGACAACCCTTATGAGAAATTGTATAACTACACAGGATATATATGAAGCCCTAATTGTATAGTACCTTGTATTATAGCCCATGCTGTAACATAGCGCACACTGTACATAGCTCAACCTAATCTAATACACTTACCCCCACACGCAAATTATAACACCTCTTTCACTGCATGATATACACATCCACTACTTTTGATTGTATTGTTGTGACACCGCCTTGATGTTAGGATAAGACGGTATAGAAATACTGTTAAATAAATAAATAAATAAAATAAATATAAGCTCTGATGAGCAGGGGTTGTCTCTTATTTGTATAGCGTTGCATACGCCTTGTAGCACTATACAAATGATATAGTAGTAATAATGTGTTCGACCACTTTAATAATCCACTTTAACATCTTAATTATTTCTGAATTTTAGGAACTTTTTGTAAATGTTTCTAAAATATTTTACAGCACTTATTTGATAGGCTGTCAACATCCATCTTACAGTGTCCACATCCAACTCAGACTGGGTTTCGAACATTGGCTGTAAACTCAGTTTTGCTTCAGGGAGTTAATCCATCAATGCCATAATGTAAAATTCATTTCCTAATAATTATAAAGATAAGTTCAGAATACCAGCAATCTTAACACCCTTCAACTTCCCTCATGAGTATCCTGCGGGTAATTTTATCAAAACTGTTTAAGCATGGAAAATATTTTTTTAACAGAGGAATATAAGTAGTACACGTAAATGTTAATCTAAACTGCAGTTATATTTTTCAGTATTTAGTATCTCTTTTCTGAACATTTCTGGTTGCCTCAGACTATGATCTTTCAATAATGTGGAGGTGGTATCTGATTTTAAAATGCCACTGTCTCAGTTACCATGCTGCAGCTCTAACACTGTATAATCATTGTCTGAACACTTCTCTTCATGTAATTGGTAAGGAAAAGTAAAGCCAACAGCTCTTTACAAGTCTTGCATAATATCCATAAGATCTGAAGCTGGGCTATCTTTCTGCAGAAAAGAAAAGCTTGAATACATTTTAGAATAGGGAATGAGACATAGGGGTATGTTTTCTAAGCTGTGCTAGCTGGCATTGTGGACATGGGCATTGTGACCCATGATAATAACTCATGCACAAAGCACACACGTGGGGTTAATTTTGCGCTATCTAGGCAGGTAAACAGGGTTGGTGCTAGCTATCAGGTGAGCTAGGCAGTCACCTAAAGCACCATTTCCAGGGCACCCACCGCCACCCCTTTCCAGGACCTACAGCAGTGGCAATGACTTTAAAACAGTATCACTGGTGCAGGTCCTGAATATGCCTATCTCTTTGAAAGAAGTCCAGGAGGGGATCCGGAATTTGAAAAATGGCCGTGCCCCTGGCCTGGATGGCTTGCGGGGGGAGTTCTATAAGACTTTGGGGAACGCGGTGGTGGCTCCTCTCGCGGGCTATTTTGAGGATTTGGTCAGTCGGGGTAGCTTCCCGTACGAGGCGAATAAAGCGCTGGTCACGGTTTTGCCTAAGCCGGGGAGGGACCCGTTGGCGCCGGGTTCATACAGACCCATTTCTCTCCTCAACGTTGATATTAAGATCCTAGCCAAAATTATGGCGGATAGGTTAGCACCTATTCTGCCGACTTTGATTCATAAAGACCAAGTGGGCTTCGTACGGGGACGCCATGCAGCTTACAGTCTGCAGTGGCTTTTGATATCTATGTGTGTGGGTAGAGTTGCCAAGATGAGGTCTATGCTTATTAGTTTCGACGCTGAGAAAGCATTTGACCGGGTCAATTGGGACTTTATGTATCAAGTCCTGGAGACGATGGGGTTCACGGGCTTTTATGTCCGGGTCGTTCGGCTCTTATACACGGACCCGAAAGGGGCTATTATGATAAATGGGGCTATGTCCGCTGAGTTCCCCATCCAGAAGGGGACTCGGCAGGGCTGCCCTCTGTCCCCTCTCTTGTTCATCTTGACTTTGGAGCCCCTGCTGCAGAGGATTCGGGTTCATCCCCAATTTAGGGATGTACAGGTGGGGGGGTCCGAGTTTCGAGTTGCAGCCTTTGCAGACGATCTCCTTGTGCACTTGGCGGACCCTCAGACGGGACTCTCGCATTTACTACAGCTTTTTCGTGAATATGGGGTGCCTTCTGGGTTTCGTTTAAATTTGGACAAATCGGCAGCGATGCTATTGGGTCCGGGGGATCCGCAGGGGTGGCAGGGGGATTTCCCTCTAAAGTGGGAGTCGCGGCACTTCAAATACCTGGGGGTGTTCATTCCTGCTGATCTAGATGTGCTTTACCGGCTGAATGTTGACAAGCTACTGACCACCGTGGCCATCAGTGTTGACAAATGGCGGGACCTCCCGTTGTCTCTTGGTGGTCGCATCGCCTTATATAAGATGACATTGTTTCCTCGGGTCTTGTACTTACTACAGACTCTTCCGCTGTTGTTGACACGGTCGGACTTGAGAAAGTTGGATGGTCTGTTAAACCGTCTGATATGGAAAGGGCGGCGACCTCGGGTGCGGGCGGAGGTCTTGCGGCAGCCTTGGTCCGCGGGGGGTATGGGGCTCCCCGATCTTCGCAAATATAATGTGGCCTGTCTGCTGCGGTTTGTCTGGGATTGGCTGTGGGACCTGGAGGAGTATACCCCACGGGGGCTGCTACGGGAGGCGGTGAAACCCTTTCATTTGCGGTATCTCTTGCATGCTAAGACCCTCTCCGGGCTGGATCGGGATCTTCGTGTCTTCATATTGGATCCGATCCGGGAGGGGTGGCGCCATTTCTGCTCTAGTCAGCAGCTACCGGCCTCCCATACGCCCTATCTCCCTATTAAGGGTAATGGTGACTTCCTGCCCGGGCTGGAGGGTAGCTTTTTCACACGCTGGGAACAGCTTGGAATAGTCAACTTGGAGCATGTGGTATCGCCTGAGGGTGTCATGCTGACATTCCCTGAGCTCTGCCGGCACTATCCCCTAGGGGGGCGGGATGTCTTTCCTTTCGGGCAGGTTCGGAGCTATCTCCGCACCGTACCCACTGAGGCCTTGCGGGGCGCGGTCAGTTCACAGTTAGAGGCGACCCTGTTGGGGGGGGAGTTGGAGGCGAGAGTAGCTGGGTTACAGAAGCTCTTATGGGACTTGATACCGCCGATTGCTGTGGATGGCTTGGTGGTGGCCTGGACTAGGGAGCTGGGAGAGGAGGTGACGAGTGGCGGTTTGCTGGAAGGTCTGGCTGCTATTCCTAAGGTGTGTGTGCTGGTGACCTTTCGGGACATGCAATATAAACTGGTGCGCCGGCTCTACTACACCCCTTTGCGCGCTTGGAAGGCTGGGATCACTGGGTCCCACTGTTGCCCCCGCTGTGGGGAAGAGAGGGCCACGTTAGGTCATATGTTATGGCACTGTCCAAGGATTAAAGCCTTTTGGAAGCTGGTGCAGGCCTACCTAGAGGGATGTGTGGGCAGCTCGCTGTCCCTGACGGCGCTGAATGTGGTGCTGGATGTGTGGGAGAGTGACTGGGAGGCACGGAAGGGGTGAGAGGTATGGATATGGATGCGTTTGGTGTTGGTTACAGCTAGGATGACTATTCTGTTCAGATGGATGGATGCTCGGGGGCCAACGTATGGGCTTTGGCGGGGCTGCCTGCATGAGGTGTTGCTTATGGTGAGGCTCCGAGCGAGTGGGAATCCTGGGCGTTGGCAGCGGTTTCTGGTGAAGTGGGGGCCACACTTGAATTCTTTGCCTCGAAATGCCCGTAGTTGGATTCTGGGGGGCCCTTGAGCGGAACCCACTCTGATTTGGTGGATGGGTCATTGGAATAGGTGTGCCACTTTTGTTTTGTTTGTTTTGTTTGTTTGTTTGTTTTGGGAGGTGATTCCAGTCCGGGGGGGGAAATAGGGGGGGTATGGGAGGGGTAGTTTACGTTAGGGGGTGGGGGGGGAGGAGGAGGGGGGGTAGATGGGGCGGCTCGACGTGGGCAAGTATGGGAGAGGAGGGCTGGGCTCGGGCGAAGAACACACCTCGAGCCTGCCCATTGCTGGATGTGGGTGTAGCCTGGGTTGTAGTTGGGGGGCCTGGGGGGGGATAAAGAGGGGGGGATACTAGTCTAGGCTCTTGGCGGAGGGGGGGTGCGGGCTGTTACTCCTGCTTTAGGGCCAACCTGCCTGCAGAGGGATTGGGTGTGGGTTATGATTTTGTGGATTCTTGGGTATGTCTGTGGGCTCTGGGGGGGCCTTTCTGATTTTTCTATGGTTTTGTTGCTGGAACGTGCTTGCAGGGGTGGGTTTTCCGGTAAAATTGATGTTTGCTCTGATCTGGTTTAAATGCTTCTACAGTATTTCTGTGCAGTGTTTCAAGGTTGTTTTGATGTTGTAACTTCAATAAACAAATTTGAACAAAAACAGTATCACATTGCTTACCAAAAGCTTTGGATGCTGCATGCTGTTGGTGAGGCCGCACCTTGAATATTGTGTGCAATTCTTGTCACCATATCTTGTTTGATCAGCTGGCCAACTGGCTACAAAGCCATTCTTTAAAACTAAATCCATTTAAAACCATAGCTACTTAGCTTGTCTCCTCAGGTGCCCACATTAGCCCCTACAATTAAGGGAATACCAGTTACATTACAGTCCATCTTGAAATATCTCAGCATTCTTTTAGATTCCCAGCTGTCGTTTTCCCAGCAATTGGCTCAAGTTGCCCAAACCTCGTTCATCACACTCTATCGGTTTTGGGCTATACAACCCTTCCTAGTCTCAGCAGCACAAAAATTTCAATTATGCTTCACACAGTTATATCTCATATCGATTATTATAACATAGCTTATTTGGCATTTCCTCAGTATCAAATTAAGAGCTTAGAAACAATAGGAAGCACTGCAATACATATACTTTCTCATTCAAGAAGATTTAGTTATGTTACAACATTTCTTATACAATACCATTAGCTGTCAGTGGCATCTCGCATTCTGTATAAGGTGATAATTTTTAAATTTTCAAAGCAGTCCATGACTTGTCCCCGACTACTTGGTTAATTTGGTTACTCTTTACACGCCAGCTAGGGCCCTTCGTTCCTATGCATCCCTACTCCTTCACAGATTAAATATGAAATAGCACACAAATCTGCCTTTTCGGCGGCAGCACCAACTCTATAGAATTCACTGCCTACTTTGGTTTGGATGGTAACTGAATTGAATAAATTTTAAAAAGTTTTAAAAACTCAACTCTTTGAATCAGCATATGGGGTTCCTCCGGTATCAACTTAGGATGGTCCATGTTGGGATGGCCATGAAGACTTCCCTCTCTCCCATTTCCCCTTCTTAAATACCTCTGTACTAGTGTTATTGTTTAGCTATTTTCTTTCCTGTAAGAATTATTGGCATTCCTTTCTGACTTTTTTTCTGATTTTATTGTAAACTGCATACCAGATATGTGGTATATTAAATAAAGACAAACATAAACATAAAAAAATATAGCAGAATTAAAAAAGATACAGAGAAGAACCAGCAAAATGGTAAAGGGAATAGAAGGATACCCCTATGAGGAAAGGCTTAAAAGGTTAGGACTCTTCAACTTGGAAAAGAGATGGCTGAGGGGAGATAAGATAAATGGAGTGGAACAGGTAAATGTAGATTGGTTGTTTACTCCATCAAATAGTAGAAAGACTAGGGGTCACATAATGAAGCTACAATTTAACCCATATAAGATTATTAAGAGAAAATATTTTCTCACTCAACACACAGTGAAACTCAAATTTGTTACCGGAGGATGTAGTAAAAGCTGTCAATGAAGCTGGGTTTAAAAAGGATATGGACAAGTTCCTGAAGGAAAGTCCATAAGAGGTCCACAAGGGAGCACACACCCTCACAGGTATAACAGAAAGAAACAAAGAAGTGAGGTGTAGAAAAAAAAAGTCCCTTATTTGTCAAAAGCACCCCAACACGGTTGCGTTTTGGCACACAGCCTTCTTCAGGGGAAACCACAAAATAGAAAATAATGAAAAATATAAATACAGCATATGAATTGGATATGCAATCAAGAAGTAAATTAAAGTAAAGCCAAAGCATAATAAAGTTGTTAAATACAATGATAGCAGCGCTAACCACATACTAAAAATAATAAGCAGCTAAAAGTAAATAGTAAAAGTATAAAAATGC
The DNA here is from genome assembly GCA_033557465.1 of Ichthyophis bannanicus. Classification (NCBI taxonomy): domain Eukaryota; kingdom Metazoa; phylum Chordata; class Amphibia; order Gymnophiona; family Ichthyophiidae; genus Ichthyophis; species Ichthyophis bannanicus. The sequence continues at coordinate 179,165,161 of CM066043.1, read as the reverse complement.
TCTTTGGACCATCAAAGATAAAAAGGAAACAGTTATAAACACTTAAAAAGGAGACCATGCAGAACCATAAATGGCACCTGTAGTGATATGACATTGTAAAGCTTTACTCACTGGCCCTTCTAGCATCACATATCTTGCCACTCCTCTTTGTAAAAAAAAACAGAAAGACATCAACATAGCCTTCTTTGGCCATTTTTTACCCAAATCCACATAATTGGCAACATAAAAGTGCCTTCCCAGACTAGTGGTTCATACATTGCAACTGATGTTCAAGCATTGTTCAAATACCTTCAGTGTAGAAGGCAGAGTATATAACAGGGCTGACTAAGGACCCACTCCCAAGATAAAGAAAAACCATCATGGTCATTAATGTGGTTTGTTTGACCAAACACCAGTGTGTGTATACTGTTTCTTGAACCAGAACAGTCGTTTCTCTCTACTATTGTGGGGACCATCATGCAGGGCAGGGAATCTCCTTTCATGGGAGATTAACTGAGGCAAGCTTCAGAAAGCTCTGCTGCTGCCGGAGGGCTCCAGCATTTAGAGCATAGGTGTCAAACTCTGGCCCGCGGGCCAAATTTGGCCCGTAGTGTAATTATATTTGGCCCGCGAGGCTATACCAAATGACTACTAGAGCTAGCCCGCCGGTATTATACAGCGCATTCATTCATCGCTAATACTACAAATCCCATAATGCCTTGCTGTTGTTTTGGCGCGTCAATCAGGACAGGTCCCAGAAACGCCCTCTCCTGTGTGACAGAAGTCATAGCGATCTCAAGCTACAACTGTCACTGTGGAACCCCTTCCCAAAAATGGCAAAAAGAAAGGCAGACAACAGGAACTTTCTGGACAGGTGGGAGACAGAATATTTGTTTACATATGTAAAAGACAGACCTGTTTGTCTGATTTGTGGAGTCAACGTGGCTATAACTAAGGAGTATAACATTCGACGACACTATGAAACAAAACACCATGACAAGTACAAGGACCTGGACATGACTCAAAGGAGCCAGAAAGTGGAGGAGATGAAAAGAAGTTTGGTTTCACAACAGAATATGTTCAAAAAAGCCACATCACAAAGTGAGGCTGCTGTAAAGGCTAGTTATATTGTGGCAGCAGAGATCGCAAAATCAGCCCGGCCCTTTAATGAGGGAGAGTTTGTGAAAAAGTGCATGTTGAAAGTTTGTGACATCGTGTGCCCAGAGAAAAAGCAAGCCTTTTCAAACGTGAGCCTGAGCAGAAACACAGTAGCTGATCGCACATGTGATCTTGCCACCAATCTGTATGACCAGCTTTTGGAAAAGGGAAAAGATTTCGTTGCATTCTCCCTTGCTGTGGATGAGAGCAGCGACGCATCTGATACTGCTCAGCTGTCAGTCTTCATCCGTGGAGTGGACTCAAATATGTGTGTTACGGAGGAGCTATTGGGATTCAAATCAATGCATGGCACAACCACAGGAAAGGAAATTTTTGAGGAGGTTTCCAAATGCGTAACTGAAATAAAGCTGCCGTGGGATAAACTCGTGGGATTAACGACAGATGGTGCGCCAGCGATGTGCGGTAAAACAAGTGGACTGGTGGGCAGGGTCCGGGAGAAGATGCAGGAAGAGAACTGTGCAGGTGAACTAACTGTTTATCACTGCATCATACATCAGGAATCATTGTGTGGCAAAGCCCTAAAGATCGAACATGTTATGACCACAGTAACACAAGTAGTTAACTTTATAAGAGCCAAAGGCCTGAATCACCGCCAGTTTAAGTCTTTTCTGGAGGAGTGTGGTTCGGAATACGCAGACGTGCCGTATCACACAGAGGTGAGATGGTTAAGCCGAGGAAAAGTACTGAATAGATGTTTTGAGCTGCATGAGGAAATATGTCAGTTTCTGGAAAGCAAAGGGAAGGACACAGCAGAGCTTCGGGAGAAAAGGTTTCTGTGTGAGCTGGCCTTTCTGTGTGACATCTCGAGCCATCTCGATGCGCTGAACCTGCAGCTTCAGGGGCGGGGGCGCATCATCACAGACATGTACGCTGCAGTGAGGGCTTTTAAAACTAAACTGTGCCTGTGGGAGAATCAGATGCTGCAAGGAAACCTTGGCCATTTTCCCTGCTGCCAAACCATGAAAACGCAGTTCTTTACCAACTTGTTCCCATGCGCAGTTTGCTGAAAAACTCAGTGTACTCGGCGCTGAGTTTAGCCGGCGATTTGCCGACTTTGATGTCCAGAAATGTAGGTTTGAACTGCTCAGTAATCCCTTTGCAGTTAATGTGGAAAACGCACCAACCAACCTCCAAATGGAGCTAATTGAACTCCAGTGTAATGACACGCTGAAGTCAAAGTATGATGCTGTGGGCGCCGCCCAGTTTCCACAGTTCATCCCTGACACAATGCCTCAGCTCCGCACCCAAGCTGCTCAGATGCTCTCCATGTTCGGCAGCACTTATCTATGTGAGCAACTTTTCTCCTCGATGAAGATGACCAAAACATCTCACAGGAGACGTCTCACTGATGAACACCTTCGCTCGATACTGAGGATTTCCTCAGCTCAAAGCCTGAGCCCAGACATTGATGAACTATCATCCAAGAAGAGATGCCAGGTATCTGGCTTGGGCACATCAGATTAGATCAGTGTGCAGCAAACTGAGCAATAATTAACGTTTTCTTTATGCACTTTTTCTTGCTACTCCAAGACATGGGCTTGAATGGTTGATTAATTTTATTATTGTTATTTTATTTTAAAAATTATTATTTATTATTATTTAAATCTTATTTAATAAATGAATGTCATTGATGTTTGTTTTTATTTGAAATTGTTTTTTGCATATCTGAACTATTAAGTTATAAATTGTATAGTAATAAGTGTTGCTTCATATTCAATGTTAAAGCAAATCTTGTTTGGGTCCATATTAAAAGGTTCATTTGTTCAATGCTGGCCCGCAACTTTGTTCAAGTTTTACATTTTGGCCCACTGTGTATTTGAGTTTGACACCCCTGATTTAGAGGGTCTGGATGTCCGGAATTTATTTTATTTATTTATTTATTTATTTATTTAACTATTTCTTTTATACCGCCCCTTCCAGAGATCAAGGGCGGTTTACATATGTGCATTAAAATAAAATGATTAAAATGTAGTGAAATTGTACATAAATAACATATTTTATGTGTTGGGTGGTATTGTTTAGGGCCAGGGTGAATTCTATCACGTAATGATCCGACCAAGGGACTGGTGTGACTGTTGGTGTTGTGGTTTTTCCCTGTTCCAGCAAGTGCATTGGAATGAATACCATACCCAGTACTGTACCATGCTGGTTCATTGGGGTGTTGATTGTCTGGCTGTATTTCAGAGATTCCATGGTTTTTAAGAATGTTGCAGCTTCTTTGGCAGGTGCAGAGATTAGGTTGTAGTCTCCTAGGACAATGAGGGACTTATGTTTTGTGTTATGTGCACATATTGTTTCAAGAACCGTGGAGAGATGTTCAGTTGTGGCTCCAGGAGGCCTGTAGGTGTGGGAGAAGCTTAAGTACTTGTTAGCTATGGTGATTGTGTTGGATTCAGTTGTATTAGTGTTAGAGATTGTTTTAAATCTGTATTCCTTTCTGGCCAGTATTAGCACACCTCCACCCCTTTTATGTTCTCTGACACAATTGAAGGCCGAGTAGTCTGTAGGGGTTACTTGATTTAATATTACCTAGTCAGAGTCATCCAACCAAGTCTCAGTGATACAGATTACATCTAGTTTTTTTATCTAGGATGAGGTCTAGGATAGTGTTTGGTTTATTCCTAATTGATCTCGCATTTATTAAGGCACATTTAATTTTATCTGTTAAGATTGGGTTGGTATGTACCCTGTTTGTGGGGTTATTTGGTGTAGTATGTGCGGCATTATGCAGTCTGTGGGCTGTATGCTTAGTCTGCTTGTGCTCTTTGTGGCTGGAGGAGCCTAGTGTCCATGCAGTTTGATTGGTATATAGATGGGGTAGGGGGAATTGCTGGTTGGGTCCAAAGCCCTGTGAGAAGGTTGTGAAGGCGTGGAGAAATGTGAAATAGGCAATAAGGTAGTAGGGAGTGGATATATGTGCATGTGAGCTGTCACCCGAAAACAGGACTGCCGGTGGGGCATAAGTAGAATGACGCTATAATATTACTATATAAATGGAAGGCACATATACTTGCTTTGGTAAGAACTGAAATTAAGGGATATTAAACGAGGGGGCATAATATAAGTTGATTAGAACTTGCTGCAGCATAGCGATACGAATCAATCAGTAAGACCGCACTGGGGCTGTAATCACTGAAATGATTAAATAACACTGGTAAAGTATGCTATGGTACAAGCATGAATAAATAAGGGGAGAGATCAATTACCTGGAGTGATACACAATATCCGCTTATTAAAGAATCCTGCTGCCGATGCTCTCAAATTAAGCATCAGGAACAAAACGCCTCAAAACATTGAAAGCGCTAGTGCACCGGACCAGAGTTTAAAAAGCATTCTTTTGGTGCCAAACTAAGGGTAACCATGGGAACCAAGTAAACAAGCAAGACACTAGTTTCTTGAATAATGTGAAAGGTTAAAAAGGGAATTAGGAAACTGATAAAACGAGACTAAAGTGAAATTACAAGAAAATTAAAACAGGATCAACTCATAGAAATCATGACGCATATAATAAAACTGAATCCTAAGAAACGGGTTCACCTGGACATGGGGAAGATTTACCTAACAAATCGTATATGTATATGTAATAGTCAAAAAAACTAAAAATAAGGGAATGTACCTGTATAAAAAATATATAAACTCTAAATATATGTCAACCAGTAATGAGGAGATTTCACTAAATGAGAAGTCCAAAACAAGGACTGACAGTAAAGAATCTTTTTGCTGGGTAGAGATCCGTGAGTGTTGATGAATAGTAACACTACTTGTCCAAACTTGTTTTGAACCCAGCCACACAAACAGCTTTTACTACATCTTCCAGTAATGAATTCCAGAGTTTGATTACGCATTGAGTGAAAAAATATTTTCTCTTATTAGTCTTAAATGGGTTACATTGTAGCTTCATTGCATGTCCCCTAGTCTTTCTACTTTTTGATGGTATAAATAACTGATCTATGTTTACCCATTCCACTTCATTCATTAATTTATAGATCTCTATCATATCTCCCCTCAGCTGTCTTTTTTCCAAGTTGAAAAGCCCTAACCTTTTAAGCCTTTCCTCATAGGGGTATCCTTCCACCCTCTTTACCATTTTGGTGGCTCTTCTCTGTATTCTTTTCTAATTCTGCTATATCCTTTCTAAGATACAGCAGCCAGAATTGCACACAATATCAGAGGTGCGGTCGCACCATGAAACAATACAGAGGCATTATAATATCCTTTGTTTTATTCTCCATTTCTTTCCTTATGATTCCTAGCATTCTATTTGCTTTGTTGGCCGCCATTGCACACTGGGCAGAGGGTTTCAACATGTTGTCCACGATGATGACTAAATCTTTTTCTTGGGTGATGGTTCCTAATGTTGAACCTTGCATCATGTAACCATAGTTTGGGTTGTTCTTTCCTAGGTGCATAACTTTGCATGTGTCCACATTAAATTTCATCTACCATTCGAATGTCCAGTCTTGCAATTTTTCACAATCCTCTTGGGTTTTAACAACTTTGAGTAATTTTGTGTCATCTGCAAATTTGATTACCTCACTCGTTAGTCCCATTTCCAGGTCATTTACGAATATGTTAAAAAGCAGCAGACCCAGCACATATCCCTAGGGTACTCCACTATTCACCTTTCTCCATTGGGAAAATTGCCATTTAGCCCTACCCTCCGCTTTCTATCTTTTAACAAGTTCCTGATCCACAATAGTGCACTGCCGCCTATCCCATGACTTTTTAATTTCACCAATAATCTCTCAACCGCTTTCTGAATATCCAGATACACTACACTGACCAACCCACCTTTGTCTACCTGTTTATTTGCACCTTCAAAAAAAAACAGATTAGTAAGACAAGACCTTCTCTGGCTAAAGCCATGTTGGCTGTCTTCCATAAACCATGACTATCTACATGTACAGAAATTTTGTTCCTAATATTGGTTTCTACCATTTTTCCTGATACTGACATTTATTTATTTAGCTACATTTATATCCCGCTTTTCACCGAGTCAAAGCGGCCTAACAAAAAAGGGGGCGGACAGTAATCAAGTCAACAGAAAAAAGCTGGGGCTGTCTCCAAGAGGGTCAACATTAATGATTCAAACAGAAAGTAACAAATTAGACAAAAGACGTAAGTTTCATAGTTGGTGGTAGAGGGGGTAGTTCTTGGGCTGGAAGTGCAATCAGTGAGAGGAGTCTTTTTCTGGTCCAAGATATTCATGAAATAGGATGGTTTTTAGTTGTTTCCGGAATGTGGGGAGATCTCCGTTTCTTCGGATCAGGTTCGGGAGGGAGTTCCAGAGGGAGGGTGCATACGGTTCGAATGCTCTGTTGCAGGTCTGTCGATTGAATTTAGTTCGTTCGTGGGGGATAGTGAGTGTGTTGTTGGTGTTCTGACGAGTTGTTGAGGGTAGGCTGGGGTAGTAGAGTCCAGAGTTGAGAAGATTGTGTCTGATGGAGTGCTTTGTGCTTTGACACCTGCACTGTACACCGGTCTGTAGTTTCCCACATCACCCCTGGAACCCTTTTTAAAAATTGGCATTACATGGCCATCCTCCAATTTTCAGGTATTACTGATGATTTTAATGATAGTTCACAGATTAGTAATAGTAGGTTTGCAATCTCATATTTCAGTTCTTTCAACACACTTGGATGTATACCATCCAGTCCAGGTGATTTGCTACTCTTCAGTTTATCCAATAGTTGTAATATATCTTCCCGAAAATGATGCATAAGGGCAGTGGCAGTTGGAGAGGTGGACCAGGGGAGGCCCTAACAGTGGACAGGAAAAAGAGGACAAAATACAATTGGCACATGGAGTTAGAGCCAGAATATATAAAATTGTCATAATACGAAGATTTTGCAGTCTGCAGCAATAAACAGTATTGGTGGTGTGTTGTTGTTAAGTGCCGTCAAGTCGGAGTCGACTCATGGTAACCCTCTGGATAGCTATCCTAAATTGTGTTCGGTCTTGAGTCAGGTGGCTCATTGTTAACAGACTTGGTACCCAAAGCTGCTGTTATTGTATCGATCCATCTCATTGCTGGCGTTCCTCTTTTGCGTTGACCTTCTATCTTGCCAAGCATGATGTCTTTCTCTAATGATCTTTCTTCGCATGACGTGTCCAAAGTATGAAAGTCGAAGTCTTGTCATCTGAGTTTCTAAAGAAAGCTTAGGTTTGATCTCCTCTAGTACCAACTGGTTTGTTCTTCGGGCAGACCATGGTATACAAAGTATTCGCCGCCAGCACCATAATTCAAAGGCATCAATTTTCTTCCTGTCTATCTTTTTCACTGTCCAGCTTTCACATCCATATGTTGTTATTGAAAATACCATGGCTTGAACAAGTCAAATCTTTGTATGGAGAGAGACATCTCTGCTCTTGAGAATCTTATCTGGGTCTTTCATAGCCATTCTGCCAAGAGCAATGTGTCGTCTGATTTCTTGACTGCTTGTTGCTTCTTTATTGATAGTTGATCTAAGTAGGTTAAAGTTGTTCACAATTTCAATTTCTTCTCCTTCAACGATGAACCTGTTGATTATGCCAGTTGTCATGATCTTTGTCTTCTTTACATTAAGGTGCAGGCCCATTTTGAGACTATGTTCTTTGATTGTGAGAAGCAAATGTTTCAGATCATCTTCACTTTCAGCCAGTAATGTGGTATCATCAGCATAGCGAAAGTTGTTGATGAGTCTTCCACCAATCTTCACACCTCTGTTGTATTCATACAATCCTGCTTCTCTGATGATTTGTTCTGCATATAAATTAAACAGGTAGCCTTGTCTTACACCTTTGCTTATTTTAAACCATTCTGTTTCTCCTTGTTCCGTTCGAACTTTTGCTTCTTGATCAATGTACAGATTGTGCAAGAGTACGATCAGGTGTTCTGGTATACCCATGATTCTTAATGTGGCCCAGAGTTTCTTATGGTTTACACAGTCAGAAGCTTTGCTATAGTCGATAAAGCACAAATAGATATACTTTTGGTATTCTTTAGTCTTTTCAAGGATCCATCTCACATCCGCAATGTCGTCTCTCATTCCTCGCCCTTTCCTGAACCCTGCTTGCACTTCAGGTAGTTCTTGTTCCAGGTATGGTTGTAGTCTCTTTTGAATAATCTTCAGTAGAATCTTGCTGGCATGTGGGATCAGAGCGATTGTGCAATAATTTCCACAGTCATTTGGATCACCTTTCTTTAGTATTGGTATAAACACGGATCTTTTCCAGTCAGTTGGCCATGATGTTGTCGTCCATATTTCTTGGTTGAGCCTTGTAAGTACGGTAACAGCTGAATCAGATTGCTGTAATACTTCTATGGGAATGCTATCAATGCCTGGTGCTTTGTTCTTTGATAAGGCTGTCAATGCTGCTTCAACTTCTTCTTTCATCACCAATGGTTCCCGATCATAAGGTACAGGTTGAAACAGCTGTTGGTCCACTTGATCTTTATCATATAAAAACTCTGTACATTCTTTCCATTTTTTCTTGATCTTCTCAGCGTCATTCAACATAGAACCTTGAGCATCTTGTAACATTCCAATTCAAGGCTGGAACTTTTTCTTTAACTCTTGTAGCTTTAGGAAAGCCGATCTTGTTCTTCCTCTAATAGTTTCTGCTTCTATTTCCTTGCATGCGTCATTGTAGTACTTTTCCTTGTCCTGTCTTGCTGCATGTTGGAAATCTCTGTTGAGTTCTGTGATTGTCTTTCTTTCTCCTCTGGCTTTAGCTTCTCTGCGTTTCTGGGCAATTTCAGCTTGTACTTGTTCATAGAACTCTTCAATTACATTCTCTTCTGCAGCTGTTGTTGGGGCATATACTTGAATTATAGTTGTGTTGATAGGCATTCCTCGTAGACGAAGAGAGATTAAGCGTTCGCTGACTGCATTGTATTTCATTACAGTTCTTGCAAGTTTCTTCTTTATTAAAAATGCAACACCATTTCTTCTTTGTCTTTCATTTCCAGCATAGTAGACCATGTGATCATCTGATGCAAAGTGCCCGATGCCAGTCCATTTCAGTTCGCTGACACCCAACAGATCAAGTTGTACACGTTCCATTTCATTCTTGACCACCTCCGACTTCCCTTGGTTCATGCTTCGTATGTTCCATGTTCCAATGTGTAAGACATCTTTACAGCTTCTGACTCTCATTTCATGCGCAGCTACATCAGCAGTCAGATGTCCTGAGGGCTTTGATCCAACCACATCATAAATGCTGGCTTTACTCTGAAAAGTCTTCAGCTCTTCCCCAGTAGCCAGTCGAGTGCCTTCTGACCTGGGGGTCTCATCTTCCAGCACTACAGCATGTAGAAGCATGAAATGTTGGAAAGCCACAGGAGAGGGATGTTTATACCAAAGGCATTCGGCACGATGGAGGTGGTGACGACAAAGACGTAGGCCATGGTAGTACCAGGACTGTGAGCATTTTAGCACCCTATGACGGGGCTGAAGAGGAGTGATGTGGTCAATGGTGCAACAGAGGCTTGAGTGCAGGTGTCAACTTGAGTGTCAACTAGCAAGCCCTGAAATTACATCAGGGAATATGATGTTAGATAGGCAAAGGAGTTCAAAGGAACAAGAGGAGAGGACATGAGATAAGGAGAGAGAGCCAGGGGAGAAAGCAGAAGTGGAAGCAGGTGGCATGGTAAGAAGGATAGGTAATGAGAAGAAAGAGGAGAGGCTAAAAAAGGTTAGGGCTCTTTAACCCTGAAAAGAGATGGCTAATGGGGAGATATGATAGAGGTCTATAAATTAATGAATGGAGTGGAACGGGTAGAAACATAGAAACATAGAAATATGACGACAGAAAAAGACCACATGGCCTATCTAGTCTGTCCTTCCATAACAACTACAACAGTCCACTTTTTGCCTTTAGAGATCCTCTGTGTTGGTCCCATGCTTTCTTGAATTCAGTTACTGTCCTCATCTGATGTAGATTGATTGCTTACACCATCAAAATGTAGAAAGACTAGGGGATGTGCAATGAAGCTACTGTGGAACCCATATAAGACTAATAAGAGAAAATATTTTTTCACTCAACGTGTAATCAAACTCTGGAATTCATTACCGGAGGATGTAGTAAAATCTGTTAGTATAGCTGGGTTTAAAAAAAGATTTGGACAAGTTCCTGAAGGAAAATTCCATACACCAATAGTAAAGGGGATCCGGGAAATTCACTGCTTGTCCCAATGCAAGCATTGTGGAACCTGTGTCTTCTGAGGAAACTGCTAGGTACTTGTGACCTAGATTGACCACTTTTGGAAACAGGATACTGGGCTTAATGGACTTTGGTCTGACCAAGTATAGCATATCTTATATTCTTAAGTTCTTATGTGCACTAACTTCAGGTCACCTTCTTGGACTGGCTTCTGCCTCTGTTTCCTAGCTCCCTGGCACCTTCTTCATCTCCCATTCTGCTTCCCAGCTCTCCCCCACACTTGGTCCACCTTTTGGGCCATCTCTTCATAGAACTTCACAAGATTCTTTCTTCATCTGACAAACCACCTGTGTCTCTGATCCCATTCCCTCTCAGTGGCTCGTTGAAGCCTCCCTTGCCTTGCTCCCCCCCCCCCCCCCCATTCTGTCCATTTTTAACAGTCACCTATCCTCCGGTACTTTCCCCTTCCTCTGGAAGTATGTCTTGATTGGACCCATTCTGAAAAACTCCTCCTTAGATCCTGCAACACTCCAGCTCACTATTGCCCTGCCTCCACCCTTCCATTTCTCTCTAAAATGCTCGAGAAGCTGGTTTTCTCTCAACTCACCTCACATCTAGAATCCACTCATGCACTACATCCTTGCCTGCCAATCAGGTTTCCTCATCGGCCATAGCACTGAAACTGTTCTCCTTTCCATTTCTTTAGCTGTCTCATTGGATTTGTCATCAGACTTTGACTTGGTAGACCATGCCACTCTTCTCACTTGGTTGCACTCTCTTGGGATACATGGCACCGTGCATTGCTGGTTTCATTCATTTCTCTGTCAGCACTTCTTTTCTGTCCTAGATAACACCTCTTTCCCTTCTTCCCCATTCCTCCTACTTTCCTACAGTGTTCCCCAGAGTTCTGTTCTCACAGTTCTTTTTAATATCTTCTTCATTCCCCTCACTCTCATCATCCAACAGCATGGAATCTTGACATATTACTATGCAGATGATATTATTCTCCTCCACCACACTAGTCTCTCTGCTCCTGATCTACTTTCCCTGAATACTTTCCTTTTCTGTGTCTCATCTTGGTTATCTGAAAACTTCCTTCATTTCAACCCTTCCAAGACAGCCACCATCTGGTTCCCTTCATCTGATCCACCCCCTTCTCTGGCCCCTTCTCTTCTCTCAGGTCCAATTCCAATAACAGACTTGCTTTGTTAACTCGCTGTAACCTTGGACGCCTCTCTCACCTTCATACAACACTCTTTCTCTCTTCGCCGTATTCATGCCATCCGCCTCTTTCTGTCCCGCTCATCTCTTACTACTCTTCTCTTTGCCCTAGTTATATCCAAGCTAGATTATTGCAGTACCAGAGTCTGCAACTGATTTAAAATACAACTGTCCATATCATTGCTCACACTACCCAGTCCGCTACCCCTCTGTTGATTTGTCTCCATTGGCCTCCCCTCCATTACTGCCCTCAGTATAAGTTATTGATCCTGGTTCATAAGGCACTGTATACTAATACCCCCACATATGTCTCTGAACTCTTACATCTCCATGCTCCACCCCATGTCCTTCACAGTATACATGCTAATCACCTCCACCTGCCCTCTGCTAGATTTGAATCCACTCATGCTTCAGCCCTCTATTTTCTTGGTCCTGTCCTCTGGAACTCCCTACATCATGACCTCTGCCTTAAGCCCTCTATCATGAAATTCAAAGTCAAACTCAAGATACATCTCTTTCAGACTGCTTTTGACTACCCCCATCTAATCCCTAACTTTCCCCTCTTTCTTGCCTTCCCTACCTTGCCCTCCCTCTTGATGTGTGATTGCTACTCTCCTATCATATTGTTAGCATGCCTTTCTCATTTCTTTTCTGATTTATTGTATTTTACAATGTATACCACCCTGCTACTCCAGTTGAGGAGCTGTATGTCAAGTGAAATAAAACAAACTTTGTATTCATGGCAATTTTCAAAAGGAATACAGGCACATATATTCCCTGTGAAATGTGGTTCCAAGTCAGCAAATAAAAGTGCCAGCAGTGTTTGTACTAAAGTGTCCAGATTGAAAATTGTCCCTAGAAATTCATGATTCATAGAATGCCTATCTCCATTCCATCTGCTTCCTTCCTTTTCCCATCCCTTTCTGTTACAGCTATACTCTGCTCTTTTCCAGTACCTGATACCTAAAGGTCGTAACCTGGTTCCTTTCTCCAGTACTTCCATCTTACTATTTTGATAGAGCCCATGGACCTGTACTAGCTGTTCCTTCTAGCTTTTCCCCTTCCTTAAGGCTCCACTCTCCTCTTGATATATACATTCCTCTCTCTTTGCTTTCTGCTTGACCTAACCATACTTTCTCCAGTCATAGATCACAGTCTCACACAGATCCTCTACATCCAGAATCTCTCATTCACTCTATAAAAGCTCCAATTTATCCAGAAGACTAACTGACACAAACATTCACTTGATCACCACCTCCCCAAAGGGCAAAATATGGAAAGCTTTCACAGAAATGGAGTAGAAGATGCTACACACGCCACTCAGATGTGTTTTTCATCTCCCCCATCCCTCTCTAGATTTCTTTAATCACCTCTCCTGGGATTCAGTTGCTTTCTCAACCTTCCTATCAGCACTGAAAGCTAGCTTTATAGGCTAAGCTCTCTTTAGATCGATTTGAAATTAGGAGGAGGAGCAATGAAAATAAGAGAACTTACCATGCTTAGTTTATCTTGGTCATGCTACTTAGAGTACACTTTCTAAAGGCAATAAATGACCCTAGCCTTGGTCAAGGTGTCATCTACTAAACTCAGGACCATATCAAGCTAGCAATGTGCCCTGTGTAACTGATGAACCTAGTGCCCCTCACCTATCCAGTTGCATATAGAAACTCACTTTTTTCAGGCTTTCTGGAAGCCAAGTGATGATATTAATGCTCCTTCTGTGCTGATGCACTGGGCAGTCGGGCCTCCTGCATAGCTCTTGGTATGGCCCTGTCTATTCCACCCTAGTGGACCTGCCAGAGGAAAACGTAGTCTTTAGGTACTACCTGAACTCAAAGACAACTGGGACACTGTATAAGGATATTAAATCTGGCACAGACATTCAGACAGTACGAGGTAATGCTATGCGTGTGTTACATTTTTGTTACATTTTCTTGCCTCTAGGTCTCTTACAACAAAACAAATTGTGCTGTAGTGCTGGAAGATGAGACCCCCAGGTCGGAAGGCACTCAACTAGCTACTGGAGAAGAGCTGAAGACTTCTCAGAGTAAAGCCAGCATTTATGATGTGGTTGGATCAAAGACCTCAGGACGTCTGACTGCTGATGTAGCTGCGCATGAAATGAGAGTCAGAAGCTGTAAAGATGGCTTACGCATTGGAACATGGAATGTACGAAGCATGAACCAAGGGAAGTTGGAGGTTGTCAAGAATGAAATGGAACGTGTACAACTTGATCTGTTGGGTGTCAGCGAACTGAAATGGACTGGCATCGGGCACTTTGCCTCAGATGATCACATTGTCTACTATGCTGGAAATGAAAGACAAAGAAGAAATGGTGTTGCATTTTTAATAAAGAAGAAACTTGCAAGAACTGTAATGAAATACAATGCAGTCAGCGAACGCTTAATCTCTATTCGTCTACGAGGAATGCCTATCAACACAACTATAATTCAAGAATATGCCCCAACAACAGCTGCAGAATAGAATGAAATTGAAGAGTTCTATGAACAAGTACAAGCTGAAATTGACAAAACATGCAAACAGGATATCCTGATAGTCATGGGTGACTGGAACGCAAAAGTTGGCAACAAAGAAGAAGGCAAAGTAGTTGGAAAATATGGACTTGGCAACAGAAATGAAGCTGGAGAAAGACTGATAGAATTCTGCAAGACCAACGATCTAGTCATCTCAAACACCTTCTTCCATCAACACAAGCGGCGACTGTGTACATGGACCACCAAATGGATTGTATAAAAATTAAATTGACTACATATGTGGAAGTCAACGATGGAAAAGTTCTATAAAATCAACAAAGACAAAACCTGGAGCTGACTGTGGTACAGATCATCAACTACTAGTATGCAAACTCAAGCTAAAGTTGAAAAAGAGCAAACCACTCATGAATGCAGCAAAATATGACCTTGAGAATATACCACTGAAATTTAAAGACTGCCTGCAAAATTGATTTGCTGCTTTAGATACAAATGACAGAGCTCCAGAAGAGTTATGGAATGACATCAAGAAGGTTGTGTTGGAAGAAAGCGAGAAGTCTCTACAAAAGGTGAAAAAGCAAAAACGGCCAAAATGGATGACAGAAGAAGAAACTCTGAAAATTGCCCAGAAACGCAGAGAAGCTAAAGCCAGAGGAGAAAGAAAGACAATCACAGAACTCAACAGAGATTTCCAATGTGCAGCAAGACAGGACAAGGAAAAGTACTACAACGATGCATGCAAGGAAATAGCAGAAGAAACTATTAGAGGAAGAACAAGATCGGCTTTCCTAAAGCTATGAGAGTTAAAGAAAAAGTTCCAGCCTCAAATTGGAATGTTACAAGATGCTCAAGGTTCTATGTTGAATGATGCCGAGAAGATCAAGAAAAGGTGGAAGGAATATACAGAGTTTTTATATGATAAAGATCAAGTGGACCAACAGCCGTTTCAACCTGTACCTTTATGATCGGGAACCATTGGTGATGAAAGAAGAAGTTAAAGCAGCATTGAAAGCCTTATCAAAGAACAAAGCACCAGGCATTGATAGCATTCCCATAGAAGTATTACAGCAATCTGATGCAGCTGTTACCGTACTTACAAGGCTCTGCCAAGAAATATGGAAGACAACATCATGGCCAACTGACTGGAAAAGATCCGTGTTTATACCAATACTAAAGAAAGGTGATCCAACTGACTGTGGAAATTATCGCACAATCGCTCTGATCCCACATGCCAGCAAGATTCTACTGAAGATTATTCAAAAGAGACTACAACCATACCTGGAACAAGAACTACCTGAAGTGCAAGCAGGGTTCAGGAAAGGGCGAGGAATGAGAGACATCATTGCGGATGTGAGATGGATCCTTGAAAAGACTAAAGAATACCAAAATGATATCTACTGGTGCTTTATCTACTATAGCAAGGCTTTTGACAGTGTAAACCATGAGAAACTCTGGGCCACATTAAGAAGCATGGGTATACCAGAACGCCTGATCGTACTCTTGCACAATCTGTACATTGATCAAGAAGCAGCAGTTCCAACAGAACAAGGAGAAACAGAATGGTTTAAAATAAGCAAAGTTGTAAGACAAGGCTGCATACTTTCCCCCTACCTGTTTAATTTATATGCAGAACAAATCAACAGAGAAGCAGGATTGTATGAAGACAACAGAGGTGTGAAGATTGGTGGAAGACTCATCAACAACCTTCGCTATGCTGATGATACCGCATTACTGGCTGAAAGTGAAGATGATCTGAAACATTTGCTTCTCACAATCAAAGAACATAGTCTCAAAATGTGCCTGCACCTTAATGTAAAGAAGACAAAGATCATGACAACTGGCATAATCAACAGGTTCATCGTTGAAGGAGAAGAAATTGAAATCGTGATCAACTTTAACCTACTTGGATCAACTATCAATAAAGAAGCAACAAGCAGTCAAGAAATCAGACGACGCATTGCTCTTGGCAGAATGGCTATGAAAGACCTAGATAAGATTCTCAAGAGCAGAGATGTCTCTCTCCATACAAAGATTCGACTTGTTCAAGTCATGGTATTTTCAATAACATCATATGGATGTGAAAGTTGGACAGTGAAAAAGATAGACAGGAAGAAAATTGATGACTTTGAATTATGGTGCTGGCGGCGAATACTGTGTATACCATGGACTGCCCGAAGAACAAACCAGTCGGTACTAGAGGAGATCAAACCTAAGCTTTCTTTAGAAGCTCAGATGACAAGACTTCGACTTTCATACTTTGGACACATCATGCGAAGAGAGAGATCATTAGAGAAAGACATCATGCTTGGCAAGATAGAAGGTCAGCGCAAAAAAGGAAGGCCAGCAATGAGATGGATCGATACAATAACAGCAGCTACGGGTACCAGTCTGTCAACAATGAGCCGCCTGACTCAAGACTGAACACAATTTAGAATAGCTATCCAGAGGGTCACCATGAGTCAACTCCGACTCGACACCACTTAACAACAACAACAACAACAGGTCTCTTAACACCAAAGCTGCAACATTTGGTGGAATGCAGATAGACCAGAGCTTCTTCTCCAAGGGGCATCCTGTTAGTACATTGCTAATGCATGGCACTGTGGTACCCAGCATACGGGTACACCTAACACCACCCACCGGAGTGGTATTAAGTGCATCTGCACTAAAGGCAACAATCATGGTGAGCACATGTCCATAACACCTGCACTAATCGTGATGTGCCATGAACACTGACATTTCACTCCTAACCCACCCTGTCTCCAGCAAGCATGAACTAACCTTTTAACATGGGATTTTTAGCACTGGGCTCCATGCTAGCTTCTAGCATGACACACTTAATACAAGCTGAACACTACATTAACTGTGCAATTTAGTAAACATGCCCCTAAGTTTCTACAGAAATTGCTATTAGTACATAGACAGCCGGGGATCTAAGTTCAAAACCTCAATCAAAGAAAAAGATGTCAAAACCTCAAAAGGGATTTTTATACCATCAATGGCCTAGCAAACATGATGGGTGTAATTGATTGCACACATGTAACACATATACTGCCTCATGACAGGTAAGAAGCCTACCAGAACTGGAAGCCCTTTTATTCCCTGAATATACAAGTCATGTGCAATGCACGCATGAAAGTACTGAACGTGTTGGTCCACATGTATATGGCATCCCGCCATAATTCAAGTATTCTGCAACATCTGCTATTTATTTATTTTATTTAGCTGGATTTTTATACTGCTTTATCCTAAAATCAAAGCGGTTTACTATGAACTTATGTGTATACAAAGAACAAGAGGGGGGGGGGCATGTGGGATATTTCAAGCTAACATATACAAAGAACTATATACAGAAGTGATTATGGGGGGGGGGTTACATGGAGAGAAGTCAAATAGGATGAGAATTAGGTTTGTGCATTAGGTAATGTCAGTAGAGTGTTCGGTATAGAGAGTTGTTTTTAGCTTTTTCCTGAAATCCTTGGAGTCTGAAATGGCTCTGAGGTGGTCGAGGAGTGAATTCCAGAGAGGAGGTGTAGCCAAAGAAATAGCTCTTCCAGATGTGGCTTGTTTGGATTTTATATAGGTTTTAGAGGTGGTGATGGTGTCGACTGGTGATATGTCGTCTGGGTCTGTTGCTTGACTCCGTGGAGATGAGGGTTTTCAATATGTTAGCAGAAGTGTTTTGTATGATTTTGAAAATATTCAGCACAGCTTTATAGTTGATGCGGGAGCTGATAGGGAGCTAGTGGAGCTGGTTCAGGAGGGGGGTGATGTGGTCATGTTTTGATGTGCCAGTTATGATGTGAGCTACCGTATTTTGCACCATTTATAGAGAGCAGAGTGCTAGTTTGGGTAGTCCGAGGTAGATGGGGTTGTAGTAGTCCAGGATGGGGATGATAATCGTCTGGAAAACAGTGCAGAAGTGTTCATGGTTGATTAATGGTTTGAGCCTTCTGAGAACACACATTTTGTGGTAGGCAGAGTTGGCTGTTTTGTTGATGTGGGAGTGCATGTTCAAATTGCTGTCCAGGATGACACCAAGGCATTTTACCTCGGGTTTAATGGGTATAGTGATGTTGTTCAATTGGATTGAATTTGGGGGGGGGGGGGAGAAACTTGAGTTGCAGGTGATAAGGAGGGTTTCGGTCTTGTAATTGATGTTTAGGTTGTTTTGAGTTAACCAGATTGTCATTTCTTCCAGGCATGCTGTTATCACTGAGTAGTTTGGGTTTTCAAACTTGATAGAAGAGTAGATCATAATGTCGTCTGCATACAGAGTGTAGTGTATTCTGTCTTTTCTGATGATATTGCAGATGGATTGAATGTAAATATTGAATAGAAGTGCAGACAAGGAGCAATTCAGTAATTCAGCGCAAGCTTATATAATAAAAGGGTGATGTCTAAAAAAGCACCTCTATCAAATCTCCCCAATACCTCACATTCGAACACAGGATGTACTATGTTTGATCAGACCAGTGGCTTATCCAACCTAATATCCAGTCACAGACAGTGGCCAATCTGGGCTCCTTTTATATACCCAGCAGCTCCCAATAGTTGTTGCTCCCAGAAGAAAGAGGTGGACACACCAAATCTGGCTAATAATTGTTACTTGACCTATCCTAAAAATCTTATCCAAGTCTCTTTTGAACTCAGAAATGCTACTAGTCTAAGCGCATCCTTCAGCAATAAATTTCATGGCTCCTAATATTACTTTATGCCAATTACATTTTTTTATTCTTTTCTAATATACTTCCACATACTTCACCCAGCAGAGTCATGCAAAAAGGTCTGGTGTACTAAAAGACGGTTTTCATGACTGACCATGACTTAGCACACACTAACACCTACAAACTCATCATTGCTGCTACCACCATGGCTATAGGAACTACAGCAGAAGTCTCTTCCCATTGAACCAAGAAAAAAAGAGTTTGAAGCCAAAGATTCTGGGATATGTTACAGCAAGACCAAGCTGTACTAAACAGAGATGAACACGGTTTCATTGTTTGTTGACATTAAAGAGATGCAGACCTCCTTAGTGTAACCCACCCCTCCTTGCAAACTCGTGACACACACCCTGATGTATCTTCCTTACTAAATTGTGTAGTCAGTGGCCGTAGGGGGGAGGCGGTATCATCAGGCTTGCAAAGGGGGAAGGTACAGTACACACAGTTCCTTCAAAAGGTACTGGGGAAGTTTACAATAAGTAAACTCAGATGTTATGTATAAAGTTTACCAATGAAGTTACAGCAAAGTGTCTTAATATTTATTTTATGCAGGTTCTAACACTTTGTTGAACTTCTCGCTGAAATTATTTTTCTAGTTTCTTAAATGAACATAAAAGAATAACCCATCTTACATTTAATCATTTATTGTGTTAACAGATAAGTATTAATTAGTATCAATCACATGTTACAACTCTTATAAAGGTAACCCTAACTATTCTAAACAGTTCAGCAACTTTTCTGACTACTGCAGCATTTAAAGTGTAATTCTCTCTCAACTTCAGTTGTTATCTCATAAATTCAGAGGCTTTTTGTAATTTTACTTTTCCTTAGAGTGAAAACGTATTATATGATTAACAAATAAGAATATTTCACTCTCTTTTCTTTGCTTTCCTTTTTCCTTGTTAAAACTACAAAACTCAAGTCCAGTGCTTCACTTAGCTTTAGTTTGACGTTCAGGTAAGGTGTCTTTATC
Source organism: Ichthyophis bannanicus (assembly GCA_033557465.1). Lineage (NCBI taxonomy): Eukaryota > Metazoa > Chordata > Amphibia > Gymnophiona > Ichthyophiidae > Ichthyophis > Ichthyophis bannanicus. The sequence goes on along the minus strand of CM066043.1, from coordinate 179,145,449 downwards.
CAGATGACTGTGAGGTTGAAGTGTTGGGGCCCAGATTTCGCGCAGGAACCACCGCACCTCAGGATCTTTGGAATCCGGTGTACCTGACTCGCTGACTTAAAGAAAATAAAAGGAGGCAAAACCCTAACTATTCCCTACTGTTGACATATAACATTCTAATTTACTATTATTCCTCAAACTTAATTTTAATTCCTCAAACTTAATTTATTAATTTTTCTAACTAAAAAAAATAAAATTAAACAAAGTCCCTAGCTAGCAGTCACCTGTCTGAACTTTAGTCCCTTTGCTGAAGTGCTTAATAAACCCCCTCTTTCATAGAACACACCTTGCACCTAATTTACTTAGTCTTGAACTCAGAGTAACAGCTCTACATGTCCATTCCACAATGTTTAGCTTCATTCCATTTCTCTAACAATGCTATTGCACACTAGGTAAAACAACATATACTTAAACATCCTTAACTAAGGAAGTCTGTTCTTCAGTGTTACCCTATCTTTTAACAGAGCTTCATTTCAAACAGACACTTCCACAAACAAAGCAGTTAGTTATACATTCCCAGCTTCAGACTCATTCCTCTTTATCACAGCAGGCAATCACTTACTGTGCCGGTTTTCTTTAAGGCTTCAGACACTTCTTAAAACAGGCTACTGAATAGCACAGTTCTTTTAAAGAAAACTCTGACAATTCCACTCGGTCTCTTTCTTACAGAGGACTCCCAGGAAATCTTCAGTCAAAGCCCCTGGCTTCACTACCAGCAGAGTCTCAACCAACACTGTTCAAAACCTCTCCAAATCAGGATATTCACTTACTTAGCCTGATGTCCCTAAAACCCAACTCCAGTTCCACTCTTCAGAACAATGTATCACCAATTGATACTTTTACAATGGCATAAACTGCACATCTCTCAACACAGCCCAAACTGTTGTTTTTCTCTCTGTTCAAAAAACAAACCTCTCTCTCATCAAAACAAACCAAAACAAAAACTTTCTTTCTGTTGTCTAGGAGACGATGACTCTGCTGACATCATCAATTTGTTTTCTAGATCCCTTAGCCAATCAGAGGCGTGTTTATGGAATATGCAGATGAAGCAGTAGAACCCATTCCAAATTCTGCAGGAAAAAAAATCAGTTTTATTCTCAACTGCATATTTCATTAAAATGAAAGGTACAATCTCAATTTGGATGTTTCACACATCAAAAAACCCTCTAAACAACCCAAAATCTACAATCCTTTAAAACTTATCTAACTCAAACATTCCATCACCTCCAAATTCAAATCCACACACTCCTCAGGAGCTGCACACTCTAGTAAAAAAACGTAACCCCTTAAGGGTGGGTTACATTCGCCCATGTTAAATTTTAAATGTTGTCCTCAACATTTTTATGCACCCTTAAACTTCACTCCACCAGCACTTCCATTTTATCCATCAAAACATCCATGACCCAATTCTCCTTACACTTTACACTTATTTAACATAAATTATCATTCTTATTTAAAAGCCACAATAACAGACTGTTAACAATACAGCAAGTAAACTTTCATAATAACAGTATTCTCTTCCAATTGAAATGCGTAACAATTCTGGCTCACAATTCTGTCTAACCTCTAACATAATTGTTTACAGTCTATTACCGGAATTGCCAGTTTAGCTCTCTTACCTTGGTTAAGGTACGAGGTATCTAATCTCGAATACGAAGAAAAAAATTTATTATCCCTCTTAGTTCAACCCAAAATATAATTTTCTCTTAAATAAGCAGAACACAAACCTTTAGTATCACGAGTGGAACTTCGTACTATATTCCTCCTACTCTCAGTTATAGATACCCCCTGTTTCACAGGTAACAGTTCTCGTACTTGTACAAACGTTCGTATCCAATAACACTCCTTTTTCATCCCCTTCCCTTCTAAATTATCCTTTCTGGAATCAAAATTTACTGGAGTTATTTGGGATGGCATACCCACACTTGGTGTCTCTGAACTTTCCAAATCTAAAGGAAACCTCTTAAGCATATTTCTGTGTAAAACTCTTATTTTGCCCGATTCACTTTGAATTTTAAACACAATTTGATTAGTTCCCAATTTTTCTAAAATTACATAAATTTCACTTTCCCACGGACTTTCTAATTTATGTTGGCCAGAATAATTCTGTTTTCGCACCAACACTCTATCCCCTACGTGTAATTCAGACATTCTGCACTTTTGATCATAACATTTCTTCATTTTCAAGAAACTTTCGGCGGACTTCTCCCGAGCTACGTTACGCACAACTTCCAATTTCTCCTGTTGAAGTTGAATCCAATCTTCAGCAATTTCAGTATCACAATCAGAAGACATTCCTTCAGTTACCAATGGGCACGAAGAAAGTAATGTCTCCCTTTCCAAAAATAAACTGGAGCAAAACCGGTGGAACAATGTACAGAGCTATTATATATTTGATTTAGTTCAGGCAGATATTCGGACCACTTTCTCTTTTTATCCTCAGGGAATGTTCGCAAAATTTGATGCATCGTCCTATTAAATCGTTCGCATCTACCATTTCCTTGAGGATGGTATGGAGTAGTTCTGGATCTTGTTATGCCATACCAACTGCATAGTTCCTTTATGACTTCCGATTCGAATGCTCTCCCTTGCTCTGAATGTAAACGTTCTGGAATTCCATACACAGCCAGCCATCTACTAATAAGCATTCTTGCAGTCGTTTTTGCAGTTTGATTTCTGGTAGGTATCGCAATAGTAAATCTGGTGAACATGTCTGTTAAGATAAGAACAGATTCAAAACCCCTATGATCTTTTTCTAGTATCATATAATCCATTGCCAAAACTTCTAAGGGTCTATTTACATGGAAAGAACCCATTTTTTCTCTTTCTTGAGGACATGGTAACTTTGCAAAACAACACTGAAAACATTTGCTTATCCATTTTTCAACATCTTTCTTTAGATGCACCCAATAATGCTGCTTACGTATGTTTTTAAAGGTGGTTTCTACTCCAAAATGTCCTGCTCTATCATGGAAATTTCTCAATACTTTGTTTTTTAGTACTTCAGGTACCACCACCTGCCACACCACATCTCCATGTCGGCAGTCTTCAAACTTTCTAAATAATACATTATCTCTGATATTAATCTATCTCTTTGTTTCCAGAGAATTTTTATCTCTTCCATTACTTGTTGCCAATTCACTTCTGTAGGTTTTTGTCTTAGCCACTCTAATATTACTTTTATTACCGGATCAACCGTTTGAGCTTGATAAATTTCTTCCTGTAATTGCCCAGATAAAGTCAACTTATTTGACACCGTCACCTGCTTCATTTGAATAACTTTATTTGTATTTGTTTTCTTAGCACACTCTAACAAATTGAATCTCAAAAAATCCTTCCCACCATTATCTTCTTCTTCTCCTTCCTCCAACTCTAGATCCTTAGGTAATCTAGACAGAACATCAGCATTCTGATTCAATTTCCCTGGTTTATATTCCACAGTGAAATCTAACTCAGCTAGTTGGGCAATCCATCTCTGTTCTATAGCAGTTTCCAGGTACTTTAGAGGATTGTGGTCTGTCCTTACTATAAATTTTTTATAAATCAAGTATTCTCTAAACTTATCAGTGGCCGCCCACTTCAGTGCCAGTAACTCCAATTTAAAGGCCGAATAATTATTTGCATTCTTTTCTGAATTCCTCAACCCTCTACTGGCATATGCGATAACCCTTTCTTTGCCATTTTGAATTTGGCTTAATATAGCTCCTAATCCTCTGTAGCTGGCGTCGGTTGTCAGAATAAAGGGTTCAGTAAATATTGGGAACGATAAAATAGGAGCTGACATTAATTTCTCCTTTAAAACATCAAAAGCTAATTGACACTCTTCAGACCACACAAATTCCTTTTCCCGGTTGGTTTCTTTACTCTTTCCCGTAAGACAATGTAAAGGTGCAGCGATTTATGCAAAATTGGGCACAAACCGTCTATAAAAGCTTGTAAAGCCCAAGAAACTACGTACTTCAGTCTTTGTAGTAGGAATCTTCCACCGTTGTATCACTTGAATTTTGTCCGAGTCTGTCGCTACTCCTTTTTCAGAAACCACATATCCCAGAAATTTGGTTTCTTTGCAGAATAATTTAGATTTGCTAGGTTTTAGCTTAAGGCCAGTTTCCCCCAAGCGTTTGAATACTTGATTCAATCTCTCTAAATGAATTTCAAATGAAGGAGCATATATCAGGATATCATCCAGGTAAAGCAACAACATTTCAAAGATGTACTCATCTAGCACTGTCTCCATCAGGTGCTGGAGACTAGCGGGCGCATTACACAAGCCAAAGGGCATTCTGGTCCATTGAAAAAGACCGAATGGAGTGGTAACTGCTGTCTTTTCAATGTCCTTTGGGCACATCCCTAGCTGAAAATATCCTGAAGTTAGGTCCAGAGATGAGAACCATCTAGAATTTCCTAAAACGTCCAGTGCCTCATCGATGCGAGGTAAAGGATATGCATCCTTAACAGTAATAGCATTTAATTTGCGGTAGTCACAACAGAATCTTATACTTCCGTCTTTTTTTTTTATAACTACGGCAGGACTAGCCCAAGGACTATAGCTCTTTCGTAGAATTCCCTGCTGCACCAGTTCAGTAATATGACTTTTGAACTGTTCAAAAAGATGAGGTGACACTCTGCTATATGGCTGTTTAATAGGAGTTATATCTCCTGTCTTTATTTCATGCTGAATAATCTCAGTGTACCCAATGTCATTATCATCATTAGAAAAGACATCACGATGTGTCCACAGCAGTTCTTTTAGCAATTCAGACTGTCGGTCATTTAATAAATTCCAGTCAACTTTCACCTTAGGTAAATTTTTTTTTCCAGTCTATATTTACATACCTTTCTGCAGTTTTTGAGTTTTCTTTTTCAAAAATCTTCATGGGTTTACTAATCTCTGCCACTCTCATCCTAGGAGGACGGTTGACATCTTTTTTCTCCTATATTTATCACTCGTACTGGTACTCTACCTTCTTCTTGTTGTGCTAGTATTTTAGCTACCATGATGCTGTTTGACATACTTACGGACTGGGTGGCGGTTACCAACAATGGTCCAACCCATTTTCTAACACTGTTACATTTCCCTACAATTATCCTATCCAACCTCGCGGGAATCAATTGACCCACTCTTCCCAATACTTTAACAAAATGTACTCGGTGCTCTTTTACACTTTGCTTTTGAAGACTTATTTCCGTGATAACAGTTGAAATTTTTGTTGGTTCCAACGTAAAACAGGATAAATCCCGAAACAGTCCTTCCAAGTGCCTCAACACATTCATTCCCACGATACCTTGAGCTATGTTTTCTTCCATTCTTCCGTTCCTGAAATTGTCTTGAACTACGAATATGCATCTTTCTGGAACCAATTGTCCTAAGCACTGCACGTTAGCATCAATGTACCCTAGAACGTTAGAATCAATGTACCCATCACCTCCAAATTCAAATCCATACACTCCTCAGGCGCTGCACACTCTAGTAAAAAAACGTAACCCCTTAAGGTTGGGTTACATTAGGATTTGCATTAGTGGCCTTGAAAGACACCACATACCACGTCTAAGGAACCCAGCCTAGCCTGGATATAATCCTTGCTTGTCTCTCTCACATCTACTGTTTATGTCATGTATCTGGTTGCTAGCACATACTGACAAATCAAAAGCCACCTTTTGGAACCAAAGTCTGTACATCCAATTCATTCTTCTTCATTGCCCCATATCTCTGCCTCACTTCCAACTTCAAGAGTTTCAAATCTGATCTCAAAACCTCTGAACGCTTTCCAGAATCTCTATCTGATGTGGTGGCTCGGCAGCAGTAACGCATTGCCTTGCCGAGAAGTCCTCTCTCTCTCCTACATCGCCTATATTTTACTGTCATTGATTGGCATTCTCTGTCCTAATGTGGTTTTGTTTTGACTTTATTTCTGTTTTTAATTTATTTTATTTTATTTTTATTTTTTAATGTGTTTTTATTGTAAACCGCTCTGGTAACTAGTAAGAGCGGTATATCAAATTTTAATAAACCATAAATTTATAGAGCACAACACTGTTTATAAGTGTTCATTGTGGTTTACAATAAAACATACATATTATTAAAAACATAGGCAACATATTATATTGTAAACCGTGCTGATCTCAAATAGTGCGGTATATAAGAGCCTGTAATAAATAAATAAACATTACATGGAAACAATACAATTGTTAATATAGCACAATAAGATTGCCAAGAAAGGCTTCTTCAAAAAGATATGTCTTTAATAAGTTTCTAAAACATCTCCTATCAAATTCTGCTCTAATCTAAGGCAGTGGAGGAATAGCCTAGTGGTTAGAGCACTGGTTTGAGAACCACAAGACTAAAGTTTGATTCCCACTAGCACTCCTTGTGGCCTTGGGCATGTCACTTAACCCTCCATTGCCTCAGAAGAATCCAAGTTATCAATATCCCTGTTTAATGTGCATTACCATGTTTAAGTTGCATTGTAAACCACTTTGACTAAAATGGTACAAAAGACCTGTTAAATAAAATAAATAAATAATCTCTCCAGATAGAGCATTCCAAATTTGTGGGGCTACAACCAAGAATGTAGTATAAGTGCAAGTCAATTGGATCTCCTGAGATGAAAGTTCCAATAACTCATCAGTCTGAAACATTTTACAATCCCTAAGAACATAAGATATGCCATACTGGGTCAGACCAAGGTCCATCAAGCCCAGTATCCTGTTTCCAACAGTGGCCAATCTAGGTCATACGTACCTAGCAGTTTCCCCAAAAGACACAGGTTCCGCAATGCTTGTACTGGGTCAAGCATTGATATCCTGGGTCCCTTCTTAATAATGGTTTATGGACCTTTCCTCCAGGAACTTGTCCAAACCTTTTTTAAACCCAGCTACACTAACAGCCTTTACTACATCCTCCGGTAACAAATTCCAGAGTTTGATTACACGTTGAGTGAAAAAATATTTTCTTTTATTAGTCTTAAATAGTTTACCCTGTAGCTTCATTGTATGTCCTCTAGTCTTTCTATATTCTGATAACGTAAACAATCGATCTACGTTTACCTGTTCCACTCCGTTCATTAATTTATAGACTTCTATCACATCTCCCCTCAGCCGTCTCTTTTCCAGGTAAAAGAACCCTAACCTTTTTAGCCTTTCTTCATAGGAGTATCCTTCCATCCCCTTTACCATTTTGGTGGCTCTTCTCTGAACCTTTTCTAATAACGCTATATCCTTTTTAAGATACGGCGACCAGAATTGCACACAATATTCAAGGTGCGGTCTCACCATGGAACGGTATGGAGGCATTATAATATCTTTTGTTTTATTTTCCATTCCTTTCCTTATCATACCTAGCATTCTATTTGCTCTCTTGGCTGCCGCTGCACACTGGGCCAAGGGTTTTAACATGTTATCCACAATGACGCCTAAATCTTTTTCCTGGGTGGTGGTTCCTAATGTGGAACCTTGCATTGTGTAACCATAGTTTGGGTTGTTCTTCCCTAGGTGCATAACTTTGCACTTGTCCACATTAAATTTCATCTGCCATTTTGATACCCAGTCTTCCAATTTATCAAGATCCTCTTGCAATTTTCCACAATCCTCTTGGGTTTTAACAACTTTAAATAGTTTTGTGTCATCAGATACATAGCAAACTGATAACGTGCTAAGAAGGTTTAAAAGAAGCACTGAGTCAAAAGAATTGGAGCCATCCAGAAGAACACACTAAAAATTAATGTCTGACCACTGTCTGACTTTCAACCCTAACTTCTCTGTCAGCTTGATAACTTTTCGGAAGTTTCTCTAGCAGCTCACTGTGGCTTCATACTATACCCGGTATGCATTCCTAAGGGCAAGAGTGCCTCATCAAGAAGGAAATGTTAGACCCATGCCTCAAGGCAATTCTCCAGAGACACTGTTCCAGGAACATGTGCTACTGTGGTTTATTTCACTGTAAAAGGGGATAGTAAAAGGGTGCTGATTTGTATTCATTCAGCGAGAGGTAACCACAGGAAAGATAATGATCTATATTGCTTCTGCAGAGACTACTTTGATATCACTGCTTTGAACAGTAGAGACCTCCAATGTCTCTACTAAGTTACTATAATGTAGCCTAGAGAAGCCCTGGTGATTTTCCAGAACAGGGGAGGCTACCTTCTGCCTCATTACCTCAAGCTCCGAAGAAAGTCCTCTGGGAGGTAAAGCTGGAAACATCGACTGACCTCACAGCTGATTGTGAAGTTCTGATCCCAAGATAAATCAAGAGTTCAGTAAAAAAGGGGGCAATTACAAAAAAATAGCCAATAGTAGAATCAGACCCCTCAAAAAAAAAAGAAACGGCGAAATTCACACCATGCACTAAATCAAAAACCAAAGTCATCCATCATGGTCCAATTTAATGATAAATTAATCAACTTAAGGTGAACTTCTTTCAAAACCCAGTGCTGTGTCAGTTGTATGGGAACTTTGCAATGGTATGAAATTATGATTCCCTGAAGTAGATCTTGGCGTTTGTGCCCATGATCGAAACCCATCATTGTGTCAGACAGAAGGTCAAGACTAGTATGTGATACTCGTATGGATGTTGCTGTTTAATTCAACATCATGAGAGTGACATTTGTCAGTTACAGCCAAGTGTTTGTTTCTATCTTTTCAAAAAATATATACAAAAGAAATTCACTTTAAGTAGATTCATTTGTCATTAAATAGGACCGTGATGGGTTGCTGTGGCTTCTGATTTAATGCATGGTATAAATTTTGGTCCTAAACACAAAAACACTTTTTGTATATAAAACTTTTTTTGAAATGTGGCAAGTTTTTATGAAGTTCTAATAGCATTGAATTTCTACAAAGAAAGACACAGTCTCATCCATTGGAGATTCCTGCAAATACTACAACATTGCTATACCGGAAAAACACTGGGATCAGGAATTATAGAGAATGAAGAGGTTATGATCACCTGGAACATTCCCATTCTGCTGGATAAGATGCTGTATGCAAGGAAACTGACATGGTGGTAAAAGGAGAAAAACACTTGATAGCACTGACTATAGAGTTGTCAGTCCCATGCGACTATTCTGTGAATTGTGTTGAGAAGGAGAAGATCCTCAAGTACCAAGAGATGCAGTCAGAGACATAGAAAATGAGGCAGAAAGATACAGAGATAGTTCCCATCATGTTAGGTGCCACAGGCCTGAATAAGAGGAATTTCCAAGCACATCTTGACCAATTATCCATACAGTTATATCTTATGAACTCCAAAAAGGGGGCTCAATGGCACAGTGCAAGTACTAGGCTGAGTATTAGCAGAAAATTTGAGAGACAGACCATACTCCTGGCTTAGGACTGTCATGGTATGTGCAAAACTAACCCATTTGGAGAACGTGCCCCAGTAGGAATAGGAAGGAGGAGGAAAACAAACTGTGATGGCCATGTTCAGCCATCTACCTCTGATAATGTCGCCTCTGCTTGTGCTAGACAAGGAACCTCCAATAGAATGCCTCTTTCTCCCAGCAGACTCTCTTCACTCGGTGCCTTCTGACAGCATGAATTAGTCATCCTGAGCATTTGTGATACAGTCTCCGGCATCAGAACATCGCTTCCCAGGTTGGATATGTCATTCTGTCAGCTGTGAAACTGACAGGGACATGTTCAAGTACCACAGAGTCACTGGACCTGAGAAAGATTCAAAGAATAGTAATGTGTATCTCAGCTTGTGTACAATATGTTTAAAGTTCACAATGAGTTCTTTTAATAGGCTACAATGGATAATGTTATTAATGTGAGAGGAGTCTGAACAAGTTTGGCCACTAGATTGCAGAGTATTGCTGGCCTTGCCACTTAAAGGATGGTATAGTAAGTCCTGGAAATAAATAAATATTAAAAAAGGAGTTGACAGCTAGGGGATCAGATAGAAAATAGAGGAAGAATTTCTCTCTTACCCTTCCTGAAAAGAAAAGAGATAAAGCTGAGAATTAACATCTCTTCCATCTTTGCTACGTCTGAAAAGTCAGGAGGAGATGAGAAGACTATTGGACCAAGTCCCCATTCTTCTATCCTACCCGGAACCTGAATCCTCATTCAAAATCCCAGCCAGACCCTGAGTCCTCATTTACATGCTCACTACCCAGTCTATGGTAGAGTCGGTCTCCTGTTTTCTCCCCCAATCTTAGATTCTCCACAAGCCTAAATGCCCGCTCTCCTGCATTCCCAAGTTATAATACCCTGTTGAATGTAATTTCAGTTTGTTCAATGTAAACCGCACTGATGCAGAATAGCGTGGTATATAAGAGAATATAAATAAATTCCCATGTCCCCATTGACTAACCCATCTATCTCCTTCTCCATTACCCTTCCTTTCCTCCTCCCTACCCCAGCATATTATCTTCTACCTCTTCCTCTCAAATTTCCCCTGGTTATGACTTTGCTTCTTCCCCAGCCCCACAATATCTTTCCTCCACTGCCTTCTCAATTCCCCAGCATATCCCTTTATCCCACTTGTTCCTAGTACCAGGCCCTGCAGTCCTAAAATTAGCCTCCTTCCCGCCCCAGTCCCAGTCTCCCAGCACAAGTCCCAACCCTCCTCTTACAGAAGCCCATTTCCAGCCCCAGTATCAACCCATTTGCAACTCCAGTATCAGCTTATTTCTAGCCCCAGCCTTCCCAAGCTCCAGTATCAGCCCTTTTCCAGTTCCAGGCCAGTTCCCCTGACAACAATGCCAGACCATTTCCAGTCCCAGTCCCTTCAGCCCATTATCAGCCCATTTTCTGCCTTAGTATTAGCCCATGTCCAGTCTCATTCTCCCCAAGACCTAATATAGGCCCATTCCCAGTCCCAATACTCCCCCCAGTCCAGTGTCTTTCCAGTATTGGCATCATCCCATTTCCAGTACCAACCTCCTAGCGCCAGTATCAACCTATTTCTAGTTCCAGGACCAGTTCTCTCCCAACCACAGCATCAGCCCATTTCCAGTCACAGCCCTCCTCCCAGCATTAACCCTTTTCCAGCCCCAGTCCTCCCCACTACCATCAGTCTATTTCCAGTCCCTAGCCCTTTTCCAGTTCCTCCCCCTCCCTCACCCTACATCAACCCTCTAGTTCCAGCCTCCTCCCATCAGCTCACAGCATCTGTCCAACAGCCACCCCCTCCTCCCACATCACTGCCAGCCAGTTGCCTCCTCTCTTTCCCTGTTCCATCCCCCTGTGGCCGTATCAATGCTTAACATAGCCACAAAAGCAATATTGTTTGCTCCAGTGGCTATGCTGTACTGAAGCAAGCCAGCCCATGGTATTTTTAGGATAACCAGCTAGGTGGTGAATATTGCTGCTACCACTTCTGCTCCGCTTCCGGAACGCACCGCTAGCCAGCTAGCGTCAGGGTGCTTAGTGGCTATAGCCAGGGATATTCAGCAGCACTAACCGCTGGCTTTGAGGCCCCATGCTGTACTATTTCTGAGCTATTACAGCATCTGCTGTTGTTCCTGACAGCGGCAGACCCACAGGAAGGCCTAGTTACAGTGGCAGCATTCCAGCTCCTATAAGATTTTGGTGACAGGGGCAGATGCTTGTGAGGCCTGGACTTATACAAATCAAGTATGACCCAAAATAAACCCAGATCAGTTCTGCCTTTTCAAGGCAAACTACACATCTCTTGCAAATTGGTTTAGATCAAATTTAAGCTGACTCGTCCATCCCCAGTATGCATCAATTTAAGTTGGAGTATCTGCTAAAGTACAGAAACCCAATGAGATGTACCAAAGAAAACCAAACAGGCACTTAAAATCAGAGCTTCTGCCCTCTAGAGCATTGAACTTCAAAGTGCGTGGAAACTCAGTTTAAATGAAAAAAATTCTGTTCCATGTTATTGCGTTATTGCTCATTCAGCCTAATGTTTTAGTTTATGCCATCTACCAATTCTGTTATTTCTCCGGACGGTTGTTCCATCTTTTATGAGGAATGACAGCTCTGTTATTAACACAAAAAAAAAGATAGCATGAAAGAAGAATATAAGCTGCTGCAGGATCTGGAGGCCTTATCTGAAAACACAGCAGAAATATCTGTATCTGCAATGAATTTTATACAGAAATGGCTTATTAAAATTGGCATCGGCACTATAATTGCCACCAATTATTTTGTCATTGTGTCGATACAAATTAAAATGAAAAAAGTTAGTGGCAAACCACATTCTTAATGACTTGATAAATAAGTGAGCTATTTTAAGCTATAAGCAGTTCTAGTTTTTCTAATTTCAAGCTGTTCGGTGCCAGGAGCCTTTTTGACAGTAGCAATATAAAATGAGTACTAATTGGTTTGGATATTAGATTTATTACTTGCCTCTTCCAAATCCGAACTCAAGGTGAGTTGCATATTGAGGTAAATGACTTATTTCTTTGCCCAAATTGTACCTGAGGCAATGGAGCATGAAGTGTCTTGCCCAAGGTCGCAAAAAGCATCAGTGGGAGCAGTGAGATTTGAATACTGGCTGCTCAGATTAGCAACACACTTTGGTAAATGCTGAACTGCTGCCTTTCTCCACTAATAAATCTTGAGGACCAAAAATACTAAAGATGATAAAATTTGTAGGACATGGAAGCCTAATCTTGCATAGAGTGTCTAGGTCAGAAATGAGGTCTATGAAAAAATCCTTCTCCCCTATATTTATGAAGATTTTTCTTCTTACAACTATTGTATGTAAGGACTCAAAAAAGCAGAGGCCAATTCAGACATGTGCATCCCCGGAACGTCCGGACATCCAGACATCTGGGTAGCCCGGGGATGAACCCAATTCTACTCCTGTGGGGGGCTAGATGCAGTTGAGCAGTGAAATTGGTCTATACGAAGAACATTCTTGCTGGTCCTTACCTTCTTTATGTATTATTGTGATCCCAGCCCATCCCATGGTGGCCGCTAGCACTCCCCCTCCCGTGGAAGGTTAAACAGCCTCAATAGTGGAGCTATTAAAAGCTCACTGAATTTTCTGTAAAACCTCGCTTTAAGCCCATCCAATCCCAGAGCCTTATCTACCTTTAACTGTTTTATAGCTTGCAGGACCTCCTCTGCTCTAATTGCTTTGTTTAACTGTGCTTGTTCCTATAATGTCGGGAGCTTTATAGAATCTAAATAACTTTGTATTTGTTCCAGATCTGGAGCTGCTCGAGCCGCATACAACTCTTAATAGTATCGTTTAAATGCCTCCCGAATATCCCTGTCTTTGTGACCTAATTTCCCTTCCCTGTCCCTAATTCTCAATATTTGTGACCTTAATTTCCTTTCTTTCAACCTCTGCGCCTTATACCTCCCTGCTTTATTTCCCCCCTCAAAGAAACCCTGTTTCAGTAGTTGCAGACGATATCTTATAGTGTCAGCCTGCATGGCATTTAATTGCACTCTAGCAACCAGCACTTGGCCTCGATAGGTTCCTCTTTCATACTGCGCATCTAACACTTCAAGATCCATTAATCTTTCTCGCAGTTCCCTTTCTCTCTCCTCCCCCTCTCTCTTTTTACGTGCCCCCCATTTGAGAAAAACTCCCCTCACTACTGCTTTATAACCATCCCAAACTCCCCCCCAGGCTACCTCGCCATTTTAATTCCATCTAAAATATTCCACTGTCTCCCTCTCTATCTCCTTTCTAACCCTCTCATCCTCCAATAAAGATTCATTCAACCTCCAAAACTGGGTTCCTCCTCCCTACCCCTCCATTGTCAGCCTTACCTCCACTAACGCATGGTCTGACCATGTTATGGAATTCATTTCTGCCCGCCATCTCCTTTTTTACCCAAATAGCATCTATCCTGGAATATGAACCATGCACTGGGGAAAAAATGAAAACTGGCTCTTCCAGGGATGATGAAATCGCCATACATCTATCAGGCAGTGCTGTGTAACAAAATTTCGATATTTACTCCTATCCACTCATTTGCCCTCTCGTTTCTCCATTGCATCTCTATCTGGGCTCCACGTTAAATTAAAATCTTCCCCACATATGAGTTTTCCATCCCCTAAATGCCCCACCTCAGCGTCTAGTTTTGTCCAAAATTCCCTTTGCCCCCCTGTTGGTGCATATACATTTATTATATAGTACCATTCATTCCCTATTTTTATACGTAACATTATATATCTCCCTTCTTTATCTCTAATGATCTTCTGTACCTCCACCTTAAGCTTGGAGGCTATAAAAACTGCCACCCCACCCTTCTTTTTTTCCACTGTGTTTGATGCATATAAACATAATCCATAACCACGGAGTTTGACCATGTGTTCTGTTGCCCTTGTTAAATGTGTCTACTGTATGAGCACTAGCGACACTTTTTGACGTCTTACTTCTTTGTAAAGTTTCTGCCACTTAAATGGCGAATTAAGCCCTTTGACATTCAGTGTTACAATTTTTAACTCACCTTATAGCTTTTCCTATCCCCTCCTTCTCTACCCCCTCCCCTCCCCGCCCCCTCCCTCCCCATCTCCCCTCCCCGTCCCTCTTCTCCACACGGGAGATATGAATTCCATGAAGGTAACCGACTATCGGACCGCAGCCTACCCCTGCCCCTCTATCCTCCTCCCCCCACCTCCCTTTCTTCCCTTCTCTCCCCTCCTCCTACCCTTATACTCCATCTACCCCTCCTTACTCCTTCCCCCCCTACGCTCAAACCCCTGCACCCCCTCCTTCCCCCATCTAAACACTGTTGTTTTCACTTCACATAATCAGAGCCATTATTAAGAAGGGACCCAGGATATCAATGCTTGACCTAGTACAAGCATTGCAGAACCTGTGTCTTTTGGGGAAACTGCTAGGTACGTATGACCTAGATTGGCCACTGTTGTAAACAGGATACTGGGCTTGATGGACCTTGGTCTGACCCAGTATGGCATATCGTATGTTCTTATGTTCTTAGAGCCCTCTATTCCCTCCCTTCCCTTGACCCCCCCTCCTCCCTTGCCCAACCCCTCCATCCAGGGGCGGCCCAAGGGGGGTGCGGGGCCATGTGCGGAGACTCGGCGCGGGCCTCATTTGCATAAGGGGCCTCATTTGCATAAATATTTGCATAATGTTACCATACACTAACTTTTAGTAGATATGCCTCTTAATGAGTGTATGGATAAAGAAAGACTAAAAGATTTCTACATTACTATAATCCAGTGCCAACCGCCAGGCACATTAGGAACTACTACAAACACTGCCCATTTAGAACCAATAGCAAACCCGACGTATTGTAACAGCACTACCAGGACTACAAAGCACCAGACCCTACCTATCAAAAGGCAACACTGCAAATATTATACATTTCAGAATAACAATACATGACCTACTGGGGAAAGAGAACAAGTGGCAATGTCAAATAGGAATTACATAAACAGAATACCTCAGCTCACTTACACATGCAGAACATAGACCATCACCAAACAAGGAATCACAATTTAGAAACAGGAAGACAATAATTAAACTGGGAACCCCGAAAGCCAAACTTGGAATGTACAACAACACTGTAGAAATAAAACTATAAATTAATTTCCTCTTGTACTAAATAAAGCACAGATGTTAATGATTCACATTTCCCAGAGCTGACATATTCCAGTTAATAAATTCAAAATAAAGAGATATTTTTCTACCTTTTGTGCATTTTTTTTCAGTTGAAATTGCAGCAGCCACTTTCTTCTGGTTTCTTCGTGTCTTCTGCTAACTCTCCATCATCTGCTGTCCATTTGTCCTTTGTTCTCTCTTCTAGTTTTTCTCCATTCTCTCTCTACATTTGCTTTAACATACCAATCTTTCTCCTTTTGCTCTTTCCTCGTTCCTATTTCATCCACTCAAATTTTACTGCTTCATCCTCAATCCCCACTTACTCTCCCAGTACCCGGCTAATTGAAGATTTTTCTTCCCTCCCACACAAAATATTTTTCCCCTCTCCATTTCACTCTCCCAGCCCCATCCCATTCTAATCCTCCCCCAACATCAGCTCCCTTCTGGTTCCAGCCCCACCCAGCATCCGCTCCCTTCTAGTCCCCGCATCAGCCCATTTCCAGTCCTAGCCCCCCATCTATTTCCAGTCCTGTCCGAATCCCTCGATCGGCTCATTTCCAATCCCAGCCGCCCATCAGCTGATTTCTAGTCCTTTCCTATCCCCACCATCAGCCCATGTCAAATACTAGCTCCCCTCCACTCAGCCCATTTCCAATCCAAGCCCCCAATGAGCCTATTTCCAGTTCTAGCCCCTCCATGAGTCCATTTCATTCCAAGCCCCCACCACAGCCCATTTCCAATCTTAGCACCCCCCAACAGCCCATTTCCAGTCCTATCCTAGCACCTCCATCAGCCCATTTCCTGTCCTGGCTCCCCCCCCCCCCACTCAGTCTATTTCCAGTCCTAGCTCCCTCCCCTCACAGCCCATTTCCAATCTCAGCACCCCCCCCCCCAACAGCCCATTTCCAGTCCTATCCTAGCTCCTCCATCAGCCCATTTCCTGTCCTAGCTCCCCCCCAACTCAGCCCATTTCCAGTCCTAGCTCCCACCTCACAGCCCATTTCCATTCCAGGCCCCCCTCCCCATCAGCTATTTGCAGTTCAAGTCCCCCCTTCCACTCAGCCCATTACCAGTCCTAGCCCCCCATGGCCCATTACCAGTCCTAAGCCCCCCATCAGCCCACTTCCAGTCCTAACTCCCCATCAACCCATTTTCAGTCTTAGCCCCCCCATAGCCCAGTACCAGTCCTAACCCCCCCCCCCCCATAGCCCATTAATAGTCCTAACCCCCCCATCAGGCCATTACCAGTCCTAACCCCCCCATCAGCCCATTTCCAGTCCTAGCCCCCCATAGCCCATTACCAGTCCTATTCCCCCCCTGAGCCCATTTCCTGTCCTAGCCCCCCATAGCCCATTACCAGTCCTAACCCCCCCCCATCAGCCTACCTCCAGTCCTAACCCCACCATCAGCCCATTTCCTTTCCTAGCCTCCCCCATTGCCCATTACCAGCCCTAACCCCCCCATAGCCCATTTCAAGTCCTAGCCCCCCCATAGCCCAATACCAGTCCTAACCCCCCCATAGCCCATTTCCAGTCCTAACCCCCCCCATCAGCCCATTTCCAGTCTCAGCCTCCCCCATAGCCCATTACCAGCCCTACCCCCCCATCAGCCCATTGCCAGTCCTAGCCCCCCCATAGCCCATTGCCAGTCCTAAACCCCCCAGCCCATTACCAGTCCTAACCCCCCCCCCCCTCCCATCAGCCCAGGGAAACTTTAAAAGAAAAAACAAACTTGCTGCTGCCGCTGCCGCCATGGCAGCGGAAGAATCAAGTGTCTCCCACGGGGCCACCCCCCACCCACCCGAAGGGAGGGTTTCCCTCTCGCGGTTCTGTTAAGCCTGCCGGGGCTGATGGGAAACAGGAAATGCCTGTTCCCATCAGCCCCAGCGGGCTTAACAGATTCGCGAAAGGGAAACCCTCCCTTCACGGCTCTGAAAGCCCCGCCAAGGAGAGTGATCGAGGGAGGGCTCTATTGGGCAGGAGGGAGGGCTCTGTTTGTTGGGCAGGGGTCCCACGGGAGACACTTGATTCTGCCTCTGCCAGAGCAGCAGCAGCAGCAGCAGCAGCAGCAAGTTAGCTTTTTCTTTTAAAGTTTTCCTGGGCTGATGGGCAGAAATGCGGGACCCTGTGCAAACAACATTCTTGCTCAATGGACGGCCCGGCCCTGCCTCCACCACCCCCATCTTCCCTCCCCCCCCACACCCCCCTCAAACATCCCACTACTAACCAACACCACTATATGGTACATATATCAACAATCCAAAACACTTTCCTTATTAGGTATCATCTGGCTCAAGTCTGTATATTGTCCTCAGCTTCAGCCTGTTTCTTTTTCCATCACTTTTCCTCTTTGGCTATCTTTGGCCAGTATCGCCAATCTCCTGCCACCTTCTGCTGCTCTATGCCTCCTCAGGCTAACTGCCCTAGAGGTAGTTGTGCTGTTGTCGGTTGTTTTGGCTGGACTTCTGGACACTTCCGGGAGGTTAGTTGCTCCTAAGTCTCTCAGCACCCTCCAAGCTTCTTCACTTGTATTCACTCTCCGCGACCGCCCTTGCACTGTAATCAGTAATCCAAACGGGTACATCCATTTATATCTCATGTCTGCCCTCCTTAAGTAGGCCGTAACCTCCTTTAACTCTCTTCCATGATGCAGCGTTCCCTAGGATAAATCCTGGAACAGTTCCAGCTTATGCTCTTCCCACTGGAAGTTTCTCAGCTTCCTGGCTGCTCCCAAAAGGCGTTCTTTCATCTTGAAGGAGTTCAAGCATACCACGATGTCTCGTGGGCCCCAGTCCTCTATGTGCTCTTTCTATATGCAGAGACCCTCCCTTCACCCTCCTCCGCTATAGCTGCGGCTTTTAATAGTTCTCCAAATACTTTTTGAAGAACTTCCTCACATTTCTTATATTTGGGATCCTCTGGGATACCTCACACTCTGATATTACATCTTCTGGACCGGTCCTCCAAGTCCTCTGTTTTAACCTTCAGCTCCTCTTGAGCCTGCTTTAATTCCTCCCAGCCTTTTTGGATTTTTTCCATTGCTACCCCTTGTTGTTCCAACTGATTCTCTGTGTCTTCCACATGATCTCCCAGATCCATGATGTCTTGTCTGATTTGTAGGGCCTCTTTTAACTCATTTTTTATTCCACTAATTTCCACCTTTAATTCCTCTTTTAATTCTGTAAGCCACTGCTTGATTTTGTCAGCCATTCCCGAGCACTCCTCTCCTTCCATCTCCTCCTCCTGCTCTGGCGTTTTCTCAGCCGCCATTTTACCTTCCTTCTCTCCCTCCTTCCCTCCTCGTGATGGCGCATAGGATGATCGAAATTCTGCTAGTTTTTTCTTCGCTGACAACTCTCTTTTTGATTTATCCATTTATAATGTTTTTTAGCTCCACACAGCATGCAGTGATTACTATGAAGAGCTCTGCTGTTCTCCCCCCCCCCCCCCCGCCCCCGCCCAGTGGAGTGCTCTGTCTGGTCTGTTTGCTTCTTCCACTTACTGGTACGCTTCTGTTCCTCCTGGCTAGGGTAGCCACTTAAGTTTATATTTATCTTGCCTTGTTTTATGTAGATTACAACCCCTGGATTTATTCCCTGCTGCTTCACACAGCTTGGATATTCCTTATGTTGCTTGCCTGTACTGTGCTGTGCTGCACGTCTCTCTTCCTGCCTTGTGTTGCTCCCGTGGATGCCGTCTCCTCCTCACACTCATACCTCTCCAAACACACCTCCGGTCTGTCTGGTTCAGTGGTTTCTCCACATGATGCCATTTATTCCGCCCGTTTCTCTGCTGTTCAATCCAGCCCTGCTCACGCTCTTCTCCTCTCCCCCGAGCACTGCGCTCACCAGACACGTGGCTCTTCATTCGGGCCTCTCACTGCTCCCGATTCAGCTGCACCCCCCCCCCTCCCCCGGATCGGCAGGCCATCAGGTAATTAATTACTGCCGCTCCAGCACTCACCAACCCTCCTGCAGCTCACTTGACTCCACTTTGCTCTGCCCTCTGCACTCTCCAACATGTGCCATCCCAATCGGGTCTCCCTCACCGCATGTTCAGTGCATTGGATGAGTGCCGCGACTCGCTCCAGCTCCGATTGCGCTTTGGGTCTTCCTCCACTAGTTCCTCCTCATTTCACCGCCTTTTTGTACCTTTTGGGGTGCTATCCCCCTCTTTGGCAGGCCTTGATGTCAGAGCTTGCCTTTTACTCCACCATGCGCTCCGATGACATCACCAGAAGTCCTCTTTTATCAGTTCTTAAGACTTACCGAAACCAGACTATTGCATTTTCAAGGCACCTCTGGTTTTTGTCTGAACATTTGGCAGCTGTAGTCTTTTTAGATAACAGAGTCTCAGCAGAAACAAAGAAAAAGATGGTGCAGAACCTTTAGCAACCACTGTTACCAGACATTCCAGTTTAGATGACATAAAAACTGCCAAATGGGGTGACGTCTAAATGTTTTTTATTTTCATTAAAATTGTGTGTGTTTGTTATAAATATCTTAAAGAACAAAATTAGCCTTGTGGAGTACTGAAGTTTGTTTGGTTTTTTTGGACCAACCTATTTGTACATGTCTGCAACACTGCTATAACATGTAATTTATTTCTCTACATCTCCAAAAGCCATCCTTTTCTATTGTCTGCCAGAGCCCTTATCCACTCTGTCATCACTTGCTTCTAATATTACTGCAACCTGTTAGTCATAAGTTTACTGCTGAATGATTTCCTTCTCTTACAGTCTGTACAAAATTCAGAAGCATCTATCCCTGGCATCACCATGATCATGTAATCCTCTTCTCAAATCACTATATTGGCTCCTTGATTGCTTCCACACAAAATTCAAACTTCTTATAATATATTCACTCCATAGCAAATTGTTACTGCTTCTCTATTGCTTCCTCATTTGCTACTCTTCCCAAACTTCATTCATCAGATAAAGAGCCCTTATCTGTGCCATTTCTTCCTAAATCTTACCCCACACTTTCTACTTTGCTACACCAAAAGGCTCAAGTGTGGGTCATATATGTGAGGAAAAAGGCAACTATGTGTGGGTGTGGAATCTTGCATACTATTCTGCAATAGCTGGGTGAATGTGTACGCCAATATAAAATTCAGATATCTTAACTCCCAGGAATCAACGTGGGAAAAACACAAAGTTGAAAATCCATGTGCAAGTAGTAGGAAATGGTGCCATATCCACATGACAAAAGAGGATGAAACATGCATGACTGATGGGGGAAATGGATAGATGCGTTTATATGGGCCTACCGTTGCCTCCATACTGAAATCTCAGACTGTCTGCATGGCCATATGCATGCGGAAGTGATGGCATTGTGTGCCATTTGTCCATGGAGGTTGTCTGACACTTGAACGTATTTACCTACTGTCCACATATGTATGGAACCACTTGGCCTGTGGAGCTAAGACATATTTCCAGACCTGCATTACATAGCAGCCACCAGTTTTCTTTCTTTAGAAAACATCAACATGGTGATCAGGAGAGAGAGGAACATTCTGAGGCAGAGAGTGCATTCCAGGCACACCTCGTGTTCTAACAAGGGCACCCGTACCGTCCCAGGGGAACAGATGTCAGACCATGCTGCAGCAAGTAGGATCTACAAATATCTAGATGCCCTGGCAAGGTAAGCAGAAATCTAGTGAAAGACCTTGTAGACAACTCTCTAGCAAAGGGATGACATCTATATGGATAGGCACCTAACACCTAAAAGACTTTCTCTGCCTTATGCATTCGTGGTATAATGCTATGCCTAGATATCTTTTAAGCAGTTGACCCAGGTTCAATTCCTGGCGATTGCAATATAGCCTTCTTTTCTCTCTCCTTCTTTTCCATTGCCAGTGTTTTTTAGATGTGATGTTTGCCATGCTATCTCCTTTCAAGTCATTTTTTCAAGTCACTTCATTGGCTTCTAATCTGTTTCTGCACATAGTTAAAACTTCTCTTACTGACCATAAGTGCCTTCATTCTGCAGCTCTTCATTGCCTCTCCTCTCTTATCTCTGCCTGCACCTCTCCTTAGGAACTCCGCTCATCAGGTGTCATCCTCCTCTCAACTCCAGACTCCATTCCTTCTACCTTCTTGCAGCATACATCTGGAATAGACTTACTAAGTCAGTATGAATTGCCATACCAGATCAGACCAAAGGTCCATCAAGCCTAGTATACTATTTCCAACAGTGGCCAATCCAAGTCACAAGTACCTGGCAGGATCCCGAAAAGTATGTCATGGAGTGGAGGAGTGGCCTAGTGGTTGGGGCAAGGTACTTCGGGCCGGAAGGTCGGGGGTTCAAATCCCACTAGAGGACAGCAACCTTGGGCTGGAAGGACTGGGGCTTCTAGTCCCACAGGTGCTCCTTGTGGTCTTGGGCAAGCCACTTAACCCTCCATAGCCCATGTTCCCTGTAAAATAGTTCTCTGTGTGCTGTGCTTTCCTGTCTAATCAATGTGTTTATACCTCAAAAATTTCCTGTCATGATTTGACAATTTCCAATCTGTAATCAAACTGCTGCTGATCGCTGGAAGTAGCGGAATACAAATGTATACTAAATAAATAAATAAATGTCATGCTCTGTTTCTGGTCCTATTCAAATCCAGGAGAAAAGCCTATCTTTTGAGGCTGTTTTTAAATGCTACAACCTTTGTTGTCCTGTTTATTACCAATGTTGTTTTTAATCATTTCCCATACAACTCCCTAATCTCTTATTTGTCCCGTTTGTCTATCCTGAATTGCTAAATGTAATTCACTCAAATCAATCACTAGTTAGTTTGTGTAATAAGTGCTTTTGTCAATACAAATGTTAGTAATCCACTTCGTTTTCAAACAGGTTAGTTGCGTAAAAATTGCTTCTATCCTCTCAAGTATGTCAATGCAACTAACTAATGCGTGGGAATCTTATCGGCAACAATTTGTAGATATTGATCTTATCTATACTAGTGCCCTTTTGCATCAATGACCTTCCCAATGCATTTTAAATGTAGATTAAAGATAAACTCTTTAGGGGAGCAGTGAATGTGGAGGACCGGAGCTGTATCCTGTCGAATACCGCATTGGCGGAGCACGCCGGATCAGCTGCGCGGCATTGGCCCTGACGTCATCGGGGGACTTTAAATTGAGATTGAGAGCAGCAGTTCCTGGGAGCAGTGAGTGTGGAGGACCAGAGCTGTAGCCTGCCGAATACCGCGTTGTCGGAGCACGCCGGATCAGCTGCACGGCGTTGGCCCTGACGTCATTGGGGGCTTATATTGCGGCTTGTACCGTGGTCTCACGGTCACGGTCACGCCTTGAAGGGGCGTGTTTAAAGGGGCTTGCCTGCCCCTTGAGCGCCCCTTCAGCGCACGAGGAGCACAGAGTGGGGACATTGTGATGGGCAAACGGAAGAAGAGGCCTTTAAATGTGAGTACTGTTAATCCGCTGAAATCCGTGAAAGTGCTTGGCCCCATGGATAAACATCTATTCCCCCTGGAGGGGTCTGCAGTGCCATCGCAAGATGCCCCCAGGTCCTCACTTCTCATGGATAACTCCTCTATTTCTCTGGGGGATTCTAACTCACCCCGGCATGCTGGTCAGAGTTCTTTGGGCCCAGTGATGACTTCTCCTAACCAGGAGGAGCAGCCTTGTTTGCCGGATTTACCATCTTTGCCAGCTTCTCCTTCGGTGGTGACTGATATTGTGGTAGTTCCAATGCCACGTATCCTTCAAACCCCAGGAAATGATGCTGTGGCTCAACAGCCTTCTGTAACTGCTTTACCATTGGACATACAAAATATATCTTTATCTGATGTGTGGCAAGTCCTCTCGCGGATTGAAATGTCTTTATCATCTGTTGTGTCTCAATATTCTGATTTTTCTAAAGAAACAGTTGCAAAATTGTCTCAGCATGAATCTCAAATAGTTGTTTTAGACAACCAGTATAAGAAATTACATCAACAAGTTTTATCTCTACAGAATGTTAATGTATCATTTATTAAAGATAGTATGTCCTTGCATACCCAACAGGAATTGTTGGAAAATACTCTGAGGGCTAAAAATATTAGGTGTATTATTAAGAAGGGACCCAGGATATCAATGCTTGACCTAGTACAAGCATTGCAGAAACTGTGTCTTTTGGGAAAACTGCTAGGTACGTATGACCTAGATTGGCCACTGTTGGAAACAGGATACTGGGCTTGATGGACCTTGGTCTGACCCAGTATGGCATATCTTATGTTCTTATGTTCACTCTGATACAATGACATTTTTAGATGTGACCATCACCAAGGGAGATCGTGGGTGGGTTACGTCTATTCATAGAAAATCTACAGATTGCAACATGTTTCTGCATTATGACAGTGCACATCCATTAAAACTTAAAGATAGTTTGCCATTTTCTCAATTCATCCATTATAGAAGAAACTGTTTGGAAGATCATGATTTTAAAAAACAGTCACAGATTTTGTCTAATAACCTACGAGAAAGGGGATACCACCAACATGTCATCAGGAGAGCATATTATCGTGCGTTGTATAACAACAGAACATTATTAGTAAGTTCAAGGGGCAAAAGAAAAAATGCAGACACAAACCATGTGAATTTAATCACAAAGTATTCACCTTTAAGTTTTAAAATTCAACGTATTTTGCTGAAACATGCAAATGTTTTAAGCAATGTTCCAGGTTTGGAGGATAAGAACATACGTTGTGTGTGGTTAAGAAATCAAAACCTGAAAGAAAAATTGAGTCCAGCGGTACTGTGATCCCCTAAAACTGATGGGATAGAAGTGGATAAAGTAACGGGCCATAGAAGATGTGGACAATGTGCTATTTGCATTATAACTAATGAAACTAGTAGCTTCACCTACCATGGAATTCAATATACGTTAAAAGGAAACACTTCATGTGAAACCACATTCGTCGTATATGCAGTACAATGTCCATGTGATTTAATTTATGTGGGGAAGACTACCAGACCATTTAAAAAATGGATGGCGGAATATAGAAGTTGTTTAAAATGTAAAATTGTGACAGCATCTTTAGTACCACATTGCCTGGAAAAAGGGCACAGTTTTGAAGATTTGAGATGCTTTTGCATTGAGAGAGTATCTTCAAGGAAAGCAGTAAAATCACGAGAACAGACGTTAATCATACAAGAACAGTGATGGATCTTTATTCTACAATTATTGATCCCAAGAGGCCTCAATGCACCGATAGATTGGAGGGCTTGTTTGTGATGATCACTTCGAAGTATTGTGTGAATGGGGTTATGAAGCTGCTGTATACAGTATTGACGTAGAAAAACGTAAAGCAGGCTACACGTCATCCACACGAGGGAGTAAGGGTATAATAGAAGGTTTAGTGAGCATTCCGAATGTGCGGCGTTTTTAGCAAAACTGGCTGGTTTGAAATCCCAAGGAGGAAGACGTCTGCAGCATCGGTGTATCTGGTATGTGAAAGTTTTAGTCAACAATAATAAAACAATATAAGATAAAAACAGTTAGTATGAAGTAGAAAGCAAGTTCACTAAGTATTTTTGATTTCTGTAGAGTACTAAGTCACTTAACCCCCTGAAGAAACTCGAAGGGAGTGAAACGTGAAAAAGGCGCCAACGGAAGGCGTTGGGCAATACATTAAGGTAAGCATATTTAAAGAGTTTATCTTTAATCTACGTTTCAAATGTGTTGGGAAGGTCATTGATGCAAAAGGGCACTAGTGTAGATAAGATCAACATCTACAAATTGTTGCCGATAAGTCTGAGACCTCCCACGCATTAGTTAGTTGCATTTACTTGAGAGGATAGAAGCCATTTTTACACAACTAATTTGTTTGAAAACAAAGTGGATTATTAACATTTGTATTGACAAAAGCACTTATTACACAAACCAACTAGTCATTGATTTGAGTGCATTACATTTAGCCATTGACAGAATATATCACTCTAAAAGAAGACCAAACGGGACTGTATATCTTGAATTGCTTGAAAGCTTTGTCAAGCAGGGACTGTCTCATACATGTATCTGTACAAGACTGCTTATGTCTAGTAGCACTAAAGAAATAAGCAGTATAGTAGCAGTATTAAAAAAGAGATCACCTCACAATAATACCCCGCCATAGTGTCTCTAGGTATTGAAGTGATTCAGGTACCCATGCTGTACAGCAAAACCATATGGTCAGATGGCAAAATGTCATAAGGCACATTCACAACAGCAAAAGTGAATGTGCCACCTTGCATGACCACCAAAGGAGGCAAGCAAGACAGGCATAACCCTCCCCAAAAGAAAACATACCACAATCAGTGTTGTGGCATAACTAAGGCATGGGCACTATACTCAGCTTGAAAAAAAACACAGGGACAACAGGTATTGCATCTAAAGAGCAGATAAAGAAGAAAGGCACTAGAGTGGAGGGCATCAGGTTCCCACCTAGGATTTCCTTTGGGGTATTATTGGAAGAAGCAGGATTCAGACTTTGGAAGTCAACATGTCACATCTATCACCCTACTACCTATAAAACATCTGTTTGTAAGCTGCCCCACTTTGGCAGATAACATAATTCTGAACTGAGAACATAAGAACATAAGATATGCCATACTGGGTCAGACCAAGGTCCATCAAAGCCCAGTATCCTGTTTCCAACAGTGGCCAATCTAGGTCATACGTACCTAACAGTTTCCCCAAAAGACACAGGTTCCACAATGCTTGTATTGGATCAAGCAGTGATATCCTGGGTCCCTTCTTAATAATGGTTTATGGACCTTTCCTCCAGGAACTTGTCCAAAATGTTTTTAATCCAAGCTACACTAACAGCCTTTACTACATCCTCCGGTAACAAATTCCAGAGTTTGATTACACGTTGAGTGAAAAAATATTTTCTTTTATTAGTCTTAAGTAGTTTACCATGTAGCTTCATTGCATGTCCCCTAGTCTTTCTATATTCTGATAACGGAAACAATCGAGCTACGTTTACCCGTTCCACTTCGTTCATTAATTTATAGACTTCTATCATATCTCCCCTCAGCCGTCTCTTTTCCAGGTTAAAGAGCCCTAACCTTTTTAGCCTTTCTTCATAGGGGTATCCTTCCATCCCCTTTACCATTTGGTGGCTCTTCTCTGAACCTTTTCTAATAATGCTATATCCTTTTCAAGATACGGCAAACAGAATTGCACACAATATTCATGGTGCGGTCTCACCATGGAATGATATGGAGGCATTATAATATCCTTTGTTTAGTTTCCATTCCTTTCCTTATGATACCTAGCATTCTATTTGCTCTCTTGGCCACCGCTGCACACTGGGCCGAGGGTTTTAACATGTTATCCACAATGACACCTAAATCTTTTTCCTGGGTGGTGGTTCCTAATGTGGAACCTTGCATCGTGTAACCATAGTTTGGGTAGTTCTTCCCTAAGTGCATAACTTTGCACTTGTACACATTAAATTTCATCTGACATTTTGATGCCCAGTCTTCCAATTTATCAAGATCCTCTTGCAATTTTCCACAATCCTCTTGCGTTTTAACAACTTTAAATAGTTTTGTGTCATCTGCAAATTTCATAACCTCACTCGTTATTCCCTTTTCCAGGTCATTTATGAAAATGTCAAAAAGCAGCAGACCCAGCACAGATCCCTGGGGTACACCACTATTCACCTTTCTCCATTGGGAAAATTGGCCATTTAGCCCTACCCTCTGCTTTCTATCTTTTAACCAGTTCCTGATCCATAATAGTACACTGCCTCCTATCCCATGACTCTTTAGTTTCACCAAAAGTCTCTGATAAGGGACCTTATCAAAGGCTTTCTAAAAGTCCAAATACACTATATCAACCGACTCCCCTTTGTCTACCTGTTTATTCACACCTTCAAAAAAACATAACAGATTAGTAAGACAAGATCTTCCTTGTCTAAAGCCATGGTGGCTGTCTCCCATTAAGCCATGACTATCTATATGTTCAGCAATTTTGTTCTTTATGATGGTTTCTACCATTTTTCCTGGTACTGACATCAGGCTCATCGGTCTGTAGTTTCTTGGATCACTCCTGGAACCCTTTTTAAAAATTGGTGCTACGTTCGCCATCCTCCAATCTTCAGGTATTACAGATGATTTTAATGATAGTTCACAGATTACTAATAGCAGGTCTGCAATCTCATATTTCAGTTCTTTCAACACCCTTGGAAGTATACCATCCGGCCCAGGTGATTTGCTACTCTTCAGTTTATCTAATAGTTGTAATACATCTTCCCAATGTATCGATATTTCCTTCAATACTTCCGCACCTTTAAATACCACTTCAGTCATGGGTAACATCCCTACATCTTCCTCAGTGAAGACCGAAGCAAAGAATTCAGTCAGTCTCTCCGCTATCGCCTTGTCGCCTCTTAGTGCCCCGTTAACCTCTCTATCATCTTATGAACCAACTGAATCTCTCACAGTTTTTTTGCTACGAATGTACTTGAAAAAGTCTTTATTATGCATTTTTGCTTCCGCAGCAAGCCTCTTCTCAAATTCTCCCTTTGCCTGCCTTATCAATGCCTTGCATTTGACTTGCCAGTGCTTGTGCTGTTTCCAGAGCAGCAGGAAGCTTGGATGGTGAGGTGGACCAATCACGACGACATCATAGAAACATAGAAACATTACAGCAGAAAAAGACCCCATAGCCTATCTAGTTTGCCCGACCATATTGATTTATTTTATTTATTTATTTAATGTCTCTTCCATACCTCGCTATTCCAGTCAGTGCAGTTTACATTTAACAGAACCTTATACAAGGCAGTCGGGGGCTGCATTGTATTTACAATAAACAGGAACTATAACTTGGACCTAACTGGGGCAGCTTTCTACAACTTATTTACACTAATAAATATATTGTACATACTAATATTCACATGGAGTTGCACCAATGGGACTAGCTGCTCTACAGTGTGATGGGTGTGCTGTTAGAGAAGTCTTGGTGATTCGGGTGGCTATTTGTGAGCTGTCCTCTGAGTAGTGCCGTATGAATAGGTGGTGCTTCAGCACCTTCCTGAAATGGGCCAGGTCAGTGATTGCTCGAATGGCTGTAGGGAGGGCATTCCAACATCTGGGCGCATAGAGCATGAACGCCCTATTAGACGTCGCCTAGGTGCATTTTGTTGTTTCCTTTGGAATTATCAGTGTATTGACAGCTGCAGTTCTTCTGGATCTGTTCGGGGGAGTGGGGTGGATTAGCTTGGTGATGGAGGTGGAGGGTTGATTGTTTATGGCCTTGAAGGTCATTACTAGGATCTTAAAAGATAGTCTGCCATGGATTGGTAACCAGTGGAGATTTTGCAGGATTGGTGTAATGTGGTCCATTCTTGAAGCTCCATATAGAATTCTGACAGCTGCATTCATTGCAAGCTGGAGTGGATTCAGTGATGCTTGCGGGATCCCATGTAGGATTGAGTTGGCGTAGTCGAAGTGTGGGATTACGAGGGCTTGATAGATTGTTCGGAAGTCATCTGGGTCCAGAAAAGGTCATAGATGCTGTAGTGTCCATACTTTATGGCATATTGCCTTGACTGTGTTTCTTATGTGGGTTTTCATGTCCAGCCGTTGGTCCAAGGTGACCCCTAGGTAACGGATTGTGGGTTTAGCTATCAGCTCGGCATCCTTCACCTTTAAGGAGGCTGGAGGGGTGAAACCTTGGTTCCTCGTGATGAAGAGAACATCTGTCTTGTTGT
Organism: Ichthyophis bannanicus; assembly: GCA_033557465.1. NCBI lineage: Eukaryota > Metazoa > Chordata > Amphibia > Gymnophiona > Ichthyophiidae > Ichthyophis > Ichthyophis bannanicus. The sequence continues at coordinate 179,116,220 of CM066043.1, read as the reverse complement.
GGTTTATTCTGAAGTTTTGAGTATGGAGCCAGTCGGCAACGGCGTCAAAGCAGCTTGTTAGTGGGGAGAGGTCTGGCTGGTCAGTTGCGAATGGCATGTAGAGTAGTACATCGTCTGCATATACCAGGCTGGCAACATTAAATGAGCAGATCAGGGCACAGATGGGTTGCTTTAGGGTGGTCCACTGCCATAGGGGAAAAAATAAAAGTAGGAATTTCTTTGCTCCCTGGCCTGATTCTGGTTCCATTTATGTAGAAAACAATGTGTGCAAAGTCTGAAGCCAATCAAATAATATTTAGGGGTGGCTCAAGGTCCCTATCTATCAGGCCCCTGGATCCCCCCCCCCCCCCAGGGTTCGTCAGACCACTGGGTATTATCCGCTCATAGACGGGGGTATCATGCTTGCCAAGCACTCAATGTGGTCCAGATGCTAGTAAGGACTTTGACGATGTGGGGAACATCTTACGGTGTTGCGAGACAACACCCAGAAGGAACTGGAGTTGCTCTTCTTTTGTGGTGTGTCGGCCGTTGAACTCCTCAATGAGTTTGACCCCTCGCTCAGCCACATCGTTTATCACTGGAAGATTTTTTACTTTCTTCAGACCGTCTTTGAATGATGCATTCTCTTCCCAGTCTTCTGGGTCTGCATTAAGAAAATCACTGTTGATGTCGAGGTGTTTCAGGAAACGGATTGACTTGCGAGTTGCAAAAGATTCAAGTGGTAGAATCATGGAACTTTTCAATTCGACCCGCTTTGGGGGATCTTCGTCTTCGTCATCATCCTCATCGCTTTCATCTGATTCTGCCGGGATCATGGCCGATACTATGGCCCGCTTTGTCGGTGCTGAAACAGCTTCATCGAACAGTGACAGTGCCACAAACTCCTCTGACACATACCACAGATGCTGTTGCAGTTTGTCTCTGGCCGTTCTTCCAGCACGGTCATTGTGGTAAGAGTGTAATTTCTTCAGCATCTCCAAATCTGTTCGAGGAGCAACTGCGGCATCAGGGGCAGAAAACCAGGCTTCCACATGAATCAGGATGGAGAAAATGCTCACATCACGAACACAGGACTCCTCCCGTTGGGTAAGATCTTTGAGTTGTCCTCGGAACATCCAAATCTTGAGACAGTACAAGACTTTTGCCATCCATCTGGCATGATGGAAAGCTCCAGGTTTCTTGAAATTGAAACTAGGAAGATTCCCTCCAAGGCAGACAATCGTTAACTCCAAGTATTCCAGGTAATCATCTCGGTGATTGCCCTGTGCCAACTTGGATTCCGCAAACTTCATGATGTGATCCCTGTCAGGTTGCAGCACCTCCAAGTCTTTTCCAGTTTGATAGTTGGACTTGTCAAGGGAGCCCCAATTCTTTTGGAACCGGTGAAAGAGTTGGACATCGGGACCCGATGAAGCTCCAGAGCATGTAGAGAATACTGCACCAAGAATTATTTCATAAATGTGATGGCGGCATGCCAAATGAAGGACTGTGCGATGGAGTCTCTGTTCTAGAAGAATGCACGCTCCTGATCAACGTCCCGTGTTCGATGCAGTTGTATCAAAGCAGAAGCCTGCAACCTTTTCATCCAAACACCATTCTTGTAACAGTTCATAAACTGCTGCAGCTTGATTCTCGCCCGTTCCTGATGTCAGTTTTGGTACACCAAGAAGTTGTGTTTCTCCAGTGGAGACAGCCGTTATCAAAACTGGAAGGCGGTCAACGGATGTGGTTGAACAGAGGAGAGATAGCAATAACTTGTTATCCCAATGCACAATGCATGTTTTGCCTTCGGCTTTGAATGCATTGTGCAGGTCCGTCCATTGTTGCTGACGGTGCTTTTCTCTATGGCGCTTGATGTTGGAGCGGCTGATATTGAGCTCCCCAGGATAATGTCCCAGACTTCTGGCAGTTTCAGCTACCACAAACAGAGCATTGCGATCCGTTGTCCCTGTCCGATCCAGGGCTGCTGTAAGCTCTGGGGTCCAGACATTGTTAGGTCGAAACTGCTTTGTTTGTGGAGTTGCTTTCTTCTGTCCGTTATCTGAATCCGCAGATGTCGACGAGTCTTCACCTGACTCTGCTGAGGAAGAAGATCCTTCCAGCTGAACTTGGCTTGTAGTTGCCTTGGCTTCGGCAACATGTTTTTTGTCTGCGCCTTTTCAGTTCTTCTTCTCGCTGTTGCAATCTTGCTTCCGTGTTGGCCAGTTTCTTGTCCATCGCGCACATTGAGCCGCGGCGCCCTGGTTCTCGTTGCGCTATTAAGAATTCTTTGTCTTCTTGAATATGAATTAAAGACATTGCTTTGGCATGCGCCACATCAAATAGGTTTTTCATTGCAACCTGGAATTCTTTTTCATTTGCCTCTTGTTTCCCTCCTCTCCCTTTGTTTTTCTTCAAAAGTTTCCACTGATTGAACAATTTCTTTACTTTTTCTTGAATTTTGTCATTTCTTTGAACAGGAAGCCTGGCCTTTTCCCAGTAAGCTTCTACTTCACTTGTTACAATAGATGCACTTTCACTAACGCCTTTGTTTAATGTCATATGGTGATGTAAAAATACACTTAACACTTGCTCCTTGCTGGGGAGATAAGGGCAAACCCTTGTCGAATGTCATCAATTCCCGAGATTATGGCATTGAAGAGGGTGGTGAGGAGGGTTTCAACACCATGTGCCTCCCTGAATCCGTGCTGACATGGGTCCAAAGGGGCGGCAGTCTCGATATGCTGTTGAATTTGGCGTTGGACTACCTTTTCAATTATCTTGGCGAGAAGTGGGATGCTTGAGATTGGTCTAAAGGATTCGACCTTCAGGGGGTCCAGTTTGCTGTTTTTCAGCAGCGGCCTGATGGAGGTGTGCTTTAGCCTTTGTGGGAATGATCCAGTTGAGAACGACTGATCCATGAGCTTAGTCAGGAACTGGCTGAGATCGCAACGTAGTTCTTTTATCCAGAACGCTGGACAAGGGTCATTTGGTGCAGTGGTGGTGTTGATGGAGGCGATGGTGTCCTCTGTAGCTCTCTTTGACAGGGTGGTGAATTTGGACAGGGTCGTTGGATGGGGAGGCTTGTGTAAAGGAGTGTGGCTTGTGGTCTTATTGGTCTGGTGAGTTTTTGATTGGAGATAGTCTGAAAATTCCTGCGGTTGAGGCATGCATGGTTGGTCTGGAGATGGTTCCTTTGTTAATGTCTTCACTATATTGAAGAGATCATGTGGTTTGCTCAGCGAGCGTTTCAGAAGGTCCGTGTGGAAATGCTTCCTTCTCTCTATTATCGCTTTTCGGTGCTTTCTTAGGTGTAAGCTATATACACTTCGGGCTTCGGTGGAGCGTGATCGGCGCCATCGTCTCTCTAGCTTGCATAGGTAGAGGAGTGACGACCGCAGTTCAGTGGAATACCATGGGGCGGGCTCTCGTCTCCTTGGAGGTTTGTTCACGACTGGGAACTGAGCAATGGCACTGAGGCTGTTGTCCCAGCTAGAGATTATTTCCTCCAAGTTAGGAGCCATTGCGTTGAGAAGTGGAATGGTTTTCTCCAGGATTTCTTCTTTGACAAAGGGTCAGAATCATCTTGCTGATGGTTTGGGAAAGACAGTAGCTCTGCTGGTATTGTTATGACTGTGACAGTGGACAGGTATTTGAAATCTTATCAGGTTGTGGTCGGACCAGGGAACTGGGGTTATAGACATTGCAAAGTCATGGGTCGATTCCACAGCCATTTGTGGGGCAAAGACCAGATCCAGTTTGTTTCCTCTCACATGGGTGGGTGCATTGACTAGTTACTTGTATCCTAGCTCCTTGAGTGCTTCAAGGAAGGCTGCGGACTGGGTATCTTGCAGAGTGGGCAGGTTGAAATTGTGTAGTAACCAGTTTGAGGAGCGTGGATTACTGGTGTTGCAGGCGAGGTCGATTATTGCTGAGAGGTCATCTGGTGATGCCACCGGTGCTCTGTAGAGCAGGTTGATTGTACAATGATTGTTAGCTATGGTGATTGCGTCTAGGTGAGCTGTGCTGGTGGCATTGATCAACTACTACAATAGTCCCCTTTTTTCCTTTTGAGATACTCTGTGTTTGTCCCATGCTTTTTTGAATTCAGATACTGTCCTCATCTCTACCACCTCCACTGGGAGACTATTCCATGCATCTACCACTCTTTTCGTAAAGAAGTATTTCTGCATATTACTCCTGAGTCTATTCCCTTTCACCATCATCCTATATCCCCTCATAGCAGAGTTTGCTTTCAATTGAAAGAGGCTCTCCTTCTGTGCATTTATGCCACAGAGGTAATTAAATGTCTCTATCATATGTCCTCTATCCCGCCTTTCCTCTAACATATACATAGTACTGAAGTTCCATCTCCAGCATCCCTGTTGCTAGGGAGGAGAGAGATCACGTGACAGGAGAGCATCACCCTGGTGTGGCAGGAAGTCATCCTGTAGCTAGGACCTGTCCTCCAGGTGATGTAAAACTCTCTCACACCGAGAAGGTTTCTCCAGGGCCATGTGCCCATGAGGGAAAGATTAGGAAAGCCATTATAGTTGGTGATTCGATCATTAGACATGTAGAAAGTTGGGTAGCTGGTGGACATTAGAATTGCCTGGTAACATGCCTGCCTGGTGCGAAGGTAGCGGACCTCACGTGCCACCTAGACAAGGTCTTAGATAGTGCTAGGGAGGTGTCTGTTGTCTTGATCCATGTCAGTACCAATTACATAGGAAAGTGTGGAAGGGAGGTAATGGAGGCTAAATTTAGACTTTTAGGTAGGAAGTTGAAATCCAGAGCTTTCAGGGTAGCGTTCTCCGAAATGCCTCCTGTTCCACGTGCAGGACCCAAAAGGCAGGCAGAGCTCCTTAGTCTCAATGCGTGGATGAGACGATGGTGCAAGGAAAAGGATTTTGGATTTGTTAGGATCTGGGGAATATTCTAGGTAAAGGAGGGACTTTTCTGGAGGGATGGGCTCCATCTTAACTTGGATGGAACCAGGCTGCTGACATTAACCTTTAAAAAGGAGATATAATGGCTTTTAAACTAAATAATAGGGGAGAGCCGACAATCACCCAAGAGCACATGGTTCGGAACAATGTATCCTTGAAGAATACTAGCAAAAGATTGAAGTTAGGGCATATCAGCAGAGAGGTTCCAAAAAAAAAAAAGACAAAAGTACTACTATTACTACTAAGCATTTATAAAGCGCTACCAGGTACACACAGCGCTGTACAATAAAAACACAAAAAGATAGTCCCTGCTCAAAAGAACTTACAATCTAAAAAGACAAAGCAAGTAAAGGAGTAGAAAAAAAGATAAGAACAAGGGCAAAGAGACAACAGCAGGAGAGACAGGACAAAGGAAAGAGGTAAGAACAAGTGTAAGAGAAAGAAAGAAAGGTGAAATAAAAGAGGGGAAGGAAGGAGAACAGCAAAATCAAGAGCCAAAGGCAGAGGTGAAAAGATGAGCTTTTAACTTGAGTTTGAAGAGGGGCAAAGAAGATGCCTGATGTACAGACACAGGAAGTTTATTCCAAGCATAAGGAGCAGCAAGGTGAAAAGAGCAGAATCTGGAGTTGGCAATAGAGGAGAAGGGCATAGCAAGAACCAACTGGGAAGAAGAACGGAGTACATGAGGGAGGAAATAGGGAGAAATGAGAGAAGAAAGGTACTGAGGAGCCACAGAGTGAATGCACTTATAGGTCAGAAGGAGAAGCTTAAAGTGAATACGGAAACGGATAGGGAGCCAGTGAAGAGATCTGAGGAGAGGAGCGATGTGGGCAAAACGAGGCTGATGGAAAATTAAACGAGCAGCGGAGTGATGAATAGACTGAAGATGGAAGAGATGAGGGAGACCAGCAAGAAGTAGGTTACAATAATCAAGGCGAGAGGTGACTAGGGAATGGATGAGGGCTTTAGTAGTGAGCTCAGAGAGAAAGGGGCGGATTTTGCCAATGTTGAAGAGAAAGAAGCGACAGGTCTTAGCAATGAGTTGGATATGAGAGGAGAAAGAGAGTAAAGAGTGAAAAATAACACCCAAATTGCGAGCAGATGAAACAGGTTGGAGAACAGAGCCATCAACAGAGACTGAAAAAGAAGAAGGAGAAAGGGAAATTTTAGGAGAAAAAACGAGAAGTTCAGTTTTGGCCATGTTCAATTTCAGGCAACGATGGAACATCCAGGCAGCAATGGCAGAGAGACAGCAAGAGATCCGGGACTGGAAAGCAGAAGAAAGATCAGGAATAGAGAGATAGATTTGGGAGTCTTCAGCATAGAGATGGTACTGAAAACCATGAGAGGAAATAAGTGCACCAAGGGATTGGGTATAGAGAGAAAAAAGAAGGGGACCCAAGACAGAACCCTGGGGGACACCAACCAAGAGTATGGTAACAGAGGAGGAGCAGCCACCAGAACATACAATAAAGGAGCGATGGGAGAGATATGAGGTAGCCCAAATGCCCTTGAGTGCAGAGCAGACAGAGCTTAAAGATTTGAAATTACCCCTGCCTGCGGAGAGCCAGATAAATATGAATGAAATACAGCCTCTAAAATGCTTGTATGCAAACGCTAGAAGCCTAAAAAATAAGATGGGAGAGTTATAATATATAGGACTAAATGAGAGGTTAGATATGGCTGATATCTCAGAGACATGGTGGAAGGAGAACAACCAGTGGGACACTGTAATACCTGGGTGCAAACTATATCATAATGATAGAGCAGATCAAACTGGTGGAGGGGCTGCACTCTATGTTAGAGAGGGCATCAAGTCACAAAGGATTAAAGTTTTGCAGGAAATAAAATTCACTGTAGAATCTCTATGGATTGAAATTCCATGTAAAAAGGGGAAGGAGAAGGCGATGACAGTGGGGGTGTACTATCGACCGCCTGGTCAGAATGGAACAAATGGATAATGAAATGCTCAAAGAAATCAGGGAAGCTAACAAAAGTTACAGCCCAGTAATAATAATGGATGATTTCAATTACCCCGGTATCGAATGGGTCAGTGTCATGGCAGGACATGCTAGGGAGATAAAGTTTCTAGATGAAATAAATGACTGATTCTTGGAGCAGCTGGTTCATGAACCAACCAGAGGGGAAGCCATTTTGGACCTAGTCCTTAGTGAAATATAAGATGTGGTGCAAGAGATAAGGGTATTGGGGCCACTTGACAATATTGACCATAGTATGATTGCGTTTGATTTAATAAATGGAGGAAGGACGGTAAGAAAATCCATAGTACTAACTTTTAACTTTGAAAAGGGAGACTATGATAAGATGAGGAAAATAGTTAAGAAAAAACTAAAAATAGTAGTTGCAAAGGTTAAAGATTTACATCAATCACGTCATGCAGGGAATATCTCAAGGCTCAGCCCTATCATCAATGCTCTTCAACATCTACATATAGCCCATATGCAACATCATCAAGCACCACAAACTACACATTTATGCTGACGACATCATGGTGTACGCTCCAATCAATCTACTAGCACTAAACACCAGAACAATAACAAAATGCCTCGAAGACATGAATGACTGGCTCATAGCCAACAACTTAACGGTCAACTACGATAAAACTGAGGCAATGTTTGTCACCAGGAACCCCACCTTCATACCTCCACAAACCATCAGCATCCTAGATAAACACATAGTAGTCAAAGAAGAAGTTAAGTATCTGGGCATCACACTAGACAGAGCCCTGAACTTAAAGTCCCACATCACCAAAACCGCAAACAAGGCATATCATAGATTGAAAACAATCCAACAAATCAAACCAATGCTCCGTCAAGACCACTTCCGCACAGTGTGCCAAGTACTCATCACACCACTGCTTGATTATGGAAATTCTCTATATCAAGGCCTTCCTCAACAGACACTACACCTACTACAGATGGTACAAAACACCACAGCACGCATCATTACAGACACACCAAGGACCAAGCACATCACTCCCGTCCTACAACAACTACACTGGCTCCAAATGGTGGCAAGAGCTAAATACAAAACAAACATGATCATCTTCAAAATCATCCACCATCTCTCAGCAGACGTACTCCAAAACGTTTTAACAAGAGACATCAGCAATAGACCGAGAAGAAGTAATAATGACAACATGATCGGCACACCTGCAGGCTATCACAAAACCAAACAAACAACTTCAAAAAGAGCACCTTCACTACTGGCATCCTCATTATGGAACTCCCTCCCATTGAGTCTGAGGGCGTTAGATGACCTCACAGACTTCCGCAAAGATCTCAAAACATGGTTATTTATAGAAACATATGAGCATTCAGGCAACATCCCCTACCCAAACAGAAATACTACTACCTCCACCAACTAAGCACACACCCACACTCACAAGTCTATCACACCAAGTGATTAAATACTTTCATGTTAAATGTTACCTCAATCGTACTGTCTAAATGCTGTAAAGTAACTGTACCATCTAAATGCTAAGTAACTGTATTGTCTGTGTACACATACCCTAATGTTAAATGTAAGCCTCCAACTGTTATGTGACATGACCACCTTGATTGAAGGAAAAGGTGGCATACAAATCTGTCTAAATAAATAAAAATAAATAAATAAATAAATCAGGGGTGTTGTTTAGTATCTTGGAAGCCCAGACCAGCTGTATTCCACACTTTAGGAAAAGTGGAAGAAAGTCCAAAAAAATTGCCTGTATGGTTTAAAGGTGAGGTCAGAGAGGCTGTTGTTGCCAAAAAAGTATCTTTCAGGAAATGGAAAAAGGAGCCAAATGATGAAAACTGGAAACAGCACAAGCACTAGCAAGTTAAATGCAAGGCATTGATAAGGCAGACAAAGAGAGAATTTGAGAAGAAGCTTGCTGTGGAAGCAAAACACATAATAAAGACTTTTTCAATAGTGAGCTCCATTTACCTTTGTCGCCTCCCACTCAACCAATTTCTAACCCAGTCAGTACCTTTAGAGTCCATCCCTAGGGTGCTCAGTTTGTTTGTAAGTCTCCTGTGCAGAACAATGTCAAAGGCTTTCTGAAATCCAAGTACACCACATCTAGGGCTCTCCCTCAGTCTAACTCCCTGGTCATCCAGTCAAAGAAATCAATGCCTCTGGTGAATCCATGCTGCCGCCGATCCTATAATCCTTTGGACTCCAGAAACCTCTTTATTTTCTCTTTCAGCAGCATTTCCAATAATTTACTCACCACAGAGTTAAGACTAACTGGCCTGTAGTTTTCAACCACATCCTTACTTCCACTTTTGTGTAAAGGGACCACAGTGCATCTCTCCAGTCCTCTGGCACCACTCTCAACTCCAAAGAGGCATTGAAAAGATCAGTCAGTGAAGGTGCTAGAATGTCCCCAAGTTCCTTTAGTATTCTCGGATGTATCCCATCCAGTCCCATTGCTTTGTCTACTTTTAGTTTAGCTAGTTCCTCATGAACATAGTCTTCTGATAATTGTTCCAGATCCCCGTCGCTTCTGTTCCTATTTGTGGGTGTTTTCTGAGGTTCTGCTCCTAATCCTTCAACTGTGAACACAGAACAGAAATACTTGTGAAGCAATTCTTCTTTATCCTCCTCATCTTCTACATATTCCTCCCCTTCACCCTTGAGTCTGACAATACCACTTTTGCCCTCCCTCCTCTCACTAACATATCTTAAAAATGTCTTATCCTCCCATTTTATTGCATTGGCAATTTCTTCTTCTTTTTGTATCTTTGCTTTCCCAATTACTTTGCTAGCTTCTCTGTTTTTCCAAATATAGATGCCTGAATTCCTCTCTCTGTGATCTCCCCCTTTTTCTTCTCCTTTTCAGCTACTTATTTTGAGAACCATAGTAGCCTCCTTTTCCTTTTACCTTTAGTTAACTTTCTAACAAAAAGGTTGGTTGCCCTGAAAATATCCCTTCAGTTTTGCCCACTGTTTTTCTACATCCCCCAGCTGTTCCCATCCTGCTAACAACTCCTTGAAGTATTGGCCCATCTCGGCAAAGTTAGTTTTCCTAAAGTCTAAGACCCTTGCTTTTGAATGGATTTTATCAGCCCTAATCCTAATACTGAACCACACTATGGTGATCACTGGATGTGAGATGATCTCCCACTATAACATCAGCAACACTTATCCACTTATGTTAATCTCTCCTGGAGATTCCAGAGCCAAAGGATCCTTGAAACCCTCAAAATATATTACATGGCCTTATGGAGGGCCCAGCCCAACCTGCTACAGAAAATCAAGGATGAGCTGACAGAGGAAAAATTTATGTAGCTGATGTATATGCATCCGCACTATAATGTAAGTGACCCTTATGTTAGTGATGCCACTCAAGTATTTACATCATTACTGGGCCCAGTCCATGAATCACATGCTCACATCATGCAAATAGGACACAGACCTCTTAGAAAGTGTGCAGACAACCACAAGTTAGGATCACCAAGGGAGTTACCAATGTAGCTATAATGATCCATCTCCATGAATGTTTACACACATACAGAGCAGCACCTCCCTGTTCCACAAATTTGACAGCACCGAGTCTGGGATGGTACCTAATCTCCCAAGGCCTAGAAGTGACTACATTTTCAGCCTTCCACATACAAAATCCATGAAGCTGGTACTGTATAGCGCCTGTCAATGGTAATCTACAGTCAGGCACGTGCCCTAAAATTGACCTCTGGAAGGTATAACCTGGTCCCTTAGTGCTGTAAGGGAGCTCTAGAAAACCCCTAATGATAGTTGCAAATATGGCATCTGACCATGATGTGTACCCACTGTAACACTGGCTTAATAGTGTGCCACTAGCTGTTGTCCTACTCCAAGATATCTATGTCTATGCACCCAAAGGAGTTACAGGACTCCTGAGGCACTCTGCATATCCGTCCCATCCACTCTTCATCCATTCTGCCTACAAGCATCTCACCAAATGTGCATCTTGCTTTCTATATTGTGTCCATAACCAGAAAAAGCATCACTGCTGTTTCCCACATGATATATGGTCAGGTCTTGCAACCGAAATGGCAACCTTTTGTTACTTCCCTCTATTGATCCCTGGCATGGTTCCCTGCTAATCCCACACTCTAGTTGCACCATCTCATAACACATAGGCAGATGAGAAAACCAAGTGCATGCTAATGAATGCTCATCCATAGTCCACGCTATCTTACGATATACAGTATTAGCAACAGATATATAACGATAACATAAGAAAATAAAAAATGCCATGCTGGGTTACATCAATGTTCCTCTGAGCTGCTTTGGTGTTAGATTGTGGAAAGCAGCATATTAAGTAATAGAATAATATTAAGTATAATCTAAACAAACTCAATCAAGCATCTTGTCTCCAACTGAATCCAATCCAGATCACTAGGAAGTATCCAGATGTAGGAGGCGACGATCCCTGTGCCTGCTTTGTGAAAAGGTATAAATAGAGCTGTCCTTAAAATTGTCCAAACCTTTTTCACACACAGCTTTCTATTAACTTTGACCGCACCCCCTGGCAATAAATTCCAAAGCTTGTGTACCAATGAAAAAATACTCTCTTAAATGTGTTTTAATTCCTCTACCTTGAAACATTTCCAGTCAAAATGTCATACTTGATAGAACTTTTCTTTACATCTTCAGTCATACCTTTGCTGTCCTAACTCATATCCTATTTGTTTTTTGTTGTGTGTCTTGTTTGTCAGACTTCACTAAATGGTAATGCCGAAGGAGTAAAAACTGTCCATTACGGAGATAATTTTATAAACTTTTTCCACGTGTAAAATTCTATTTTATGCACATAAAAGGCCTTTTTTTAAATTAGGTCACACCCAAAGAAGTATGTGCCATGCCACCTGGTGTATACTTGTAGAAAAGGCATGCTCAGTTGAAGAGTTCGGACTGAGTCACAGTTTGTACATGCTAACATTTATGCCTGTTCTTGAGCAGATGTAGTGTCCATGCCTTCAATCTAAGTGCAATTTTGGCAGGATTTGTGCTACTAATTTATGAAGACACACAGGCGCCTATATGTCTTTATAAAATAGGCTAAAAATAATTGCCATTCAGCCTATTATCCTAGGTACCCTGTTATAAAATTAACCTCTGTGTGTCTCTATACAGTGCTACATACACCTGGTATTAGTTGTAATAACAAGATCCCGGGTACTAACAGTCTGATCCAGGGCTGGAAATAAATTACTTGCATTTCATTAGATAACAGAAGAATGTGGCAGAAGCAAAGATTCATTAACTAAAGGGCATGTTTACAAAGGTGTGCTAACTGGTAGCACAGGTTTTGGCATGTCCTAAGGGTGCCATGGAAACAGCACGGGGCCCCGCAATAAAAATCCTGCATTAACCAGTTAGTGCGCCCGGGGACTGGGCAGGTTGGGGCATAATGTGGGCTTTGATGTCATGCCATTATTAATGTAGGCATTTTGGGTGCATACTAACTGCAAAATGTTGCCATTGCATGTGCATTTCACGTCATCTCAATGGATAACATTAAAGTGCCAATTAGCACTGTGTTGTGTGTTAGCATCGGTTATCGGCAGGCAGATGAACATATACACCCACAAATACTAGCAAAGATCTTCACGCAAATTTGGCAGCCCATTCGCACATTACTCGCGTACACGCAAGTAAACATGCCTCCAAATTTATCATTTGTATGACTTTGCTAGGGCAAAGAAAGAGCTGCTTTAATTATGAAAAGCTGTCATTAGTGAAAGAGAATAGTTTTATTTATTCTTTCCCATTATATTTTTATACCATCTTCCACATTATTTCTGAATGCTTCGTGGTTTCCATATGGCATATGTAGAATACAATGGACACTGCAAATATGGTAGCAATCAAGTATAAAACATACTGTGCATTATATACCTATTAAGGGGCATGTGTGATTAGGATACTGGCAAACACACAGAGAGCGACCACTGGTTTTCAAGAAATAAGTTGAATGTGTTGCTTGGTATACATTAGCTGCTGTTTCTATTGGCAATAAAGCAATTAATTTTCACAGCACAATATAAAGTAGACTTGATTGAAAACAATAATTCTGTCCAATTTTATAATAGAGTCTAACTGATTAAAAGAACAGCTTGCAATTGTTTAAATGAAAGCTTGCAAGATATTGCAATGGAAATTTTTACCCTTCCTATGGCTCCTTCTTTTCTAGTATTTAATTTCCAAATTCAGAAGCTGAACTCCTCAGTTGTAAACACTGATCTGTTTTATTGCTCTGCCAGCTACTGCCTAATGGACCCGGCATATTCAGGAACTTGCTTTTTAATTGCAAAGGCAGCATTTGAGCAGCAGGGTCAGCTATGACTGTGTATTGTCTGACCTCAGCATTTAAAATGCTGATACAATTGTAAGATGAAATATGACCAGCATTAATTCATGATGTTCACTTAAATTGCTTTCAATTCTGCTGGATGTACACTAGTTACTAAATTATTTTTTGGGAGGAGAGGAAAAGGCTTTCAGCGAGGAGAACCCTAACCCTACCCACAAGAAGCTGCTAGCCACTTTCAAGAATGATATTTATTGAAGAGATGCCATTATACAATTAAAAAGGAAACGTCAATTTCTTTTCCTATCCTCTTCTGGGTATTAAGGGTTGGGTGATCATAGCCCTCGCCATGGTACTTGTCGCCTTTTTTCTTGCCATTATAATGCAAAGGTTGGCCATTGTAGATCACAAGACCTTTCTTACCTGGTTGTGTCCCATTTAGGTACCAGCCAGACTTCATGTTGCTTATTCTGAAGATCTAATGAATGCAGGCTCACCCAGGCCAACATCACTAGGGCTCTACACATTATTTGTAAGTTAAATTGCTAAGTGTTAGATACCACTATTCAAATACAGGATCATTCCGGCAGTTAACTTCCCTATCGGTTGTATGGGGAAGTTAGTCAAGGAAAGGGCAGATCGGGGGCAGAGTTAGTGTGGGTGGTGGGCGATCATCAGCCCTGGATGTACAGGGCCGATTCTAATGTTGGCCCTGGATGTCCAGGGCTGGCGACCTATACAGAGAAGATATTCCACCTCCAAGGTAGAATAACTTCCCTAGACATCGGGGATCGGCGGCCCGGGGCACAGATGAGGCAGGAGGGGGCTGAGGACATTCCCCCCAGCCCAACCCTTGCCTTAGGAGGCCAGATGGGGAATTGGGCTGTGGGGAAATCAATGCCTGTGCCAGCAGCTGGAGATCATGCCTCTTCAATGGAGCCAGGGTGCCATGGCAACCGCATGTCATGGCACCGTGGCTCCATTGAACTGCCCTGACTGAGTTAGTCAGGCAGGGGCTGACATGCATGCCGGGCTGAATTGCCTGATTGCGATTCTTATCCTGCAGGGCTAGACGTGCCCCACGGGATTAGAATCGCAATGCCCTCTGTCCATCCGGTTCAGACTGATTTTCTTATGTTTGTGATCACCTTGAATCTCATATCAGATATTAAGTAGAATAAAAATGGCAGAATTAAATTAAATGAAAACAGAAAGTCATCGAGAAAACCACAAGGATTCTCCCAAAACTTTCAATGAGCTTGTCTAAGTATGCTTTTTTTGTCGGGACCAGACCGACATGAGAGGGGAGAAGGAGACCCGCTCCTCAGCGTCAGACGAGCCCTTTTACTCAACAAGAACATGCAAAAACAGTGAGGTGAGAATAGTGCAAAAAAACACTTATCTGAAGGAGTAGGCGATAAAACTTCATAAGGATTCGGTGCTGTACCGGATCCTTATGAAGTTTTATCACCTACTCCTTCAGATAAGTGTTTTTTTGCACTATTCTCACCTCACTGTTTTTGCTTGTTCTTGTTGAGTAAAAGGGCCCGTCTGACGCTGAGGAGGGAGTCTCCTTCTCCCCTCTCATGTCGGTCTGGTCCCGACAAAAAAAGCATACTTAGACAAGCTCATTGAAAGTTTTGGGAGAATCCTTGTGGTTTTTTCGATGACTTTCTGTTTTCATATGAACTTGTAGTCACTCGACACATGGGGGTTTGTTTGTTAGAATTAAATTAAAGGCATAACCAAATTTATAAATTCATTGAAGACACATCTTTATGATATGTTCTTCATCTAATAAAGAAATACGTTAAAATCAAAGTAGAAAACTGGCTAGTTTATTTAAAGTTGATCATCATCATTAGTGCACTGGTATTCACACCCAGTCTTTGAGAGTGACAAATTGGTCATGTTTCCAGGATATCCCTACTGAATATGCATGACAAATTTGCATGCCTATAACTACTTTTTTTATATGCAAATCTATTTTAAAGCATATGCATTAGAGTTATTGTGAAAACCAAACCCATTGGCAGGCCTCGAAGACGAAGAATGATTACCACTGATTTAGGACCTGATTTTAAAATAGAGCACAGGGTAACTTCTCCAAATGGGTTCATTTTGTGCATATACCAATAACCAAAGCACACACCAGGGGAACCTATCACTAAACAAAAAAAAAAAACCACAGCCCAAACTATCAACTACACAATACAAACCATTTCTTATACTTAAAAGGGAGCTTAACTCGCCACTTTTCTACAATATCTACAGTTCCATCTAAAGAGCAAAACAAGTACTTAGTATGTGTATCAACACAAATTATTAATGGGAGAAAAAGGCCTCAGTAACTCCCAATAATATGCCTCTGTATGGCAATTACTTCCCAAAGGGGAACATATTGCACCTTACCATCACAGGTCTGAAAAAACTCCCTTTTAATACTACCATATAATTAATCAGCTATCTTCATCTAACAATTTTAATATATATAAAAATGGCAGGCAAAAAACATTTGAGCACAGCTTTACATAAACAGCAAATCTTCGCCATTACATGAACACAGAAGCTCCATTATTTTGCCTGAAATAAAAAGAAAACTGCTCAACTGAAGGATAAAATCAAGCAATGGCACACACAGTGCACCAAGACTTATTTCAGGAAACACCAGCTCTTCAGATGGAACGGCCACCCAACAAAGATCTTTGTTTCACTGGATACTGGCTTAGACATGCTCCTGATGACAAAGAAAAAGATGTAAATCAAAATTAAAACTAAAATGAAATGCAGGGACCGGGATCCTCCCTCCGCTCATCCTAAAAATATAGGAGTCAGTTTTGAAATATCCTTATCCGGATAACCATGGAGATTTCTAGGTAGTGCCGAAGGCCTTGGCACTATCCAGAGAGTGCTGGGACAATCTGTGGGAAGTGCCATTATCCAGACAGTGATTTTCAACCACTGTCCGTATAAGTTTTCCAGAAAGCTTTGACTGCTATAAAAAACTGTCCTTATTCAGATAACATATCCAGATAGCGGCTGAAAACTGGCACTATTTAAACACCACTGCTGGAATGGAAGAGTAGTCTAGCAGTTAGTGTGGAAAGGGATCCGAGGGGTACTAGGGTCTCATGGGGAAACTTTGAAGAGTGAAAGCAGTTTGAAATGTGCTATCTTAGAGAGGATGTTTATGAATAATTGTGAAACTATCAAGATTGTATCCTGTAGGAACAACTAAATGGAAACCTATGTCTGTAGAAAGCTTGGCATGATTAAGTAAAAGTAATGATGTTTGTGATTAACTTTGCTTGAGAAGTGCAAATGTGTTCTGATAAAGGCAAAGTGTGATGCACAGATAAGAAAAAAATGTACAATCTGGCAATTTTTTCTAATAAAAGTAAGTGCTGCAGACAGCAGAGGTGTGGGGGTTATAGATTGCTCAAGTTTGCAGTCCTGTAACTTCCTCCCAAACATTTTAGCAGAGAACTTTATTATTGTATAACTGTGTGTTGTTTTTTTCATTCCTTCTCACTTGCTCTGGGACCTGAGATAGGATGCAAAGTCCATCATACCCAGTATCTTGTTTCCAGCAGTGGCCAATTCAGGTCAGAAGCTGCAGTATTTGCAAAAGTATTTTGTGGTCTTCCTTTAAAGAAAACCTACAATATAGATAGACAGCATGAAGATCCAAGGCTCAGGGGACTTACTATATCATTACTGTGCTTTTCAAATCTAACTCACTGGTTAAAAACCAGGCTAATGGGAACTTCAGAAAAATGGACTGTGTGCAGGAGTTAGTGGTCTCAGTTTGCCTCCCACTAGATGGATGCCACATCAAAATTGCCACAAATGTTTGCTTGTCTCAGAAAATAGACCAAACATTGCACAAACATAGAGAATGAATGACCCTCCCACCCCCATGGGGCAGTTTTTTCAGATTAGGATTGATGGATACCAGCAGGGCAATGTAGGGAGGTATGCCACTTCCCATGCCTGTGGATAAATGGAGGTTTGTGCTTAATAATGCTTTCAAAATGGCAACTTTTGTTATTGTTACGTGCCATTGAGTCGGTGTTAACTCCTGGCGACCCTCTGGATAGTTGACCTAAACTTTGTTCAGTCTTCAGTCAGGCGGCTCATTGTTGATAGAGTGGTATCCATAGTTGTTGTTTTTGTATCGATCCATCTTATTGCCGGCCTTCCTCTTTTACAGTGACCTTCTACCTTGCAAGCATTATGTCTTTCTCCAATGAACTCTCTCTTTGCATGATGTGCCCAAAGTATGAAAGTCAAAATCTTGCCATCTGAACTTCTAAGGAAAGCTTAGGTTTCATCTCCTCTAGAATACCATGGACTGCCCAAAGAACAATCCAGTCAGTACTAGAGGAGACCAAACCTAAGTTTTCTTTAGAAGCTCAGATGACAAGACTTCGACTTTTATACTTCAGATGTACCATGTGAAGAGAGAGATCATTGGAGAAAGACAAAGGAAGGCTGGCAATGAGATGAATCGATACAATAACAGCAGCTATGGATACCACTCTATCAACTATGAGTCGCTTGGCTGAAGACCGAACAAAGTTTAGGTCAATTATCCAGAGGGTCGATAAGAGTGGACACTGACTCAATGGCACTTAACAACAGTCCTTTCTTTATTGTTTGTTGATCCAAATAAGTTAAAGTTATCAACTATTTCAATTTCTTCTCCATCAATGATGAGCTTATTGATTTTGCCAGTTGTCAGGATCTTTGTCTTCTTAACGTTAAGAAGCAAATGTTGCAGATTGTCATCAATTTCAGCCACCAGTAATGTGGTATCATCAGTATAGTGAAAGTTGTTGATGAGTGTTCCAGCAATCTTTACAACTCAGTTGTCTTCATACAGCTCTGCTTCTCTGATGATTTGTTCTGCATATAAATTAAACTGGTATGGGGAAAGTATGCAGCCTTGTCGTACACTTTTGTTGATTTTAAATCATTCTATTTCTCCTAGTTCCATTTGAACTGTTGCTTCTTGATCAATGTAAAGGTTGTGCAAGAGAACTATCAGGTGTTCTGGTATATTGATGCTTCTTAATGTGGCCCAGAATTTCTCATGGTTTACACAGTCAAAAACCTTGCTGTAATCAATAAAACACATATGGATATCCTTTTGGTATTCTTTTGTCTTTTTAAGGATTCATCTCACATCCATGATGAGTCTCTCATTCCTGGCCCTTTCCTAAACCCTGCTTGCACTTCAGGCGGTTCTCATTCCAGGTATGGTTGTAGTCTCTGCAGAATGATCTTAAGTAGAATCTTGCTGGCATGTGGGATTAGAGCAATTGTGTGATAATTTCCACAGTCAGTCGGGTCACCTTTTTTCGGTTTTGATATAAACACAGATCTTTTCCAATCAGTTGGCCTGAATTTGTCTTCCAAATTTCTTGGCAGAGCCTTGTAAATATGGTAACAGCTTCATCCAATTGCTGTAATACTTCAATGGGAATGCCGTCAATGTCCAGTGCTTTGTTCTTTGGTAACAAAGCCAAAACCTTCAAAAATGTGATGACACAAAGCAATATCAATATCAAAAAGTCAAAACATATGAAGAGCATGGGAATCAGCAATCCAAACCCCAAAAGTGTTTCAAAAAAACAAAAATATAATGATAACAAACATATTTTATTGTCGGGATCCGCCGACAAGAGATGGAGAGGAGAAAAAACTCCCCACTCGGTGTCGGAAGAGGCCGTTTATTTATAATTTCAAAAACCAGAATATAAGTAGTGCAAATCACTTATCTGACAACATGACAAGAGGGCAGCAAAAAATCCAAGCAGCGACATGCATGTTTCGAGCCAAGGCTTTCAATACTGCTTCTACTTCTTCTTTCATCATCAATGGTTCCTGATCATAAGGTACAGGGTGAAACAGCTGTTACCATATTTACAAGGCTCTGCCAAGAAATTTGGAAGACAAATTCAGGCCAACTGATTGGAAAAGATCTGTGTTTATATCAAAACTGAAAAAGGTGACCCGACTGACTGTGGAAATTATCACACAATTGCTCTAATCCCACATGCCAGCAAGATTCTACTTAAGATCATTCTGCAGAGACTACAACCATACCTGGAATGAGAACCGCCTGAAGTGCAAGCAGGGTTTAGGAAAGGGCCAGGAATGAGAGACTCATCATGGATGTGAGATGAATCCTTAAAAAGACAAAAGAATACCAAAAGGATATCCATATGTGTTTTATTGATTACAGCAAGGTTTTTGACTGTGCAGCAAGACAAGACAAGAAGGAGTACTACAATGACACATGCAAGGAAATAGAATCAGAAACTATTAGAGGAAGAACAAGATCAGCTTTTCTAAAGCTACAAGAATTAAAGAAAAAATTCCAGCCTTGAATTGGAATGCTACAAGATGTTCAAGGATCCATGTTGAATGATACTGAGATCAAGAAAAGGTAGAAGGAATATACAGAGTCATTATACCATAAAGATCAAGTGGACCAACAGCTATCTTTATGGTATAATGACTCTGTATATTCCTTCTACCTTTTCTTGATCTCAGTATCATTCAACATGGATCCTTGAACATCTTGTAGCATTCCAATTCAAGGCTGGATTTTTTTCTTTAATTCTTGTAGCTTTAGAAAAGCTGATCTTGTTCTTCCTCTAATAGTTTCTGATTCTATTTCCTTGCATGTGTCATTGTAGTACTCCTTCTTGTCTTGTCTTGTCTTGCTGCACATTGGAAATCTGTTGAATTTTGCAATTGTCTCTCTTTCTCCTCTGACTTTAGCTTCTCTGAATTTCTGGACAATTTTCAGAGTTTCTTCATTCATCCATTTTGGCTGTTTTTGCTTTTTCATCTTATGTAAAGACTTCTCACTTTCTTCCAACACAACTTTCTTGAGGTCATCCAATAACTCTTCTGGAACCCTGTCATTTGTATCTAAAGCAGCAAATCAATTTTGCAGGCAGTCTTTAAATGCCATTGTTATATTCTCAAGATCATATTTTGCTACATTCATCAGTGGCTTGCCGTTTTTCTACTTTAGCTTTTGTTTGCATACTAGTAGCTGGTGATCCGTACCACTGTTAGCTGCAGGTTTTGTCTTTGTTGTTATCAAGCTTTTTCATTGTTGTCTTCCACAGATGTAGTAGTTTATTTTCTGTACAATCCATTGGGTGAAGTCTACGTGTGCAGTCTGTGCTTGTGTTGCTGAAAGAAGGTGTTTGAGATGAATAGATTGTTGGTCTTGCAGAATTCTATCAGTCTTTCTCCAGTTTCGTTTCTGTTGCCAAGTCCATATTTTCCAAGTTCTTTGCCTTCTTCTTTGTTGCCAACTTTTGTGTTCCAGTCACCCATGACTCTCAGGATATCCTGTTTGCATGTCCTATCAATTTCAGCTTGTACTTGTTCATAGAACTCATCAACATCTTCTGCAGCTGTTATTGGAGCATATACCTGAATTATATTTGTGTTGATGGGCTTTCCTTGTAGACAAACAGAAATTAAGTGTTCGCTGACTGCATTATATTTCATGACAGTTCTTGCAAGTTTTTTCTTAATTATAAATGCAACACCATTCCTTCTTTGTCTTTCATTTCAAGCATAGAAGACCATATGATCATTGGATGCAAAATGCCCAAAGCCAGTCCATTTTAATTCACCGAACAGATAGAGTTGTATACGTTCCCATTTCATTCTTGACCACCTCCAACTTCCCTTGGTTCATGCTTTGTATGCTCCATTTCCCAATATGTAAGACATCTTTGCAACTTCTGACTCTCATTTCATGCGCAGCTACATCAGCAGATCCAACCACATCATAAATGCAGGCTTTACTCAGAGAAGTCTTCAGCTCCTCCCCAGTAGCCATTTGAGTGCCTTCCAACCTGGGGGTCTCATCTTCCTGCACTATAGTGCAATTTGTTTTGGGACTATCCATTGGGTTTTTGTGGCAAGGTACAGAAGTAGATTTGCCAGACCTTTCTTCCATGCAGTTAAATCCAGTGTTGTTGCATTTGTCACAGAAATATGATCCTTCGTTTGCAAAATCATCCCATTCTGCTGCTGTCCAGATGGATGGTTTGTCTTAGTCTGGCACCTCAGCTGAGACCTGTCTATCTTAGGAGACCCTGATAGCTTAGCTCTCAGCATCACTGATGCACACAAACCCTCACAGCATGACAAGCTGCTAACCAAGTGAGGCAACTTTTGCATTGATGGAAATATTTTAAAATCCTACAAAAAAGAGATACTATGCTGGCAGGCTGATTTATTAATTTGATATCAAGGTAGATTTCTCCTCCTTTTACTGACATAGCCCTGTTTGTTCACCATCACTTGAAAATTTAATTTTAGTCTTCAAAATTCAGTCATATCTAGGTTCATAAAAGTTCCTTATCCTATTTAATCAAATACAAAATTATGGAAGAAATATTCAGCATGCAGCAATTGTGGGGTTTTTTAATGCTACCATGAGTAAAAAAAAATCCATGTAGTCAGCACTGATATTCAGATACTGGCAGGCATGGAGTATCTGGATTTAGTGGTCAGCGCCAGCACTATCCAGATAATGGTGATATTCAGCTGCTATCTGGATAGGCAATCCACATAGCACTTAAGACAGCTTTTTTTGCTGCCCTAATTTATGTGGGTTGTGATCCCGATTGTGTTGATTTTGAGCACCACTATCTGGATAGGTATCCGTTCTGCCTCAACTCTCCCAAGTGCCGAGGTGGTCAAAGGAAATATTTGTCAAAGAGTGACACCAAGGACCCGTTCTACTAAAGCCTGCTATGGATTTGCCTTTAATGCACTCATCTCAGGTGCATAAATGGCAAAGGCCACAGGTTAGCTGTCAGAGGCGAGGTCAGTAGGTCTCCAGCAACTAACGCACGAAGGGTTTTCCTAACATGCGCGCCACCAAATCGGATTCACTATACCACTCCTATGAAGGAGTCGTAAGGTAGAGTCCCATAGCTTCGGAGAACGCAGTAATTGCCCTGGTGCTAGTGACAATAGGCTCACAACGCCCACTCTCCACCGATTCCCTGCCTCATCCTACATTAGTTGATTAACATGTGTTTTGACACACAAAGGCAGACACCGTCGGGCATGAATGTTCCTGACGGCCTGCAACTCTGTGGTTCAACAGGACTTTAGTAAAAGAGGCCCTGAATACCCTTCTCACCTGAATTTAACCAGTTAGCAAGTCATGCTAACTGGATAAGTCCTTTTGAATATCGACAAGAGGCCCCGAATACCCTTCTCACCTGAATTTAACCGGTTAGCAAGTCATGCTAACTAGATAAGTCCTTTTGAATATCAACTCCTACAGTAAATATATAAATAATACAGGCATGCACATATTTATAACAAAATAACACAATTAAAATAATTACTTGAGTTTAACATTTAAATTGAAAATTTTGCGAGGGCTAATGTAATCTTGCAAAGCTCATCCAATTATTCTCCCAGGCAATCTGTAAAACTGAGCCAAAACCCAGCAGCAATCAGACTTAAAATAGAATGTTTTATTGTTTCTCTTCATATTTATTGTAAAACATTAGCAGTAGATTGAGCTGCTGTGATGTATTTGCGCTTAGATTTTAGCCAAAGGCATCAAATAATCAAACAGAAACTGGGAAGATATTAAAATGCATTCTCTCTTCGGCTGAACAATTCTTCAATTCTTAGGACATTCATTTAGCAAAAATCACATTATCCAGCTTCTCTAAAGAATCTCTAACACAGAAGGGCATCATTTTGATACACACCTTGCCGACTTGTTAATAGTATGCAGCCAATTATCCAGATGGACAAGCTGTCTACCGATACCGTGAAAATACCTGTTATTCTATCAACAAATTCAAAGTGCACTAACCACTAGACAGCTATTTTTGACAGAATGTCGCATGTCACAATAAATACAATGACACAGTGTTAACAAAATGTGACACAGGGCAGGCAGTTTTCAATTACATTCATTTATCCACACTTACGTTGAATAGTGTTTAGTTATCCTAAAGCACAGATATCCTATGCAAACTCCTCTCATGTATTCAATGACAACAATAAACTTGGGTCATTATTCTCATACCAATTTTTGTCCCATTTATTATCATAACCGGGTAAGGCGGACCGGTCTGCCACCTCCGCTTAGCAGCCCCCCCCCCCCCTCGACATTCAGTAACAAATAATATACAACACTTATTTGGGAATTCAACTGGTCGCAGCTTTATTGACCCATTAACAACATTAACAATAACCATCAACAATTCCAACATTAACTTTACCCCCCCCCCCACTCCCCAGCAGAGCAAACTTTCACCAGCCATGTGGGTAGCAAAGTGACGCCGCTTCTGCTTCCGCCGTGTCCAGGCCCCGGCAAATTGCCTAGCCTCCCTCTTCCGACTTCGCCATATTATTAGCAAAAGCCTGAGGGACTGTCCGGGTCGGGGGTACCCCACCCCCGCCCTACTGCTTAGCTCCGGCTTCGGACCCCGGAAACCTCCGGGATCCCGCCACCCCCCCCCCCAGCTGCAACACCCCAGAAAATGCCCCGACCGACACTCCTGCCTGAAAAAAGGGGGCGGGTGGGCGGGACGTCCGACCCCTCCGGCTGCCGCACGGGAAAGGCCAGAGGGGCCGTGAGGCCCCGACCACATCCCCCCCTCACGCCTGGCTCGTCTTCCTCTCACTGGCTCCCGCACCCTTCAGTGCCCCCCGGGAGCCAATGAGAGCCCCGCACACTGCAGGCACGCCCCCGCGAACCACGCACTAGCCCAAAGCGGCGCACGACCGGCCGCCCCCCCCCCCCGGTTAACGCCGGCCGCGCACATGCCGGGGGGCCCGTGGCCTTGCCATAACCGGGTAAGGCGGACCGGTCCACCACCTCTGCTTAGCAGCCCCCCCCCCTCGACATTCAGTAACAAATAATATACAACACTTATTTGGGAATTCAACTGGTCGCAGCTTTATTGACCCATTAACAACATTAACAATAACCATCAACAATTCCAACATTAACTTTACCCCACCCCCACCCCCCAGCAGAGCGAACTCTCACCAGCCATGTGGGTAGCAAAGTGATGCAGCTTCCGCTTCCGCCGTGTCCAGGCCCCGGCAAATTGCCTAACCTCCCTCTTCCGACTTCGCCATATTATTAGCAAAAGCCTGAGGGGCTGTCCGGGTGGGGGGTACCCCACCCCCGCCCTACTGCTTAGCTCCGGCTCCGGACCCCGGAAACCTCCGGGATCCCGCCACTGGCTCAGGCCCTGCCCGACCTGAGCCGCCCCCCCCCCCCCCGGCCAAGCTGCGACCAGTGCCCCTGTTCTTTAGCATATCTTCCAAGGCCTCTTGCCAATCATTGAGGAGCAAATCTATCCCCACCAGAGAGAGATGCACCCCATCCGCCCTATACAAACCAGCACACTCTACATCAGCCCAGGAGTGCAATATTTGATACCCCCCCCCCCCCGCTCCCCCACCCATCTGCCAATTTGACGATTAATCTTCGTCAACCCTCGCGACCACCGCCGCTGCGCCTTGCAAGCTGGCCTTGGAATGATATCAGACCAAAGCAGAAATACACCAGTGAACATTGACAGTATCGCTCCCAAGTCCTTAATGACAGTCCGAATTAACTGTCGGCAGGTCCAAGACACCAGGTCGTTGCCACCCAAGTGTATCAACAAGGCATCCGGTGCCCCTCTCAGCCGTTCGTGGTGCCGCAGCAAAGGCAAGAGCTGAATCCATCGCAGTCCGCGCTCGCCCAGCCATGAGACGATCACCCCGAATGCATCCAATCCCATATTCCGCCCGACCGGGCGTGTGGCTGCTCGACGACTGGCCCAAAACACAAACGAGTGGCCAAGCACCCAACAGTGACAAGATTCTGGAAAAACTTCTGTAAAACAAAAAGATCCATAGTTAGCCAGCCCCCCACCGCCCTTACAAGCGCACATATCTGTGACAAGCCCCCGACTTCCTATGCACCGAATTGCCTCCTCGGGTAACCCCAAGGCCGCCGCGCTCGTCGCCGCACCAATACGAAAGGAGTGCGGCGCAAACAACCCCGCATCCTCTCCGAGCCACCGTAAAGCTAGCCTCAGTACTACCGTAAACTGAAACCATGTAAGCACCCTGCTATCCGCATGGATGAATAAATTCCCCCCCCCCCAGGCCGCAGCTGCAAATATGCCTTCAGCCTCTCCACCGGGCAAATGGCTGCCCCTCCCATAGCTCGTAACCGTACCCACGTGCCTCGCCCCAACTGGTCCGTCTTGGAACGCGCTAAATAGAGACTGACCCCGCACTCCTCCCACCACCTGGTGCACCTGCAGGCCGTCAACTCCGGCCGCCCTCCGCGAATCCGCAATCAATTCCCCCACGCGGAAAGCACCAAAAAAGGCCACGGAAAATACAGCCCGAAAAAGGACGCCCTCGAAAATGGATGAAACCACCTGAGGCAAGGCCGCACACAAACGTTGCAGCAAATCATAAGTAATGGGCCGTCGGCCATCCCTCGGCGACGGACAGGCCCGCTCCCAGCCCTGAAGAAGTCTACGCGTTAGGAAACCCCCTCCGACAGCCCCCCATCCCGCCGCCTTGGCAAAGAAAGCGAACCCCGCCAGATTCCTACTCACCGTAGCTCGAGAAATTCCGGCAGCCTTCGCTGCCGACACATACAAACCAGTAAGCTGATCAGGTGGCGGACCACCGCGCCATCCATGCTCCTCCAGGAAATACACCACACTGTCGCAGCCCCGCTTGTAAGCCGTCCACGTAGTCGCCGACACCAACTTCTCCAAAAGTTCGGTCATCTCTGGAGGCCAATCTGCCATAAGTGATCGGGGACAGACCGCCACTCCTCTTCTGCCTCCGGCGCCAACGTACGGAACAGCTCCCACTTGAAACGGGAAAGAGCATCGGCGACTTTTTTAGAACTCCCCGGAATATGCTGAGCCCGTATCACAGTATTCAATCTCAAGCAAGCTAACACAACCTGCCTCATCAAGTCTGCCACCTGCTTGCAGCGCGGAATGTAATGATTTATCACCGATACCACCGCCTCGTTGTCGCACCACCATACAATCCGACGATTGCGAACCTTGTCCGGCCACAAGGCCAAGACGACAAGTATAGGGAATAACTCCAAAAAAGTTATGTTAGCTGTGAGACCCATTACCTTCCACGAACTGGGCCATTCTGACGCACACCAGGAGCCCCCAAAGTAAACTCCGAGGCCCCACCCTCCGGCCACATCAGTAAACAATTGCAAATCCGGACTGGAAATCTCCTTGTCCCTTAGCACCGTAATGCCATTGAAATCCCACAAGAATTCATCCCAAATCGCCAGGTCGTCCCGAATGCTTTGTGACACACGCAGCCGGTGATGTGGTTTACAGACTCCAGCAGTAGCTGCTGCTAACCGTCTCATGAACACTCGACCCATCGGTATCACCCTGCAGGCAAAGTTTAAAGACCCGATCAATGACTGCATCTCTCGCAAAGTCATCCGCTTGGAACACAAGACATTCGCCACCAAGACCCAGAGTTTCGTTAACTTGATCATCGGCAGGCACGCTACCATTTCCACGGAATCCAGCTCGATTCCCAAAAAGGTGAGCCGCGTCGTTGGGCCCTCGGTTTTCTCAGCCGCCAACGGGACTCCCCACTCCCGTGCCAGCTGGACAAGACCATCTAGCAACACCGGACACTGCCCCGACAATCAGAAAGTCGTCCAGATAATGCACCACCTGATCCAAACCAACCCGGTCCACCAACGCCCAATGCAGAAATGTGCTGAACCGCTCGAAGTGTGCACAGGAGATCGAACACCCCATAGGCATACACCTATCAAAGTAATAACTGCCCTCAAAACAAAATCCTAACAACGGAAAAGCCGACGGGTGTACCGGTAACAAAAGGAAAGCAGATTTGATATCCGCCTTTGCCATCCAGCAGGCCCTCCCACAGCTTCGTACGAGATCGACAGCTGAATCAAAAGATGCGTACCGCACATCGCAAAGACCCTTGGGGATCATATCATTCACCGAGGCCCCGCTGGGATAGGACATATTATGAATGAGCCGGAATTTGCCGGGCTCCTTTTTTGGTATTACCCCCAAAGGGGACACTTCAAAATCTTCAAAGGGCGGCTGCTCTAAAGGTCCCGCCACCCTCCCCAATGCGATCTCCTCTGCTAACTTGTCCCGCACGACACTGGCAAAGCGCCTCACAGAAGGAGCATTCCGCACTGCGCTCACGACCACCCGTCCACTCGTCGGAATCCAAAACCCCTCCTGAAAAACCCCCTCCAAAATAATCCTATCCTTTTTTCTGGGATACCTCCTCAACCACTCCCGTAAAGCCTCGATCCTAACAGGAGTCGGGGCTAATCCCCGCCAGCTCTCACTGCTTTGGGGGGGGCAAGCCTGCTCCGCCCGGACCTCTCTTAACACATTTGAGGGCGGAATGGCCCCCATTACAGACTGAACACGCATGCCGGAATTTACAGTCCGTAAAGGGGCAGGAGGACTTGTTAAAACGCCAACACACGTCTCCTGCGCCCCTCCCCCCTCCGACAGCTTTCTGCCCCGTCGCCGACTCACCCGCCCGAAAGGGCCGCGGCGCCCCAGAAGCGATGACTAACCCACCTTTTGCACCTATCGCCGGCCCAGTAGCCGATCTGACCGACATCTGCATGAGCCATAAATTAATGTCCTGAGTACCCCACGACAGTGACCGATTCTCCTCCATCTTATCCCGGAATTTTTCATCGTAGTTGAGCCAAGCCCAACCATCGTGCGACTGAGAGGCCTCCAGTATGGAGTCCGCATAAGCCAATAACATCCCGTACTGTTCCGGATGAACCCGCCCCCAAACACTGGCTAGCCGCAAAAAGGCACGCGTCCAGTTTGTCACATTACGCGCAATGCGGCGCACCCTCCCTGCCTTTTCATCAGCTTTCCTTTTCCTCCTACTGTCCCCAGAATGCTTACGACCTTCAAGCAACCGAAAAATGTCCACGTAACAGTGCTCCTGAATCCTCCGCCTCAATTTTCTTGGCACGCATTCCCAAAGCTCTGAGAACACCGCCACGGTAGGCACCGGCCCCGACGCACCCCCACCCTCGCCCTTGCTATCCTCAGAGACGGATGAAGGTGTTGAAGATCCCGAAGATGTGGACGACCCAGATCCCGATGCCCGACGCCGGCGGCGCGAATGCCGCCGTTTTTTCTTGGACGCTCCCCTCCCTGGACCGTCAGCCGACACAGCCACCACAGTAACTTGCCCGATAGACTCACCTGCCGTACCAGCTGCCTCCGCCGATGATGTACCTGCCCCCTGCCACTCCGATGTTGCATTCGTCGCGCCCTGTGCCAATTCTGCTACTTCAATGGGAAGTGGTGTCTCCTCCGCTCTCCGCGACATTCCAGGCCACTGGGTTCCTGGGTACTGCCATCCGGGAGGTACCTGCGGAGAGAAAAAAGGAAAAGGCGCAGCGGCACCCGCCACGGCCCATGGCTGCTGCCACACGCCCAACCAGTCCGCCCTCGAAGAGCCTTGCCCCCCACGCTGCCAGTGCTCCCAACTAGGCGAGAAACCCCTGCCGAGAAACCCCGGCCCACCCATGTAGCCCTGCCAACTCCCCCAAGTGCTAGTGCTCACCCCTCCCGCTGCCTGGATGTCGCCCATTGAGGGACCCTCCCCCACCCCCGAACCCCCCACCGGCACCTGGGGCTGCCCTTACCCTATTGCCTCCCTATCCGGCCCAGCTGGAGCTGAGGCTGGAACCAGCCGCGCTGCCCGCCCAGCCTCCATGGTTGTGCCCATTTGGGAAAGCTCCCCCGAATCGCCCCGCAGCGGTGGGGAACCTCCCCTTGGCCCCGCGCCCCCCCCCCCCGGGACTTCTACCCCGGGCGGCTGAAGTGCCGACAGAACCCTTGCGCCCAGCTGAGCTGGGGACTGGCACACTGCGCTGCCCAGCACTGCGCCCCCGAGCCACCCCGCCCAACTGCGCCCCCGACCACCCGAGGATGCCCGCCCCCCCCTCCTCTGCACCCCATGCTGCCCCGCGCCCCTGAGGAGCCCCCCGCCCTGTCACCCTCCTGGCCCCCTTTTTATTCTGCCTGCCCATGCCAAAAAAGCCCCTGCCCAAGTAAATTAAACCCGGTTTTCTTTTTTTGCTAACCCCCACGTCAAAAGTGAAGCCCTGAGCCCCGCAATCCCCCTATTCGAATCGCCGCTCAGCGACTCTCACCTCGCCACGTGGCCCGGGACCCCGCAGGAAAATTTGGAACACATCCGACCCCTCCGGCTGCCGCACGGGAAAGGCCGGAGGGGCTGCGAGGCCCCCACCACATCCCCCCCTCACGCCTGGCTCGCCTTCCTCTCATTGGCTCCCGCATCCTTCAGTGCCCCCGGGGAGCCAATGAGAGCCCCGCACACTGCAGGCCCGCCCCCGCGAACCACGCACTAGCCCGAAGTGGCGCGCGACCGGCCGCCCCCCCGGTTAACGCCGGCCGCGCGCATGCCGGGGGGCCCGCGGCCTTGCCATTCAAGAAAAATATAATTGCACATGTTGATAGTAGGATAGTGTACTTTTAGCTTTGGTAAATTGTTTAAGTATATTGGCTAAGCAAAGATTTTCTGTGCCAAAAGTTAAAGCTATTTGAATTTTATATTTTTTTAGGCTACTACATCTTTCTGACTCCTCTTATTTTATTTTATTTATTTAAACAGTTTTTCTATAACGCTCCTTTTTCTGTGCCAAAAGTTAAAGCTATTTGAATTTTATATTTTTTTAGGCTACTACATCTTTCTGACTCCTCTTATTTTATTTTATTTATTTAAACAGTTTTTCTATAACGCTCCTTCCAAAGATCAGGGGCAGTTTACAATAAACAAACCAGTTACAGAGAACATTATTACAAACAGTGAAACCATTTAACTATGTGTACATAGTAGCTTCCAGCAAAAGGCATATTCATAGGTGGTTATCATCAACTATTTACAAGTATAAACAGATTGTGGAAAGAAAGGTGTGTACTAGTAATACTTCTTATATCTTTTCTTTGTAATATTCACAATAACTATGTTAATTTTGTTGTGCCATATTATCCCAACTTCCTCAATCAAAACCTAATGTGCTATAAATATTATTCTGTAAGCAGAATTATTAATTAAAAATTAGATGGAATGGGGGAAGCTCTCCTGTTATGTGCTCGAAATCTCTGTTCCTGATTCCCTACTGCGGATTGAGAAGGAGAGGCTGAACCGATGTCACCTACAGCCAGTTTAAAATCCCTCCTCTATTCCGGAACGCTCAGCCACAATGCCAGTCTCCCAGTTTCCAACTACAGGGTAGGTCCACTGCACTATCAGCACATTAGGTGGGCCCACAAGATCTTGTGCGCTCATCTCAGTGTCTTCCTGCAGGGTCTTAGGGGCTGGCTGATCCAGAGGAGTGCGACTCTCCAGGCTGAGACACACAACTCACCCAATGGCACTCAGAGGGCCTCCTTCTGCCTCCACTATGCCCAGCAGGCTACCCAGAGTTCCACCACCCCTTGGAGCAAGTCACATGAAAGTGTCCATTGGCCCGCTTGCCACCAGCTTCTCTCTGTTCAGGACCTCCACCACCAAGAGCTTTGCCTTCCATTTATTTATTTTTTATTTTATTTATTTAGAGTACATTTGTATACCGCTACTTCCAGCGATCAGCAGCGGTTTACTATACATATAAGGTTCAATACAGTACAAATCAACATGATAAACATTTCGATTAAGGGGATACACACACATCACAGCAGCTGGATTACTAAATGTACACTTGATTGAAAAGGGATGTCTTTACATATATACAAATTTACAGGTCAGCGGTTGTAAATTCTCTTGTGAAGTGACTAGGGTAGGTTGTAATGAGTCTGGAAAAGGTGAGTCTTGAGCTCTTTTCTGAAGTCTTTCAAGTCATTTCTGACCAGTATGAAGCAGGGCTGAAAGAGCAATTAGAAAAGAAAACACAGGTAGGAGCATCCAAGGAGAGAGCTTAGTGAGCATCCGTATCTGACGCCATCTTGCCCAGAGACCTACAGTCTCTAAGATCAGCCTTGATATACTTTTTGTGTACCTTTAAGTAATTTGTCAAGGAGGGCAGTAAGAAGAGTTTCAGTACTGTGGTGTGGTCTGAAGCCATGTTGGTGTTCATCGAGTGGCACATGGTTATCTATGAAATCTTGTAGCTGAAGCTGTACTACCTTTTCTATAATTTTGGCCAGGGAAGGGATGCTTGATATAGGTCTGTATGAAGCTGGGGCTGAGAAATCCACTGCATGATTCTTGAGCAGGGGTCTGATTGAGGCTTGCTTGAGGGGAGGTGGTACGTGGCCGAGCATCAGAGATGCATTGACTAGGTGCATAATGCTTGGAGCCAATTCATATTTTGCCATCTTGATCCAGGTGATGGGGCATGAGTCGAGTGATGAGGTGGTACAGTTAAGGTTTGTTATGAAGTTGATGATCTCTGGTTGATAGGTGCCTAATAGATGGCCAGGTTTTGTTGTTTGGAGGGTTAGTGGAGTAGATGAAAGGCAGGTGGTGCAGTAGATTGGTTGGTTGTCTAGTTTGCAGGAATTGTGCCATGCTGTCAGGTGCTAAGTTGGGGTTAGATTTCATGTCAGTTGGAGTTTTGAATAGGTTCAAAGCTATTTCGAATAGCTCTCTGGGGCGGGTAAGAGAGGCGTTTATGGTTTAGGCACTTGATATACAGCCCTTTACCCTGTGTATCAGAGCAGTTTACAAACTTATGCTAACAGGCACTTTTTATTCCCTTGTCCCCGAAGGGCTCACAATCTAAGAAGCTTGATGCGATATTCTTTTTTTGACCGGAGTGTGAGTGCACAGTAGTCTGCCCGAGTGCTTAAGCAGGCTGAGAGGGAGGTAGGGCATTTAAGTTTTTTCCATCTATGTTCAAGCTTTCTGAGGTTATGTTTTAGTTTTCTAAGTTGAGGCGTGAACCATGGCGCTTTGTGAAGTCACTTTGTCTTGGGTGTGTTGTTGGGTAGAGTTGCATACGTCAAAATGTTAGCGTTCCATTCGGATATGAAGGAATCAATACTTGATCTGTTGATCTGGGGGAGTGGTGGGATGATGCTTATGAAATTGTCTTTATCAAAAGTCTTGAATCTTCAATGGTTTGGTGGGGCTAAATTGTAGAAGGTAGCTGCAGGTTTGTGTGGTAGAGAGAAGGTTATTAAATGGTGGTCTGACCATTGTACTGGTATGACTCTGGTCTTTTGGGAGAGGTCATGATGTGGCCAGGTGGAGGGTGTGAAAATGAGGTCAAGGGTTCCTCCTTTGTTGTGTTTTGGTCCTGTGATTATCTGGTGGAGTTGGAGTGCTTCGAGGGCCTGTAGGAAGGGAGTTGTTAGGTTGGATACTAAGGATGGTAGGTTGAGGTCACCAAAGAGGATAAGCCATTTGTTCCTGTGGTGCTCCGAGCATGTTTTTGCAATGACTGGTGAGAAGTCCCTACTGAGGGAGATCTGTACGCAAGGCATATTGGTAAGTATGATTTGGTGACGGTGATGATATCTAGTAAGCCTTGGGAGCTGGATGTTACAGCTTTCAATTGCATATTTTCTTTTGCTATTATTATTACTCCTCCTCTTTTTTTGTATAGCCTTGGTTGGTGGAAAAGTTAGTAAGAAGGGATGGCAAGCTGGTTTATTAGGACATTATCTTCTTCTTTGAGCCATGATTCTGTAATGTAGACGATGTCCAGTTGGTTATCTTTTATGCAGTCTGTTATTATGGGGATCTTGCTGCATACTGATCTGGAGTTGAGGAGGGCACATCTGATAGGCTGAGTGGGAGGTGGGAGCCGTTTGTGAGTGGGTGACCATACATAATCTGTATGTTGATTAGGTTGTGGGTGTTCCTTGTTCTGGATTTGAGAATAGTAGGTTGGAGCTTATTGTTGTAGGGGTGATGGATAACTGGGATGAAAGAGGCTGTGAGGCCAGTGGTTTGGGTGAGGGAATGAGTGAGAAGGAGCAATATGGTGATTGAACGATAAGGTGGTATACAAAACTGTCTAAATAAATAAATATAGGAAGCTAAGAGGAGCACTGTGCTTCAGTTATGGCCTGGAATCACATTTGGAAGTCGTTGGTGTTAAGTAGTGGACATAGGTGTTGCAAAATCCTCATCTTCTCTCTCCCTACACCCCTCCTCGGGAACTCCGCTCTTCTGGCAGATCCTTTCTATCTGTGCCCTTCTCTTCTACTGCCAACTCCAGACTTTGATCCTTCTACCTTGCTGCTCCTTATGCCTGGATCAAACTACCCGAGTCTGTACCTCAGGCTTCATCTCTGGTCCTTTTCAAAACCAGGCTGAAAACTCACCTTTTTCAAGGTTGTTTTTGGATCCTGATCCACCTAGTCTCCTATGTGTTTTCTTACCATTTCCCTAGATGTATCCTTGTCTTCAGCTGTTGTGTGGCTGTCTTGACTAGATTGTAAGCTCTGACGAGCAGGGACCATCTTTTACATGTGTCTGTACAGCGCTGCATATGCCTTGTAGCACTATACATAGTAGTAGTAGTAGTATCTTGTAGTATACAAGCTTTGTTGTTTTGCAGATGTATGCTTATAGGGTTAGTCGCTGGTTTAAAGTTAAGCCTAGATAACGAATGTCTGGTTTTACATCCAGCTCAGTATCCAAGATTTTTAATGTAGTTGGTGGGTTGAAGGTTGTTTCACTGGTAATATAGAGAACTGCTGTTTTTTTTGTATTCTATGGATAAATTGTGTTCCGCTAGCCAGTGTGCTACTGCCTTGAAGCAGCTTATTATTGGTATGTTGAGTGGTCTGGCTATTTATTTATTTGCTTTTATATTTATTTATTTACATTCTCTTATATACCGCGCTATTCTGCATCAGTGCAGTTTACATTGAACAAACTGAAATTAGATTGAACAGGGCATTATAACTTGAAGATAACTATTTTACAGGGAACATGGGCTATGGAGGGTTAAGTGGCTTGCCCAAGACCACAAGGAGCACCTGTGGGACTAGAAACCCCAGTCCTTCCGGCCCAAGGTTGCTGTCCTCTAGTGGGATTTGAACCCCTGACCTTCCGGCCTGAAGTACCTTGCCTCAACCACTAAGCCACTCCTCCACTCCAAATATACCATATACCATGCTCTTTGAAATCAGTACGGTTTACATATAACGTGAACAGTAAAACTGTTTGCATAGAACATCTATGATATCGTCTGTGTATATATGGTAAAAGATGCTGTAAACCTGTTTAATTGAGCATATCAAGAGAGTAATATGGTAGGGTATGTATGTATGTATCAAGCTATAGCTTTTTTAGGAATTCTGTAAAGAGTTAAATAGTGCATGTATACATATGTGTAGCCTACACATGTAACATAGATAATAAATCCACTGTTCCCTTCTTTATTGGCAGCAGCCTAATTTGGGTGTCTGGAACTGAAATATCCCTGTGAAAATAACACTAATCTGCACTGTACAGATTACAATTCCTAGACATCATCTCTGTGTTATCCTTGTTCTGCTTATTGTATATCTGAACCAGCTTGCTATAAGCACGCTTGAATATCCGAGAAACAGATACATTATAGTGACTATTATTAATGATAATATATGCACACTATTTAAATCTTTGCAAAATTTCTAAAAATAAGGTTGCTTTGACTAGGTGATTTAATCTAATTCTAATGTCATTTTTAGAAATATATTAACTGGATAAATCTACAGAGTTTACAAACTTAATTGATAGGACCACACAAAAATGTACAGAGCAAACAAGAACAATGAGGGTTCAAACAAAGGAACAATTTACCACTGTTTATGTGATGGTAAAGCTCACTGCAGACTCACAGGCTTCGTCTCAGGCACTTTTCAAATCCAGGCTGAAACTCACCTCTTCGAGTCTGCTTTTGGATCCTGATCTGTTTAGTCTCCTATGTGTTTCCTTATCACTCTCGTAGATTGGTCCTTGTCCTCAGCTGTTGTGCTGTCCGTCTTGACTAGATTGTAAGCTCAATTTAGCAGGGACCATCTTTTACGTGTGTCTGTACAGTGATGTGTATGCCTTGTAGTGCTATACAAATGATAAATAGTAGTAGTAAAACACTATTCAATCAGGCACAGAATGAAAGTATGTAGTGTTGAGTAAATGCATTATGGATAAATACAAATAAAAACTTTGGGGTGGGGGGACAACATTCAAAGCCCTTGGCTTTGCAGCTCACAGTGATGTTCAGTAGCATTATCTGCATAGTGCCTCTGAATGTCTCCACAGATTGACAAAGCACTATCCAGTTGGTGCAGGGCGAATCGTGGGAGGGGTGAGGGCAGTGTCGTTGCTAACCAGAAAAATGGTGGTTTTGTTTGGTTAAGAGGGTTTTCAGTCACTACCTATCTAGCCAACTTAAGCCAATTGAAAGCTGTCCTCAGCTGGAAGACAAGCATGCGATGGCTGAAAATCACCTTTTAGACCAGATATTCAGTGGATACTGCTGCTGAATATGCCTGAAGCCGCCGGGCCGGGTCACGCGGCCGACGGTAACCTGGGCCCGGGCCCGGGCCCGGCCTTGTCACGTGATGGGGGGTGCGGGGGGGGGGGGGGAGGAAGGCGACGCGGCCGGTTGGGAGTCGCTCCACAGCATTGTGGGGCGATTCCATTGGCCGCGGAGAGGAGGGGGCGGTCCTAGGTCCAGCGAGGAGCCGTGTGGCTCTGCCTTTTCGGCGCGGCTCCTCAGAGGGAACAGGCATGTTTTCGGACTTTCGTCGGTGCAGCGGAGGCCTGCTAGCAAGGTGGCCAGTTGGAGGGCCTTGGCCTGATATCGGGTGAGCGTGGGGACGCGGCGAAAGGGGTTGGTTCATGCGGGATTTAAAGGTGCGCTTTGCTGCCCTTTAGTTTAAAAAAAAAAAAAGAGAAAACCGGCGGGACTAGAAGTTGGGGATCCCGGGCGGCCGATACCAGCATGGGGCGGGCAAAGAAAGGATCCAGGGGGCGGCAGAGGGCTCAGTCTGGGGGGAGGGGTGTGGAGCCACGTGGAGCTGGTGCGTCCAAAGGGGCACGTGCAGGGGGGCAGACCGCCCGGCAGGCATCCATATCTGTTAGTCCCAGGGGTAGGGGAGGCCGAAGGGGCATGGGGGAGATGGATGAAAGTGCTTCCAGTTCAGGGTTAGGGAGGGGGGGAATTCTGGAACCCGTGGCCAGGAGCAGGCAGGGCTAGGGTCCGGCGGGGACTATGTAGTTGGAGTGAGCAGGCCGGAGATGGTTAGGGCCCTGGGGCAGATGGGCAGCAGAGGTGAAGGGGGGGAGCAGGGGGCAGGGTCGGGGGGTTTACAAGATGCGACGGCAAGCCTCTTAAGGGTTCCATTCGGGATGCCCGGGGATGGAGGGTTCGTTCCATGGCGGCAGGGTGGGCAGGTAGTGCAGTACGCCCCGGGGGGGGGGGGGTTGATGTGTGTACCCCATGGAGGGGGGCAGCCAATGACCATGGGGCCATGGGGGTCTGGCTGGGGTGAGTGGGCCAGTACAGGATTCCCACGTGTGGGGGTCCAGCCGGCATGGGAGGGGTCTCAGTGGGCAGCGGGGGGTTTGGGTACTTCAGCCTGGCAGCCCGGGGGAGGGATTGTTTGGGGAGCAGGGCGATATGGGTTGGGTCTGGCTGCTGGTGGTGCTTCTATTCCTCTGCAGGTTCCAGTGAGTGGAGCGCCGGTAGCCGGGAGCACGGGGAGCAGTTCAGCGGCGATGGCTCAGACTGTGGAGCAGGTCGGTCCGGCTGTGGCAGTGCTAGAGACCAGCGAGCAAGTCACAGAGGGTGAGTGCACTGGGGGTCCGGGTACTCCGGGTGGGGAGGGGGTGTCGGGCGGGGCGGCGGCTATGGTGGGGCGCAAAGCTAAAGCTAAGCGGAAGCACGGGCGTCGTTGTAGGCGTAGTTCATTGTCGTCCTCCTCATCCTCCGTGAGTTCGTCGAGTGATTCGGTAGCAGAAAGGGGGCGAGGGGAAAGAGCGGGGTCTTCGGTGGTACGTTGCGCGGAGTTGTGGGAGAGAGTTCTGTGCAAGTTGCGGAGGCGGATTCGGAAGAGGAGGTACATTGATATCTTTCGGCTCTTGGAGGGAAGGAAGCGTTCGGGAGAGAGTAGGAAGAAGTGTAAGGAGGATGAGAAGGCGGGGAGGGTGCGGAAGGTCTCCCGTAATACATTGAATTGGACGCAAGCGTTCTTGCGCTTGGCGAGTGTGTGTGGACACTTGGATCCGGAGTTGTATGTTGAGTTGTTGGCATATGCTGACGCGATTTTGGCTGCGTCTCAAGCGCACGAAGGTTGGGCATGGCTCAACTACGATGAAGAGTTTAGGGACATGATGGAGGAGAATACGCAGTTGTCCTGGGGGATGAGAGATATTAATTTATGGCTGACGCAAATGTCTGCCAAAAAAGGGGGTGGAAGTAGTAGCAGTGGACAGGGGAAGGTTGGTGGGCAGAATTTGGTGGCCGGGTTGCGGTCCTTTCGGGCGGCGGGCACGGTACCGGGATCACCCAATGGTGTAGCGGCGGGAGATCTCTGTTGGCGATATAATAAATCATCTTGTCCCTTCCCAGATTGCAAGTTCCGCCACGCTTGCTCGATATGTGGGGGAGGTCACTCAGCCATGAAATGTATCAGGAAAGGAGTGTCTGGAGCAGGGGGCGGGGGCAAATGAGGGGGTGCTCGGGGGGTTGGTGTACCTACCCCCATTAAGACACAGGCGCTGCAGCCATGGCTGGAGCAGTATGGGAGGCATCGACATGGCAAGGCGGCACAGTTGTTGTGGTTAGGTTTTTCGGAGGGTTTTCGTATTCCGTATCAGGGTGAAGTCGCGGGGGTGGTGGCCAGTAATTCCGGCTCGGTGCGTGTTATGGTCGAGGTGGCCCCTCAAAAAATTGCGACTGAATGTGCTTTGGGCAGGGTAGCAGGGGCCTTTGATCATCCCTCATTTTCGCCTTTTATCGTTTCACCCTTGGGGGTAATACCTAAGAAGGAGCCCGAGCATTATCGTTTGATACACAACTTGTCCTTCCCACCGGGGGACTCGGTAAATGACCATATCCCGCCTGAGTGCTGTTCTGTGCGCTATGCGCCGTTCGATGTGGCAGTTGATCTACTGTGCCAATGTGGAAGGGGGGCCTTGATGGCGAAGGCAGACATCGAATCGGCTTTCAGGCTCTTACCAGTTCACCCATCAGCGTTTCAATTGCTAGGCTTCCAGTTTGATGCCCAGTTTTATTTTGACAAGTGTCTGCCGATGGGTTGTGTGATTTCCTGTGCCTACTTCGAGGCCTTCAGTTCGTTCTTGCATTGGGTGCTGGCTCAGCGGTCGGGTAGCAGTTCTATTGTACATTACCTGGACGATTTTCTGTTTGTAGGTCCAGCGCAGAATGCAGCTTGTGCATCCTTGTTGCGATTGTTTCAGGCGATGGCTGAGGAATTTGGGATTCCGCTGGCGGTGGAAAAGACGTTTGGGCCGGTCACGCGCCTTTCCTTCTTGGGGATAGAGATAGATTCGGTTGACTTCGAGATTCGCTTGCCAGCGGATAAGATCGAATGGCTGAAAGCGTTGGTAGCGGAGGTGGGGTCTGCTTCGAAAGTGACGTTGAAGGAATTGCAGGCTCTAGTAGTGCACTTGAATTTTGCATGTCGAGTGATTGCGATGGGACGGCCATTCGCACGGCGGCTGTCCTTGGCCACGGTGGGGGTGCAGCACCCGCATCATCGTATTCGGGTGACTGCAGGGATGCGGGAGGATCTGCGGGTTTGGGGTGCTTTTCTTGCGGACTTCAATGGTTGCTCGTTAGTCCAATCGGCAGAGTTGTCCAATGTGGACCTACAGCTCTTTTCAGATGCGGCGGGTGGTTCAGGGTTTGGTTTGTTTTGTCAGGGTTCTTGGTGTGCAGCGGCGTGGCCTACATCCTGGGTGGAGAGTGGTTTGACGCGTAAAGTGACCTTTTTGGAGTTGTTCCCGATAGTGGTGGCGTTTTGGGCGTGGCCTGAGAGGTTGAGGAATAGGAGGGTGGTGTTCTGGTGTGACAATGCGGCGGTGGTACAGGTGATTAATCGGCACTCCCCCAAGTGTCCGAGAGTGGCGGCGCTAATGCGCATAATGGTGCTTGCCTGTTTGCGTCTCAATGTCACAGCCAGGGCGCGGCATGTCCCGGGTTCGTGTAATTCCATTGCTGATGCTTTGTCTCGTTTTCAGTGGGCAAAGTTCCGGGCATTGGCTCCGGGTGCAGAAAAAGCAGCGACGATAGTGCCGGAGCACCTTTGGCAGCTTGGGACTCTGAAGTGATGGGGTTGTTGCGGTCCTCTGTTGTTCCAGGTACGTGGGCAGCCTATAGGCGAGGGTATGCCAAGGTATGGGCCTTTCTGCAGGGCAAGGGTTGGAACGGCGGGAGAATGGATGACCAGCTTGCGGGTGCGTTCATAGTTTGGGCAAAAGGGCAAGGCTGGTCGCGGTCGTCGGTGCGGGCAGCATTGGCGGGCTTCTCCTTTTTTAGCAAAGTGGCAGGTTGGGGTAACCCCAGTGCATCTTTTTTGGTAAAGCGGCTGTTGGCGGGGTGGATGCATGAGAGGCCTCAAGGGCGGGATTGGCGGCATCCAGTTTCGCATGAGTTGCTCTTGCGGATATGGGGTGTGTTACTGGAGGTGGCGGCGACGGAGTTCGAGGTGTTATTATTTCATGCTCTGTTCGTGACAGCCTTCTACGGCGCATTTCGGGTTAACGAATTGGTTCCACGGTCTAAACGGCGGGAGGCTCAGGGGGGCTTGGAAGCGCAGCACGTGGTCTTGGAGGATACATCTGTGCAGATTTATATCAAGCGATCGAAGACTGACCAATTAGGTGTAGGTCGCAGGGTCTTGCTGAAAGCGATCCCGGAGCTGTGTTCATGCCCGGTGAGGAATTTGCGGGCCTATGAACAGCGGAGGCCGCAGATGGCAGGCCCATTTTTTCGTCACGCGGACGGGCAGCCGGTCACACAGTTTCAGTTTACAGCGGTGCTGCGCTTGGCCTTGCGGCGGTTGGGATATGCGGAGCGGCAGTTCGCGTCCCATTCC
This sequence comes from Ichthyophis bannanicus, assembly GCA_033557465.1. NCBI lineage: Eukaryota > Metazoa > Chordata > Amphibia > Gymnophiona > Ichthyophiidae > Ichthyophis > Ichthyophis bannanicus. The sequence continues at coordinate 179,075,841 of CM066043.1, read as the reverse complement.
TTCAGGATAGGGGCGGCGATGAGTGTGGCAGCAGCTGGATTGGAGGGGGAAGTGATTCAAAGGATTGGGGTATGGAGATCTGGGGCGTATGCTGGTTATGTCCGGCTAGAGCGGCTGTGACAGTGAATCTGGGTGGGGTGCACGGGGGGGGTGTGGGGGGGTATTAATGATGTGTTTCATGTTGCAGGAGGACTGCCACGTCATCCTTCCCTGGACGGGGGTTCGTGTGAGTGCACAGCTGGCGAATGGTGGATTGTCGGGCACTCCTTTGTATATTGGGCCGAGCGGAGGGCTCGGCTGCGCCCTCTTGGAGAGCATCTGGGCCTGGCTACCCGCAACATTCGGTTGCTGTGGATGGGAGAGCGCAGCATGCAATGGTGGCAGCTTCTTCCTTTGGTTCGACGACAAGCGGACCGGCGGCAGCGCCCACTTGGAGTGTTGATTCATTTGGGCGGCAACGACTTATCAAGTTGGACTTGTCGACAGCTCATTCGAGCGGTGCAGCGGGACTTAAGAGTGCTGCAGGGGGAGTGGCCAGGGGTGGCCTTTATATGGTCGGATATTATACAGAGGCCGGCCTGCCAGTCTCAGCAGCGGTGGTCGCGAGGCTTAGCAAAAGTTAATCGGCAGATTGGGCGTTGGGTGCAGCAGGTGGGTGGCTGGCAGGTGCAGCACCCGTGGGCAGACGCACACTGTGCGGGCCTGTACCGTACTGATGGGGTGCACCTATCTCCAGTGGGACAGGATCTTTTGTTAAACGATTGGCAGGAAATTCTGGAGCAGTTGGTTGGTCGCAGCTTTATTGGGGTGGGTCGGTGCGAGGATAAGTAACTACCTTGCGCCGGTGGCGGGGTAGAGAGCCAGCGCTCGCCCAGGCGGCGGGGCGGTAACTGATTTAGGAACTGTGGGGGAGCGAAGGGGCTCCCCGGGGTGGGGCGAGACATCCCGGTTGGGGGTCCCGGCCAGGTATTAGGGTGTGAGGGCCAGCCTTTGCTACTAGCATGGCGAGGCAGGCGGTGGGGAGTGGTGAGGAGGATGCTCCGCCTTGCTAATAGTATGGCGAGTGAGGGCATCGTCCGGAAAGGGGGTGGGGGTGAGGTTGATTATGTTTTGCCCATGTTGGGCTGGTTGTTACATGTATTAATAAAGCTGCGACCAAGGTTCTACCATATTATGGTGTTGGTGTATTTGTTAAGTGCTAAAGGAATGGAGGGGAAGTTGGGGAGAAAAAGGGGTGAAGGAGGACAAGGAGGGCCTCTGGGTTACCAGAGTTAACCCCACCGATATTTAAGATGACAACCATGGTGTTTGATATCAGCCATTTCTAAATTTGGCCCTTTACATTTTAACACTGTCTAGCTAGTTCAAGAACACAATAAAATTCAGTGAATGTGGGACCTGCGCATTTACCTGCCATATTTATGACAGGCAGGCAATCAAGGTATGCCAATAGTTAATTCTTCTTTAGAGGTTGAGGCTTGAAATAGCCCGATATTAACCTCAAAAAAAGATTTGTAACGGGGAACAGATAGGATTCAGAATTATTGGTACATGAAAGTATTGGTCGACAATTTTATTGTTTTTAATATTTGTGTAACATAAACCACTTTGAATGTCTTGAATAAGTTAAAGTGGTATATAATATGCTCTAAACAAATAAACGTAATAAAAAAATAATTCTCAAAGGAGACTTGGTGAACAACTGGAGTATAGCGTTAAAGGGAATCTGATAATTCAAAGGTAAATTTCATACAGATTTATTTATCAGGCCGCTATTGCCAAGATTTACAATAATCAGCTTTTTTTTTTTTTTTACAAAGAGCAAAGGGAACACAAGTAAGTGGAAACAAAGATTACAGTGTTCTTGAGAGATCTGCTGCTAGCAGGAAATGATACATCAAAAGGTACGAAATATAAGTGATTTATTTAATAAGAAACCCCAGTAGTGACAGTGATGGGAATGGAGAAGTAACAAACAATAAGTGTGAGGAGTTGAGGTGAATTGAACACATACACAATTAAAAATGACATAAAAACACATGCGACTGGTTATTTGGTTAGGTATATATTTGTATACACATCTAGATATATATAGGTGTTATAAAAACATTTGAAGACATAAAGAGATGTGGGCATCTATATATATATATATATATATATACACACACACACACACACATATATATGTATGTTTATATGGATGAAAGAATATTATCATCCAATTAGTTTGAATTTCTAGTCACCTTTACAAATAAGGCTCAAAGCGACATATAGCTTTCTGAAGGATGGGTCGGTGTCCTGCCCAGAGAGCTTACAGTCTAAACATAAATAGAGATGTTTAGATATCTAGGTATTACACAGGCATCTGTAGGCATAAACAGGGGTGGAAATGTTCATATGCTTATGGGTAGGTATGTTTATAGGGGTGAAATAATTTGGATATTTAGTCCATCTTTATTTATTTATTTATAAAGTATAAAGTCACTCATCTAAACATTCTCAGCAAATTACAAAATCACATCTGAAACATGGCAATAATACACAAACGATAAAATCATGTGGAGCGTGATTCCGTAAGTGCATATCTGGGCCACGAGCACATACAAATCAAAGACGGGCCCGATTTAAACCCGAATCCACAACCGAGGGTGTAGACACATCTACACTTCCAGAATGGAGGACATAGATGGTTCTGGCGCAGCACTCACAAACCTGTGACATGGGTATAAGCAGCAAGTGGCCTGGACATCCCTGCCCTCGGCGAATTCAGAACAGATGCTGCCTCTCTCCGTGCGGTCACGCCTCCCCAGTTAAAGTGTGCATTGCTGAAGCTGCTCCTCATACTGATGGTGTGGTGCTCATGCAAATTACACTGGTCAACAAATTTTTACAAAAGTCATGTTACTGAAATAAAAATAGTCATTTCTTATCAATTTTTATATGCTGAACACGAATATGACAGTGAAATTGCAAAGTTGGCTCTAGTTTTTTGTAATCTAAGCTCTGATTGAGGCTCACAAAATCCTGCTACCACCCCTTCACATCAAACTAGGTTTGATGAAAAACTTCATGAAAGCCATGGACCGCACTTCGCCAGATTTCCGATACCTGCATGAAAAATTCCCTCGACTCAGCGAAGCAAAGATTAAAGAGGGAGTTTTTGTGGGTCCTCAGATTCGAGAGCTCTTCAAAGATGACCGGTTCAACAACTTGCTGCAGGGTGATGCGAAACAAGCATGGAATGCTTTTCGTCTAGTGTCAACAAACTTTCTCGGGAATGTTAGGGCAGAAAACTACAAGGAACTAGTAGAAGACATGCTGATGCAGTATCAGAAACTTGGCTGCAATAGGTCTCTAAAGATCCATTTCCTTGATTCCCATCTCGATTTCTTTCCTGACAACTGTGGTATGGTTAGTGATGAACAGGGCGAACGTTTTCACCAGGATAGCGCAACAATGGAGCAAAGATACCAAGCAAAATGGTCCACTACAATGCCGGCTGACTACTACTGGGCACTCCCCAGAGAAGCTCCCGAACAGCTGTACAAGAGACAGACGAAAAAATCTAAGTAGTCTATGACTTGGTTTTTTTACAGGTATTAACCGAAGGCCTATTATATTTACTATTGACATGCATTTCGTGATGTAAACATTAATTCTTGTAGATTACAAAAAACTAGAGCCAACTTTGCAATTTCACTGTCATATTCGTGTTCAGCATATAAAAATTGATAAGAAATGACTATTTTTATTTCAGTAACATGACTTTTGTAAAAATTTGTTGACCAGTGTTATGGGATGTGTCCAAGGTCACAAGGAGCAGCAATGGGATTTGGGCACAGCTCTAACCATCAGCTACACCTCTAGGCAACAATGTAAACATGCGCCTGCATTACACCTTCCTGATCTAAAGCAAAACTTTCAGAATGGTTATTCGTTTCTACAAACTTCTGTACCATAATTACTACATATGTGAAAATAAGTGCGTTTGTGCTTCAAAGCCACATTACCTGTTATGTTTCATTGTCTAACAATCTAATTCTACAAGCAATTATGTAACAATGCTCAAACTTCGAACATCAGAATTTAATCTATTGAGCTCATTTTGCACTGAGATTTAAGCAATAGCTATTTTCTAATATAATGCCAATAACGGTTTAAAAGCAATGAGCAAATTATAAATCCAATTCAATTATACTTTATTGCCAATAAGCAATTTTTAGTACACATATGATGGCTGAAGAGCCTAATTTTTGAAATAGGTCTTATTAAGTGTATGGCAACATTTACGTAGCTACTAAAGCAGGGATTGTTTCCAGGATTCTATTATGGAGTTAAAAAGAGTGGCCCCAGCCTGGTGAGTCACTGAAATGTGCTCTGTGGGTGTGCATACCAAATCCTTTTTGGAAGTCATATTTTCATGACCTTTTTGTTTCCATTCATTTCTATTTTTACTATATGCTATTTTACAATAATGCACATGAAAAACAAACCTCCAGGCAGCACAGAGCACAGACCCCCCCCCCTCCCATCCTCATAAATCTTCTTTATACCCCAGTATCTTACCCCATTTGGAAAGTTTGAAGGGGGCAGGGTGATATGTTCCAGAATGGTGCTGCTGACTTGATAGAGAATAAGGGGCGTGTTTACTAAAGCGCGTTAGTTATTATCACAGCACTGACAAGGCAAAATCACACCACAGTGACAACTAACATGGGCCAAATGCAGCTACCATAGGCAATTTTTTGTGAAAGCTGCATATTGCACATTGGTGGCAAGCAAGGGTAGGATGTAGCCATAAGAACATAAGATATGCCATACTGGGTCAGACCAAGGTCCATCAAGCCCAGTATCCTGTTTCCAACAGTGGCCCATCCAGGTCACAAGTACCTGGCAGGTTCCCAAAAAGGCACACAGATTCCATGATGCTTATCCTAGGGCAAGCAGTGGATTTCCTGGATCCTCTTTAATAATGGTTTATGGACCTTTCCTCCAGGAACTTGTCCAAACCATTTTTAAATCCAGCTACACTAATAGCTTTTACTACATCATCCGGTGATGAATTCCAGAGTTTGATGACGCATTCAGTGAAAAAAACATTTTCTCTTATTAGTCTTGTAGCTTCATTGCATGTCCCCTAGTCTTTCTACTTTTTGATGCATAAACAATCAATCTACGTTTACCCGCTGTACTCCATTAATTTATAAACCTCTATCATATCTCTCCTCAGCTGTCTTTTTCCCAAGTTGGAGTCCTAACCTTCTAAACCTTTCTTGATAGGGGTATCCTTCCATCCCCTTCACCATTTTGGTGGCTCTTCTCTGTACTTTCTAATTCTGATATATTCTTTTTAGGATATGGCGACCAGAATTGCACACAATATTCAAGGTGCGGTCGCACCATGGAATGATATAGAGACATTATAATATCCTTTGTTTTATTCTCCATTCCTTTCCTTATGATTCCTAGCATTATGTTTGCTTTCTTGGCTGCTGCTGCAGACTTGGCGGGAGGTTTCAAAATGTTATCCACGATGACACCTAAATCCTTTTCTTGGGTGGTGTTTTCTAAGGTGGTACCTTGCATCGTGTAACCATAGTTTGGGTTTTTTTTTCTTATGTACATAACTTTGCACTTGTTCACATTAAATTTCAGCTGCCATTTGGATGTCCATTCTTCCAATTTTTCAAAGGTCTTCTTCAATCTTTCACAATCCTCTCACATTTTAATAATTTTGTGTCATCTGCAAATTTGATCACCTCACTCATTATTCCTATTTCCAGGTCATTTATGAATATGTTAAAAAGCAGCAGGCCCATTACAGATGCCTGGGAGTACTCCACAAGTCACCTTTCTCCATAGAGAAAATTGGCCATTTAGCCCTACTCTCTGCTTTCTATCTTTTAACCAGCTACTGATCCACAATAGTACACTGCCTCCAATTCCATGACCTCTTAATTTGGCCAAGAGTCTCTCATGAGGGCCTTTGTCAAAGGCTCTCTGAAAATCCAGATACACTAAATCAACCATCTCACCTTTACCTGTTTATTCACACCATCAAAAATATATAACAGATTAGTAAGACAAGACTTTCCTTGGCTAAATCTATGTTGGTTTTCTCCCATTAAACTAGGACTATCTACATGTTCAGTAATTTTATTCTTTATAATGGTTTCTACCATTTTGCCCAGTACTGACATAAGGCAGAGACTGAGCATGCCTGTGTCATGCGGTTTTCACGGGCATTTATTATTTATTTATTTATTACAGTTTCTTATATACCGCGCTATTCGGCATCAGCGCGGTTTACATCATAACATAACTACCATACGACAAGGTGTCTGGTTTTACATTGAACAGGGAAAAGAAACTTGGATAAATGGGTTAACTATTGACAACAAACAGTAGCAGCATATTTTGCTGACATTGTGATGGTGACATTTTGCTGACATGGGTGGTGTTAGCTGCATAAGCAATGTTCCACACTGCATGCTGAGTACACCCTCAATATATAACGTGTGACATTTGTAGCTACTTTAGCGGTTTGCACTAACACTTGACATTAGTTGCAAAAGCCTAATGCCCTTTAGTAGACATACCCCTAAGATACTGACTTGTACTAACCAGGAGAAATGCCTCAGGTGATCACAACTGATGACCTTAAGGTATTGAAACAATGCAATAAGACAGTGACTAGAGTGTCATAACCCATACCAAAAAATAAGATACCATAATGCCTCTGTACATGTTGCTGGTGAGACCTCACCTACAATATTGGAGGTAATTTTAAAAAGTCAATCCTGTACATATGTGGCCAAATGTGCATATAAAATGAACTTTTATAAAATACAAACCAGCATTAAAAAGCGCACTCTGGTATCATGGCACGTACTTTGCCAGTGGGCGTGCAAATGGGTGGAGTTTATAGATAATAAAATGCTATACATTTATGCATGTACTAGAGAAATAAAAGCCCAGACATTTACACCTGCTTTTGGGCTGGTGTAAATGTCTGCAACAGTAATGTAGACATACATTAGACTACTTAGGCTAGTATTTCATTAAGACAAGTAGATGCTTACTTGTCTTTATAAAACAGACTTAATATTGGTGCCTTAAAATATGCTTTACCTAGTCATCCCCTTACAAAATTACTCATTGTGTACAGTGCTGATGTCCGTATCTGCAATAGGATATAAACAAGTAAAAGGCGGTTGAAAAAACAGCTACTAAAATGGAAAGGTCCATACCAAAAAGCAAATAAAAGGAGACTTCGGGCCCTTGTACTAAAGCCTTGTAGGAAGTGAACATGTGGCTATGTCAGCCACCGCATGATGAAATGCACAGTAATCGGTCATCAAGGACTGGGGTGGGGAAAGGGCAGTGTGAGCATGGAGAGTGCAGTACCACTAAAGTCAAGACAATTGCCATGTGCCAAGCAATAATGTGGTTTTTAATGCGAGTTTGCCTAACGACACTTCTATGGGATTTGTGAGGTGAACACACTGTATTGGAGCACACATTAGGGTAGCATGTCATGTGTTAGCTGCTGGGGAACATGCTGGTCCTGCCACTGATAACTAACCCAGAGGCTTTGCCCCTAATATGAATTTGTTTGGTGTTTGCTACAAAGCCTTAGTGAGCTTTAGTAAAAGGGACCCATAAAGACCTAAAAGAAGAAAGACAGGACGATGTGATAGACAAATTCATATACCTCTAATATAAAAATAATGCACAAGAAGATAAACGTTTTCCGAGGAAAGAATGTTGTGGCTCTGAACAAGAGATCATGGAATGAGGGTCTAAAGGGGTAGACGCAGGGGCAACCTCAGGAAGCAGTTTTTTCCAGAAAGAATTGTAGATGCATGGAATGGCCTTCAATGGAAGTGATAGAAACCAAGAGTAAGAGAATTCAAGAAAGTTTGGAGTAAGGAGAGAGTTCCTAGCAGGACTGGTGTGACCCACGATGTAAACTGTGAGCTCACACAGGGCAGCAGTCACAGGAAGGCAGCATGGTCAGCCCAGTGAGCCAGCCAGGCCCAGCTGTAAGAGGAATAGCAGCAAGCAATGGACAGCCAAGAGACAAAACAAAAGGCAGTTTGGGGGCTTTGGAACCCATGTGCATGCAGCATGTTTGATGCATGACTGCCCCTCAGTAATAGTAAGTTGCATTACAGGAGCCTGGGATGCATCAGACAGGTGGCGTGTCCATGGGTTCCAAAGCCCCATGCTACTTTCCACTTTTTCAGATTTGTAGCAGTCACAAGGTAGGCATCATTAAAGAAAAGGGGAAGCAAGGCCAGGCAAGGTGAGGTGGGAGCCACGGCAACGAGTGAGACCTGGCTCTGTAACTGTATTCAGATCAGCAGGAAGTGGGTTCTCTGGACGCCCTTCATCAAGAGAGGTGGCGCAAGCTGTACTGAGAAGCTTTCTGAGAAATATCAAAGAGCAAGACAGCAGGTCGTACTTGTACTCTTCATGGGTCAAGGACAGCACTGGACTTGGCTATGTGAGCAACTGAGGCCATTTGTTCTGTATTATTTACTGCCTATTAGTAATTAGTGTTCCGCCTTCAGAAACTTCCCTCGGAGCCTTTACCTTAATAGGACCTACATTTAATTTCTATTTCATTATTTTCTGTAGGTCGTGGAATTTCTGTAGACAGTATCAGGTTTGTTTACAAAGCAGCGGTAGCGGCCTCCTTGCAATATCGGAGCCGCGGTACCATTGAATTCAATGGTGCTGCGGCTCCGATATCGCATGGAGGCCACTACAGCTGCTTTGTAAACATACCCCTATGTTTTACTTCATAAAATAAAGATAAAATGAGTTCAATCAGCTCCTGTCTTTTAGAATTTTGGGAGGGAGGGGGAAGCAGGACTTGTGGACACAAGTATCTAAAATGCATCAGAGTAAATTGTGGAGTACCCAATTTGAAAGAAGTAATTAGAGAACCTGCAAATTGTACATTTTGTACACTCACTGATACTTTTTTTCCCAGTGATTGTACCCATAATTACTTTACAGAAAGAGATTCATTTTTATTCTTGAGTGGAAATGTTCTTGAACTCAGAAGGTAGTATGCCGACTCTCTCTCTCCTTCCCATTTGTCAGTTTCTCTTGGAAAAAAGAAATAAAAAGTAAACAGACACATAAGATGTTATCTTTTTATTGCACCAACTGTATTTATTCACCTTTATTTCTGTTCATTGACGTGGACAAACATGGCCACCACACTACTTTATTTTAAAAAATGAATTATGAGGTCCAGATACAACCTTTGCCATAGACACTTTCAAAATAAATTTTATAGAGATGTCAAATTACCCAGTTCCAGGAGTGAGAGTTTTTGCCAGTTCTAGTTTTAAATTTGCATTGCAATACAGTAAGGTATTTGTAGTCCCTGATTTTACCCCACTGGAATCAGTGCTGCAGGTCCCATAATGCATCAAGATGAGATTGTCAGAAACCCAGGACTGGCTTAAAATCTCACCCCTGGAACTTGGTAACTTGGCAACTCTGTTTTATCTATAACATCACTGGGTCATTACACAGAAAAAGGAAATAAGGAGCTTTTCCCAAGAAATGGAAAAACATCAAATTTAAATGATCTTCCAACTCAGGCACAGCTCTTTATTGTACCAACCAGATGTATAGGAAGGGACATATTTTATCAATAAAGTTAAAACAGATGCAAGAATTATTGATGAAATGCTGCATTTATAACCTCACCCATAAATAAACCTTATAGACTAAGTACTTTATTGAGGCAAAGGCTTTCAAGGACAACTGCTCACTTTGATGTTGACGCTTATCCTCGAATGTTCAGACCTCAATAAACTGGTTCGTGTAAAAGGTACCACCTGCTTCTGTCATTTTAGCTACTCCTGACAAACAGTTACCCTCTCAGTGTTTTCAACATGTTGGGACAAAAGAGAAGCTTCTGAAGGGCTCCACTAGAATTTGTGAGAGTGGGGGCAACAGATCTGTTACAAGTAATCTGTAAGCTATCATTAAAATCAGCTGCAACGCCTAAGGATTGGGCCGTGTCAATTTTTAAAAAGGGCTCCAAGGGCATTTTGAGAAACTACAGATTAGCGAGTCTGTCTTCAGTGTCAGACAAGATGGTAGGAACTAGTCTGAAAAACAAAACTATTGGCCATATGGATAGACCTGGCTTAATGAGGCCCAGCCAAAGTTCATCTAACATAGGGAACTCTTGCCTTGGGTAGAGGAGTAGGTGGGGTTGAGAGGACAAGTTAGTCTTATCTAGGGGCATATTTACTAAACTGTGTTAGACGGATGTAGCTAACATGCCAAAAAAGTGCAAATACCACCGACTTAGGTGCAAAAGCCATGCATTCTTTGTTGGGGGCGTGCACAGCATTTCCTCAGCAGATAGCACACTTAAAGTGCAGAGAACACTGCTGCGCAGAATCATGGATGCAGCTAATGCTATCCATTCAAGTGGCATTAGCTGCCTCCGTGCTGTCTGCAAATCCCACGCTTACACACCCTGTTCAGGCCTGTGGTAGCCGTGTGTTGCAGACACACCCATTCGCTGCCCTAATCCCCACCCATTCCTGAAGATAACATGCTTTCTGCTGTTGCCCCATGTTAACTGCTCCTGCAGCAAGATAACGTGCATTCTCAGCAGAGAATGGTAACTAGTGGTGTGCCCTACGGATCTGTACTGAGGCTAGTGCTTTTTAAAATATTCAAGGATCTGAAAAGGGGACCAACATGTGGTGACTGAGTTCACAGATGGCACAAATGTGTTCAAGTTGTAAAATCATTAGTGGATTGTGAGGTAGTGCAGGACTACAGGACTGGGCATCAATATGGCAGATGAAATTTAATGCAGACAAACGCGAAGTGACACAGACAGGAAATGTTGTCGTTTAAGCACAGTGTCATAGTTCTAGGTTCCATATTAAAGGCCACCGCCCCAAAAAAGGGATTTTGTAGTCAATGTGCAAAAAAGCACAAAACCTGGTTCTCAGGAAATTTAAAAATGATTTGGTATTGATTGTACTAGATATGATTTTCACATCCCTACTATTTGTTTTTTTCTGGGAGGAGGAGTTTTATTTTGTAATTCTGACATGAAGTAATTTGCAAAGATTTGTACTGGTTGCTTGAATGTACAATATTCACTAAATATTACATGTCTATAATCTGCCTTGAACCTATCAAGGCTAAATGGAATAAAAATGCCAATTAAAAATTCAATAACTACTAAATTAAATCCAGTTTAAATTTGTATTCTGGACAATGGGGGATGTTCACAAAAATGTGATAAGTTCAAAATGTGGTCTTGATTTTCTGTGATCATTTTTAGTTATTATGGGCCCAATATTCAGCGGTAGCAGCCACCGCTGACCTTTAAACCTCGATATTGAATGTGCATTAGGTGCAACACCTTCACTTGTAAAAAACATTTCCCTGGCAGTTACTGGGAAGCGCTGTCTCATAGTGTGCGCTACAGTAGCACGGGTGCACCTCAGGCCACCTGACTGTACTGAGCTCACCAGGTCCACTCTCCATCCCTACCTTGCCAAGTTGCTCCTCTAATGGGAGTTGCACAGCAGGAATCATCCTGGCCCTGCGTTAGCTGGTAATGTGCATCCCAGTGTGCTTTTAGCACAAGCCAGATCATGCGCTGCCCGCCAGCGCCCACTAGTAAGGACCCCCATAAATTATACATTCAGTATTAGGGAGCTCATTTTATAAAGAGCCGCATAAAGTTATGTGCCCTTGACGTACATAAATCACATATTTAAAGCAACTCATGCATGTGGATGGGCCTTTGCACGTGCACGTTAGCTAGTCGTTATTTTATAAATATGCACATCAGACTAATGGCATATTCTTTTACAGTAGGCATACACAGGGGCAGCACATGGGAGGAACACAGGCAGAATTCAAATCTACACATGTATGTTATAAAATGTCATAACTTATGTGCACATTCCATAGGCGCAAGCATTTACACCAGCTATGAGGGTTCGGTCCTGGGTCTGGCACTGTTCAATGTATTTGAGTGATACTACAGAAGGACTGCATAGAAAAGTCTGTCTTTTTGCAGATGACATGAAAATTTGCAATAGAGTGGACTCCCATGAGGGAGTGGATAACATGAGGAAAGATCTACAAAAGCTGGAAGAATGGTCTAATGCTTGGCAGTTAAGATTTAATGCGAAGAAATGCAGTATCATGCACTTGGGAAGCAGAAATCCAGGGGAAATGTATGCAATAGGGGGCGAGAGGTTGGTGTGCATGGACCAGGAGAAGGACCTTGGTGTGATTATATCTGAGAATCTCAAGGTGGCAAAACAGTGCGACAAGGCAGTGGCAAAAGTCATGAGGCTGTTGGGTTGCATACAAAGAGGACTTACAAGCAGAAAGGAGGAGGTACTAATGCCACTGTATAAGTCACTGGTGAGGCCTCACTTGGAATACCATGTTCAGTTTTGGAGACCATATCTTGAAAAGGATATAAAAAGACTGGAAACTGTACAGAGGAAGGCGACCAAAATGATTTGGAGCCTGCGTCAGAAGCCTTACGAGAAGAGACTTGAAGACCTAAATATGTACGCTCTGGAGGAGAGGAGGGATAGGGGAGATATGGTTCAGACCTTTAAATACTTAAAGAAAAATAATGAACAAACAAACCTCTTCCAAAGATGGAGAAACTGTAAGACTAGAGGGTATAACATGAAGCTGCAAGGGGGTAAATTGAAAGGCAATATCAGGAAATACTTTTTCACTGAAAGGGCGGTGAATGCTTGGAATGCCCTCCCGATGGAAGTGGTGGGGGCAAATACAGTGACAGAATTCAAAATGGCATGGGACAGACACAGTGGATCCCTTTACAGCAACAGGATAAAATAAAAATAAACGTAACTATCTAATTTCTCAACAAACAGGGGTGTCCTACACGGAGTGGTATGTTCATCCCTAAACAAAGACATGGGGAGGGGTGGCCTGCACGGAGCGACAGGTGCACCTACTCTTGCCATCTTACTGGGCAGACTAGATGGACCATAGTGGTCCTTATCTGCCATCATTTACTATGTTACTATGAGGTTCACGTTAACTGCTGGCGCCTAGATTTAACTCATGTTTTTGATCACTTATATCCCTATTTAATGAAGTAAAATATGCATGTAATTGACTTTATAATATAGGCACTAGTGATATGCATTAAAATGCACTTTATCTATGCAACAGTTTAGGAAATTACCCTCCATATGGATAAGACAGTTAACTTTTTTAAAAAAAGCATTTACACATTTGGCACAGAGCTGCGCATGTAAGGGCTTTCCAACATCAGCTCGCTTAGAACATGATTTTCCTACTGCTCTTAAACCATATCGGGTTGGACTATGTCTAATGGAGGAGGTATAGAAATATAAATTAACAACTATGGTTACAAAATAAATCTTCCTTCAAATTCAAAACTCAGCTGTAATCCATTAACTGCACCATACCTGGCAGACTAAAAGCTGAAGTTTGGCCAGCCATAGTCAAATGAACAGAAATAGTCTCAAGTGAAGCACTAATTATAGCAATTTCCTTGGCTTGAAGATCTTAATATGTATACTAGGAGAATTACAGTGACACTCACTAAGAAGGATGCTGTTCTCCATTCAAATTAATAGGAACACTGTGGTGCCCCATTGTTGAAATCTTAAGCAACTGTTAACTGTACATGTTCATCGTTCGTTCAGGAAGGTACCATTTTATAGCACATACCTGCTTTGCCGTTAATTATGTACTCTGCCAGAGTTTCATACACTGTAGTTCTTTTATATATGTGGATCAGTTATTAACAAAAGGTTTCTGATGGGTCTTCTACTTTACTCGAGCTAATAGGGTAAAATTATAATAATTAAGATCAACAGTAAAAGACATTATATTATACAGTTAAAAGTCTACCTAATGTTGAGTTGACGAACGCCAATGCATTTTACGTATTTCAGAAGAGATGGATCTAAAAAGTTCAATCCTCATCTTTAATATCACATTGCAATTTTTTCTGTGGACAACAGAATGTGCTCGAGCTTTCCAAAATGGAATCGCTATTAAGAAGAGTTGGCAGACTATATAATCAGTTCAGTCACTTCCATCTTTTCGGTATTTTTAGGCTCAGCTTAACTGACATTGCATTACATGTCAGTGCAATATGTAAGTTGAAATACAACAATTTCTGAAGCATGTAGTGTTGTTCAGGCAGTATGTCAGCTGACATGGTCCTGACCTCTTTCTGCTTCAAAGAGGAGTTTGATGGAATCCTTGTGGGGAAAAAAGAATGACATTATAGCCTGCACTTCCATTGGAAATAATCAAAGGCTTTGTTTTCAAAATTAAACATTCATATAACTTGCTAATATGCGTGCTTATCTCAGTTAATTTTATTGGTATATGTGAAAGAATTTAGAAGTTTGCATTGATCAACATCATGTATGTTACTAGCCAAGGTAGGTACACAGCTTGGTCAATTAATCGTGAATTTGTTGTGCTTGCTTAAAAGTATTTGGGCCAGCACAATGGTTCAGTGACAAGTACTGGCCATTGCCGTGTGGAGGCCCTGAAGTTGACTCCCAGGTCAGATCTTCTGTTCCTCAAGTAAACAAGGGATGCTGCAAAAACAGCGTTCACAGTCCTTGTGGAGGGGGAGTCCCAATCAATCAGCAGCTCCTAGTGTCCAGATTTAGAGTCTATGGGACTCATATTCAAGCATTTTACCCGGTTAGCAGATCTGCTAACCAGCTAAAACACCCTGAGCCTGATATTCAGCAGCACTAACCCATTAGTGCTGCTGAATATCCCTACAGACCGTGTAAAAATCAACTAGTTAAAACCAGGGTGGTCTGTTGGCGGATAAAGGGTGGTGCTGATTACTATCTCTTTAGCAGCCATACGAGTATTCAGCAACAAAGAGGATAGATTAAGCAATTAAAGTTAGGACAGCTATGGAGATGACCTAACTTGAACTGTTTTTTTGCTATCTGGTTAGCAGCTGAATCCTGTCACTAACCAGATAGCTCCATGCTGACTGGTGAAACCATAAATTCAGCGCTGGATGCTGGATAAGTTCCAGGATTAAATACAGCAGAGGCAGTTGGATGCTTTAAATAGTCCAGCCGCTGCCACAGTTCACCAGGGTAACGTGGACCCAGTGCATCCCCTTATATTTTTATACAACCTAGTACCTGCCCTGTCAACCCACCTCACCCCCTTCCACCACAATTATTTCCCTTTTAACCACCTAGACAATTAACATGCATTTGGAATTAAACTGCTCACAGCTTTATTGAATTCAACTAGAACTTTATAATACAACGAAAGATAATATCCAACAGTAACAACCCTCACCAGATCCGGTAATTCACCAGCCATATTACTAGCAAGGTGATACAGTCTCCACCCTGTGGCAAGCCCGTACCCCACCCCCACAATGCTGACCTTGCCATATTACTAACAAAGGTAGACAAGCTTCCGGGTGCACCCTTCCTGGGATTATCTGGGCCACGATCACCCGACCACAGCCCAACAGTAAAGCTCAAACGGCTCCAGACCCCGGAAACCTCCAGGAACTCGCCTAACTCCCCCAAAGTTGCAACGGACCCTGATGTGATCCAGGAGACCACGACAACCACATAGAGCAGGATGGGTGGGAACACAGCAGAGCCTTCAGCTGCTTCTGCCAAGAGCAAAGAGGAGGGAGGCAACCGTTGTGAGAGGTAAGCAGACTCTCCAGCCCCTCCATCCCCTCTTAGCTGCTCTCCAAGCCCATTCATTGGCTCCCCCTTCAAAAATAAGAAGGGTGACCATGATTTTAAAATCATGACTAGCCTGCTCCTGCTTCCCCTCCCCTTCTCCACCCCCCGCATGCCAGTGGTTCCAGGCCTAAGCAGCCCTCCCTCCCGAGGCAAAGCAAGGCCCCGACCGCAGGGTAAAGGTCCAGACACCGTGCCATGTACCTGGTTAAGGGCAGCTGCCCGGGACCCTGCCCCACACCTGAGAACTAACCATGGTAGCATGGACCTGGTGCGTCTCCTTATATTTTTACACAACATAAGAACATAAGAACATAAGATATGCCATACTGGGTCAGACCAAGGTCCATCAAGCCCAGTATTCTGTTTCCAACAGTGGCCAATCTAGGTCATATGTACTGTCACACCCTGTTCGGCCAGCAGCGTGGTATACTGGTTGGGCTACAGGGGGACCTTTTATTGAAAGGATTGTAGTTGGGCTCCTTTGCAATAAGGTAATTGAGACCCGAGTGGTAAGGTCAAATCAAGGTTTTATTTCCCCTCCCGGGGTTTGGATTATAACACAGGTAACAAAAGAACAAAAGCCATATACTCTGGCAAAAAGGATAAAGTAAATTCTTGTGCTTTTAAACAGGCAGTTAATTCACTTCCAGCATTGTATATCTTCAGCACAATGAAAATCTATCATTTATCATAGCCAATGTACAGTCCATCTGGTAGTCAGATAATTCAGGCTCTGGCGGATCAATTATCATTGATTCAATCTGACTATCATCTGCATAAGGTTGTTGCCTATAGTGTGTTGGTAGATTATTCTCCTCTGCCAGCTCCCTTGACCTCCCTACTATTTCCTCCAGCAGGTAAGGGTCAGAGTCACCATATCTTGGCATACAATTCCAATAAGACTTACGTCCTTTATAACTTCTAGGTGAAAAAGACTTGTAAGCAGCTTTACCTTGGTTAATTAGCCCAGCTTCTGGGTTCGAGGCAGGAGAAAAGCTATGCACAGCTTCATTCAGTCGGGGTTTAAACCTCAGAGGCTTTTCTCTATGCTTAGGCTGTTTGTCACCCTCTTCCAACATGCAGATGTCTGGCACCTTATATTCTTTCCTTCCTGAAGCCTGTAATTGCTTTCCAGTTATTCTGACTGGTACTTTCTCCTTATAAATGCCTTGACCATAAGGTATATGTTTGGAGGCTTGGTTAAAAGGGTTTTGAGCCTTTCTCCTCCAATTAACACTATCGACTGTTATCTGCCTTTCTCTTTCACATTCAGAATCAAAGTCATTCACATCAGTTTTCCTACCAGCCCAAAGCAGACGTTGCTTCCCAGATTCAAACCTCAGCTTGCACTCAGTGTCTAGCTGGTTCTCATTCAGCATGTCTCTCCTGCTTCCAGTTACTGGTTTCACTGAATCTTCCACACTGCTTTCTCTGGAGTTACCGGAGCTACCAAAGCCAAAGTCAGAACTCCTTCTCCAGCTCCTGCTATTGCTGCTCCTACCATTGCTACTATTCTCTAATGAACGTCCCTTATACGTTTGCTGAGGCTCTACTCCAGCCCTTCCCCCTCCCAGGTGAAAGCTATTAGAGCTAAGAGCTGGGGAATGCCTATCAGCTGTGCAGGGTTCCTTCCCTCGTGGCTGGGAATGTTTATTTTGCTCTTGGCAACTGGGTGTCCTGATATCTTCCTTCCTGCTAGAAACAGCCCTATTACTCATAGGTTCCTCTGCTTTCCTATCACAGTACCTAGCAGTTTCCCCATTACAGTACCTAGCAGTTTCCCCAAGGGACACAGGTTCCACAATGCTTGTATTGGTTCAAGCATTGATATCCTGGGTCCCTTCTTAATAATGGTTTATGGACCTTTCCTCCAGGAACTTGTCCAAACCTTTTTTAAACCCAGCTACACTAACAGCTTTTACTACATCCTCCGGTAACAAATTCCAGAGTTTGATTACACGTTGAGTGAAAAAATATTTTCTTTTATTAGATTTAAATAGTTTACCCTGTAGCTTCATTGCATGTCCCCTAGTCTTTCTATATTCTGATAAGGTAAACAATCGATCTACGTTTACCCGTTCCACTCCGTTCATTAATTTATAGACTTCTATCATATCTCCCCTCAGCCGTCTCTTTTCTAGGTTAAAGAGCCCTAACCTTTTTAGCCTTTCTTCATAGGAGTATCCTTCCATCCCCTTTACCATTTTGATGGCTCTTCTCTGAACCTTTTCTAAAATCGCTATATCCTTTTTAAGATACGGCGACCAGAATTGCACACAATATTCAAGGTGCGGTCTCACCATGGAACGATATAGAGGCATTATAATATCTTTTGTTTTATTTTCCATTCCTTTCCTTATCATACCTAGCATTCTATTTGCTCTCTTGGCCGCCGCTGCACACTGGGCCGAGGGTTTTAACGTGGTATCCACAATGACGCCTAAATCTTTTTCCTGGGTGGTGATTCCTAATGTGGAACCTTGCATCATGTAACCATAGTTTGGGTTGTTCTTCCCTAGGTGCATAACCTTGCACTTGTCCACATTAAATTTCATCTGCCATTTTGATGCCCAGTCTTCCATTTTATCAAGATCCTCTTGCAATTTTCCACAATCCTCTTGGGATTTAACAACTTTAAATAGTTTTGTGTCATCTGCAAATTTGACAACCTCACTCGTTATTCCACTTTCCAGGTCATTTATGAATATGTCAAAAAGCAGCGGACCCAGCACAGATCCCTGGGGTACACCACTATTCACCTTTCTCCATTGGGAAAATTGGCCATTTAGCCCTACCCTCTGCTTTCTATCTTTTAACCAGTTCCTGATCCACAATAGTACACTGCCTCCTATCCCATGACTCTTTAGTTTTGCCAAAAGTCTCTCATGAGGGACCTTGTCAAAGGCTTTCTGAAAGTCCAGATACACAATATCAACCAACTCACCTTTGTCCACCTGATTATTCACTCCTTCAAAAAAACATAACAGATTAGTAAGACAAGATCTTCCTTGTCTAAAGCCATGTTGGCTGTCTCCCATTAGGTCATGATTATCTACATGCTGAGTAATTTTATTCTTTATGATGGTTTCTACCATTTTTCCCGGTACTGATGTCAGGCTCACCGGTCTGTAGTTTCCCGGATCACCCCTGGAACCCTTTTTAAAAATTGGTGTTACATTGGCGATCCTCCAATCTTCAGGCATTAGAGATGATTTTAATGATAGTTCACCGATTACTAATAGCAGGTCTGCAATCTCGTATTTCAGTTCTTTCAACACCCTTGGATGTATACCATCCGGCCCAGGTGATTTGCTACTCTTCAGCTTATCTAATAGTTGTAATACATCTTCCCGATGTATCGATATTTCCTTCAATTCTTCCGCACCTTTAAATACCACTTTAGTCATGGGTAACATCCCTACATCTTCCTCAGTAAAGACTGAAGCAAAGAATTCATTCAGTCTCTCTGCTATTGCCTTGTCGCCTCTTAGTGCTCCTTTAACCCCTTTATCATCTAATGGACCAACTGACTCTCTCACAGGTTTTTTGCTACGAATGTACTTGAAAAGGTCTTTACTTCGCGTTTTTGCTTCCGCAGCAAGCTTCTTCTCGAATTCTCCCTTTGCCTAACTTATCAATGCCTTGCATTTGACTTGCCAGTGCTTGTGCCGTTTCCAGGTTTCGTCGTTTGGCTCTTTTTTCCATTTCCTGAAAGATGCTTTTTTTGGCAACAACAGCCTCTCTGACCTCACCTTAAAACCATGCTGGCAGTTTTTTGGACTTCCTTCCACTTTTCTTAAAGCGTGGAATACAGCTGGTCTGCGCTTCCAAGATAGTATTTTTCAACAACAGTCAAGCCTGATATACATCTTTAACCTTTGCAACTGCTCCTTTTAGTTTTTTCTTAACTGTTTTCCTCATTTTATCATAGTCTCCCTTTCGAAAGGTAAAAGGTAGTACTGTGGATTTCCCTACTATCCCTTCTCCACTAATTAAATCAAAGGCAATCATGCTATGATCACTATTTCCAAGTGGCTCCAACACCCTTATCTCTTGCACTAGATCTGGTGTTCCACTAAGGACTAGGTCTAATATGGCTTCCCCTCTGGTTGGTTCATGAACCAGCTGCTCCAAGAAGCAGTCATTTATTTCATCTAGGAACTTTATCTCCCTAGCATATCCTGACGTGACACTGACTGAGTCGATACCGGGGTAGTTGAAATCACCCATTATTATTACTGTGCTGTAACGTTTGTTAGCTTCCTTGATTTCTTTGAGCATTTCATCATCCATTTGGTCATTCTGGCCAGGCGCTCGATAGTACACCCCCACTGCCATTGCCTTCCCCCTTTTACATGTAATTTCAATCCATATAGATTCTACAGCAGATTTTGTTTCCTGCAAAACGTTAATCCTTTCTGACTCAATGCCCTCTCTAACATAGAGAGCAACCCCTCCACCAATTTGATCAGCTCTATCATTACGATATAGTTTGTACCCAGGTATCACAGTGTCCCACTGGTTGTCGTCCTTCCACCATGTCTCTGATATTCCAATCATATCTAACCTTTCATTTAGTGCTATATATTCTAACTCTCCCATCTTATTTTTTAGACTTCTAGCATTTGCATACAAGCATTTTAGAGAATATATTTTATTCATATTAATTTGGCTTTTGTTAGACATGGGTAATTTGGGATCTTTAAGCTCTGTCTGCTCCATACTTGAGGGCATTTGGGCTACTTTACTCTTTTGTGGAACCTCTCTGCTTTTAGTAGTATCCTTCAAAGATACATTCTTCCGAACCATCCACTCTTGGGCGACTGTCAGCTTTCCCCTAATATCTAGTTTAAAAGCTGCTCTATCTCCTTTTTAAAGGTTAATGCCAGCAGCCTGGTTCCATCCCGGTTAAGGTGAAGCCCATCCCTTCGGAAGAGCCCCTCCTTTCCCCAGAATGTTCCCCAGTTCCTAACAAATCCAAAACCCTCATCTCTGCACCATTGTCTCATCCACGCATTGAGACTCCGTAGCTCTGCCTGCCTTTTGGATCCTGCGTGTGGAACAGGAAGCATTTCGGAGAATGCTACCCTGGAAGTTCTGGATTTCAACTTCCTACCTAAAAGCCTAAATTTAGCCTCCAGAACCTCCCTACCACATTTTCCTAGGTCATTGGTACCGACATGTACCAAGACAGCAGACTCCTCCCCAGCACTATCTAAGACCTTATCTAGGTGGCGCGTGAGGTCCGCTACCTTCGCACCAGGCAGGCATGTTACCAGGCGATCCTCACAACCCGAGTATCTGCCCTGTGTACTGTCACAGAGCAGACTCTCTAGAGCCCCCTGTGGAGCTAAAAAACACTACTCCTCAAGTAAACCGTGACGTGTGGAGAGAGCACATGACACAAGGGTATCAGAATAGGTATAAAGGAGTGAGGTCACAAGCCTGGAATTATCACCCAGCCAGTAGGGAGGCAAGGAAGGTCCCACCTGACCCCAATAGGCTAGGGTGTGGTGCAGCTGGGGATTACGTAAATAATCAGCACAGCTCACAGGAAGGAAGCAGGGCAGAAAGAGCCGAAGAAGCTGGGAGACCTGAGAGACGAAGGAGGTTAAGAGAATCAAGGCAACCAAGAGAGTTGAAAGACCCAAGGAGAAAGGATATTCCCAGGCAGAGGAGATACCCAGAGTGGGAAGAACACAGACCTCCCAGGTCTCTACAGCAAGGCAGAAGGCACTGGCTGAATGAAAGTCTGAGTGAGTCTGATGAACAATTAAGTGAAAGAGATGAGCAACTGAATTCAGACAGGGACAGTGTATGCAGCAGCCTTGATAGAAGCTATGCCCTAAGACATAAGTTACAAGCTAGGAAAAGCTATTCTGAGCCAGAGAGGAGAAATGCTAAGCTGAGCTATGAGAGGCATTTGTATGAGAAACAAAAGCCCTATAATGTTAACTTAATGAAAGCAGGAAAACTCCAGAGTCTGGGCTACAGACAGAATATAGAACAAAGCTTGTTACCTGTGAGAGAGAACCCTGCAGAGGGATATAACTGGCATAAGCTTTCTCAGAAACTGCCGTTGGAGATAACAGCTGTTTGTAAAGCTCCTGTTAAAACAAAACCCCGAACAAAGGTTCCACTCTCTAATAGCTGGGCAGCTAACTGCTTTACTCTGCCTGATAACCAGAGGCAGAGGAAAGGCTCCTGGTTGAGCAACTCCAGAGAATATGGTAAAGCCAAACAGATACATGCTGTAGAGAGTCAAGTACGTCACAAGCTGGAAAGTTTGTTGAACAAACTACCTCAGGAGAGAAGTGACGAAGCATCTGTACAGGATAGTGTTCCAATGCAGTATGAGCCTTATGCAATAGAGGATAACATTGAATTGCCTGTTGAACAGATGGACTGTAGTTTGATACTGGCTGACCAAATAGAGTCTCTCAGATAGAAGGCTGAACTGCTCCAGAGAAGCCTTTATCTGGAAACCTGACAAGCTGTATTTCTGTTTCCATTGCATATTTTGTTTGCTGAAAGGAAAGCTATTTTTGTTATAATTCTTTTTGTTTACCCGAGAAGGGTTATGTTGATTTGATTGTTATACTTTTGAAAGAATCCTACGGGACGGGGAATAAAACCCAGTTAAACCGATTTCGGTGTCACAACTTATTTGTGTACTGGCAAGGACTATCAAATATTGAAAAGGCCAGTACTTTACACCCGGGTGCAGTACCAGCTGTGACCAACAGGAGGTGCTGCATGACAAAGGGGTGACAGTACCCACCCACTGACCACAGTTTTTTCCCTTTTAACTATAGTGACTATAGCTGGAAAGTATAGTCACTAATGTAAATAATTTGTAGAAAGTTACCCCAGTTATGTCCAAATTTTAGTTCCTGTTCACTGTAAATACAATGCAGTCCTACTGCATGGTATAAGGTTCTGTTAAATGTACACCACACTGATATGAATAGCGCAGTATAGAAGAGAAGTAAATAAATAAAAATAAATAAACCACATAGACACAACATGCATTTGAATTAAACTGGTCATAACTTTATTGAATTCAACTAGAACTTTATATGACCTTCAAGGCCATCAACGGACTCTCCTCCACCTCACTCTCGGAGCTTATCCACACTACTCCCCCCAACACAGCTAGAAGATCTGCAGCAATTAACACACTAGTAATCCCGAAAGCAGTAACACAATGCACCCAGGCAACAGCAAGCAGGGCATTTAGGTTCTGCACGCCCAGGTGCTGGAACGCCCTACCACCTAGCATCCAGGCAATCCCTGACCTAACACAATTTCGGAAGGCTCTGAAGCACCACCTCTTCCTCAAACACTACCTGGACCACTGCGCACCATTAACCGCTCCCCCCCCCCTCTAGTACCACCACACTATCACACTACGATTACTCTGGACTCGAATTGATGCGATGCCTATATGTAAATAGTTATCCCGGTTTTACCCAAGTTTAAGCACCTGTTTTTTGTAATGCGGAGCAGATTCCTACACCGTATAAGTTTTTGTTGTCATGTAAACCGCACTGATGTTGAATAGCGCGGTATAAAAGAGACTGTAAATAAATAAATAAAATACTACAACAAAAGATAATACAACAATAATAACCCTCACCGGATCCAGTAATTCACTTGCCATATTACTAGCAAGGTGATACCATCTCTGCCCTCCGCCATGGTCTTGCTTGTGGCAAGCTCATTACCCTCCCCCCCCCCATGCCGATCTTGCCAAATTACTAGCAAAGGTAGGCAAGCTTCCGGGTGCACCCTCCCCCCCCCCCCCCCCGAATTATCAGCCTGTGATCGCCTGATCACGGCCTAACAGTAATGATCAAATGGCTCCGGGCCCCAGAAACCTTCGAGAACCCGCCTCTGGTCTTTTCAGCTGCCAAGGAGAGCCAAATTCTTGGGACAAATTGAGGAACCCCTGAAGAAGAGCGCTGCACGCATCCAAGTGAGAAAGCCCTATGAACAAGAAATCATCCAAATAATTGATATAAATAAATGTGATATGTTATTTTTACAATGTAATATAATGCTTGTATTTCATTTATTCACCATTCTGTAATATAATTTTGTATGTAATGTCTAGCTGACTCACTTTGCTGCATGCCTGCATCCTGGGAAGGGAAAGTCTACGTAGTTAATAACACGTAGCCTGTCATATGGTTAATAATATGTAGCCTGTCACGGGTGCAGAAATACAAGGCTGCCTCATCTTGCTGTATGCCTGCATCCTGGGAAGGGAAAGTCTACATGGTTAATAACACGCAGCCTGTAACAGGTGCGAAAGTATAAAGAAGTGGAGTGAGACAATTATCAGCCAATGGAATATTGACATGCTGGAATAGTATGTAATGACTCGCAGTGAGACAATTATTAGCCAATGAAATATTGACCTGCTAGAAGTAGGAGAGGACCAGTTATACTATAAAAGAACTGTGAAACAGAGGATGTGTGCGAATGCTCAGTCAAGCATTTCGCCCATTCTTGCAAGAATATAATTAAAATAACTCTGCCTCACTTAGGAGTCTGTTATTGTGTAAAAAGTTATGTTTTCTTACATAATGAACCACATTTAGGATACCCATCTGTTGTACCAATACCCAATGCAAAAGAGTGCTAAACTTCTTAAAGTAAGCGCAGGACACAGAGCGACCCATCGGCATGCATTTATCAAAATAAAATGCACCTGGAAACAGAAACTCAGCAGATGGAAAGCAGATGGGTGGACTGGAAGCAAACAAAGAGCAATATCCACCTTGGCTAGCAGAGCCCCCACGCTGCAGTGTCGGACCAAACGACTGCACAATGAAAGGAAGCGTAGCGAACTGTACGGGATGCCTTGGGAATATGATCATTGACGGATGCTCACACAGGAAATGATAGATTGTGAATTAAGCGGAATTTTCCTGGTTCAACTGTGCGTGCAGTAAGCAGTGTACTAGTATTACAACTGTCCCTAACAGCACTATGCAGTGTTTGAGTAGGCAGTGAGTATGCTTGCTAATGGAGATGGGCAGAACAGTTAAGGTCAAAATCAACTGAAACAAATGTCAGCCTGCTTCAAGTTAGAGAGAATTTTCAGAATTTCCCCCAGATGCGCCGAGGAAACTTGTTGATAAATTTCCTGGCAATTATGGGGATAATTCAACAGATTTGATGTAGATTCACTAGTTCTGCTTGAATTCCAAAACTAAGTTAATGATCCAAGGAATCTGCCTGAAAATTTTCAAACAGCAAATGAATTTGACAGTTTCTTTCTTCAATTTGCACACTATCACATGCTACTGTGGCTGAGCTTTAGGTGAATAATGTTTGCATGTTTTCAGTGCCCAAAAGTCTTCCAAATACATAATTAAATACACATTGTGAAAGCCTCATGGCTTTGGAGCCTTCATACATCCTCCTCCAAGAGTTAAACTTAAGAAAGTCATAGAGAGGGTAATTTTATAAGGTGCCCCTAGGGTAACACACGCATGAATTTCGCACCTATCTTATAAAGGCAGGCAGGCATGCAGTAGTAAGCACACATTCAATCTACGGCTAGTATAAATGCCTGTGCCTACATTTTTAAAGATTGTGCATAAGTTATAGTATTGTATAACGTATGTATGTATGTTGATTTGCTCTCTGCCCAAGCTGCACCCCAGGTCACATCTACACCCAAAGTATTTACATTTGTCTTATGCACATACAGTACATACAGAATGGTGATCATCTAAAGTATACTCGTATGTGCCCATCCCTACATGTAAGTCATTGAAAATAGGCAACATGTACAGTCATCCCTCGTTTATCACGGTTAATCAGTTCCAGACTCTACCGCGATAAGTGAATTTCTGCGAAGTAGGATTCTTTATTTATATCCAAGAGTTTTACCTTCTCCTGGATGGTAAGCATCTTCCTCCGGCGCTTAGTTTCATCGTCAGAAGGCTTAGAAGAAGCAGCACGTTTAGGAGACATCGTGGGGCTTAGATAAAGGCCTACAGTTCATACGTACAGTAATTTAAACTTTAATTGTAATACAGGAGTGTATAATTGAGTCAGACAACCGAGCGTGCGCTGTATCATTTTCACTGTCTCAATCAACTTTTTAATGAATATACATGTATTTGAAAAAACCGCGATAGAGTGAAGCCGTGAAAGTCGAAGCGCGAAGTGGCGAGGGACGACTGTATAACTTTAAGTGGCTCATTATAAACGTACCTCTATTACGTACAAAGGTTACGCCAATAGTCACAATAAAATAGTTCAACATCATTCTTCACCTCTTGTCATGTCCTGTACTTTGGTTCTAACATCCAAGCCATAGGAACAGAGTCCAATAATTACTATTTTTGGTGGGCCATCTCCAACTGTAGCTTCAAACAGCAAACTTTCATTACTAACTATCCGTTTGGGCCTTTGAGGGATTCATTATATTCATTAACTGTAGATTTGAAGGCATCTCTCTACTCAGCTGTTCACACAAATCATTTTCTGCCTCCTCTGGGGCTCTTTAGTTTCTCTGTAGTACTGCTTATCAAGTCTCCAGGCAAAAGTCCAGTGCTTAAACCTTGTGGGTGCAAACCATGTTCCTAAGTAACCTTCAAACATACTTTCTTTACAGTTCCACTGTCTTTCTCTTCCCATTTCCTTTTGAAACTGGCTCACACGGTTGCTGCACAAACTTGCATGCTTTACTTGCCCATCTCAGACTTTTCTGGGTAGCTGGCCAAACATCTCTACTTCCATGGGTTCCAAACCCAAACTCCATGCTTTGTGCTGTTTTCCATCTACCCCATTTGTGTGGTCACCTCCAACTGACACACCTGTGGCTTCCTAACTACCTCTTGGTTGGAAACCCCACCCCTGCTACTCTCAGGAATTCCTCTGACAGGGTCCCTCCTGTCCCAGAATTCCCTCTGGTGATTTCCCATGCTTCTAGGGATGTAGGAAATTGTGGTTTGGTCTGCCCTTTCTATACTTTTTGCCCTGTGGGTTGCAGCCTTTACACACTTTCGTAAGATCTAGGAGTGTCCATTCCCTCTTTACAATATATATTATACACACTTCTTTCATTCAGGCGTATGTGCATAAGGTTGGGATGGGCATTAGTTAGTGTGCATTTAGTTTGTTTAGGTGCCTCATGCAACCCTTGGGTTTTCTTGACAAGGTGAGACCAGATGTAGCTTGTCAGGCCTTTCTTTTGAGGCAATGGAGGGTAAAGTGACTTAATCACAGCCATAAGGAGTGTCAGTGGTAATCAAGCCAGTGCTTCAAAAAATGTATTTAATAGACATGAACATAAGAATTAACTCATGCATAGTTTATTTCCATGTTTTAAAATGTTCAATTTCACATTAAAAAGGTTGTACTAACCTAAAAGTGTGTGCAAGGAACCATAAATGTTAGCAAACAAAAAAGCCCAAAGGTAGGTGCCTCAGTAACCCACTCTGCCCAAGGATGCCCAAAAACTTTCTCAAACCTGAGGCATATGGCTTCCTCATATTAGGTGCCAAGGAACACCTCAGCAGGTTCCAGAAGACCCCTGCAGAACTGTCTGCAACTCTTCCAAAAGCCCATCTACTGCCAGTGCCAGTTCATGAAATTGTGACCACTGAAACTGAGAGAAAGCCTAACACATGGCTCATCATTAAAGAACATTCAAACATAGGCCCCGTAACAGTTCACACAATAAAGGGTAATGAACCAGCTGCTGGTTAAAAGCCTTTATCACTGCCAGATCACATCACAACCCACCTATATGCCTGACACCCCATCCAATATTACTGAGGCCACCAAAATTGTAAACAGCTCCTAAAGTGCAATATTCTGATACTATCCACTCTCACACCAATCACTCGTCCACGACTGAGCACACCATGCCTTCCTGAAAGCAGAGTCCAAAACCTGCCCCCACCTTGAAGCATCTAAGAAAAACTGAAGTCTAGACAGGACACCCGAGGTGTCTGCCAGATTCACATGCCATTGAAATTCTCAAGGAACACAACGCAAACATCCAAATTCTCCCACACACCCTTCGGCACCCGAACATAATAGTGCTTCCACAACAGGCCTTTTGTTGAATGCATCAACCGCAGTATTAATATCTGACCCATGGAAATCACACAGCAAGTAAAATTAAAATGCCTTATCAGGGACTGAATCTGCCACAACATGAGCTTCCTCCTACCCTTTGCCTCATCAATAGCTACATGCAAGGCCTCTACCTTCTCCCTAGGCAAGCAAGACGCCATTGCTATTGAATATAATTGAACATATTGTAAGTTTCAGTCCAAGGGAAACTTACTCCGGTGTTGAAGAAATGCAGTGTGATTCCTATGAGGAACCTGCTTATGAAAATTGCATGGACTGTACGTTTACCATGTCTGATGCCATCACTTCTTTGTGCTGAAGTGCTGTAAAAAGTGCTTGTAAAGAAAACAGGAAGAAAGTTATTTGGTTTGAAAGAGACTGTATTCTTTTCCTTTTTGTCCATTGCAAAGCTGAAGTTAAGCAGAGTTTTGCTCCAATGTTTCCTTAATTTGGTACCAGACGAATGGTCTTTATGTTCCTTTGTTTCATTGTGCTTGAAATCCAACCCCGGGAAGGGGAATAAAAAGTCCTGTCTTAAAGCCTTACCACTTGACTGCAACTACATTATTTTGCTAGTTTGTGGAACCACAACTCCCAGGGGGCACTGCAATGCCTTTCTATAACACTCCACAGCTACTGAAGAACATGCCCCGATGAATTACCCACGCTTCTGGCCTCTGGGGACCTTCACGGGTGACAGGCTGGCGTAGTTTTTAGGATTTTTGCCTTGAAATAAAAGGACATTATTAAAGAAACTGCTGCTGTACCAGGAGACCCTTAGAAGCAAGTTTGCTGGCAGACCGGCCAGGGGGAGCTGAAGAGCACGGTGACCTTTCTTGCATGCCTGACTCTACACAAAGGCTAAGGTAAAGCTTACCTAGGGCATAAGTGTAGGAGGGTTCGGGTGAGAAAGGGGGCGCTGCTGTGCTAGAGGAATAAGGGGTGAAAGAACATAAGTGCCGCACTTGGTGGACCTTTTTCTTTTCTCCACAGGGACGCAGACAGAAAGAATGGACGCCAGAGATATGATGCACTGGATGCAGCTCCAGTGGGACAAGCAGGTCGAATTGGCTCGACATATCCAGGAGCAGAGTGTCATCATGATGAGAGAGCAGCAGAAGCCACTCTTGGACACTATGGAAGCACTCCTGAAAAAGCCACAGGAGCTTGGGACTGCTAACCCCTCTATGATTCCAGGGGTAGGACTAAGCGCTTGTCATGCATTTTCTTTGGGACAGTTGAGTCCTCATGATAATTTAGACGACTTCATAGACGCCTTTGAGCGAATAGGGGAAGCTTTGAAGTGGCCTAGAGAGCAGTGGGCAACCCGCTTCGCGGTGTCGCTCACTGGTGAAGCTCTCTCTGTCTACAAGGCAATGCCTGCTGCCCTTGCCGCTGACTATAATGAGATAAAAAGAGCAGTCAAGGACAGACTAGGGCTGACTCCATTACATTACAGGAGAATGTTTAGGGAAGCCAGAATAAAGTCTCAGGAGACCCCTAAAGCCTTGCATCAAAGGTTGAAAAAAAAAGGCAGCTGGAATGGCAGATTTTAAAAAGGGAAAGTATCCTAAGGGTAAAATGTATAATGTGGATGTTAAGAATATTAATGATAATGTTTTGTTTGCATGTAAGGGGAAATGTTATGCATGCGGGAAAGCGGGACATTTCCAGAGGGACTGCACAGAGCGGACTGTCCTCGTGTCTGGAGCAGAGAAGCCCATCCAAGATGGATTCCTTCTACATGTACAGGTAGAGGGGGTAGAGGCACTGGCACTACTTGACTTGGGGACTGACCAGAGCATGGTTTCACGCAAGCTCTGGGAAGCCATTGAGGAGCGCCGTCAGTCAGCCCCGAGTCAAGCAGAGAGCCAGGTGCGGATAAAATGCGTGCACGGCGCATTTTCATATTATCCCTTGCAGAAGCTGTCTGTGCGTGGGTTGGGCACTGAACAAGCAGTACAAGTAGCTGTAATCCCAACATTGCCCAGAGACATTATCCTAGGCAGGGACTGGCCACCCTTTTATAAGGGGCTGGTAGCAGGTTTGAGCACCAGAACAGGCCTAGTTTCCACCCGGTCGCAAGCCGGAACCTCAGGGGTGGGGAGGATGTCATCTGAGGGCACAGAAAAGCCTGAAGGGGAGGAAGAATCCCAAAAGGAGGAATTGGATGAGGGAGAATTAGGCACTCTTCCTACACAAGACGATTTAATCCATGCGCCAGTTAAGGAGGGTAAAAAGGAGAAAGCCAAGAAACGTCAAGAGAGGCGTTATAGGACCCGAGGGAGGGCCGAGTTAGAGGCCGGAGCAGGATTGCCCTGGGTGCCTGCAGAACTAGTTCAAAAGTTCCCATCGTTCCCAGCGGAACAGCAGGCTGACCCAGCTCTTAGGAGAGCATTTAAATGGGCCCAGGAAACCCGACCTACACTGCCCAGGTTTTTCTTAGAAAAAGAAATTCTATATAGGGAGAGCATTGACCCATACACTGATGCCGTAAGAAAACAGTTGGTGGTGCCAACGACGTTTAAGGCCACGGTATTACGTTTGGCACATGACCACCCAATAGGTAGCCACAAGGGAATCCAAGGCACCCTGGACCAGATATTGGCCCGCTTTTATTGGCCAGGGGTCTTCAAAGAGACCAAGCAGTACTGCGAATCCTGTCCCACCTGTCAGAGGGTCACAGCCCTAGAACCTAAGGCTGTACCGATGGTGACCACACCCACTATAGCAGTGCCTATAAACCGCATAGGAATGGACATCATTGTAGGGCCTCTGATCAGAACACCGAGGGGTTTTCAGTACATTCTTGTACTAGTAGACCACGCTACCCGATTCCCGTGGGCTATTTCATTAAGGAACACCTCTGCGAGGATAATAGCCCTAGAGCTTGTGAAATTATTTTGCGAGGTAGGTTTTCCTAGAGAGGTACTTACCGATCAGGGAAGTAATTTTCTATCCAAGCATTTGGCTATGGTGTGGGAGGCGTTTGGCATAAAGCACATACGGGCTGCGGCATATCATCCACAGTCAAATGGACTTGTGGAGCGGATGAACCAGTCCATAAAACAAATGCTTAGAAGGGGTTTAAAAAAGGGAGAGATGTCTGACTGGGACACTCTACTCCCATTCGTATTGTACGCGTGTAGGGAACGCATACAAGCATCCTTGAAGGCATCCCGATACAAACTTATTTTTGGCCGACCCCCTAGGGGAATTTTAGATATTCTACACGAGCAGTGGGTGGAGCCAGACACACAAGAGGTTGGGGTACCTCAGTTTCTAAAAGATCTGAGGGAACGCTTAGAGAGGACGTCAATAGAGAATTTGCAGCCAGTCAACAGAAGCAAAAGCGTTATTACGACAGGGGCACGAGACCTAGGCAATTGGCTATAGGAGATAGGGTACTTGTCCAAGTAGCAGACCCGGGACCTAAGTTTGAATCCCATTGGAAAGGGCCTTGCACAGTAGTGAAGAAAGTGGGCCCTGTCTCATATAGGTTAGAGAACAAAAATGGGCGCCAACAGGTTTATCACCTAAACGTCCAAAAGCCATGGAAGGATAGGTCAGCCACTGCCAGTAGTCTATGTAGAGCAGTGATACAGAAAAGGAACTAAATTCCAGCACCTACACCAATTCCTGCCCCACACACCACACACACCACACACTGTAAATATTCATTTGTATAAAGTTTAATGTGTTTGCTTTAATACCTATAAATGTTATATTTACTGTTTAATGTAAATAGTTGATTTCTATTGTTCTATGTTCTATGTAAAATGTATACAAACTGTGTACATGACTGTTAACTTGTTATATGTAAACCGCCCTTGATCTCTGGAAGGGGCGGTATAAAAGAAATAGTTAAATAAATAAAAAAATAAATAAAATAAAATACAGTACCCAGGATAAGATTACGTGCTGTCTGAAAGGGTCAGCAGCCCGTAATATTTTAAGGGGGGGGATCTGTCATGGGGTAGAGCAGTCAGAGCCTATGGAGATAGGAAACTCTGAGCAAAACAGAGCTAACACTGACAGCTCAGATCCGCACATGGCCCAAGGTTGCTATAGGCAACGTACACAAGCTGCTTCACGAGGTGTGAGGGAACGCCCAAACAGTAAGCTAGCTCATAGCTCATTAGGGAATGAGGGGCAGCTGGGAAGGGGTGGAGCACAAGCAAACACCAGGACACACGCAGTTAAAAATCACTTACCAGAGGGTAGTGGAGGGAGACCACCAGGGAATTCAAGAACCGTTGCTGAGAGAGAGAGAGCACCATGGAATTCAGGAGCCATTGGTAACAGGGAGAGACTACCAGGGAAGTACAGAGCTGTTGAACCCACGAGGAACTGCTTTGGAAAGCAGTGCACAGCTGAACAGTATCCCAAGGAACCTTGCTACGGAGGGAGCAGAGGAGGTAGTCCTGGAACCAGGCTGAGGAAAGCCAAGTTGCCCAGCATCAGGTACCAAGGGGGAGAGAGCTTCTATCCTGAGGATAGTCTTATGCCAAGAAGAAAGCTGAAAGAGAAACATAGTAAAAGGCTTCCGTACGGGCAAAGCTCTACACGGCTGAGAAAGTCTGAAGAGAGAGTGCTGGAAGGTAGGCTTATTGATCCTAATAGAAGAGGAATAGAGTATAACGAATTGCCCTCTACTTATCAAGAGTTGTGTGGCTCTCCTAAAAGAAACTACAGAGAATGTGGTAATTACCCATTCCACTCTAGCCGGGAGGAGGAAGGGAACTCTCTGAGCTGTAGGGAGGAACTCTGTAACAATAACAGAAGTTTCAGTCCAAGGGAAACTTACTCCAGTGTTGAAGAAATGCAGTGTGATTCCTATGAGGAACCTGCTTATGAAAATTGCATGGACTGTACGTTTACCATGTCTGATGCCATCACTTCTTTGTGCTGAAGTGCTGTAAAAGGTGTTTGTAAGGAAAACAGGAAGAAAGTTATTTGGTTTGAAAGAGACTGTTTTCTTTTCCTTTTTGTCCATTGCAAAGCTGAAGTTAAGCAGAGTTTTGTTCCAATGTTTCTTTAATTTGGTACCAGATGAATGGTCTTTATGTTCCTTTGTTTCATTGTGCTTGAAATCCAACCCCGGGAAGGGGAATAAAAAGTCCTGTCATAAAGCCTTACCACTTGACTGCAACTACATTCTTTTGCTAGTTTGTGGAACCACTGCATGCCACATTTGTGCACGAATCATCAGGTTCTTGGTTCTAGGCTAGTCACATTTTTTCATCGCAATTCGTGTTAGCTCGTCATTCTTCAACCGTTATGTTATGGCTCTGCAAAAGTGTATTAATTCGCCAGACAGTTTCTGTTTCATCTGTGTTGAATATACAGTGTTGAAGCAACAGCAGAATATTACAGACTTCGTGAAAAAAGTATACTTTACATACTTTGGACTAAAAATTGGAGATCAAGATAAAGTCTGGGCGCCTCATAAAGTGTACAAACAGTGTGGTGAGGACCTCCGAAACTGGTTCAAGGGTAAGAAAAAATCTTTCCGTTATAGGATTCCTATGGTATGGTGAGCAAAAGAACCATAGTGACGACTGTTACTTTTGTTCATGCGATGTGAAAGAGTTTAATTCCAAATGGAAGCATTCCATTTCATACCCCAATCTTCACTCGGCAATTCGTCCCATCCCCATGGCACAGATATACCAGTACCCAAGCCCTCTGCTACCTTGGAAGAGATACCTAGCTCCGATGAAGGTAAAGTCATACCTGAACCAGATGACGAATCAAGTTCTGACTTTGAAGATGATACAAGACCAAAATTGTTTTCTCAGGAGGAGATGAATGATTTGGTAAGAGACTTGAATCTTCCCAAAGATGCCGCTGAGTTACTCGGATTAAGGCTGAAAAGCAGGAATTTATTGTTGCCAGGAGCATCATCTTCATGGTTCAGACATCGTGAAAAGGAGTTTGTTCCTTACTTCACCCAGGAAGACAAGTTGGTTTATTGCATCGATGTCGAAGGTCTGATGGGTCAATTTAAAATCCAATATGATTCAGAGCAATGGCGTCTTTTTTTATAGATTCTTCAAAAAAGTCTCAAAGCAGTTTTACTCCACAATGGTTTTTACGCTTCCATACCTGTAGGTCATTCCAAACACTTGAAGGAAACCTACGAGAACTTGGAATTGGTTCTTCGTAAACTTAAATATAAAGACCATGGTTGGCAAGTGTGTGGGGACTTGAAGGTCTTGTGCATGCTGCTCAGGCAACAAGCTGGGTATACCAAATATCCTTGTTTTCTGTGTCTATGGGACAGTCGAGGCCGACAAAATCACTGGACCAAGAAGAGTTGGCAGCCGAGGGTGCTAACAGTCGGTGAAAAAAATGTCCTCCGAGAAACTTTGGTACCTTCCCATAAAGTTCTTCTACCACCTCTCCACATAAAATTGGGATTGATGAAGCAATTCGTAAAATCACTTCCAAGAGATGGAGAATGCTTCAAATACTTGGTCACCAAGTTCCCAGGCCTGTCGGAGGCAAAATTGAAGGAAGGTGTGTTCGTCGGACCAGACGTTAGAAGGCTTATAGTTGATCAAGAGTTTGTCAATACCATGATGGATCCTCAAAAAGAAGGGTGCATTGCATTTAAACAAGTCGTACAGAAAATTTTAGGCAATAACAAAGATCCTCACTACAAAAAGATCGTCGGACGAATGCTGAAAGCATTTCAAGCTTTAGGTTGCCTGATGAGTTTGAAAGTGCATTTCCTCCAGTCCCACCTTGACTACTTTCCTGAAAATTTGGGAGCTGTGAGTGAGGAACAAGGTGAACGATTCCACCAAGACATTAAAGAGATGGAAAGGAGATACCAGGGAAAATGGAGCATTACAATGATGGCAGACTACTGTTGGATGCTTCAGAGAGACAATCCAGATGTTACTCACAAGCGTAAATGCACCAAGAGGAGCCTCACAAGGAAGAAGAATCGAGTTTAGTGTGTGTAGGTGAGCTCATTTCAGTTCAAAAAAGGATTTTCATGAAAATATTGTAATAAAAACTTTAATTTTATAAGTCTATTTCCATTTATTTTGAGGTATTGCCTTATTTAACATAGTTACCTAAATTGTCAGGAAACGTGATGTCCTATGACAAAATGGAGGTCATTTTCGGATTCAGCGCACCAAGAAACATAAAGATTGCGTGGAATAACCAAAACAGCTCTCGAAAAAAACATTTTTTGCAGACCTGTGTTATTTGTAATTATTTTATTAACATATTTTTGATTGTATTTGTTTTGAGGTTCCTACATCCCTGAAGAAGGCTTTTGCAAAAATACCGCTGTTTAGGGTTAGATTACCTATGCTTCAACAAAGATTCATTGCACCACATCTTTCCTTTTGTGCTCTCCACCCTACTCTTATACAGACAGTTGTTAAAAAGGATTGGTTCCTTTCCCCTGCTGTTATTTAAAAAGTTTGTCAGAGGAGGGGCAAGGAAAGAGTATCTTTGTAAAACAGACAATGAAAGTCTGGGCAAGGTTCATGAAGATGACTATGGAGAAGAAGAGAGGGAAGCAGAATAATCCCATTATATCATAATAAAGAGTTTACACCAGGGGTGGGGTAAATGTAGACTACATCAATGGGGGACAGGGGGTTATGGAGGATAGGACACTTGCTGTATGAAGGGAAGGGATCACTGTCTTTTGACTAGGCCCAGGAGTGGTTTGCTTTGCTTTGCTAAAGAAGGATAGATTTCTATATACACAATATTGTTATTTTGGAGAAGCAGGATGGATGGGGGCTTATTATCAAAGCTGTATAGGCTGAGATGGTGGGGGGAGGCCCAGTTGCCTTTTATGAAAGCACAGAAAGAATATTTGGGTGGAAAATTGGAGGAAGGACAATGGAAACAGGTGTTTGGGACAGTGAAAACATCATTTTCTGTCATGATTCAGGAAAACAGGTACCATGTACTGTATAGAATGTATTTGTCCCCAATTAGGTTAAGCAGTGTTATATCAAGATATGATGTGAGATGCTGGAGGGGGTATGGAGAAAAGGGAGATTTGTATCAAATGTGGTGGACCTCAATAATACTGTATAAGGTATGGGAATGGATGGATGCATTCTTTAAAGAGATTATAGGAGTAACTGTACAAATTGACCTGAAATGTATGTTGCTGAAAATGTATCCAGAGAACTGGGAAGCCAGTCTAGCTAAGATGGGGACAATGATGAATACTGCGGTGCACATGGTGATAGCAAAACTACTGAAATACCAGACGGGTAGGTTGTGATGAAGAGACTGAAGTGACCGCTCACAAGAACCACAGAGTTACAGGTTTTGAGAAAATACCGACAAGAAAGAAGAACTTGTTAAAATAAGTTTTGGTTTAAGAGGGTAGTGGAAAGAGAAAGAAGGGAATGGGGAAAAGGGGAGAAGGGAGGGAAGAGTATAATATTGTATTATTTTGCAGTATAAAGGTGATGTTCACTAGTGTGGTATAGATGGGATATCTATTTTGTATCGGAAAATGGAAAGGATATGATGGTAGGTAACAAGACGTGTTGGATGTATGAGATGGTGTCAACAATAAAGAAAATGTTTAAAAAAGGCCTGTTAGAGGAGACGAGGGAGCTCATGTGATGGCATGAAAGAGTATAAAATGCTCCCATCATGAATTATTTAATTCCGGGAGCGCACTACCATCTTCTATTAGACATCTTGAAGAGGTTTATGTTGGAAATGCTGTGCATGTCTATTTTCAAAAGATCAATGTATTCTGGTTCCAGAATATTCTCATATTCCCGCATGAACAATTCGCTATACAGGCTGGAAACTGCAGCAACCGGATTCCAGTATGTAGATTTTATAGACCAAGACAGTCATTTCAGAAGCTCTATTCATGATATGGCCCTCTGAAAACAGGTTTTCAGACATGTAAATCACGAAGAAGCCCCCAGAGTCATTTTAGAAAGCCCAGAGATGTATGTCTAAGTGTGATCGTGTACAAATCGGCTGTGGGCATGGCAGAGGTGGGCCTGCAAAGATACACACACATACACTATTTCCAACCAGTGCTGCATGTCTGCTATCACCACTGGGGACATTCCCAGCTATACTTGCTCTAGGGCATGAACAGGATTGGTAAAGACGCTCGTTTCAGCAATGTAACAACAGTAGGATGAAGAGGGAAATGCCCGTTCATTTCACTGATACTTTTCACTCCTTCAAGGATACCTGCCAGTTTATCAGACAGACATTTCTCCAGGCACCCAAGGAGCAACACATCACCATTTAGAAAATGACAGGCTGGGACATGCAAGGGGGAGCGATCCACAGCTATGTTGTGTGATAAGGCAGTATATGCACATTTATGTCCCCTAGTCTATGGGCACAGATGCTTCTAAAATATGGAGACTGCCTACATGTGGCTAGCTGATATTTCTGTGCGTCAGGCTTTATCTTTGGCCCTTTTCAAATCCAGGCTGAAAACTCACCTCTTCGAGGCCGCTTAATCTCCTGTGTGTTTCCTTACCATTCCCCTAGATGTATCCTTGTCCTCAGCTGTTCTGTTGTCTCTCTTGACTAGATTGTAAGCTTTGATGAGCAGGGACCGTCTTTTACATGTGTCTGTACAGCACCGCGTAAGTCTTGTAGCGCTATACAAATGATCCGTAGTAGCAGTAGTTACCATTTTTCAATTATGTGGCAGACGAGTGTATCTTTCAGTGTGGAGAAAGGCAGATTTTACAAGGCTCTTACATGTGGCCACCACCTTAGCTGCCCCTCAAGCTGCATGCCATTTTTCAGCCAGACATCCCTTCTAAAATGTGCCTTCATGCGACTGCACGTTCACCTAAGAATCATAATGATGTATTTCTAGACAAACTCATCATGGCTTGTAAACACTGAAATATATATATAAGGGCTCAATTCTATGCCATGAATAGCGGGGGTTGGACGTCCCGCTATTCATGCCTTCCCCCACCAGAATCTAACCTCCCGCCAGTTGGGCAGGGAAGGCATGGCTCGGGGGCAGAGTCTGGGCGGGCGATAGGCAGGAGGTGGCCCTTTATGTCCAGAGTTGGTGGCTTGTGCGGGGAAGTTATTCCACCTCAGAGGTGGAATAACTTCCCTGGACGTGTTTTGTTTTACGGCCCAGGGCATGGATGGGGCAGGGTGGATCAGAGGATATTCCCCGCAGCCCGACTCTGGCCTTAGGAGGTCAGATCGGCGGTCGGGCTGCAGGGAATAAGCTTTTGTTACCGTTGTCCAGCATCGCAGCTTTTAAATGGAGCGTCGCAGCGCCATTTAAAAGCCCTGACTGAGTTAGTCGGGCTTGTCATGTACGTGCAGGCCAGACTGAATCACAGTCCCAGCCTGCATGTACATGACTGATCGCGATTCTGATCCCTCGGAGCTAGACATGCCTGCGGGATCAGAATCACGAGCCCCTCTGTACATCTGGCTCAGACTGTCCAGGATGGAATGAGCCCTATATTGTATAGGTAATAAAGAATTCTTTGTGTATAATTCAAGTAGCAGCCTTCCTTCTTATTTAGCCAAAAGTACCAAGTATCTCTGATAAATGTGAACCTTTTGTAGTATTTTGCATCAAACCTTCAGATATGCTCAGATGAAATACAAATATTAAAACTGTCCTGAGATAACAAATATCATTTTGCCACAATAAATTAAAATGCTTTCCCCTAGGGTTATCAATTTCTCTCAAATTATAGGACATGAAGGTTAAGAAAAGCAAACAACTAACACCTTTCATTAACCTATCTGCAATTCATACAATTTTTAACCTGTTTTGGACAGCTTGCATGTTCTTTCTCTGTTCTGGATGATTTATTAGATTTGTTACACTCAAAGAACTATGAAATACCGGCAATAATAAAAAATATTAAAACTTTGCACAAAATAGAAGTTTCCCATAGTGTATGTTTTTCATACACTGGTCCAATATAGTATATTGTCCGTCTTCAGAAAAGATAGGATTCAGTTCCAATATTCATTGACATAAACATACTGCATGATACTATTGAAACTGCAGTTTTCATTTAAAACACTTTATTATGATATAATATAGTTTGTCGACAGTCCATTCTGACGGCGGAATATGATACACGTGAAAACACTTCTGATGCACTGCGTCGATACTGCACCATTGAAACACCTAGAACAGAATGCTCGACAGCAATTAGTTTCGACAGCATATTAGCCCAGCGTATGAAAAACATACAAGGCCGATATACGCACCAATAACTCTGACACTAAGCAACTTACAGTTATCTAAACCTATTTTCTAAAGTCTACAAATACTTTTATTTGCAAAATAGTAGCTATTACAGCATTATAAAGCTACTTACTATTTTTGTGATCTTTTTATGCTGAGCCGCCAGTACCATCAAAATCAGCAAACTTTGAATAACTATTAAACTAACTAGATCTCAGATAAAAAATCTGTATATAACATTTTTGACATAATGATAATAGCTAAACATAGTTCCATTGAATTTATAACCATTAATTAGTAAACAGTTGAGTAGTAAGTATGGAAAACTTATGTCTGTAAAACATACGCTGGTCCAAAACGGGTTAAACTTGTTTTTGTAGTGTAAATAATGTCTTTTTTTATTTAAAGTTTTCTCGAATAACAGTACATAATATCAAAGAAAATATACAATAAGCATACCAAAGAGATTCAAGACAAAACCCACATAAGCAGCCCACATTAAGCGAGAGAATCTGACCATTCCAATACAAAGAAAAAGGTAAAATGGAGCGTACACCCCACACAGGGCGCAAACATAATCCAAACCCACCAACTAATTACCCACAGATTCTTTCTCTTTGTAACTGCACAGAATCCTTATACACATAAGTCTGCTCCCCCCAAAAGCAACAATACAACGATGAGGAAACTTCAAAAAGAAAAAAGCACCCAGACCCACAACCCGAGATTTCAACTTCAGAAACTGACTGAGCCGAATCTGGGTAACCCAGCCAATATCCGGAAAGACCTGAAGTTTCTGACCACAAAAAAGGGCCTCTCTATGTTTAAGCTCACAACACTCGTAGTTTCACAGACTCAGATAAAAAGGTCAACACTAAAGTGCAGCGCCTGGAAATGATGTCCACAGAATCTTCCAGAAACGCAGCTAGATTCTGTCCAACCAAAAGATCTAAAGGAACAAAAGGACCTTCACTCTTTGGGGGAGAGGGAGAACTAATAGGATTGTGTAAGTAATGTCTTACTGTAAGACCGAAGTCCAAAAGCATGATGGCTGTCATTTGAGAAGCCGTATTCACACTTTGGACACCTGAAAATGAGCATAGAGACATCCAAACTACAGAGACGTCTCAAAAGCCATTTTATAAGCCGGTTCTGGGGCAATGTGGATGCATGGCCAGGGCATTAACAGGAACCTGGACGTCCCCAGCTGATTTCAGAAACATCATAGACATCCAGCATCACGTCTAACTTTAGACCTGCTCCAGGCACAAACAGGCATCTGAAAAGTGCTTTGTTTGGCAGAAAAACATCCAGAGGGTGCAGAGAAGAAAGTATTCCATCATCCCCAGTACTCAGCCCATTGTCGACCATAGCAGCAGTGGGATTTGAACCCTGGATGTTCAGGGTTCAAATCAGGCTAGCTTAGAAGTCCAAGTTTAGATATCACCAGAACAGTATTTCAATACAGACCCGCAGACTTCCATATTGGGCACATCCATGTTTGGGAAATTATGTCTGCACCTGGAGGTGCCTGCATTCTTTTCAGACATTCTAGCTTAGACATCCCCGATTGCACATGAACATCCCTTCTAAAATCCCCCTCCTTAGGTTTTGTCCCACTGTGTGTCAATGGGAGCAATACTGGGCATACGTACTGTGACTGTACTGACAATGCATTCCTTTAAGCATAAATAGAACATAAGAAAATGATATTTGAATAATTTACAATATATTGTGAATAACAAATCAATACAATATTTACTATTCACATAATCTCGGTTTCTTGCTAACGCCACATAAGATTTAATTGGATTTCTGCAACAGCTTTATCAAGCAAGTTTAATTTTTGCTAATACTGAAGTGATTCTAAGAAGGATCTTTTATCAATGATTCTTACAAATGGAAGGTCATGGTTACTTTTAATCTGGTACTCTGACTGGTATCCCCTCAGGCATAGATGTCAATAATGTATGAAACATCACAGAGCTAACTGCAAGAAAAAGAAAAGGTCTACTCTGAATAATTATAAAATGCCAGGGAGACAATTTAAGAATCAGTTGTCATGCATACAGATTAGAATACACTTTCAAAATATATCATTGCAGTGATCAAGATAAGAAAACTATGACTTTACAGAAAAATTACTTGCAATAAAACCAGTTTCACAAAGATGAAAAACTCCTACAGAAGCTACCCCTGAAAGCATACATTCAGTAAAATAATCCAAGCCCAGCTATGGCCAATCTCCACAAGAAGAGGAGATTTATTCCAAGGTTTTAAAGCACGTAAGGCTGCATAGTATATGCAAATAAATTAGACATAAGCATGACTTTTAAAATATTAATACACTTTGATCTCTGTTTACTCTAGAGCAAGTTGGAAAGATGATCAAGATTCGAGAGACAATAGGCTTCTAATCATTGATGAAAATGAAGATGGCAGTTGCAATGTTGACATAATCCCAAGGATGAGGCTCCTTGCAGTATGTTCAGAGCCCTCATGAAGAAGAGGATATTTAGATTTATTTATGTTATTTTATTTATTTATTTGGTTGCATTTTTATACCACTTCTTCCAGCGATCAGTAGCGGTTTACATTACATTACACACGGCACAGCAAACATTTGTTACATAGAGCGAGAATCAAATTATTTACATCCGCATTTCTTGAATTTGAAGTTGTACAGTTTGGATTATTTACAGTTTAATTTATACAGTGTGGACTATTTACAATTATAATTTATACATGAGCGTGTTCTTAGTGAGTTTGTGTTGTGCTGCGGGGTTTGATTTTTTATTTATTTATTTTATTTTATTTAGCAAGCATTTGTAGCCCGCTCCTTCCAGCGATCAGAAGCGGGTAGGATTACTATTGTGAAACTGCCGAATCAAGGCAGGTACAAATTTTGTTTACATACAGATTGTCAGAAAAGCACATCATACAGAGTTAACACTTCTTAGCTATGGGGGAGTTTTATGTCTTTATTTATGTTATGCTGTAACATTCTTGGAATAGGTATGTTTTTAGTTTTTTCCTGAAATCCTGTAGATCATTGTTTGCTCTCAGTGCGTCTGGTAGTTTATTCCATTGTGTGGGAGCTATATATGAGAAGGCTCTGTTACTTGTAAAAACTTTGACAGTGCGGATATGTGGTGGGACATGTAGGGAGTTTACGTTGTGCGCTCTTCTGCTTCTGTTAGGGGGTTGCATTGTGATGAGGGTGGAGAGGTAAGATGGTGCTATGTTGTGTATCAGTTTGAATGTGGTTACTATTAGTTTGTATAGTTGTCACTTCATTATGATCCGGGCTGTGACATTTTGCGCCATTTGCAGTATATTAAGGGTTTTTTTGGTAGCCCTTGGAGAATGGCGTTACTGTAGTCTA
This sequence comes from Ichthyophis bannanicus, assembly GCA_033557465.1. Lineage (NCBI taxonomy): Eukaryota > Metazoa > Chordata > Amphibia > Gymnophiona > Ichthyophiidae > Ichthyophis > Ichthyophis bannanicus. The sequence continues at coordinate 179,033,345 of CM066043.1, read as the reverse complement.
GGTGAGGTGTGATGAGCGCTTGAGCTACTGTTCTGAAGTCCGCATGTTCAATGATGTTGCGTAGAGGTTGGAGGACCCTTAATTTGTGGAATATTGCCCGGTTCAGTCATCTTAGGTGGTTTTCCATCTTGAGGTTTCTGTCAAATGTCACTCCTAGGTATTTTATCTCATTTTTGATGCTGTATGAGTTATTGTTCATGGTGACAGTTGTGGGAGGGTTGAAGTCCGGCTTATTGGAGATGTACATTACTTCGGTTTTCTTGTGGTTTATTGACATATTGTTTTGCTGCAGCCAGGTTTGTGTTTCCTTAAGGCATTCCTCTAGGTGATTATAGTTCGGGTTGATTGTGTCCAGTTGAGTATATAGCATTATGCCGTCTGCATAAACGTGGCAATTAATCTTGTGTTTCTGAAAAATCGTACAGACAGGTTTTATGTAGAGGTTGGACAGTAGTGATGACAACGTTGAGCCTTGAGGTATTCCCTGTGTTTGTGGGAATGCCTTTGATTTTTCTTGATTGAAGTGTACCTGCTGCATTCTGTTGGTTATGTAGGATTGGAACCATTTTAGGGGAGTTCCTTTTATTCCTATTGATTCCAGTCTGTTGATGAGGGTTCCATGATTTACTGAATCAAATGCAGCAGTTATATCTAGGAATATTAGTATGAACATTTTCTTTGTGTTCAAGGCCTTTGTATAGTTTATCAAGTAGTGTGAGTAGAAGTGTTTCTACTCCATGGAATTTATTTATTTATTTATTTAACATTTCTTATATACCGCACTATTATCATCAGCGCGGTTCACATGGAACAAAACATATACATACAGGATAACTGTAGTGCATTTTACAAGTAACAGGGATTAGAGAACTTGGAAGAAACAAGGTAATCTAAATAAACCATATACAATGAACTATATACAGTAAGCACAGTCGAAATTCACTAGATCTGATCATGTTGTGACTATTTCTCAAGGGAAGGTTTAGGTTGGAAAATAACTTAAGAATAGATAGTGCTTGAGACTTTTCCTGAATTGTATTAGACTGGTTATGGCTCTCAATTCAGGTGGGAGGGTATTCCATGCTACTGGGGCATGAATGCTAAAGGTTCTTTTAGATGTTTCCTTGGTGTATTTGACTGTTATTTTCGGGACGGATAGGGTATTTATTGCTGATGTTCTTCTGGCTCTGTTAAGGGCCTGGGTGTGTAGTAGGTTAGTGATGGTCGAGGGTGCTTGATTGTTTAAGGCTTTGAAAGTGGTGATTATGATTTTGTATTGGATTCTTGCATTGGTTGATAGCCAGTGGAGTCTTTTCAGGATTGGAGTTATGTGGTCCGACTTTGATATTCCTTCAAGTACTCTGGCGGCGGTATTCATCGCCAATTGGAGAGGATTTAAAGTTGATTGAGGGAGCCCATATAGGATTGCATTTGCAAAATCAAGGTGTGGCATCACTAAGGCTTGGAAGATGGTTCTGAAATCTGTGGGTTCCAGTAGGGGTCGTATGTGGCGTAGTGTGCGTATCTTGTGATATATTAATTTTGTTATATTTTTTATGTGAGTTTTCATATTGAGACGCTGGTCAAGGGTGATGCCTAGGTATCGTATAGTAGGTTTTACTGTCAATTCCTTGTCCTTTATCTTTAATGTAGTAGGGGGTGTGAAGCTTTGGTTCTTCGTGATAAACATAACATAGGTTTTACTGTGGTTGATTCTTAGGGGCATGTTTACTAACAGGCCGGTAAAGTGCGGGTCGCGGTAGAGTGAGTGTGCCGTATAAGGAGTGGGCGTTCCGTCGTGAAGAACAGAAGCTGTGATTGACAGATGCGCTAAGGTGCGCGGCGCCCGTGTGGTTAGTGCCCTGTGACATTACGGAGTTTGATCTGTGCACATGGTTCACACTGCTCACGGTTTTTGGGCTTCCACTATTGTGCTGCACATTGCTGACGGAAACGGTTTCTTTTCCCGGCACAGCACCTCTAACGCGAGTGTTTCACTGGCGTTATATTTCTTTGCAGATTCGGGCACGCTCCTGTGCGGCGAGTCTCTCCCCTCCCACATTCCGCCCACTGACCCCGTCTCTCCGCCCCTAGGGGGCCTTCCTCCGCCCTCATTTCGCCTTTGCACGCCTCTTTCGCACATTACCGCCCCGCAAATGTGCGCGTTGTCGGCGCACGCTTGCGGGACCCGTTAATGTGCCGCGCACTCGTACGGGGCGCTTAAGAGCACTTAAATACATCTTTTAGAGCGCTCATGTGCGCCCCGTACAAGTGCGCCGTTTAGTAAACAGACCCCTTAGGTTCTGTGTGAGGAGCCAGTCTTCTACTGCTTCGAAGCATTGTATCAGTGGCGTGAAATCAGGGTGGTTGATGGAGAATGGCATGTATAAGAGAATGTCGTCTGCATAGGCTAAGCAGGTAACTTTAAAAAAACGAATAAGGTCACAGATAGGTTGCATATAAATGTTAAACATTAATGCTGAAAGAGAAGAGCCTTGCGGTACCCCTTGATCTTGCAGGAATGGGTCTGATGTACTTTCGCCAATCCTTACCTGTTGCCATCGGTTAGATAGGTAGGATTTACACCAGTTCAGTGCGGAGCCATGTATTCCTTTTTCATTAAGGCAATCTATAAGTATTTGATGACTGACTGAGTCAAACGCAGCCGAGATGTCCATGAATATAAGGATGAATCCTTGCCGGATATTATCTATTCCAGTGATTAATGTATTGAAGAGAGTGATGAGGAGGGTTTCTACTCCATGGGCTTCCCTAAAGCCGTGTTAGGCCGGATCAAGCGGGGCTTCAGTGTCTATATGTTGTTGTATTTGACGCTGAACCACTTTTTCAATTATTTTGGCTAATAGTGGAATGCTGGATATTGGCCTGTATGATTCTACTCTTAGGGGGTCCAGTTTATTGTTCTTCAGCAATGGTCAAATTGAGGTTTGTTTTAGATTCTGAGGAAAAGTTCCAGATGAAAAAGATTGTTCTAGGATTTTATGTATGAAGAAACTTAATTCACCTCTGAGCTCTCTTATCCAGGCTGTTGGGCATGGATCATTTGATGCAGTGGTAGCGATGATTGATGCAATGGTGTTTTCAATATCTTTAGTTGATATCGTGTCAAACTTGGACAATGTGGAAGGCTGTGACAGTTTGGGTATGCTATGTAGACCAGTGACGCAGGGGTTCTTGGTTGTTTTCGTCATTGTCGGAAACCATATATTGTTGGTCGTCAAGCACATTTCTGGTGTCAATGTGAACTTGTAGCTGTTGCTGGACTGCCTTTTCAATAGTCTTGGCTATGAATTGTATACTTGAGATAGGTCGGTATGAAGATGGGTCATCCTTCTTGAGCATTTTGTTTTTTAGTATAGGTCTTATGAGGGACTTTTTGAGTTCCATTGGCATGATTCCTTGTTGTAGAGATTGGTTTACTATGTGACTTACGTAATGAGCAATTTTTTTCTTTGTTGCCTTGAGCCAAGCTGCTGGGCAGGGGTCTAATGGGGAGGTTGTGGTGTTTAGGCTTGTGATTATGTTTATTATTTGTCTGGGCTCGATGGTGTAGAAGGCGTCCCACTCCTCATTGCTGTCGTCGCTGCTGTGCCAGGGTGTGGGGTGTAGTTTGTAGTTTGGGTTCGGATGGAGAGTCCTGTTGCTGGTGGGTTGAGTTTGCTGGCGTAGTGGTCAGCTAATGTTTGTGCTTTTATGGCGTTGTTGGTGCTATCGTCCTGGGTAGTTTTGGTAAGGGATTTGACAAGTTTGAACAATTCTCGTGGTCTGTTCAGTGCCTTGTTGAGTAATTTGGTGTGATGGTTTTTCTTTTCGATGTTGATTACATCTTTGTATTTTGTGAGGAATGTTAGATATTCTGCTTTTCGTTTGGGGGTTTTTGATTTTCTCTATTTCTTTTCAAATTTTCTGAGGTCTTTCTTCATTTTATTCAGAGTCGTTGTGTACCAGGGCTCCATTTTGTTTTTTGTCTTGGTATTTGTATTGTTTGGTGCTTTTGTTTTTAGCTCTGAGACTGTTTTGATTCCTTCGTTCCATTGGTTTATCAGGATTTCCAGGTCAGTGTTGTTGAAGTTTACGTGGCACATAATTGAGTTTATTAGGGCTTCTTTGTCAAATTTCTAGTATTTCTTTCCGTGTTGAGTTTTTGTTCTAGTTTGTGGATTGTCTGGTTTCATAGGTAGGTATAAGGTAAATTTTATCAGATGATGGTCAGTCCATGGGACTTGTGTTATTTGTGGTGCAGGTTCTTTGCCTCCATTGTGGTGGGGTTCTTGGTATAAATACCAGGTCCAGTATATTTCCCTTGTTATGGGTGGGATCTTGTATTATTTGCTTGTATCCTAGTTGGTCCATGGCTTCCAGGAAGGTGCTTGCATATATAGGTGAGGTTGAAGCGAGGTTGATGTCCCCTAGTATAATTTGGTATTTTTTGCTTGTCGCTGTACAGATCTTCTCTAGTGTGGCAGCAAGAGTTTCATGTTGTGATGTAGGGGGGGTTATAGATGAGACATATTATTAGAGTTTTGTTTCCAAAATAAACTGATGGCATCCTCCTAGTTCATGCTACTCTGTACTCTATTCTTTCAGGGCCTCTTTGGAAGAAAGCAAAGACCATGAATCTAAATATCATAAGTGCCTTGATTTAGAGTACAGTGGTGATTTGGAATGCTGGTCTCCTATGCTGGGAGATATCCCTCTGGTTGGTTCAAGTAGTCATCTTTTGCTGGATCTCGTAATTGTGCCTCTTCCTTACATTCCCTGATTGGACTGCTAAAGCCTACTTTTTTTGCTAGGAACTATAGTATCTCCACTTCTGGGAAGATTTTTGCTAGAACAGCTCCATTGGACATAAACGATCTGTCTATGTCTGAGTCTTCTACCCTGTGTCTTCCTACCCGTTTTACCTTTGCATGCCTGTATATTATACCCAGCTTTTTCCTGCCTGCCCTCTGTTGTATCTCTTTGAAGAGAATTCTCAGTTTTCTACCCTCACCTGGTTTCTCACTAAAACTCTGCTGTTCTGGTTCTTTGCACTCTGGCTGCTGCAAAGCAAGACCCTTATTTGTTTTCGCTACTGGTATAGTAAAGCCTCGTCATGCCCATATTACTCCTCTTCTCAAGTCACTTCATTGGCTCCCTATCCATTTCCACATCAAGTTCAAACTTCTCCTACTGACCTATAAATGCATTCACTCTGCGGCCCCTCACTACCTTTCTTCTCTTATCTCTCCTTACAACCCCCCTTGGGACCTCCACTCTTCCAGCAAACTGCTCCTATCTGTGCCCTTCTCTTCCACTGCTAACTCCAGACTTCACTCCTTTCACCTTGCTGCATCTTATGTCTGGAACAAATGACCTGTGTCTGTACGCCAGGCACCTTCCCTAACCCTCTTCAAATCCAGGCTGAAAACTCACCTCTTCGCTGCTGCTTTTGGATCTTGACTCTCCTGATCTCCTTTTCTTTCCCTTGCTTTATCCCTGCGTATACCTTCTGTGTTTGTCTTGACTAGATTGTAAGCTCTGATGAGCAGGGACTGTCTCTTACTTGTCTGTGCAGTGCTGCGTACAACTTGTAGCGCAATGCAAATGCTCAGTAGTAGTAGTAGTAGTGACCCAGAGCCTCAGCCATTTTCATGGTGCCCTATGGAATACAGGCCAGGATACTGAGAAAACTCAAGGCACTGTTGACTAGATCCCTCACAGCTCTCTCCAACCTTTTAGAAACAGACACATACTGATGGATTGGAGATTAGATGTAGTCCTCCCTCCATAAAGTAGGAACAAGGAGAAAGCAATTTAATTACAGACTTGCCAAGCAGACCAAATTGTAAAAACATTAAAGAAAGTGTAACCCCCCCTGTGGGGTTAGGTTTGTTTGAGAGGGGGTTAAGTACCTTGTAAGGTTAAGTTTTTGTTGGGACTGTGCGGTGCCCGAGGAGTGTGCACATTTACATTTGAATGTATTAGAATGTGTGAGTTAGCTGACTTCTAAAGAGTTGTGGATTTTGGATTGTCCGGAGAGGTTTTTATTATCTGAAACATCCTGGTTGAGTTTGTGCCATTTTTTTTAATGAGATGTGCAGTTGAAAAGTAAAACTGATTTTCTCCTGCAGCATTTGGTTTAGGTTCTATTGCTTCATTTGCCTATTTCGTAAACATGTTTTTGATTGGTTAGAGAATCTAAGGAAACAGATGCATGATGTCAGCAGAGTCTTGGTTTCCTTGACAACATCAGTAAGAAAGTTGCTTTGTTTACTGTTTTGTTTTTGAAACTGAAGAAGGAAGGCAGGGAAACTGAAAAGGAATTGCAAGAAAGAAAAAAGGGTTTGCTTTCTGAAAAAGGGAGAAGTTTGTTTGTGTACAGAAGTATATTTATTTCTTTGAACAGAGAGAAGTCTTGTGCTTGAAGTTGTACAGACTGAAGTTTGTTATTTTTTTTGTGATCCTGAGTGAGGAAAACAGCAGTTTGAATTGTGTTTGAAGATGTGCTGTTATGCATTTGTAAAAGTATCTATTGGAGATACATTGTATTGGAAGTGTGAAACTGGAGTTTGGGTTTAGAGACTTCAGGCTAACTGGAGATGGTCCTGATAATGGAGACTCTGTTGGTTGTGAGTTGGGAGTTCTCTGCTAAAAACAGACAGAGTGGAATTGTTAGAGGTTTCTTAAGCAGAGCTGTGTTTTTAGTAATCTGTATTTTGAAGTGTTTGAAGTCATTAAGCCAATCAGCACACTAAGAAATTTCCTGCTGTGAAAGAGAGAGTTAAAGGCAGAAACTTGGAATGTATTTAAAAACTGCTTTGTTTGTGGCAGTGAATGTTTGAAAGAAAGCTCTGTTAAAGATAGAGTAATATTGGTGAACAGGTTTTCTTTGTCAGGGACAATTCAGGAAAGCAAGGTTACTTACCTGCAACGTGAGTTCTCCAGGGACAGCAGGATAAGTCAGCCACAAGTGGTGATGTCATCCGATGGAGCCAAGGACGGAAGTACTCTCAGTAGCCCAAAAGGCTTTAGCCCTGTGGGCGTGACCACTAGCCCTGCCCTCAAGACCCGCCCCTAGCTGGCCAGATCTTCCCCAGCAGAGGCACGCAAGAGCTAGGAGGCGGATCGCAGAGGCGTGCTGCCAAGAGTCCCCCCATCCTCTCGCCGGGGAGGTGGGTGGGAAGGTGTGGCTGACTTATCCTGCTGTCCCTGGAGAACTCACGTTACAGGTAAGTAACCTTGCTTTCTCCCAGGACAAGCAGGATGAGTCAGCCACAAGTGGTGCCTCCCAAGCTACACTTACAGCGGCGAGAGGGCTTGGGGGATTCATGAAATTAATGAAGACAGGGCGTTAAGGTGCAACAGTGTTTAATGTGAAACACAGCAAACAATAACAACATAGCATGGAATGTGCAAAATCACAGTCACAGTGCAACAGTGTTTAATGTGCAACACAGCAAACAATAGCATGAAAATGTGCAAACTCATAGTCAAAGTGGCACAGCAGTGCAATAACAGTGTAAAACGTTGTAAAAGTGCGGAACAATAGTGCAACACGATGCACATTAGAGCGAACAGTGGCAGAAGGAAGGTGTCGCCGTGCAGACGGCATGCTTCGTTAAGGCTGGAGTCGTGCAGTCTTAGTGTGGCTGAGCATCAGGCGGCGGATTGGAGGCCGCAGACAGAACCGCAAGACCGAACGCGGGTCCGCTTTGATTCGCCATATCCAGGCAGTAGTGGCGCTGGAAGGTATGGACGGTGGCCCAAGTGGCTGCTCTGCAGATGTCCGGGACTGGGACGGATCTCAGATTAGCAATAGTGGTTGCGAATGCTCTCAGGTGGTGAGCTCTGACTCCAGAGGTGGGAGGAGCTCCCGCACGTGAGAGGCATAGAGAGATGCAGGAGGAGATCCAGATGGACAAGGTATACTTGGACACAGGGCGCCCGGGTTTGTTAGGGTCGTATGAAACAAACAGTTGGGAGCCCTTCCGAAGGGTGGATGTCTGTTCTAAATAGCAACGGAGGGCCCTAACACAGTCCAGGGTGTGGAGCCGTTGCTGTTCTTGGTCTGAGTGAGGGCCTGGTAAGAAGCATGGCAACTCAATGGTCTGATTGATGTGGAAAGCAGTGGCCACCTTTGGGACAGATTTTGGGTGAGTCCGAAGGCAAGCACGGTCCTGATGGAGAGTGGTATACGGTGGGTAAGCTACGAGGGTGTGAAGCTCGCTTATCCGCCTGGCAGAGGTGATGGCAAGAAGGAATAGCATCTTCCAGGAGACGAATTTTAGGTTTTGCAAGCTGGAGAGGCTTGAAGGGTTCCCCCGTGAGCTGGTTAAGGACGATGTTAAGGTCCCAAGGAGGCATGGGCTGAGTGACAGGGGGGTGTAGATTGAACAGGTCCCTCATGAAGCGGGTCACTAGAGGAAGCGTTGCCACCGAGGATTCTCCAATGCGCTGATGGAATGCCGCTATGGCAGACAGGTGGACTCGAACTGACTGTGTCCGCAGCCCACTTGCCGAAAGGGCGGAGACGTACTGGAGGAGTGACGGAACCGGACAAGAAAAGGGGTCTATGCGGCGCGCCTCGCACAAGAGGCTGAAACGGCGTCACTTCAGACTGTAGGATTTACGCGTGGAAGGGCATCGGGCCGCTAGGATGACATGCTGTATATCAGCAGCAAGGTTGTAAGGTGCTAGGGTTAGCCTCTCAGCTTCCAAGCTGCTAGCGATAGCATCTGAAGGTTTGGGTGGAGCAGCATGCCGTTGTCCTGTGAGAGCAAGTCCGATTTCCGGGGTAGGCGGATAGGGGGTTCCAGTGCCAGGCGGTGTAAGAATGGGAACCAGGCTTGCCTCGGCCAATAAGGGGCTACCAGGATGGCCGTGGCCCCGTCCCTGATCAGGCGCTGGATAGTCAGCGTGATGAGCGGGGTGGGGGAAAGGCATACACCAGGGCCCACTGATTCCATGCCACGTCGAAGGCGTCTGCTGCCACCCTGTGCGGGGCGGGTCTCTTGGAGCAAAATAGATGGCATTTGGCGTTCTCCGGAGACGCGAAGAGATCGATGATTGGCTGACCCCACCTTGTGAAGAGCGACTCCGCTACAGTTACGTGGAGAGACCATTCGTGAGGGTTTAGTTGCCTGCTGAGGCGATCGGCTATGACGTTCTCCTCTCCTGGGAGATAGGATGCCTGGAGGCTGCACTTGTATGAGAGGGCGATGCGCCAGGTGTGAAGTGCCTCCTTGCAAAGACTCCTCGACCCTGTGCCCCCTTGCTTGTTTATGTAGAACATGGTCACTTGGTTGTCGGTTAGGATCCTGACAACTTTGCCTCTTATATGTTCCTGGAAGGCCACAAGCGCTAGGCGGACAGCTCTGAGTTCGAGGACATTGATGTGTAATGCCTTTTCTGTTGTCGACCATGAGCCTTGAGTGCGGAATCGAGCACAATGTGCACCCCAGCTTAGGGGAGAAGCATCTGTGGTAACAGTGACTTGATGTGTGGCTGGCTGGAGACTCCTGCCCTGTTTCAGATTGCATGAGTTGGTCCACCAGCGGATTGCTCTGGACACCGAGGGGTCGATGGGTATCATGACGGACAGGGGCTGAGAGTGCTGGCACCAGTGTGAGCGAAGGTGCCACTGGAGAACTCTCATGTGCAGCCTCACGAGGGGAAGAACATGAGTGGTGGCCGCCATGTGCCCCAGGAGACGAAGAAGGGTTTGTGCCGTCGCCCGCGAGGAGTTCAGCACCTGTGAGGACAGGTGAATGATAGTGTTCATCCTGCTTCGCGGGAGGAAGGCCCTGGTCCGTGTAGTGTCTATGTAAGCTCCGATGAACTCCAGCCTCTGAACTGGGTTGAGGTGTGACTTTCCGTAGTTGACTAGGAAGTCCAAAGAGTTCAGAAGCGCCACCGCCCTCTTGACTGTGCTCTTTAGGTCCGCGGGAGACGATGCGGTGAATATCCAATCGTTCAGATAGGGGAAGACGACTATCCCGAGTTAGCGAAGGTGCACTGCCGCCACTGCCACACATTTGGTAAACACCCTGGGCGCAGGGGATAGCCCGAAGGGGAGGACCTTGTACTGGTAGTGGTTGCCCGCTATCTTGAAGCGCAGAAATTTTCTGTGGTGAGGGTGCATGGGAACATGGGTGTAGGCATCCTGGAGGTCCAGAGAGGCTAACCACTCTTTTGTCTGGATGAGAGGGAGGATGGATGACAGGGAGTGCATCCGGAATTTCTCCTTGATGATACATTTGTTGAGTTTCCGCAGGTCGAGAATGGGTCGAACGCCCCCCGACTTCTTGGGAATGAGGAAATACCTGGAGTAGAACCCCTTGTTGATGTCGCTGGGAGGAACAGGCTTGATGGCTCTGGACAGCAGGAGCGATGCAATTTCTGAGGTCAAAGCCGCAAGATGCTGGGAGGGGGTGTTGCTCGCTGGTGGGGTGCGCCGAGGTGGAGATGAGGCGAATTTTATTTTGTAGCCCTGCTTGAGAATGTTGAGCACCCACCTGTCCGTCGTTATGGTCTCCCATGAACGCCGGAAAGCGGACAAGCGGCCCCCAGTTGGTAGGTGCAGGCAGGGCGGAGAGTCAAAAACTGGGGTTGTTTTTAGCTGGGCCGGGCGTAGCCTTCTTCTGAGCGCGTTCTCGCTGTCTCGGTTTCTGGTGGTAGGACTGCTGGTAAGACTGCTGTTTGTACCGCGGCTGTTGCCATTTGCGGTATGAGTTGTATCGCTTGTAGGATGAAGAGTTGTGTGAAGTGCCTTTGCGGTAAGAGCGAGGACGACCAGAGTTCTCTTCAAGGGTTTGGAGAGTGGTACAGCGCTCTCGCATGTCGTTCACCGTGTCTTTTACTTTATCGCCGAAGAGCGAGTCGCCAGCGCAGGGGGCATCTGCAAGTTTGTCGTGAGAGTCAGATCGCAACCCTGAAGCTCTGAGCCAGGCTAGGCGACGCGCGGAGATGGCCGAGCCTGCAGTTCTGGCAGCTGTCTCGAAAGCATCGTGGGCCGCCCGACCTTGATGTTTATTGGCCTCCTCGAGCTCTGCCAGGGCGGAGATGAGAGCTGGTGGGGATTCGATGAGCTGTGCGACAGTGGATTTAATGTTGGTGACTAGCAGGTCTTGGTAGATAGCATGCTGAAACTGATGTGCTGCTATTCTTGCGCCTAACATGGCTCCTTGGTAGACCCGTTTCGCCGTATCGTCCAGAAGTTTGTTGTCCTTTCCCGGGGGTGCATTAGCGGAGACGCGGGAAGACTTTGAATGTTTGAGAGCAGACTCAACAACAATAGATTGATGTGGTAGCTGTGTCTTATCAAATCCAGGCGAGGGCTGAGTAGCATACTTGAGATCCAATTTACGAGGGCAGGCCTGGTTGGAAGCGGGGGTCTGCCACATTTTGACAAGGTTGTCCTGGAGGAGCTGATGAACCGGAAAAGCGGTGATAGCCCTGGGGGCGTCGACAAACTTGAAGGCGCTCTGTACTTCATCGCGTTGATCTGGGGTGTCCAGACATGCGATGGATAGCGAGGAAATAACCTTACAGATGAATTTGTAGTAGGACAAATCCTCTGGAGAACTGGGAGAGTTGTCAGAGGCAGTGGAGATGGAGTCTCTGGTCGGCGTGGGCCTGGCTTGAGAGGGAGGATCGGCGGGGTCTGCCTGTGGAGGTGATGGGATGGCTGCAAGAAGCGGCTCGGTGGTAGCAGGCACAGAGTGCGCAGGCTGAGGAGTGGTAGCAGGCACAGAAGGAGCGGGCTGAGGGGGTGGAATCAACCACTGTTTTGAAGGTACCGGTGTGTACTGCAACCCCCCCCCCCCCGGCCCGCTTTGCAGGTCCAGTGCCGACGCCCGACAGCCACTGACTACACGAGAGGAAGCTACATCAGGGCGTGCGGTATCAGGTCGCCTGCAGGGGCGAGGAGGACGACGCACACATGTGACGAGGGGGCGGGCTACAAAAGTATTAGTAGGAGTGTGCAGGCAAAAACATTTTATTTTGTTTAGTTTCCTGTAACCTTTGCAAGTTTTTCATTTTCTTCTGATTGCAAAAAGTAAAGTTACTGAAGAGTAACTTGATCTCCTTCTTTTAACATTTTTATAAGGGATATTGTGGAAGGGCTGTCAGGAAAGATTTGCCTCTTTGCAGATGATATCAAAATCTTCAATAGGATAGACATCCTGGGATGTGTGGATAAGATGATGAGGGATCTAGAGAAGCTTGATGAATGGTCTAGAATTTGGTAAAAAAAATATTTAATGCAAAAATATACAGGATCAAGCAATGGGCCCAAAGGTGCAATGCAGTCAAGGGGGGAAGTACTTCTGCACATGAAATAAGAGCGGGACCTGTGGATGATCACATCTGTTGACTTTAAAGTGGCAATAGATAGAAAATGTGATAGCAAAAGCCAGAATGATGCTTGGAAACATATAGAGAGGAATGGCCAGCAGGAAGAAGGTGATAGTGCGTCTGGATAAGACTCTGGTGAGACCTCATTTGAAGTACTGTGTACGATTCTGGTGACCACACCTTTAAAAGGATCTAAAGAGGATGGATGCCACTAAAACGATCCATGGTCTTCATCATAAAGCATATGGGGGGACAGAAATAAAGATCTTAATGGGGGGAGGAGGGATATTCAGCACCGGCAGCTAGTGCTGCTAAAGCGGCTAGCCACTGGCACTGAACTTTAAACCTGGATATTCGAAGTCGGCCACTAGCATTGAATATCCAGATTGGCCACAGAACTGGAAGCTAACCGGGCAACGGCAATATCCAACCACTGTCTGGTCAGCTTTGGCAGCTAAAAGAAGACCAGCTGCGTTTTACTTTAGCCGCATGTTGCTCAATATCGCCACTGCCCAGTCAGCGATGGGTACTACCCCATAATGCCCCTGGCATGCCCCAATGCTGACCGGTTAGCGTCAGGGAGTGTAGTGGCGGCACCCGCAGATATTCAGGGGCACAGCTCAGTGACATTTACACAATTTTCAGGTCTGCAAACCATAGAAATACCTTGGAATATCCCTCCAATACGTATACTCTGGAAGAAAGGCAAGAGAGGGGAGATATGACAGAGGCACTTAAATATTTACATGGTATAAAGGCATGAGAGGCATGTCAATTTAAAGGAAGCTCTGGTACAAAGGGTCATAGGGCGAAGATGAAAAGGAATAAACTCAACCCAGTCCTCAGGACTCACCTAGCCAGTCAGGTTTTCCGAATAACCACAACAAATATACATGGGAGAGATTTGCAGTCACTGCAGACAGTGCAAATGTGGTTATCCTGAAACTGAGGACTGGGTTAAGAGCCCCTGCTCAGGAGTAATCTAAGGAAATATTTCTTTATGCAAAGAGCAGTAGATGTGTGGAACAGCTTACCAGTGGAGTCAATGAAGACAAGAACTGTTCATGAATTGAAGAAAGCATAGGACCTCTGAGGGAGAGGAAGGGATTATAGAGCTTAAGAGTTATGAATGGGTGGACTGGATAGCCGATTACAGCAGCTAGCCGCTGGCACTGAACATTAAACCTGAATATTCAATGCCGGAGTCATATCCATCCCTGGCATTGAATATCCAGCATTGCCACAGAGCCTGATGGTGATATTAAGCCACTGCCCAGTTAGTGAGACGTGGTGAAAGTTAGGCCAAGGTTTCATTTCTCCGACACAGATTTGATCGTCTTAATTTCTATGCCTCATACAAACTTATACTAACTAGAACAGGATTAAGGGATCAATTCATCTATTTACTTCAGCATTTCCACGGATTTTAGCTTCTGCTCTTTACTGTATAATGTAACAGCTTTTTACCATCTAGTGGATATCCAGTGCAGTCCCTTGCCCTCCTCTCCATGCAGCAGCTTAAACTCAGAAATTAAAAGTTGACAGAAGGAGAAAAGAGTGGTTAATTGTGACTAGATTGAAGTAATGGTATCAAGAGAATAAATTACTTTTCACAAGTCTTTACTGAATACTTGCAAATTTATGGGGCTCTCTCTAAAATAAGATCTTGCTTATTTCACCTAAACCCCTCCCCCCTTGTTCTGGGACAACCAAGCTATCTTATGAATGTTCACTCTACACACCAGGTAGATGGCCAAGCGTCTCAAGCCGATTTGCAGGCTCTCCCTTGATCCTGAACGACTGTGCTTGAGAGCACTCACCGCACTGCTTCCTGTTACACTGCACTACTATTATGAAATTCTATGCCGCTTTAACTAAGATCTGAATGAAGGACTGCATATTTAAATATGGTTTAAAAACATGGTTCTTTCTGCAAAAGACTTCAACATGAACTGACAATCCTTCTCTAGTCGTTAACTGCCATCATTCTTGCTAGGCCCTCCCTGATTTTATTAGTGGATAGATTCTCCCTTTTACCTCATTGTCTAACAAGTGGACTGTTTACATATCATGTCAATTGGAATTGTTTTTCCTGTTTATTTTAATTAACTGTATCGTATACTGTTTTCATACTTAGAAATGCATCACTACAAAACTATTCGTACATATAAATATACAACATAATTGATGTCTGAATTCATATCTAATAAATAGAAAACATTATGGATTAATTTAAAATGTCATTTTGGGATGCGTGACACAATGATGGACCCTTGGTTTAATATCACTATCATTTCATTCCTGCTATTGACATTACTAACAAAGTAAATATATCTCTAAACATAATGCTGCCCTATTGTAAATGTAATTTTCCAGAGAGTCTGAAATGTCAAATGTTGCTACATATACTCTATATGGTATGTCAAGCCGTAGGAAGAATTATGCTTATGTCAGCTTAAACCAGGTTCCGGAAGGGTTGAGATAGAATCAGTGGCGACTATAATGGCAGTGTGATTAACAGTCCAGCATCTTAGGACATTTTGAAGAACAATATGACTCGTCTCACGAAAGACAACACAACTCCGGAACAGCCTCGTTTCTAACAACAAGCCTTTAATTGTAAATTATGAGGCTGCCCTTTATGAATGACTCTGTCAAAAGAGACTGGAGTGATCAAAGACATTTTCAGAAATGTTTTCCTTGACATAAGCTGAGTTGACCAACTCCTTGCAAGGAAATCCACAGGATTCAAAATTACTGCATTCAATATCTTTACAAATCACTACATTTGTTTTATGTTTAATTTTAATAAATTGCCCTCCATCGCAATAATAGTTTAGTATCGCATACAATAGAAAAGCAATTACGTGTGAAGCAAGAAATAAAATAAAATATGTTTTCTCTTCCAGAAAATGTGTGAACCATCCTGACAAGCCTTATATTGTACTATATTGCCAAGGAAAACATGTTTAAAAGTTGGAAAATTGTTGTGACTTTATTCAATAGCCTGCAGGAAGTCTGAAGCTGGCCTATTTATAACTTTTTTGCAATTTACATTTTTTCATAAGACCACCATAATCAACTTTCCATACAGTGATCATGCCTTCAAGTACAAAGTTCTTTATCTAATGTTACAATCTATTAACCTCCAGTTTTTAAACCATGCCCTCCTCAACTCTACTAAGACAGGGCATGCTTGTCAATTGCCAGAGTCAATGTTGACTCATGGCGACCCTCTGGATAGTTGTCCTAAACACAGGGCATTATACAAAGACATTGTATAAAATCGACAACAGCCATTTTCTCCCTCCTAGCCTATCTACTATGACACACTAGGCAGCACGTAACTGGCTATAAAGCAATTTAGTGCTTGATGTAGCTCGAGGCAGCATATCGGTGCTCTTAAAGGAAGTGAGCTTGTGATAATTCTGGGAGATATAGTCCATGATAATCCAGGAAGTGAGTTTACATTGGAGGCAGGCAATCTGGGAAACGTGAGGAAGCAGCAAAGAATCAGAACATGAGTCTAGGTAATTGGGCACCTGAAATCCATTAACTGTCTGCTGGTGAATGAAATAAAAAGCCCAGAATACTTACAGTAAGGAGTAGAATAAAGAAGGAGGAAAACAGTGAAATTGCATGCATTAGTTTAGACCTTTGCATGAAGTAGGAGTTGATGGAAAGAATGCTGCTGAAGATTTTGGGAAGCTGACAAAATGGCAATGTGTTTGCTGTGAAAGTTCCTGAATAGAAGCCATTGGAAAGCATTAATTAATAGCCTGGAATACCTGGGACAGAGGAATTCTTGTAGGGGGAAAAGACAGAAAAATTGGACTAGGTAACCTTACTACAAATAGCAATACACGCTAGTTTAAAATTATGACAGTGGGCTTATATGTTGGCTAGGAAAGTCCCTGACAAGGTGCCCAAGAAATAATCTCCTGACAAAACAACATCTCCTCTGCACAGATACACAAGCCAAGAGCTGTGGTCAGCAAATGAAAAGTTGAGAGGGAAAGTTAGAAAGCACAAAAGAAGCCCATAGGGTATAGTCTGTACCATGGATGGTCAGAATAGATATGCTTAGAGGAATCTGTATCTTCTGTTTTAAACTATGCTTTGAATTAAGTTGTGCAAAGGGCTGCATGGTAGTTGTGAAAGGGTGAAATGTTCACTTGGCGTTGTAAATAAAACTCGTAAAGAGTATACTAGTGTTCTGCCTCATCTATGGAAAAGGAAAAAGATTGTGGAGTATCTTTTCCAGAAAGCTAACCCAAAGGGGCACTTTGGGGTTGGGGGAGCACCAGACAGAAAACCCATTGTACTTTGATGGAAATGACTGCTAGACTGTTAGGTCCCCACAGAGCCCTTTTTCCACCATAATTCAATAGTGAATTCACAACATGCTCACAGCAGATAGTTAGGGGGGCTAAAACATGTCTCTCATTGATATGACTCAACATGCAAAATCCAGGCTCCCAATCAACAACTGCATATGCTTAGGCAACACCTTTGGAGTCTTGGTTATCTCTCATACCAAGTAGGACAGGGATTGTATCTTATCATTGGTAACCAAAAGACCATGCTGTCATAATCCAACTCTATAGCTGTGAAGATGGAACATGTGGATGGATGATGTGACTTATCTGTAGTGATCGGGAAACCAAATTTATGTTCAAAGTCATGGAACCTCTGAAACAGTTATGCGCGAATGGGTGAGCCACTGGGGCCTACAAACAAGAAGTTACCTAAAGAATGATTTATCCTATTGATTCCCATCTGCTTCATGAACACCTAGTATAAGACTGTGCGGAACATCTCAAACTATGCAGTTCAGAGGCATGTGTTTTTCTTAATAATACAACCCATTAAAGCCTAAAGGGGGACTAATAGTTCTAGTCCCACAGGTGTTCCTTGTGGTCTTGGGCAAGCCACTTAACCCTCCATAGCCCATGTTCCCTGTAAGTATTAGCATATGTGTCTCATATCCCCTCGTGTTAAATGTATCCCCCAATTGTATTGTGACCTCTTTGATTAAAGGATAAGGTGGTATAAAAAAACTGTCTAAATAATACAGTGCTGCATATTACACAAAATCAAAAATGGGAGGAACAAGAAATAAAAGAAAAAAATGTTTTGCTTTCCAGAACATGACTGAACTATCCTCCCAGGACTGATGATCTTTAAAGTGATGCATCAAACTTCTTGATTATATTAGAAATTCAAAGCAGATTATATTAGAAATTCACAGTTGGTGTGTTTTCTGCTAATACACACCAACATGTTCAATACCTTTCCATCTCACTCACCTACACACCTGGCTTTTCTGCTTTCAGTCTTGTTTTTGTCAGAAGCGGACCTTCAACCTTAAAACCCCTAACCCTCCTCGCCCCTCCCCCCCCCAGATCATCACAACACCATCCCTCCTACCACAGTCCTGTAAAACTGCATTACTGGACATCACACTTATTATTAAACTTTGCTTTTTATATATGTATGTGACTGTGCTCTCTGCAGATAGAAGAATGTGCTGATGGCACGTCGGCCCAAGGGTTTCTGCTGCCTTAGGCAGAAGCCCCGGTTGTGCTGCCCCCCTGAGCCATGCCCCCTGTGCTGAGCTACACCACCGCCGATTCTGGCGGCAGAGTTGCAGGGGGCGGCAACGCAGTGCAGATCAGCACGGGGGAAAGGGCAGCATGGCACAGCTCAGCATGGGGGGAGGGCGGTGCAGCTGACGCACAAGCTTGCCGCCAAAAGAGATCTACCACCCTAGGCAGCCGCTTAGCCCACCTATTGGATGGGCCAGCCCTGGCTGATGGCTCAGAGTTCGTGTGACTATCAAAATTTATTTTTGCTATGTTTGTAGCTGCTCTATGCGGCCCCTCAGAAGCTGCTGATCTAGCCTGCCTAATGGGTGGGCCAGCTCTGGTTAGTAGTCTCTGCCAAGATCAAATTTGACATAAGTTCTAATCGCTGATTTGAGCAGAAAATGAATGCAATGCTGAGATTTCTTATTTAATTTACACAATATTGGCCCCATCCGATCATGACGTCCATGCTCCTGTGCGCCCAATCGGAATCAGACACACAGGGGCAGATGTGATTCTGCTCCTGCAGGGCAAGTTTAGCCCCGTGGCATCAGAATCGTGACTAGGCCTGTATGTGCAGGCCGGGACCTGATTCCAGCTGGCCTGCATGTACAGGCCTCTATCCAACTAGCTCAGTCAAGGCTCCTGAATGGAGCCGCAGCGCTATGGCATCCAGTTGCCTTGGCACCACGACTCCATTCAGGAGTCGCAATCCCCTGCCACTGATCTGTTCTTCAATTCCCCGCAGCCTGACCCCCGATCTGGCCTCCCAAGAAATGACCCCGTATATGTCCAGAACCTTCACTATCTTTTACCTGGACATAGCAGCCTCTGTTGAATGGAGAAAATGTGAACTGCAGTCTTACTATTTTTTAGATTTTCATTAGCGAGCATTCGGTTAATTTAGTCTTCTAAAAAATGTTAGAGGGTCTTTTACGAACAGTGCTACCTGGCAGTGCCTGTTCTGACGTGCACTGAAGGCACACTGGGACATGCGTTGTCAGGTAATGTAGGGCCATGAGAGTGCAGGTTGATTCCCATGCTAATTGTGCAACCTGCATTAAGGTCATAAGTGGGCAGGATAGGGGCAGAGAGTGGGCGTGGTGAATTTAGAGCAGTTAGCACTGTATGCTAACTGCATTAGTACGAGTTCACCGAACGCCACCTCAATAGGTGCACCTGCATTAATGTAATACACACTATGGGACAGGGCTCCACATTAACTCACCTCTGACAGTTGTGGTGTAGAAGGTCCCTCTGATCCCTTAGAGAGTGATAAAACACAGGATTTAGCTTCAGTTGATGAAAGAAAACAAATGCACATGGCTCCTGGTTTCCAGGGAAACCACAAACAGAGCAGATCAGAGGAGAGGAAAACACGCCCCTGCTGCAGTTCAGCTTGTCAGTCACGAGCTGAGGCAGAACACCTGCTAGAGGGAGGAATCAGGTTAAACCCGGGAAGCCAGAGATATAAGGGAAGCTCATTAGGAAGGAAGTTAGCACAGCCGGGAGCACAGCTGAGAGCACAGTTGGAAGAGCAGTCACGAGAAGCAGAGGATTGGCTTGGGAGTGAAGATTCAGAGGAATTAATGGTAACAGAAGATTCTCTGACCTTTAACTCAGAAAGGGAAATCAGCAAAAGAGACGGGTGGAGAACCAGTGCAAAGGAGCCAGGTAAAAGCAGCCCAGGTCTGGTGCCGTGGATAAAAGGCAGCCAGAAGGGAAATGTACCAAGAAGGCAGACTGTGTGCATGTAGAAACCCCAAGGCTTGCATCTGTAGCTGATCCTGGAGGGCAGAAGGAATCTCCCATAAGGAAGCCAAGAGGCAGGCTGAGTGACTGGTATAAAAGCAAAGCTGTTTTTAAGAAGTGCTCTGATATTAACCCAGAAGGGTGGGGTTTTCCGTGTGGTGAATACTGTGGCAATTCCCAGCCTTGTGTAGCAGAAGGCTGCAGAGAAAAGTCTCATGCTGAGGGAATAGGTGTGTGTTTGGAAACACCCTGTAGTCAATTGCAGACATTCCCTGCTGAGAACCAATATGAACCAATGGAAACGGAACCATCTTTAGAATACTTGCCTGTTGAGTCAATGGACTGTACAATTTCTGTGTCTGACAAGATAATTCCGGTGTGATAGGATTAAGCTGTGCAGAGAGAGCTGCAGGTAGCAGCTAGAAGAAAAAACACCAAAGGTTTTTGGAACAGAGAATTGCTCTTTAAGTTGGATTACTGTGATGCTGATATAGGAAGCTGTTTATGTTTAATTCTTATATTATTTCCTGCCAGAAGATATATGGCCAACTGTTCTTTATTTTCTATATGTAAAACCGTTTGGAAGGGGAATTAAAATCCTGTTTATTTTGCCTGAAACACTCGAGCTCCACTACTCTCTTTATTTCGGTTAGTGAAAAAACTTCAACTCCCAGGAGGCAGTGCTTTCCCCAAGCACTATTTTACTACCTGAATAAGGGATCAGGCCACTTAACTCTACAAGCTCAAGCTGTGGGGTAATAGCGACATTACACAGTTAATGCAAGGGTGTTGTACATAACGTGCCATGGTTTCAGCATTACTGGCACGTTATATGCAACAACTTAGCGCACTTAGTTAAAGGTCTCCTTAGTGAGCACACATTAACTTATAGTTACAACTGATTTCCACACATTAACAAATTCTAATTTGGATTAAAAAGTTTAATAATACAAATATGCAAAACAAACTGAAAAAATTAACAAAAACCTGGGTAGAAAGCCAGATTTCCTGAGAACAAACCAAAAGTCTTTTGCCTTTGCAATCCCTACTGAGCATGATTCTATAACAGCTACGTCCAGCCGGCAGAAACATCTAACCTGAAAAGGGGCACATAATAAACCCGATTCTGAAACCACAGGTATAGACGCATCCGTGGTTCTGGAATCAGGGAGATATACATCCCCGGCACCGCATACATCCCCGTGACCACCACATTCTGAAAAGAGAGACATCTCAGATGCATCCCGTCTCCGTACAGCACATGCCCGCTGGCAAAATTTACATCTCCTAAGCTGATGCTCACACTGACAGTGGTGTGCTCGTGCAAACAGCACATTAATACAGAAGAAACAGATATGGCCATACAAACCAGACTATATATATACTAGTCTATTGCATGCCCCACTACAAGGTTATGTACGTGCACTAAAGCTATTGTCTAAGCAAGTGGAAGTGAGATGTTTGTCCTGACAGACCCTGCCATCACAAATATGAGATTCTGATTAAATAGGAACCCGTTCATAAAATTTCTTTTTGTTGGAGATAGTCGTCAAAGTAAGCGGGAAAATTTAACAACCGCTGACCACCGCGACTGCTCCTTTTTAAATTTTTATTCAAACAATAAAAGTTTGATTGTACTTAGCTCATAGAGAATTTTGAAGAAGCAGATAGAATGCCAGATATCATCAGGTTGACGACGTGTTACACGTTTCGGGTTAATCATGTAGAAATATAACCCTTCCTCAGGTCATCTCATCACTGGCAACGCAACTTGAATTCTGCTCTAAAATTTAGAGCCGCTTTTCAAATAGATATCGGGTGAACTCCTCTTATACTTCGGCGTCTGACGTCACCGTTCCACAGACATTCAGCAGCCCAGTAGCCATCATGTGAGCTTGTGTAGCCAATCCGAACAGTAAGGAAGATCTCACTGACAAGAGAACACCTTACAGGGTTAGCTACTTTTAGATAATAGTATACCAGTCTATTTGTATATTAAGGCCATCAGGATTGACGGTGTTTAAACGAAAAATCCATTTTTGTTCTCTAAGTTGTCATCGCTGTTCTCGATCGCCTCCTCTAGGATCAAGGGGTTCAACATCTATAATACGCCAGCGTAAAGATTCAAACACATGTTGATGTTGTAAGCAGTGTTCTGCCATAGGAGCAGAAAGGCATTTTGATCTCAAATGCGAAGCATGTTCAGATAGTCTCAATTTTACAGGTCAAATCGTTCGTCCTATATAATATTTTTCACAAGGACAAATTATCAAATAGACAATAAAAGTAGAAGAACAGTCTGTATAGCCACGCAAAGAATATGTCTTCAAAGTATGCTTATCTGTCCAGGTTTCTCCTGATATTGTTGAATTGCAATATTTACATTGGTTGCAAGGATAATGTCCATTGATGTCATGTGTATATGCAGGGTGATCTAATACATGTGTGGTCTTCATAATTAAATCTCTTAGATTCGCCTTCCTTGAAAAGGCAATGCGGAGAGTCTTATTATAAAAACAAGTCATCTCTGTTAGTGTAGCTGGGTTTAAAAAAGATTTGGACAAGTTCCTGGAGAAAGGGTCCATAAACCATTATTAAAGAGGACCCAGAAAATCCACAGCTTGCCTCGGGAGAAGCATTGTTGAACCTGTGTGCCTCTTTAGGAACCCGCCAGGTACTTGAGGCCTGGATTGGCCACTGTTGGAAACAGGATACTGGGCTTGATGGACCTTGGTCTGACCCAGTAAGGCATTTCTTATGTTCAGTTTATGCAATGCTAAGTATAGGCCAGAAAACACTTAAACGGGTCCCTACAGCTACATATCAAACATCTCCCTGTCAATAATAGGGAACCATGAGGATGTGAACATGCAACAGTGTAAACATCAGAAACACATGCCCAAAAGCAGCAGCATCTGTCCATACAAACGAGCGCTATGTTAGAGACCTCTGATGATGAAGTTGGATATGTTTGCACTGCAGCTTGCCCCCACTCGGAGGGTCCCCCCCCCCTTTGACAGGGACATGCCCTGCTATGTTGATGCAGAGCAGCTTTTCAGAATATACTGCCCATTCACACTGGCTCCTGGTGATGCTGCAGTCAGCCCCATGGTCCAGGTACTGGCCAGGCATATATGTCCCCCCAGAATTGTGGATCAGCACACCAGGGCCTCCTCTGCACCCCAATACCACACATACACACTCTTGCTCGCAGTCACAAATAACATACCTCTGCCAAACCATGCCCTGCACCTATAAATAATGGCTGGTAAGACATCTCAGGACAACACATCTGCTCTGCATTTCTCATCCAAACACGCTTCTGCTCCATACTACCTCACATACCATCCCCTACATCTACATTCCCATTTTTCCGAACACTGGAATTGTTAGGGAAGCCGAGAATAGCACAAACAACAAGCGGCAGCGAAGCCAGAATAAAGATTGTGGTGCTTTGTATTTCTGTGGGGGTGTTTTTTATTGTTCCTTAACCTTACAAGCATCC
Organism: Ichthyophis bannanicus; assembly: GCA_033557465.1. Classification (NCBI taxonomy): domain Eukaryota; kingdom Metazoa; phylum Chordata; class Amphibia; order Gymnophiona; family Ichthyophiidae; genus Ichthyophis; species Ichthyophis bannanicus. The sequence goes on along the minus strand of CM066043.1, from coordinate 179,010,140 downwards.
CTCCTCTGTGTGCTCTATTCTTTACAACTGCATCTTGTGCCCTTCCCAGACAGCAGACACACCAGTTCAATACAGATGTGTCACAGCCATTCATCTCTATGGGACACATTGATGATCCGAGCAGAACGTTTTTCTAAGTCCTGGCCTTATTCCATATTGCTGCTGGTATAACATAGGCATCCGCGGGAAACACTCAGGACGCACTCAGTCCTTTCCTAAATATGCTTTCTACGTCTCCGCAGCTTGCCATGCCCCCATTTCACCCCTTCCCAATCACAATCTGAGATCCCCATTTTTGCACCGTATAAATGCAGAGCTGCATGGTTTAGGACGTTTTTGCGAGGAAAACATCTCTCCTGCATGTGCAGGTGGCCTATTTCTATTTCGGAATGATCCCTACTATGTCTGGATACCAAATCAACATGCTCAATCAATTACAGCTGGCATCTCTGTGCTACGAAAATGAGGGAAAACTCTTGCTATGCAGAAGTGGCTTACCTTCTCATCAGGACAGAGTAGCCCTTGCCAACGTCAATAACCAGAGGTCCTTGCACAACAGCACAGAACATAATTCTGCCCTGATTAATGCACCTGGACGTGAACCTATTTAAGGAGCAAAGGATCTAATAAAGAAGAAGATTGATTTGGTGAGGCACAGTGACAACTTCGAAACAGAGAAAATCAATACAGGTTTTTGCAGTTTAACTTTTCTTTGTCTTGTATAGTAATTGTTCAGCATTAAATAAGCTGTATTATTGGTTTCATCCTGACTCAGTGCCCTCATGTTGCAGATAGTCATAAAGAACTAAAGACTGCATAGTAAACAAGGTTTCAATTTGTTCTTCCCATCTTTCCAACCTCATTCTTTTTTTTTAATCTTTTATTTATAGTATTTTCTTGAATACATCATAAATACAAAGGAAAAAGAAATAAGGCATTACAATAGATCCAAAAAGTTCAATCCACATGAAAAAGAAACACATCAAGGAAGAGGAGCCAATCCATGATAATTGTAAAATAAACATAGAAAATAGGAGTTACACAAACTCCACAATAGGGAGCGAAATTAACATATCCATACCCCCCCCCCCCCCACTAAATCCCAACTACTTCCCTTTCACTTAGAAAATTTAACAACGATGATACATCAGTAAATATAAAGGTCTGTCCCTCTAAGGTTATGATACAACGGCATGGAAACTTCAAAAAGAAAGAAGCCCCCAAAGCCACTACCCGTGCTTTCAAACCCAAAAATTGCTTACAGCAAATCTGGGTATTACGTTATCCTATCGATTGGAAGTGCTGGAGAATCAGTATAGAGCGTGCAACTTACGTTTCCTTAATTTTCCTATAACGCACCTTTTGTCTTCAAATATTTTGCTTGAAAAATATTTTTCTGAGGTATTGCACTTAGATGGGATTTCGGATATTCACCATATGTATTACCTGCCTGGTGGTTCTGGTCCTTCACCGCCGGCTACAGGGGTTTCTATTCCCTTAGCTGGGTTGGTTGGTCAGAACCTCACAGCTTTCCTGGAAGATTCAGCGGATGTCATTCCCAAACATTGCACCCTTGTGGTGCAGTTTGGTTCTGAATCCACTAAATTGCGTGTTTTGAGGGCCTACTTTAAATGCAGAGAGGCTCTCTTTTCTGGTTTTAAACTCCAGGTTTTTCCGGATGTTGGCTGTCCAACCTCATTCTATGAAGCCAAGGCATCCTAGGCTTTAAAAAAAAAACACCATAGCTGATTGCAGGAATTCAGTGGTGTGCTGGGTATGAATCCTAGGGATTCTTGTGAAATTAGTTCGTGAAAATGGAGGATGCCTTACTAAAGTGAAGCAGAGTCAATGGAGTCTCTTGTTAAGGAATTGGTAGCTCATCACTAGAGGAATTACTGAAGATCCTAATAGCTATGGTACTGATTTTATTCAGAACACCTTCAGAGTTTAAAAAAATAAACATCTGGAAATATCTAAAAGACAAATATTGTTAACCTAGTGACATTGGTTACTACGGGGCTTGACAAATCCTCAGCACCAAGTTGCCATAGTGACTATAAATTGTACTCTGGAACCCAGGATTTGATTGCCTTCCTCCCCCAGCCATCACCCAATTTCTCACCGTTGTTCCATTCTTCACTCTTCCACTGCGATCGGCTCTATATGTAGATTGAACCATGAGGTGAAGGAAGTTTGCTAATCTTGCTGTTTTCAAGTCTTGCAAGATCAGCAAACTTCCTCTACTGTGCGGCTTAATCTACATGCAGAGCCAATCGTGATCGAAGAGTGAAGAACGGAACAATGGTGTGACATCAGGTGATAGCTGGGAGGGCAATAGAGAAAGAGAGAGACACTGAGTGACGACTGAGAGGATGAAATGAGAGAGAGACATTAAGTGAGAGCTGAGGGGGTGCGATCAGAGAGAGAGAGAGAGACATGATGTGATGGCGGGAGTGTGCAATGAGAGAGAGAGAGAGAGAAAAAGAGAGAGAGTCACTAGCTGATGACTGGTGGGGCAATATGAAAGAGAGAGAGACAGACTAGGTAATGGCTGGGGGTATTGAGAAAAAGGCACTGGGAGATGGCTGGGGGGGGCTATGAAAGAATTTTTTTTTTTTTGCTTCACGTATTACCAGGCCATGGTGATATGTGAAGTAAAAAAGGAAGTTGCCTCAGGTACAGCTATAAAAGAGTCACAGATATGCTGCTGACATACTCATTAGGGATACTGGGGGAGGGCGCAGGAGGAGAAGGGATGCTGCCTTCTGTTGGCGCTGTGTAATGATATGTTAAGGGCCTAATTTATTAAGCTCTCTTTTCCTATAAAAAATGGGAAAAGAGAAAATCATTCCCTTAAAAAACTAGATCTGCGGTACATATTTTGAGGGGGGGCACTGTGGCTAGGGTCTTGGTGGTTGGCTTCTAAATGTTTAAGCTAGCTCCTAGATTCCAAGAAAATCTGTCAAGGCCTGGGTTACTACTATATACACGGAAGCTACCTCTGTTGGTGGGTGAGCAGGACTTAAATTGTATCTTGAAAGAAGGAGAAATATTATTTAATTTTGTGTGTGCGTCTTAGAAAAAAAACTTAAAAATGCAGAAGACAGTTTGTCATGCTGACATTCAAAAGACGTTATACATTCATCAGCAGCCAGTGAACATATATCTTCTTTATATTTTCAGAATTTATATGGATAGTATCAGGCCAAAAAACTGACTGAAAATTCTAATACTAATCTTATAAGAAGCGACCAGATTTGAGGCAAAGTGGGAGTGGGCTGAAACATTAATTGGATAGCAAGCACTCTGAAAATTTCCCCGTGTGTCTTTTAGCCTTTTCCCTGTGCTATTAAATTTTTATACTGAGCGTCTAAGTTGTAAGGCCATAGCCTGTATAACTGTGTCACTCAATGTCCCTTGTCCTCAAATGTAAAGGAGAATATATTTTTAATCAGCTAAGCTTGGTTCAGCTGTTCTGTCACCTCTGTTAGTTAATGAATATAGTTACGGTATGGAGCAGCATTTTACCGATAAGCAGCTTTCAAGTCGCTACTGCTTCCATCTGTACAGCCTTTGCTGCTCTACCAGATCTGCAAACAAAATGCCAGTCCTTCCCATTTTCACAAATGACTATAAAAGCTATCAAAAACATGTGGAAAGCAGGGCACTAAATAACAGAAGGGCATTTATGTAGTATGTGAATAACATGACACTCTGCTTTTTATTTCCTTGGACCCTTCCTCTGGAACAATCTCCACCCAGCCCTCCGACTAGAACCTTCATTTTCAAAATACAAAAATCAACTCAAGACTCATCTATTCTCTACAGCCTTTGATCTCATTCCCGACTCCTTCTGATTGCCTATCGCGTTCCCACCTGTGTTGTTCCCCCACCTTTTCCTCCTTCTCTCTTTCTACTACCCTGTAAGACCCTTGTATTGTCATGTCTTGTGGCTCTGTCCTTCCCTATACATTGACATTTTTTTCTTATTTTGAGTTTTTATTAAATTTTATTGAAACTGCTCTGCTGTCCCCATGAAGGGCGGTATATCAAGTTTTAACAAATGAAATTAAGTTCTTGTACAGTGGAGTGTAAAAGTCTGGAATCACTTGTAAATTTGACGTTTTTTCAACTTCGTGACCTTATATCTTAATTTCTTTTTCCTCCCAGTGGCTTTTTCTGTGTATCTCATGATAAGTGATAGATTTGGCTATTAGGGCCAACTTTTAGTATTGGTTTGGACCTTATTTTCTGAGTTTGTTCCCCATAGTTGTCCTGTTGATAGATTTTCTGTGAAAATCTCATAATGTACATCGTTGGCCAATGATATATTATTGTAAGTATGTATTAAAATATTATGGATGTACGCCAGGTTTCCTTCAAATTAATGTATGTGGCCTTGAAAAAGGCTGTTTTTATGTGTCAGTGATGGCTCAGTATTTGATGGGCCACCCTTTGTTCTTGATCACCTGACTGCACCTTGTCGGCATTGAATGAACCAGTCTGACAAGGTGATCGTTGGTGACAACGCGGTTCCAAGCTGCAATGAGTGACTCAATCAGCTCATGCTTTGATGTCGGACGCCTCTTGGATATTTCCAAGGCCACCTTGTGCCACAGGTTCTCGAATGGATTCAGATCTGGAGACTGGGCAGGCCAGTCCCATTGACTTGATGTTGTTCCGCTGCTTCCAGCTGATCACCTGTCTGGAGTGATGGCAGGGCGCATTGTTATCTTGGAACAGGAACTGGCCAGGAAACAGCTGGTGTGCTGATGGCACCATGCACTTTTGCAGTATGGTGATGCACTTAGCCCTGTTGACCATTCCATCGACGATGTGAAGATGTCCAACACCACTGGCAGCCATGAAGCCCCAGACCATGACCTTCAAAGGATTCTTCACAGTGAGGTTGAGACACTCAGGCTTGAATTCCTCTCCAGGAAATCTCCTCACATATGTGTGGGCCTGATTGCCAAACAGGCAGAAGGTGCTTTCATCGCTGAATAGCACCTTTTCCCACATTTCAGTCGACCAGGTTGAGTGCTTTCTCGCCCACACGATCCGGTTGCGCCTTTGTATGTCAGTCATCAGTGGCTTATTCTGTGCTTTGCAGCCCCGGAGACCAAACTACAGGCACCGGCGACAAACTGTTGATGAGCTGACACTGACCTCACTCTTGTCTGACCACTCTCAAACTAGCTGAGGAGAGGTCAACTTGCGATTAGTCAGTGATGTTGATGCACGTGGACGACCTGAACGAGGCTTGTCTACCACTGAACCCATTTCTTTCTTCTTCTGTACAATCTTAACAACAGCGCTCTGACTGCAGACAACTTTCCTGGCTATCTGATGGCTTGAAAATCCTTCCTCGCTCATAAACCATATAACAACAAGTACCTAAGCATAGCCCTCACATACAGACCAACTGGAACTACAACCGAACACCTCTACACACTAATCAAAACAATATGCGCACATAGCAGAAGACACAAACCCCTCGTGGCACTAGGAGACTACAACCTAACATCCGCACCCACCAGAGAGACCGCAATGTTCTTAAAAGCCATGGAGTCATTAAAATATTGCCAGACAATCACCACCCCAACGCACCAGCATGGTACAACACCGGACATGGTCTTTATGCCAGTACAGTTAGTGGAGCAGAACAAGACCACAAAACCATCAATCACGCCGGTCCCTTCGTCAGACCACCATGTGATTGAATTCATCATGACCCTGAATAACCCCACCCAACGCAAAGAAGATGAAAGAGCAACCAGACAGTTTAAAACATTCAACAAAGACTCATTCATAAACGAAATCACGCCACAATTTCAACAAGAATACGACACCCTTGACCTATACATAGAAAGATGGAACACTATAATATCTAACGCAGCATCTGCCCCAGCGAACACAGAACCACAAACATGCAAGAGATCCAATGCCCCATGGTACTCAAATGATATCAGAAATGCAAAGCACATGCTCAGAAGACTGGAAAGAAAATGGAGACGGAACAAATCACACAACCTCCTAACCCAATACAGAGCCAAGCAACTGGAATATAATAATCTAATAAATGAGCGTAAACAGCAGTACCATACCAACCTAATCATGAAATCTACTAACAGACCAAGAGAACTCTTTAGCATCGTACAAAAGCTCACAAAGGATGACACACAACAAAGTACACACCACTTTGACCCACAAAAATATGCAGATTACATGATGTCTAGAAACACCAACCAAACATGCTCTAATATATCACAAACAAATGATTACAAGATAAATAAAGCATGGGAGAGCGTCAGCATATTAACAAAGCAGCAAGTAGAAGACATAATATCTGGACTAAACACAACTTCACCATCAGACCCATGCCCAGTGGCATGGCTCAAAGCTACAAAAAGCCAACTCTCTCATCACATTCAAAAAATCGTCAAAGAATCACTCCAACAAGGATACATGCCGCAACCTCTAAAGCAATGATACGACCAATACTCAAAAATAGCAATCTGAGCCCATCCAAACCAAAATCATACCATCCCATCTCCAGCCTGCCATTCCTTGCTAAAATCATAGAAAAGGCAGTGCAAAGACAACTTCAAGACCATATTGACATAAATGCCCCACTAGACATCCGTCAGCACGGAATCAAGCCCTAACACGGCGTGAAAACTCTACTCACCTCCCTCTTTGACAATCTTCTAAGAGGCATTGACAACATAAAAAACGGCTTCCTGCTAGTGTTTATGGATATTTCGGCGGCCTTGAACACTGTGTCCCACACTAAGCTACTGCATCGCTTACAACAGATAGGACTATATAAGAACACCCTGAAATGGTTCACATCATACTTGGAAAAACGAACACAACAAGTCAAATGCGACCAAAAGAAATCACTGCAATTCCCAGTCATGCAAGGAATACCACAAGGCTCAGCCCTATCGTCAATGTTCTTTAACATCTACATCCAGCCCATATGCAACATCATCAAGCACCATAAACTACACTATCACATTTATGCTGACGACATAATGATATACGCTCCAATCAACCTAGTAGCACTAAATACCACAACAATAACCAAATGCCTCGAAGACATGAATGACTGGCTCATAGCCAACAACTTAACGGTCAACTATGATAAAACCGAGGCAATGTTCATCACCAGAAACCCCACCTTCATACCTCCACAAACTATCAGCATCTTAGACAAACATATAGTAGTCAAAGAAGAGGTTAAGTACCTAGGAATCGCATTGGACAGAGCGCTGAACCTGAAATCCCACATCACCAAAACTGCAAACAAGGCCTATCAACGTTTGAGGACCATCAGACAAATCAAACCAATACTCCATCAGGATCACTTCCGCACAGTGGCAAGCACTCATCACACCACTGCTTGACTATGGAAACTCACTATACCAAGGCCTCCCTCAACAGATACTATACCCACTACAGATGGTGCAAAACACCACAGCACGCATCATTACAGACACTCCAAGGACAGAGCACATCACCCCTATCTTACAACAACTACACTGGCTCCCAGTGCTAGCAAGAGCTAAATACAAAACCCTCATGATCATCTTCAAAATAATTCACCATCTCTCAGCAGACATATTCCAAGACGTTATAACAAGAAATATCAATAATAGACCAAGAAGAACCAATAACGACAACATGATCGGCACACCTGCAGGCTATCACAAAACTAAGCAAACAACCTCAAAAAGAGCATCACTACTGGCGTCCACACTATGAAACTCCCTCCCAACGAGCTTGAGGGCACTGGATGACATCACAGACTTCCGCAAAGACCTCAAAACATTCTTATTTATAGAATCATACGGACATTTAGACAACATCCCATACCCAAACAGAAACACAACCACCTCCGCCAACTAGGCATGCACTCATCCTACCTACACACACAAGATTATTATGCACGTTATTAAACACCCTCTTGATAAATGTTACCCTTCAATTGTACTGTCTAAATGGTTTTATGTAATTGTTTTGTCTAAATGTTTACAAATACCCTCATGTTAAATGTAACCCCATTTGTGAAGTGACATGACGTGACCAGCTTGATTGAAGGATAAGGTGGAATACAAATCTGTCTAAATAAATAAATAAAGGACACACTTGCATGCTCCTCCAACGTCAGGATCCGAGTCATCTTCATGGTCGAGCCAGAAAGCGTATGAAATTCAAAAATTCCACGCGTTTTTATAGCTGCACTGTTGACTAGATATCTGCATTGTGATTGGCTAGTGAAACCAGCCTCCTGATTGGTCAGAAATAATGTGTGCATATTAGATAATCTCGATCCAGTTTTGATGCAGGATCCACAAAAATCGCAGTAGCTATCTCCCAGTGTCTGTAAAGTATTTAAATTGGAAGCAAGGAATGCAAAAAAGTCAACTCTAATAGCCAAATGTGTCCCTTTTAACGTGGTAGAAAGATGAATATGCTGGGCTAACGCAAAATTTAAAAAAAAAAACATTAGAAAGTTCGAAGAACGCAAAACTCACAAGTGATTCCAGACTTTTGCACACAACTGTATACTTTCCACACTGTTTACTTAGCTAGTCTCATTTTACCCCCTCTATGGTGTCCTTTGATTGTGCTCCACTGTATCGACACTTCAGCTGACTCCATCGAGAATGAAAGCAGTTGCAGTATGAGTTCTGCAACCCTGTGAGGTTCCTGTTGAACCACAGCACTGCAGTTTGCCTGGCTCCTGCTTCCAGACCTGCTGTCTCTCTGTGCAGGGTCTCAACAGGGCTAAAGTAAATCCCACATTATAAATCCCAATTCAGAATTCATATCACATGTGCAATTTATCATTAAAGTCAAAATACAAAACACGGAGGATTGGAAAGTGCTCATTGTAACAGCATTCTATAAATAAGGTGAATTTAAGAGACTGATGTGCTAATATCCAACAGGTTGATATTCAAATGAAGTTATATGTTCATTGGTGATGGGTGACTGTAAAACTCTGCTAGCTATATACTTGCAGCCACATAAAGGCGATAACGCACAGATGTCACAGTTTGTTTGTATTAATGGCCGCTTATAAAACACAAATCAATGTGACTATGTGACATATTTTGCTGGGGCATAGCTGGGGGTCTGTTCTGAGTGGAGTGCAGGTGAAGTTAGCAGGTACAGGCATTGATTTATGCAGGTACTTGCAAGCTTTACGTATGTTCATTTACAAGTGCTATAGAGCAGAAGAAATTGTCCACACCTTACCTTAAGGGCTCTGGACTCGCCATGACCCTGCAACCATGGGGGCATTCGGTGCTGGCCGGACCATGGTCTGCAGGGGCAGGTGCGGACAATGGCATTCCGAGCCGCCATATAGACGGCTTGTTGCCATGGTGCGAGGACGCCACTGCTCCCTCACCCCAGCAGTGGCATCCTGGCATGCACATGGATAGCTCCCCGTATGTCAATCTCTTCGGCATACAGGGAGCACCCAGATGTGTATGTCCCCAATTCTGCCATCGCGGGTACGTCCGGATCCTGCGGTGGCGGAATCAGGTCTCACCCGGGCATGTTCATGTTGTTGAATTGACCTCATTCATTCTTCCCATGCGCATGTTTCTGAAATGACTCCTTCCACTGCACATGAATAGCCCTTCCTTCTGCCAGGCCCATACTTATCAGTGACGTCCATCTTCAGGGGCAGAAATCACACTTCCAGATGCTCACCCACTCTTTTAAACTTTAGAACATTTTCACTTTTATATCACAGGAGGGACTCAAATGGCTTTTCTAAAATGTACCTTTATCCATATGATGGAGGGCAAAGCAAAGGAAGAGCTGTGATTATCCTGACAGTGGCAATATTGAGCTGCTATCCAAATAAGATAAGGGATTGTGCAAGGTGAATAGCAGGGCTGTACATCCTAGTGGGACATGCAGGCCCACTAGTTGTCCTGCCCAAATGCAGAAAGTCTCTCTCGCTGCATGCATAGAGCCGTTGTGTGGGGAGAGCAGGACAGGGGCAGCATAGGGGCAGAGAGTGGGTGGGACAGGCACCCGACATACAGGGCTGATTCAGGACATGGCGCTGTATGTCCGGAGAGCACCAGGAGGATGCCCAGCTTATTCCACCTCGGAGGTGAAATAAGTGTGGGGTGGCCCTCCGCATCGGCCAGACAGCCCCCCCAGGAGCAACAGAACCATGATCATTGAGTCCCCACTGCCCGATCCAGGCCCTGACTGCCCCCCAACAAGGGTCAGGTAGTGGGAAACCAGGGATCGGCACTGCAGCAGGTTGACACTGAGGCGGCGAGGACATCTCCTGTGGGCTGCAGGGGCATGCCGGGCCATCTCAGTGCCCGATCCTGCACCCACAGGAACATCTAGCTCCCACGGTGCAGAGTCGGGTACTAACTGGGAAGTCCTGTTCAGGGGCGTCCAGACAGCCCAGAAATGCCCCTTCCTGAATCAGGCTCCATGAAAGTCAATCCAAACAGCAAATAGCAGGGATGTACATCTGATTTGGACGTACAACCTCCGCTATTTGCTTGCACCATATTCTGAGCCCCAGACTCCCTACATGTACAGCAGCACTGCATGGAGAGCTTTAGACGGGGGTGGGAAGGGGAGAGTAGGTAGAGCAGGGGTGGGCCACACAACTCAGACATACGGGGCCTATTCTAATTACCGCCCTGTACGTCTGGCGTTGGGAAGATGGATGGGTGATTTATTCCACCACGGAGGTGGAATAAGTCCACCGATGGTGGTGATCAGGACAGGCAGCCCTACAGAAGGCACGGCGCAGATGAAGGTAAGCCCCTGCTGCCCAATCCTGGGCCTGGCTGCCCCCCGCCCCCCCCCCCCAAGAGCATTGGTTGGCGTGGAAAGAAGTCAGTAAGCGGAATCAGGCTGTCAGCGCTCCTGCTGGGCATCTCAGTGTCATGGCGATGGGATGCCACACTACTGGCATACCAGCAGGAGCAAAGGGCTGGCTCAATGGGCAGGAGGTTGGACATCCCACGCTGTGGAATCAGGACATATCCGGTCCATCTAAGTTCCCAGTTCTGCACAAATAAAAGGAAAAGGAAAAGAAAACTGCAACAGCTTTCAAAAGAAGTAGCTGAAAAGGTGAAGAAAAAGAGATGAAGACAAGCATATATATCTGTAAAAACTTAGAAAAGCTAGCAAATTAGTCAGCAAAGCAAATATTCAAAAAGAGGAGGAAATAGCCAATGCAATAAAATGGGGGGATAAGACATTTTTCAGATAAGTTAGTGAGAAGAGGAAGGGAAAAAGTGGTGTTCTCAGACTCAAGGGTGAAGGGGAGGAATATGTAGAAGCTGATGAGGATAAAGCGGAATTGCTTAACAAATATTCTGTTCTGTGTAAATAGAACCAGGAGCAGGACCTCAGAAAACACCCACATCAGGAACAGAAGTGAGGGGCATCTTGAACAATTTTCAGAAGACTCTCTTCGTGAGAAACTAGCTAAACATAAAGTAGATAAAGTGATGGGACCAGATGGGATACACTCGAGAATACTGAGGGAACTAGTACATTCTAGCAGCTCCACTAACTGAGCTTTTCAATGCCTCACTGGATTCGGGAGTGGTGCCAGAGGACTGGAGTGAGGCACATATGGTCCCTTTACACAAAAGCCGAAGTAAGAATGTAGTGGAAAACTACAGGCCAGTTAGTTTAACCTCGGTGGTGAGTAAATTATTCGAAGCACTGCTGAAAGAGAAAATAGTGAGGTTTCTGGAGTCCAACGGATTACCGGATCTGAGTCAGCATGGATTCACCAGAGGCAGGTCTTGTCACACAAATCTGATTGATTTCTTTGACTGGGTAACCAGGGAGTTGGCCCTAGGGAAAGTCCTAGATGTGATGTATTTAGATTTCATTAAAACCTTTGGCACCGTTCCGCACAGGCAACTTATAAACAAACTGAGCACCCTAGGGATGGACCCTAAAGTTACTGCTTGAGTTAGAAATTGATTGAGTGGGAGGCAACAAAGGGCATAGGAAAATGGAGCTCACTCTGGGGAGAAAGCGGTTACCAGTGGCGTGCCCCAGGGATCTGTCCTTGGTTTGATTCTTTTTAACATCTTTGTTAGTGATATAGCGGAAGGGCTGTCGGGTAAGGTTTGCCTCTTTGCAGATGATACCAAAATCTGCAATAGAGAAGACACCTAGGAAGGTGTAGATAACATGAGGAGGGATCTAGCTAAGCTTTAAGAATGGTCTAGAATTTGACAGCTGAGATTTAATGCAAAAAAATGCAAGGTCATGCATTTGGACTGCAGCAATCCAAGGGAGCGATATAGTATAGGGGGTGAAGTGCTTCTGTCCACAAAAGAAGAGCAGGACCTAGGCGTGATTGTGTCTGATGAACTTAAAGTAGCTAAACAGTTAGAAAAGGCAACAGTGAAAGCTAGAAGGATGCTTGAGGCATAGGGAGAGGAATGGCCAGCAGAAAAAAGGAAATGATAATGTCTCTGTTTAGGTCTTTGGTGCGACCTCATTTGGAGTATTGTGTGCAATTATGGAGACTGCACCTTCAAGAGGATATAAACAGATTGGAATCAGTACAGAGAGTGTCTACTAAAATAGCTGCCTTCATTATAAAGAATATGACAAGAGACTTAAGGATCTTAATATGTATACGTTAGAATAAAGGTGGGATAGAGATTATATAATTGAGACATCTAAATACCTCCATAGCATAAATGCAGAGGAGAGCCTATTTCAACTGAAGGCAAGCTCTGCTATGAGGGAACATAGGATGAGGGGTAAAGGAGATAGACTCAGGAGTAATATGCGGAAATATTTCTTTACAGAAAGAGTGGTAGATGTGTGGAATAGTCTCCTAGTGGAGGTGGTAGAGATAAGGACAGTATCTGAATTCAAAAAAGCATGGGACAAACACAGAGGACCTCTAAAGGAAAAAAGGGGACTGTTGTAGTGGTTGATATGGAAGGGCAGACTAGATGGGCCATGTGGTCTTTTTCTGTCATCATGTTTCTCTGTTTCTATGCACCCGCAGGAATATCTAGCAGAATCGGGTAAAGGTTGGGGGCCATCTATACGGCCCAGACGTGTGCCGATTAGAATTGCTCTCTATATGTTTAGACCTGTCGAACAGTAGGCCTATACTGGACTTAGTGCTAACCAATGGGGAAAATGTTTCTTATGTTACAGTGGGACATCATCTTGCATCTAGTGATCACCAGATGTTATGGTTCAGTATTAGGACTAGGGCTGATAAAATCCATTCAAAAGTGAGGGTCTTAGACTTTAGGAAAACTAACTTTGCCAAGATGGGACAATACCTCAAAGAGTTGTTAGTGGGATGGGAACAGCGGGTGGATGTAGAAAAACAGTGGACAAAACTGAAAGGGGATATTTTAAGAGCAAAACATTTTTGTAAGAAAGATAAATTAATGTAAAAGGAAAAGGAGGTCGCTATGGTTCTCAAAAGAAGAAGCTGAAAAGGTGAAGAAAAAAGAGGGAGCCTTCAGGAAATACAAGAGATCATGGAGAGAGGAAAACAGGCATCTATATTTGGAAAAACTTAGAGAAGCTAGCAAAGTAGTCAGGAAAGAAAAGATACAAAAAGAGGAGGAAATAGCCAATGCAATAAAATGCGGGGATAAGACATTTTTCAGATATTTTAGTGAGGGGAGGAAGGGCAAAAGTGGTATCATCAGACTCAAGGGTGAAGGGGAGGAATTTGCAGAAACTGAGGAGGATAAAAGCAGAATTCCTTAACACATATTTCTGTTCTGTGTTTACAGATGAAGGGCCAGGAACAGGACCTCAGAAAACACCCACAAATAGGAACAGAAGCCACGGGGATCTCGAAAGATTTTCAGAAGACTGTTCATGAGAAACTAGCTAAACTAAAAGTAGATAAAGCCATGAATCTGAATGGAATACATCCAAAAATACTGAGGGAGCTTGGGGACGTTCTAGCAGCTCCGACCTTTTCAATGCCTCTGTGGAGTCCGGAGTGGTGCCAGAGCACTGGAGAAAGGCACATGTGGTCCCTTTACACAAACGTTGATGTACAAATGACATTGAGAACTACAGGCCGGTTAGTATAAACTCTGTGGTTAGTAAATTATTGGAACTGCTACTAAAAGAGAGAATAGTGAGGTTTCTGCACTCCAATGGATTGCAGGATCCGAAGCAGCATGGATTCACCAGAGGCAGGTCTTGTCAGCAAATCTGATTGATTTCTTTGTCTGGGTGACCAGGGAGTTGGACTGAAGGACAGGCCTAGATGTGGTGTATTGAGATTTCAGTAAAGCCTTTGAAATCGTTCCGCATAGGTGACTTATAAACAAACGGAGCACCTTAGGATAGGCCCTAAAGATACTGATTGGATTAGAAATTGGCTGAGTGGGGGGGGGGGGGGGCGACAAAGGACACAGGAAAATGGAGCTCACTCTGAAGCGAAGGAGGTTACCAGTGGTGTGCTCCAGGGATCTGTCCTTGGTCCGATTATTTTTAACATCTTTGTTAGTGATATTGCGGAAGGGCTATCGTTAAGGTTTGCCTCTTTGTGGACGATACCAAAGTCTGCAATAGAGTAGACACCCAGGAAAGAGTAGATAACGTGAGGAGGGATCTAGCTAAGACTGAAGAATGGTCTAGAATTTGGCAGCTGAAATTTAATGCTAAAATATGCAGGGTCATGCATTTGGGCTGCAAAAATCCAAAGGAGCGGTACAGTATAGGGGATGAGGTACTTTTGTCCATAAAACAGTAGCGTAATTGTATCTGATGATCTTAAAGTAGCTAAACAGGTAGAAAAAGTGACTGTGAAAGCCAGAAGGATGCTTGGGTGCATAGGGAGAGGAATGGCCAGCAGAAAAAAGGAGGTGATAGTGCCTATGTTTAAGTCTCTAGTGCAATCTCATTTGGAGCACATTGTGTGCAGTTCTGGAGACCGCACCTCAAAAATATATAAGCAGGTTGGAGTCAGTGCAAAGGGTGGCTACTAAAATTGGTCTTCATTATGAAGCATGCAAGGACAGACTTAAAGATCTTAATATGTATACTTCAGAGGAAAGGCGGGATAGGGGTGATATGATAGAGACATTTAAATACCTCCGTGGCATAAATGCACAGGAGAGTCTCTTTCAATTGAAGGCAAGTTCTGCTGTGAGGGGACATAGGATGAGGTTGAAAGGGGATAGACTCAGGAGTAATATGCGGAAATATTTCTTTACGGAAAGAGTGGTAGACGTGTGGAATAGTCTCCCAGTGAAGGTGGTGGACATAAGGACAGTATCTGAATTCAGAAAAGCATGGGAGAAACACACAGGATCTCTAAAGGTAAAAAGAGGATTATTATAGTTGATATGGAAGGGCAGACTAGATAGAAATATGACGGCAGAAATAGACCACATGGCCTATATAGCAACGGTAGCACTGACTATGCATGGAGCCGCACTAAATATGCAGAATAACTTAAAACGCCAGTGCCTGCATTTAAATAAATACAGTCATTGTAGTCACCCCCTGTTTTTTTGAAGACAGGGGTCTATATGGGAAAAAAAAGATACAAATTGCCCCAAAATAGGAAACTCTGCCAAAATTTGGAGCTTTCTGTGTTTTGCTTTGAGGTATAGAAACATAGAAATATGATGACAGAAAAAGACCACATGACCTATCTAGTCTGCCCTTCCATATCAGCTACAATAGACCCCCTTTTGCCTTTAGAGATCCTCTGTGTTTGTCCCATGCTTTTTTGAATATAAATACTGTCCTCTTGTACACCACTTCCACTGGGAGACTATTCCATGGATCCACTACTCTTTCCATAAAGAAATATTTCCGCATATCACTCCTGAATCTATCTCCCTTCACCCTCATCCCATGTCCCCTCGTAGCAGAACTTGCTTTCAATTGAAAGAGACTCTCTCCCTGAACATTTATGCCACAGAGGTATTTAAACATCTCAATCATATCACCTCTATCCCGCCTTTCCTCTAAGGTGTACATATTAAGATCCTTCAGTCTGTCCTCATATGCTTTATAATACTATGAATACTACCAATACCTATGAATACTATGAATACTACCAATACCTTAACTGTAACAATGAATATGTGTTGATATATATGCTATAACACTTGCTGTAAACAACCGATAAGACCCAGTCCTAACGACAAGGACTGGGTCTAACATCTCACATGTAAATAGTCACCTTGCCACCTCTTTTGATGGTCTAATGTAAATAGTCCACCCAGTAAATAGTAAATAGTTCACCCAGTTACAACTCCAAGTTACCGCTCCTGTTCAATGTAAGCACAAGGTAGTTCTGCCTTGACTGTTCGAGAATTGTAAAGAGCACTGATAATAAAGAGTGCGGTATAGAAAAGATTTTAAATAAATAAATAATGAAGACCACTAACCATTTTAGTAGCCACCCTCTGCACCGACTCAATCCTGTTCACATCCTTTTGAAGGTGCAGTCTCCAGAATTGCACACTATACTCCAAATGAGGTCGCACCAAAGACTTATACAAAGGCATTATCACCTCCTTTTTTCTGCTAGCCATTCCTCTCCGTATGCACCCAAGCATCCTTCTAGCTTTTGCCGTCGCCTTTTCTACCTCTTTAGCTACTTTAAGATCATCAGACACAACCACGCCTAGGTCCCGCTCTTCTTTAATGGACAAAAGTACTTCACCCCCTATACTATATTGCTCCCTTGGATTGCTGCAGCCCAAATCCATGACCTTACATTTTTTAACATTAAATCCCAGCTGCCAGATTCTAGACCATTTTTCAAGCTTAGTTAGATCCCTCCTCATCTTATCTACACCTTCCTGGGTGTCTATTCTATTACAGATTTTGGTATCATCCGCAAAGAGGCAAACCTTACCCAACAGCCCTTCTGCTATATCACTAACAAAGATGTTAAAAAGAATCGGACCAAGGACAGATCCCTGGGACACACCATTGGTAAAATCCTCCTCAGAGTGAGCTCCATTTACTTGTACTCTTTGTCGTCTCCCACCCAACCAATTTCTAACCCAAGCAGTAACTTTTGGGTCCATCCCTAGGGTGCTCAGTTTGTTTATAAGTTGCCTGTGAGGAACAGTGTCAAAGGCTTTACTGAAATCTAAATACACCACATCTAGGGCTCTCCCTCGGTCCAACTCCCTGGTCACCCAGTCAAAGAAATCAATCAGATTTGTCTGACAAGACCTGCCTCTGGTGAATCCATGCTGCCTCGGATCCTGTAATCTGTTGGACTCCAGAAACCTCACTATTTTCTCTTTCAGCTGCGCTTCGAATAATTTACTCACCACCGAGGTTAAACTAACTGGCCTGTAGTTTTCCACTACAGTCTTACTTCGGCTTTTGTGTAAAGGGACCATATGTGCCTCATGCCAGTCCTCTGGCACCACTCCTGAATCCAGTGAGGCATTGAAAAGGTCAGTTAGTGGAGCTGCTAGAATGTACTAGTTCCCTCAGCATTCTAGGGTGTATCCCATCTGGTCCCATCGCTTTGTCTACTTTAAGTTGAGATTGTGTCTCACAAACACAGTCTTCTGAAAATTGTTCAAGATGTCCCTTGCTTCTATTCCTGTTTGTGGGTGTTTTCTGAGGTCCTGCTCCTGGTTCTTCATCTGTGAACACAGAACAGAAATATTTGTTAAGCAATTCCGCTTTATCCTTATCAGCTTCTACATATTCCTCCCCTGCACCCTTGAGTCTGACAATAATACCACTTTTGCCCTTCCTCTTCTCACTAATATATCTGAAAAATGTCTTAAACCCCCCCCCCCCCCCATTTTATTGCATCGGCTATTTCCTCCTCCTTTTGAATCTTTGCCTTCCTGACTACTTTGCTAGCTTCTCTAAGTTTTTCAAAATACAGATGCCTGTCTTCCTCTCTCTGTGATCTCTTGTATTTCATGAAGGCCTCCCTCTTTTTCTTCACTTTTTCAGCTACTTCTTTCGAAAACCATAGCAATCTCCTTTTCCTTTTAACTTTATTTACTATTTTAACAAAAAGGTTGGTTGCCCTTAAAATATCCCCTTTCAGTTTTGCCTATTGTTTTTCTACATCCCCCAGCTGTTCCCATCCCACTAACTACTCCCTGAGGTATTGGCCCATCTTGGCAAAGTTAGTCTCCCTAAAGTCTAAGATCCTCACCTTTGAATGGATTCTAACAGCCCTAGTCCTAATACTGAACCACACCATCTGGTGATCACTGGATGCAAAATGATCTCCCACTACAACATCAGAAACACTTTCACCATTGGTAAGCACCAAGTCCAGTATGGCCCCTTCACATGTGGGTTCTGTTACCAATTGCCTGAATAGTTCACCCTGTAGAGAATCCAGGATCTCCTTACTTCTAGATGATACTGCAGCAGGAATGTGCCAATCCTTTGCAAGACTGCCCTATTGCAGGTTCTAAACGTTCATTTGTAATCTGCCAGGTGCGAAGGTGTACTGAAATTCTGCATTAATGAGCTGCTGTGATGCATTATGCAAACCTCTCCTTCATAGGCTGGATGTCTTCATAGGCTGGGGTTTTCCCAAAAAACGGTAACTCCTCCCCACTTGAATTTTGTCATGAAAACTTGCCATGTAAGTTCATTTGTATCCATGGCAAACTTTCTCCAAAATGGGCCGCCAAATCTTAGGATTAAAGCATTGGCCCTATTTATGAAAGGAAATGTTTCAGATATGCATTATCTTTTTCCACATGTTAAACAGTTCAATGAGATAAAAAAAACTCAAAGGAAAAAAAGCAAGCTTTGCACTCAGTGACTAATTAGGAAAGGCTGTCTATTGATTTTTTTTTAATGGTGACACAGCATAAAACAATAACCTCTGAATTATTGGATCGGTAAATTGCTAATTCTTAAGGCTGTGGATACAGCAAAGGAGACAGCAACGTTTTTACTGATGTGCTGTCTTCTGCAATCACCTAAGTTTAAGCATGTCAGAATGGCAGCAGGACTGCTCTTACAAAAATCCACACCCTTCCATTTCCGTATCCAATTCAAGCTTCTCCTTCTAACATATAAATGCATTAACTCTACTGCGCCTCATTACCTTTCTTCTCTTCTCTCTCCCTCCACCCCTCCTCTGCTCCTCCTCCGGCTTTCTTCTCTCTATGCCCTTTTCTTCTTCTGCAAACTCCAGACTTTGTTCTATGTATAAGGAGCGGCAAGGTGAAAAGATCGAACTTCCTCTATCTTTACCTCAAGTCTCTTCTCTCCCTCTCTTCAAATCCATGCCAAAGGCCACATTTGGATCCTAGTCCCTTCTTCTCCTTGTGTCTCCTTCCCTATTTGAACCCCCCTTGTTTTTCTTGTATTATTCTATCTGTCTTGATTATATTGTAAGCTATACGAGCAGGGACTGTCTTCTTTATATGTTTGTACAGTGCTGCGTACGCCTTGAAGCACTATATAAATGATTAACAGTAGTAGTAGTAAAATCTTAGTCATGTTGGCTGACATTTACTGAAACGTGTCATCAGCTGGCATGAAATAATTCCGAGGATAAATGTCAGTTTCTTAAGCCCGGAAGAAGCTTTCGTGCATTTCATTGGTTATCTAACAGGATCTTTTTCAAGCCTTAAGCCTCCAGTTTCATGCTGATACCAATAGGTCCCCTTTTTTTTTTAAAGCATTGTCAAAGTAAGATTATAGTCTACAGAATAGGTTGTAAATCCAGTCCTTGGGATACTCATACCAGTCGGATTTTCAGCACAACCACAATGTATGTCTATGCATGAGAGAGATTTGCATTCAGTGAGGCAGAGCATACAGATATCTCTAGTGCATATTCATCATGGTTATCCTGAACAACTGGTTAGGTGTGTCCTGAGGACTGGGTTGAGACCCCCTAGTCTAAAGCTAACTTCAGCGTCTACTGCATTTAATAAACACTGAGAAGCTTCACCTACTTTGGCCCCAATACAAGTCTCTTAATTAAGAGTTAAAAAGACTGCATGACTTTAATAGGCATTAATTAGTTTCCAAGAGTTGATTATAACAGTTTATGCAAGGTGTACTTCAACGTAAATGCAAAACTTTAAGCCCCATGATTGTCAGATTGATTGGAAGGCAGCTAAATCTAGTGAACTGCTGCAGAGAGTTTCTGGATTTAATTTGTACTCTGTGTTTATGGTGAAAGTATTTCTGCATGTGATTGATTTATCAGCTGCTAAATACTAAACTAGAAGTGGATGCTAAGAGATGGAGACTGTCAAAGAAGTTAATTTATCAATTTACCAGCCTCTCCACAGGAGACTGCCTGTGGTAACAGTGGGAGACCGTCCTAAGGCAGATGCAAGACTGCAAAGTGAACAAGGAAAACAACCTTGCATAATGCGTTTCCAACCCTTCTGAAGATGGGGAAAAAATAAATGTGAAATTATAGATAATTAGCATATCATTACTGAGACATTTAAACTACATCTGAACTCTTTGGCCACTGTAATATTAACAAGTTGTGATTCATTTTATAAAGAAAGACCCTATGTAAGTCTATTTTAGATCTCCCCTTCATACTAGAGGCAGCAAGTCATAGTGATTTTTTTGGAACCCCCTTGATTAAGGGTGCGCAGGGAAAAACATTTAGTTTAATTTCACTGGAGGGGGGAGTCATATTTTTCATCTTTGTGTCGGTTTTTTTTTTTTTTTTTTTAATAGTGCGCCCTATTGCGCAATAGGGAACACTTGCTAAATAGCAAGCACAGTTTCATGGATGTGCGAATAGGGTAAACTATTGTGCAATAGCATGCACTACTGTGCAATTGTGTGTACTATTACCACTTTCATTTCAAAATGAAAGAGCATCCTGACTAAACAGTGTTAACAGTTAGCACGGGGTATAGCACGCGGTAAGCATATCACACTAAATGTTGGTGTGGGGCCTCATGCTAAAAATCTAGGGTAGCATGTACTAGGGCAGGGACAGAGCAGGTTAGGGGCAGAGCATCGGCACTGATGTCACATCACGCTTAGCGTGGGCGTTTTCAGTCCATGCTACCTCAATGGGCATGCTGGATTCAGCTGTGCTGTGCATTAGCAATGCGCTAACCGCAAGGGTATGGACACACATGCCCCCTAAAGTTGGTGCAGGCCTCCCAGCGAGCCCCTAAATGAGTTCCCAGATCATGACAAGATTGCCAGTACCAACAGCCTTCACAATGAAATCTGCCTATAGTATTATACTGATGAGACCAAATAAATATACAATTATATATAATATAGCCAAGTCAAAGGATATGTAAACTTTCTTTCTCAATAAGAAAAAATGTAAGACTAAATCCAGAACAATTTGACATGATAATTTAGAAAAACCAAGAACAGATGAACTCTTATTTTTCATGAAATGGAAGCATTCTTTGTGATTCTAAAAGTTAAAATCATGAACAAAAGCACCGAATTTCATAAGCTGATGAGCGCTGATTTAATTGGCTTTTCTTTAGCCAAGGATGTCCCCCACTGGGAGAATTAGAGGGGCATAGGCCCCTCCATTTCCATTTCTAGTCCCATACCTTTCCTTCTTCCTTCCCACTGACCACTGCTTTCTGTTAGATGTCATCCCTCTGCCCCATTCTCCCCGTTGTTCCATTCACAGTTCACTGAAAAGTTTTTAAACTGGTGTGCGCACATACACTTAAATCTCAGGAGTGACCCAGTTCATGATCTCATGATATCAATGGGATGTGCCACCCTTGAGGTTTCAATGTGTTCACACCCGCACAGCTTCACAGTATTTTTTATTTATTTTATTTATTTATTTACATTCTCTTATATACCGCGCTATTCTGCATCAGTGCAGTTTACATTGAACAAACTGAAATTACATTGAACAGGGCATTATAACTTGGAGATAACTATTTTACAGGGAACATGGGCTATGGAGGGTTAAGTGGCTTGCCCAAGACCACAAGGAGCACCTGTGGGACTATAAACCCCAGTCCTTCCGGCCCAAGGTTGCTGTCCTCTAGTGGGATTTGAACCCCTGACCTTCCGGCCTGAAGTACCTTGCCCCAACCACTAGGCCACTCCTCCACTCAAGTATCATAGCAAACAGTGAATGGAGCAACGGGGAACATGGAGCAGAGAGTTGGCTTCCAACAGAAGGCAGTGGTCAGTGGGGAGGAAATAGGTAAAGCATGGACTAGTACTGGTGGTCTGATGGAGGTAGAGTAATGGCATGGAGCAGGTGCTATGGAGGTTCGGGGAAGGAGAGTAGATAGAGAGGTGGAAACTGGAAAGGGAGAGGCGAAGGGTAGGATGCTGGGGGACTAAGGGAAAAGTGGGAGAATGGATGCTGGGGAATTAGATGGAGGAAGATGCATAGGAGGGGAGATAGAGAGGCAGGTGTACAGAAAGGGGGAGAGGAAGAGGCAATGAGGATGGTTGCAGGGGATGAATGCTTGTGCAGGAGATAAGGATGCAAGAGTGTGCATTGTGGATGCAGGTGATTGGGGAATGAGATAGGAGATGAGTGCTGGAAATATATGGAGACTAGGGACAGAGTTCAATGGGAACTTGGGGATTGTTTATGAGAACAGAACAGACTTGGGTCTTGGCTGGGTATTGGGTAGGTTAGGGAGACTAGGGGCTTATTGCTTGGGGTGGAAGAAAGATGTTTGAATTTGAGCAGGGACTCGGGGATTAAGAGGACAGTGGGAACTAAGTAATTGGGTGTGGAGGGTTAGAGTAAGGGTGAGTTAGATGGAATTAGGAAAGGCGGGAAAGAAGTTTTGAGTCAGAATAGAAGGACAGGGGGGATATGGAAGAGGAGAGACAGAGAAGGGGAAGGAAGTAAAAGAGGGAATTGGAGCCTGGATAAGGGGTAAGAGACAGAAGAAAGGGCCCAGAGATAAGGGAGGCCATCAATGACAAGATAGAGACAAGGCTGGAGAAAGAACAAGAGGAAGAGAAAGGTACAGTAAATGAGTATGGAGGGTGCAAAAGACAGACTAGAGAGTGGTAAAAGGGGAAGGGATAGGAGATTTGGAAATAATGAAAGAAAGGGGGAAATGGGAGGTGAGACAGAGATGGAAAGCAGGTAGGTAGGTAGGGTAGAAGTGAAAGAGGGAGACTAAAGGTTGGTGGGTGACAGAAGGGAAGATGGATGAATAAAATCCTGCTATGACTGTACAGAGGGGCAGAAAAAAGAAATGGAGAAAAAATGCTGAAAGGGAAAATCATAGTCAGAGATAGATGTAAAGGAGGAAAGGAAGATGAGCGTGAAGAAAGAGAAAATAGAAAAGAGACCCTGGGAAAGGCCATAGGAGAAGATCAACAAGTGGAAAAGAGAGACCAGGAATAGCCTATTATCAGATACAGCAAAGCACATAAAACCTCTTTTCTTTTTGAGATTTTATTAATGGAAATAGGTCAGCTTTGAGAATGTGCATTTCTTACACTTTTTGTTTTTGCATTTCCTTCAGTGTTCCGCCATTTAATGTCTGGCTTCCAGGGGTTCTGTCTGCATGTTTTGTAGTCCCTCTTCTGTTTTAGCTAAGGGTCGGTTGTGTTCTGCATATGATTCCACTTGCATGCAGTTTCACTGTAGGGATCTGTGATATTCCAGTTTGTTCTATTAACACAGTAGGAGGTCTATTGGAGTGTGGAGGCTTGGTATAATGTTTACAGTGCTGCCTTTTCATAGGTCAAGCTTTTCTGTTTGAGTACTGGGAGATTAATAAGCCATTTGTCATATTTACCATAACATCGGATGAGTTCTGATAACATTGTGCAGGATATGAGCGTGGGCCAGTGCAGTAATGGAAATCCTTATGCAGTATCTACAGGGCAGATGCTGGCCACTCCCCCTGTATTCACCTCCCAGGATTTGCACCTACCACACAGCATTTTGACATATGCTGCACAGTAGGTATAAATTGCATACCGTGCTTTATTAAACAAGCTCCTAAGTGTTGCTGGATGCCATTGCCTTAAATTAAAGCCACATATTCAGCACCAGCACTGAATATCCAGTTTGCCCGGATTGTAGTTTTGCAATCCAGTCACTGGCGATATTCTGCCACTAATCAGATTACAAAGCCACATAAAGTTGTTTTATTTTGGGGGGGTTTTAGTGCCATCAAGTCAGTGTTGACTCATAGTGACCCAGCTACCTCTGGGTTTTCTTGGCAATGTATCACTGGAAGTAGATTGCCAGCCTTTTCTTCTGAGGCAATGGAGAGTAAAGTGACTTGCCCAAAGTCACAAGGAGTGCCAGTGGGAATCAAACCCTTGATCTTCTAGGTACTAGGCAGTTGCTCTAACCACTAGGCTACTCCTCCACACCACATAAAATTAAGACAGCCTTTTACTTGTCCAAACGTTATGTGGTTTGACTATCCAGTTAGTGGCTGAAAATTGCAACAGACTGCAGAGTAGTTGGTACGGTGCTATCTAGATAGTGCCAGGGCATTAAGCCAAGGTAAGAGGAGATAATATCCTTCTTAGCAACATTTACTACTATTACTACTGTCACGCCCCGTCGTCCGCCTAGGCAGTTGCCTGACGTCGGATAAGGTGTGATAATTACTTTCAAGAGACTGCCCAGTGCAAAGGCTCCTGGGAGTCATAGTTCAAAGCACCTGTAGTTGTGAGCTAAATAAAGCTGGAGCCGAGTTGAAAGCAAACAGGAATATTTTTTTATTTTTAAGCCTCCCTTGGCATAGAGAACTTCAATATGAAGCTTGGCATTACATGAAAACTTGAAGTAACAAAATACAAGATAAGAAAATCAAAACAGCTTTCTTCAGCATTAGAAAAAATCCTTCTTCTGGCAAATAAGGTTTTTTTCTCAAAAATGCTTAAACACAAATGTTCCTTTTTCTTATTCAGGGTAAATGCAAAAACTCTTCTCACAGAATAGACTTCTTCTTTGTACAAACTTTAGAGCTTGTTCCTGGTTCTTAATTAGAGCACATGAGACTTTAAAACGTTAGGCATTTTTACGTCTCACTCAGCACAGCAAACACTCTAATTAAAACTCTTCTGGCTCTAAAAAGGTTAGGTAATCCAAACAAACTGTACCTTTCTGTAGCAGATGCAAAAGACAGTTCTTTACTCGACTACCTGTGACAAATCACATTCCATACAAATCTCTGGATCAGTTAATGGAACCTCTTCTTTAATCTCCATTGATTCACACATAGAACCGGAGAGGTCTGAGTCCTCATCAGCAGACACCTGTGCTTCTGCTCGGGGAACAGAATACCTCTGCTTCTCAATTACTTCCTGGTTCTGTAATAAACTTTGTAGTAGCTCTAACACATTAGCTCTCTCATGGTTAAAGACTTTTCCATATGCTGGCTCCTGGCTCAATGCATAAAGCTTGCTGGCTATTATGTCTTCCTGAGACTTGGGTTTGTTAAGAGAATCAGTTTTGCCTCTGAGACGTCCTTTCAAGAATGGCTCTCTGCTCTTGCTGAAGCCATATGGTTTCAGGATATCTGCAGCCTGATTATCTCCCCTCCAGGAATACAGCTCCTGACCTGAACAAGGTTTCTCTTCAGCCTGTTCCTCTGAGAATGGGGTCAGTCTCCCTTCCTCTCCTGGGAAGTGTGTAATGCTGGCAGCTCCTTTCCTTCCAGCTGCACTCCTTGAGCTATCCTCTGAGTTCAACGCTGAGCTCCGTCCTGAGCTCCTCAGTGCACTCCTCAGTGAACCCTTCCGTGAACTATCATCTGATCTCTGCCGTGAACTAACTTTCTCTGCCCTCATGGGTTTATAAGCATGTGACTTGCTGCTCTCCTTCCACCCCGCCCCCAGCTGAGTTGTATCAGCACCCTTAGCTATTATGGACCTGGGGCGTGGCTTCTGCCCAGCAAGTTCTGACTGACTGATTTTTTCAATGCTGACTTTGGTTTTAAAGTGAGCCTTTTTTTCTTTTTCCCTCTGTCTAGGGGAAATTTCCTGTATTCCCTCTATTTCCATGGGAATCTGACCATCTTCGCCATCACACTACTGAGCATTGTTATAGCGCTACATGATGTACACGGCGCTGCACAGACACAGTCTTGTCTGACAAATCTGATTGATTTCTTTGACTGGGTGACCAGGGAGTTGGACCGAGGGAGAGCTATAGATGTGGTGTATTTAGATTTCAGTAAAGCCTTTGACACTGTTCCTCACAGGCGACTTATAAACAAACTGAGCACCCTAGGGATGGACCCTAAAGTTACTGCTTGGGTTAGAAATTGGTTGGGTGGGAGGCGACAAAGAGTACAAGTAAATGGAGCTCACTCTGAGGAGAAGGATGTTACCAGTGGTGTGCCCCAGGGATCTGTCCTTGGTCCGATTCTTTTTAACGTCTTTGTTAGTGATATAGCGGAAGGGCTGTCGGGTAAGGTTTGCCTCTTTGCGGATGATACCAAAATCTGCAATAGAGTAGACACCCAGGAAGGTGTAGATAACATGAGGAGGGATCTAGCTAAGCTTGAAGAATGGTCTAGAGCTTGGCAGCTGGGATTTAATGTTAAAAAATGTAAGGTCATGCATTTGGGTTGCAGCAATCCAAGGGAGCAATATAGTATAGGGGGTGAAGTACTTTTGTCCACTAAAGAAGAGCGGGACCTAGGCGTGGTCGTGTCTGATGATCATAAAGTAGCAAAACAGGTAGAAAAGGCAACGGCAAAAGCTAGAAGGATGCTTGGGTGCATACGGAGAGGAATGGCTAGCAGAAAAAAGGAGGTGATAATGCCTCTGTATAAGTCTTTGGTGCGACCTCATTTGGAGTATAGTGTGCAATTCTGGAGACTGCACCTTCAAAAGGATGTGAACAGGATGGAGTCGGTGCAGAGGGTTGCTACTAAAATGATTAGTGGTCTTCATTATAGAGCATATGAGGACAGACTGAAGGATCTTAATATGTACACCTTAGAGGAAAGGCAGGATAGAGGTGAGATGATTGAGATGTTTAAATACCTCCGTGGCATAAATGTTCAGGGAGAGAGCCTCTTTCAATTGAAAGCAAGTTCTGCTACGAGGGTGAAGGGAGATAGATTCAGGAGTGATATGCGGAAATATTTATTTATGGAAAGAGTAGTGGATCCGTGGAATAGTCTCCCAGTGGAGGTGGTAGAGATGAGGACAGTAACTGAATTCAAAAAAGCATGGGACAAACACAGAGGATCTCTAAAGGTAAAAAGGGGACTGTTGTAGTTGTTGATATGGAAGGACAGATTAGATAGGCCATGTGGTCTTTTTCTGTCATCATATTTCTATGTTTCTATGTTTGTCAGCCTTAATTAGATTGAAAGCTCTGAAGAGCAGGGACCGTCTTTATATGTGTCTGTACAGCAGTTGTAGCGATGCCATGTAGCGCTATATAAAACTGAGCAGCAGTAGTAATAGTAGTAGAATATGCTCCCCCTCCCCCCAATTATATTTAAAACAAATAGGACAAAATACCTTTTCATTCTCTGTGGATCAGATACTGGCAGTTAGCATAGCTGCACTTAAAAAACTTTCAGACAAGTCCCTGAAGGAAAGATCCAATAACCATCATTAAGAAAGACTTGGGAAAAGTCATTGTTTATCCCTGGAGGCAAGCGGCATGGAATCTTCCTACTTTTTGGGATAAGTTAGTCAGGGATTTGTGATCCTGATTGGCCACTGTTAGAAATACGATACTGGGTTTGATGGACCTTTAGTCTGACGCAGTATGACAATTCCTTATATTTTTATGAACTCTGGGCTAAGGAGGGTTATCCCATTGCTCATTCACATGCAAATACAAGTCTATGCAAGCAAAAAACAGGTTACCCAAGTTCAAACACCAGGGAGAAAACAAAAGTTGCATTTAATATGTCTTCAGAGCCTGTTTCACGTTCTAACTTTAACTGCCCCTGGATTATAATAAAAGTATGAACTTAATTCAGTGCTAAGCAAAAAGGGGAGAATTATTTTTTCCTGCTTACAATTTTATTACCTTCTTCATTAGCCTTTCCTTTAGCATTAGGGTATTCATTAACCTTTCTCAAACAGTATGCTCAGAATGCATTACTTGTCTTGATCAGAGATTCACAGCATGGAGGTTGCTAAGACACATCTTCAAAATGGCAGAGAAAAAGTGAACAATCACCCTGGAGTCTGCTGGTGCCACTAAAGCTTCCGATAATCTTCCTGCTGTTGCTGCTTCTGCTACTCAAGAGAAGAATATTTAATCTATCCTTGTGTTGAAGCTATTATAATTTATCTGCAGAATCCACACTCATCTCTATTGCCATTCTCTCCTTCCCATAATATGCAGTTTTTAAAAAAACATTTATTCTTTTGCTCTGCTATGTAAGTAGAAGATGATATTCATTTGAGGTGATCCACATGTTTTATTTGCGTTCTCCGTTTTCTTTCCAATCTAACAATTTTGCTGTAAAAGTTCTATTTCTCCATAATCTTTAGCATTTAGGAAATTACGTACACAGCTAGAGCCTGCGTACACTTTTCCAACAAACCTAGTTAGAAGATGACAGATATTTCATCATTTCTCTTCTAGCAAAACAATGAAAGAAATAATAAAATTTAAACCTTATAATGTTATTTGTTATAAAGTACTAATAGCCGTAACGAGGGTCATTTGTAAGATCTGGATGCCCATAGGCAAGAGAACAAATCCCAGAGAGCGGGTAAAAGGAGGGAGGTGGAGGGTATTGGAGATCCCAGAGTGGAAAGCCAGAAAAGGAGCAGAGGATGGTCATATTGCTACAGTGGCACCACACTGCCCAACTTATCTCCACTCCATGCTTATACCACACACATTTCCTCATCCAATCGCCCAAAAAAATCTGCTTCTTGTGCTGCCTGTCTCAAGAGCCAAACTTAACTCCAGCAGATGGTCTGCATTCTTCTTCCTAGCACCCAAACTCTGACATACCCCGCCTCCTAGTCTTTGACTAGAACCTTTGTATAAAAAAACAAATTTCGGAGTTGGGTTGAAGACCCATCTTTTTGCTTTGGCTTTTGAAGGGCTCCAAGGCCCTTGGCTTTGGTACAGCGCTCAAGAGTGTCAGGTTCTTTCTTCGGCTCTTTCTCCTGCTGCCTCCTGTCCCTAGCTTAATCTTTCCTTTGTTCTTGATTTCCTGTCATTTGTGGAGTTCCTTTCCTAACTTGTATTTATATTCTGTGAACCGCCTTGGTATTTTTTGATGTGAGGTAGTATAGTAAACCCGTCCTAAATATAAACAAGCATGTGCACATGACCCTAAAGTAATCCGGAGCAGGCTCCCTTTTGGACTGCATATTTGATGCCTTCAAAGTTTTGAACCCTAGGCAGTTGCCCTGTTTCCTATCCCAAAATCTGGGCCTGGCAGTAATAAAAATATCTTCAATATAAATGGTACATTTTCTCGAATTGTAGATTCTAATTCGTCTTTGTTCGGTTTTGACCTAACAGTTCTCTCCTGTTCCTATATCTTCTAGCTCATTTAGAACCAGGCTGAGATCTGGTGCCATAAGCCTTCATTCACATTACTCTGGCATTTTTCCCATCCTCTCCTCCCTAACCACATACACACTTTGCTTAGGCTTTGCAGCAACAATCCCGATAACCATAAGTATTTAATCGACTGTTTAGATGTCACTTCATGCAAATGTCACAGCTCCCCACACCACCTGGGACTCTGAATGCTTAGCACTGGGCTCTACTCCATTTTTAATTAGTTAATGGAAAAAGGGTAGAAGTTTTAGTTGAGGTATGAATGTGTTTGCCCACAGTGACAGGGGGGACAAAAGGCAAGACTCAAAGCAGCCAACTTACAGTAAGTGACTGTACCAAGAACCACATAAGTATCATCAGGAAAAATCTTTTTTCACAGCAACGGTGGTAGATGCTTGAAATGCCCTCCTGGTAGAGGTGGTGGGGATAAAAACAGTGACGGAATTTAACAGAGAAGCTCTCTACTTCTACTCAAAACCAAACTTAAATGGCCTTTATACTTCAAAAGAGCATAGTGGAGATATACCTGCAAGGAGCAGCCGTTAGAACCTTAACCTAATGGGCAGACTGGAAGAATCACGCTGGTCTTTTTCTGCAGTCATTTACTATGCTACTATTTCTTTAGGGTTTTCTATATTAAATGGTTTACTCTAGTGGACAAGGATGCCTGCATCCTGGTCTGGCCCTTATTTATTTATTTTATTTATTTATTTACATTCTCTTACATACCACGCTATTCTGCATCAGTGCGGTTTACATTGAACAAACTGAAATTACACTGAACAGGGCATTATAACTTGGAGATAACTATTTTACAGGGAACATGGGCTATGGAGGGTTAAGTGGCTTGCCCAAGACCACAAGGAGCACCTGTGGGACTAGAAACCCCAGTCCTTCCGGCCCAAGGTTGCTGTCCTCTAGTGGGATTTGAACCCCGACCTTCCGGCCTGAAGTACCTTGCCCCAACCACTAGGCCACTCCTCCTACCCACATCATTTGCAGCTAGATTTTCATATTCCTACTTTGACAGAGCAGAGATAGGATTAATGAAACAAGACTAGAAATATGGATAGCTAAGTTGAAAAGCAGGGATTTTTCAGACCTGGTATTAGCAATGGTTGCCTGGTCTATTTCCTTAAAGCAGTTATCTAACAAAACTGCCCTTTTTAAAACCTCTATTTTCAAAAATTCGGACTACACCACCAAGCTGAGAGATGTTGGAGGAATCTACCATCTGAGAGTAATCTAGTCCTTAGTATAATCGTCCAATAACAGTAGATGTTATCTGCTATGGCGTGATATTTAACCTCCAAAAGGTTCCACCAGTTCTTTGGGACTTACACTGAAAAGTAATGACTGTACAGACT
This sequence comes from Ichthyophis bannanicus, assembly GCA_033557465.1. Lineage (NCBI taxonomy): Eukaryota > Metazoa > Chordata > Amphibia > Gymnophiona > Ichthyophiidae > Ichthyophis > Ichthyophis bannanicus. The sequence goes on along the minus strand of CM066043.1, from coordinate 178,979,306 downwards.
TTTTCTGAAAATAGGTAGGCAATATCTGCAAATGTTTTGAATGCTATCCGCTTCCAGAAAGTCTCCCTATGGGGTTGTCATATGCTTGTTGGAGCGACTTTATGCTAACTACTCGGTGGACTATCCACTAGATTGATACACTCCAGCAGTAATTAAAGCTCTGAAAAATGAGATTTATCCCAGTGTAGTGCAGCTTAACAATTCATCTTTATCTCAGGATATTGCTCCCTCTGCCTTAAGGCAAGCGAGACTTCATCCGATTTAGATAAAGGGCTCCTTAAGTGCATCCAATCCAGCTACCAGCTTTATCTAAGATTCACAAGAATATTCTGGTTCAGCTAGTAGAATCCATTGATGATCATAATTTACTAAACCCCTATCAATATGGGTTCAGGCATGCACACAGCACTGAAACACTATTGTTATCTGGCAATCCAACAGGAATATTCAACTTCTACTTGTTGTGGGGGGGGGGGGGAGGAGTACAGGCAAAAAAATGTAATTTTGTTTAGTTTCCTGTGTTTGCAGTTTCTATTTTTTATTTCTTTTTGTTTTACTTTTATATATTTTAATTTCAATGCAATTTTCTTACCAGATTTTTTGAGGTACAGGGGCTAATTGTAGCTTTTACTTTCTTAGACATGGTTTCATAGAATTTCTGAACTGGATCGCTAATTAGACAACCAGGATCTGGAATAGGCTTGGTAAATGTCTCAGATAGTATATAGCAGTGATTCCCAAGCCTGTCCTGGGGGCTCACCAGCCAGTCAGATTTTCAGGCTATCCACTATGAATATGCAGGAGGTAGATTTGCATGCAGTGGAGGCAGTATATGCAAATCTCTCTCATGAACAGCTTCCTAGGAATCATAAGGAAAGGAATAGAAAATAAAACCTAGGGTCTTATACTGCCTCTGTATCACTCCATGGTGCAACCGCACCATGAGTATTGTGTTCAGTTCTGGTCACCATGTCTTAAAACTGATAAAGCAGAATTGGAAAAGGTACAGAGAAGAGCCACCAAAATAGTAAAGGGGATGGAAGGATGTCCTTATGAAGTAAGGCTTAAAAGGTTATTGCTCTTTAACTTGGAAAAAAGATGGCTGAGGGGAGATATGATAGAGGTCTATAAAATAATAAATGGAGTGGAGCAGATATACATACATTGGTTGTTTACTCCTTCAAAAAGTAGAAAGACTACGGGACGCGCAATGAAGCTACAATATGGCACATTTAAGACCAATCGGAGAACATATTTTTCACTCAACGCATAATAAAACTCTGGAATTTGTTACCGGAGGTTGTAGTAAAAGCTATTAGTGTAGCTGGGTTCAAAACAGGTCTGGATGAGTTCTTGGAGGAAAAGTCCATAAACCATTATTATAGAGGACTGGGAAAATCCACTGCTCATCCCTGGGACAAGCAGCATGGAATGTGTATACCTTTGAGAACCTGACAGGTACTTGAGACATGGAATGGCCACTGTTGGAAACAGGATATGGTCTTGATGGACCCTTGGTATGACCCAATGTTCTTATAATATTTATAGTGGATATTCAGAAATCCCAACTGGCTGGGGAGCCCCAGGACAGGTTTCGTAACCACTGGTATATAGTAACTGGGAATTTCACATGAGGCTTCAGGATGGTAAGTCCAAGAGCTCAACAAGGAAAACATTTTAACATGGGTTCCAAGATACTTTTCCCAGAACTTACAGGTTTAGAAACAAGGCAGAAGAAAAATCTGTGGAGCAAGTCTCTAAAGCATAAGTCAAGGCAAAAGAATCTAGGAAAGGGTTTCATGGAGCTCAAGTCCAATGGATAGTCACAACAAAACAAATTGCACTAAAGTTCTGGAAGATGAGAACTCCAGGTCGGAAGGCACTCAACTGGCTACTGGGGAGGAGCTGAAGACTTCTCAGAGTAAAGTCAGCATTTATGATGTGGTTGGATCAAAGCCCTCGGGACGTCTGACTGCTGATACAGCTGCACCTAAAATGAGAGTCAGAAGCTGTAAAGATGTCTTTCATATTGGGGCATGGAACATACGAAGCATGAACCAAGGAAAGTTGGAAGTGGTCAAGAATGAAATGGAATGTGTACAACTTGATCTGCTGACATCGGGCACAGATGATCACATGGTCTACTATGCTGGAAATGAAAGACAGAAAAAATGGCATTTATAATTAAGAGAAACATACAAAAACTGTAATGAAATACAATGCAGTCAGTGAACGCTTAATTTCTATTCATCTATGAGGAATGCCTATCAGCACAACTATAATTGAAGTATATGCCCCAAAAACATTTGCAGAAGAGGATGAAATTGATGAGTTCTATGAACAAGTGCAAGCTGAAATCGACAGAACATGCAAACAGGATATCCTGATAGTCATGAGTGACTAGAATGAACAAAGAAGGCGGCAAAATGGTTGGAAAATATAGACTTGGCAACAGAAATGAAGCTGGAGAAAGACTGATAGAATTCTAGAAGACCAACGATCTATTCATTTCAAACATCTTCTTCCAGCAACACAAGCGGAGACTGTATACATGGATTTCACACAATGGATTGTACAAAAATCAAATTGACTACATCTGTGGAAGTCAACGATGGAAAAACTCTATAATATCAACAAAGACAAAACCTGGAGATGATTGTGGTACAGATCACCAACTACTAGTATACAAACTCAAGCTAAAGTTGAAAAAGAGCAAGTCACTCATGAATGTAGCAAATATGACCTTGAGAAAATACCAGAGAATTTAAAGCCTGCCTGCAAAATCGATTTGCTGCTTTAGATACAAATGACAGAGCTCCAGAAGAATTATAGGATGACATCAAGAAGGTTGTGTTGGAAGAAAGTGAAGTCTCTACAAAAGATGTAAAAGCAAAAATGGCCAAAATGGATTGCAGAAGACTCTTTAAAAATTGCCCAGAAATGATGAGAATCTAAAGCCAGAGGAGAAAGAGAGGCACTTACAGAACTCAGAGATTTCCAACGTGCAGCAAGATAGGACAAGGAGAAGTACTACAATGACACATGCAAGGAAATAGAGGAAGAACAAGATCGGCTTTCCTAAAGTTATGAGAGTAAAAGAAAAAATTCCAGCCTTGAATTGTAATGTTACAAGATGCTCAAGGATCTATATTGAATGATGCTGAGAAGATCAAGAAAAGGTGGAAAGAATATATAGAATTTTTATATGATAAAGATCAAGTGGATCAACAGCCATTTCAACCTGTACCTTATGTTCTGGAACCATTGATGATGAAAAAAGAAGTCGAAGCAGCATTGAAAGTCTTATCAAAGAACAATGCAACAGGCATTGATGGCATGCCCATAGAAGTATTACAGCAATCTGATGCAGCTGTTACCATACTTACAAGCTTCTACCAGGAAATTTGGAAGACAACATCATGGCCAACTGACTGGAAAAGATCTGTGTTTACACCAATACTAAACAAAGGTGATCAAAACTGACTGTGGAAATTAACGCACAATCGCTCTGATCCCACATGACAGTAAGATTCTACTGAAGATTATTCAACAAAGACTACAGCCATACCTGGAACAAGAACTACCTGAAGTGCTAGCAGGGTTCAGGAAAGGGCAAGGAATGAGAGACATCATCACGGATGTAAGATGGATCCTTGAAAAGAGAAAAGAATACCAAAAGGATATCTATTTGTGCTTTATTGATTACAGCAAGGCTTTTGTCTGTGTAAACCATGAGAAACTCTGGAACACATTAAGAAGCATGGGTATACCAGAACACCTGATTGTTCTCTTGCAAGACATTTACATTGATCAAGAAGCGACATTTCAAACGGAACAAGGAGAAACAGAATGGTTTAAAATCAGCAAAGGTGTACAACAAGGCTACATACTTTCCCCCTACCTGTTTAATTTATATGCAGAATAAATCATCAGAGAAGCAGGATTGTATGAAGACAACAGAGGTGTGAAGACTGGAGGAAGACTCATCAACAACCTTCGCTATGCTGATGATCCACATTATTGGCTGAATGTGAAGACAATCTGAAACATTTGCTTCTCAAGATCAAGGAATATAGTCTTAAAATGGGCCTGCATCTCAATGTAAAGAAGACAAAGATCATGACTACTGGCAAAATCAATAAGCTCATCATTGACTGAGAAGAAATTGAAATAGTAGACAACTTTAACCTACTTGGATCAACTATCAATAAGGAAGCAACAAGCAGTCAAGAAATCTGACAACGCATTGCTCTTGGCAGATTGGCTGTGAAGGACCTAGACATGATTCTCAAGAGCAGAGATGTCTCTCTCCATACAAAGATTCGACTTGTTCAAGCTATGGTATTTTCAATAACGTCATATGGATGTGAAAGCTGGACAGTGAAAAAAATACAGGAAGAAAATTGAAGCCTTTGAATTATGGAGCTGGCGACAAATATTGTGTATACCATGGACTGCCTGAAGAACAAACCAGATAGTACTAGAGGGGATCAAACCTAAGCTTTCTTTAGAAGCTCAGATGACAAGACTTCAACATTCATACGTTGGACACATCATGCGAAGAGAGAGATCATTAGAGAAAGACATCATGCTTGGCAAGATAGAGGGTCAACGGAAAAGAGGAAGGCTAGAAATAAGATGAATCGATACAACAGCAGCTATGGGTGCCCGTCTGTCAACAATGAGCCATCGACTTGACGGCACTTAACAACAACAGATACAGCAGTATATAAACTCAGCTAAGTAAATAAATAAATAAGAATTTCTGACTATGAAAAACATTTTGGACCTTATAATAAAGACAAAGATGAGGTATAATATTTATCGAGTAAGCTGTGGGTTTTTTGAGCTTATATTCATATGGATCGATGATGAAATGAGAGCAATCCTGGTTCATTAGCCTGGGATCTCCTTTTGCTTTGCATGCTGCAAGTTATATAGCTCTTTAAACTTGAGGCCTATTTAACAAACATTTATGTATTTATATTTTGAAGCTTCTAAGTGAGAGTAGCACACCAACCTAAACATGCCTCTGGGAAAACTCATTTTACCTGGGTGGATGGCTCTTTGAAAACTGCCCTCTAGGTGCCAAACTAATAGACTCTCATGACAAACCCCTCTGGCCATCCTTGATTTGTTCTGTGCTGGTAAGTGGATAAGCATTAGTAAGATTAGTCAGAAGAAGCCAAATATTTTTTTTCATGTTCCATAATGCTATGCTGTGTGGCATCCTTTATACTGTATCTATATCAAGTATCTGCTATTCCTTCCCAACACACTTAGATCTGAGAGCTCCAGACCCAGCACCATTGGACCTGAGAGACCCTGATCTGGCTCCTTGTACTATCTAAGCTTGTTGTCCGTAGACTGTCATTCTATAGAAAATGTCTTAAACTTTAGTTTCACTACTGAAGGTGTAATTAAAAAATTTCAACATTAAAAAAATCTGTGTTACTTTAAACAGGCGTTGACACAATTTGCTGTATCTATAGCAATAGCTCATTACCATGCTATTTGCACAGAAGGGTATAGTATCTATGATGTAGTCTATAGAGTGTTGACTGTCCCTCTACAGAGGGATTATCAATAGGCCCCTTTAAGAGAGCCTACAGCCCACAGTTCAGGGCTGGGAGGCCGTGGCTCCCAGGGTCAGGTTAAAACCCCAACAGGCTGCAGGAGGAAGAGAGGCTTGTAGAGCCAGGGATCCTTTCCAGGCAAGCCGTGTGAAGGTAGGAGCTTAACTGGGGCTGGAGGAAGGGCCGAGAGACCCAGGATGTGAAGGTTTAACAAACCGTGTCTGAATAAAAACACATTTTGCTTTCCCTGAACTGCTGTCTGTTTGGTGTTTTAACAGAAAGCCCCTTCCCACTGCACACCACACTAACATTTTAGCACACTTTGCTAACTTGGTCATAATTTTGGTGCATTAACCCCCCCCCCCCCCACTAAAATGATAGTAGAAAAGTGTGGCAAGGATAGTACACCTTATTATATCAGTGTACATACCCTTAATGAACAAGGACAAGTACATCAATATACCATATTATTAAAATCAATGGCATGTTGGACAGATGGAATAGAATGTACTAGGAATGAGTATCAAACTGAGTTTCTCTTTCACTACCTCTGTTTCCATCCCCCCCCCCCTTCTCCATTTTATAAATTATTATTCAGCATTTTTTATTTGCTAAGGGCCTGATTCTGTAAAGCAAATAGCGGGGCTGTACATCCCGGTGGGACGTGCAGCCCCGCTAGCCGTCTGGCCTGAATGCAGAGAAACTCTCTCCCCATGCACAGAGCCTCTGAGAGCCACAGAGAGCTGGATGGGGGTGGCACAGAGGTGAAGGAGTGTGAGCGGCGGGCCAGGCACCCGGACGAACAGGGCTGATTCAGATCATAGCCCTGTACATCCAGGGATCACCAGGAGGATATCCAGCTTATTCCACCATGGAGGTGGACTAAGCACAGGGCGCCCATGCGCTCCAGCCCGGCAGTCCCCCCAGAAGCAACAGAACTACAGGAGGGAGTCCCCGCTGCCCGATCCCGGCAGACCCCGTCGAGGGTTGGGCAGCGGAAAAACTGGTCTGGCGGGGTGTCTGGATCCACAAAAAAACAGCACTAGCCACTCAACCGAGCAGGAGCAAAAAAAAGAAGCGGCAGATACACACCCAATAGACTTAAAAACTTTATTAAACCAAAGGGGTGGCCAAAACCCAACACAGGCCGTGTTTCGTAATCACTTCATCAGGGGCTATCCAGGCACACTAAAAAACAAATTATATAAATTAATAAAATCAAACTTAAAAACAATAAACATATGAAAATAATGGGTTAAGAAAATTAGAAATGAAAATCAAATTATAAACAGTAATATATAATAAAAGCATAAAGGCCAAAATGGACTATATCAATAAACAGATGTCTTAAGAACCTTAGTAAAAATCATAAAAACCATATATAATCTAGATGTATCTAACGTATTTAATTGACCAACCGCTCCATAAATAAAATAACACAGAAAATTCATTTATATACACATATATAATTAAATATAAAAATATGTATAATATAAATAAATAAATAATTAAAAATATGAACACTAATTGGAATACAAAAAATAAAAAATAAAATAACTAAAACATTTATAAGTATAAAATACATTATACAAAATTACACAAAAAATATATATAAAATTATAAAACACAACTATAATCCATTGCGAAACAAGAAGGGATGAGGAGACTAAAAGAGTAGGACCGATCCAAAACTAAATGTGTTAATACTGAAAAATCACATATTATAAAGATGGATATTACCTGTGGGTATGGAGTACAAAGACTCCACCAGGTTCGATAGAAAAACTGGCAGATACTAATATCAGAATAGCTTCTAGAAAAAATAAAAATAAACCCATGACCCATACGCCACATTAGAAAATAATGGAAGTTATGTTAGTTATTTAAAACAATATCTTGCATTACAAGAAGTGATGACAGATAAAATTATAAATATGTTTACATTATTCATAAATTATAAAAAAACCATGGATATTGCCCCATTGACATATAAATTATGTATCTTTATTTTAAAATCTAAACGTGTTGTCCCTCTTAAAATTCATAATCATAAATATAACCAGTGCTAAACCCATACTCTAATTGAGTAAATAAGATCATCTTTGTGAACGGCTCTATGAACATTGATTTAAATATATGTCTAAAAAACTATAAATGTTGCTCTCATAAAAATGTATTTTAATACTATCCCTATGAAAACAACTAATGAGCAAAATATGGTCTAAAATAGAGTCAAATATAGGGCTGGAAGGGCTAGATGGACATAATATAATTACCTTGTTATATACCTATAGTTATAAAACTGTAGGGGCTGTAAATCTTGCCCTTATAAAATAAATATATTCTTTAATTTTAAAAGGTAAATGTTATACCCATAAAAATATAAATATATTACTTTATTTTTAATATAAAAATTATTATTTAAAAAATACTATACTCATTAAAAGACCATAAACATGAACATGACCTATAAAAAACAAAAGAGAACTCAATAAACGTAATATAATTGTATAGTTATATTATTTTAAAATATTGAAGGCTATAAATACTGCCCTAATAAAATTAAATAAATAGATTCTTCTATTTTAAAATATAGAATGTTTTGGATGTTATCCCCACTAAGAACTCATGAGCATAAACATAAACGATCATAAATGATACAACAATTGAATCAATGAAAATCATCATAAAAGGCATAGTATATAGAATGTGTAAACAAGAGAGGGGGTTATCTAAAAAATCTTATATTAAAAAATCTTATGTAAAACAAAACAAACACCCATCGGTTGTTAAAACTAATAAGAACGCATTGAACACCATAAAAACATAATAGAACCTTATAAAAATCAAAAAAGGAGAATCAGAAGATATTCAAGAACAATTCAAATAGAATTGTAGACTCATTAAAATCTTTCTTGCCTTAACAACATCCAGCGGACTCCTTGCGCCCATTATTTTCATATGTTTATTGTTTTTAAGTTTGATTTTATTAATTTATATAATTTGTTTTTTAGTGTGCCTGGATAGCCCCTGATGAAGTGATTACGAAACACGGCCTGTGTTGGGTTTTGGCCACCCCTTTGGTTTAATAAAGTTTTTAAGTCTATTGGGTGTGTATCTGCCGCTTCTTTTTTTTTGCTCCTGGCGGGGTGTCTGGCCATTGGCATTCCTGCTGGGCATTCTGGTGCCATGGCAACAGGACACCAGGGCACAAGCGGGAGCAGAGGGAGGCAGGCCTGGCCATCTTGCTGCCTGGCCATCTCCCACAGCTGCTGCAGGGGCACGCTGGACCATCTTGGTGCTCAATCCTGCTACCATGATAGCGTCTTGCTCCCATGGTGCAGAATCTGGTAGAGTCCGGCCCATCCAGTGCTTGGCTGCCCAAATGGCCTGGACATGCCCTTATAGGATCGTGTGCCACGTTTATTTTGAAGAAGAGAATTTGCTCACCAGGTGGGTATTAGCTGATTTCTGCCCCCATGCAAACAGGAAGTTGGCATTGGGCACCAGAGGGGGCAGAAGCGCAAACAGCCCTGCAGAGACGGATGTTAAAGTAAGCACTGCAGCTGTATGAAGCCATTCCCATCACGGCAGGTCCTGGAGAGGGGCAGCTGCAGCAACAGCAATGGGCACCCTTGGATTGGCGTGCTAGGCAACTATCTAGAGTTCACCTGATGGTCACACCAGCCCTGGAGGCAGTGAATGTTATCTTTATCATTTGTGCAGAAGGTAAAGGTAAGAAATGTGAATCTCTGAGGAGGTCTGTAAATACAGAAATTTATAAAGCTAGTCACTACCACTGAAATTTAAACCCAGATTACCATGACGCTAACCAGGCAGTGGTGAAAATTAGGCCAGCTTAGTAATAACTTGGCAGTGGAGATATTGAGCTGCTGCCCAGTTATCGCCAGGCGCTACCCCCAGAATGCTCCATTGATAAATGGTTTGCATCGGGGCACGCAGCGACCACATCTGGGGGGATAGTGAGCAGCACAAACCATGTTAGAGCCGCTGAATATCACAGACAAGGGGATTATATATCTATTTATTTAACTTTTTTTTTTTTATAAACCGCTTTTCGCTGGATCAAAGTAGTGTACATAGAACAATAGCTGCCGATGCTACATTGAAACAGAGAACTAATTTATGTACAATTGTGGAAACTTATATACATTTGCTGAGGTTACATAGAACATTGTGAGAACTTATATTCCGAGTTGGTGGGGGTTTTGTCACGGCAGAGTGGGTGCAATGGGGGGAGGAGGGGTTGGGGGAAAGGGTAGGGAAGAGGGGGTTATTAACACGTTTAGCAGATCTGCTGAATATTGGGCCTAAGATGTTGTCTCTTGACATTTCTCACTGAAAACATGAAGCCAGTGATTGCCCTCATGAAGTTCCCTGAAGATGAAGTACTTACGTTTATGAAGCGTTTAATTGTCTAGGACTTAAAGCCAAATTGCTTGCCTTTTGATGATCAACATGAAACAGAAGAAAACAAATCACATGTCTGACAAGATGTGTGAGAACTGGCATTCATCCATAGCCAGAAACATCGCAAGCCGGGGGCGGAGCCCGATGTCCAGCGAGATGGTCGCATAACGCTGAGGCTCCCGAGAGGCCTACTCAGAATCCTGAATTAACACCGGACATACTTGAATTTCTGCTCTGATCTTACCGGGGCACATTGGTGAGATGGCGGGGACCAAACCTACGCGCCTGGAATTTGGATCTCCGGCGGCTTCTCACGGCAAACGCTCCAAAACTGAACCCCCGTCCCCGCAGAAGGGGCTGGCTCTACGCGAGGGCCCCGAAATGCAGCAGGAAATCCTCGCAGAGATCAGAGGGGTTAAAGACCTCGTGCAGTCAAACGGGGAAGCACTCCGAGCGCTGCGGGAAGACCTTGGTGTATTGCAAGGCAGGCTAGAGGGGCTCTCCTCGCGTCAGGACAAAATGGAGAGCATATTAGACTCCCATGTGGTCCGGCTGTCCAAACTCGACAAAGTTGAACGTCAGGTGCGGGCCTTGCAGAAAGAAGTGGAAGATGGCAATAATAGAGCGCGCCGCAACAACCTACGACTAGTGGGCATACCGGAGGGAGCGGAATCGGGAGACATGAAGGAGTTTTTATATAAAATCCTCCCTTCTCTGCTCCAAATCACCTTTACCAAAGAATTGGAGATCGATCGCGCTCATCGTGTACCCACAAACATAACGCTCAACAGGAAGACCCCGCGGCCTATCATCTTTCGACTTTTGAGATATCAACATGTGGAGCAAATTCTCAGCGCCTCTCGGGCAAAGGGCCATATGGAGTTTGAGAGCCACAAGATCTCCTTCTATCCTGACTTGGCTAAACCCACGGTTGATCGCCGAAAGCGCTTTCTGGAATTCCGGCCGAGGCTTCAACAATTACAAGCACGCTATGGCCTGATGTACCCGGCCAAGCTCCGAGTCACGCTTCACAATCAGACAAGAACATTTGAGGACCCTGATCTACTAGCGGAGTTTTTGGATGCCAAAGAAGCCGACTTGATGCGCTGACTTCCAGAGTTTTCCTACCAGTGTTCTCATATCCGCTGTACCTGCCATCTTGGATTTGCCACGGTTCAGCAAAGAGTCTGTCGAGGGCGGTTTGTTGCCTTATTTTGATGATATTTGTGACCCGACTCCATCTACCCAGAGTAGCCTCGATGAATATCAGAGACAGTGTTAATTATGGACTCTGGTGTTTCTTTTCCTTTTTTTCATGTCTCTATCCTCCTCTCTAGGGCCTCCTCCCGCAGACATATGGTCGCCATATTCATTGGGGGTTTTGCTTCTTCTCTAAGTTACTTTGGTACATGCTTTTCAATATGGGGTGTATTAGCCAGCATATTCGGTGATTATGTCATTGTTGTACAGATTCTGCTTATGTTGCATGTTTTCAAGCGCCCTTACCTAAAATGTCTATTACCGATTGATGGCACCATGTAAGATTTTATCATTGAACGTAAAAGGCATCAATAATCCGATAAAACGGAAGAAAATCCTGAGCTATCTAAGTCATGAAGCTGCGGACCTGATTTTCCTCCAAGAAACGCATTTAAATTCGAAGGAAACCCTTAAACTTAATATTAAACCTTACATGGTGGCCGCCTATTCCCCAGCCGTTTCTAAGAAATGTGGGGTTGCCATACTGGTTAGGAAATCTCTGCATGCTACTATTATTGCGACTAGCTCAGATACAGCAGGCAGATGGTCCAGGACTCACCTCAAGATAGGTAACCTTGAAGTTACATGTATATGCCTTTATGCTCCTAATGTAGATGACCCTGCCTTTTTTGCTACCATTGCTCAGGTTGCGCAGGCCTCTGCTAATACTTCATTGATAATTGGGGGGGATTTCAATTTAGTTCTTGATCCCCTGATTGACAAACAGCCGCCTAGGTCGAGTGGTCCCCCCAAGAGTCACACACCACGCTTACCTCTATGATCAAAGATCTTGCTTTAGTCGATCTATGGAGGTTACTACACCCCAATGAGCTTGACTTTACCTTCTTCTCTTCCCCTCATAAATCCCAGTCTCGCATAGATTTCTTTCTAATATCAAAACTGTTAGTTCCTCAGGTGGACACTGCAAAGATTCACTCCCAACATATCTCAGATCACGCTGCTATTTCTTTTCAATTACACACCACTGCGCCCCAAGGGAATTCGGGGGCCTGGTTCTTTGATAGAGCCCTATTAACTCAACCAGAGTTCCAGTTAGAAATTCGAGCAGCCATACAAGATTACTTTCACTTTAATTTACCCCAGGACACTGCAAATTGGGCTTGGTGGGAGGGTTTTAAAGCGGCCATTCGTGCAACGATCACTAGTTATCAAATTCGCCTGCGGAAACAACGCAAACAGCAGCTCCTTATACTAGACCAACAAATTAAAGCAGGCGAACGAGTTCTAACTTCACGTACTGATCCATGCGTCTTAGTTCGCTTACAGCGTCTCCGTTTTCAATATAATGCAATCCTTTCAACTGCAGCTTCTCAGAGTATTGCACTTCAACAAGGGACATACTACCGTGAAAGCAACCGAGCCGGTCGACTTTTAGCCAACGCCTTGAAAGGTCAAAAAGAAGCCAAACGCGTAGCGGCCCTTCGCGCCCCACAGGGAGGGGGCATACTGACCACAGACTCCGATATCGTAGAACTCTTTCGGGATTTCTATACCCGTCTATATCAATCTGAATGTGAGTTCTCATCCGAGACCTTCGAGCGCTTGTTTTCTGGTATTCAGCGGCCGACCCTTTCTGAAGCTGATAGGGATGCGCTGGATGAACCCTTCTCTACTTCAGAGATCCATTCTGCCCTAAAACGAACAGCCTCGGGTCGAGCCGCCGGGCCTGATGGTCTCCCGACAGAATTCTACAGAACGTTCAGTGCAGATTTAGTTCCCTACTTAAAGCTTTACTTTACTGCCCTTGCGGTAGATACATCCTCTTTGGGATCCTTTTCTGCAGCTAATGTGGTAGTTTTTGAGAAAGAAGGCAGAGACCCGCTGCTAACCGCCAACTACCGTCCAATCTCCCTACTTAATGCCGATTATAAGATCTTCGCAACGATCTTGGCCACCCGGCTATCTGACAGGATGGCCACCTTAGTCCATCCCGACCAATGCGGTTTTATACCCGGCCGCTCCACCGCTGACAATGCTCGGACCTTGTGCCATGTGCTATCCAGTGCTGCCAATTTAGACCACCCATGGGTGGGTCTTTCCCTAGATGCTGAAAAAGCCTTTGATCGCCTAGAATGGCCCTTCTTATTTGCAGTTCTCCGATGGTATGGCTTTGGGGAGGGCTTCCTCCGATACCTCCAAGTCATGTATTCTCAACCCGTTGCCAGTATTTGTGTAAATGCCATTAAGTCTCGGCCTTTTAATCTCCAAAGAGGCACGCGTCAAGGTTGCCCCCTATCACCAATGCTCTTTGATCTAGCTCTTGAACCCCTCGCCCTCCTTATTAGACAGTCCGCACGTATTCGAGGTGTCCCTTTCAGTCACAGAGAGATTAAACTCTCTGCATATGCAGATGACCTTATGCTCTTCGTATCCCTTGACTCGGTCCCAGCTGTCTTGGACCTGATTGATGGATACTCGCAATTATCGGGCTATAAAATAACTGGACCAAATCCGTAGCATTCCCACTGAACCGCTGGGTACATGAGGCTGACATGCAGGCCTTTCCTTTCCTTTGGCAATCCCGCATGGTGAAATATCTTGGCGTCCACTACTGTTCTCCTTTAGAAGACACTATTAGTTTTAATGCCAAGGAGGTAGTCTCCAAAGTCCGTGAGCTCACAAATCGTTGGTCTCCCTTATCCCTTACATGGTGGGGCCGCCTAGAAACCGTGAAAATGATGATAGTCCCCAAAGTGAACTATATTTTAGAAATGCTGCCCTGCTTCCTCCCGCTACACACCTACAAAGACATTGAGGGCCTTCTCGTCCGTTATCTCTGGCAGGGAAAACCACCAAGGGTAGCTAAACAAAAACTACAGTCTGCGAAGGAACTAGGGGGTACCCGCTTTCCTGATTTTCTTAGATATCATCAAGCCTTTCTACTTAAACAAGGTGCCCGCTGGCTAGCTGCCTCAACAGACAACAGACCAGTTTGGCTTGACATTGAAGAGGAGCTAAGTAGCCCAATTCCGTTGATCCATCTCCCCGGTATGTCCCATCAAGTAGACACCCGCCATCCCCCAATGATTGTCGATACTCTTGCGGCCTTTAACACTCTCATTCTGTCACTGGGCCCAAACGTATGTCCTCAGGACGGACTCCCGCTGTGGAATAACCCCAGAATTCAAGTCCTAAATAAAACGATCGCATGGAAACCCTGGTACTCTAGGGGGATCTGGACACCCCAACAACTCTTCTCTGCAGCTCGTTGGAAGACCTTTTCTGATTTACAAAAGGAATTTGCGTTACCAGCGAAACATTACTTTCAATTGATGCAGCTTCAACACTGCCTCAAAAGTGCTCAAATCCTGCCGCCCTCTGCCCCTACTGAGGACGGGCTATTAGAACTAATTCATTCTATTAGTAGTACACATGGGGTAGCCTCTAACTTTTATAAATTATTATGTCAGGGTACCGATACTGCTACTTGTAGAGCTCAACAAGCCTGGGAACGCGAACTGCAAACCACTTTAACCCCTGTGCAATGGAGCGTTTTCTGGAGCAAAGTAGTGCGGGTTTCCCGATCTGCCTCTGTTACCCAAACTCTCTTCTTTTTTGCACATAGATGCTTTTATACTCCAGAAAGAATAGCCAAATGGAACACAACTGCTAGGGACCAGTGTTGGTCTTGCCATACTGCTGTGGGAACCCTCGCTCATGTTCTTTATGAATGTCCTCAACTGCAGGTTTACTGGGGGCGGGTCTGGGGTCGTATTCAATCCATCTTACACCTCCACGAGCCTCTTTCTTGGAAGATTGTGGGACTCCGCTCAGTGGCGGAGGTCCCCTCTCTTCCTAAGAAGGGTCGCTTTCTCCTTGATTTCATGCTGGGTATAGCCATATGTTTAATTACGAGGAATTGGAAGGATAGCTCTCGAATTACTGCCAATGAATGGTGGAACCTCGTCTGCTTATATAGTAAATATGAGCAGATATCTCGGAGAGCTATTCCCCATATCCAAACTCACTCTCGCTTGTCTAAATGGCAGATGCTCAATGACTATGTACAATCTGCTCATTGCTCCGACATGTCTGTTTAATGTATACTCATCATGTTTCAGATCACCGTTAGGTTTTGTACCACAATAATGTCAGTACACGCCCGTTTTCGGGAATGATTAGTTTCTAGAGAAGAAGCAGGGGGGAGGGGGGTGGCAGGGGTTTACTTTGGTGTATGTATCACATTCTATGTATGTATCTGTCTTTTAGCTGTATGTCTTCCTTTCCTTTGTTGTTATAAAACGAAAATAAAGCATTAAAAAAAAAAGAAACATCGCAAGCCCACAGACGACGTTTGACACCAGCAGGTCAAGATTGCGGTTCACTGTCCAAGTAATTGATCCACTTCAAAAGTTGAAATTTCCAGCAAAGTATGAAAAAAAGCAGGTTTTCAATCAGTCAATTTTTCAAAAGTGAAAAAAATAGAAGCACAGTTTGGCGAGTACTATGCAGAATGTATTCCTGACAACACTGTTCATGATTACTGCAAGGGAAAGTTGAAGTACTGAACTAATTCAAGCTACTGTGATGCAGCGGACCCTCTGGCAGAAAAAAAAAAAGTTTTAAATTTTGAAAAAAACAAGTTTCAGTTGCAATATCCTGAAGGCCCACATAGAGGGAGCAGGAGAGCCAGCTTGGACGCAGAGGAACCACGCCTCTATGGGCAGGACTTAGAATCAGTCAGTCCCGATTTAAGCAGGGACAGAGCAGTTCAAAAGGGAGATCGAAGAGCAGGCCGAGGAGAAGGCCAAGAAGCAACTTGGAGAGCAGACCAAGTAGTAGGCCGAGGAGTAGGCCGGAGAGCAGGCCAGAGACAACTCCAAGGAGCAGCACTGCAGAGAGCAGTCAAGGAAGAAGGTGCTCTCCCATCCAGCTGGAGAGAAAGCCCTATCCAGGGAGAGGGGCTAAGCCACGATCTGAGAGAAAGATATCCAGCTGAAAAGGATACTCAAGAAGAAAAAGGTACTCTTAAAGATTTCTATAAAAGTAACCAGAAAGAAGGGTGGAAAACTCAGAGGCCTGGTGAACAGGGAAAAGCTGAGAGGGCGCGGCCACTAGCTAACTGCCACGGGAGTGGAAGCAAAGGCCGAGTGCATCAGCTGCAGCCCTGCCCCAAAGAGGTTTATCCACACTCTAGAGAAAGAGAAACCCGGGGGGATTACTTGAGCCAGCAAGAATTAGAACATAATCAGGCTAGGCCTCAAGCCTTTCCTGGAAGAGACTACAGAAAGCTAAAAGGTAAAACAGTTATTGCCTGTGATTGTGTGCCTAAACCCCGCATAGGAGAGAAACAGAAGAGAGGATTTTATCAGTATAATAAGGACACTTTTAAGCAGAAAATAACAGATGATTTCCCCAGGAAGAAAACTGTTAATGCTAAAGGTTGGGACAAGAGAGCTTTTAAAACCATAGCAGATGAACAGCCAGGGTTCTATCCTATAGCCAAGAACCAACGCCCCAAGCTGACAAACAAGCATTGGAACACGGTTTGGCACGCTTTCAAAAAGCCAGAACTCAGCCCCCATTGAAGATCCAGATTCAGAGCTCTCCGACATGGAATGGTTGCCAGTGGAATCTGGGGATGAGGAGGCAGGAGAACCTATGGAATGCGTTTATTGTACAGTAGGAAAACCATAATCTGTTTGGAGTTAAAGAATGTATGAAGTGAATACAGGATACCTTATGTTTTGAGTTACTGTGGAGATTAACAGTTGTTACTTTGACCGTTTTATATATGAGTTAAACCTATTATAAAGACTGATACAGCCCTGTTACTTTCTGAACCGTATATTTTGAACCATATTGTGTAAAGGAGAAATAAAAGCCTTTTTCCTTTTTCCCTACACTTGGCTGTGAGGTCACTTTATTGGGAAGTTGGCAACGAGGTCGGCACAGAGGTCCGCTACCTTATGACCCTCGCAACCGGCCAACCCTGATACCCCTAATCTTATGCGCTCCCCAGCCCCGGTGGAAACACTACGCCGCCACCAGAGGGGGCTGCGGGGGACACTACATTGCAAGTGTTGGTTATGCCTGTGTCAAGCACAAATGTTGAGTGAGCATTCTGAAAGTGGGAAACTGAGTGGAAGAAAAGAGAGTGCATGAATCAGAGAATCAGTGAAAATGTAGGCATTACTTTACTATAAATTCCAAGGCTGTGTGAATGTGAAGGTTCTTATTTTTAATTTGGTAAGGTGCACTTTTTCACACAGAAAAGCTTTATTTATATGAGGACTAATGCTTTTTATGTGGAAAAGGGATATGTGCATATGAATTTCCATTAAAAGTATGCAAAATATTGGAAAAACATGAAGTGGGATTTTAGAAGGGACGTCTAGGAAGAATCTGGGACGTCCAGAGCAAAACTCTTTGCCAACACCCCTAGAAGTTGCCACGCTAGGCAGTTGCCTGGTGATTCGACAGTCCTACAGGTCGCACTGGGATGTCTATATACCCAGCTTCTAAAATGGTTCTGTGTACTTCCCTATGCTTTGCATGTCCAAGTGCTCGTTTTCAGAAGTCTAACTCACGAATAAGACTTCTAAGATACCCCCAGTAGCGTTTCGGGTTAGTCAATGCAAAACAGCTGAAAAGCCCCCAAAAAATATTCCCAAGATGCAAAAACATCAATGAACTTTTCTAATGCTGGGAAGGCACCTCATTGGCTCAAAAATAAACTCCTGAAATCTAAAACAATAAACACGTAGAACAGGAAGTCCATCACTAATATTTGATCTCTAATATTATCAATAGCATCTAAAATTCTAAACATGTGAGCAGTAACTTCAATAAATGATCTCACGTTAGCCAGTACTGGTTAAGAACATAAGATATGCCATACTGGGTCAGACCAAGGTCCATCAAGCCCAGAATCCTGTTTCCAATAGTAACCAATCTAGGTCATAAGTAACTAGCAGTCTCCCCAAAAGACACAGGTTCCTCAGTGTTTGTATTGGGTCAAGCAGTGATAGCCTGGTTTCAAAAAAAGTATCCACGAACTTTGCTACAAGTTCTAAAATCAATTCTTTAAGTGACACAATTGGTCTCTTTGGGGAATGATGCAATGTTTTATGAATTTTGAGGAGTATATATATTACAGTAATAATCGGAAGTTCAGCTATCACTTTCTTCGGTTGTGAACATGCCACTCTTCAACATTTTTTGAACATACTCTTTGTAATTGTAAAGTGAGGTTGTCTGGCAATTATAAAATTGAAGATCTACATAATTGCCATTTTACTTCCATTCTATACTGTTGTGTGGATTGTACTACCAAGGCTCCTCTTTTATCTGATCTTTTAGAACTAAATTTTGAGCTTGTTGTAATTCCTCAGTACTTTCCACTCTTCTATAGACAGGATCTTGATAAATTGGAAGACTGGGCATCCAAATGACAGATGAAATTTAATGTGGACAAGTGCAAAGTTATGCACCTAGGAAAGAACAACCCCAACTATGGTTACACAAAGCAAGGTTCCACATTAAGAACCACCACCCAGGAAGAAGATTTAGACATCGCTCTGTGCGTCCGGTTCCAACCGGGTGCGCAGAAGGCCTATACATCCCGGATGGAATCGGGCCCATGGTAAACATGTATTTTAGCATGCAATAACTGGCAGCCAAAAACACTCACACACATGTGCACCAACCAATGGCTGCAAAAATGCACAGCAAGTGGTCATTGTGTGCTAGGGAAGAAGGCAAGCAGGTTAGGAGTGGAGCACATTGCCACTAGTGTGAGGAAAACTATCACGTATTCAGCGGCAATTAGCGCAAGTGCCTATAACGATACCTCTGTGTTAATCACTCCATGAATTCTGGTGTTCGATCGTGTGCTAACTGCCTGGAACTTACTGGGCAAACTGCCCCCTTCCCCCCCCCTCTCCCGTCAGCGTACGACAGTTATACTTATCCCGCATTAGGTTTGCCACTAATCGCACAGTAAGTGAAACTCTTTAGTAAAAGGGCTCCTAAATATCTAAATATGGTAATCTGGGGATCAATTGCTCCCAGAGGAATCCATTTAGATTTATTTTTTAACAATGGAGATATGTGTTAGATGGATTTAAAAAAAAAACAAACACACACTCCACCCATAATTTTCTAATGAATCGAAGCAACATTATTCCCATTTGAAATGGGTCATGTCTAACTATAGAAACAAAGGACAACCCAAGATTTAAAACCTTCTCTTCTGTGGCCGATAAGTCTCAAGTAGAAATATTTATGACTGAGGATTCCTGCTGCTCTGGGACTGTGTGACAGATCCTTGCCCATTTATATCCATCTGTTCTACTCCTTATTTTCTTTTGATATATCCCCATCAACAGCCCTGAAAACCCTGATGGTGCCTGTATGTGCCAGTAAGAATAAGTTAAGCACATGTATACACATTTGATAACAAGTATAGAAACATGATGGCAGAAAAAGACCACAAGGCCTAATAATCTGCCCTTCCATATCAAATACTAAAGTCCCTTTTATGTCAGTGGTTCTTAACCCAGTCCTCAGACCAGTCAGATTTTCAGGATATTCAAAATGAATATGCATGAGATAGCTCTGCATACAATGGAAGCAATGCATGCAGATATACATTGGTAAAAAGTATATGCATGAGATATATGACCATACAGTTTTATGAAAGCATTTTCTCACATGTACACCAGGCTTTAGACATGGTAAAAGGAAGTAACAGACTTCACCTTCATCGGAGCTAGGTATCTCTTCCAAGGTATCAGGGGGGCTTGGGTACTGGTATATCTGTGCCATGGGACGAATTGCAGAGTGAAGATTGGGGTATGAAATGGAATGCTTCCATTTGGAATTAAACCCTTTCACATCGCATGAACAAAAGTAACAGTCGTCACTATGGTTCATTTGCTCTCGCCATACCATAGGAATCCCATAACGGAAAGATTTTTTCTTACCCTTGAACCAGTTTCGGAGGTCCTCAACACACCGTTTGCACACTTTATGAGGCGCCCAGACTTTATCTTGATCTCCAATTTTTAGTCCAAAGTATGCAAAGTATACTTTTTTCACGAAGTCTGTAATATTCTGCTGTTGCTTCAACACTGTATATTCACCATAGATGAAACAGAAACTGTCTGGCGAATTAATACACTTTCGCAGAGCCATAACATAACGGTTGAAGAATGACGAGCTAACACAAATTGCGATGAAAAAGTGTGAACAGTCTAGAACCAAGAACCTGATGATGATTCGTGCACAAGTGTGGCATGCAGGAGAGAGCAGCTTTGTGTCTGTACACAAGACGTCACAGTGCTGGCCACGCCCCCCTGCACTGACCGGAGCTGCTGCTATCTGCCCTGTGTCTCCCTCCCACTGGATTCTTCAGGAAAGATTAACCAGTTCTACCATTAGAAGCACGGACTTAAAACTTCCTTAGCTTATGTATATATTGCTGACCATCAGATTTACAGTGCTATATTTTTTTTTACATAACTCGGACAACCCCTTTAAGGTTTTTTTGGCATTTTATATCTTAAATGCACTTATGTGAATGAATTAATAGTAATTTGAATTAATTAATAGTCATTTGAAAAAATTTGATAAATTTGAAGACAATTTTGCATGTTGTGGTAAATCATTACATCTAGGAGTTTTTTCAATATTTTATTTGTTTTCAGCACACCAAAATACATGGAAATTAGATGAAAATAATCAAACAGCTTTTTAGTCGCAGACCTATGTTATGGACGAGATGGTTTACAGCGGGTATTGAAAAAACTGGCACAACAAACATATGCTGATTCTGTAAACAGTGACTCACCTAATAGCAGGCTGTGAAGTTCTGATGGCAGAAAATTTCTATACAGAAAGACACAACAAAGTAGCACACCTCCTCCACTGGAAACTCTGTAAACACTACAGCATCACTGTCCCTGAAAAACACTGGGATCATGACCCTAAGACAATAACAGAGAATGAAGAGGTTATGATCACCTGGGACAGTCCCATTCCAATGGATAAGAAACTGGATGCCAGGAAACCTTACATAGTGGTAAAGGAGAAGAATATCAGAGTGGCATTGATAATATTAGTGCCGGTACTGAGTGATTATTCTGTGAATCGTGTGGAGAGGCAGAAGATTCTGAAGTACCAAGAAATGCAGTCAGAGACCAAGAAAATGTGGCAGAAAGATACAGAAGTATTTCCCACTGTGCTGGGAGCCACAGGCTTGATGAAGAATTTCCAAGCACATCTTGACAAACTACCCATACACGTTACATCTTACAAACTCCAGCAGGATGTAAGTATTATGCCAAGCATTAGCAGTAAATTTGAGAGACTAAGATCATACTCCACATACCCTGGCTTAGAAGTGAGGTTCACGATTGCCATAGTATGTGCAAAACTAACCCATTTAGAGAAACTACCCCGAGTAAAACCTTCATAAAATTACATCCTTGGTATGTTAAAAAAAAATAGAAAAAGAAATTCTGAGTATTAATTTATTTTAAATGTTTATAAGACGCTTAATCATATAATTCAAAGTGGAACAAAAAAACAAACAATAATATAACAAGTAAACACAGAAACACCACACAACAAACCACCTCAGGAATAAATGGCCTCTAAAAGCCTGCAATGCAATGTGTGCCTTCAAGTTATGCTGACTCCTGGCGACCCAGAAGCTCCTGGGTTTTCTTGGCAGTGTGACTGGAAGTAGATTGCCAGGCCTTTCTTCCAAGGCAATGGAGGGTTAAGTGACTTGCCCGAGGCCACAAGGGGTGTCAGTGGGAATTGAAGCCTTGTTGCTTGGTTACCAAGCCAGTGTTCTAACCACTAGGCTACTCCTCCACTCTGAAGAAAAGCCTGTAAACATAAAAAAGTTCAATTTTTTTACGAAAGTCCAGCACATCAAGGTAACCGCACAAAGAATCTGGCAAATGCTTCCACATACAGGGAGCAAAAAGAGAAAACACATGAGACCAAGTAACATGCAAGCTAGTGGCAAACAATAGCAGCAGAATGAGAGAATCCCAAAGACCCAGACGAACCGGACGCAAAAGAAAATGCCATCACAGTAACTCAGCAAGACAAGAAACTGGCAACCCCATTCTGATCTTGAACACAAAGCAAAGAGTTATAAACAAAATCCTTTGTTGAACTGGCAACCAATGTAAAAAATTCAAGCAAGGGATGATATGAACATACCGCAATCTACCCAAAAGAACCCTTGCTGCAGCATTTTGTGCCCTCTGCAATGCAGACAGAGTTGAAGATGGAAGACCAACCAAAACCATGTTAGCATAATCAAAAGTAGGCAATAAAACTGCCTGAAAAACTGAACAAAAATCAGAAATAGAAAGTAGCGGCCGAAGACATCACAAAGCCTAATCTGTAGTTTGGTGAGCCCACATATCCAAATGGTGATCCAAGGTCACACTCAAGTAGACCACCTCATTACAAAGGGCCACAGGCTGTAGGGGACACCAAAGGCTTATCGCGAGACATGAATAACACTTCCATCTTTCTACAGTTAATCTGTAACCTATGTTGCAAAAACCACAAAGCTACAACATGTAAGCATGATCAACAGAATCAAAAGCAGACAAAATATAAAGAAAAATAATAATTAATGCCATACCCGCATGATCCAAACAAAATCCTGCAACTGCTGCAATAAGCTTTGCCAAAAACAGAAGGCTTGAAATAGGCCAGTAGGAAACCGAAACTGACGCATCCAATCCACCACTATTGAACAACGGCCTTCTTCAGTATGGAAGGACAAGGAGATATTAATTGAATGCCTCAGACAGGAAATTCACCCAACCTTGATGGCTTTCACCTAGAAAATGGAACAAGGGTCAAGAGGACAGTTGACAAACTCACTGTGGACATAGAATCAGCCACCTCATCCTGCGAAATCAACTTAAAATCCGACCAAACCTCAGACATCATGGAATAAACATCATCCATAAAAATGGAAGCCGCTTGAAAAATAGCCTGATTGAAAACATGCCTCCCATTAGCAAAATGGTCAAGAAAAGCCTGAAAACATGGCAGGGAATTTACAGAACCAACTTCAGGAAGGCACATATATGGCATGACCTCGGCAAATAATTCCTGGGGATGATGAAAAGACCTAGCAATACACCTCGTGTAGTAATCCTTTTTATCTAACACAAAATCCTGATAATCAGCTAACAGCTATAGATAAGCATCCTTCAACAAATTAGTAAGGCACTTATGCTA
The DNA here is from genome assembly GCA_033557465.1 of Ichthyophis bannanicus. Lineage (NCBI taxonomy): Eukaryota > Metazoa > Chordata > Amphibia > Gymnophiona > Ichthyophiidae > Ichthyophis > Ichthyophis bannanicus. Next base: position 178,955,796 of record CM066043.1, on the reverse strand, counting down.
AGCTACATTACCTGCCAAAGAATCCTCTTCTTATCACGAATGGCCTCCTCAAACTAAGGTGCAATACATCATTGTTTCCCAACATAAGGAACATACTGCCTAGAAGCCAGCCCTGAAGTAACCAAATTCCACTCAGCATCCAATTGCTCCACATCAGGTGTTTCCTTCCCAGATGAAAGGGAAGATAAACCAAGGAGAAGCCTTTCATATCAAACTGGGCAGACAACGTAATTGAGCATGACCACTAACTAAATTGGCAGACCCAACTCCACACACAAAGAAAAGGTCAAAAGCAGATGATCTGACCAGGAAACTGGTAAACAAGACAGATTAGCCACTTTGGGAATCAAATCTGGAAGGAACAAAAACCAAATTTAAACACTGCTCCCAGAGCATGAGTAGCTTGGTTCACTATCAGAATGTTGTTGTTAAGTGCCGTCGAGTCGGAGTCGACTCATGGCGACCCTCTGGATAGCTATCCTAAATTGTGTTCGATCTTCAGTCAGGCGGCTCATTGTTGACAGACTGGTACCCGTAGCTGCTGTTATTGTATCGATCCATCTCATTGCTGGCCTTCCTCTTTTGCGTTGACCTTCTATCTTGCCAAGCATGATGTCTTTCTCTAATGATCTCTCTCTCCGCATGATGTGTCCAAAGTATGAAAGTCGAAGTCTTGTCATCTGAGCTTCTAAAGAAAGCTTAGGTTTGATCTCCTCCAGTACAGACTGGTTTGTTCTTCGGGCAGTCCATGGTATACACAGTATTCGCCGCCAGCACCATAATTCAAAGGCATCAATTTTCTTCCTGTCTTTTTCACTGTCCAGCTTTCACATTCATATGATGTTATTGAAAATACCATGGCTTGAACAAGTCGAATCTTTGTATGGAGAGACATATCTCTGCTCTTGAGAATCTTATCTAGGTCTTTCATAGCCATTCTGCCAAGAGCAATGCGTCGTCTGATTTCTTGACTGCTTGTTGCTTCTTTATTGATAGTTGATCCAAGTAGGTTAAAGTTATTCACGATTTCAATTTCTTCTCCTTCGACGATGAACCTGTTGATAATGCCAGTTGTCATGATCTTTGTCTTCTTTACATTAAGGTGCAGGCCCATTTTGAGACTATGTTCTTTGATTGTGAGAAGCAAATGTTTCAGATCATCTTCACTTTCCGCCAGTAATGTGGTATCATCAGCATAGCGAAGGTTGTTGATGAGTCTTCCACCAATCTTCACACCTCTGTTGTCTTCATACAATCCTGCTTCTCTGATGATTTGTTCTGCATATATATTAAATAGGTAGGGGGAAAGTATGCAGCCTTGTCTTACACCTTTGCTTATTTTAAACCATTCTGTTTCTCCTTGTTCTGTTCGAACTGTTGCTTCTTGATCAATGTACAGATTGTGCAAAAGAATGATCAGGTGTTCTGGTATACCCATGCTTCTTAATGTGGCCCAGAGTTTCTCATGGTTTACACAGTCATAAGCTTTGCTATAGTCGATAAAGCACAAATAGATATCCTTTTGGTATTCTTTAGTCTTTTCAAGGATCCATCTCACATCCGCAATGATGTCTCTCGTTCCTCGCCCTTTTCTGAACCCTGCTTGCACTTCAGGTAGTTCTCGTTCCAGGTATGATTGTAGTCTCTTTTGAATAATCTTCAGTAGAATTTTGCTGGCATGTGGGATCAGAGCGATTGTGCGATAATTTCCACAGTCAGTTGGATCACCTTTCTTTAGTACTGGTATAAACACAGATCTTTTCCAGTCAGTTGGCCATGATGCTGTCTTCCATATTTCTTGGCAGAGCCTTGTAAGTACGGTAACAGCTGCATCAGAATGCTGTAATACTTCTATGGGAATGCAATCAATGCCTGGTGCTTTGTTCTTTGATAAGGCTTTCAATGCTGCTTCAACTTCTTCTTTCATCACCAATGGTTCCAGATCACAAGGTACAGGTTGAAACGGCTGTTGGTCCACTTGATCTTTAGCATATAAAAACTCTGTATATTCCTTCCATCTTTTCTTGATCTTCTCAGCATCATTCAACATAGAACCTTGAGCATCTTGTAACATTCCAATTCGAGGCTGGAACTTTTTCTTTAACTCTCGTAGCTTTAGGAAAGCTGATCTTGTTCTTCCTCTAATAGTTTCTGCTTCTATTTCCTTGCATGCGTCATTGTAGTACTTTTCCTTGTCCTGTCTTGCTGCACGTTGGAAATCTCTGTTGAGTTCTGTGATTGTCTTTCTTTCTCCTCTGGCTTTAGCTTCTCTGCATTTCTGGGCAATTTTCAGAGTTTCTTCCGTCATCCATTTTGGCCGTTTTTTCTTTTTTACCTTTTGTAGAGACTTCTCGCTTTCTTCCAACACAACCTTCTTGATGTCATTCCATAACTCTTCTGGAACTCTATCATTTGTATCTAAAGCAGCAAATCGATTTTGCAGGCAGTCTTTAAATTCCAGTGGTATATTCTCAAGGTCATATTTTGCTGCATTCATGAGTGGTTTGCTCTTTTTCAGCTTTAGCTTGAGTTTGCACACTAGTAGTTGATGATCTGTACCACAATCAGCTCCAGGTTTTGTCTTTGTTGATGTTATAGAGCTTTTCTATCATTGACTTCCACAGATGTAGTCAATTTGATTTTTATACAATCCATTGGGTGAAGTCCATGTGTACAGTCTCCGCTTGTGTTGCTGGAAGAAGGTGTTCAAGATGAATAGATCGTTGGTCTTGCAGAATTCTATCAGTCTTTCTCCAGCTTCATTTCTGTTGTCAAGTCCATATTTTCCAACTACTTTGTCTTCTTCTTTGTTGCCAACCTTTGCGTTCCAATCACCCATGACTATCAGGATATCCTGTTTGCATGTTCTGTCAATTTCAGCTTGTACTTGTTCATAGAACTCTTCAATTTCATTCTCTTCTGCAGCTGTTGTTGGGGCATATACTTGAATTATAGTTGTGTTGATAGGCATTCCTCGTAGACGAATAGAGATTAAGCGTTCGCTGACTGCATTGTATTTCATTACAGTTCTTGCAAGTTTCTTCTTTATTATAAATGCAACACCATTTCTTCTTTGTCTTTCATTTCCAGCATAGTAGACCATGTGATCATCTGATGCAAAGTGCCCGATGCCAGTCCATTTCAGTTCGCTGACACCCAACCGATCAAGTTGTACACGTTCCATTTCATTCTTGACCACCTCCAACTTCCCTTGGCTCATGCTTCGTACGTTCCATGTTCCAATGTGTAAGACATCTTTACAGCTTCTGACTCTCATTTCATGCGCAGCTACATCAGCAGTCAGACGTCCCGAGGGCTTTGATCCAACCACATCATAAATGCTGGCTTTACTCTGAAAGGTCTTCAGCTCTTCCCCAGTAGCTAGTTGAGTGCCTTCCAACCTGGGGGTCTCATCTTCCAGCACTACAGCACAATTTGTTTTGTTGTAACTATCCATTGGGTTTTCATGGCAAGATACAGAAGTAGATTGCCGAGCCTTTCTTCCACACAGTTTAAGTTTGGTGTTGTTGCCGTTGTCACAGAAATGTGATCCTCCGCCGTCAACAATATCCCATTCTGCTGCTGCCCAGATGGGTGGTTTGTCTTGGTCTGGCATCTCAGCTGAGACCTGTCCATCTTGGGAGACCCTGCCAGTAGTTAAACTACCAATAGTTTAGCTCTCAGCATCACTGATGCACACAAGCCCTCACAGCACGACAAGCTGCAAACCAAGTGAGGGACTATCAGAATAAACCCCAATAAATCCAGGGCCAATAGAAAATTTGCCACCAGGGGATCCTGAGAGGGCACATCATGCCCTTCATACAAAGTAGGTAAATTAAAATCACCAGCCAATAACAATCTGGCTAGATCCACTCCAAGGATGCCAGATCCACTACAAAAGAGGACAATCCAGTAAGATACCCAGAAGGAGGGCGATAGACTACACAAACCAATAACTTCTTATTGCCTGCATGCCTGCAACAACCAGCTCAACATCGGGATGTGAGACAGACATAATCCTGGAGAAATCCCAACCTCTCTTCACAATTAACATACACCACTCCCATGCCTTCTTAACTGCAGCTCATAAAAAAGTCATACACAAAGGACATAAGTGATTAAAAAAAAAAAAAAGTATCACTGCTGGGAGACATGACCAATCTAGTGCCAACTTTCCCCAGATTGTGCCGTGCAGCATGCCATACCCAGGGCATACATTTGTAGCTCAGCAATCGTTTGCATCCCTTGGGGAATTGTTATGTTAATGTTGGTTTTTGTGCACATGATGAGGGTCCATCCTGAGTGTTTTTAAGGGCATATGTAGAGCTGACCAATGCAGGCCTCACTGAAGCCTTTTTATGATGCCAAGTGCCATGTGATGCAAGGTATGTTCTGTCATACATGTTCATATTTACCTTCTCTTATACTATCTCAGAGAGTTCTGGGCATGTAGGGGTCTAAGATATGGTCTAGTTTGCATCAGCATGAATTTATCATCATTATGTCTCTTGTACATCAGCAAACTACTGTCAGTGAGCACAGCAGCTTAGGATATGCACGTTTTTACAGCAGAGGCATGGCCAGCTCAGAGACAGGCACAAACGGAGACGGCTAACTTCACTGAATATGGTGAGGATGGACACGTACAATACCTGATCACCATGTACCCGTACCTCCCACTATTGCCAGAGATGTGTTTCTCTGCTTTACTCTATGGCCCGTGGATGTATCCGTGTGTGGGACCTCATGCTGGATACGTGCATGGACATGCCAAACAGCATGTTAGATGTGCCACGCCGGATACATCTATGAACCCAATGCCAGAAATGCGGGTGTGCTAATCCCGTGTTTTCAGAATCAAGTCGTAATCACGCCAATTTTCCAAGTTATCACGAGTTAAACGTTTCTGCATTTGCTAGCCAGCCTATATGGAAGTGGCCTCTACGTTTTTTTGTCTTGATTAGACTGTAAGCTCTGATGATCAGGGACTGTGTTTTACATCGATATGTGCAGCGCTGCATATGCCTTGTAGCACTCTACAAAAGATTAGTATAGTAGAAATCTTACAGTAACAGTAAATATCACACTTGCAAATTGCACTTTAAGAATTTACATAGATTCTGTACAGACAGACAAATCTTCTATTCTACTTTTCTAATCCAAGAGTTGTATCTCTTTGGCTGAATATAAAATCAAAGCTGTCCAAAATATAATATGTATAGTTTAGCAGAATGCTATACTATATTAAATTATAGCAATTGATCAAAGCAGTTGCAAACCTTAATACATATTCCCTGATAATTAGATTATTTTTGCCAAGGATAAAAAGCTAAATCAAATAAATTAATATTATTGATTAACAAGCTATAGTTGACCAAATTCCACTTACTTTCAAAAAACTAATGTTCCAGTAGGTTAAAAAATAAGCCTAAGCTGCCACACAACCCCGAACAGCATCGGGGAAGGGAGGGGGAAGGTAAGTTCCTCCCCACTCCCCCCTGCCAAGGCCGATCGAGCAACAAGGGACATTCTCCTTTTAAAAGCAAGCACCCTTAGGCACACCTACGCCTGGCAAGGAAGGGCCTCGCCAGACGGCCCTTTGGCAGGGAATGGAGGTGGGATTACATTCAACAGCAGAAACCCAGCAGCAGAAACAAACTAGGTAACGTGACAACCTGAGCAGCAGCGAACATCACACCGTGTGGTTCCAGATAAAAGCTAAGGTGAAATCCAATCACAGCAAGCTCAAAGTCCTAGACTTCAAAAACACTGACTTCAGTAAAATGGCAGGGTACCTGAAGGAGTCAGCAGGGTGGGAGGGGATTAGGGCAGTGGAATTGCAATGGGCTAAACTGAAGGAGGCAATAAAAGGTGCAACAGATATATATGTAAGGAAAGTCAATAAAAACAAGAGGAAAAGGAAACCTATTTGGTTCTCTAAAGAAGTGGCTGCTCAAATAAAGGCAAAAACCACAGCTTTCACAAAATTCAGAAGATTCGCAAACAGAGGAACACAGAAAGAAATACAGAATCAAACTAAAAGAGACAAAAAGAGAAGTAAGAATAGCAAAATCAAAGGCAGAAGAAAAGATGGCTAAAGATGTGAAGTGTGGCGACAAAACCTTTTTCAGGTATATTCGGGAGAGGAGGAAAACCAGAGGTAGAATTGCAGGACTCAAAAGTGCTGGGAACAGATTTGTGAATAGTGACAAATACTTGTTTAACATTTTCGCTTTTTCAAAGTGACATTGAAAAAGCGAAAATGCTAAACAAGTATTTGTCACTTTCCACTAATCCGTTCCCAGCACTTTTGAGTCCTGCAATTCTACCTCTGGTTTCCCTCCTCTCCCAAATATACCTGAAAAAAAGTTGTCATCACACTTCACATCTTTAGTCATCTTTTCTTCTGCCTTTGATTTTGCTATCCTTATTTTTCTTTGTCTTTTAGTTTTATTAAAGAAAATCCTGGAGAAGGACCACTTGTGACTGATAAATATACAAATGTGAATGGAGTAGATACCACACCATTCACAAAAGATGATGTGTTAGAACAGCTTGCAAAACTGAAAGTGGGACAAGGTTATGGGACCAAATGGGATATATCCCAGGATACTAAAAGAGCTCAGAGACATTCTTGCAGGGCCATTAAAGGATATTTTTAATAGATCCTTGGAGACAGGAGAAGTTCCATAGGACTGGAGAAGGGCTGATGTGGTACCTCTTCACAAAAGTGGTAGTTGGGAAGAAGTGACAAACTACAGGTCAGTAAGGCTTATCTCGGTGGCGGGAAAAGTAATGGAGGCACTCCTGAAAGAGCAAATAGTGGACTTCCTCAAAACCAACAGACATGATCTGAGGCAACATGGTTTTACCAAAGGACGATCTTGTCAAACGATTCTGATTGGAGTTCTTTGACTGGTGCCAGAGAACTAGATCAAGGGCATGTGATGGATATGCTCTACCTAGATTTCAGCAAAGCCTTTGATACTGTTCCTCATAGGAAGCTTATCAATAAACTCAACAGCTTAGGGATGGGTCCCAAGGTGGTGAACTGGAGCAGAAATTGTTTGACTGACAGGCGACAGAAGGTGATGGTAAACGGAACTCACTCGGATGAAAGGAAGATGATTAGCGGTGTCCCCAGGGTTCAGTCCTGGGACCGGTACTGTTCAATATATTTGGGAGTGATATTGCTGAAGGACTGAATGGAAAAGTCTGTCTTTTTGCAGATGACACGAAAATTTGCAACAGAGTGGACTCCCCTGAGGGAGTGGAGAACATAAAGAAAGATTTACTAAAGCTGGAAGAATAAATCTAAACTTCCAGGCATTAGACCAATGTGAAGAAGTGCAGAGTCATGCACTTGGAAAGCAGAAATCCAAGGGAATTGTATGCAATAGGAGGCAAGAGTTTGGTGTGCATGGATCAGGAGAAGGATCTCGGAACGATTGTTTGAGGATCTCAAGGTGGTGAAACAGTGTGACAAGGTAGTGGCAAAAGCCAGAAGGATGCTGGGTTGCATACAGAGAGGAATTATCACCAAAAAGGAAGAGATACTAATGCCACTGCAGAAGTTGCTGGTGAAGCCTCACTTGGAATATTGTGTTCAGTTTTGGAGACCATATCTTGCAACGGACATAAAAAGGCTGGAAGGAGTTCAGAGGAAGGTGACCAAAATGATTTGGAGCCTGCGTCAGAAGACTTATGAGAAGAGACTTGAAGACCTAAATGTGTACACTCTGGAGGAGAGGAGAGACAGGGAAGATATGATTCAGACCTTTAAATATTTAAAGAGCATTAATGAACAAATGTCTTCTAAAGACTTGGAAGCTGTAAAACTAGAGGGCATAACGTGAAGTTGCAAGGGGGTAAAATGAAAGGCAATGTCAGGAAATACTTTTCCACTGAAAGGGTGGTGGATGCTTGGAATGCCCTCCCAATGGAAGTGGTGGGGCAAATACAGTGACAGAATTCAAAATGGCATGGAACAGACAAAGTGGATCCATTTATATGATAAAATAGTAGTATAGCAACAGGATAAAATCAAAATAAACATAACATCTCTTATATCTGAACAAATAGAGGTGACCTACACGGAGCGGTGGGTATACCCCTAAACAAAGGGATAGGGAAGGGTGACCTGCATCGAGTGGCAGGTGCACCTACTCTTACTGCCTTGCTGGGTAAACTAGCTGGACCATACTGGTCTTTGCCTGCCATCAAATACTATGTTACTATATGTAACAATATAGCAATATCAATATATGTCTCACTAACTGACACAATAAGTTGCTACTAACTGCCTCATTTAAACAACCTTGATTGACAGCAAGGATAATTCCCCCTAACCTCCTCTCTCCAAGACCACTGAGAATACATAGCAACTCCAACATATGACTAAAACTCTAACAATCAGCTCCCTACAGAAAGAACCTCTCTGCAACAAGACCACATATAACACCAACAACAAGGAGCCTCCCTTGCAAACTGCACTCAAGGTACCCTCTGGTATTTCACCCTGAACAGCAAACACACCTAAATTTTTCCCTCTCTCTCCAAATAAACACAAATACATATACATCTCGACCACGGAACAAAGAATAAAAGCAGTTACCATCCTAAACAGTTCTAATTATCTGCATCTCCATCAACCAAATATACTCCCTCACCCAACATCAACACTTTATCCCAATAAACCCCTATCATATTAAATAAAGGGAGACAGTAACAATCAACTCCTATCACTGCTCCCACCGAACCAGGCCACCACGGCTCATCTATGTAAAACCCCAACCACACCCATGTAACCTCAAATTAAATGAAAAGGAATGTGCAAAGCCCCTAAAATGATATCTAAATGCAAGATCACTAAGGAATAAAATCCCCATTGTTCAAGATCTCATTGATGACTCTAAACCAGACATCATTTGCATCACTGAAATCTGGCTCTACGACACAGACACAGTACTCCTTAATCAAATTAAAACTTCAGAATACAGCACACACTATTTCTCAAGACACAAGAAATGAGGAGGAGTAATCATTCTATGCAAAGATGAGCTGGGAGCTCAACAATCATCATCTACTAGTTCTGAAGGATTAGATATGCTAACAATTCAAGCAAGAAGAATTGCAATAAACACTAATATACAGATCCCTATCCTCTGACACCAATGCATTAGCCAACATAATTGAAACTGCATGCTCTGAAACTCCAATCGGTAAAGAACATGTCATACTAGAAGACTAACTTCTCAACACTACCCATTGCCTAAAGCACCTCATTCCTACAAGCAATGGAGTACATTGGCTACAAGCAAAATATTGACACTCCAACGCACTCAAGAGGAAATACACTAGATCTTATATTCTCCCCTAAACACTGGACACACAATAAAAACATCTCCACTATAAATACACAACCAGTGCCATGTCAGATCACTACCTCATACAATTCAGTACTGAACTAGACCCCTACTCAACTAACAAAAACCAGGAACTACAAATACACGATCGATTCAAGATATTCAATAAAGAAGACTTCCTGAAGAACATCACACCAGCTCTGACAAACAACAATGCAATATAGACACCCTTATGATGATCTGGAACAACACTTTGAATGCAGTATAAACTAACCATCAAACAAACCCACCAAAAACACACAGGAACTTTCAACCATGGTACTCCCAGATACTGAGAGAAATGAAGAAAGTGCTAAGGAAGGACGAAAGAAAATGGAGATCCACAAAATCAGAATCAAACCAACTCAAATATATGGACACGTTAAACAATACCGCCAGAGTATTACAGACTCAAAAAAAGAATATTCCTCAAAAATAAACAAAATCACTAAACCGACAGAGAACTATTTCTCATTGTCCAATACCAAATCAAAACACTGAACTTGTTAAGCACTAATGTCATTTGTTGGTGGGTTCTCCAACTAGCCAACCATTACATGGAAAACTCCAAACTTAGGACAACAAACCTAACTGAAACCCCACATGACAAACTAATCAGCAATACAAAATGGAACTCATTATCCTCAAGAAGCATTGAACAGATAGACCAATGCATCAAATCTTTAAATACAACCACTTCACTTCTAAATCCTTGTTAACACCCTATCATACAAAAAATTGTCTCTCTTTCACTATCACAGGGGCAAATACCAAAGGATTTAAAAGAAGCCTCCATCTGCCCAATCTTAAAACACAATACACTAAACAAGTCCTGCCCCAGCTCATACAGACCGATAGCAAGCCACCCTTTCCTTTCAAAAATAATCGAAAAATCAGTACAGATGCAACTACAAAACATTGACTCAAACATCCCACTCGACCCACATCAATATGGATTCAGAGTATATCATAGAGTGGAAACCCTAGTAACAATCCCTCCTCGACTCAATTATACAAGGAACTGACAATATGAAACAAGCCTTCATCCTCATATTTCTCGACATAACTTCAGCATTCAATACCATAAATCATAACATACTAATCAACCACCTAATACACCTCAGAATAGGAGGTATCATACTACAATGGTTTAAAGGCTACCTATCCAACTGCACCCAACAGGTATGCTTCAACAACACGCTCTCTAACCAGTTTAACGAGACTCAAGGTATCCCACAGGAATCTGCACTATCCACCCTACTTTTCAATATTTATCTTCAACCCATCTGCAACACAATGTGGATTACAGAATATATGCTGATGACATCATGTCATTCACAACATTCGATGCAACAAACCCAAACTATGATAAAATCACCAATTGCTTCAATAATGTCTCACATTGGCCCAATTCAGTTAACCTCTCAATCAACCTAAAAAAAAACCCCAAGATGCTCATCACCAGGAACAAAACATTTGACCCACCACTTCGAATCCAAGTAAACAATTCCTCAATCGAAGTAAAAAGGATATAAAATACCTAGGGATCTACTCAGACCAAAACCTCAATATGATCAAACATATTAATATGACAACTGTACAATATACAACAAAACCAGAATGATACAACACTTGAGACCCCTCCTCCTGCCTGATGCCTTCTGCACTATAACACAAGCGATGATAGGCCCACACTTTGATGATAGCAACATCATACTCCAAAGCCTGCCCAAACAAACATAAAGCCTTTACAACTAGCACAAAACATGGTAGCACATACTATAATGACAGCGGCCAGATCTGAACATATAACACCTATCCTGTACCGTCTCCATTAGCTCCCTGTAATGCAAAGATCAAATTCAAAACACTAATGACCATTTTTAAAACAATAAACAATACAACTCCAACATACTTCAACACACTGATAAAGATGCAACAGAACAAAAGAATAAGAAGAGAAAACCTGAGTAACATTCTAACCACACCAAAAGAAAGTCAGAAAAGCAAGTCAAACCACAATGAACAGGGCATTCTCATTCTTCGCCCCTGTCCTATGGAATAATCTGCCCAACTTTCTAAGGGAAATTAAAGACCTAACACTATTCAGAAAGCATCTCAAAACTTTCCTATTTACAGACTGCTACCAATGTGAGCAACTCACCATTGACCACACAAGTATTCAAGACCAAACTCACCTCTGAACTCTAACTCAGGACCAAACACTGTCATTCTACTCTATGCTGTATATAGGTCCAGCTAAAATATTTCTGTACATAGTTAAAATGTTCCATGTACATAGTTCCAACAAGTTTGCTACTTATTACTTGTAAACTGTTCCTTGTAAACTGCCCTGAGCAGTATTAGAAACTGTTCCATGTAAACCGCTCTGATTACCTTGATATAGTGGTATATAAAATAAATAAATAAGTTGATTACAGTCTGATACACTTAGAATGAAGTCAATGTTGTTGTTGTTAAGTGCCGTTGAGTCTGTGTCAACTCATGGAACCCTCTGAATAGTCCTAAACTGTGTTCAGTCTTCAGTCAGATGGTTCATTGTTGATACCCATAGCTGATATTATTGTATCAATCCATCTTATTGCTGGCCTTCTGCTTTGTGTTGACCTTCTATCTTGCCAAGCATGATGTCTTTCTCTAACAATCTCTCTCTTCACATGATGTGTCCAAAGTATGAAAGTCAAAGTCCTTGTTACTGGAGCTTCTAAAGACAGCTTAGGTTTGATCTCCTCTAGTACTGACTGGTTTGTTCTTCGGGCAGTCCATGGGATACACAGTATTTGTTGCCTGCATCATAATTCAAAGGCATTTATTTTTTTCCTGAATAACTTTTTCACTATCCAACTTTCGCATCCATATGATATTACAGAAAAATACCATGGCTTGAATAGTCAAAACTTTGTATGGACAGAGACATCTCTGCTCTGGAGGTCTTATCTAGGCCCTTCATAGCCATTCTGCCAAGAGCAATGTGTCGTCGGATTTCTTGACTGCTTGTCATTTCTTTATTGATAGTTGATCCAAGTAGGTTAACGTTGTCAACTATTTCAATTTCTTCTCCTGCCAGTAGTCAGGATCTTTGTCTTATTTCATTAAGGTGTGGAGTGGAGGAGTGGCCTAGTGGTTGGGGCAAGGTACTTCAGGCCAGAAGGTCAGGGGTTCAAATCCCACTAGAGGACAGCAACCTTGGGCCGGAAGGACTGGGGTTTCTAGTCCCACAGGTTCTCCTTGTGGTCTTGGGCAAGCCACTTAACCCTCCATAGCCCATGTTCCCTGTAAATAGTTATTTCCAAGTTATAATGCCCTGTTCAATGTAAGTTCAGTTTGTTCAATGTAAACCACACTGATGCAGAATAGCGTGGTATATAAGAGAATATAAATAAATAAATAAGGTGCTGACCCATTTTAAGACTATGTTCCTCTATCTTGAGAAGCAAATGTTTCAGATCTTCTTCACTTTCAGCCAGTACTGTGGTATCATCAACATAGCGTTGGTTGTTTGATGAATCATCCACCAATCTTCAAACCTCTGTTGTCTCCATACAGTCCTGCTTCTCTGATGATTTGTTCTGAATATAAATTAAACAGGTAGGGGGAACGTATGGAGTCTTGTTGTACACATTGGCTGATTTTAAACCATTCTGTTTCTCCTTGTTCTGTTCAAACTGTTGCTTCTTGATCAAATGTAAAGATTGTGCAAGACAACTATCAAATGTTCTGGTATACCCATGCTTCTTATTGAAGCCCAGAGTTTCTAATGGTTTAACCAGTCAAAAGCCTTGCTGTAGTCAATAAAACACATATAGATATCCTTTTGCTATTCTTTTGTCTTTTCAAGGATCCATCTCACATCTGCAATGATGTCTCTCGTTTCTCTCCCTTTCCGGAACCCCGCTTGCACTTCGAGCAGTTCTCATTCCAGGTACGGTGGTAGTCTCTGCCAAATAATCTTGAGTAGAATCTTGCCGGCATGTGGGATCAGAGTGATTGTGCGATAATTTCCACAGTCAGTTGGATCACCTTTCTTTAGTATTGGTATAAACACAGATCTTTCCTAGTCAGTTGGCTATGATGTTGTCTTCCAAATTTCCTGGCAGAGCCTTGTAAGTATGGTAACAGCTGCATCTGATTTGCTGTAATACTTTAGTGGGAATGCCATCAATGCCTGGTGCTTTGTTCTTTGATAAGGCTTTCCATGCTGCTTCGACGACTTCTTTTGTCACCAGTAGTACCTGATCATAAAGGTACAGGTTGAAACAGCTGTTGCTCCACTTGATTTTTATGGTATAAAGACTCAGTATAGTCTTTCCACCTTTTCTTAATTTTCACAGCATCATTCAACATGGATCCTTGAGCATCTTGTAACATTCCAATTCAAGGCTGGAATTTTTTCTTTAACTCTCATAGTTTTAGGAAAGCCAATCTTGTTCTTTCTCTAATAGTTTCTGCTTCTATTTCCTTGCATGCGTCATTGTAGTACGTCTCCTTGTCTTGTCTTGCTGCATGTTGGAAATCTCTGTTGAGTTCTGCAAGTGCTTCTCTTTCTCCTCTGGCTTTAGCTTCTCATCATTTCTTGGCAATTTTCAGAGTCTTCTTTAATCTATTTTGGCCTTTTTTGCTTTTTTATCTTTTGTAGAGACTTCTCTCTTTCTTCCAAAACAACTTTCTTGATGTCATCCTATAACTCTTCTGGAGCTCTGTCATTTGTATCTAAAGCAGCAAATTGATTTTGCAGGCAATCTTTAAATTCCGTTGGTATATTCTCAAGGTCATATTTTGGCATATTCATGATTGGCTTGCTCTTTTTCAACTTTAGCTTGAATTTGCATACTAGTAGTTGGTGATCTGTACCACACTCATCTCCAGGTTTTGTCTTTGTTGATCTTATAGAGCTTTTCCATCATTGACTTCCACAGATGTAATCAATTAGATTTTTGTACAATCCATGTGTACAGTCGCCACTTGTGTTGCTGGAAGATGTTTGAGATAGACCAATAGAAATCTGCAAGACCAATGACCTATTTTTCTCCAGCTTTATTTCTGTTGCCAAGTCCATATTTTCCAACCACTTTACTTACTTTTTTTGCATTCCAGTCACCAATTACTATCAGGATATCCCATTTGCATGTTCTGTCAATTTCAGCTTGTACTTGTTCATAGAACTCATCAACTTCATCCTCTTCTGCAGCTGTTGTTGGGGCATATACCTGAATTATAGTTGTGCTGATGGTCATTTTTCGTAGACTAATAGAAATTAAGCATTCACTGATTGCATTGTATGTTATTACAGTTCTTGCAAGTTTCTTCTTGATTATAAATGCAACACCACTTCTTCGTCTTTCTTTTTTCCAGCATAGTAGACCATATGATCAGTTTGTGTGTTTGTGTATTTGAGTCAATGCTGACTCCTGGTAACCCAGCAGTCCCTGGGTTTTCTTGGCAGTATAACCGGAAGTAGATTACCAGGCCTTTCTTTCAGTGCCCAAGGCCACAGGAGTGCTAGTGGGAATTGAACCCTGGTCTCTTGGTTACCAAGCCAGTGCTCTAACTTTTAGGCTGCTCCTCCATTCAGTCCAGACCATGTGATCATCAGATGCAAAGTGCCTGTTGCCAGTCCATTTCAGTTCATTGACACCCAACAAATCAAGTTGTACATTCTTGGCCCTCCTCATCTTCCCTTGGTTCATGCTTCGTATGTTCCATGTCCCAATATGTAAGACATCTTTGCAGCTTCTGACTCTCATTTCATGCGCAGCTACATCAGCAGTCAGACGTCCAGAGGGCTTTGATCCAACCACATCATAAATGCTGGCTTTACTTTGAAATGTTTTCAGTCAATAAATTTTTTTGAACAGTTATGAAAGAAATTGGAAGGGAACATTTAAAAAATTTAAGTCCGAGCGCGGAGTCACGAGGGACGCCGGTAACCGGGCGGTCGGCCCGGTCCCGGTCCGTCCTTCCGGCTTCAAAGAA
Source organism: Ichthyophis bannanicus (assembly GCA_033557465.1). Lineage (NCBI taxonomy): Eukaryota > Metazoa > Chordata > Amphibia > Gymnophiona > Ichthyophiidae > Ichthyophis > Ichthyophis bannanicus. Next base: position 178,940,395 of record CM066043.1, on the reverse strand, counting down.
GGAGGGGGGGGGAGGGATGAGGAAGGAGCGTGGAGGCTGCTGACGCCGGCAGCAACGTTTAAATGGATTGGCTCCGCAGATGGGGAGAGCGGAGCCAATCAGAGCTGCCGGCGTTAGACGAAGGTTTTAAGAAGGAGCCACTGATGCTCACCCCCCCCTTTTCGTCGGCAGCGATTCCGGAGCGGTAAGCCTTGTAGAGAGAGTGCCGGGCAAATAAAAATCGGGCAGCGTGGGAAGCGGGTGCACGCTGGTTGGGACAGCCGGGGACATTTATGGGGCCTGTGTGGTGTTAGCTGGGGGTGTAGCTGCGGGCTTGGTGCGCTCTACGGCTTTTTTGCGGCGGCGGTCTGGTCAGCTGAGGGCTCGATTTGCAAGGGGTTCAAAGGGTCTTCGGGGCAGCAACTTAAAAAAAAAAAACAACAAAAAAACAAAGAAACAGAATAATTAAGCTCAATAAGAGTTTTGCTGGGGGCTGGTCCTCATTGTTGAATGGCACGTGGAGTGAGGGCTGGGGCAGCTGGCCCTGATAGGGCGGCGCAGGCAAAGGGTGCTCAAGCGGGTAATAGGGCTGGGGCTACAGGGAGGGGGGTAGCGGGGGGGGCCGGGGTCAGCGAGGCACGGCCAGTCGGAGGCTGCCTCGGGCAAAGGCACCTCTGCGTGGTCGGGGAGAAGGGTTGTCATCGCTGCGGGGAAGAGGGGCTGTGGGACCCAGTGCGAAGCGGCAAGCTAGGCGGGGACAGTCTCAAAGGGGTGGTGTGGGAGCTGATCCCGGGACTTCGCCTGGGGTTGCAAATGAACTTGGATCTGCTGGGGATGGGGAGGAATTAGTGGGGGGGGGGGGCATGAGCAGGAGCAAGGGTGTTTAACGCGGGGGGGATGGGGCTATGGGTCTATGGGAGTTGGACCTATGGTCGGGCCAGCGGGTGCACAGCCCATAAATACTAGCGACAGGGCGTACTGGGAGAGTGTGCAACGGGGCCATGGTGCCTATGGGGCATGGGGTGGTCCCTCTACATGGGGACACTGGTTAGGGGGTGGGCAAGGTTCTTCCCGAGCTGAATGGTTGGATGCATGGCAGCCGGGGTGGTCTTCGCCTGTTCCCCCTCCCCCTCTTTTTCCTATTATGTCTCCACAGGGTCCGCCGCCATTATCAGGGAGGACCGACAGTGGAATGCGGCGAGTAGAGCGAGTGAATTCGACTTTGATACGGCAGCGGGAGATGCCCAGTGAAGGTGCGGTTCGAGAAGTTGGCGGACAGGAGCAGGATGCGGGGCTCAGTACCGTGGATGTGGGCCCTGATGAGGTGGTGGCGTCGGCGACTGGTGTTGCAGGTGAGTTACAGGTGGACTCGGGTGAGAGGAGTAGAGGGAGTGGTAAAAAGGGTGCAAAAAGGACAGCAAAACGGAAACATTCCTGTAGAAGGCGTCACAGGGACAGTTCTTCGTCGGCTTCGTCCTCGGATTCGTCTTCTTCGGTGACGTCATCGGAAGATAGTATGTGTCGGCAGGGGAAGGGTGACGCAACGGTCTCAGGGAGGAGTACAGAGGGTGGTTTGCCTTCGGCTGTGGTAATTTCTGAGTTATGGGAGGGAGTGCCACGGAAGTTGCGACAAAAAATTAAAAAGCGGCGTTATATAGATATTTTCCGGTTGCTAGACGGTCGCAAACGATCGGGCGAAAGTAGGAAAAAACGTAAGGAGGATGAAAAGGCGGGGCGTATCAAGAAAGTTTCGAGAAATGTGGTCAATTGGACACGGGCTTTTTTGCGTTTGATTAGTGTTTGGGGACAACATTACCCGGGACAATACGAGAGGCTTTTATCCTACGCGGATTCAATCTTGGAGGCGTCGCAGACGCATGAAGGATGGTCATGGTTAAACTATGACGAGAAATTTAGAGACAAGATGGAAGGGAATAGACTTGTGTCTTGGGGTATGCAGGACATTAATTTGTGGTTGACACAGATGTCGGCCAGGAGTGGTGTCGGAGGAGGGGTAAAAGGGGCAGTCGTCAGCGGGGGGGGGACGGGTCGGTCCTTTCGTGGGGGAGCGAGTTTCGTACAGCAGCGTACAGGGGGCAATGGGGCAGGTGACCTTTGCTGGAGGTTCAACAAGACCTCGTGCCCTTTCCCAGATTGCAAATTCCGGCACGTCTGTTCCCTTTGCGGGGGAGCGCATCCAGCCGTTAAATGTGTCAAAAAAGGGAGCTCCCTGCCCCCTACCTCTGGCACAAAATAATGCGAGGTTTGGCCTCGCCCCTACGCCTGTTAGAGTGTCAATATTGAATGCATGGTTGGGCCGGTACCCTCGACAAACCGATAGAGAGGCTTTATATTTTGGTTTTAATTATGGTTTTGTAATCCCGGTATGTGGACAGGTGGGGGGGTCGGTGGGGCGGAATTCAGTGTCTGTGAAGCGATTCGCCTCGGTGGTGAGAGAAAAGTTGGCGGCGGAATTGTCGCTTGGTAGGGTAGCGGGCCCATTTGTCAGTCAGCCATTTGAAGGAATGGTGATTTCTCCATTGGGTATCATACCAAAGAAGGAGCCGGGGAAATTCCGCCTGATACATAACTTGTCCAGCCCCATAGGAGCTTCGGTCAATGACTGTATTCCGCGAGAATTATGTTCCGTGCGATATGCATCTTTTGACAAGGCAGTGAACCTCGTACGATCCGCCGGGCGTGGGGCACAGATGGCAAAGGTAGATATTGAGTCGGCGTTCCGGCTACTTCCAGTGCACCCGGCGTCGTTTTACTTGTTGGGTTTTTGCTTCGAGGATGGTATATATTTTGATAAATGCATGCCTATGGGCTGTGCCATCTCGTGTTCATACTTCGAGAAGTTTAGTACTTTTCTACAGTGGGCACTTGAACGTAAAGTTGGTATAGAGCAAGTGGTGCATTACTTGGATGATTTCTTATTTGTGGGATCGGAACACTCTGAGGAATGTCGTGTATTGCTGGATGGTTTTGTGGATTTGTCCAGGGAATTGGGAGTACCGTTGGCAAAAGAAAAGACGGAAGGTCCTACTACGCGGATTACTTTTTTGGGGGTGGAGCTTGATTCAGACTTCATGGTGGCACGGCTTCCACAGGAAAAAATTCGCGGATTGCGGGTGTTGGTGGCCAATGTGCTGGCATCATCGTCCTTGACACTGAAGGAGGTGCAAGCTTTGTTAGGCTCGTTAAATTTTGCTTGTCGGGTGATACCGATGGGCCGGGTATTTTTGAGGCGTTTGGCGGCAGTTACCGCGGGGGTGCGTAAGCCTCATCATCATCTGAGAGTCTCGAAGTCAATTAAGGCGGATTTGCGGATTTGGCAGGTCTTTTTGGAAGAATTTAATGGGACCACAGTTTTACTGGAACCGGAGCTCAGTAGTGCGGATTTGCAATTGTATACTGACGCGGCGGGGGGCATAGGTTTGGGCATTTACTTCGCTGGGGCTTGGTGTGCGGAGCGTTGGCCGCAATCCTGGTGCGAGTCGCAGCTTACCAGTAACATAACTTTTTTGGAACTGTTTCCCATCTTAGTTGCCTTGGAATTGTGGCCTGATAGATTTGCTAACAAAAAGGTTTTGTGGTGGTGTGATAATGAGTCAGTAGTCCAGGTAGTGAACCATTATTCACCGCACTGTCTTTTGGTGGCTAACTTGATGAGGGAAGTGATTTTGGCTTGTTTGCGGTTAAATGTGTACTTGAGAGCTCAACATATTCCGGGGTATGCTAATTCCATCGCTGATTCTCTTTCCCGTTTCAAGTTCGAGCAATTCCGTCGATTGGCACCACAAGCAGATGCAGAAGGAAGTGCGGTCCCTTGGAAGTTATGGAGTCTTGGCCATCCGGAATGAAAGACTTGTTGCGGTGTTCTGTAGCAGCTGGCACCTGGGCGGCGTATCGGCGAGGATGTCAGAAGGTGGTGGAATTTTTGGAGCGATCGGGTTGGTGGTCTGGGCCGGTTTCACCTCAGTTGCTGGGGCAATATGTGGTATGGGCGAAAGAGAATGGAGTGACTCGCTCGGCAGTGCGCAGTCATTTGGCAGGCTTCGAGTACTTTGCGAAGGCAGTGGGTTGGGATTTCCCGTCAGGGGGTGCCTTAGCCCGTCGGCTCTTGCAAGGGTGGGGTCGGGCAGTGCCTGTACATTTCGATGCTCGGCGTCCCATCACGCATGATTTACTAGAAAAGATATGCAAGTCCTTGGCAGTGGTGGCCTCGTCGCAGTATGAGGTGACGCTTTTTCGAGCTGTTTTTACTTTAGCATTTTTTGGGGCTTTTCGCATGGGTGAGCTGGTGGCGCGATCGTCCAGGGCAGGAGATGTGGGGATTCTGCAGCGTCAGCATGTTTGCTTTGAAAAAGGGCGATTGAGAATTTTGTTAGAAAAATCTAAGACTGATCCCCAAGGCAAAGGTTTGTGGGTATGGCTGAGTGGGATTCCAGGGTTTCACACTTGTCCGGTGAGCGCAATGAGTGCTTTCTTACGGGTCCGCCCATTGCGGGTTGGGGGGTTGTTTCTGCATGCGGACGGGCGGCTGCTTACACGTTTTCAGGTGGTAGCAGTTCTGCGGTTGGCATTGAAGGCTGTAGGGGAGCCCCCCGAACATTATGCAGCTCATTCTTTTCGTATTGGCGCAGCCTCCAGCGCTGCTGCGGCAGGCTTGTCCCAGCAGGACATTCAGAGTATTGGGAGGTGGCGTTCTCAGGCTTTCCGGGGTTATGTTCGTTTATAAAAAAAAAAAACAAAAAAAAAAACATAATAATAATAATAACAAAGCGAAATATGGATTAACTCTTGTTTTCTTTTGCAGTTGCAGGAGGGAGTGTCCAGAGCGGTTGGATGATAGGGCACTCTTTCATGTACTGGGCCGGCCGGCGAGCGGCTGAGCGGCCATTGGGGACTAATCTGGGGCTGGATCCTGCTCAAGTGTCGCTGCTATGGCTGGGTGAGAGGGGGTTGAGGTGGTCTCAGCTCCTGCCTTTGCTCCGGCACCATGAGCGAGTGAGGGGCAAGCCACGGCTGCTGCTGTTGCATTTAGGTGGCAACGACCTAGTTACATGGACTTGTAAGCAATTCATACGACTTGTTATCAAAGACTTAACTATGTTACTGCATATGTTCCCGGGAATTCACTTAATTTGGTCGGACATCATTCCAAGGCCTGTTTGTGCGGCCCAGCGGCGTTGGTCGCGGGGTCTTACAAAAATAAATCGTCAAATAGGACGGTGGTTAATGGGACAAGGTGGGATTCAAGTTCTTCACCCGTGGGTGGAAGTGACTTGTACGGGGTTGTACAGGATTGATGGTGTTCATTTGTCACCTGTGGGTGTAGATCTACTGTTGAATGATTGGCAAGAGGCCTTGGAAGGTGTTTTACACGGGGATGCCAACTGGTCGCAGCAGGGCATAGGGGGGGCGGCACAAGGGCATTAAAATGCCAGTGCCGGTGGCGGGATCCCGGAGGTTTCCGGGGCCCGGAGCCGTTTGGTCATACTTGGGCGGGGGCGGGGTGCCCCGACCCGGATAAGCCCTGCTGGCCTTTGCTAGTCATATGGCGAGGTCGGGGAAAGGGCGGTAGGAAATTGGCCGGTGGTCAGACACGGCCGGAGCGGATGCGACCCCACTTTGCTAATTATGGCTGGGGGGGTATCACTCCGCTGGTGGGAGATTGTTTATAGAACGGTTTGATATTGTAAAGTTAATTGTTTGAATTATAATAAAGCTGCGACCGGTTGGTACTTCCAATAAGAAAATTGTGTCTGTGAAATTTGTAAATCTGGGAAAAGGGTGTGGGAGGGGTTGAGAAGAATGAAGGAGGTGGGGGGTGAGTAAGGACGGGCATAGGGCACCGGATGCAACCTGCCACGGTTACTGTGCCCTATGTTTCTTATGTTTTTATGTGCAGGGCAAACATTTTTAATAAATAAGGAACATTTCTATCAGTAGAAATGTGGGGCCTGATATTCGAAGGCGTTTGCACAGGTAACTTCCTTAGTTACTGTGCGAAGGCCTTAACCGGGATTTTCAAAGGGCAGCTAAATGGGTAGTGCACTATGAAAATCCTGGCTAAGTCCCTAATATGCCACGATGCTATCTGCATAGCATCGGGGCGTGTTAGGGGCATTCCGGGGTGTAGCAAGGGCTACATGGCTAGCAGCAATTTTCGATTTAACCCATATAGCCCTCTGCACCTTAAAAGATAGGTGAGGCTTTTCCTTGTCTATCTTTAAGACGCAGAAGCTATGCGGGTAGCATTGAAAATTGCTGCTACCTGTGTAGTCTCTGAGGCTGCCAGGGTATCTAAGCTAACCTGGATTTTCACTTCTGCTGGCACGGAAGTGAATATCCAGGTTACGAGGGTTAGCGGGCAGGCTATGTGCCGCCATGGCACATAGCCTGCCCATCTCAATATTTGGCCCATCATCCTTAATTCGGCTATACTACCAATAGTCCTGCAGACTCTAGTTCTTATTGAAATTACTATATTTGATAAATTCTAATTGCAGTCTAAATTTGGTTTAGAATAGATCTTAAATACCTTCCAAATGGGTTCGCCTTTGGCTCTCAGAGGGCCACATTTACTAAAGGGTAATGCGCATTAAGGGCTGCCAATGCCCATTCCTTTCTATGGGCCATTGCAGCACTTAATAGGCGTCAACCTTTAGTAAACATACCCTTTAGGGAAACTTTCATAAACATCTTCACCAACAGGCTGAAAAAATAATTGCATTATAGATTTTGAATATGTTGCCAAGAAAATAATCCACCAAAAATAAACAAAGTAAGTTTTATTCAGGGTTTTTGGCCTGCTCCATATTCTAAAATGCACAAAATTGTCCACCTCATTAAAGTAGGAACAGTTTTCAATTAGCCTATGTAGTTGTAAGGTGAGTTGTCACTCAGTGGGGGTCATTTTGATATAAGATACTAATTCAAAAGCCCAAGACGGCACTTATTTTATCTGCATTTTATAAAGGCAACATTGGCACCTTCGTGCCTTTATAAAATGGGTTTGGTTCTTGGTGCCTAACAGCAAACAAATGCCCACTCACTAATTTAAACCACTCTAAAGATGGCATAAGTGTGTGCATGAGCTCTACACGTGTATCTATGCATATTCTAAAATACGCACGTGTGTGCCCAAACTGCTTTCCCCAGAAAACCTATCTGCAGAGTATGTAAAAGTAGGTGTGATCTTTCGACGTGTGTACATTTTATGTGTGTATATGACTGTGTAATTTTATAAAAAGCCTTTTCCGCATAGAATACAGGATTCCCACACACAAAAAAAACCCACCTTTCTAAAAGTTACTTCATGAAAGTTTTCAAAGAGAAGAAATGCAGTCTGGTTTTCATAGAAAATGAGCGTAAAATAGTATGCGACTGTTTCTATAGAGCCTATGCAGCTGCTCTTCTGTATGGGTTGCCACACGAGATAAAACAGCATATGAACTTGTTGAAATGTCATGTTTGTGTACCGTTTCGCTTCCCCATACCAAGCAAGCCTCTGGGGATGCCCCCTCGCAGCCTCTGTGCTTTGGAAGTCTGAGTATATTTCTAGCCAGCTAGAGAATAGTTTTCAACAAGCCATTTTATTCAGAAAAACTGCAATTTATTTACCTGGGTAAATGGCTTTGAACATTGTCCTCCCTTTTTTGTACATGTAGATAGGATCATGCTGCATTGCATTAGAATTTACATTAACCTTATACTTTTGAACTTTTGATTGAAAGTGCTAAGGTTAATTTAGAAAAACAAAGACTGTATTGGACAATTTATTTATTTTACAGGATTATTGTATCGCTTTATCATCATTTCAGTAAATAATGTACTTTAAATGTGGACATTGATAACTTGGATTTTTCTGAGGCAATGGAGAATTAAATGACTTGCCCAAAGCCACAAGGAGTGCTAGTGGGAATCAAATCCCAGTCTCTTGGTTCCCAAGCCAGTGCTCTAACCATTAGGCTAGTCCTTCAGTACAATATGGTAGTGCTCAGCTCTGTCGCACTACACATCAACAGTTTTCAATTTAAGCATATGGTCCTTTAATAAAGGCTTCCAATTCTTATTTGTATTTATTTTGCTTTTTTTCTACTCTAAAATCAGAAGCACTGTGAGCAGGTTTAAGTTTCAGGAAAAGAAACAGAATCGAGAGCACCCCCCCCCCCCAAAAAAAAAAAATTATTATATATATACACACAGCAGCTAGCTTTAAAACTATTTTGAACTTTAATAAAACAGTTTTAACCAAAACAGCAAGCTTTCATTCCAAATAGCAAACCATCCAGAACTTATCACTAGCACTACTACAAACCATTTGTATAGTGCTACAAAGCATATGCAGCAATATATACAAACACATAAGAGACAGTCCCTGCTAAACAGCGTTTAAAATCTATTCAAGACAAGCAGCAGAACTAACAGGGGGCTAAGGCAGTTTAAGGGAAAGGATCAAACACATGGAGCCCGATTCTGGAAGGGGCACATCTGGACAGCCCAGAGTGGGATGGGCCTGTTTGGACCCGATTCTGAAACGTGGGAGCAAAATGTTCCTGCATCACTTAGAATTGGGCTCGAGGATGGCCTGGTGTGCCCTCCCGTAGCCACAGGGACGTCCACTGGACTGAACGGCCAGACTCCCCAAACCCACCAGTGAGTGGGCACCCTGAAGCCCCCTGTCCGGTTTCCCCCACGAGCACAGCCCTCGGCAGGCCCATCAGTGCCGTGGTTGGGCAGCAGGCCAGTGCCTTTGTGTGTCCGCTGCATTGGGAGAGGCAGCCAGGCCAGGGCACATGGGGGATCGGCACTTATTCCACCTCCACAGTGGAATAAGCAATGTGTCCCCCTTGTACCCCTCAGACGTACAGGACCATTACCTGAATCGGCCCTGTACATCCGGGTGTGTGGCCCACCTACGCCCTGCCCCTTCTCCATCTCCCCACACAGCGCCTCTGTGCGTGTGGGGAGACAGTGATCTAGAATTCGGTCAGGACGGATAGCAGGGCTGCACATCCCACTGGGACTATTCTCCTTTCAGAATCTAGACCATAAGGGTGTTAAACAGAAGAATCCAAAAGCAACTTCAATGAGGTGGGTTTTGTGCATGGATTTGATTAGGGAGTCCAAAGGAGAGCACTACCACCCGTAGGCAACGACAGGAACACAAAGAAAACAGGTGTGCCAAAAGTAGTATATCTTGCAGACTTTATTCAACCACCCCAACGCATTTCGGCTGACGCCTTCTTCAGGGGGGAATTACACTTAGCCACTACACGCCACAGGAATGAAGCAATGGCAACCGATTCTAAAATCTTGTTCATAGACCACAATGTCTTCCAGCTAGCACAATGCCAGCAGAACTCGGTCATAATGCGTATCCATGGGGCGGGGTTTCCCTATTCCATGCCTGTTCTAATGCGTTACTTGCTTCTCGCTGAGCGTCTTTCAAAGACGGGTTTCTTTAAGCCCATCGCAGATCATCCTAAATATTTATAAATAAATCATTTCAGTTTCATAAATAAATATGGGTTGTCATGTGCTCCAGTGTAGTATTTTCTTTTCTTTCATATTGTCACTAATGATGAGGGGGTAGCTACTAAGCTGTGATAAAATCAGATTCTACCATAGCTTAATTTACCAAGGGAGTCACTAGCTTGCAGTAACTAAATACCCCAGGTTAGTTCCTCCCATGGTAAAGGAATAGCACAGCTTGCATGATCACCACAAGCCCATTATTCTAAAGGGAAAAATGACATCAGCTTAAGGTTGGCATTATTTTTCCCGGTCTGGAGCATTAGGCCACGAACGCACAGCCCAATGCTCCATGCCATGATCTTAAAGGGCCAGGATGTTAAAAGAAGATTGCCAATGGTCACAGGTCCCATCCCCCCCACCCCACGGCTTCACCAAGAAGTCAACCCCCCTCCAAATACTCTACCCCTCCCCTCACAAGATCCAATCCTCCAGAAAGCTAAATCCCGTCTTTAAGCCCCCACTTCTCAGACCCCAATCTGAAGCCCTCCACCCTCCTTAGGTCCTCTGGGCCTACCTTGATGTCCAACCAATAGTTTCGTATGATCAAGATGGAAGAGACCCCCTTCTCTCCCATCCAGGCTAGCACTATGTTCAAAATGGCAGCCACAATCCCCTAGTGGTAGTCTCACAGTACTACTGTTGGGTGTGTTTTTTTATTTTATTTCTTTTTTTATTTCAAATAATTCAAAATACAAAAATATCAGAAAACATGTCCAGCTTAACATGAAGCCCCTAAAGCTCAACACAATAAATTTCATGAACACTATAAATCTAGACAGCAAAGCTCATTAAATAAACCAGATGATGTCCACTACAAAAACCAGGACCAAGCTTGTGCAAACAACTGCTGAGGTTGACCTCTAGTGGTAGTACTACAAGACTACCACTAGGGGACCATGGTCACCACTTTGAACCTGCTGCTAGCCAAGATAGGAGTGAGAGGGGAGTTGCTCTTCTCCAGATAACAATAAACAAATAATCAGGCAGGCAGGCCTTGAGGTAAACCCAGGGGGAGTATAAAGAGGGTGCAGGACTTTATATTGGGGTCTAGGCAGATGGAGGGACTTGGACTGTGGCTTTGGAGGGATTGGAGCTTGTGAGGAGAAAGGTTGAGGTTTGGAGGGGGGAGGGGGCTGAATCCTTGGTGATGTCAAGGGGTGGGGACCTCATACTATCACCAATGATCTTTTTAAACACCGTGGCCCTTTAAGATTTCAGTATGATGCTCTAAGCTGGGAAAAATAATGCTAGCTTTAAGCTGCATTATTCCATTTAAATGCTAATTAAGTGTTTTTCATGAATTTGCATTGTGGCAGCAAATAGTGCATTACGGTAGATTAACTCACATTATTGCTCTTTATCACACATTAAGGGCCAAATAATATAAGAACTAAAAAGTATCAAGACTAAGGGAAACAAGTCTAATCTAGGACTTTTCCAAACACGGCTATTCCTAGCCATAGCAGCCTAAATCTTAAACAGTAAAATAAAATATATGGCAACACTTAGAGGTCGATATATGCTTTTTAAGTGCTCCATATTACACAGAGGTGACAGCTTTTATTTCTACTAGACTGCTTTAAGGAGTATGTTTACTAAGGTGTAAACCAGTAAAGTGTGATTGGGTTGCCAACATGCAGCACTGTACTAACCAGCATGTGGTTGTATTTAACGCCACCCATTGAGGTGCAGTTAGGAACATCCACAGTAATGGCAACAGACAAGGTTAGCGCACCCCATTCTGAATACAAACTCTGCAAACAACAGACTTGTCATCCAAAGGATTTCGACTATGTCTCATAGTTTCAATTTCTTAAAATTAGAATGAATCCATGATTTGTCCAATAGCATATTTTGTCAAAGTGACAATTCTAAGACTCCGGGACAGAAAAACATTATTATGTGACCAATGACAAACAGGCCAACCTGACTGATTGATTCTGGATTTTCTAATTAATGAGATCCCCCTGTAAGTGAGAAGTTGTGAAATAGGCCTACTGAGGACAATCTGGATTTGGAAAGGCGAGTAATCAGTTTTAATACATAATTCATAAAACGAAATCAGAATCCTTGCAAGCTGTGTTACCCTTTATTTGACTAAAATATATGGGCCCAATAGCCAGTGGCAGCGGCTAGCAGCCATCACTGCTGAACCTTAGACCTAGATATTCAATGCCGGGGCCATATTTATTTATTTATTTATTTAACTATTTTCTTCTATACCGCCCCTTCCAGAGATCAAGGGCGGTTTACATATTGGGCCACCAGCATTGAAAGTCCGGGTCAGCTGGATAGCACAGAAGCTAACTAGGCCGCTGTGATATTTGTCGCGCCCACCACCGCCCAGGCGATCGCCTAGGGGCGTGGGCGTGCCCTTGTGTTGTCCCTTTCAAGCAGGGGGTCCAGAGCCGAGGCTTCTGGAGGTTGTAGTTGTGTCAAATAATATTGAATGCCGAGGGTTTTAAAGGCAAGTACAGGAATTTTTATTTACTTCCTTTCCAATAGAAACTTCTTTGAAGTTCAGCGCATGACAACAAAAGTAGGATGCTTCTCCAACACAAAACCTCTTCACAAAAAGGATTCTTACAGTGACATAAGATTACAATGGCTTCACTCAGGTTGTTACACAGATAGGTGCTTCTTCCAGACTTCCTTCAGTCAAGAATATGGCGTTTACTGTTCTTTCCAACTACAAGAACAGGCATCTGCTTTCCCCACAGTGTCTAACATTCTAAGCAAATCTTAAAAAATGTTTCTGTCTGTTTTACTCTCATACAGCAGCTTCTTCTCAAAGCCTCCGATATTCAAATTAGCCCTTTAAAATGTTTGCTCTTAGCTTTAGGCATTGGTAACTTTCTCTCTCAAACTTTTCAGCGTTCAAGGTATAACTCATTCAGGTAATTAGCTTCTGGGTTTTTCTTTCTCCTTTTTAAAAAAAACCCAACACTTCTCTACCCCGTCTTTTTACAAAGGGAACAATCCCTTAAAGACTCTACGGACTCTTGCTCAGAATCACAAACTTCTGTCTGCATATCTTCATAACCAGGGTTTGTTATTTCTGGGGTTGAATCAGCCTGTATAAACGTAGGCTTAATTTCTTCTAACAGCTCTAAAGGTTTTTCCCATCGAGACTTCTCTTTACACTCATGGCTTTTAGTAGGGCTGTAGAGATTCTTATCTTTCATTAGACGGCTCAGGGCCTCTAACTGGCTCACATTATCCTTAGTAACAGGTCGATTCACACACCTTTTCACAGCTGATGATTTTCCTGCAGCCTCTTGCACTGCTGCTCTCGTACCTTGCTTAAGGTCAGCAACTCTCTCAGGCCAACCCGTCCTATCTCCAGACCTAGCTGCAATTCCTCTGCAACCCGGGCTTCTTTCTGGACTGTGGCTTTCTGTGTGCTGGCTGCTTTGGGACTCCCCAGTGAGGCTGTCCCTGGAAAACCTTTCTCCTTCAGTTCTTCTGAAGCTTCTTTTTCCTTCCGTTCCCTTGGAAGTCCTTTTTCCTTCCTTTTCCCTGGTGGACTCCCCTCCTCCTGTTCCCTGGAGCTTAAATGAGTGTGGCTGCTCTACCGTTCCAACTCCTCCCCCAGGTGTCTCCCATTACCTCCCCAGCTTGCCTCGGAGCTTGGGCATGGCCTGCACTCAGCAGCTGTGTGTGTTTTTTTTTTTCCCTTGGCTGCAATTTGAAACCTACTGCTCTCTGGCCTATCCCTCTGGTTGAAGGTAAATGTTTGTTTTTCCCCTAGTTCCATGGGTTCAGATGCACTTTCGTCATCACATATTCAGCTGCTGCCCAGTTGGCTCTGGCAGCAAAAGTTAAGACAGCCTGCTGTGCCTCCAAAACGCCTCATTGCTAGCCAGTTAGCATCAGCATGTGCAGCAGCCACGGATATTCCTAGCCGTGCAATTAACATGGTTAGCAGGTCTGCTAACTGCTTTAAGCGCTTCCTATATTCCCTCCTCAATGCTTCTAAGGGTATTGCATGTGAGCTATGGAGACCACAAAGGACTTTAACCAACATGCGCACATTTGAAGAAGGGACCTATTTGGTATTAAAGGTATGAAAACATCATCATTTGTAGATGAGTTTTATGTTGATCCAATAAATCTTTGTGCAGTAGGCAATGGCTTCTTTCTCCCAGGATCAATAGGGCTATTAGAACATTGCATTATCAAAACTTTTACAGACATACTAATTTAGAACATCATATATAGATTTTCTAGGGCACCCAGTTCCAACTTTTTGTTGTTTTATTGATGTTCTGCTTCCTGACTGGTTATATTTTCAGTTCAGTTTCTATTGTACTTTTGTAGATCAGCATCTTTCACGCCAAAGTGCTTTTGCTGCTTTTATATGGGCATAGCTCAGCGATGCTGCATGAGAACCATGCAGCATTGATCTAAAAAAGGTAAACTGCACAGTGATCAATGCTTTTAACATGAGAACCTGAAGTTAGCGTAGTCAAGCATGTTGACAGAAAAAGCAATAGAATCTTTTCAAAATAAGCAGGAAGACAATTGAACATTCAAGCATATGGCTAAGTTGCATACAGTATTTAGTCTGGCTATGTATGTCTACAGTTTTTTGCCAAGTTCTTAAAACTTATTAGTTCATATGGATCCAGAAATTGCACACTCATATAAACAAAGTACACAAACAGTCAAACTGTGCACAATTTGCAGAACAATGAGCGGCATGGAATGGGTAAACGTAGATCGGTTGTTTACTCCTTCAACAAGAAGAAAGACTAGGGGACATGCAATGAAGCGACAATGCAGCACATTTAAGACTAATTAAGAGTAAATATTTTTTCACTCAACCTGTAATGAAATTCTGTAATTCATTGCTGGAGGATGCAGTAAAAGCTGGGTTTAAAAGAGATTTGGATAAGTTTCTGGAGGAAAAGTCCATAAACCATTATTAAAGCGTACTGGGAGAAATCCACTTCTCACCCCTGGGATAAGCAGCATGGGATCTGTCTACCTTTTGGGATCTCACCAGATACTTGTGACCTGGATTAGCCACGGTTGAAAACAGGATACTGGGCTTGATGGACCTTTGATCCGAACCTGTATGGCATCTCTTATGTTCTTATGGAGAACTGCTTGAGTAATTGTTTTGCTTGAAACTAGAGCCCAATGAATTGATAAAGCACTGCTCTGTTATTGCCATTTTTCACCTCCCAGAACATCCTGCTTTACAGAGGCATCCAAGTTGCACTGGAAGGCTGTAAGCCCCTATTAGAGATTCTATAGACACAACTCTTCAATCACACTATGTATATTTGCACTAGGTAATTAACTTTAATGCTATCTCTTCGCTACTCAGATCTGTCACAGATTTGTGCTCAGCTGCTTAAGACTGGAGGATATATTAGGTGCTTGTTCAAAGAACTACGCTATAAAACTGAAAAAAAGGTAAACATGAGGCAGGCAATATTCAGCAAGGCACAAATGGGTCAATTTTCAAAGGGACTTACATATTTTGCAGCCACCACAAAATGTATAAGTACCATTATCTATGGATTTCAGCAGCATTTTATGGATGGTGCTGGGAGCAGAGCAAGAGTGTTCCGCCTAACTATACAGAAGGCGGCATTGTTCAACTATGATGTTTCATTTAACCAGAAGAAAGGTGGACCTAAATCAAATCATATAGCTATATAGAGAGTGGCTGCATATCACTGCTATATGTATGGTTACTAATAGTGTCTATATTATACTTCTACTCTTTTTGATATGTTTGCCTGGAGATTAAATTAAGTATTGGTTACAGCTGTGAAGAAACCATATGGAGTAAATAAGCGTTGTGTTGGTGACTGAAGGTTAATTGAGGATTTTGTATTTATACACTCTTGTTCTGAGAGATGAATTTTGGATTTATCATTGAATATACTGTGGTGGCATACCTCCTACTGGTTAATCCCAGTAGCTCACATTGCACTCACACGATCTTTTTAAAACTTATATAGTTCTCCATTGGGTAGCGCTGCTTCCTCTAGTATAGAGTTGCGAAGTTAGCCAGTTCCAGGAGTGAGATTTTAAGCCAGTCCTGACAATCTCATCCTGATGTATTATGGGACCTGCAGCACTGATTCCAATGGTAAAATCAGGGACTATACATACCATACTGCATTGAAATGCAAATTTAAAGCCAGAACTGGCAAAAGATCTCACTCATGGAATTGGCTAACTTCGCAACTCTGCTAGCTCACTAGGGATAAGGTGTCTAACTCTGACAGCAACATTAACAAGTCAAAATGTGCATCTCCCCAGCAGTTATTTTGCCTTAAAACTCTGGTAGAGCCCCACTTCCATGAACAGCATCACTCTCTTTATTACAGACAGGCTTCAGTCTGACTTCCTGTTGGACAGTTCACAGACTGTTTAAAAACAAAACTAATGCAGACATTTCCAGTTCAAATAATCCAATCCCGGTTTTGCTTCAAACCAGACTACTCACTCTTGTCAGTTTTTCTTCCTTTGACTATAAAAAGAAAGATTAGTTATGCTGCTACACTCAGCAGCTCAAAAGGTCAACCTTCCATCTGCATTTAAAAAAAATTCCTTATTTCACACATAATGAGTAGAGGAAAACATACTTTACATACCTGTACATTTATGCTCCTCCCAAACAATGACTTCCTTTGGCCACTCAGTCTTCATACATTTTGTCCAAGGGTATGGACAAAGTCTTCCTCATCAGTGAGGAAAATCTCTCCCTCTTTGAGTTCAGGCCCTGAACCATCTCTCTCCTGTGTAAATGCTGCTCTGTTTAGCTTAGAGCCTGTTCTTACTGAGCACCTGCTCTCACCTTCTAGCTCCACCCACTAACCTACTCTTACTAGCCTAGCCCCATGGATTCATGGGAGATGTAGTCCCTCCTGGTGGCCATATTTGGTCAAAGTCCCTTCCCGTAGTTTCCCTCTTTTTGAAGGGGAGCTGGCTATCAGGGTCCGTTTCTCTCTCTGTCGCGCTCTCTCAGGCTAGTTATTTTTGTTACAGTTCAACCTGCAGAATAGAGGCTGTGGTCTGCCCTCTGGTGTCTTACCACAATACATATTTTAAAATTCAAAGGGTAATATCTGGACAAGGGCCACTATTATCCAGATATTTCCCTTAGGCACTGCTATCCGTGCATATTCAGAAACACTAACACAGTCCAAGCACGTGATAATGGTGGAAAAACAAATTTTATTGATTTGAAAGACCTATAGCCAAGAACTTATGCATAAAACCAATATGTATAAAAAAATAAATAAAAAGATAATAAATAATAGGTAAAAAAGGATAAATAAATAATGGCATATCTTGATCAATGATTCAAGAAACTAAAATGACTAAAAAACGGCATCGTATTAAAAAAAAGAGGTAAACCAGGCACAAACTACCTACTTCATACATGGAACAACTCAGCAGAGGTTAGACTTGACCATTCTATCGTCGTAATACGTAATACGATGATAGAATGGTCAAGTCTAACCTCTGCTGAGTTGTTCCATGCATGAAGTAGGTAGTTTGTGCCTGGTTTACCTCTTTTTTTATACGATGCCATTTTTTAGTCATTTTAGTTTCTTGAATGATCAAGATATGCCATTATTTATTTATCCTTTTTTACCTATTATTTATTATCTATTTATTTATTTATACATAGAGGTTTTCCATTGTTGGTTTTATACATAAGTTCTTTTATCAATTAGAAAATATATAACCTTCATCTAGTTTTTTCGCTCCTGCTGCTTCCTTTCTAATACTTTTTCTGCTCCACCATTTGGTTTTAGGATATTATGTATAGAATGGATATAAAGTTTTATTTTTCTATGTTTTTTATTTTTAGTTTTACAAGTACAATCTCCTGTGAAGGCCATAAGCTGTTGGGTCTTCACTATCCAACATAGAGGTATTTTCTATCATTGTTTTTGGGTGTTACATCCCTGTTTTAATAGTTTTTTATTTTTATTTTATAATAATATATGATTCATTGATTATAGTTTGATTTTATTATTTATATATGTTTATTATATATTTTTACCCTTCTTACCTGTTGTATATGGTATATATTTTAATTATTTATTATATTTATGTTATTAGTTTATATATGCATGTTCTCCATATTATTAGTATGGCGATATGATCTTTCACATTACATGATTTTATTTCAACTAGCATTGTAAGTAGTTTCATTGTTTTTATGTTTTAGTACCTGCCAGAACAACCCCTGACGAAGGTTTGCGAAACATGGCCTGTGTCGGGTTGGCTATAGGTCTTTCAAATCAATAAAATTTGTTTTTCCACCATTATCACATTTTTGGACTGTGTTTTCGATACCAACGTGATTTCTTGCCTCACTTTTGTGACCATATTCAGAAACACTATCCAGTTAGTATTGCTGAGCATTCTTACATATTGCTCTAACACTATCCATATTGTGCCAGAGCAGTACGTAGGAAAAGTGTGGGCGGACCCAGAAGTTATCCAGAGAGTGGCGATATTCAGACAACTATCCAGATAACTATCTGAATAGTAGCCTCTATATAACTCCTATTTCAATGTTCCATCCACAGTCCAGATACTGATGATCCAGATTTTATTTAAACATTGTGGCCAGCATTTCAAAGAACACAAAGCACAATGGTTAAATATTGGACTGGTTATTCATATGGACAGACTTTGACATATAGGTTATTTGAGTTATATGGCCAGAATTAATGCATTCTTGAGCCAGATAAATTAAAAAAAAAACACTTATGTGGTTGGCACTTGTTGACCACATAAGTAGTTTTCAATGTTGGCCCCTCGAAATTTTGTAGATGTCTTGGCCTTACTTTCCATAGGAAAGATACGAAGCTCATTTGTGGGTCAAGATCATTTTTCTCAATATAAAATATGACAGCCAGTAATTTGAATGTACAGTAATTATATTAAGTGGTTCTGAATATCTAACCCTGACTTGAAATCACAAACGTGGAATATGAAAGTAGAAAAGGACCCCAGAGACCAAGCAAGTTTGCTTACTTTTGTAACATTATAGAGCACAATTGAATATAGGGATAGATTGACCAATAGATATGCATGCAATAGAATCATCAACATTATCTTCACACCAGCCATTATTCTATCACTTTTTTATATGGTTGTTATTTCTTTCTACTTCAAATATCCTGCTTACCATTCCTCTAAATTTTTCTTTCTCCTATTCATCACTTGCATCCTCTTCTGAATTTTTCTGAAAATATTGGAAATAAGGCGTCTTCTTCTTCAGCTCCAATTTAGCTACTTCATTGGAGAAATGAAAGATAATGGTCAGCTAGCTTGGTAATGTAATTTCCAGGATGATTCAGCAATTTAATTGTAGGTCTATAGAAAGCAGCTGTCAATCAATATCTCATAATGACACTTCACTTTTGTTATTCCCTCCTGAAGCCATTCTCGTACTATATTGGGAACCTTGGATAATGGATTATTGGGATGATTTATTTTATTGGTAAAGGCTAATGAACACTCAGCCATATGGGATAGAGCAGAAACCTATACTGATGATATAGGTAAATCTTCTTAATGAACCTGCGCCCACTTGTACCAAGCTGCAGAAATGTGGGGATATACCCATATCTCAGAAAATTTCTATGTGGGTATTTACACCCGTTTTGAATCACCCATAACTGGGCTAAATTTTCAACTGATCCAGGAGTTGAAGGGGGTTAGTGCTTACTTCACAGGGGTTAAAAACCACCCCAAAATTTCAAAGCTTGAGTTTTTTTGAGTTTGGGCTTCTTGCCTGACTCCTGATGTCTATGTAGATTAACAAAATTCACTACTCACATGTTTAAATACTGGTGCTCAACACGCACAGGTGGAAAAATCGTCATTTTAATATTAGGCTGCATCTTTTCCCCATACCTGTTCAACAATGGGGTTATACGTGCAAAGCTGCTCTTATTTTGCATGTATTTTTTTGAAAAATGGCATCCTCTGTATACATACCGCCAAATGCATCTGTATTTTCCACAGTGCTATAGGTGCGTAATAAAAGGCTGCACAATTAGCGGGCATTTTAAAAAATACTATTGTGCTTTTGTATGCATGAACCTAACCATCCATTTTCGTACCTAGATGCCCTATACAAAACTGAACTTCCTGTGTTTTCTTTGCACTCCAAAATTCGTATTTAAAAAAAAATCTTTAGCATCATCCCTTCGGGTCAATATTCACCTTCAAGAGCACGAACAGATCTTGCTTCCCTCAGCTTTATTTATTTCCACTTGTAGCCCACATTTTCTAAAGCTCGTAGAGACTTATAATATAAAACCTAAAATCACTATACGGTTACAATAATAACATCATTCCAAAATAAAATGCAAGATACAGTAACTAAACCACCACCTCAAAATATTAACACCACAAATGCAGCCTAAAATTAACAAGTCTTCAGATCCCATCTAAAAACCCTTAAATCCTGTTCAGTCCATAACCCCTCTGGGATGGCTTCCACAAAATAGGGCCCAATCAGAAAGTCGGATGGTATATTTTGCGCATTTCTTTCAAACTAGGGACTACCAACAAATCTTCTCCTTGAGATCACAGTGCCCTAATCGGCACAAACAGCTACAGTTATCTTCCCAGCTATCATGGCCCTTGCCCTCATAGCACCTTAAACATTAAGATCCTACATTGAATTTGGAACTTAACTGGCAACCAATGTAGGTCTACCAGAACAGAGGTCACATGATCAAACGTACAAAGTCCTGTTATTAATTTCAGCTTCATTAATATCAGCTCACCATAAGCAATGGTTTTAAAAGGGTGCCCACAGTGGAGGGAGTCGCCGCACATTTGTCTTCTTCTTCTCTGGAGTCCCCATGCACTATAGGGGCCACTTGGGCAGAATTTATATCATTACTGCTCATTGTTAAAACTGACTTAGATTCCAAATAGATGGAATTTTTAGAAGTTTACAAAGTCATTATAATTAATGAATTGTACTCAATTCAATATCAAGACTAATCTATTCCCAACTGTGTATGACAAGGTTGACCTTCCATTCATAGTTTTGGTGATATACAAGCAAAAAGGCAAAATGTTGACTGTTCTTTTAGAGTTTGCTCCCATGGCATAGCCAGGACTGATCTTTTGGTGGGGCCTGGGATTAACATGGGTGGGCACAAGGCAATATAAATGTGGTCACCACCACTGTTCCCTCTAAGCTGTGCGCGTGTGCGCGCGCACACACCTCGCCGAGTGAGCGCACATACTTTACAACAGAGTGCACAAAAATTACGGTTCTGATTCTGATAGAAAACAACACAGACGTTCTTAAAATTGAAAAGTTGTGTATTTATGGTTTTCACAAGTTCTACAATATTCTCTAGTGCAATCAATGTGGTGTACATACTGTATTCTGACGTGTAGATTTTAAAGTATATAACTCCGAGTGTCGTTATGTGGCGCACAAAAATTTAACTTTCCTTCAAAAGCTGCACAGCTGATATTTTATGCGCACACAGCCTACACAAAATTAGAGGGAACATTGGTCACCACCTCCAGTTCTCTTCTCGTTCCATTGTTTTGTTGCTTTTGACTAAGTGTTTATTTATTTTTTATTTAAACAGTTTTATATACTGCTTTATCCTAAAATCAAAGCAGATTACACAGCAAACAAATCAAGTGGCAGGGTGTGTGGGTGTGGGCATGCAGTGATACATTGAGGTATGTGTGCGTGAGTGGTGTGAGGTTGATTGGGTAGTGTACTATATACAGTAGGAGCTCTGTACAGGAATATACATTTTACATTTTGTTGCTGGAGGCTATCTACAGCTATAGGCTATATACAGTATGAGCTATTTACATTTTTACATTTTATTTTTTTATTTTACATTTGTACATTTTAAGTAGATCTGATGTCAAAGTGGAGGAGCCTTAGCCAGACCCATTCTTGATTGTGCCCCTGGTCTGCTCAGCTGATCTCATAAAATTCTCAAGTATTTGTGGGGGAATACCACATGTATTCAGAGTGAACTATTAATCAAATCATTCCCATTCCAAGATGCAAAACAGGACTGTGGGATGCCCATATTTCTGAGTCTTAAAATTGTGTAACCCTCTTTCTATATGGTCCTAGTAGCTACCCCATTAGCTGCTTGGCAGACATGGGAGAACATGTCTATACACTTGAAATTTAATTATCAGGATTCTTTGACTGGGGACCATCATACACTGGGAGGGCCTTGGCACTTAACACCACTCATGTCTCTTCCCTTCTCAAATAACTGAGTCCAGTTCAGAGTTTGTGTTCTGAACCAAGGTTCACTTAAATTTTAGTGTCACTGATAAAATAACAATAAAAACAACTATCAAAGACAAAAAATATAACTATATTACAAGCAGTTTATGCCTCCTCTTTACTGCTTTTCTCCTCTTAATCTGGTAAATCTCCACACAAGGTTTAGTTAACCTTCAACCATCCAGGACACCCGACCACAAGAAACTAAAATACTGCCACAACCTAAAGTGTGCCATGATTAATGCACGTTCCATACGCAAGAAATGGCCCGTTGTCCTAGATATAATATCCCTGTATAACCTGGACATACTTCTAATCACGGAAACTTGGCTATCATCGGAGGATAACGTCATCCTCAACCAACTCCTACCTCCCAACTTCTCTGTACATATAAGACACAGAGAAACTAAAAAAGGAGGGGGAGTACTAATACTTACAAAATCAGATCTTCAATTCCATATCACTGAAGCCTCCAGTACAAGTGACCTGGACTCGCTTTCCATCAAAAACCAGCAATGTTCCATCACTCTACTATACAGATCACCATCTTCATCACCTGAGGACCTCCCCACAATTCTCGACCTTGCTGCCAATGCTCACAACCTCAACCCACCTTTTTGGATAATGGGAGACTTTAACCTCCCTTCACTTCATCAAAGCCATGCAACTGCATTCCTCGAAGCCATCGAGAATCTGGGCTTTACACAAATCATCGACAAACCCACACACGATAAGGGCAATATCTTGGACATGGTGTTCGCACCTCACGCAGCCCTCAAGGAAAACCATAACTCGATGTTGTCTATCATTGACGTCCCCTGGTCTGACCACAAACTTATCACTTTTCAAATACCCATCAGGGACAGCCAGCGGCACAGTACCCAAAAATGCTACAACACAGCTCGAACCCCAACAAGAAACTTCCGCGCATTTGACAGAGAGATAATACTATCGCAAACCCAATCCCTCTTCACCATAACCTCATCAGACCCGGAAGAACTAGTCACCGCATGGAACCTCAACCTCAAGGCTATCTCACAACGTCCACAAAGCAATAACACATCCAAGAGAATAAGAAATGCGGCCCCTTGGTTCTCCCAAGAATTGAGAACTTCTCTAACACAACTACGCAGACTAGAGAAAAAATGGCGCCGATCACTCTCCACACAAGATTTGACAGCCTACCAACTCCACCTAACAAGGCACAGGGAAGCGATCTCAATAAAAATGAAACAGCACCACACTGACACTTTGAAAAGATCTCTGAACAAACCACGGGATCTTTTCAACTTGGTGCAAGCCCTTTCTAAAGAACCAACTCCTGAACAACACG
This sequence comes from Ichthyophis bannanicus, assembly GCA_033557465.1. NCBI lineage: Eukaryota > Metazoa > Chordata > Amphibia > Gymnophiona > Ichthyophiidae > Ichthyophis > Ichthyophis bannanicus. The sequence goes on along the minus strand of CM066043.1, from coordinate 178,917,248 downwards.
TGGATATCCATCCACAAAAATTCGCTGACTACCTCCAGTCAAAGATCATACAGACCGACAAAATATCAACAGCCTCACTCCAAGACCATACCGGCATCACCCCTTTAAGTAAGTTTTCCGCACCATCTAGAAAAAGCATTGAAGATACAATAGCTTCCCTCAATACCTCCACAGCACAAACAGACCCTTGTCCGGCTTTTTGGATCAAGGAGCTACGCAAGGAATTTAGTCCATTCATCGCAAAATTGACAAAACATTCCTTTACTACTGGTTCCTTCCCTACAACCCTCAAGCAAACATCTATCAGGCCGTTACTGAAGAACACTAAACTTGATCCACAACAAGCCGAATCGTACAGACCAATAGCTAGTATTCCTATACTAGCAAAGATATTGGAGAAAGAGGTCCAAAGGCAAATCCAGGATCATATAGACTCCACAGCGCCCTTGGATCATTGCCAACACGGGTTTAGAGAGTACCATGGAGTAGAGACACTTCTCACCTTCTTATTCAATAACATTTTCACAGGCATTGACAACATCCGACAAGGCTTTGTGCTCATCTTTTTAGACATCGCTGCAGCCTTTGACTCGGTTCATCACGAGATTCTCCTCGGGCGACTGAAAGAAAAGGGAATTTGTAATACCGCGCTCAATTGGTGCAGTTCCTATCTAAATGGCCGATGTCAATATGTTAAATCTGGAGCAGAAGAGTCGAAACAATTCCACCAAACACAAGGTGTGCCGCAGGGATCCTCATTGTCATCTTTACTATTCAACATTTACATGCAGCCCATCTGCAACATCATTAGATCATTTAACGTGAGCTGTCTGATATATGCAGACGACATCCTACTATATATGCCTTTTTCAACCATTCAAATGGACCTTACACCTCTTATAGAATGCTTTAATACCATATCGGATTGGCTACAAGCACAAGACCGCCGCATCCAGCACAAGAAAACAGAGGTATTGTTCATCGCTAGAGACCCAGATTTTACCCCACCGACACATATAAAGGTAAAGGAAGCGGAATTACAAACCAAAGAAACAATAAAATACCTGGGGATTACCTTAGACCAACATCTGGACATGAAATGTCATATAAGCAACATTGTCAAAGCAGTCTATTTTAAAATCCGTTCACTCAGACATCTGCGCTCCCTACTGGAGCCAGATGATTTCCGGACCATATACCAAGCACTGATCCTGCCGCACTTTGACTTTGCCAATTCCATCCTACAAGGTCTCCCGCAATCCACACTAAACTCGCTACAACTGGCCATGAATGCTGCAGCAAGGATTCTTCATGGAGCCTCCAGAAGAGACCACGTGACTCCGATATTAAAACAGCTTCATTGGTTACCTATACACGGAAGGATTATCTTCAAAACATTAATCCTCTCATTCAAGGCAATTAAGCGCCTTTCCTCCACAGCACTTACGGATCTCATCCATACAGTGCCCCCCAACAGAGCTAGGAGGTCAACTGCCCTAAATTTATTAGCAACCCCGAAGACCTTGACAAAATGCAATAATACAACAGCAAATAGAGCCTTCAGCCTTTACGTCCCCAAATGTTGGAATGCACTCCCACCAGACATTCGAGCTATAACAGACCTGACCCAATTCAGGAAGGCAATCAAATATCACCTCTTCCTCCAATACTACCCAACCAGCGATGAATTTAGTTAGCATCACCTAAGAAACACCGCCCTTTTGCAGCCCATACTCACAAGGTCTCAAGTATTCAAAACGGATTCATCATTTATTGTGCAATTCAACAATGTTATAGGAATTTTACCTCATGTATATAGCATATTTCATGTAAATAGTTCATGTATTTAGTTCAGCCCCTGTTATCCAAGTTTATATTCCTGTTCGATGTAAAACCAAACAGAATGTGTGTATTGGTCACTTTGTTATACTGTAAACCGCGCTGATACCGAATAGTGCGGTATATAAGCAACTGTAATAAATAAAAATAAATAGTTACTCTTTCTCTTAGACTGGAAATGCAATCTGACTCTTTCCATTCCTACAATTTTAATCCCTCTTGTGTTCTCCATGAGTGGGAAACCTTTCCTCCTAAATTTGATCTGTTTCTCAGTGTACCAGGAGCTCGTGGTGATGCAGGCACAGTTTCCCGATACTGTACTAGGTCTCATGCCATGCTCTGGCCCAGCTGCTTCCTTCTTTGAGACAGAGAGGGTGCTGGCAGATTTTGCACTGCCACAGTGGAGTTCAAAGTATAGACTGGAGCCTGGAACGCCCTCCTCTCCCTCGGCTCCTTGTTGCATCTGACCTGTGGCTCCTTCTGGATGGGAATGGGAGCTGGGGCTGCCTGAGATCTCTGCCCTGTAAAGGTAGATGCCTTACTCTTGGTATGATGAAATGACTGTGTGCCATCCAGAGTTCTCTCTCTATGAGTGGTTTATTTATGATGTGGGTTTTTCCCCCAACATGATCTAAATGTCAGCAGGAAGCTTCCCCTGTTCTGGAAAATGCTAGTCTTTTTCCAACCTACAATGTAGTAATTTAATAGGGACACTGGATAGTGCTGTTTCTCAGTCAACAACATCCAGTCAAACATTACACTTGGATTTTTATTTTTATTTATTTATTTATATTCTCTTATATACCATGCTATTCTGCATCAGTGCGGTTTACATTGAACAAACTGAAATTACATTGAACAGGGCATTATAACTTGGAGATAACTATTTTACAGGGAACATGGACTATGGAGGGTTAAGGGATTGTTTTCTGTCTCACTTCAATGCCTCTTCCTTTCATTGCATCTGCTGAAGACATTGCACAGCTGAGCAAAAAGGATAGACAGTGAAAATACCCTTCAAGTATTGGCCAACTTGAAGAGAGTAAAGCCAAAGACTATACACCTCACTAATTGCAAGTGATAAGGGTACTGGGGCCACTTGGCAATAGTGATCATAGCAATGATCACATTTGATTTCAGAAATGGGGAAGGACGGCAAGGAAATCCACAATACTGAATTTTAACTTTCAAAAGGGAGACTATGATAAAATGAGAAAAATAGTTAAGAAAAAACTAAAATGAGCAGCTTCAAAGGTTAAAGCTTTACATCAAGCATGGGCATTGTTTAAAAATACCATCTTGGAAGCCCAGACCAGCTGTATCCCACGCATTAAGAAAGGTGGAAGGAAGTCCAAAAAACTGCCAGCATGGTTTAAAGGTGAAGTCAGAGAGACTTTTGTAGCCAAAAAAACATCTTTCAGGAAATCAATAAAGGAGCCAAATGCTGAAAACTGAAAACAACATAAGCACTGGCAAATTATATGTAAGGCATCGATAAGGCAGGCAAAGAGAGAATTTGAGAAGAAGCTTGCTCTGGAAGCAAAAACGCATAATAGACTTTTTCAAGTACATTCATTGCAAAAAACCTATGTGAGAGTCAATTGGACCAACAGATGATAGAGGGGTAAAAGGAGCACTAAGGGGGGACAAGGCCATAACGGAGAGACTGAATGAATTCTTTGCTTCGGTCTTTACTGAAGAAGATGAAGCGAAATTACCCATGACTGAAATGGTATTTAAAAGTGATGCATCAGAATTGAAAGAAATATCAATAAACCGGGAAGATATATTAAAACTAGTTGATAAACTAAACAGTAGCAAATTACCTGAACTGGATGATATACACCCGAGGGTGTTGAAAGAACTGAAATATGAGATTGCAGAACTACTATTAATATCTCTGTGAACTATCAAGAGTACCTGAAGATTGGCGAATGGTTAATCTAACGCCAATTTTTAAAAAGGGTTCTAGGGGTGATCTGGGAAATTATAGGCCAGTGAGCCTGACATCATTACTGGGCAAAATGGTCGAAGCCATGATAAAAATCAAAATTGCTGAACATGTAGATAGTCATGGTTTAATGGGAGAAAGCCATCATTGCTTTAGCCATGGAAGGTCTTGTCTCACTAATCTGTTATATGAGGTGTGACAAAAAAGAAATGAGACTGTCCCATAAATGTTTTATTACAAAATCTACAGAGAAATTATGCATTGTCTCCTTCAAAGTAACCCCCCCCCCCCCCAGTTAATGCACTTCTGCATTTGTTTCTGCCACGTACGGAAGCACTCGTTAAAGTCCTACTCCTCGAGGTCCCTCAGCTCCCTCGTCACAGTGGCCTTGATATCTTCTACAGAGGTGAAATGAGTTCCTTTGAGCACAGTCTTCAGCCTGAGGAAGAGCCAGAAGTTGCACGGTGTGAGATCTGGGGAATAAGGAGGGTGGTCGAGAGCTGTGATCTGTTTGTTGGCCAAGAACTGCCTTACACTGAGCGCAGTGTGTGCGGGCACGTTGTTGTGGTGGAGCAGCCATAACCTGTCTCTCCACAGAGCCCGCCTGCTGCACAGAACCTAGTCATGGAGGTGATTTAGGACCTGCTGGTAGAAGTGATGGTTGACTGTCTGACCCTCAGGCACAAACTCATAATGGACCACTCCCTTCTTGTCGAAGAATGCGATCAGCTTGACCTTGACCCGTGATTTGGACATGCGCACCTTCTTGGGTCTGGGTGACAGTCGAGTCTTCCACTGCAGGCTCTGTCTCTTGCTTTCAGGGTCGTACTGGAAGACCCAAGTCTCTTCTCCTGTGATGACTCAGCCAATGAACTCTGGATCTTCTCTGATCTTCTCTAGCAAGTCTCGATAAACATTGACCTGGTGCTCCTTCTGGTCATCCAAAAAAAGCTCGCGTACCATCTTGGCGCACACCTTCCACATCCCTAACTCCTGCACCAAGATGGTCCGCACTGACTCCCTGTTCAAGCTGAGCTCCTCAGCTATCATCCGCACTGTCTATCTGTGATCACTCCACACCAGCTGGTTCACTCTGTCAATGTTCTCAGCCATCTTTGTCATGGAAAGCCATCCTGACTTAGGGTCAATCCTCCACCTTCTCGCGGCCAGTCTTGAAGCATTTGTGCCACTTGAAGACTCGTGGCCTTGACATTGCATCTTCTTCATAAGCCTTTTGGAGAAGTTGGAGACACTCAGTTGGACCCTTCTCCAACTTAACCAGAAATTTCAAGTTGATTCTTTGCTTCATATTTCTGCCACCTTCAGTTGCGTGCTAAAGCAATGGAGCAGTGTGCTACAAAAAGGCCTAAAAAAGAAAAACAGAGTGAGAGAGATGAAAAATATTATAGCAGAATAGTGGTGAGATGTTGCACAACACAGTGACATAAGCAATTAGTCAATTGGCATTGAGTCATGGGCGTGGCTGCCACAGTCTCATCTCTTTTTTGTCACACCTCATATATTTTGAAGGTGTCAATAAACAGGTAGACAAGTGAGCCAGCCGATATACTGTATCTGGATTTTCAGAAAGCCTTTGACAAGGACCCTCATGAGAAACTCTTGGTGAAGTTAAAAAGTCATGGGATAGGAGGCAGTGTACTATTGTGGATCAGGAACTGGTTAAAAGATAGAAAGCAGAGGGTAGGGATGAATGGCCAATCTTCCCAATGGAGAAAAGAGAAAGTGGCGTACCCCAGTGATCTGTGCTGGGTCCGCTGCTTTTTAACATATTCGTAAATGACCTGAAAATGGGAATAACGAGTGAGGTAGTCAAATTTTCAGATGACACAAAATTATTCAAAGTTGTTAAAACCCAAGAGGATTGTGAAAAATTGCAAGAGGACCTTGATAAATTGGAAGACTGGGCATCCAAATGGCAGATGAAATTTAATATGGACAAGTGCAAAATTATGCACCTAGGAAAGAACAACCCAAACTATGGTGACATGATGCAAGGTTCCACCTTAGGAACCACCACCCAGGAAAAAGATTTAGGCATCATCGTGGATAACACATTGAAACCCTCTGCCCAGTGTGCAGCGGTGGCCAAGAAGGCAAATAAAATGCTAGGAATTATGAAAATTAAAAAAGATATAGCGGAATTAGAAAAGGTACAGAGAAGAGCCACCAAAATGGTAAAGGGGATGGAAGGATACCGTTATGAGGAGAAGCTAAAAAGGTTAGGGCTTTTCAACCTGGAAAAGAGATGGCTGAGGGGGAGATATGATAGAGGTTTATAAATTAATCAATGGAATGGAACGGGTAAATGTAGATTGATTCTTTACAGCATCAAAAAGTAGAAAGAATAGGGGATATGCAATGAAGCTACAATGTAGCCCATTTAAGACTAATAAGAGAAAATATTTTTTCACTCAATGCATAATCAAACTATGGAATTCATTACCAGAGAGTGTAGTAAATGCTGTTAGTGTAGCTGGGTTTAAAAAAAGGTTTGGACAAGTTCCTGGAAGAAAGGTCCATAAATTATTATTTAAGAGGACCCAGATAATCCACTGCTTGCCCCAGTACAAGCATTATGGAACCTGTGTGTCTTTTTGGGAAATTGCCAGGTACTTGTGACCTGGGTTGGCCACTGTTGGAAACAGGATACTGCATTTGATGGTGTGACCCAGTATGGTGTTTCTTATGTTCTAATGTTCTTATGACCTACTAGTTCTGATTCAATTTAGTACAGTAGTATCTTCCTCCATGTAGTTTTGCGCAATCAAATCAAATAAATGCTCCTAAATTAAGAAAGGCGGGACATCACATATCTGTGCAAAATTAAGTATTTCATGGACTGTACATGGCATGCCTTACAGTTTGCAGTTAAATATGGCACAACAGATAGCAGACAATAAAATGCTCAGACTTGCGCTCACATACCAAATACTGCATTCCTTTTTGAACACAGTATAAGAGTTCCATAAGTAGCTGTATTTGTTAGGATTAACTCTGTTTACATGGATGGCATTGAGTAGGATTATTTCTTTTGGTTATCAATAAAATCTGCTGGGGTGCAATAGAGTGAAATGAAGTTAAGGTTAATACAATCTTTGATTGACAGTTTTAAGTGCCTATGTTAGCGTCTCAGAAATACTGAATAAACTCACCTTTTTGAGTTGCCTTCTCTTTGGCATTATGGGGCTGATCTGGTAGGAACGTATTTAAGCCCAAATAACCCAATAATATACCAAATTCTATTGGTGAACCTTAATAACACAGAAAATATTTATTTTTTTATTTATGTGCACTTATATACCGTCTTTCTTATATCAAAGCGTTTACAATGAACTCAAAATTGCATTAATAAATACATGCATTACATAGAACTTTTAATACATTTGTATAAAATATAATTTTATACAAATGTATAGATTCAGGAGAATTGTCACTTACACACATTCTCTCTCTCAATCACTCACTACGTAACATACCAGCTAAGATTCCTAACCATGAACGTTGTCATCCTTAAAACATCAGTTCTAGCTGAGATGTCAAAATGCTACTCACTAAATATCAACATCTTTCCATGTTTCAGGTTCATTTGTAACAACGAGTAGGAGAAATATTCCCATTTTTCTTCTGTTTTCCACTTTGGTTGAGCAGCTTGGAAAAAGATCATTGTCATGGTCCCAGTAGGCCCTTTTGTCTTGTCAAAATCACTTAACCATGCAACCACCACCGAGGGTGACAAGCATCTTCCTGTTTCATACACAGCTGGAGCTGATTTCAGGAACAGAAAGGCAGGTCAAGAAGGAAAGAGGTTATTAAAGCTCAGCCATGTGTGAAAATATATCGGAGGAGGAAGAAAGTTTATGGATTCAACAGGTGAGAAAAAAAAAGGAACGGCTTACATCAGGGTTACCAGGGTTTACTTTCTAAAAGTGTCCTTTGCATTCACATATAGCAAAGGTTGTAGTGATCAAATAACCAAATAAAAAGTAAAAACTAGGGTGAAATATTTAGGGGACAATATTTAAAAGCACTTATCTGGATAGTAGCTCCTGTTATTAGGATAAGTACTTCTGGCTAAGGGTGATTTTCAGAGGCACTATCTGAATAGCCCTTACTGGCTTTTCCTTACTGACTTCCCCAATACTGTCTGTATAGTATCAAAATGAAACATCAGCAGGCCCAGAAATTATCCAGATAGAGGAGATATTCCATCTACTCTTTGGATAACTATCTAGACAACTTTAGGACAGCAAAAAGGCTTTCCAAGTTATTCATATAGCAGATTGAATGGCACTACTATTTGGATACTCTGATGCTGAACACATGTGAAATGGCATTTTGCAATCCGGGACGTCAAAGTCAAAACAGCTGAAAAAAAAAGCAGGCACATCCAGGTGCAGACACGATTTCATAAACATGGACATACCCAATATGGACATCTCTAAGGACAACTACATAGACATCCTCAGAACCCGGATGTCTAGGAATAGCCTAATGGTTAGAGTAGTGGGCTAGGACCAGGGAAGTCAGCATTCAAATCCCACTGCTGCTATCATTGTGAGTATGCTGAGTACTGGGGATGGTGGAGTGCCATGTTCTCTCCACCCTCTGGATGGTTTACTTTCCCAATGCCTATTCATGTCTGGAAGAGGTATAAGCTTAGATGAGACTCCGGGCATCCATGAAGTTTCTGAGATCAGGCGATGATGTCCAGGTTCTTGGGAACACTCTGACCATGCCTCCATGGTTTTCAGAAGAGGTTTTCAATTGATGGCCGAATTCAGTAGTTTTGCATGGTGTTCACATGTTGCTTTGTCCGTTGCAGTATGGTAGTCATTGAGGAGGTGTAGGTAAGTAAGTTTGTCAGCATCATCCCTAGTTTTCTGCCATTTTCACTCGTATTTCCATAGATTTGTTTTTATGTTGCACAGTGCTGGAATGTACCACGGGTCTTTAGTTTGTCTCATGCAGGAGTATATAGGGGTTGGGGTGGTGGCTGCTGCAGTGTTGATGACACGGTTCCAGTTTTCCATTATTTGTGGGGATCCATTGAGTTATTTTGTAGCTCTGGTAAAGTATCTTTTAGGAAGTTTTCTTGATCGAATTGCTTGAATTTTCTCTTCATTGGTTGCTGGGTGGGGTGTTCACTGGGATTATCATGTGGGAGGGGGAAGAGGATCAGCTTGTGGTCGGACCATGGTATGGGGTGAGCTTGAATGGTGGTGAGGTTGTTGGAGAATATTAGGTCAAGAGTGCTAGCTTTTTCATGTGTGGAGGCATCCATGAAGTTTCTGAGATCAGGCGATGATGTCCAGGTTCTTGGGAACACTCTGACCATGCCTCCACCGTATCTTGTTCAGACTTGGATGTCAACAGAACCAGCTTCTAAAATGCCTCTGTGCTTTGGATGTCTCTATGCCAGTTTTCAGAGGTCCAAAGCACAAAAAGGGTTTCTAAAATAACCCCCTATATCCATATTCAGCATCAACCACTATCCAGATAGCAGCACTGAATATAATATATGTAATTTAAATAACTTAGCTGGTATTCAGAAAACTGTAGAACTCTGTTTAAATATCGGCCATTATTGTGAAATCTCTCCTCATAGGAAGACAAGAAAATAATTCTCACAAACAAAACCAGTTTATAGAATATTTTCTTTTTAAGTTGATTATTTTTGCTAGTAAGATAGTCATCTGGGAAAGCCTTTATTATAATTCTTTTATGGTTAAATATGTTTATTCGAAGATTCGGGAACATACAAAGAACACAGACATTATTCAACAGTATACAATTGGTCCCCTACACAGAAACAGATATATGACCAACATATCAAAAGGTTTTTTTATATTTATTTTCATACTATCTACCTTCCCCAGCCCTCCTTCCCTTCATCTTACTCATTATCCCCCCCATATAGACTTCCCCACTCTGTCAATCCCCTCTCCCCGACAACCAGTGTCAAAAACATTGAGGAATTTACATAAAAACACAATTGAGGGTCATACTATGGCCTCTGGATGATAACAATTTTATGTAGGGCTCCCAAACTTCCATGAAATGTGTACGCTGGACAGGTGAGGATTGGGCCACCAGATTTTCCATCTGCATCAGGCGATGGAGCATATTGCGCCATGCCCAAAAGGTTGGGGGCTCAGGGCAAAGCCACTTCAGGAGAATCCCTTTCAGGCCCACCAGACAGGCCTTTGATACAAAAAACTTTGCATCCTTACCCTGAACCAAAATCCCCCCAGGGATCTCCTAGAATAGTACCCTCAGGGTGAAGCTCTACTGTCTGGTGCAACAACCCTCCCCCCCTCCCCCCAGATATCCCTTAATCTATTCCCAGTATTGCTGAATCAAAATACATTGCCTGAATATATGTGACATAGATCCCCAGGAAGTCAAGCACTTACCACACTCCTCTCTGTGTGCTATGCCTGCTTTATATGCCCAAGACAGTGAGATACACGCTCGCAAGGTAACTCTACATAAAGGTTCCCACAGGGCTGCCTTGGTGACCACCTGAGGGATACGAGCAGTAACTTATACCATTACTAAAGACGTCCGGGCCAGAAGACTTACCCAGTTTAGAATGTGGAATAGCTTTATCTACCTCCTCCCCACTAATAGGTTTATTTTATAGCTCTCTTTACTCAGCTGTAAGCCTGGGTAAAGAAACCTTGTTGAGATAATTGGCATTCCCCACATAGGGCCCCTCCCTCTTAGCATAAGGATCCTTATAAAACTGATGGAAAAGAGCTACACTCCTACCCTCATTGATCACAACCGTTCCTATGTCTTTCAAGGTCAGCATGTGTTGTCCTCCCTGCCAGCACCGTACCAATGATGATAAGAGGCGTCCCACCTTGTTACCATGCTAAAACAACCAAAGCCGATAGTACAACATCGACTTTTTAGCCCACTGATACAAAATTCAAATTAAGTTCCATCTGTAATGTCATAAGCTCCTCCTGTCTACCATCCAAGGGCCTGGCCCCCAAAGCTCAACGAAGCCCCCTAAGCTGTTGCTCTAACTGGAGCAATTTTCTATCTATCCTCCTCTGGCAGGGAACCATGTAACTAATTCTCCTCATTATGGCTTTAGCCACTTCCCAAGAAAGTGTGGGGTTCTCCTGATGCGCTTGGTTGCTAGCTACAGAGCCATTCCATCTGGCCTGTATAAAGGTCAAAAAGTTGAATCTCCATATGAGTATGTGGGGAAAATGCCAACTCCCATCCCCTCTCCTACCACCCCCCCCCCCCCCAGCTAAGGTCCACCCAAGTAGGGGCATAGTCGGAAATAACAATGCTTCCTTATCCAGGCATCCATAACATGCAACGAAAGTCCCACTGGAAGCAGAAAAAAGTCCAGACGGGAGAGAGACCCATGTGCATGAGAAAGATGTGTGAAATCTTTCTCTTGTGAATGTAAAACATGTCATGCATCAATCAGGTCTAAGAGTTTACACAAGTGGAAGACCCCCCCCCCCAAGTGAACCCACTAGGACTGTCACTCCCAGAGGGAGATCAGTCCAATGCACCATCCAACATGCAATTGAAGTCCCCCACCCCCCACCAATGATTTATCCAAGAGAAAAGCCTGCAGATGTTTCCCCAATTCTGTAAAAAAAAAACCCTGGTAGGAACACTGGGGCCATACACATTGCAAAAAGTAACAGGTTCTCAAAAAAGCTGCCCCCCCCCCCTCCACGATCAGGTAACAGCCCTGTTGATCCATCTCTACTCTGTCGGCCTCGAAGCAAACCAACTTTCAGATCAAAAGGGCAACCACAGACTTTCTCATACCAGAAGAAGCCCCAATCACTTGCCTTACCCACCAGAGCTTCAATTTATCATTTTTCTTAGAGTCCATGTGAGTCTCTGTAACATTGCAATATCCGCTTTCAAGTCCTTCAAAGCCTTAAATATTTTTTGGCTCTTAATGGGAGACCCCAACCCATATACAGTCAGTGAAATACATCATATTTGAGAATCATCCGTAATCAAAAACAAACTGCTCATTTACCCACCAAGTCAAAACTCTGGGATTCAGCAGAGTCCCCCCCCCCCTTCCATCCTGGAGGCTCCACCCAAGTTAACCAAGTACCCCAAAGAAGTATCCCCACCCCCCAAATTCCCTCCCTCCCCATGCCTTTCCCTACTACTCCCCCTGTCAACCATTCACCTCCCATTCACCAGCAGTCACATCACGCAAGCAGGCCTCATTTCCTCACATCTGTCTGCACCCACCAACTCCACCCCCACAAACCACCTATCCCAATTGACTGTCTCCAACCCCAGTCTCCACTCCAACCCTCCATACAGCTCCAAAACACTTACAATTTGCGCATACATTCCAACCAACCACTTCACTCATGGACATCCCTAGGCACCCATAAACACCCAAAATATACACCCTGCAATAATAATAATGGTGAACAGAGGAATAATAACAGTTCCAGTGCAAGTCCTATCAATGTCTCCTTCGAAGGCTGCTACTGCACTGGGTAAAAGTTCAATAACATCTGGTCCAAAAAAAGATCAAGGATGAATAGGCATTATGTCTTCAATTAGTCTAGCATTGTGGCAGCTCTTATGCCAGCCTTCAGGTCCATCATCCCAGAAATCAAAAGTGCAGTCTTCTGCAACATCACTGCACCAGCAAGGCAAGTACTCAATGTTGTAGCTAGCTGCTGACTGCCAACATCCAAACAGCCCGTATTGAGATGAGCTGTAAATGAGGCCAAAACAAATGTCCAACACTCCCACACCCAACAGGCAGTATAAACACCAAAGTATATCAGTACACAGGGCATGCAGGCAGCAGGATGGCCAACCAAGCAAGAACAAAAACAGAAATGATACCAATGCATCCTATCCCAAAAAGAACATCTTAGCTGATCTTGAGTAGCCGGGCTATTGAGACGATCTTGAACTGGCGTGCTTCTCTCATGGTATTACAAACGTTGGTTTGTCCATTCACCAGCACACAAAGACAGGCCAGGTACAACAAGGCAAACCACATCTGGAGTTCGTGCAAATGTGGGTAAATCGGGGCCAACTTCCTTCGCATCACAGTTACATGAACAGAATAGTCCTGAAATACCAGTACACGGGCTCCGTTGTAGCTCAGCTGTTGTCTGCTCCGCTCACAGTATCTCCTCTTTGTGGACGAAGTTCAGCACATGTGCCAGTACTGTGTGGGGCCAGTTGTCCGACCCCCTTGTGAAGGCCCATGCAATGCACCCTTTCTCTAACCAGGCCAGCAATGTATTCCCCCAACTTGAGCTCCAGAGAAAGCCAGGTCTCCAAAAATCCTCTGCAATGGATTCAGGCAATCCCACCAACCGGTGTTTATTTCTTCTCGAGTGGTTCACCTGCTCATCAAGCTTTTCCTCATAGGCAAGCACAGTTTTTTTAAAGCGCTGCCAACTCTGAGCATATGGCTTGTGCAGAATCTTCCGCGTCAGAGATATGATGCTCCACTTTGGTCATTCGCGTCCCATAGGCCTCAAGTGCTGCAGCCACAGTGTCCAGTTTAGAAGAAATGCCCTGACATTTGCTTTCTAGGGCACTGACAACTGCTCCAGTAAGATCCGCAACCAAAAATTCTGCCTCTGCTACCAGAAAGCCCAGTCTCACCTATAGATCCGCCATCCTGACCTCTGCTGCCCTCAGCTTCTCCTCCTTTTTTTGCACTTTGGAAGACATTGTGGCCCAGAAAACCACACCAAAGGAATGCCACAATTTCAGAAAAGTATTAGTAGTAGTCTGCACCCATATGAAGAGGAATGTCAGGTTGGTCACGGTGGATGGAGAGGGTAAATCCAGGAGCCCAAAGTTTCACATCCCTTCGCACTCACCACATCACATGATTCCCCTCCCCCCCCCATAATTCTTTTAAAAAGGTGATTGAAATGTCAGCCTTCTTACTTTCCGATTATTATCCTTAATCAGTATAGTTCATGATCAAACATCTGCTAGTTCCCCTGTATGTACTACACTCTATTTATTACAGGTCATTACATTATAGAGAACAGAGGGGTAGTTTGACTGTTTAATTTTTTTCTGGTGGGGGGGAGGGAGGAGAAGGAATAAAGAGATCAGTTTGGCAGGGAGCAAGGTGGTGTGAGATGCTTTAAATTGGATATTAAGACACTACAAAATAAAATGTCTCAGGGGCCTTCAGTGCAGAAAAGAAAACTACTGTTAAAATGATTTGATAGCCTAATTTAACCAATTCTTCTGCAGTGGGAATGGTCTGGGGTCTGTAGAAAATGGAGCAGAGCCCAGTATGCATCGTGAACCTCAAATTCTGTATGTTTAGCTTGTGCCCACAAAAACCGCCCTCACAATGGATGCAGAGCAGAACCTTCCAGAAACATTGTGAAGTAATACAAAACCTTTCCATAAAAACACTCAGACCAGCCACATCATAGTAGAACTAACTCTCATGACTTTAAGAGCAACAATCCTAACTATGAACACACAAGTGGACTCTAGAACAGCGTTTTTCAACCACTGTGCCGCGGCACACTAGTGTGCCATGAGATATTGTCTGGTGTGCCGTGGGAAAAATTCCAATTTCATCCGTAACATGTGGCCTCGGCTCACAAATTAGAGTTGCCAACCGGCCGGTTTTCAGCCGGCCTGGCCGGTTTTTCCATGGCCAGGCCGGCTGCCAGCACAGTTGTAAAACCGGCCATTGAAAAGCCGGTTTTTTGCTCTGGCCGCAAGATCGGGAGCGGCCAGAGCAAAAAACCGGCTTTTGTGCCGAAGTCCGCGGCGCGAACGCGATTCCCTATAGCAGTGCAGCCGCTGGTTCTGCTTTGTACAGAGCAGCGGCTGCACTACACTTACATTGAAAAGTAAAGAGAAACTGTGTCAGGAGCCCTCCCATCATGCAGAGCCCGAGGAAGTGATGTCATGGGGGCGGGCTCCTCACAGGCTGCCTTTCCTTTTCAAATTAACTTTAGCTGCAATAAAGTTAATTTGAAAAGGAAAGACAGCCTGTGAGGAGCCCGCCCCCATGACATCACTTCCTCGGGCTCTGCGATGACCGGAGGGCTCCTGACACAGTTTCTCTTTACTTTTCAATGTAAGTGTAGTGCAGCCGCTGCTCTGTACAAAGCAGAAGCAGCGGCTTGGGCAGAGGGGGGGGGGTGTGTGTGAGTGAACCAGCAAGGGGGGGGGAGTGTGAGTGAACCAACAAGGGGGGGGGGAGTTTGAGTGAACCAGCAGTGGAGGGGGGGTGGTGTGAGTGAACGAGCAAGGGGGGGGGGCGTTGGTGGGAGTGAACCAGCAGGGGAGGGGGGTAAGTTAGGGAGTGGCCCAGCAGGGGAGGGGGGGGGGGTGGTGTGAGTGAACCAGCAGGGGAGGGGGGTTGGTGTGAACCAGCAGGGGAGGGGGGTTGGTGTGAGTGTTTGATTCCTATTCAAGAGAATTACTTTATATATAGTCAATATAGGCACAGAGGTAAATTTTTTTAACATTTTCTAATGGTGGTGTGCCTCGTGATTTTTTTCATGAAAAAAGTGTGCCTTTGCACAAAAAAGGTTGAAAAACACTGCTCTAGAACACCCTACACCTCCTACTGGGAGAAAAGATAAGAGCAGACTGCTGGAAAACCCTCTGTAGAAACTACATATTAACAGAATACCTGACTTCAGTCACACATACAAACCACAGACAGACCCACAGCAAAGATAGAATAAATGAAGAGAAATTAGAAATGTATAGAGAAAAAGTAAAAGTGGAAATCCTGAGAAACCAGACTCCATATGCAATGGCAATCTGGAGAAACAGATAAAGAAATGCAGGTCTTCCTTTGCTGAGCAAAATAAAAAGATAAAAGATGGCTATTTCTAAACCTGAAGCACTCTGAATTAATTCATAGATGGCAACTCAATCACAAAACTAGATGATCTTCCAAGCAGACAAGATCCAGCTTCTCGAATGCTGCCGTGATGTTAAGTGGCTTTTATGCATGCTGCACTTTAGATGCCTGGGGGATCGTGAACTCTGCCCTTTGGTAAAGTCATAATGAGGCACCATCAACTACCTCACTGGTAAGACACTAACATTCAAGGAGTTGGGTGGTTTTGTGATTGAGGTGTTATCTATTAATTTGTATTGCCCTGAATAACAGTGACTTTTCATCTTTCTACATGCTGTACCTTAGATATCCAGTGATGATGAACTCTGCCCCTGGAGACATCATAGCGAGGCACCATTGACAGGATGCCAGCAGTGCAGTATATGGCTGCAAGGAATTTGTTAGCCCCTTTGAGTACCATTTGTGTGTTATTGTGGGGCTGTCTTGTATTTTATACAGAGCTTTTTATAAAATACCTAGATATATGTGCAGGAATGCCCAGCAGGAGCAGCCGTTTTAGACAGTTCCACATGCAAAAATAATATCCTGCTTCCCCCAAACAATAAGCTTGAAATCAAGAAGGCCTTCTGATCATAACTCAGATATCCTCACGACCTGCTAATCACAATCCCAACATCAAAAATATCCCTCATGAACAGAACTATCCGGCAGACAAGCTCCCCCCACCCCCCAATCTCAACTCTGGCTCTTACCAGGAGAATCCCTGGTACCTGGTGTGGCAGGAGTGATCCCAAGTCACTTTTACCTCATTGCCATCCAGGTTCAAACCCCTAGTTGTAGTCAAAAAGCCTTTATTTGGTAGCTTGACCTCTGGCACCAGTTCCACAAGTACTCCTTGAGGCCTTGGGCAAGTCACTTAACCCTCCATTGCCTTTGAAGAAAGGCCTGGCAATCTACTTCTAGTCATATCTTGTAAAGAAAACCCAGGGACTGCTGGGTTGCCAGGAGTCAACACTGACTCAACGGCACTTAAAAAATAAAAGACATCTAGTACTATTTTGAACCCAGGCGACAGTGGGCAGGAACTACTGGGGATCAATCCAGCGACAACCTCTAATAAGAGCCAAGTGGGTGGGATCAGGTGGTGGGGAGACTTTGCTGGGGAGTTTGTGATGGGGGGGGGGGGGTTCTGCTTGATGTTGGGTTACCAATTAAGGAGTCTGAAAGATGTCAGAATAGTGATCAGGTGAGGGGTCTGCTTGATGTTGAGGTTGTGACTGGGGGATTTGCTCAATATCAGGACTGTGATTGGGGTAATTTGGAGAATTCTGAAAGGGTATGGAGCCAGGGAGCTCATCCATAGGTGTACCAGTTGCTCCATATAATAAGCATATCTAATACCCATCCATCAACAAACAAAAACCCATCCTTCTCACTGCATTTCTTGTGTCGGAGCCTGCCGAGGGAGGGCTGGAACAGCATAACCAACCCCCTCCAGACGGCAAACTTCTTTTATTTTATTATCACCCCAAATAGTAATTAAACAGTCACTTATCTTCATAAATATAAAACCAAAGTCTTCTCATTCGCTTCTTATTCACCGAAGTAGTTGCTAATAACAAAGTTGCACGACGTGCACGTTTCGGGAAAACCCTGTTTCAAGTGCTCCAAACTGTTCATTCATGCAACAAAAACGCCGTCCTCGCAGTCCCGGGTTGAACTTCATTCAATGGCACAAGATAGACACCTGATATTTAAACAGGGGATCAACCAATCAGAAGTGGGATTTTCCCCACCACCAGAGCTATCCACACTCCAATTGGCTACAGATTTTGATCAGACCAAAAACTCAACAGCTGAAGTTATAGTATGGTATTCCACTCAATTTCTCGGTTCAAACCGTGAGGGTGGACAGAATTCAATTCAAAGATCCATCGTTGTTCCATTCGCTGTAATTTCAATTCTCGATCACCACCCCGTGGATCAAAGGGCATGTGATCGATTACTGTCCAAGTTAACTCGTTAAAGCTGTGAGCCAGAGAATCACAATGCTCCACTATTGGAGCTGTCAAAACTTTATTTTTAAGCCTTGAAGCATGTTCTGCTAGACGTTTACGTATGGATCGAGTAGTGCGTCCCACATATAAAAGACCACAGGAACACTTTAGAAAATATACCACAAAAGGGGTAAGACATGTTGTTTTCCATCTTCGAACATATTCCCGATGAGTGTGAGGATGCTGCCAACGAAGACCCGAAATAGTCTTTGCACAATAAATACAATTATTACAAGGGGAATGGCCACCATCATACCCAGACGGTATTGGTCTATCCAAAGACATCGATGTATTCACCAATTTATCAGCCAAATTCAGTCCCCGTGAAAAAGCCAAACGTAAGGGTTTATTAAAACACTCATGTAAACTTAGCATAGGCCAATGAGAACGTAAAACTTGTACAATGTCGGAACTGCGTTCAATGAAAGGTAACACTCCCACCACCAAATTTTCAGATTGTGAAGATGACGATGAGTACTGAGGATCCAATAGCCACTCACGATGGACATATAATGCCCGTCGATATGCTCGAGAACCCACCTGTACAGGATATCCGCGATCCAACAATCGATGTGTTAATTCGGAAGCGTGTGTTTTAAAGTCCAATGTAGAATGGCATAATCTTCGAAGCCTTAAAAATTGGCCAAAAGGAAGGCCCCGTTTTAAAGGACCTGAATGATGACTGCGATAGTGAAGTAAACTATTGCGTTGAACTGACTTGCGGTATAGTGAAGACACCAACCTATCACCGTCCACAGATATCAACATATCCAAAAATTCAATTTTATCTACTGCTATATGTTCGGTGAATTTTATGTTAGTTTTCAATAAATTCAACCAGCCAACAAAAATATGGAGAGAAGGTAGATCAGATGTCCAAATGAAAAAGACATTGTCTAAAAATCTTTTCCAAACTAACACATGTTGATACAAGACTGACTGTTTAATCAGGGTCTCCTCCATTTCACCCATGTAAAGAGTGGCTATAGATGGTGCCAGTGTGGCCCCCATAGCAATGCCTGATATCTGCTGGTAAAAATTCCCATCCACCAAAAAATAATTACGTGTCAACACCAATCGTGCCAAATCCAACAAAAAGGATCTTGGAAGTCGAGCAGGAGCAAAAGCAAAAGAATGCTCCAACAGTGTTAATGCTTCGTTCTGATCAATATTGGTGTAGAGCGATACTACATCTAAGGTCACCAAAAAGGCACCCATTGGAATCATAAGATCTGCAATAATCTGCAAAAAATGAGTCAAATCCTTCAAAAACGATGGTACTGCTCCTGCCTCTTGTTTCAAAAAAACATCGCAAAAAATTGAAAGCGGTTCTAAGATTGAATTGCGACAAGAGACTATGGGTCGTCCTGGGGGGGGATGTCAAAGATTTATGGATTTTTGGTACAAGGTATATTGTAGGAACCTTAGGATGTGTTACCAACAAAAATTTACTTTCCTTTAAAGTGATCCAAGAACGTTGGAATACTACCTCCACAATAGACCGGATCTGTCTTTTTAAATCATCAATAGGATCAATGTCCAACAATTTATAAACAGAAGAATCTTGAATGCGAGCATACAACTGGTGAGTATAATTGTGAGAATCCATCAAAACTAACGCCCCCCCCCTTTATCAGCTTTTCGAACCACCAATGTGGGATCAGAAGATAATTCCCCGAGAGCCTTCCAATCGGCTTTATCTAAATTGGAAAAATGTTTTGATGGAAGTCGTTCCAGAGACTCAACATCTCGCAATACTAAAGCTTGAAAAGTGGATACAATCGGATCAATCCCTGCCTCCGGAGGCAACCAACGAGACGTGGGTGGGTATTAGATATGTTCAATTTTCCATCATATTTGGGGTTTTTTGTATGATTCCATATAATAAGCAGCCATTTTACATCAGTTTTGAATTGAGATGCTCTTTGAGGTGCTCTATCTTTGGTTACCATCCTCTGGCCCTTTAGGGATCCACTGTGTTTATCCCACTCCTTTCTGAATCCCAAAACAGTTTGTTTCCACCACTTCTTTTGGGAGGGCATTCCAGGCATCAGGACCATACCAAGCTATACATTGGTAGCATATGATACCTTTTATATAATATATATATATGATACCTTTTATATAATCATGTTTGTAATACCAAGTTTATATACCTGTTTGCTGTAAACACGGAATAGCCTGTTATTCTGTTGATGTTGTTGTATGTGAACCGCGCTGATATCAAATAGCGCGGTATATAAAAGATTGTAATAAATAAATAAATAAAATAAATAAATAAAATATGATATAAAGCACATTACAATCTTATCAACCAAACAAAGGCAGTGGCCCTCCATATATTCTCCAATGCATCTAACTCCCCTCCACATACTTTAGAACTCCACGACTTCTCCATCAATGTGAAAAGTGACGTCAAATATCTGGGCATAATCCTTGATCAGAAACTTAACTTCCAAGAACAAATAAGAACAACTCAATCTGTCTATTATAAACTAAGAACACTAAAGAACCTACACCCTCTACTGAGCTCAGATTCATTCCAAACCATCTGCCAAGCCATAATCACTCCCATCCTTGACTACTGTGTCAGAATATACCATGGACTCCCCAAGCAAACTCTACACCCTCTCCAAATGACACAAATTACAGCTGCAAGAATAATTCATAAAACCCCCAGACAAACTCACATCACCCCTACCCTAAAACATCTACATTGGCTCCCTATCCAAGCTAGAATAAGATATAAAGCACTCCTTATAACTCACAAAGTCATACACAATGAATCAGCAACCTGCCTTCACTCCCTCCTCCCCAGACCCAAAAGTGACAGATACAGAAGACCTAGCACTATCAACCTCCTTAACATTCCAGTCCAAAAAACAAAAAGCAAATAATCCACTTGTAGTCGTGCTTTCTCCCTTTTTGCCCCAACCACATGGAACGCCCTCCCACCTAACCTGAGAGGATGCACTGACCATTCAGACTTTAGGAAGAAATTAAAAACCTTCTCATTCCATGAATTTTTTAACACATCCACAATATCAGACATGTGGTCAAGCATGACTTAAGTGACACAAACCCCCAACCACTCAAACGTCATAGACTCGAACCATACAATGAGTATAGAACATCCTTCACTGTTCCCCGAATATGTATCTCTTCCCCCCCACACATACTTTGTGCATAGTTTAAGTAGTTAGTGTAATGATATCCACTTAAAATTGTTCGTGTATTGATCATATGTAATTAAGAGTTCTTATTCTCTGTACAACAGTCGCATCCCTGCACTATTATTCTGTTTTGTTACTTGTAAACCGCCTTGAATAGTAGAAAGATGGTATATAAATCAGTTTAAATAAATAAATGCACGCTGTGCAACTTGTACATCTGGTGCACTCTGACATTTGCCCCATGCCCGTCATCTCCCCATCTTACCTCCATATCCAGCCAGCTCTCCCCCATGCTGCCTATCCTTGCCCAGCCGCTGCAGCTTTAAGTGTTGTATTGGTGGCAGCAGTGGTGATGGCAGCAGCAGAGCAGACATCCAGTTTTCAGTATTAGAAGTTTGAAATGGATGCAGAAACGGATTGGGAGCCAATTCAGACTTCTACTACTGACCTACAAGTGCCTTCATTCGGCTGCTCCTCACCACCTTTCCTCTCTTATCTCTCCCTACACCCCTCCTCAGGACTCTGCTCTTCTGGCAGATCCATTCTGTCTTAATACTGGTGTAATATGTTGACATCTCTTTATCCCTCTTATTGAATGGACCGCTTCATTGTGTACCAGCTGCAATGGTTTTAACAGAATCTCAAGCAAACCAACATACTGTACATTATGTTACAATAGTCCTAATGTGAAAATACCATGGTCTGAACAACTGAACAAAAACCTGGTGGGTTTAAGTGTGCCCCTAGCTGGCGAACTAGCCTCACTGTAAAAAACACACCTTGCAAGACCTTCAAGACTTATGGATGCATAGAAACTTTTGGCTGGATATGCAAAAGCAGTTATCCAGATAATAGCTGCTCTTATCCGGATACTTGCCGTAGACAACAGTACATATTGATTTCACTGTTCAACATTGAAATCGTTACTGACTTTAAAAGGCCCTAATCTGTAGTATCTTGGTGAGCTGAACACGAATATAACATTAAAAAAATTTTATTGGCTCTCATTTTGAAGATATTGCATGTAGTTCATTTTTGACGTTTCACCGTGTAAATTTATCCAGTAGGACATCAACAACACCCCAAATAAGCCTTGAATGATGTAATATTGCATCATATTGCATAATACCAGCATGCACACATCATCCAGAGTTGATTGCATCATTTTCTGATGCAATGCAATACTACTGCCAGACGGCTGATGAAGCCACCTGACATCAGCAGTGTACTATACGCAGTCGGAAAGGTTGAGCATTTAAAATATTTCATATCAACTCCACACAGAATAACACAGGAAGAACTAAATGACCTGGTTCGTGATTTGGACTTATCCAAGAGCAAGGCAGAATTGCTAGGATCAAGACTCCAACAATGGAATCTTCTAGAAGATGATGTCAACATTACTTCATATTGAAAGAGCCACCAGCAGTTGGAGCCTTTCTTCAGAAAGGAAAGTAATCTGGTATTCTGTTCCGATATTGAAAGCCTTATGATGCCTTAAAAATCACTCATGACCCACAAGACTAGAGACTATTTATAGACTCTTCGAAACTGAGTCTGAAGGCTGTGCTTTTGAACAATGGAAACCGTCTTCCATCTATTCCAGTAGCGCATGCCATCCACATGAAAGACTTATCAACTCCTATTCTGGCACTATTCACAGGGTGTGAAATCACTCAAATTCAATCGTTACACCCTAAATATCTTTCTATTCCAAGCTGGTGGATGAATTAGCAAATATTAGATTGCATTATTGTATTATTCCTATGGATGCACTATCTTCACATATCCACATGAAAGAGACATACGATAACTTAAAGCATCTACTGACTTCCATTAACTATAACAAGTACAGCTGGCACCTCTGTGGTGACTTGAAGGTAGTTGCCCTTTTAATGGGACTGCAGCAGGGATATATAAAATATATGTGTTTCTTATGTGAATGGGATAGCCGAGCAAGGGATTGGCACTACTTGCAGAAGGAATGGAATCGCAGACAAAATGTAACAGCTGGAGAGAAGAATATCCAGCACCCAGCTCTGGTTGAGGCTCACAAAATCCTGCTACCACCCCTTCACATCAAACTAGGTTTGATGAAAAACTTCGTGAAAGCCATGGACCGTACTTCGCCAGCTTTCTGATACCTGAATGAAAAATTCCCTCGACTCAGCGAAGCAAAGATTAAAGAGGGAGTTTTTGTGGGTCCTCAGATTCGAGAGCTCTTCAAAGATGACCGGTTCAACAACTTGCTGCAGGGTGATGCGAAACAAGCATGGAATGCTTTTCGCCCAGTGTCAACAAACTTTCTCAGGAATGTTAGGGAAAAAAACTACAAGGAACTAGTAGAAGACATGCTGATGCAGTATCAGAAACTTGGCTGCAATAGGTCTCTAAAGATCCATTTCCTTGATTCCCATCTCGATTTCTTTCCTGACAACTGTAGTATGGTTAGTGATAAACAGGGCGAACGTTTTCACCAGGATATCGCAATGATGGAGCAAAGATACCAGGGAAAATGGTCCACTACAGTGCTGGCTGACTACTGCCGGACACTCCCCAGAGAAGCTCCCGAACAGCTGTACAAGAGACAGGCGAAAAAATCTAAGAAGTAGTCTATAACTTGGTTTTTTACAGGTGTTAACCGAAGGCCTATTATATTTACTGTTGACATGCATTTTGTGATGTAAACATTAATTCTTGTAGATTACAAAAAAACTAGAGCCAACTTTGCAATTTCACTGTCATATTCGTGTTCAGCATATAAAAATTGATAAGAAATGATTATTTTTATTTCAGTAACATGACCTTTGTAAAAATTTGTTGACCAGTGTTTCAGCAGCACTATTTGGATAATCCTCTGAAAATCATTACAGACTGCCTGGCGCTATCCATACAGTGCTGCTGGGGTTGAGCAAGGATGGAGCATGGGTGATCTGTTTAGTTATCTGGAGAATGGCAACATTCAGCCCACTATCCAGATAACACTCCAGATAAATGTAGGAGAGCAACTCAAAGCCTTTAGATGGGATAATCCTCTGAATTCCTGCATTTTAGTTTGTTTAAATTCTAATATTTGTTTCCAAAGAAAAACTACTTGTATTTTACCTTAGACCTCTCCTACTTCTTTACTCAACTCTTATAGCAATTGTCTACAGGGCAGACTATTTTTCCTAATGATGAATTCAACTCGAGGTGTTGTTTTAGAAGCCCTATTCATGCTTTGGATGTCTGAAAATGAGCACAGAGGAATCCAAAGCACAGAGACATTTGCACAGAGACATTTTAGAAGCTGGTTCTGTGGATATCCAAGTCTGAATAGGGACATAGTGGAGGCATAGCTGGGATGTTCCCAAGAACCTGAACATCATTGCCTGGTCTCAGAAATGTCCTGGATGTTATACCTGCTCCAGAGGCATTTTAGAAGCCGGGTCTCTGGGTGTCCAGGTCTGAATGGGGGCATGGTGGAAGCATGGCTGGGCAGTTCCAAGAACCTGGACATCAAAGCTTGAACTCAGAAAGGTTCTGGACATTATACCTGCTCCAGGCACAGAGAACATGCTTGTGTTGGCCATGAAACATCCAAAAGGGAAAGAAATGATCACACTCCACCATCCCCAGTAATCTGCACAATCACAATGATAGCAGCAGTGGGATTTGTACCCTGGCTTCCCTGGTCCTAGCCCACTACACTAACCATTAGACTAGCCCTAGACATCCACAGCCTGGGACACTATTCTGGGGATGTCTATGCAGATGCCCCTGCAGACATCCATATCTGGGACATCCATGTTTGTGAAACCATCCTGAACTTGGATGTGCCTGCTTTTTTTCAGACTTTCTGCCACTTTACATTTGCTATCTTGGGTCAGACAAAAGATCCAACAAGCCCAGCATCCTGTGGCCAATCCTTGCCACAAGTAGCCATTCTTTATTATTCATGCCCAGAGATGCACGGTGGCTTTCCCAGAAATGTCGTAGTAAAAAGCATATTTTACTCAGGCTGCCCACTGCATGCTGATCTCTGGATTAAGGCATCATTCAGCTTACTAAGATGATCTAGAATGTACTATTTGATAAGCTGCCAAGGTTTATGTCTTAATCTTCTCTTTTGGCATGAGACATAAGGTGATCTTAGCTCTAGAAATCCTCCCCTTCATTGGACTTTAATAACTTTCCTGGAGATGCACGAGGTTCTGTACCTTATCAAAGCAGCAACAAACACAGCCATAGTGACAGCAAGACAGAGAATGGTCAGAGGGACTCTTACAAAGCATTGAAAAATCATTTATACCTATTGCTCTCATGTCTTGAACATTCATGGACGTTTGGAAGGAACACCTGTGTGCAAGTCTGTAAATCAAAAAAGAGACAGATTGTTCAAGGGTTTTTGCCCATTCTGGGGACAAATTTCAATAGACCATGCTGCTGCAAAGTGGACAGGTACCTTTGGACCTGTGAACTTAAGGGAAACCACATGGGCAGCTTCTTTTTAAACATCCCTACAAGATGCATGTAGGTGGATGGAATAGGAGCAAGCTGGCATTATTTTTCCTGGCTAGGAGCCTCGAGCCTCTAACACATAGCCTATTGCTCCCAGACACCATCTTAAAGGGGCTGGTGCCAGGACAAATTCTGTGGAACTCTCCTTCCCCCCAATCAAGACCCTCCAGTCCCCCAGAAAGCTTCCACTTACCCCTAGACCAGATAACAAATTCCCCTTGAAGACACTCTGTGAACCCTTCAGCTCCAACCACCATCCTGAGGAAGACCCCCAAACTCTACCACAGGGTCTCTCAGGCCTACCTGATGAAATCCCTGGTGGCATAGGTCAGGGGCAGGAGCAATCCCCAGTCACTCCTGTACTACAGCTACAGTTCAAGCTGCCATATAAGGGATTTTGGCCCATATATATCAGCTTGAGCTATAGCAGTACTACCCGTGGGAACGTAGAGCTGAAATGCGCGTCCACAGGCCTGTTGATTGGATTTGGTCCTGTCATGGTGGATGATTAGTGTATTCTTCATGGATAAGCATCTTGATTTGTTTAGTTGTGTTTGTAGTAGCATGTGGAGGTAGGTGGGGGGGGGGGGGTCAGAGTGGATAGTCTTATGTTTTAGTAGGAGGGTTTTGTACTTTATACAGCTTGTGCGTGGTAGTCAGTGAAGTTGTTTGAGTATGGGGGTGATGTGGTCCTGACGCTTTGCATCTTGGAGGATGTGAGCTGCTGAGTCCATAGGAGGAGAAGTGTGAACTGTGGGTGGCTAGTATTGTCTGGGGGGGGGGGGGGTCGAGTTGCTTGTAGTGGGATGCCAGTCGTTGGGGGGTGATAGTTATTTACTGGTTTTCAGAAGAGGTTTTCAATTGATGGCCGAATTCAGTAGTTTTGCATGGTGTTCACATGTTGCTTTGTCCGTTGCAGTATGGTAGTCATTGAGGAGGTGTAGGTAAGTAAGTTTGTCAGCATCATCCCTAGTTTTCTGCCATTTTCACTCGTATTTCCATAGATTTGTTTTTATGTTGCACAGTGCTGGAATGTACCACGGGTCTTTAGTTTGTCTCATGCAGGGGTATATAGGGGTTGGGGTGGTGGCTGCTGCAGTGTTGATGACACGGTTCCAGTTTTCCATTATTCGTGGGGATCCATTGAGTTATTTTGTAGCTCTGGTAAAGTATCTTTTAGGAAGTTTTCTTGATCGAATTGCTTGAATTTTCTCTTCATTGGTTGCTGGGTGGGGTGTTCACTGGGATTATCATGTGGGAGGGGGAAGAGGATCAGCTTGTGGTCGGACCATGGTATGGGGTGAGCTTGAATGGTGGTGTGGTTGTTGGTGAATATTATGTCAAGAGTGCTAGCTTTTTCATGTGTGGAGGTTTTGGTTAAGCTGGATTAGGTCCATTGCTGACATTGCTTGTAGGAACGCGTTTGCATGGGATGGCTGTAGTGATGGGAGGTTGAATACTAGGGGATTTTTTTCCATTGTTCAGGGTCAAGACTACTTTGTCTAGGATGTTTGATAGGTCATTTGAGGTTGAGGTTGGGGTCCTGTAGATGCGGGTGATGGCCATCAGTTTGTTAGTTATGATGAGGGGGTCAGTATCACTTTGCTCTCAGTTGTGTGGTATTAGAATTTGAGGTCGGTTCTGGCTATGATCATCACACCTCCACCTCTATTTTTTGTTTGAGGGCCGTGGTAGATGTTATATCCGTTCAGTGTAAGTTGGTTTAGAAGTACATTATCGGTTTCGGTGATCCAGGTTTCGGTTATACATAATTAGGCCATTTCCATAGGTGCACATCTGAGCCATCTGGATGTCCAGAAATCTGGACGGCCCAAAGATGCACCCAATCCTGCTCACACAGGGACTAGATGTCCCTGCGGAAGCAGAATCATGTTATAGGGTCTGGACATCCAGGCCAGGCCTTGATTCTGACATCCTGGACGTCCAAAGCCCTGTCAGCTTAACTCAACCTGGCTCCTGCATGGAGCTGCGGTGCCATGGCACTGCGGCTCCATGCAGGAACCCCAATGCCCTGCCACACACACATTAGAGTGCAGTTCCCCGCCGCACCAACCTCCAATGGGGCCTGCCAAAGCTGGGGTCGAGATGCAGGGAATCCCCTGCATCCTTCAACCTCATTGGGGGGGGGGGGGGGGTCCACCGGTGATTGCCACCAACCCTTTCCAGCGCCGCCACCGTCCTGCGTGCAGCTCTCCCAGGAGGGATCGAGCCGCCGGGACCAATGCTCCGCTTCTCCGCCTCCGATCTCAGCTTTGGGCCGAGCTGCCCAATCGGGGCAGTCGGCCGGGACTTAAAAAGGAGCGCCATACGGCACGCCCGTGCCCTTAGGCGGGAGCCCGAGGCCTAACCCCCTAGAGTGCTCAACTGTCCAGACAGCAAATCGGTCAACGAACCGGACCCAAATCCAGATCCTACGTGAGTAACAGCCCCATTAAACACAGTTCCAGCTAACACAGAAACAGGCCCAAGAGGCGGAACAACTCCTGCATGGAACAGTATGACACTTCCAGGATTAGTAAAGTGGCAGCAGGCAAGGACGCATCTACCAGGTTACTAGCGGTCCACTAACTGATGCCACCAGAACCAACAAACCACCATAGACTGCCGACAAAGCAGTAACCAGACTATCGCGGCAGTGTAACTATTAGCCAATTATACCCAAACTTAACAGCTAGGATAGTCCCCCGGAACCGTCTATAGATTGTCTCACTAGGAAGTTACATTGTTTCTGTCTGAATTGCCAGCTAGAAGCTGTAGTTTCTGATGTCTTGTTGTCTTGATTTTGCCACCCGATAAGCATTGAAGAGATTCCTGTACATACCATAGAAGTCGCATAGAAGGGCTACACGCGTAAGCACCAGAATCGAAATCACTGTCTCTCACAGTTGACCCGCAGTCACAACACACCTAGGATACGGAGTAACCCACGCAGCCAACATGACACCCTCCCCCGTGACACTAGCCAGCTGCTACCTACTTGCCAGCCTACTTCACAGTTCCCTCTCCCTCACTACCACCCACAACTCCATACCAGTCCTACAGAACTCAAGTAGGAGATGGTCGGGCACTTCCCGCCAAACGACAGCAGAATCCAATGCCCCTCTTCACCCTCACTTACTCTATGTTACACTCAAACACACCAAAAGACCTCAACAGGAAGAATGCCCTCAGCCTAGCAACCTGAAATGCGCCCTCACAAACGCCCGTTCAGTGCGGAAGAAATGGCCCGTTATCACCGACCTACCACAACCTAGACATCTTACTGGTCACCGAAACCTGGCTGACCAATGACGATACAGTCATCTTGAACCAACTTATCCCACCCAACTACTCGATCCACACCTGCCACAGAGTTGATCGAAGGGGGGGAGGTGCATTCGCCTTTACAAGATCCGACCTTCAATTCCAGCAGACCGCCTTGAGCAGCATCACACACCTCAACACCATCTCCATAGCCAACAGGCACAATTCCATCAAACTAGTCTACAGATCCCCATCCACCTCTACAGACGACCTCTCAACTATATTGGAACTGGCCTGAAATACCACGAACCAGCATACACCAAACTGGATCATGGGAGATTTCAACCTTCCAGCACTCCCCGAGTCCCAAGCAAATGCCTTCCTCAACGCACTCAATGAATTGGGCTACGAAAAATAGTCAACGCGCCCACTCACTCAAAGGGCAACAAACTTGACCTCATCTTTGCACCACGGACGGCCACAGACCCAAACCACGAGCTTGTCCTATCCATCATGCCAGTATCATGGTCTGACTACAGCCTGCTGAGGTTCCAGAAGCCAATACAGCCAGGACACAACAGCAGCCACTCCACACTCGATGAAAATGCAACACCAAGAACACAATTCCGGCCTTTCGACAAAGAAGAGATAATGTTTATTTATTTATTTTGGCCATTTAGCCCTACCCTCTGCTTTCTATCTTTTAACCAGTTCCCGATCCACAATAGTACACTGCCTCCTATCCCATGACTTTTTAGTTTTGCCAAAAGTCTCTGATGAGGGACCTTGTCAAAGGCTTTCTGAAAGTCCAGATACACTATATCAACAGACTCACCTTTATCTACCTGTTTATTCACACCTTCAAAAAAACATACCAGATTAGTAAGACAAGATCTTCCTTGTCTAAAGCTATGTTGGCTGTCTCCCATTAGGCCATGACTATCTACATGCTGTGTAATTTTGTTCTTTATGATGGTTTCTACCATTTCCCCCGGTACTGACATCAGGCTCACCGGTTTATAGTTTCCCGGATCACCCCTGGAACCCTTTTTAAAAATTGGCGTTACATTTGCAATCCTCCAATCTTCAGGTATTACAGATGATTCTAATGAAAGTTCACAGATTACTAATAGCAGGTCTGCAATTTCATATTTCAGTTCTTTCAACATTCTTGGATGTATACCATATGGTCCAGGTGATTTGCTACTATTCAGTTTATCAAATAGTTGCAATACATCTTCCCGGTGTAGCGATATTTCTCTCAATTCCTCTGCAGTATCACCTTTAAATACCACTTCAGTCTTGGGTAACATCCCTACATCTTCCTCAGTAAAGACCGAAGCAAAGAATTCATTCAGTCTCTCCGCTATAGCCTTGTCTCCTCTTACTGCCCCTTTTACCCCTCTACCATCTAACGGTCCAATTGACTCTCTCACAGGCCTTTTGCTACGAATGTACTTGAAAAATTCCTTATTTCGTGTTTTTGCTTCCGTAGCAAGTTCCTTCTCAAATTCTCACTTTGCCTGCCTCCAGACCCGATCGGCATTGGGGAAGGAAGGAAGCAGGAAGATAAGCTCCTCCCTGCTCCCCATTGCCAAGGCCAATCGTCCTGCAACCAAACTTTTAAATTTAAAGTGCTTTCAGGCACACCCATGCCTGAGGGCCTTGCCAGAGGGCCCTTTGGCGTGGCCCTTAGGTGAGGACTGAGGAGGGGACCACAACAACCTACACAAGGCCACAAGTCATGCTTCCGGGAACCACAAACAGCAATGGGGAACAGTGAACAGCACACCAGCCTCTGCACACACCAGCAGGCAAAACAACTAGAGAGCAATCACCCAAGCACTGCAAGCAACCATGCCTCCACTATACCCAATGTTATATACACTAATGGTGATTCTCATAATCACCGCAGCCCACAACCAACACACAATCACAGCCCCTCAAACGTGGTTTGGCCCCCCTCATAATCCCACCAGCATACATACTATACTCACACAAACCCCACAGAAACCCGCATTGTCTCATTCCCATACTAGCACCCCCTAACAATACCACCAACAAACACCACACTCATTCCACAAATTGTGCACTAATTAACTCCTGCTCAATCAGAAATAAAATCCCCATCATTAGAGACCTACTCACATCCCAGCACCTGGACATATCTGGGATCATTCCGAACCCCGAATAACAGGAATATATGTCTGGTGTGGACGTACATCACTCGCTATTCATCTGGGGCTGATTCTGTGCCCAAAGCTCCCCACATGCACAGCTGAGCTGTACAGGGAGCTTTGGATGGGAGCGGGAGAGGGAGGGCCGGAGGAGGAGCGTGGGCGGGCCCATGACCCTGGACATACAGGGTAGATTCCATGCACGGCCCTGTACATCTAGGGTTAGCAGGTTGGATGGAGGACTTATTCCACCTCAGAAGTGGAATAAATCCCCCCGATGTTTATTTATTTATTTTAGGTTTTTCTATATCGCGCTCTTTAAAATCAGCTCGGTTTACAGTTAAAACAAATTTGTACCGTGCAGGTGCAATCTGTATTGTACTTACATGGAACAGGGTTTACAACTTGGCTAACTGGGGAAACTATGTACAGGCTACTCAGTACAAGCTGCTCAGATAAGATACTATATACACAGGCGATACATTTGGTCCGTGGGAGCGGGCGGCAACATACCCGCTTAATGGTTATTTACAACAAATTGTATGCTGTATACATAGGGTTACCAACTTTTTCACCGAGAAAAACCCGACACCTGTGGCTCGCCATGCTCCACCCATTCTCCGCCCCTAGTCCCACCCCTGCCCCGCCCCCAGCCCCACCCACAAAAATTACCGAGGATACGTGTAGGCTAACTTCCTTGGTCAGATAATAATTAAACTGGGAACCCCAAAATCCAAACATGAAATGTACAACACTGGAGAAATAAAACTATAAAGTAATTTCCTCTTGCACTAAACAAAAACGCAAAGATGTTATCAATACACACTTCCCAGACCAAACATATTCCAGCTAATAAATTCAAAATAAAAGTATTTTTCTACCTTCTGTTTGGGCATTTTATTTTTCAGTTGCAATTGCTCCAGTCACTTTCTTCTGGTTTCTTCGTGTCTTCTGCGAGCTATCCATTTGTCCTTTCTTCTCTTTTAGATGTTTTCCATTCTCTCTCTATTTCTGCTTTAACATACTGATTGTTTCCCTTTTGCTCTTTCCCCCAATTCTTTCCTTATTCCTTTATCATCCATTTAAATTTCACCCTTCCATTCTCAAGCCCCTCACTCTCCCAATACCCAGCCCATCATAGACTTTTCTTCCACACAAAATATTTTTCCCCTCTCCACTCATTCCCCATCTATTCTAGGACTCCCCCAAAATCAGTTCCCTTATAGTTCTAGACCCACCCAGCATCCACTCCCTTCTAATCCCATTCTCCCATGCCCCACATCAGCCCATTTCCAGTCCTATTCCAGCTCTTCATCAGCCCATTTCCAGTGCTAGCCCTCACATCACAGACCATTGCCAGTCCTAGCCCCCCCCCCCAATCACAGCCCATTTCCAGTCCAAGTCCCCCATCACAGCCTATTTCCAGTCCTAGGCCCCCCCCCATCACATCCCATTTGCAGTCGGAGTCCCCCCGCACCATCACAG
Organism: Ichthyophis bannanicus; assembly: GCA_033557465.1. Taxonomy (NCBI): domain Eukaryota; kingdom Metazoa; phylum Chordata; class Amphibia; order Gymnophiona; family Ichthyophiidae; genus Ichthyophis; species Ichthyophis bannanicus. The sequence goes on along the minus strand of CM066043.1, from coordinate 178,884,945 downwards.
CCCATTTGCAGTCCTACCCCCCCCCCCCCACTATCACAGTCCATTTGCAGTCCTAGCCCCCCTAATCACAGCCTATTTCCAGTCCAAGTTCCCCCTCCCTCCACCATAGCCCATTTCCAGTCCAAGTTCCCCCCCCCAATAGCCCTTTTCCAGTCCAGGTCCCCCTCCCCATCACAACCCATTTCCAGTCCATGTCCCCCCCCCCCCCCATAGCCCTTTTCCAGTCCAGGTCCCCCTCCCCATCAAAACCCATTTCCAGTCCATGTCCCCCCCCCACATAGCCCTTTTACAGTCCAGGTCCCCCTCCCCATCACAGCCCATTTCTTTCCAGTCCAATGCCCCCCATAGCCCTTTTCCAGTCCAGGTCCCCCCCCTTCACAAACCATTTCCCGTCCAAGTCCCCCTTATCATAGCATTTTTCAAGTCCATGTTCCCCCTCCCTCCGCCATAGCCCATTTCCAGTCCAAGTTCCCCCCCCCCCCCCCATAGCCCTTTTCCAGTCCAGGTCCCCCTCCCCATCACAACCCATTTCCAGTCCATGTCCCCCCCCCATAGCCCTTTTACAGTCCAGGTCCCCTCCCATCACAGCCCATTTCTTTCCAGTCCAAGTCCCCCCCCCAATAGCCCTTTTCCGGTCCAGGTCCCCCCCCCCCATCACAACCCATTTCCAGTCAAATTCCCCCCTCCAAGCCCTTTTCCAGTCCAGGCCCCCTCCCCCATCACAGCCCAGGCAGTCCTTGGCCTCCCCCCCCCCCAGAACCGCGGCTGTCTGAGGCTTTAGAGGGAGCCGGGGAAGCCCGCGTGAGGCCCCGGCTCCCTCTGAACAGCCGCCAGCGTGAAGAGCCTTTTCCTTCACGCTGGCGGCTGTTCCTGTGAAGCCGCGAATGCTGGGAAAGGTTAAAGGGCATTGCCTTTAACCTTTCCCACCAATCATGGCTTCACAGGAACAGCCGTCAGCGTGAAGGTAAAGGCTCTTCACGCTGGCGGCTGTACAGAGGGAGCCGGGGCCTCGCGCAGGCTTCCCCGGCTCCCTCTGAAGCCCTCCGGATTGGTAGAAAAGCCGTTTTTTTTGCTCTGGCCGCTCCCGATCTTGCGGCCAGAGCAAAAAAACCGGCTTTTCAAGGGCCGGTTTTGCCTCTGCGCCGGCAGCCGGCCTGGCCATGGAAAAACCGGCCAGGCCGGCTGAAAACCGGCCAGTTGGCAACCCTATGTATACAAATTGTAAGCTATATACAAATTGTGTGCTATCTACAAATTGTGTGTTATCTGCGGTTGCATAAAGTGTATCTGGGGACATTAGTGGGCGGGGCTGGGGCTGCGTGTTGTCGTTGGGTCAAGGGTGCTGTGTTGGTGAGTGCGTGAGGGTGGCTGTTGGGCATTTCCGTTATGGGTGTAGTGCTGGAGAAAGAGGTGGTGTTTTAGGGCCTTTCTGAATTGGGTTAGCTCGGTTATGGAGCAAATGTTAGGGGGGAGGGCGTTCCAGCATGTGGGAGCATAGTACACGAAGGCCCGGTTTCGTGTTGCTTGCGAGCACTTTGTAATCTTGCTCAGGATGTTCAGGGTGTTGGCTGCAGCTGACCTTCGGACTCTGTTTGGGGGGGGTGGTGATGATGAGGTCCATGATGGAGGTGGCGGTGAGCCCATTGATGGCCTTGAACGTCATTAATAGAATCTTGAATGTGATCCTGCAGTGGACCGGCAGCCAATGTAAGTGTTTCAGGATAGGAGTTATATGGTCCCTCCTAGCTGCTCCATGTAATATTCTGGCAGCTGCATTCATTGCGAGCTGCAGCGGACTCAGTGTGCTTTTTGGTAGTCCATGCAGGATCGAATTGGCGTAATCGAAATGGGGGATTACTAAAGCTTGGTAGACTGTCCGGAAGTCCTCTGGTTCCAGCAGGGGTCTAAGGTGAAGGACCGTCCTTATTTTGTTGTATATTGCTTTAACAGTATTGTTTATGTGGGCCTTCATGTCCAACTGTTGGTCTAGGATGAATCCGAGGTAGCAGATCGTGGGTTTACTTTAGTGACACGGGGGGGGGGGGGGTAAACTTTGGGTTCCTGGAGATGAATAGTGCCTCAGTTTTCTTGAAGTTTATTCTGAGGTTTTGTGTGTGGAGCCATTCGGTCACGGCATCGAAGCTGGTGGTTAGGGGTGAGAAATCTGGATGGTCGGTTGAGAATGGCATGTAGAGTAGTACGTCGTCCAGAGACAAGTTAAGACCTGTAGGCGTAACGGATTCTAAGCGGTAAATCCAAAACTGTTCCCTAAACAGTTCAGGCGATCCCCTCCTCGAGCCAGTTCCGGGATGATGTCTATAATTTGCCATTTAAGGTCCTGAAAAACATGATTAAATTCTAAACAATGAGAGACTACCGGAGCTGATAAGATTTTAGTGTTTAAACGTGATCGATGTTCCAGTAGCCGTCTACTCATTGGGCGAGATGTTCGTCCTATGTAATTCTTCTGACAGGGGCATATCAGGATATACACTACATGCGTGCTAATGCATGTCGTCCGATGGTAATTTTCTATCCTGACCCCTGTATTAGGATCTACCCATGTGGAACCTTCGATGGTAAAATCACAGAAATCACATGAACCACATTTATAATGTCCCTTTAACTCAGTCTCAAGATCCTTTAGTGGGGAGTGTATTAATAAATCTGCCAAATTTTGGCCCCTCTGAAAGGCCAGCATCAAATGTTTATTAAAACAAGGATGTAAGGATAAAATTTGCCAGTGCTTCTTCAAAATCTGCATGACTTGTGATGAATTTGGCATGTAAGGTAATATACCCACATAAGCTTCTTGTTCATGCTCGTGAGCAATACTTTGTACTGAACTCTCCTCAGGCCACCATTCAGGATGATTAAATCTAGCTCTATTGTATGCTTTTTTGATCAACTTGTGAGGATACCCTCTTTCTTTGAGACGCGTTACAAGGTCTTTAGCATGATACCTAAACTGTTCTAATGAAGAACATAACCGCCTCAATCGATGGAATTGCCCAATAGGCAATCCACGTCACAGAGAACCGGGATGAAAACTCTGATAATGAAGAAGAGTATTTCTTTGAACTGGTTTCTGTTATAATGTAGACTTCAAGTTAGATCCTTCCTTATACAGTAAAATGTCCAGAAATTCTATAGAATTTGCCTGATATTTAGGTACAAACTGAAGGTTCGCGTCTGTAGGGATTATAAGGTTTAGGGATATGTTCCTGGTTCATAATCACTCAATGGCCTTTATTCTGCTCTAATAAAAATATGTCAACTAAACTACTATATTGTGGACAAAGAAAAAACCCCAGGTCAGCATAAGGATATCATAAGCCTTAGCAGAGTGTATGCATGGACTGGAGAGTCCATGCAGAGGCTTTGTGCAGAAGGCACGTACACAGGAAACCATGCAAAAAAGTATAAACTGAGCCGTTAGTCCTGAAGACAGTAGATGGTTTTGACGGTGAGTAGAAGCAAGACAGAGAGGCCTGGGGAATGTTGAAACAGGAACATAGAGGGGACAGAAAGGTCAATGACAGGAAACAGAAGGAGGGAGGAGGGGAGAGGATCCAAAGAGGAATGGATTTGGAAACTATATGCATACACGGAAGCAAAAAATGTATATATGTAACATGATTATTGTACTCGGGGGAGGAGGAATTCTGGAGGTGTCTGGTTTCTGATAACTGACAGAAGTTCTCCTCTCCGCTACCTGTATTGTCCATCAGTAATCTAACAAACAGAGATTTTGATTGCACCTGTACTGACCTTTGGATCTGGACTATACAGAAAATTAGTGATAATTAGTAATCGGTCTCTTGTGAGTAACAGGGCCTCACACGTCCAAGGTGTTGACCCATCTAAAAAATAATCCAGGTTGGTCAATCGTGCCTGACCAAAGGAAAAAGATGTCATCTAAATAATCATGTCCTGGCAATGTCCCAGTTTTTATACTATTTTCTACTACTTCCTTTTTAATTGGCCTTGCTTTATTTGATTCTTTTATGTGTCAAATATGTGTGCATAAATAGTTCAAAGCTATTTCACTGGCCACTTTGTTTTAGGAGATATTGGACATTAAGGGGCTCAACTGATGGATGCCAATAATGTAGACCACAACTGTAAGTGTAAGATGTTAAAAAGGGTTGGCAGGGCAAATTGTCTGAGTCGTTATTAATAACACAAGTTCATTTTAATTCAGTGGAACATATAATTGGCATAGATCTTCAGAAGATCAGCACATTTTACTGTAAATTGAAACCCTAATATTTTAAAAACTTTAAAAAAATTATTTTGTAATCTATGTACCCATTACTTGCATTTTTTAAATTAGGTTACTCTCGCTAGCTTGGACTAATTATAAGCCCACTGATTTTATCGTGCCTAGCAATATCCACTAGCCAGTGACAAATCTGTGTAAGTCTAAATCCAAATTCTTTGTAATTATACTGCAGTCATCTAGGCCTATGGTGAAGAGACGAATGAGCCCCCTTGAGATTATTTCACCTTGAATAATCAGAGGAAGTCAATGGGGTCAATTACTGTTTCAGCTTGCCCTATAACAACTGCATGTAAATCAGTTTACTGGAAGCTAGGAAAGTGCTTTGATAACACTTTATTTTGCTGCTTTTATCTCTGCATTTGCAGGCATCTCATTTATTTATTTATTTATTTATATAACAGGTTTTGCTATACCGTTTTTCTACCAGTCAAAACAGTTTACACGGAACTGGATGAACACAATGAACTTTTGCATGCACTTGGGTTACCTAAAACATTGTGAATAACAGGAGATTACACAAAGCTTAATACAAGGCATAAAACATATTCACACAGTTAGTATAGGCTAGAAATGAAATAGGGGTGGCCATTAGGAGGAGGATGGTTGGGGCCTCTAAGGTGAGAGATTCAGGGAGGTAGGGTGGGAGAAATCCTATTGTGATATTGCAAAGTTCAGGTTGTGTTGCATTTTGTTGGGAGTCGGAGCCGAAGTGTTCCTGGAAGAGGTGTGTTTTTAATCTCTTTCGGAAGTCTCCAATTGACTTGATGTTTCTTGGTGTGGGGATAGTGAGTTCCAGAAGATGGGGCTCTGAGGCATGTGTTTTGTTTGTCTGGGGTGGGAGGCTGAGGAGATTTTGTGTGCTGTGCCTTCTTGGTCTATTGGTCTTGGGAATGTTGATCTCATGATGCTGGATTGTGCAATTCACAAGAAGAAATGTGCTGAATTAGATGTAAATGCTGCAGTCAATGAACCATAGTGTTCACTAGTTAGCCAATGCAAGAAACCTATTGTATTCAGCTCACTACTACCTGCTGCCATTAATTTTAATTAACTTGTCCTAAGAGCTGATGATGGATGTTCACCTAAAAAGGCAGTTTCTTTCTAGATCCGATTTAGAGCTTACATTGTCATCTTTGAAAATGTGATTTATCAATGTAGCATCTTTGTTCCTTCAGTCTATGAAATAACTTCAAAATAAGGCAGGCATTCAAATTAGCCAATATTGGACCTTGTGTTTAAACGAAGGAGGAGTAGCCTAATGATTAGAGCAGTGGACGAGAACCAGGGAAACAAATATTCAGATCCCACTGTGGCTCCTCGTGATCTTGGGCAAGTCACTTAATCCTCCATTGTCTCAGGTTCAAACTTAGATCAGTGCCTCTCAACCCAGTCCTCGGGGTTCACCACCAGTCATTCAGATTATCAGGATATCTACTATGAATATGCATTATTAGACAGAGTGGAGGCAGTGCATGTAAATCTATCTCCTGAAACTCAGAATTTCTGAGTGTCTGTTTCGGACTGGATTGAGAACCTCTAACTTAGATTGTAAACCCTCTGAGGAAAGAAAAATATCTACTGTGCCTAAATGCAACTTGCTTTGAACTCTTGAGAAAAAGCATGAGCTAATTCCAGTCTCCTTTCCTTTAATCTTAGGAGAATGTCTTAGAGCTGTGAAAAGAGTGCCCAGAGCAATCTGATGATTTAGTCTACCCCCTCCTTCCTTAGCCTAGCTCATAACTGGAAACGACGGACCTGTCGCCCCTCCTCCCTTACCAACTCCCCCCCCCTCCTTCCCCACTCCCCGTACCCAGACATTTCTTACACAAAATACAACACACTGTATTGGGAATTAAACTGGTCGCAGCTTTATTAACCAATAACAATAACCAACAATTCAACACAGTTAACTTTACCCCCCCCCAGCAGAGCGAGCCCTCACCAGCCATGTGAGTAGCAAAGTGACGCCGCATCTGCTTCCACCAGGTCTCAGCCCCGGCAACTTGCCTCGCCTCCCTCATTCCGGCTTCGCCATATTATTAGCAAAAGCCTAAGGGACTGTCTGGGTCGGGGGTACCCCACCCCCGCCCTCCAGCTTGGCTCCGGCTCCGGACCCCCGGAAACCTCCGGGATCCCGCCACCCCCCCCCCCCAGCTGCAACACCCCACAACCGCCAAACCCGACTCAGACACCTTAAGCCTGGGCGGGCGGGCGGGCGGGATGTCTGGCTCCTATGGCTCCCGCGAGGGAAAGGCCGTAGGACGCCGCCGCGCCTACCCAGAACCCCCCTCTCAGCCTGTCTGCACCTCCCATTGGCTCCCGTGCCCTTCACTGGGCCGTGGGAGCCAATGGCCAGCCGCCGCCGCCGCCAAGTCCCGCCGCCACGAACCCTCGCGGCCGGCGCCCGAGAGCACGCGCGACCAGCTGCCCCCTCGGTTAGTGCCGGCCATGTGCACCAGGGGGCCCACGGCCTTGCTATAACCGGGTACGGCGGACCTGTCGCCCCTCCTCCCTTACCAACTCCCCCCCCCTCCTTCCCCACTCCCCGTACCCAGACATTTCTTACACAAAATACAACACACTGTATTGGGAATTAAACTGGTCGCAGCTTTATTAACCAATAACAATAACCAACAATTCAATACAGTTAATTTTACCCCCCCTGGCAACTTGCCTCGCCTCCCTCATTCTGGCTTCGCCATATTATTAGCAAAAGCCTGAGGGACTGTCCGGGTCGGGGGTACCCCCCCCCCGCCCCGCCCTCCAGCTTGGCTCCAGACCCCGGAAACCTCCGGGATCCCGCCACCGGCTCGGGCCCCTACTAGCCCGAGCTGACACCCCCCCCCCCCCCCGGCAAAGCTGCGACCAGCATCCTTCCCTCGCAAAACATCTTCCAAGGCCTCCTGCCAATTGTTTAAGAGCAAATCCATCCCAACCGGGGATAGGTGTACTCCATCCACCCTATAGAGGCCGGCACAATCCACATCAGCCCACGGGTGCAAAATCTGGCACACCCCCCCTGCTCCCCCACCCACCTGCTGATCTAGCGGTTAATCTTTGTCAAACCCCGCGACCAGCGCCGCTGATCCCTGCAAGCAGGCCTGGGGATGATGTCCGACCACAACAAATGCATACCAGGGAACATTGTCAAGATCACTCGCAAGTCCTTCAGGACGGTCCGAATCAGCTGCCGACAAGTCCAGGACACCAGGTCGTTGCCACCCAGGTGTATCAACAAGGCCTCCGGTGTCCCTCGCATCCGCTCGGGGTGCCGCAGCAAAGGCAGGAGCTGAATCCAGCGCAGCCCACGCTCGCCCAGCCATGAGACAGTCACCCCGAGCGTGTCCAAGCCAATATTCTGCCCCACCGGGCGCGTTGCTGTTCGCCGACCGGCACAGAAGACAAAAGAATGGCCGATCACCCAACAGCGACATGAAGATGGAAAAGCCTCTGCAAAACAAAGAACACGTGGTTAGACCGCCCCCCCACCGCCCCTAAAGGCGCACATATCTGCGGAAGGCCCCAGACGCCCACCTACCGATCCGCCGTATGTCCCCATCAGATAAACCCACCGCCGCAGCACTAGTCGCCGCCCCAATATGAAAGGAATGCGGAGCGAACAAACTAGGATCCTCACCGATAAAACTCAATGATAGCCGTAGTACCGCCGTAAATTGGAACCACGTGAGCACCGATCTATCCTCGTGAAGAAACAAATTACCCCCGCCCGGAGGCTGCTCCTGCAAATACGCCCACAGCAGCCCCACCAGGCAAGTGGTGCACTCTCAAACCGCTCGCAATCGCACCCACACGCCTCGCCCTAATTGATCCGTCTTGGATCGCGCCAAGTAAAGCCCGACACCGCCCCCTGCCCACTTCACCTGGTGCACCTGCAGGCCCCCCCCCACCTGCCGCATGACCCGATTCTGCAATCAACTCCCCAATACGAAAAGCCCCGAAAAATGCCAGAGAAAACACCGCCCGGAAAAGCACACATTCGTATCTGGACGAAACCACTTCAGGCAACGCCGCACACAGCCGCTGCAGCAACTCGTGCGTTATGGGCCGCCACCCATCCCTCGGCGCAGGGAGTGCTCCCAGCCCTGCAGCAGCCTGCACGTTAAAAATCCCCCACCAGCTGCCCCCACCCAACCGCCTTCGCAAAGAACGAGTACCCCGCCAAATGCCTACTCACCGTGGCTCGAGACAATCCCGACGCCTTTGCAACCAAAACATACTGACCCACCATGTGATCAGGAGGCGGCCCCTGCCGCCATCCCCGCTCCTCCAGGAAGGCCACCACGCTGTCGCAACCCCGCTGATAGGCCGTCCAAGTAGCCGCGGACACCGAAGCTTGCAGGAGATCAATCATTTCCCTAGGCCAATCCGCCATAACTCCACGGGGACCGCCCTCCCCACCTCTTCGGCCTCCGGCGCCAGCTTCCGGAACAGCTCCCACTTAAAACGAGAAAGAGCATCAGCGACTACATTAGTGTTACCAGGAATGTGCCTAGCCCGGACCACCACATTCAAACGCAAGCAAGCCAACACAATCTGATGCATTAGGTCAGCCACCAACGGGCAGCACGGCGTGTAGTTATTTATCACACTGACCACCGCCTCTTTGTCGCACGACCACACGACACGCCGATTGCGAATCCGATCCGGCCACAGCACCAGCACCACCAGTATCGGGAACAATTCCAAGAAGGTTATATTAGTCGTGAGGCCCGCAGCTTTCCACGAAGCGGGCCATGCTTCCGCGCACCAGGAGCCTCCGAAGTACACCCCTAGCCCTAACCCGCCAGCTGCATCCGTAAACAAGTGTAGGTCCCGACTGGAGATCTCTCGCTCGCGGAGCACCGTAACCCCATTGTAATCACACAAAAACTCCCCCCAAATGGCCAGGTCGGCCCAAATGCTCCGCGACACCCGGAGCCGATGATGCAGCTTGACAACCCCCGCAGTGGCCGCGGCCAGTCGTCTTAGAAAAACGCGGCCCATGGGAATCACTCTGCAAGCAAAATTCAACGAACCTATCAAAGCCTGCAACTCCCGTAAGACACGGAGTCTAGCTACTTTTTGCGACGGCAAATGTGCAACCATCGAAACCGAATCCAACTCGATACCCAAGAACGTGAGACACGTCGCCGGACCCTCCGTTTTTCCTGCAGCCAGCGGAACTCCCCACTCTTGCGTCATCTGCGTGAAACCTTCGAGCAAAGCCTGGCACTGCCCTGACTGTGGGCCCCCAACAACCAGGAAATCATCCAAGTAGTGGACCACCTGAGCACACCCCACCCGATCCACTAAGGCCCAATGCAAGAAGGTGCTAAATCGCTCAAAGTATGCACACGAAATGGCACACCCCATAGGCATGCACCGGTCAAAGTAAAAGCTGCCCTCAAAGCAAAACCCCAGTAAAGGGAAAGCCGATGGATGAACCGGCAACAAACGGAAAGCCGACTCAATATCTACCTTCGCCATCAAGCATCCCCGCCCGCAACTTCTCACCAACTCCACCGCCGCATCGAAAGATGCATAGCGGACCGCGCACAACTCCTTGGGGATCCAATCATTAATGGAGGCCCCACTAGGGAAGGACAGGTTATGAATCAACCGATATTTGCCGATCTCTTTCTTCGGAATGACCCCCAACGGGGACACCATGAAGTTTGCGAAGGGCGGTTCCTCAAAAGGGCCCGCCACCCTCTCTAGCCTAATCTCCACAGATAATTTGTCCCTCACGATGTGGGCGAACCGCCTAACCGATGGCGCATTATGGGCTGCCCGTACTGCGACCGAACCTGAAACTGGAATCCTAAAGCCCTCCCGAAAACCCTCCTCCAAAATCACCCTACCTGCCTTCCTGGGGTACCGGCGCAACCAACCCCGCAAAGCATCGAGCCGTATCGGGGTCGTTGCCACCTCACGCCAGCTCCTACTGTTTAGGGGGGGGCATGCCGGTGCCAACCGGCCCCCTCCTAACGCATTTGAGGGCGGAATGCCCGCCGTTACAGATGGAACATGCATGTCGGAATTTGCAATCCAAGAAAGGGCAGGAGGATTTGTTAAAGCGCCAGCAAACGTCCCCCGCGCCCCCCCTCCGGCCCCTTTCTGCCCTGCCGCCGGCTCACCTGCCCGAAAGGGCCGCAGGGTCCCAGGCGCCGCACCCACTCCGCCCTTCGCACTCTCGGCCGGCCCACTGGCCAGCCGAGCTGCCATTTGCGTGAGCCACAGATTAATGTCTTGTGTAGCGCCCATGTCAGCGACCGGTTCTCTTCCATCTTGTCACAGAACTTCTCATCATAGTTGAGCCAAGCCCAACCATCATGCGACTGGGACGCTTCCAAGATGGAGTCCGCGTATGCCAACAACATCCCGTAGTGCGTGGGATGCGCACGGCCCCACACACTGGCCAGCCGTAAGAATGCCCTAGTCCAGTTGGTCACATTACGCGCAACTCTCCGTACTCTGCCCGCTTTCTCATCCGCTTTCCATTTTCGCCGACTGTCCCCCGAACGCTTCCTGCCCTCTAACAAGCGAAAAATATCTATGTAAAGCCGCTCCTGAATTTTTCATCGCAATCGCTTTGGCACGCCTTCCCAAAGCTCGGAGAAAAACGCTACGGACGGGGTGACTCCCGCGGCCCCCGCTGACCCCGTCCCGCCCCCATCGCTGTCGCCCTTACTACCGGCAGACGAAGACGAGGACGACATGGACGCAGAGGACGTGGAAGAGTCGGATCCCGACCTCCTACGCCGGCGGCAAGAATGCCGCTGCTTTTTCTTCAATTCCCTCCTCCTCTTGCCACCCCCGGGCGCTGCCCCAGACTCACCTGCAGCCGACTCCAAAACCGTCGCGACCTCCGGGCGCCCCGTCGCCGCCGGCTCCGCATGCTGCGACGCTCGCGACGCCCCGCTAGGCGGCTGGACCTCCTCGACAATCCACGACGCTTCCGCATGAGCCTGCGGACCATCCCGGCCCGAGTTCACTGTGCTCGGCCATCCCGAAGGCACCTGCGGAGAGAAAAAAGGAAAAGGCCCCGCAGGACCCACCGCAGCCCAGGGCTGCTGCCACACCCCCAACCAATCCCCCCTCGAGGAGCCCTGCCCACCACTCTGCCAATGCTCCCAGCTAGGAGCGCACCCCCCTCCCAGGAACCCTGAACCACCCATGGGGCCCCTCCATCCCCACCAATCACTACCACTCACCCCCCCAGCTGACCCAGCCTCCCCCGTCCCAAGACCCGACCCCGGGCCGCCAAGAGGCGCCTGTACGCATCCGGGGCCCGCCTCCTCCCTGACCGGCAGGCCCACAGCCAGGTTAGAATCGTGCTGCGCCACCGGACCACCTTCACCGGGATCCTCCTCGCCGGGGCCCTCCCCCCCGCTGTCTTGCCTCAGTATGGCACCCACCCCCGCACTGCTGCCCCCCCTATTTCTTTTTCCGTGGCTGGGCGCCCTCCCCCTAGCCCCCTCGGGCCCCCCGCACCCCTTGCTGGCCCACCTCGTGGCCCACCCCTCCGCCCCCTATTACCCCAGCTAGCCTGCTTCTCAACGGTACCGGCACTGGCCTGCTCCCCCCCCCGGACGCCCATCCCCGCTGCCCGCCCCTTGCCCTTGCACTTAACAGCCCTCGCAACCTTCCTCAGGGTCTGCCTGCCAGCACCTCCCTTATCCCCCAACCAAGGAGGCTGAACAATTGAAAATTCCTCCCAGCCGTATGCACTCTACCCTCGCCCTTCCCAGCCCCCACTTGCCCCTCTACCCTGCAAAAAACCCCAGCAGGTTCCTTGCCCGTTGGGATCCCAATGGCTGCTCGAGGGCTGGAGGGTTTCTGTATATTTTGTATGGCAGCGCACCCTCCACCAGCCACCTGCTGACTTAAATGCCTGCCCAGGCCTCAGTAACTGCCCACCCGATGTTGCCCGGGCCTCAGTAAACCACCCACCCGCTTTCTCAGACCCCGCAGTGCCCCACACTCACTACCTAAGTCCGGCTCCTATGGCTCCCGCAAGGGAAAGGCCGTAGGACACCGCCGTGCCTACCCAGAACCCCCTCTCAGCCTATTTGCACCTCCCCATTGGCTCCCACGCCCTTCACTGGGCCGCGGGAGCCAATGGCCAGCCGCCGCCGCCGCCAAGGCCCGCCCCCGCGAACCCTCGCGGCCGGCGCCCGAGAGCACGCGCGACCAGCCGCCCCCGGTTAGTGCCGGCCACGTGCACCGGGGGGCCCGCGGCCTTGCTATTCCTGAAGGTGGCGCTAGGGCACAGTCTAGTGGAGGAGGGCTGCAGTGCTTGCCCTGGCATTTTTTGGAAGGTTGTGTTTAACCCCTGAAGTAGGCAACAAATCTTGAGTTGGGTTACTGTAGTAAGTGTCCATTCCAGCTCATTGGCCAGCACAATGAGGTAAGCACAAAGTAGTACCCAAATATTAATAATTGGGCAGTTTTCTGATATACTTAGAGTGCTTGGACTGTTGGGGAGCACTGAGTGTGTAGCTTTAATAAAAAATGAAAAATAGCAATTAAAAGAGCAAAGCAAGCTTTACAAGGCATAAAGAATTTATGTTGGCAATGCTATGGACCGATGACTGAGAACATGAAACCTTAATACAGCTTCCAAGAAAGTCAGAAATTATTCTCTGATGATCCTTTCCATATGTAGGTTTGCTATTTTTTGAATGGTATTTATTTAAAATAATTTATATTACACAGCATAGCTCTACACAGATTGCAATAAAACATGCCTAAAATATACAACATTCACATAATAAACAATATACATGATGCAAACTTAAAATTCTACAAAAATCAGCATAAATATCAAACCAGGCACTCATTAGCTACCAACAAATACTACTAAAACTTATCATTTGTATAGCACTACAAGGTGTACACAGTGTTGTTCAGAACATGTAAGAGATAGTCCCTGCTCATAATTTATTTATTTATTTATTTATTTACAAGCTCTTCTATACCACGCTTTTCAGTATCAGTGCGGTTTACAAATAACAAAAAATTTTGCATCAGACCAACAGCCTTATGCTTACATTGTAACAGGATAGGTAACTTGGGACTGAAACTGGGATAACTAAATACTGGGATAACTATATACATGTACAACAAATTATAAGAGGTTAAAGTCTAATCAAGATAGAAAAAAAAAGTGGGGACTAGGATATGTCTAGGGGAATGGTAAAGAAACACATAGGAGGTGAACAGGAGACTAGAGGGATCAGGATCCAAAAGCAGTTTCAAAGAAGTGAGATTTTAGCCTGGATTAGAACAGGGTCACAGATGGAGCCTGACATACTGATTTAGGTATTTCATTTCAGGCATAAGGAGCAGCAAAAATAACAAAGAAAGGTAGCATGTGTAGTTCCACTTCAATGAGAGAGACAGGTACACCTGCCTAAACAAGTGAGTCTTTAGTTGTTTCCTAAATGTAAACATGTCTGCAGTAAGAGATAATTCTGCAGGCAATAAGAACATAAGAAATGCCTTACTGAATCAGACCAAAGTCCATCAAGCCCAGTATCCTGTTTCCAACAGTGGCCAATCCAGGCCACAAGTACCCATCAGATTCCCAAAGAGGCACACAGGTTCCACAATGCTTGTCCAACGGCAAGCAGTGGATTTCCCGGGTCCTCTTTAATAATGGTTTATTGACCTGTTCTCCAGGATCTTGTTCAAACCTTTTTTAAACCCAGCTACACTAATAGCTTTTACTACATCCTCCAGTAACGAATTCCAGAGTTTGATTACACATTGAGTAAAAAAATATTTTCTCTTATTGGTCTTAAATTTGTTGCATTGTAGCTTCATTGTGTATTCTCTAGTCTTTCTACATTTGATGGTGTAAACAACTGATCTACGTTTACCCATTATATTCAATTCATTAATTTATAGACCTCTATCATATCGCCCCTCAACCATCTCTTTTCCAGGTTGAAGAGACCCAACCTTTTAAGCCTCTCCTCATAGGGGTATCCTTCCATCCCCTTTACCATTTTTGTCGCTCTTCTTTGTACCTTTTCTAATTCTCCTATATACTTTTTAAGATATGGCAACCAGAATTGCACACAATATTCAAGGCGTGCTCACACCACGGAATGATTCAGAGGCATTATAATAGCCTTGTTTTTATTCTTCATTCCTTTCCTTGATTCCTAGCATTCTATTTGCTTTCTTGGCTGCCGCTGCACACTGGGCGGAGGGTTTGAACGTATTATCCATGATGACGTCTAAATCTTTTTCTTGGGTGGTAGTTTCTAAGGTAGTACCTTGCATCGTGTAACCATAGTTTCGGTTGATTTTCCTAGGTGCATAACTTTGCACTTATCCTTATTAAATTTAATCTGCCATTTGGACATCCAGTCTTCCAATTTTTCAAGATCCTTCTGCAGTTTTTCACAATCCTCTTGCACAGGTATTGGGGACAGTGGTAATCGTGATTAGGTCCAGGTGGTACTAGGTTGCACTTGATTGTAGGTGCGGAGTCTGCGGGCCATTTTCTCTAAGAAGCAGGACTTGTGCAAGAGTTGCACCTACAAATTGTGGCCAGGGAGCAACTGGCAAGTGTTGGGGTCAAGACCCATGAAAGGGCAGGGGTTGAGACCAGTGTGCTTCAAACCTTCTGCTCCTTCAAAAAAGCCCCCAGGAAAACCAACTTAAGTGGATGTATCACTAACGTTTGCCTGCTCACATACAGCCTTCCCTTTTAATCATTTTTATTGACAATCAAGTGCTTATGTACTTATCTTAGAGGAGCGCTTATAAGGACCTCAGATGGCAAAGGATCCCCCACACACATTTTGCCATGTTTTGTGCCAAAAACATCCAAAGCCCTGCATCAGATTTTTTGATGGAGAGTCCACTGTTCCATGACAAAACAAAGGCGCTTCTTAAACAATATGTGACCAACCACTCTTTAAAAGGAAGACGGTGTCTGATGTCTGTATGACCAAGAGCAATGAATGGACCAATCTCAAGAGGTGGGGGGGGGGGGAGATCCATCAAAAAGGAATTCCTCTCTGATTGGTGACACTCAAAGAAGACTGGACCAATCCATTTCGAGATTCAAGCCTAATGGAGAAACTGTACGCAAACGGTAAATGCACCGCTGTTCTAACCATTGTAGTTTGCACACCCGATTCCCCCCCGTCCCCGAGGACTGGGTGGTACATGATCTATGATCTGCCACTGAAGATGATGAAATTAATGTGCATGTTCTAAGCAATGTTCCACCATCGGAGCTGACACTGTTGCTGTCCGCAAATGCGATGCATGTTCACAAAGATGTGTCTTCACAGGGTGGGTAGTACGGCCAACGTTAAACATGTCACAAGTGCAAACTATTAAATAAACTACAAATGAAGAAGCACAGGTGGTGTGCCACTGGGAGTGCAATCATAAGGTTCATCTTTTATGATGCCAAACAGCACCGAAAGGTTTATGTCACAAAACTGACACTTGCCACAAGCATAGTGACCTGGGTAGTTATGAAGTGAAGAAGGATAATCCATTCTCTAAGCTGAATGGACTAATTGATCATGCAAATTCATTCTCCTAGAATAGGCAATCCTAAGTTGTCTACCCAGACAAGGATGCAAATTTAGAATCGACCAATGCCTGTGCAACATCTCAGTTACCCCCTGTAGACCATGCATAGAGGGTAAAACCCTGTAATGCAATCATCAGCTTGGGACTGTTCATTCCCCGTTGTCATGAGAAATTCTCTATGAGAAAAGTGAGGACATTTATAAGCTTGTGTTACCACTCCTTTAGGATAACCCTGAACAAGCAAATGGTCCCGCAACTCCTTGGCATGAGTTTTAAATTCAACCAGAGTCAAACTAATTCATTGCAATCTTAAAAATTGCCCATATGGTAGACCCCGCCGCAACAAGAAGGGATGGTGACTTTGATATTGCAGCAAGGTATTCCTCTGAACACGCTTAGGATAGAGAGTGGTCTGCAGACTATCAGCAGTCAAATAAATCAAAACATCCAAATAGTAAATCAATTTTGTTTCAATATGTGATATAAACGATGTTGGGTTTTATGGTATTTAACCAGTCCACAAACAGTTGCAAATCCAATAAAGAGCCTGTCCATATGAAAAAAAATATCAAGAATATTTTTTCCAAAATGTAATATGCTTGGAACCATCAGCTGAGTAAACATAGCCATGTAGAGGGTAGATATAGATGAGGCGACCGTAGCTCCCATGGCAATGCCAAAGGTTTGCAAATAGAAACATCCATCATACAGAAAATAATTGTTGGTTAGAATCAGAGACAATAAATCCAACAAAAAAGCTTGTATGAGCAGGTAAATCCAGCTCATATGCTGACAAGCATTGGAGAGCTTCACACTAGTCAATGTTGGTATAAAGAGCCTGTACGTCCAATGTTACCAAAAACATATGTGACTGAGAAGGTACATAAGATTCTAACTCACATTAAAAATGAGAGGTATCTCGTTCATAGGACCATACTCGGGCTGCCACCGATTGCAAGACGTGATCATAAAACTTGGATATGGGTTCCCAAAGTGACCCACAATATGATACAATAGGACAGCCTGGGGGGCTGGATAAAGATTTATGAATTTTTGGTACAGTGTAGATGACAGGGACTTCAGTGTCTCAATACACAAAAAGGCACTCTCTTTGGCTGTAATCCAACCAGTTTGTAATGCTTCAGACACTTTGGAGGTCATTCTGTCCTGCGAATAGCGGGGATAGACGCCCCCCCCCCCCGCCCCACCGGCCCCAGCAAAAGTCTCCCCGTACAAACAACGCTTTGTATGGGGAGGCTTAGACGGGGGCGGGAGGGGGTATTCTGGAGGTGGAGCGAGGGTGACACCAGACATATAGGGCCAATTCTGTGGTGGAATAAGTCCCCCTGAACATCGGGGATTAAGCTGCTGAGCCGAGAACAGACGGTAGAGGTATGCAATAAGTTCCCCGCAGTCAGACCCTGGGATTGGAGGCTGGATCAAGTATCCAGCTGTGGGGAATGAAGTGAATCGGCAGTGGCTGGTATATGACGATGGGATGCCATGGCACTGTGGCTCCATTCAGGAGCCTGACTGAGGTAGCCGGGCAAATGGCTGTGTATGCAGACTGATCAGAATTGGGGCCTGGTCTGCATGTTCAGGCCCTAGACCTAATTCTGATCCCACGGGCACGTCTTGCTCCCACAGGATCAGAATCGGGTCTACCTCTGCACATCCCGATTCTGATCGGACGCACAGGGGCCTGAACGGCGACATTGGAATGTGCCTCCACGGCTTTAAGGTGAATTTGCAAGTACTTCGTAGGGTCCACCGAAAAAGCCATATAATATTGGTGATTTGACAACTGTGCGATTAACCCTGCATAGTACTGAGAATGAGACAATACCATCACTGCTCCGCCCTTATTGACTCCCTGTATGACAAGATAATCCACTGAAGCCAGCTGAGATAGTGCCCTATATTCAGAGGCCGTTAAATTTGCATATGTACAGTGGACTTGACATTCAAAATTGTCCAAATCCCCCAGAACCAGTCTTTGGAAAGTAAGAACTACTGGATCCAAAGAACTTGGCATCCAGTTTAGAAGGGGGCTGTAATACTGAACCATCATCAACTCTTGGTTTATTAGCAAAGAAAACCATTAACTAGAGCTTCCTAAATAGCCTATGCAGTACTTTAAACAGGTCATATAACACAGTGAGGCAAATGAGAGCTGTGGAAAGTGGTTCCATGTATGGCGCCGTCGGATGATGTCACCAGGTGTGGCTGACTTATCCTGCTGTCCTCGGGGAACATCTGTTACAGGTAAGTAACCTCGCTTTCCCTGGTGTGCAAATGTCCTCTAGTAATTAAAGCTCAGTCAAGTCGTTGAGCAAAACAAAGGGAATGTTTCCAACAATTATAAAGCATGGTCACAGACTTTCTTGGATCTTATTATTCAGAGACTCCAAAGGTTGGATAGTGTTTTAGTTTAAAACAGAGATTCACCAATCTCGATTGACTAAAAGTGGAGATTTCAATCAAATTGCAGTTGCAGAATGATGGCCTGCTTCTCAGCCTGATGTTTTGGAAGTCCAGTGAACTGGTTCTCAGGTTCCAGCACAAGGCTTAGTCTTTCCTTACCAGTAGGGTTCAGACCTAGGGGCTCCAAGTGGTAATAAACAGGTGCACAGTCATTACTATTTAAACTGGGATGGCTTAGACATCTCCCAGAGAACGTCTGTGGTCTCATCACAGTCTATCAGCTTCTGAAAATGGAACAGACCTTGTTTTTCCCACCCGACCTCCTGAAAAGAGCTGAGCATGACAGACAGTTCTGTCATTGACTGATCTGTTTCTGTTAAATAGCATGGCTGATTTCATCAGAAACGTTTCTCTCTGATTATTTTAGTGTAAAGAAATTTGAAGTGCAAGATTCTCCAGGCCAGTGTTGTGTACAATTTTATGTTGTATTGACAATGTAACCTTCCAAAGAGTTTCTTGCATCATTGACGAATGGATATATGTTTGAATCCATTTTAGCTTGGAAAAGATTCAGTCACTGCTGGCCCCAGAAACAGGATCAAGAGGACGTGGACAGAAACAAATCTGTTTAGGACACTGTCAGTTAATCTTTGCATATAAAGTTCGATACATCTTATGGTGATGTACATTTTGGAACTCATATTGCAATGACTTGCAATTCACGACACAAATCTGAAACACCAATATCTGGAGTGCCTATGTTATCAAGTATACTGTAATTTCAAACAATGTTTCAGATTTCCTTTGATATTCCAATCTGCAAACTGTGATCTTTATAGAGGCAGCTAAACACACATAACTAACTTGATGTATTAGTGTAAAGCTTTCTTTAACTGATTGCATCACTAGGTCAAGGACTGAAAACAGAGTTCACTGTGAAGTTTTCATTAGTGCTCTAAATAGGATCAATATCTGCTTCATATGTGAACTGTTTCCTCTTTCTCCTATTACAAGCTAGATGTGGTTCAAAGTATACTGGTATCTCCAACTCCTCAGCAAGTTCACATGCATCTACCAGAGCTTTTGCAAACCTTCATCACTTCTGCAGTCTACGAGAAACAACTTCTTTGTCCTCTTCACTTGTTTAATAGTAACATGTAGAGATGGAAACGACATCACCCACTGGATGGCAGCTTAACTGTGCAGCTCTATGATTGGTAGCCAAATAAAACAGGTTAAATGTAATCACACCTGTTTTAATTGTAAGAAGTACCAAGACTATGACTCCCTGAGAGGTACAGATGGCAGCTAAAATGAAATCGAGATCTGAAAGCCTCTTTTGGCCTTAGCAGATGTGAGTCACAGAGTGGGGCTAAATAGCACCACGTGGCAGACCGAGTTGGTGAAGGCAGCAGCTCTGAGAGCGCAAGTGATGACAAACGGGGAGGCGAGACAGAGCCTGTAACGATGGGAGCAATGAGAGGTGTGTTGAGGGAACTTCAAAGTAGTTTGATGGGTGAAATGCCCAAGCAGATGGACGAGGTGAAAGAGCTCATCGTCGGACTGTGGGCAGATATGGTTGAACTTGGCGGTCAAGTGGAGGAAACAGAGAAAAAATTGGAGTTGCAGGAATTGTAGCAGCAGTATTCCACAGAGTCGAAAAGGTGAAAGGCCTTGTCAGACGGCTGCCTGGGTGAAAATCTTCACAGTCTTGGCAAGTGCATATATCTATATGATTTGCAAGGTATTGTGGGCAATGTAGTTCATTCACACCAGACACAGCTGCTGACAATAATTTAGTTGTGCTCTTGGGTAAAGCCAATAAGATTTTTATTTATGAGGTTATTTCTCCCAACACAGATATGCTTGGTAGCACATAAATTAGGTTACTTGCTTTCAGTGTTAACTTGGAAAAACAAAGTCAAAATCAGGAAAACAACAAATGAAAAGCCACAAAGCAAAAAACAAACTGTTCTTTTCAGATTAACTTCTGATTACTTCCCACACAGATTCAGACTAGATTCTCTCCTAGCTCACAAGCAATTAGGTAAGGCTTAATTGCTAGCAGTTATCCAGCTGAAACCCCTTAGCTGGCTTGCTTTCTACTGTGTGGGTCAAAACCTGCTTCAGGAGCTTTTTTTGAATAGATTAAAGAACAAATTTGTATTTCTTTGTGATGGTTGCTGTACTTTATAACAGAAAGTTACCAACGGAGTTTAGATAGAGAGCAGTCCATATAAACAGGATCCTCATCTGCTATTATTCCCCCTTGTTCAACAAGCATGGGTTCAATATCATCGATTGGCACAGATGAATCTCTCAATGGAGCATTTTCAGGAGAATACTTGTTTCCCTGCTGTCTTTCAAGGTTATAGCTAGGGCATAGATCAGTGTTCATACCTGAGCTTTCATTGCTACTAGAGTTCCTCTCTATATAGCCTGGCCAGTATGTAGTCCAGTTCTTATGTCCAGCCTTCCAATCCAGATCCATGGACACTGGATCTCTCTTCACATACCTTCTGGCACAGGTCTTAGGGTCCCTTCCACGTGCAGCCGTCTCCCTCACAGGTAGCCTCTGGTGATTCCTAGCTCTGCAGCACCATTCCTCTGGCTTTCCCCAGTCCAATGGTGTATGCTGGCCCTTGGAATACCTCCCAGTATACGTACTGCTTTGGACTCTTCTAGACCTCTCAAAGGCTTTTCTCTTCCTTCTTCCAAAGGGTCTCTTTCCCTCTCTGTCCGTCCGGTTTGGCTTCTGCTTCTGATGATCCTTCAGATGAAACTGATGATCAAACTCAAGCTGATTCTCAGGATACTGAGGACAATTCTCTGGATATCCAAGGTGATCATGAAGATGGTCATCTGTAGAATAAACTCTACTCTTATTCTGCTTAGATGAGTGCTCCTCCCTAACACAGCGCAGCTGTGCTGAATCAGGCCCTGCCCTTTGAGATGAGTGCTTAGGGATTACCTCATAGCCCTCCTGATTGAACACACGTTTCCCCACTTCAGCTCCTCTAATGGCTGTTGGAAACCTGGTGCATTCTGGGACTGGTAGTCTTTTATGAGAAAATTCTGTTTTCTTATTTCTACCAGAACTGACAGGTTGCTTGTTCAGAGTCACTTCACCTTTTCTATAGCTCCTTCCTGAGCTATGATAAGCTTCCTTATCACAGCCTCTAGCAACAAATGCAATTTAAAGTAGAGGATACTGAAAATCATGCCAAAGGAATAATTTGCACATTTGAGCCTTAGGGCTACCCAGAGCAGGACAAAGTTGATATGTGGTATGTTTTCACCGCTTTCCGGTAAAAGAAAAATCTTACGACTTGCTGGGAGAAATCTCAATTTGAGTTTGAAGGATATAAAGTGGCTATTAATGAAGCTTGGTCAGGCTTGACCCTTCAAAAGAGGCGGGAGTTTTGTGAATTGACTGTTGTGCCGTGCCAAGGAGATTTGCACGATTGATGGCTTCATCCCGAAGGCTAGGCCTTCACAAAAGAGGGGGTCACCTACAAATGTACTAACTTTGAGAAGCTGTCCAGATGTTTAAGGACACTGGACTGGAATGTGTGATGCATCTGTACCTGAAAGGTCTAGTTTGCAATCCCAGAAGCCAAAATGACAATGGGTTTCTGTAAGAGGGAAACTCTTGAAGCAGCAGTCTGGCGCAAGTGGAAGTCAAAAAGGATTGTGAGTATGGCAGTAAGCCTGTATCAGGATGGTACTAGCTTAACTAGTCACACAAGTTGGATTTATAAAGGATTAGCCCCCCAAGTTTGGTGGTGAAGAAGGAAGACTGGGGGGTTTGAGATGTATAATTGTATTGCCTTTGTATTACACCGGAATTGCTGGGCCATAGCTTCTTCGGTTCTTCTATCACCTTACTCATTATGACTGTTTATTTGGACTACATTTCAGGGCCCATGCAGCCTTGTTTGGTTGTTACATGGAGTTTGTCGAAAATGACTCTATGACTGTGTATTTTTTTTTTCATTTGGGGAAAAGATGCCTCTCTTTATGCTTATTTAAATTATTCTATAGTTTATTTTGCCTATGTCAACTTGGCTATGTACAACTTTAGTTGGGGTATCAAGGGGTTAATGATAACTGCTCTTTGGACCAGGTACCCTCCTCCTGTTAGAACCCTCCCTTACTCTTCTGCCATTTCTACTCAACATGTTAAACATAAGCCTCTCCTCCGGTACATTTCCTGCCCCATGGAAACACGCCCTAGTCCGTCCGCTTCTAACAAAACATCTCTCAACCCTCTTGACCTAGTCCATTATCGCTCAGTCTCAAACCTTCCTTTTCTCTTCAAAATCCTCGAAAAAGCTGTTTTTTCACAGCTTGCCCCTCATCTTGATTCCATTTGCTTTCTCCATCCCCGGCAGTCCGATTTTCATCCAGGTCACAGTGTCGAAACAATCATCCTCTCTTTCCTGAATGAAAAAACTCAAAACCTCCACATAAACCATGCTAAAACCGAAGTCCTAATAGTAACAAAAAATCAATCATTTATCCCCCCAACCCAAATAACACTACAAGATCAAGAAATTAAAATAAAAAATGAAATAAGATATCTAGGTGTTATAATAGATACACACCTCACAATGGAAACCCACATTAGAAACACCATAAAGAAAATCTATTTTAAACTTAAAATTCTCAAACAACTACGCCCGCTAGTATTTGTACAAGATTTCATTAATATAACACAAGCTATCATAACCCCTCATTTTGATTTTGCCAACCTAATACTTATGGGCATTTCAAAACAGAACATTAAAAGAATTCAACTAGCCCAAAATGCAACGGCAAGGATTATATTAAAAATAAACTCACTCCAACACATAACACCAATACTAGCATCCCTTCATTGGTTACCAATACAGAGTAGGATAACATACAAAACAATAATTACCTCATTCAAAGCATTAAACGACATGGCCCCGACTACACTATGTAATTTAATATGCAAAGAAACACCTAAGCCTACCCACAGAAAAGAACAATTAAATAAACTAAAGATTCCGAAGGACTTCATAAAAGCACATAAATTAACCAATAATAGAGCTTTCTCTCACATAGCCCCTACTATCTGGAATTCCCTACCAGAGGATCTACGATCTCTAACAGAGATCATGGAATTCCGCAAAAAATTAAAAACGTATCTATTCACCAAACACTACAACACCATGGAAAACCTTGCACTCAACTTAGATAAAGGCTAAACAAGTAACTGACAACATAAAGCACAAACCTTCCACATAAATAGACCACACACATAGCACAAACGAAAAGACTATCCAATCTCTTATGCCCTAATACCTCCCTCATGTATATAGTTGTATCTGTTATGTACTATATTATGTACGTAGACACCACATTCTGTTAGTTAATTGTTTTAACACAGTTCCAGTTTAAAATCACTGTTTAATTTTCCTAGATTTAAGTTTGTTTAATTTATGATACTTTAAGACGTTCTATGTATATTTAAGATGTTCTATGTAAAACAAACTTCGATTTGTTAATTGTTGTTATTTGTACACCGCAACTGATCTCTGGAAGATGCGGTATAAAAATGAGTGTTAAATAAATAAATAAATAAATAAAATAAAATAAACATGATTTTGGTGACCTTTCCTTGGCAGTATCCCTGGATCTCTCTGCAGCCTTTGATCTTGTCGATCACTCTATTCTTCTCTCTCGCCTTCGAGATGCGGGCCTTAGGGGCTTTGTATTTCGATGGTTTCACTCCTTTCTTTTCTCACGTTCTTTCTCGGTTTTCTCAGGTGCTATTCCCATGACCCCATCTCTCTTTCCTGTGGGGCTCCACAGGGCTCAGTTCTTGCTCCTCTCCTACTTAATATCTTCCTGGCACCGTTCACCTTACTTATCCAACAACTAGGAATATCAACGTATTATTACGCTGAAGATATTATTCTCCTATACCACACCAGCCCCCTTCAGCCAGATCTCTTCCCCCTCCTTTCTGAGATTTCCTCCTGGCTTACCCAGAATTGTCTCCACCTCAATGTGTCTAAGACCACAGCTATATGGTTTTCCTTTATTATCCTGCAATCCCTCCTCCAGTGGCCTCGGTTCTTTCAGGTTCACCTATTCCTTTGGTTTCCTCTTTCCACTACCTCGAGGTGATTCTTGACTCTGACTTAACCTTCCGTGACCACATTTCATCATTCACATGGCATTCCTTCTTCTATCTTCGACAGATCCATGCCATCCGCCCCTTCCTTTCCACTACTGCTCTGACCACTCTTTTCCTGTCCCTAGTCATGTCCCGCCTCGATTTCTGTAATCTTGCCCTTGCCGGTCTTCCTTAATCTCAATTGCACTGCCTACAAATATTACAAAACACTGCTGCCAGACTCCTTTCGCATGCCACTCAACACAATCATATCACACCACTCCTTATTCAGCTCCATTAGCTCCCCATTGAATACCGCATCTTTTATAAGATCCTTACTTTATTTCATCGTGCCATCTACACTCAGACACCACCGCATCTAGCTGACCTATTACAGTTTCACACTCCAACCTGTAGCCTCCGTTCAGCTCATGTTAACTGGTTACATCTCCCTTCTCCATCACATGCTCACCTACACTCCACCCGCCACCGTGCTTTTTTTTTCTTTTTGGGTCCCTCCCTTTGGAATTCCCTTCCCACTACCCTCCATCTGGACGCAGCCTTTCCCAGATTCAAATCCCTACTAAAAACTCACCTTTTCTATTCTGCTTTTCATCTTCTCTCTACCTCTCCCTGAGGACCTCTCTCCCCTAGGAACCCCTGTCTGTCTTATCAATGTCCTTTGTCTCTGTATCTTTCCTGTCTCTTATTGTAGTTCTTTTCCTACTCCGGCTTTAGGCATTTCCTGATTAATTTATGTATTGTACACCACCCTGTGTAATGAAGGTGCAGTTTATCAAGTGACTGAATAAACAAACATAAACTTTATTATCCTGCAATGTTTCCATGATTCAGGGAACAATTAGATTTGATAGGTAATCTGAGGGGGTTGGGGTAGTTTCCCCCGTGTTAAGCTTATTTACTATCTCAAGGATATTACCTTGGTTTTGTGGGCTATGACTGGTTTGACTGGACATGGGTGTGGGGCTATGGAGAAACTGGATGAAGGTTTATGTAGGCTTGGGGTGTGTTGTGCCCTAATAATTAGAAAGGGCTTGGATTTGCTAAAGTATTTTGTACACCACCTTTTATTTTTCCTGTTAACTCTCATATAGGGCTGTGATGGTGGTAAATGTCTGGGCTGATATGGGGCAATTAATATATTATTGTCAATTGAGATGGTTAATTTAGGGTTAATTTAGCTGGGGATGCTGATGGTGGAGGAGGTCTTAGCAGGGGGAAGAGGTGGGTTAGCTGGGGGAGGGGATGGAGGGAAGATAGTGAGAAGTATTGTGTGTAGGGTATAGCTTGAGAGGTTGGAAGTATGGGTTTGGTGATATGTGTGTAGGCTTCTGGAGAGACGTAGCCCTCTTTTTCAACCCATGAAGAGGATCGATTTTGGAGGAAAAACAAAGGTTGGGGGAGGGTGGGAGGGAATAAGGAGGGGTGGTTCACTGTATGGGATGGAGGGAGGAGGGAGGGGTTCTAGGTTAGTGGAGAATACTGGCTGGGGAAGCTCAGGCAATTTCGGAATTAATAAAGACTATGGCTGAAAAAGTCATACTGACCTTGAATGTGGCAAGGATCAGCTCACCAAGGAAGACGCAGCAGATACTAAGGAGACAAAGTGTTACTCTGCTGCATGAGAACGGGATGGGGGGGACTGCCCCAAGGACGCAGAAGGTGGGCGTGGCTATTTTAGTACACAAAGAGATTCCATTTAGGGGACATTGATTAATACAAGACTCAGAGGGGAGATATGTGGGAGTGTTGGGGGAACATTGGGGGGGGGGATATTGTTTTTTCTCTGTATATGATCCAGTGGGGGCTAATGGAGACATCTTTGCAAAGCTGGGGTTGTTGATTATGCACTTGGAGGCTGCTCTCTTAATCATTGCTATGGACAGAGACTCCGAAGGAGCTAGGGTAGCCTCATTGAATAAAAGATTCGGGAAATTCTGTCATTTGGGGGATTTGTTAGATGTTTGGAGAGTGTTCCATTCAACAAACCAAAACAGCACACTGCCACGCAGACAACCAACAAACAGTACAAAAACGTAGGCAGGTATGAATTCTCACCAATACTTTATTGATCCATACTTATTAAGGGAGACCAGACCCGACACAGGCCGTGTTTCGAAAAACTCTTCTTCAGGGGTAGGCTCACCTTATACTAAAAACACATCATAAATAGTTAAAAAATTAAAACACAAATATAAAAAAACTTCTCTCATAAATGAAAAGACTGTAAGAATGCGATGAACAAATAAAATATATAAAAAAGACACAAATATGATATACATAATCCATAGACAAAAAACATGTTCTAATATATATCATAACCATATAAAACATGAATGCTTAAATCATAAACATGTTAAATTATGTTAAAACAAAACTCCCTCTAAAAAACAAATAAACAAATGCAGCATATATGTATATGTAAGAAAAGAATAATTGAAAAACAATAACATGCAGATGCTAACCAAAAGCTAATATATATAAATGTAAATAAAAACAATAAATAAATAAATGACATGTTGCAAACACCATTGCTACAATAATAATAAAATCATAAAATGCAAAAGATTGCAAAACAAACAATATGGAGAAGTACAAAAGAGATGAGGATCATGAACCAAAGACACCAAAACTAATCTAGGAGCAGGAATGAAAGGTACTATTACCTTGAGAGCTTGATAAGAATACATCAATAAAACTAATTGTTTCACTAAAAGTGAAACAAACTTTCATAACTGTAAAATGAATAAAAAGAAGATAGTATTAGAAGACTGATAATAAAAATAAAATAAAATCTATCAAAATTAATATGATTCTTTTTAAACCCAAAGAATACCATGATATAACAACATACCAGGCCATCATATTAAATAATTATTTAATTGTACACCGCAACTGATCGCTGGAAGATGCGGTATATAAATAAGTGTTAAATAAATAAATAAATAAATAAATAAAATAAATATTATGGAGGAGCAAAACCATAAAGATAAAATTCAAACAGAGAAAGACGAAACAATTTTTTGCCAAACTGTAGTCAAAAAATTACTCATGGGCATTGTATAATTATACAAACCAAGCCTCACAAAAATGTTCCAAAGACTTTAACCAAAAAACAGGGGGATAATCAAAAAAGGACCCTTGTATGTAGGGCCAAAAGATAAGGTCACCGGCCACTTATTAAATTGAGAAAACAAAGTTTTTCTAAGTAGATGTATTATTTGGGGGCTAGATTCCACAGCACAGCACACGCTGTATTTCCTTAATCTTTTCTGTTGTGTGATGGCCTCTCTTCGGTTATATGTAAAAAATAAAAAATAAAAACAGACCAATGAATGATAGCATACCATACAATCAATCTATAAACCATTAAAAATAAAAATGCCATACCAAAAGGTAAACGCTACTGCAGTCCCACAAAAGTGAACTACCGCACTGGAATCTAGCCATACCTTAGAAGTAAATGTATAACTCAAATCATCTCACGAAATTACATAAATAAATCAATCTATAAACTATTAAAAGGCAGAGAGTAACCGTATAATACAGTGGCTAATGTATTTAAAGAAATTATTAAAACCGTGCAAAACTGAATAACCATACCAGAGGGAACCCATAACCGCAGGCGCCGCAGTGTCCCACTGAAAAGCTACCGCACCGGCACATAGCCGTACCTTAAAAATAAACATGTAAGCTCAAAAAATACTATAAAATTATTATTTGACTGGCAAGGGCCTTTCTCCGGGCTCTCCGGGAGGGTTTGATGTAGTCCAGGGCCAAGATAGCCTAGGGCTCACCAAATTCCTGAAGGACTCACATGACAATATTTCCTCTAGAGCTAGCTTGTTGGTATCTTTCCTGTCTGATTTAGAGAGGGCTCTTGTTTTTCGTAGTTATTTTAAAAATATGTCTGTTCCGTTCTGTGGACTTAGAGTACAAATTTTTCCTGATGTTTGTAGGGCGACCCAGGCTAGGAGGAAGGGTTTTTGGCCCTTAAACCTAGGGTGGTTGCCCTATCAGTTACGTTTTTTCTTAGATATCCCTGCAAGTGTCTGATAACCTTTCAGGGATCAAAGTTTATATTTCTTGATCCTACCCAGCTGGAGATATTTCTTACTGATAAGAGGGGCCTGGCACTAATTGATTGGGGTGGGTGGTTAGTTTTAAAAGCTGTCAGTAAGTAGAGTTTGTACTTGGATTGCCTGTAGTATGTTTCCTTAAATATCTCCCCGAATTGTGGGCTAGGTTTGATGGTATGCCTTTATGTTATGTTGTATGTATTGATTTCCACCATGTCATCAAAAGTTTCTTTATGCTTGCCTATGTAAGTTTGTTAAATTTCAAAAAAAAAAAAAAAAAAAATACTATAAAATAGCCCGAATCAAGCCTGAAAATCGCCCGTGGCTAAATAAAAAATGAAAAACTTGTTAAGAAAAACTTACACATTCATAAACCGCCACTGCTTCTATAACCGGGAGGGCGATAAACATTGTCAGCAATGAAAGCACAGTTTATGAGCCAGACGCCAACGCATGCGCACAAGGCCCAAATAGACGCGGACTAACAGCAAAGTGAAACTGGCGAGGCCGCGGGCAGGGTCCCGACGGCTGACCCTAACCGGGCGCGAGGCCATGGGCGAGGATCCTGCACGTGGCCAAGGCCGATTTAAATTCATCGGCTCCTGGCGGATGCAGCCGCGCGGGAGCCAATCAGGGTGGGCCATGTCAGCGTGGTAGGTGGTTTGGGCCCGGCAGGCAGCCTCCGCATGGTCAGTCATGGCGGAGGCTGCTCGGGGGTGCCGGCTTTCTCCCCGCGGCGCGCAAGCTCTCCCCGGGGCTCCCTGCATTAGCGCGCTCGCCGGATGCGGCAGGAGTCGGGAAGGAGAGCGGGGCGGGAGAAGATGACGCCGGACGCCGTCGTTGCTGCCCGCGGGCCTCCCGGCGCCCTCGGTCTTTCCTCCTGCCACGGCATGGCCAAGAACACGCTGTCCTGGACACGTTCGGTGACGAGCGGGAGGAGGCGGCGGAGCAGCAGGGACCCGACGAGAGTGAGGTGGACGGCATGCTAAGGCAGAGGTATGCTCCGACTGAGTCTGCCTCGCGCCCGACCCGTGCTGCTCTTCTTTGTGGGGAAGACCCGGTAGGTGCAGCGGCTCTACCAATAGCTAAGTGGCGACCGATGGGGGGTGGTGGGGTAGGGGAGGGCAGTGCGCTCGACGGGCGCCGGCTCCAGTGCCTGGCTGGTGCGTGCTAGACTCGAGGGAAGGGGGGGGGAACCTGACCGACAGCCTGCCTGTGGTATTTCTCCTGCAGCTGCGCAGTGCATCGCCCTGTCTGCTTGCGCTCTGTCCCCCGTGCCGCTGTCGGGGAGAGGGCGAGGGCTGGTTGTGGGCGTTGGGGGGACCCTCTCGGTGCTGCCATCGGGTGGGGAGGGGGTCGGCATGGGGGGGAGCTGGGCACTGGAGCCCCTTCCTCAGTGGGCTCGGCGGGCTAGAGGTGCCCAGCTTCGGGGGTTGGGCAGTTTGGGGAAGGGGGGGAACCTGACCGACAGCCTGCCTGTGGTATTTCTCCTGCAGCTGCACAGTGCATCGCCCTGTCTGCTTGCGCTCTGCCCCCCATGCCGCTGTCGGGGAGTGGGCGGGGGGCTGGTTGTAGGCGTTGGGGGGCCCCTCTCGGTGCTGCCATCGGGTGGGGAGGGGGTTGGCATGGGGGGGAGCTAGGCACGGGAGCCCCTTCCTCAGTGGGCTCAGCAGGCTAGAGGTCCCCAGCTTCGGGGGTTGGGTGGTCGGGGGGAGACTACAGGGGGTGGGGTGGTGAATGGGGGGTGATTTGGTGGGAGCAGTGGGGGGGGTGAGGGGGGCTCGGGCAGGTGGGGGGGTTTGCTGCTGGGTTGGGGGGCAGTAGGGTAAGAGGACACCTTGCTACTGCTGGTTGGTCTCTGGTGCGAGGTGATTGGGTGGTGGCTGGTGGGCCTTTTGCCCGGGGAGCGCTGGCTTGGGGACGGGCATAATAGGTCTGGATCGGTGTGGTGTGGGCACTGGCCGCATGCATGGTCTCCGGCGGTTCCCTCCCATCCCCCCATCCCCTGTTTTGTTTTGTTTCCACAGGGGCCGGTGCAGAGGGCAGTGGAGCGGACTCGAAGACCGGTCTGCCGCGGTGGCATCCAGTGTGATGCGCGGGAGACGGCGCAGGCCAGTGCGGAGAACACCCAACTGGAAGCCGGGACGGCTGCTGCTGTGGCTGCAGAGGGTCGCGAGCTGGGTAAGTGGTTGGGCCCTCCGGGCGCGGGATTGCCCGGTTGGGGAAGCTCCGGAAGGGGGGGTTCGGCACGGGAGAGCAGGCGGCGTCATGGCTCGGTGTCGGCCTTCCCCTCCTCCTCCTCGCATGATTCGTCGTCGGCATCTGTTCAGAGCTGTGGGAAGGGGTGCCCAGACGACTTTGACGCCAGATTGACTGTTGGGTGGCAGAAAGCGCTCGAGGGGGAGCCGGGAAAGTAGGCGGCGGATGCGCAGGCGGGACGGGATAAGAAGGTAGTGAAGTGGGCTCGCTCCTTTCGGCGCCCGCCATCTGGGTTGCTATTGGCATAAGCGCATTCTGTTTTGGTGACGTTCCGGCCGCTTGGAGTGTGGGCATGGTGGAACTAAGCTGGAATGTTCAGGGACAGGGTGGATGGGGACAGTAGGTTACCTTGGGGCACCCCAGATATATTCACCTCTGGCTGACCCATATGTCCGATAGGGCGGGTGTAGGATGAGGGGTGGTGGGGGGGTGGGGCGATGCTGGCAGTGGGGGCGGTTTGTTCCTTTCTCTCGCTATCGGTCAGTTCCAGCAGTCAGCTGGGGCGGGGGGGGTGTCGGTGATACGTGTGGGGGGTGCAATAAGTCCACCCCCCCGTTTCCAGTCAGCGGGTTCTGGCACTTTTGCGTGTTTGGTGGTGGAGGGCATTCCATTACAAGGCGTTGTTCCAAAGGGGTCAGATACGGGGGTATGTTTTGCGATGGTGGCCTCAGCGGTATCAGAGGCGGCGGGATAGGGTTATACTGGGGGTTCGGTTTTCCGTTTGGTTTCGTTATTCCAGGGCAGGGCAGGGCACGGTGGGGGTGCCTAGTACTCGGAATTCACCTTCCATATGGCGTCTTGGTGGATGGTGCCGAATGAGGAGCCTGGGCAGTTCAGGCTACTTCGTCATTTGTCCCTGTTCTATAGGGGGTGTCGGTCACTGTCCACGTTCCGCGCGGGTTGTGTTCAGTGAGGTATGCGTCATTTGATCGGGTGGCAGTAATGGTGCAGGTAGCGGGTTGGGGCCGCATTGCTGGACAGGGTTAAGATTGCCTTGGCCTTTTGCCTGTTGGCGGTGCATTCATCTGCGTTTCCTTGTGGGGCTTCCGTTTTCACAGGGCATCTTATTTTGACAACTGTTGGCCTATGTGCTGCCCTGGCTCTGGTGCGTACTTCTAGATGTTCAGTACCTTCCTGCAGTGGTTGCGAATGTGGTGAATTATTGGATGTTTTCTGTTCGTGGAGGCGGCTTGGACGGCGGAGTGCCAGGAGATGTTCAATGGGTTGCAGGGCTATCGCGGAACTTCGGTGGGCATTGGCAGAAGGCAGGACAGTGGGTCCGGCGACGAGAATAACTTTAAGGGTGGAATTAGACTCGGCGGATCTGGTAGCTCCCCTGCTGCTGAGAGAGGTTACCAGTTTGGGGTTTTGGTGGCTAATGTGTTTGCGTCATTCAGGGTGACTTTGCGGGGCTGCTGGCGTACTGGGATCGTGGAATGGTTGGCGCGCCGTGCACTACAGATGGGAAGTGTGTTTCTCAACAGTTGGCTTTTCCACGGGGGCGGGGGGTAGAATATGCACCACCGCATTGGGGTCGCGGAGTCGTGTGGGCTGCTTGGCGGCTCTGGAGTCGATTCTTGGCCAAATTCGACGGGACATCGGTTTTGATGGAGGAGGCGGTGCCATGTGAGGGGTTGCAGCTCTATACGGATGCGGCGGGTGGGGCGTGTACTTTGGCGGGGCCTGGTGCACGGCCGGACGGCCGCAGTCTTGGCAGGTATCGGGTTATATCTCCTTCCTGGAGCGGTTTCCGCTCAGGGTGGGTTTGGGAGTTATGGCCGGATTGGCTCTGCAACCGCGAGGTGGTATGGTGGTGCGGCTATGCGGCTGTGGGCAGTGTGGTCTCTCGTTACTTCCACTGGGGTTTGTCAGTAGCGGGTTTACTTTGGGGGGTGGTGTGGGCACCTCTACAATTGCAAGTGTCGGAGGAGGCTTGGCATATCCCTGGCTGTATTGACAAGATTGGTGATGCTCTTTCTCGTTTCCGGTGGAGCGGTTTAGAGTTTTGGTCCGGAAGCGGACAAGGAGGGATCAGGGGTCCCGAGGAACTTATAGCGTACTGGCCTTGGAGACATGCTGAGTTTACTGCAGAGTTCGGTTTTCACTGGGGCCGTGGTCTGGGTATCAGCAGGGTTGTGACTCAGTGGTCCAATTTTGGTCGTACACGGGTGGCGACCAGCAGCATTGTTTGGCGGGTATAGTGGGGGGTTTTTTCCAGGCCGTTGGGGCGTTCGCAGTTGGGACGGTTCAGATTGGTGAAGGTGGTGGGGGTGGGGATCGCTGGTTGGGGGATTTGTAACTCGCAGGCTGCTGCGGGGGGGGGGGTGGGTGCATGCTCGGCCATTTCCTCGGGATCCGAGGCGGCCCCTCCAGCATGATGGGCCAGTCTGGCTCCTTGCGGCGGTACTGCGTATGGCTGCAGTGGGATATGAAGCCACCATGTTTGGGCAGTCTTTTGTATTGCCGTTTTTCGGGGCCTTTCGAATGGGGAGAGTTGGCGGCAGATTTGGTTGGGGCGGGGGAGGGGGCTTCAACGGCCCCACGTTGGGTTTCGGGGCGGTTTGGGTTGTTTTGGCCAGTTTCAGACCGATCAGCGCGGCAACGAGCGAGGGTGCGTTTAAGTGGGCTACAGGCTTTGTGACATGCCCTGTGGCTGCCGTGCGGTGCTACCTGCGGGTGCTCCCCGGGTCAGCTGCGGTTTCTTATAGAGTAGGGGAGTGTTGGCCTGGTTCAGGCCCGAGGTGTTCCGGTGCCCGAGGTGGTCACAGGTCCTTTAGAGCATTGGCGGATGGCGCTCTCGGGCATTTACGGGTTATGTGCGGCTGTGACAGCTAAGGGGGGTCGTGGGGGTCAGGGAGTTTCATTGTTCTTTATTTTGCAGGTGTGGTCTGGAGCCTGCTGAATGTTGGGGTTTGGTCACTCCTTTGTCCAAGGTGCTGGACGGCGAGTTGTGGCGAGGTGGGTGTATGCCAATTTGGGAATCGACCTGGTTGGTGGCCGTATCATGGCTGGGTGAGCGCGGACCCCGCGAGTCGCAGCGGCTTTCTTTGCTACGGCGACAAGGGTGGATATCGCGGCTGCCTGCGGTGTTGGAGGCAATGACCTGGTTCCGGGTCATGCCGGCATCTGATCAGAGCGGCGCCGGAGCATTTGGTTGGTTGCAGATTTGGGGGTGTAAGTCTGATGGGGTCTGACGTGGTTCCAAGGCCTGCCTGCTGGGGCCCGCAGCGTTGGTCGCGGGGGCTGGCGGACAGTACTCCTCCGATTTGTTGCTGGGTTGGTCGCCCTGGGGTACCAGATACTGCATTCTTGGGTGGAGGTTGAGTCCGGGGCTTTATAGGGGTGAGGGGGGGGGGGCAGTTATCGCCAGGCGGGGTAAATCTGCTCCTTTACAATTGCAGGAGGCCTTGGAATGTGTGTTGGTTGGGATGCTCACTGGGCGGTTGGGATGCTCACTGGTCGCAGCTTGGCGTTTGGGGGGGGGGCGGCACAGGAACAAGGTTGTCACCTGTGCCGGTGGCGGGATCCCGGAGGTTTCCGGGGTCCGGAGCCTCAGGCTACACTTGGGCGGGGGCGGGGTGCCCCTGACCCGGTCAAACCCTGGCCGACTTTTGCTAATAGCATGGCGAAGTCGGGGGAAGGGTTAGGTAACTTGCCGGGGGGCAAGTTATGGTGTTAGCGGTGGCAAGGCACTTTGCTAAGGTATGGCTGGTGCGGGCCGGGTGCCGCTAATCCATCGAGAAGGTGTAGGAGGCTGGCATATTGTGAAATTGCTAAAAGGTTAATAAAGCTGTGACCAGTTGTGTTCCATGAACTGTTGGTGTGGTGTCTTTTGTGGGGTTGGGAGATTGGGGGTGATGGGGGGTGGAGGAAATGGACCTGAAGCACCATGTCTGCCTGCCCCGGTTACTGGCGAGGCCGCGGGCAGGGTCCCGACGGCCGACCCTAACTGGGCGCGCGGCCAGGGGCGAGGATCCTGCGCGCGGCCAAGGCCGATTTAAATTCATTGGCTCCCGGCGGATGCAGCCGCGCGGGAGCCAATCAGGGTGGGCCATGTCAGCGTGGTAGGTGGTTTGGGCCTGGCAGGCAGCCTCTGCGTGGTCAGTCACGGCGGAGGCTACTCGGGGGTGCCGGCTTCCCGCCCGCCCACCCGCTCATGTTTATGGGGGTTTGGGTTATGGGGTGTTGCAGCTTGGGGGGGGTTGGCAGGATCCCGGAGGTTTCCGGGGTCCGGAGCCTCAGGCTACACTTGGGCGGGGGCGGGGTGCCCTTGACCCGGTCAAACCCTGGCCGACTTTTGCTAATAGCATGGCGAAGTCGGGGGAAGGGTTAGGTAACTTGCCGGGGGGGGGGGGGGTAAGTTATGGCGTTAGCGGTGGCAAGGCATTTTGCTAAGGTATGGCTGGTGCGGGCCGGGTGCCGCTAATCGATCGAGAAGGTGTAGGAGGCTGGCATATTGTGAAATTGTTAAAAGGTTAATAAAGCTGCGACCAGTTGTGTTCCATGAACTGTTGGTGTGGTGTCTTTTGTGGGGTTGGGAGATTGGGGGTGATGGGGGGTGGAGGAAATGGACCCGAAGCACCAGGTCCGCCTGCCCCGGTTACTAAATGTATAATGAATAAACTCAAGTGTTACAAACTAATAATATTATTATGAATGGTCATGAGTGAATTAAGAACAAAAAAAATAAAATAAACAAATAAATAAACAAGTAAAAACTAAGATAAAGGGATACAATAAAACACCGCGCCTGTGTCTGAAAGTAACCCCACTAATTGTGGGAAAAGTAGGGCAGCCTCCGGTAGTAGATAAAAGATAAACCTATAAAAGATGATATTAATCAATCATATACCCAAATGAACTGCCACCATCAATGTAATTATGATCCCACATGTAAAATAGGCACCAGACCCCGCGCAATTCCTTAAAATAACAGGTAAAGCCAGACCGGGATGGAGCGGTCAAATAAGCAAAAAACCTACCTCTATAACAAAACACTACCTTTCAACAGATTGTGAACCTTATATGTCAATAAATTAATTAATTAATAACCAGAATAAAATGAATAAATAAATAAATACCCGCCCTAAAGGAGAAAGAAAAACCGAAAAACCTTACACATAACAAACGTGTAAAAAATATCATCACAGCAGAGAAAATCCTTACAAGAAAACGGAAAAGTCACATTCAGAGTTCAGACCATGTGGTGTGAGTGTGTTGAGAGCAAAAATGTATTTCTGTTCTGTGATACAGCGGACCCTCTTCTGGAGAGAAAAATAGTTTTGAAGTCTGAAAGAAAAAGAAATTGCCTGCAATTTCCAGAGGATTCACCTAGAGCAGGGGGTCTCAAACACGCGGCCCGCGGGCCGCATGCGGCCCGCGAGAGACCTTTGTGCGGCCCGCGATACACAGGGGAAAAAAAAAAACCCGGCTTC
Organism: Ichthyophis bannanicus; assembly: GCA_033557465.1. Lineage (NCBI taxonomy): Eukaryota > Metazoa > Chordata > Amphibia > Gymnophiona > Ichthyophiidae > Ichthyophis > Ichthyophis bannanicus. The sequence goes on along the minus strand of CM066043.1, from coordinate 178,848,729 downwards.
TGCTGCCGCTGCCGTGGCAGCGGCAGAATCAACTGTCCCGCGGCCCCTTCCCATCTGCCCAGCAATAGCGGCAATAGCAGCAATACCGCATGTCCCGCGGCCCCCCCGATCCCTTCCTGCTTGCCTGTCAGTTCTTCTCTGCTTCGGCTTTCAGAGCCGCGAAGGGAGAACTTCTCCCTCGCGACTCTGTTAAGCTCGCCGGGGCAGATGGGAAATTTCCCATAAGCCCCAGCGGGCTTAACAGAGTCACGAGGGAGAAGCTCTCCCTTCGCGGCTCTGAAAGCCGAAGCAGAGAAGAACTGACAGGCAAGGAAGGGGGGGGGGGCCGCGGGACATGCGGTATTGCTGCTACCGCCGCGGCAGCGGCAGGAGCAGCAGCCAGCTGTTTTCTAAAGTTTAAGTTTCCCGGGGGGGGGGGGAGCAGGATTGATGTGGGCTGCTGGGGGGGGGGAGCAGGATTGATGTGGGCTGCTGGGGGGGGGAGCAGGATTGATGTGGGCTGCTGGGGGGGGAGCAGGACTTGATGTGGGCTGCTGGGGGGGTAGGACTGGAAATGGGGTGATGGGGGGATAGTACTGGTAATGGACAGATGGGGGTTAGGACTGGAGGTGGTCTGATTGGGGGGCTAAGAATGAAGATGGGGCGATGGAAGGGTTAGGCCTGGAAGTGGGCTGTTGGAGGGCTTAGGACCGATAATGGGCTATGGGGGGGTGGGGCTAGAACTGGTAATGGACTGGGGGGGGGGGTTGCAATGACTGGAAATGTGCCGAGTAGAAGGGGGAGCTTGAACTGCAAATAGCTGATGGGGACAGGGTATTGGAATGGTAATGGGCTGAGTGGAAGGGGGCTTGGAATGGAAATGGGCTGATGGGGAGGGGGGCTTGGAAAGGAAATGGGCTGTGAGGGGAGGGAGCTAGGACTGGAAATGGGCTGATGATGCGGGGACTAGAAGGGAGCGGATGCTGGGTGGGGCAGGAGCTAGAAGGGAGTTGATGTTGGGGGACGATTAGAATGGGATGGGGCTGGGAGAGTGAAATGGAGAGGGGAAATATATTTTGTGTGGGAGGGAAGAAAAATCTACAATTGGCCGGGTATTGGGAGAGTAAGTGGGGATTGAGGATGGAGGGGTAAAATTTGAGTGGATGAAATAGGAATGAGGAAAGAGCAAAAGGAGAATGATTAGTATGTTAAAGCAGATGTAGAGAGAATGGAAAAAAACTGGGAAAGAAGAAAGGACAAATGGACAGCAGACGATGGAGAGTTAGCAGAAGACACAAAGAAACCAGAAGAAAGTGGCTGGAACAATTGCAACTGAAAAAAAAATGCACAAAAGGTAGAAAAATATCTCTTTATTTTGAATTTATTAACTGAAATATGTCAGCTCTTGGAAATGTGCATCTTTAACGTCTGCACTTTATTTAATACAAGAGGAAATCAATGTATAGTTTTATTTCTACAGTGTTGTACATTCTAAGTTTGGCTTTTGGGGTTCCCAGTTTAATTGTCTTCCTGTTTCTAAATTGTGATTCCTTGTTTGGTGATGGTGTATGTTCTGCATGTGTAACTGAGCTGAGGTATTCTGTTTATGTAATTCCTATTTGACATTGCCACTTGTTCTCTTTCCCGAGTAGGTCATGTATTGTTATTCTCTGAAATGTGTTGATTTAATATTTGCAGTGTTGCCTTTTGATAGTTAGGGTATGGTGCTTTGTGAGTCCTGGTAGTGCTGTTAGGACATGGCAGGTTTGCTATGGGTTCTAAATGAGCAGTGTTTCTAGTAGTTCCTAATGTGCCTGGCGGTTGGCACTGGTTTATAGTAATGTAGAAATCTTTTAGTCTTTCTTTATCCATACACTCATTAAGAGGCATGTTTACTCAAAGTTAGTGTATGGTAACATTATGCAAATATTTATGCAAATGATGCCCTTATGCAAATGATGCCCTTATGCAAATGAGGCCTGCGTCTTGTGCGGCCCCCGGGTTACTCTACAAGTCCTCATTTGGCCCTCAAAGCAATTTGAGTTTGAGACCCCTGACCTAGAGGGAGCAGGAGAGTTAGGACAGAGACCACAGAACCACGCCCTAGTGGGCAGGACTCATGTTCCAAAAGCTCACATTTAAGAGGAAGCAAGCAAGAGTCAGGAGGAAGCTTATCTGCTAGGAGCTTACCTGCAAGAAGCTCAGCTGCTAAAACCTCGTCTGCTTGGAGAGCTACTACTCAGGGAGCTGTGGAAAGATCACCCTCACCAGTTGGGAGAGACCAAGCGAATGCGTGTTCCAGAGAAGGACCAAAGAGATGCTATGAAGGTACTAGCTCAAGAGTGGGATCTGGGCCGCAAGCAAGCCTGAGTAAAAGGACAGGCTGGGAAAGGAGAACCAGTCCTGTAAGAGAGAGGACAGGCCGAGAAGGCCGAAGCCAAGCCAGACCGGGCCCTGAAGCCCACAAGAGAACAGGCCTCAAAGGCCAGAGGAGGAAAGACTGGGAGAGCAGGAGGAATATACCTGAGAGCACTGATACTGAAGGCAGCAGCCAAGGTAGGCCTCCAGCCTCACCCCAGAGAACCAAACGGAAACCTAAAGGTAAAGCTTTTAACCTTTGTTATTGTGTGCCTGAAGTCAAGCTAAGAGAAGAATCCTGGGAAGGTGGTTCTCCTTATCTAAAACAAGAGCCAAAGCAAAAGTTAAAAGATAGTTTGAGCAAGAAAAGAACTTTTAGAGGAAAACATTATAGAGAGAATGTTTTTAAACCCCTAGAGCAAGAAATGCCATTTTGGTATTCCACCACGCTGAACCGTGGGCCCAAACAAACTGCCAAGCCTTGGGAAGCAGTGAGACGAACTCACATGAAGGACACTTACCTTGATCCCTCAGAGCAGTCAGAGGAGGCCATGCAGGTGGAATCTGTACAGGAGGACATTGATAGTCCTATGGAATGTATATACTGTGCTGGAAGTGATATAGAAGCGTTCCAGAGCTCATTGAGTGAATGAAGTAATTTGCTATTGGATGTTTTTGACACTGTGAAGTTAACAGTTTTTGGTTATTCCATCTCTTACTTTCAAAATCTGCTGTAAAGACTTGTTTTGCTACGTACCGGAGTGTTTATCCTATGTTATGAACCCTTAGTGCTAAAAGGGGAAAATAAAGCCTTTTCTTTTCCCTCCACTATCGTGCAAGACTGTAGTCTCTTTGGGAGTTGGCAACGAGGCTGGCACAAGGCTCTGGCCCTTGACCCTCGCACCCGGCCAACCCTGATCACAAACATCTTGGTGACCCCCGGTCCCAGCCCTTCGGTGGAACCACTACGCCGCCACCAGGGGGTGCTGTGCGACCGGGGCGCGTCACAGTTCCAACCGAAGAATGGTCTTCTCAATATTTCCGCCCCTCCAATTCAATTTCACTTTTTTAATAACACAAAATCTCAAATCTGATATTTTATGTGCCTTGTCTATCCAGTGTTGCACCAGGGGTTTGTCTATCAATTGCCTCTTAATGCAGCTCTTGTGTTCAACTATACGCACACGAATACTCCGTATAGTTTTGCCAACATTCAGGAGATTGCATGGACATTGTATAATGTAAATTACGTGTGTAGTATTACAATTTGAAAAATCATCAATATAAAATGTCTACAGTGTCACTGGATGTGTAAAACCTTTCCTTATAGGTAACACATTTAGACAAACAGAACAGTGACCACACTGGTATTGCCCTTTGTGTACCGAAAGAGGTTTTTTCTCACTAAAAGCGGAGGGCACCAATAGATTACGGAGATTAATGTTACGTTTGTGGGCAATCATGAATTGAGCATCTTGGAAACCTGGAACTGCCTGGATCAAATGCCATTCTTTTTTAAGAATGGTCGCTATCCGTTGGGACTGTAAGGAATACAGTAATGGACAAACTATTTTTTTGTCTTTTTCACTGTTGTTATCATGTGTTTTATCTGCCATCTTTCGTGAATAATCGCGGGCTCTAGAATAAGCTTTATTAATATGTTGCTGAGGATATTGGCGTGCTTCAAATCTTTTCTTTAAGTCTTTATCTTGCAGTTCAAATTCAGCGTCGGTGGTACAGTTTCTCCTAACCCTGAGAAATTGTCCGACAGGTAAATTATTTTTTAATGCAGGATTATGGAAACTTTGGTAATGGAGCAACTGATTTCTGTCAGTCGGTTTCCTATACAGTTTGGTAATAAATCCTTTCCCTTCTTTTTTAATTACTAAGTCTAAATATGGAATTTGCACCGGATCATAGGTAATTTGAAACCGTAAATTTTGATCTAAATCATTGATCCATACATTGAATGCAGACAGATCCTCCATGGAACCCTCCCATATGATAAAAATGTCGTCAATGTACCTTATCCACAATTTGACTTTGGATTCAAAAGGATGAACCTTGAGAAAGGTATTTTCAAATTTATACATATATAGGTTGGCAATGTCTGGTGCCATAGCTGACCCCATTGCCACCCCCTTAATTTGCTGATAATATATATCTCTAAAACAAAAGACATTTTTACATAAAGCAATCTCTGCCAATATTAAAAGAAAGGAAGTCGAAATCCGTGTGTGTTCTTTCCTACCTACTAAATATTCTTCAATGATACTTAGGGCCTCAAACTGTGGAACATTAGTATATAAGGCCTCAACGTCTAAAATTACCAATAAGACCTCTGAGCCCAAATCTTTGAATGTTGAAAGAATATCGATAACATGTGATGAATCACGGACATAGGACCACATATTTGTAATATGGGGCCTCAAAAAAATATCCATCAGTTGAGAGAGAGGTTCCAAGAGTGACCCAATCGCGGATACAATTGGTCGTTCTGGAGGGTCAGTGAGGGATTTATGGATCTTGGGAATCACATAAATTGTCGGCATAACTGGTTTCTCGACAATGTGATATGACCCGTCTCAAAGGCACTGATAACGATGTTATCTATAGTGCATTTCAGCGCTTCTGTGGGGTCACCGTCAAGACGTAAATAAAAACTTTTGTCATTTAGCTGTCTAGTAATTTCAGCTAGATATTTGTGCTTGTCCATAACTACCACAGCACCTCCCTTGTCCGCAGGTTTTATAATGATTTTATTATTCTTTTGTAATGCTTTAAGGGCCTGTCGTTCATAAAATGTTAAGTTCTGAAAAGGTAAGCGGTCACTCTCATGAATCTGTTCCACCTGCTGTGTCACAACTCTTTCAAAGGCCTCAATGAGGGGATCTGTTTTAGGAGGAGGAACCCAGGTGGATGGTCTACTCACAACTGAAATGTTACAATAAGATTCTATTTATTCATTGAAAAAGTGGCGGATGCGTATTTTTCTAAAGAATTTGTACAAATCAATTTGAGTTTGAAATGGATCGTATTTCTTGATGGGTACAAATGATAATCCCTTATTTAAAATGGAAATTTCATCAGTGGTAAGATGATATTCAGAGATATTAATAACATTATTAGAATCTATTATTCTCTCTTGTATGTACGTTCTCCCACCCATTTCCCTCTCCCCCGCCCCCGACCGCGGCCTCGGCTCTGTCCTTGAAATGATTTGTGATCGTTGTACTGTGCCCTGTGGTGACCTATATTCTGTTTTTGTTCCGAAAAATTGGTTGATGGGAGCCTGGACCAAGAGTAGCTCCTCCCACCTCCCTTCCATAGGCGGTCCATATTGAAAAAAATTTTCTTTTTCTCCTTTTCTGTTAGACGGTCTGATTTATCTTTATAAGATGGCAAATGGGATGCCGAAGCATCCAGATGCTCTACTGATTCACTCCTGCTCCTCTTTTTCTTATGTTCATGAAAATGATCTTTAATTGGAGATATGCAAGCATCTTCTGATGCACTATCCTTCCGGTCAAAAAAAGTGGACCTTCTTTTAGTCCACAGTCTATCGTTTTCGACCTTTTTGCACCAGTGGTACACATATCCCACCCTGTAATCCTCTTCATCTCTCTTGAACTTCTCCATTTTTTTATTTTTAACCTCCTTACGAAACTGTAACATATTTTTATTAAAATCTGCATGTACTTTTTCAAAATCACTATCACATTTTTTCAATTCTCCTAGCTTTTCATCTAATTCTATCTTAAATAATTCAGATTTTTTATTGGCCGTAGTAATGAGTAGTATCATCAAATCCAGGGAGCATTTGTTCAATATCGCATTCCAACAGTTTACAAAGCCCTGTTCACTTTGATACAAACCTGGAACCTTATTCATTCTTAGGCCTCTAGGAAAAATATTCAATTTACAACATTCTAAAAGATAAGCTGCATGTAGTTCCTCTTTGACCAACTTTTGCATAAGCCGAACTGCATCATCCCACTGTGTATAAAGATGATCACTCTGATCTTCTACACCATCTTCTTGATTCACCAGGGAATGTTGAGAAAGCAGCTTATCCAATGCATCATCCCCAAAGCTTAAAACGTTTTTCCATGGGGAGAACATGCTGCAGAAACGTAGTCACCAAGCCAAAACAGCACACTGCCACGCAGACAACCAGCAAACAGTACAAAAACGTAGGCAGGTATGAATTCTCACCAATACTTTATTGATCCATACTTATTAAGGGAGACCAGACCCGACACAGGCCGTGTTTCGAAAAACTCTTCTTCAGGGATAGGCTCACCTTATACTAAAAACACATCATAAATAGTTAAAAAATTAAAACACAAATATAAAAAAACGTCTTTCATAAATGAAAAGACTGTAAGAATGCGATGAACAAAAAAATAAAATATATAAAAAAGACACAAATATGATATACATAATCCATAGACAAAAAAACATGTTCTAATATATATCATAGCCATATAAAAACATGAATGCTTAAATCATAAACATGTTAAATTATGTTAAAACAAAACTCCCTCTAAAAAACAAATAAACAAATGCAGCATATATGTATATGTAAGAAAAGAATAAATGAAAAACATTAACATGCAGATGCTAAGTAACAGGGCGCGGGCAGGGTCCCGGAGCCCACCCGTAACCGGGTGCTCGGCCCGGCGCGGGACCCTGCTCGTGCATGGCAATCACGGCGACGTGCGTCAGCATTAGTACGCTGCGCGCATCATTCAAAATGATTGGCTCTGCTCGAGGTGTGACGAGCAGAGCCAATCGGTGCAGAGGGTGAGGCATGTGCTCCGGAGCTCATGGCGTGTCCGGAGCACATAAGATCGGGTGCCCAACTGGCAGGCAGCATCTGTGTCGGAGCGTCATGGTTGCTTCTGGAGGGCAGGCCTTGGGCAGTTGAGCAGTGCGAGCCTGGTCGGGGCTGCGGAGTTGGCGGTGATCTGCAGCGTGCTTGGTTCGCAGGCGAGTAGGTGGTGCCGGTTCATACAAAAAAAAAAAAAAAAAATCAAACGGGGGGAAAGATCGATGATTGGGCTGATCGTTTAAAAAAAAAAAAAAAAGAAAAGAAAGAAAAAGGGGGTTTCAGGTGTTTTAAAAAAAAAAAAAAGACAGAACAAATTCACTGCATTGATTCAGGGAGAGAGTATTAGCAGGGCTGCGGGGCTTTCCAGGATGGGGGCTAAGCGATCTGGGGGGGGGGTCGGGGGGCTGGTAGGGTAGCTTTAGTGGGGAGGGCTAGAGCGCAACGGGAGAGGGGGCTGACAAGGGGGGGAGATCGCAGCAGCGGTGTATGGGGACAGGGCGAGCTGCTGGTGTAGCTCGGAGCACTACCGGTGGTTCTGCTTTGTCTCCTGAGGTGGGGAGGGGGCCTAGAAGAGGACGCTCATCTCGGGTCCGGGGGGCACAGGCTCAGGGGGAAATGGGGGGGTCTGTAAGGATGCCTCCTGAGCCTGCTATTGGGGGGATGGGGCTAAGGGATGATGGGGCTGCTGGCATCTCTGGGGAGAGGGGTGATAACACAGGTACACTACCAAAAAACTGCCTCCAGTTTTGCAACTGATTCCTATAGATTTTGGGGTGCTGAATCCAGGAAAAATAGCCAAAATATTCCATCACGTCACGTTTTCTTGCAAAATTAGATTTCTTACCCATATAAGGAATGTTCACATAATTTCTTTTTAGCCGACTGCAGTTTATTTTCTTGGCCCAAAATAGAGGTTGTAATGGTTAACTAACTAGAAACACTCCCTCATGATATTTTAGAGTGTTTTGTATTCATTTTATACATTAACAGGACAATTGGGAGGCGGGGGGCTAAATCCAGTACTCGCGCTGGCGCATGTTCTTTCCTGTTCGCCTCGCCTCGTTCGCTCGCTCGCTCAAACACGGTGGTTGCGACATGAACGTTCCTGTCAAATTTCAGTTTCTTGCAAGTTCATTATTACCTTTTGTTTGCTCAGTCGTAATCCAGCTTTATTCCGAAGTGGTTCACTACAGTTGTAGTTTGCAGTGCTGTGTATTTGTGATGGCTCACAGAGCCAGAGGTTGCGTCAACTCTCCGGACAGTTTTTGTTTTATTTGTGGGGAATATACCGTGAAAAAGCGGCAGAGGAACATTTCTGCATTTATTAAAAAAGTATATTTCGCCTATTTCGGTTTGAAGTTAGGCGATCAAGACAAACCGTGGGCTCCTCACAAAGTGTGCAAGACATGTGAGGAAGATCTACGCTTATGGATGAAAGGTAAAAAACAAGCATTTCGTTTCGGAATACCTATGATGTGGCGTGAACAAAGAGACCACAGCAGTGACTGCTATTTTTGCTCTTGCATTGTGAAGGGATACAACTTAAAAAATAAGAACGTAATAAGTTACCCCAACCTTCCCTCAGCAATTAGGCCTATGCCTCATAGCAACGAAGTACCTGTGCCTGAACCACCAAAATCTTTGGATCATATTTGTGTGGACGGTTCTGATCATGATGAGACTCATCAGATGGCTTTTCCCGATGAGTCCAGTACTTCCGAGTTTGAAACTGAACCAGATCCGAAACCTGAACTTTTCTCTCAAGCTGAATTGAATGATTTAGTCCGGGATTTAGGACTCCCAAAAGATGCTGCCCAACTGCTAGGTTCTCGGCTCTTAAACAGAAAAATCTATTGTCACCAGGAACAACTTTTTATTGGTACCGCAACCGCGAGACACAATTTTTGAAGTATTTCAGCAAAGAGGAAGATTTGGTATTTTGCAACGATATATACGGAGTGATGGAAAAGTTTAAACTCAAGTATGATCCTGCTGAATGGCGGCTGTTCATTGATTCGTCAAAAGACAGCATAAAAGGTGTTCTTCTTCATAATGACAACACATTTGCTTCAGTTCCTATTGCTCACTCTGTTATTCTCCAAGAAAAATACGAGAATTTGGCCCTGATTCTTCAGAAGATTCGTTATGATGAGCATAAGTGGATGATTTGTGGAGACTTTAAAATTCTGTCCATGCTATTAGGGCAGCAATCCGGTTTCACCAAATATCCCTGCTTCCTTTGCTTGTGGGATAGCCGGGACCGCGACCTACACTGGGGGAAAAAAGACTGGCCAATTCGGGACAATGTTCCCTCTAATTTTCTGTAGGCTGTGTGCGCATAAAATATCAGCTGTGCAGCTTTTGAAGGAAGGTTAAATTTTTGTGCGTCACATAACGACACTCAGAGTTATATACTTTAAAATTTGACTACACGTCAGAATACAGTATGTACACCACATTGATTTTAATCAAATTAAATGAAAATAGACGATTACTAAAAGAAGCGGAAAATTTCTAGTAATTACAATCACAACTTTTAAATTTTAAGACGTCTTTGTTGTTTTCTATCAGAATCAGAACCGTAATTTTTGTGCGCTCTGTTGTAAAGTATGTGCGCTCGCTTGGCGAGGTGTGTGCGCGCGCACACGCGCACAGCTTAGAGGGAACAGTGATTCGGGAGTATTTGAGACCCGGTGAGAAAAATGTTCTTCATGAGAGCTTGGTACCTCGTGATAAAATTCTATTACCACCTCTCCACATTAAGTTGGGTCTCATTAAGCAATTCATCAAGTCCCTTCCAAAAGATGGTGAGTGCTTTCGGTACCTTTGCTCAAAGTTCCCCCGACTTTCTGAAGCAAAGCTAAAGGAAGGAGTGTTTGTTGGCCCTGATATAAGGAAACTCATTTCAGATGGAGCATTCGCTGAAACGATGTCTGAGAAGGAAAAAGAAGCCTGGGATTCCTTCAAGGATGTTGTTCTCAAATTCTTGGGGAACAGGCGGGATGAGAACTATAAGGATATTGTTGCCAGGATGCTCAATGCCTTCAAAGAACAAGGCTGTAACATGAGCCTGAAAGTCCATTTCTTGCACTCCCATGTGAACTACTTTCCCGAAAACTTGGGGGCGTACAGTGAAGAACAAGGTGAAAGGTTTCACCAGGACATCAAGGACGCAGAGAGAAGGTACCAAGGAAGATGGAACACCACTATGATGGCTGATTTCTGCTGGTTGCTGCTGCGGGAAACCCCAGATGAAAAATACGCCAAGCAGCGCACCAAGAGAAGCATTCGGGGGAAGAAGAAACGGGCCCACCAGGAGATTGATTGACCCAAGAATGACTTTAAAATCTAAACTGTGTTGACAAATATCGTGTTTTTACTAAACTTTGAAATAAAAATTTGCTAGTTATTACCACAGTGTCGGATCTCATTTATTAGAATTTTATTTTCACACCATCGGGTGTTTGTCTTCATGTATTGCAATGGTGCGGTTTGCGTTTTCTATTCTTACATACATACCTGTACAGCATTTTTTGCACATTTCTTTGCTTTGCTTTGTGTCTAACCTCGCTCTTATATGCTCAATGTTTGTGCACATGTATGTGGCTGTTTTAAGTGCAGACAATTTTGCTACCATCACAGTGTGTTTTGTTAACATTACTCTATTCTTATGTGCTGCCTTGTTACAATTTTCTTTATTCTTATTTGAATAACTACTAAACAATTAGTATAAAGAATTCATCCAAGAAACTTTTATCTCGATCGCACTCAATCTGAAACGTTCACCTCAAACTGCTAACCCAATGTAGCAAAATATCTGTACGTGATGGAGCAAATTGGTTATCAGATTTGGATTCAGCGCACCAAAAAACGTAAAAATCAATTGAAACATTAGAGGCAGTTTAAAAAAAAATTTTTTTAGTGTACCTGTGTAATGAGTGGGACCTCGGGAGGGTTGGGGGAGTAGGTGCTTGTGGTCCTTGGGATTGGAGCAGCCTAAGGGCCAGCGTGTTTTGCGGTGGGAGCAGCAGCAGGGCTTCCCATAGTGGGTATATGCTGTCACCTGGTGGCTTTGGTCCTCATGGACAGCAAGCCAATTGGGATCGGTGGCTAGCTGGTGGGCAGGGTTCATCAGGAACAGATTGGGTGGGGGCTTGGCAGCCGTCGTGGTCTTCGGTTTTCTCCCCGCTGTGTCCCCCCTTTATATCTCCACAGGTCCCCTTTCTTGCTTCACCGCGAGGTGTGCCGCCTGCAGGGGATTCAGCGCGAGTGACGAGCATGGAGTCCGGAAGCGGTGTGACAGGATCAGCGACGAGCGTGGTTGAGCGGGCACAGGAAGCACGTGCGCAGCAGCAGATGGAGGACCCTCGTGACGGGCTGCCAGTGGTTTCCGACGGAGCAGCAGTTGGAGGCTTGGCGGGTGAGTCGCCAGGGAGGGAGGTAGGGGAGAGTGGGGGTGGTGGGTCGCGAGTAGAGCGATCTGGGAAGGCGCGTAAGAAAAGGAAGCATGCCTGTCGGCGGCGGCATAGCTCGGATTCATCGTCTTCTTCGTCGTCTGATGGTTCTGATTCTTCTTCGGGCGAAGCGGGTAGGAGGGCAGCGTCGGGGGATGGGGGGGCTTCTGGTTTTGTGGGTTCAGGTTCGGCTTCTTTAGCGGCCGTGGCTGAATTATGGGAAGGTGTCCCAAAAATGTTGCGACAAAAGATTGTAAAACGAAAGTATATTGACATTTTTCGCTTGCTTGAAGGTCGGAGGCGCTCCGGGGATAGCAAAAAGAAACAGAAGGAAGATGAGAAGGCTGGGCGGGTTCGTTCAGTATTGCACAATGTAGTCAATTGGGTCCGATCGTTCTTGAGACTGGCGAGTGTTTGGGGTCATCATTTTCCCGAGCAGTATGGCAGCTTGCTGTCGTATGCCGATTCTATTTTGGGAGCGTCACAAGCGCACGAAGGATGGCTTAATTACGATGAAAAATTTCGGGATAAAATGGAGGAAAATAAGCTCTTAACTTGGGGAACACAAGACATTAATCTGTGGTTGACACAATTGTCGGTCAAGGCTGGTTCTGGGGGTGCAGGTGGCGTTAAGATGGGGCAAGGGGTTTCGGGTGGGGGGAGTCATTCCTTTCGAGGAGTTCCCCCCGCAGGGCAGATGAAGTCGGTCCTTGGGACGGGGGCTGACGTGTTTTGGCGGTATAATAGGGCCACATGTCCCTTTACGGACTGTAAGTTCCGGCACGCATGCTCGGTCTGCGGGGGTCCCCATTCAGCGGCAAAATGCGTTAAAAAAGGGACCATTCCTCCTTCCGTTCCGGGATCCAAGTGAGGGTGCTCTTAAGGAATTATCCCCCTCCCCAATTCGGGTACAAGTGCTTTGTAAATGGCTTCTCCGGTATCCGAAGAAGAAAGATAGTTTAGCGTTGCAATTAGGATTTAAGTTTGGTTTTGTTATTCCACTTCAAGGCGAGGTGGTAGCCGGAGCGATGAGGAATTCTCTGAGTATTCGGCGCTGAGTGTCCGTAGCGCGTGAGAAGTTGGCAGCCGAATTGCATGTGGGGAGAATAGCGGGGCCGTTCAACAACCCGCCGTTTCCGAATTTCGTTATTTCCCCTTTAGGTGTTATCCCCAAGAAGGAGCTGGGTAAATTTAGACTGATCCACAACTTGTCTTCGCCGTCCGGAACTTCTGTTAACGATTCTATCCTGCGTGAGTTCTGTACGGTGCGGTACGCCTCTTTTGATAAGGCGGTTGAGTTGGTCTCGAAAGCCGGTTGCGGGGAGCTGATGGCGAAGGTTGATATAGAATCGGCATTTTGCTTGTTGCCGGTCCATCCTTCGGCGTTTCGGTTGCTGGGTTTCCAATTTGAGGGTGCCTTTTACTATAACAAGTGTCTGCCGATGGGTTGTGCAATATCTTGCGCCTACTTCAAAATGTTTAGTACCTTCTTACATTGGATGGTTGTGCAGAGGGTGGGTGACTCGGAGGTTGTGCACTATCTGGATGATTTCCTCTTCGTCGGTGGGGCTGAGTCGGAGAACTGTAGAAACCTGTTGGATGGTTTCGTTGGGGTGGCAGGGGAGTTAGGGGTGCCACTGGCTGAGGGTAAGACGGTGGGCCCGACCACGCAGCTTACTTTTCTAGGTGTCGAACTGGATTCTCTGAACATGGTGGCGCGGTTGCCGCAAGAGAACGTGGTGAAGCTCAGGGTCTTAGTGGCCAATGTCTTGGCCTCACCGAAAGTGACATTAAAAGAGCTGCAGGCACTGTTAGGTTCCCTTAATTTTGCCTGTAAAGTCATTCCTATGGGGCGGGTGTTCAGTAGGTGCTTGGCTGCAGCGACGGCGGGAGTGAAAAGGCTGCATCATCGCATTCGTGTGTCTCAGGTTATGCGGGATGATCTGCGGGTCTGGGATGCCTTTTTACGGGATTTCAATGGGACGTCCGTACTGCGCGCAGCGGAGATCTCCAGTAGCGACTTGCAGCTGTACACTGACGCCGCAGAGGGAGTTGGTTTGGGAATCTATTTCGCTGGGGCTTGCTGTGCTGACAGATGGCCGCAGTCGTGGGCTGACGAAGGATTGTTGAGTAATATTACTTTCTTGGAGCTCTTTCCGATATTGGTGGTGTTAGAGTTGTGGCCGGACAAGCTGGTTAACCGCAGGGTTCTGTGGTGGTGCGATAACGAGGCGGTGGTCAATGTCGTCAATCGTTATTCGCCTCGCTGTAGTCGCGTGGCTTCGCTTATGCGACGGGCAGTATTGGCCTGTATGCGTTTGAATATTGATTTGAAAGCGCGGCATATTCCACGGCAGGTTAATGAAATTGCTGATGCTCTTTCCCGTTTACAGATGGAGCGTTTTCTGAAGTTGGCGCCGGAGGCGGATGAGGTTGGGCTAGTGGTCCCCTTGAGCTTGTGGAGCTCTGGCCTGCAGCGATGAGGCACCTCTTGAAGAGCTCAGCGGCTGCTAACACCTGGGAAGCTTATCAGCGGGGTTGTGCGCGAGTGCAAAATTTTTTGCGTGAGATGGGCTGGCAGGGTGGGATGGTGCCTGGCATGTGGCTCGGGTGGTACGTAGTTTGGGCAAAGGAGCACGGGGGTCACGCGGTCGGCTGTGCGAAGTCATCTGGCGGGGTTTGGATTCTTCGCCAGGGCGGTTGGGTGGGACATTGGAGGCAGAGGCTTACTAGCTCGGCGATTACTCCAAGGTTGGGAGCGGTCTCAGCCAGCTCCGCGGGATCACCGACGGCCGATAATGCACGAGTTGCTGGAGAGATTGTGCCGAGAGTTGGCGCAGGTGGCGAGGTAACCCTACGAGTATGTGCTCTTCAGGGCTGTGTTCTGTCTGGCCTTTTTTGGGGCCTTCAGGGTCAGCGAGTTGGCGGGGGCTTCGGGAAGAGTGGATAGTGGGAATAGTTTGCGGCGGCAGCATGTATGGATCGATAAGGAGCGAATGCGTGTTTTGTTAGCAAAGTCCAAAACGGACCAGAAGGGTAAAGGGTTATGGGTGGATCTTAGGGCGACGGGCGGGCTTACATGCCCTGTCTCCACCATGCGAGACTACTTGGCCATTCGCCCGGACTGCGTAAGTGGTCTGTTTGTGCACGGGGACGCCTGCCCGCTTACGCGTTTTCAAGTCACAGCAGTCTTGCGATTGGTTTTGCGGCGGATTGGGGAAGGCCCTCGTCTTTTTTCGTCGCACTCTTTTCGGATTGGGACGGCAACCAGTGCGGCGGCGGCGGGCTTGTCGGGGGAGCGGATACAGAGCATTGGCAGGTGGCGCTCGAGGGCGTTTGAGGGCTATGTGCGATTATGAGTAGTCAGCTGGGGGGGGCCGGGGTCGCTAATGCTGTTCTTTTCTGTTTCAGATGGGGGTATGTGTGTGCGGGGCTGTTGGATGTTGGGGCACTCCTTCGTCTATTGGGCTGGCCAGCGGGCGGCGCAGCAATCTTGTGGAACGAACTTGAGTCTGGATCCTGCGGTGGTTACAATGTCATGGTTGGGTGAGCGGGGACTGCGGTGGACGCAGCTGCTGCCTTTGCTTCATCATCATGAGCGCATCAGGAGCCAGCCGGCGATTTTGTTGGTGCATTTGGGGGGTAATGATCTTGCGGCTTGGTCTTGTAAGCAGCTGATCAGGGCCGCCAAGAAAGACTTTGCTGTATTGTTTCGTATGTTTGTGGGTGTGTTGTTAATATGGTCGGACATCATCCCGAGGCCTGTTTGCTGGGGTCAGCGGCGCTGGTCTCGTGGTCTGACCAAGATCAATAGGCAGATTGGGAGATGGGTCTGCGAGCAAGGAGGGTTACAGGTTCAGCATCCCTGGGTGGAAGTGGCCTGCTATGGATTGTACAGGGAGGACGGGGTGCACTTATCTCCAGTGGGAACGGATTTGCTCCTGAACGATTGGCAGGAGGTGCTGGAGACAGTTGTGCAAGAGAGGCCACACTGGTCGCAGCTTCGTGCTATGGGGGGGGGCGGCACAGGGAGATGTTGTCCCCTGTGCCTGTGGCAGGATCCCGGAGGTCCGGGGTCCAGAGCCTTAGGCGACTTGGAGAGGGGGCGGGGTGCCCTCGACCCGGACAACCCCTGGAAGACTTTTGCTAGTAACATGGCGAAGTCGGATAGGGGTGGCAGAACTTGGCCGTTGGTGGGGACCACGGCTGGAGCGGAGGCATGGCCGCTTTGCTAATTGCATGGCTGGCGGTGCATCAATCTGCGGGGGTTTGGTTGGATCAGTATTTCTGTTTAATGTTAATTAGTTGTTTGAAAATAAAGCTGCGACCAGTTGTCACCAAGAATTGCTGTCTGTGGTATTTTTGAAGCTGAGGGGGTGGGGGGAAAGAAAAAGGGGTGGGGGTAAGGAGAGAGGGGGCGCCGGGTCCGGCTTCCCGGTTACCAAAAGCTAATATATATAAATGTAAATAAAAACAATAAATGACATGTTACAAACACCATTGCTACAATAATAATAAAATCATAAAATGCAAAAGATTGCAAAACAAACAATATGGAGAAGTACAAAAGAGATGAGGATCATGAACCAAAGACACCAAAACTAATCTAGGAGCAGGAGTGAAAGGTACTATTACCTTGAGAGCTTGATAAGAATACGTCAATAAAACTAATTGTTTCACTAAAAGTGAAACAAACTTTCATAACTGTAAAATGAATAAAAAGAAGATAGTATTAGAAGACTGATAATAAAAATAAAATCAAATCTATCAAAATTAATATGATTCTTTTTAAACCCAAAGAATACCATGATATAACAACATACCAGGCCATCATATTATGGAGGAGCAAAACCATAAAGATAAAATTCAAACAGAGAAAGACGAAACAAAGGAGGACCGCCTGGATGCCAAACTGTAGGCAAAAAATTACTCATGGGCATTATATAATTATACAAGCCAGGCCTCACAAAAATGTTCCAAAGACTTTAACCAAAAAACAGGGGGATAATCAAAAAACAGGGAGATAATCAAAAAAGGACCCTTGTATGTAGGGCCAAAAGATAAGGTCACCGGCCACTTATTAAATTGAGAAAACAACGTTTTTCTAAGTAGATGTATTATTTGGCGGCTAGATTCCACAGCACAGCACACGCTGTATTTCCTTAATCCTTTCTGTTGTGTGATGGCCTCTCTTCGGTTATATGTAAAAATAAAAAATAAAAACAGACCAATGAATGATAGCATACCATACAATCAATCTATAAACCATTAAAAATAAAAATGCCATACCAAAAGGTAAATGCTACTGCAGCCGCTGCAGTGTCCCACAAAAGTGAACTACCGCACTGGAATCTAGCCATACCTTAGAAGTAAATGTATAACTCAAATCAATCTATAAACTATTAAAAGGCAGAGAGTAACCGTATAATACAGTGACTAATGTATTTAAAGAAATTATTAAAACCGTGCAAAATTGAATAACCATACCAGAGGGAACCCATAACTGCAGGTGCTGCAGTGTCCCACTGAAAAGCTACCGCACCGGCACATAGCCGTACCTTAAAAATAAACATGTAATCAATACGAGTATGGACCCGGTGTACAGGTGAGTAATAGGTGTAGCCTCTTTCCCCAGCACGGGTATCTCTCCAGACATCACGCAATCCTAAATCAATCATAAACTTCCGCAATGCCCTGCTAGACCCACCCTGCACCCGCCCAGCGCAGCCCGTCGAGTCCAAGTGTGGTACCATGTGAGCATTGCAATCCCCGCCCAGTATAATAGGCCCTTTCGCAAATTCAGCCAGCAGAGCTTTCAGTCATGCAAAAAAGGTCACCTGGCCCTCATTGGGAGCATAGATATTAGCCAGCGTTAATAAACGGCCCTCTAAACGGACATTCATAAAGAGCCACCGCCCCAAGGTATCCCTCTTAACCTCCTCCAACCTAAGAGACAAAAACTGATGAAACATCAGGGCCACTCCACACTTCTTCCTGCCATTCCCATCCGACGCTACCCACACTTCAGAATAAGGCTTACGTTTTAACCAACCTTGATTACAACCGCGAAGATGAGTTTCCTGCAGAAGCACAATGTCCCCCTTCAAGGATCTCAATTCCGTAAACAGCAAAGAACGCTTCCCAGGGGAGTTTAGACCCTTTACATTCAAAGACACCACCTTCAGCATGAGGAGCCTACCCCCCACATCACCTCTGCCCGTCCGCTCCCTCCGCCCCGTGTGGTCCAGCCCCCCTCCCCTCCTCCCGTGTTCACAGACTTTAAACACAAAAAACATCTTTGTACCCAGTAACCCCTAATAATTCCTCCGCTTCCCCCGCCCCCACCCCATGAACTAACACAAAAACCCCCACCCCCCCTTCCCCCCAAACAACCCCCACTAACCCTCCCCCCCCCATCAAAGCCCTCCCCCCAACCCATCAGTACCACCCGCCAGTCAAAAAGACAGGACACGGTAAAACTAACCCCCTAACCCAGCTCCAGCCAATTGCCTGTTTATGCCCTTCATTTGTATCAGGGTTGTTGTATTGTGTCACCCTAATAACAAGCTCTTATGTTTCCTTTTATCTTATACAGATTGGGAAGAGTGGCTTGCCCCTCTTACATGTTGTTGTTGCTTTTTCCTTGTGGTAAAGTATTTGCCTTTATATTGTTTTTTTATATTGTTTTTTCTCACACATGTTTTTACATTACACTTATATTCAGCTTATTTACACATGTGGTTTTTTAATCCCTTATTGGTAGTATGCATAATTTTATATTCATGTTCAAACATGTTTTTATTACGTATGTATAATTTTATATTTTTTATGTTTGTACATTTTTAATATTTATGTTTGATTTTGTTTTAGACCCCTGAAGAAGGCCTCAGGCCGAAACTTTTTAGTTGGGTCCTTTAATCAAGCTTTTCTGCATATACTACACCCTCGTGTTTGGCCTGGTTTTTGGTGATCCGCTTTTGCTCCTTTTGCTCTTTTGCGGATACCTCCTTCTCCTCCTGCTGTTTTTGTTTCAAACCTTTTTTAAACCCAGCTACACTAACAGCTTTTACTACATCCTCCGGTAATGAATTCCAGAGTTTGATTTCACGTTGAGTGAAAAAATATTTTCTCTTATTAATCTTATATGGGTTACACCATAGCATCATTGCATGTCCCCTAGTCTTTCTACATTTTCATGGCATAAACATTTGATCTATTTGACCCGTTCCACTCCATTCATTAATTTAGATCTCTATCATATCTCCCCTCAGCTGTCTCTTTTCCAGGTTGAAGAGCATCTCCTCATAGTGGTATCCTTCCATCCCTTTTACCATTTTGGTGACTCTTCTCTATACCTTTTCTAATTCCGCTATATCCTTTTTAAGATATCGTGACCAGAATTGCATACAATATTCAAGGTGCAATCGCACCGTGGAACGATACAGTCAACCAATTTCTGATTCATTTCACCACCTTGGGACTGGTCCCCAGGCTGTTCAGTTTATTGATAAGCCTCCTGTGATGAACAGTATCAAAGGCTTTGTAGAGGTGTCTGTTCCGAGTGACTATTCTGTGAATTGCGTAGAGAGGCAGAAGATCCTGAAGTACCAAGAAATGTGGCAGAAAGATACAGAAATATTTCCCATTGTACTGGGAGCCACAGGCTAGATAAAGAAGAATTTCCAACACATCTTGACAAACTACCCATACATGTTAGATCTTAAAAACTCCAGAAAGAGGTTCTCTTTGGCACAATGCATGTCCTACGCTAATAGCAGTAAATTTGAGAGACTGAAATCATAGTCCACATACCCTGGCTTAGAAGTGAGTATCATGACTGTCATGGTATGCACAAAACTAAACCATTTGGAGAAACTGCCCAGGCAATTTTATAAAAACCTATTTATGTAGATAAAATACTGTGGAAATGATTTTGAAAATTATCATTCCTATCTTTTCCTAAATTATCAACCAGTTCATTTGTAAATAAATTGTAATTCAGCAATATAATCCTGGTTCCCACATAAGGTTGTCAAAAACAAGAAAAGGATGAATATAAATTTGGGCTTCTTTTACAATCCATTCAGCCAACAGGAATTGTGGAAAGGTCTAAAAGCTCTGACTATGTGAATGTGACCACTCGGCACAGACATTAAGTTATTATGTGCACTTATTGGTTTTCCTTGTTTTGTCTGTCGGGAGAGTAATAGAAACCAGAGAGCACTAGATAAAATTCTGCAGGGAAATCATGCACAGAGTGAGTGAACGGAGTCTCTGCCTATTATTTAGTATGGATACTTTTTATAGATTGCCTGCTTTCCTTGACTGTTTAGAGGGCTGTAGCATATTATTCTTGAAGGTTGATGTGCAGCTATATTCATTCCCACTGGATATTTCATGATACTTTTATCTTGCATTTATGCTAAATTGCAGCGGTTAGAAATATTGAAACAACTCTTGACATAAGAGAATCAGGGTTTCTACTTTTCTTAAGATAGAAAGCCATTTTCTACAGTTTGACTAGTAAATTATTCATCACCACATGCTAGGATTTCTGCGCTATAAAAGGTCAAAAATCTTCTGGTGCCACAATTGCTTCTTCCATGGAAAACTGCCCCATGAATATTCAGACACATAACCCTCATAACACTATAGTCACTGTGCATAAATGTGCAGTCCCTCTATTTTTCAAAGTCAAAGAAACAGGATTTGTCCTATACAAGGATTTCTAACATCATCTGCATTATATTTAAAAGAAATGTCAAAATGATAGAAAGGAAATAGACTTAGATAGCTCCACGAGAGCAGCACTAAGTGAGGCAGAGAGAACAATACAAATCAGAGTCAGGGACAGGGTCAGTTGAACCAGCCAGGAGTCCAGTTTAGGCAAAGGTTAGAATATCCTGACAACTATGCCCTGGGCTCTTTCTGGACCAGACCTGTAGCAGGAGAAATGCTAGAACAGGATGTAAGTGTAGATACAAATATATTGGAATACTGGTAAATGTGGGATAACTGACAGGCTAGCTCACCTGGGAAAAAGAGAGGCCCTGGAATTTCTGGGCATGTGTTTGAGTCATATCAAGGTACTGCCCTAACACCCTGTGGCCCTAAACAGCTCTGTACTTAAGGATAGCTATCACGAATATGCATGGGATATATTTAAACGCATTTGTCATAATATCAGGTTAATTTGCATTTTGTGATTACCCTATAAACCAGTCCTATTTAAGAACATGATAAACAGAGGTGCTGATCATTGATATTACATGGTCACACTCATAGGGAAGGTAATTTTGTAAAAAGGCACCCAGGCTGTAAGGGCACACATTAGGAATGTGTATTTGTTACTTTGCATTTAGTTCAATAGCACATCTTGAAAATTTAGTGTATGTGAAGTAAATTTGGCACACATTAGCCTGAAGTTACTTCTCCATGTCATCCAACAGTACCATCTCAATGAAGTGCTCTCCTAAACTCAGAAAGGCCATGTGCCAAGGGGCCCTACCCTCTGGCCCGCGCCCACCTGGCTCCATTTTGCTTCTTCACTGAGCCAGAAGGATGTAACACCAAGCTCTCCTTAACTACAATTCTACAACTAAATCATGGATAAAGAGAAGAAAGAAACAGCCATTCACAAGGAAGAAAGTCACAAAACCCACAAATCCAGCTTCACGAAATGTCCGAAGTGTGGGAGAAAGATGAACTCCACGGATGCACATGAACGGTGCATCTGATACCTGGGGGAGTCCTAGCGCGTGGAAGACCGCCCCCACTGCGCCTGCATGTCACCCAGGGGTCACCAGTCCTGCAGCCACACCCTGAAGGACTTCCTTACCTCCTCGGGCCTTGCTGCTCCTGTGGATTGTGCTGCTATGTACCAAGCCCAAGATCTCCAGGCAAAGAAGAAGGATCACATGGTCACTGAGAACAATATGGCCACTGGAAGACTACCCTCCATGGCTCGGGATGTGCCCATGAGGGTCTCCATCCCATACTCAACCCCAAAGGTGGCACCCACTGTTGCTACAGCAGCTCTTCAAAGCATTGAACAGTGCCCAGAACAAGCCTCCACAGCTGCAACCTGCCGCTCTTTCAGAACTGCTCCAAGCCCCCAAAGCAGCTCTTCATGGCACTGAGGCAACCTCTCTCCCATGTTCATCATGATTAGATGGTGAGCAGCAGCAGCAGCCATCAGCACTTAAGAAGGAAGCCCAGCATGACACGATCTCCACCTCATAGTACTGAGGAATCCCCTTGCCCCCCCCCCATGGGCTTACAAGCAGCCGCTTAAGAGTAGAAGAAGAAAAAGGCTCAGTAGCAGCAGCACTTACAGGGAGCTACAGAGCAAAGGGGCACAGGAAGAGGACTTCCTCCTCCAGCTTCAGCAGCCCCTCATGTCAGGTAGCCCACCACAGAAGTACCTCTGGCATCACAGTGCACCAGGCAGACAGCACTACAGCATTGAGCATGAGACACCTATGCGCACTATTGTATCCACACCACTTCAAGCTCTGACGGTATCACTGTCTTCTGCCATGCTGGACCTCATGGATGCTTTCTAGCACAGCATGCAACCGCATCCCAACCTTCCCAGGAGGTACAGACCCAGGAGACACAGCCCATTACCATCACCTTTGAGATCGACATTGCCCACTGAATTCAATATGGGCCCCTCTCAATGGTCAGCAAGGGCAAAGAGGCAGCCATGCTGGGCTCCACAGGGAGCCACAACCATCTTTGGATTCCATGGACACCCCATCCGAGTCTTCACTGTAAGATTTGGCCAGCCTACAATCCTGAAGACCTTACTTACCCAACATTTCTACAGAAACTCTCCAGACCCCAGGAATGAGGTTCTTGGCCTACTTAAGTATCTCAATGGCCCCAGGTCCTTGGTTGCCATCCACAAGCTCCTACTGGATTGCCTCATGAAGATTTTGCAAACCCTTTTGACTTCACTTGCTACCTCCAGAAGACTCAATGCTAAATATCAAGTTCAACAAGCCCCAGGATTCAAGAAGACTCAGCTTCCCCACCAATCCATCATGGTCAAGTCGGCAATGAAACAGGTGAAAGGTTCATGTTCTCATTCCAACACACCATCAGAAAAAGACCATATGATCCTGGATGAGATTGGAAAGAAGACATATCAGGTGGCGATACTCAGTACAAAGATCGCATACCACCAAGTCCAACACATTCTGTACCTGAATGCATTGCTCAACAGCCTCAAGAGTGCCATTGAAGGGCTAGCTCTGGATGCAAAAGCCATAATCTCACCCACTCTTGGAAACTTGGGAGAATGTGAAAAATACCTCATCCGATCGGCCTTTGATATTTTCAACTCAGCAGACTGAACTGCTATAACAGCTATCACCTCCAGGCACACTGCCTGGCTTAGGGCCTCTAGCCTGTGAGAGGATACCCATGAGTGGCTCACTGATGCTCCCTGCATGGGGGACAATTTCTTCAGAAAAAAGTCAAGGAAACCATCAGTGACATGAAGGATTGCTATACCATACTCCAGACACTGGCCTCGGATGGTCTCCTGCTCAATACAAACCATCGCAAGTCCTAGGGTTTGTACCAGCACAAATCTTACTCCACATCATGACACTACAACCCATATCACAAGTGACAACTACACAGTTCCAAATACCTGTCATACCAGCAGCCCTATCAGCAAAAACAATGGCAATGAGATCGAACATTCTCCTTCTAAAGGAGGACCCAAGTAACATTCCCAAAAATTATAGACCAATAACTTGTCTACCTACAATTGATAAGCTGTTCACTGCAATAGATGCAGACAGAATATATGATCATATCAAATCCAATAACATCATAGCAATAGAGCAAAAGGGCAACAAGAGACCAAAGACCAGTTAATGATGAATAAGGCCTTTATGGCCAGCGCTAAGAAAAGTAGAAATCTCAGTATAGCATGGGTTGATTATAAGAAAGCTTTTGACAGTGTCCACACTCTTGGATAATAAATTGCCTTGATGTATAAAATAAATCCTGGTTTGATAGAGTACATTAAGTTTTTGAAATATGAAGATGGTCAATACATCATTCCCAGCATTAAGATCCAGCAAGGAATATTTCAGGGGGATTCCCTGTTGCCCTAGTTTTGTGTGGTGCTTAATCCAATGAGTACTCTCATCAACACTTTGGAATACAGATTTAGCCTGAATCCTAAAGAAAGTAACAACCCAGAAGCAACATCTCATTTACTATTTGTAGATGATCTGAAGGTCTATAGTTCCAGCAACCAACAATTAGAAGAGCAAAGCCATGTGGTGAAAAGCCTTTCTGATGACATCAGGATGATCTTTGGCCTTGACAAATGTGCAAAGGCAACTTTGTTTAGAGGAAAATTGAGCAATATGGAAAACATCTCCCTGGCTGAAGGCTGTGACATCAAGGACCTTGAACAAGAAGGTATACTCGTATAAGTATCTCAGAGTAGAAACGACACTCAAGCAGGAATTACTGAGAGAAAATATCAGTAAAGAATACTATAGGAGATTAAAGTCATTATTGAAAAGTGCTTTAACATCACGGAATAAGATACAAGCCATCAATCAGCTGGAAATTCCTGTACTCTCATACAACTTTCAGGTTGTGGAATGGCCTCTTAAAGATCTTGAAAAATTAGAGGTGTGAAAAAGAAAACTCCTCCATGCCCATGAGGTAATTTGCAAGAATCAGTGCAAGCCAAGACTGTACATCCCTAGAGCTGAAGGAGGGCTATG
The DNA here is from genome assembly GCA_033557465.1 of Ichthyophis bannanicus. Taxonomy (NCBI): domain Eukaryota; kingdom Metazoa; phylum Chordata; class Amphibia; order Gymnophiona; family Ichthyophiidae; genus Ichthyophis; species Ichthyophis bannanicus. Next base: position 178,824,343 of record CM066043.1, on the reverse strand, counting down.
TCTCATAGAGATTGATTACATATACAGAGCTACTATCATAGGCCTCCAAATACGCAAAAAGTGCTGAAATATGAAAGTAAACGTCCATAATCTGTCTCCATGATCAAACATGGACAGGCATTCTGACGACTAGAAGGAATGAGTGAAAATCCACAAGCATACACAACGAAGGAAGTAACAGAATTTGAAAAACAAGAGAAAAAACAAATACAGTGGGAAATACAGAGTGTTACTCCAGGAACCCTTTGTCAAACAAGAACCGACATATGAATAGTTAAGGACAGGTGAACTGAAATTGAAGGATGAGAGATTGATATTCATAGCCAAGGACAGCAGATTATGGATGAGATGGTTTACAGCGAGCATTGAAAAAACTGGCAAAACAAACATACGTCAATTCTGTGGGAAAGAGCTAGAAACGGTACTCAGTTCATAGCTGGCTGTGAAGTTCTGATGGTAGAAAAGTTCTTTACAGCAAGGCACAATAAAGTAGCACGCCTTATCCATGGGAAACTATGTAAGCACTATAACACACTGTGCCTGAAAAGCACTGGGATCATGACCCTAAAAGAATTACAGAGAATGAAGAGGTTATGATCACCTGGGATACTCCCATTCCGACTGATAAAAAGTTGGATGCGAGGAAGACAGATATAGTGGTAAAGGAGAAAACCACCAGAATGACATTGATTATAGAGGTGTCAGTTCCAAATGACTACTCTGTGAATTGCATTGAAAGGAAAAAATATTCAGGTACCAAGAAATGCAGTCAGAGACCAAGAAAATGTGGCAGAAAGATACTGACTTTGTTTCCCATCGTGTTGGATGCCACAAGCCTATTTAAGAGTAATTACCCATACATATATAACACCTTACGAACTCCAGAGGGAGGCTCTCTTTGGCACGATACAACTACTTTGCCAAGCAGTAACAGTAAATTTGAGAGACTGAGATCATACTTCACATACCCTGGCTTAGAAGTGAGGTTCATGACTGTCATCATTTGCCCAAAACTCACCCATTTGGGGAAACTGCCCCCAGAATTGTGGAATGCCCCTTCTGGTGCCAGCCAGACCTCAATATCTTCACCAATGAGACCAATGTGAATTGCACCCTCCTTCTTCTCCAAATACCCCTCAGTGCACAGCTCTACGTCAGATGTGTTCGACCTGCACTGGGGCAACAATCTACTCCTGTACGTCTACCCTCCCCACTCCACTCATCTCCAAGGCCATCCAAAAGATCATTTGCAACTGGGCTACAGTTATATTTATATCCTCCCAATGGCCGAGACAAATGTGGTTCTCATACTTTCGCTGCCTCGCCAACCGACCCTCCCATCCGACTGCCCCTAATACAAGACCACATCACCCAAGACAAGGGCGCATACTCCACTGCAACACTGCAACACTTGCACTAACTGCTTGGAGATTGAGAGCATGTGATTCTCCTCCCTTCGCCTCACCACTAATGTGCAACATTTCATCCTCGCAGCTAGACGTACCTCCACACAAAAATCATACTCGCTGAAATGGAACAGCTTAAACTCTTATGGTTTATTAAAACATTTGATATACTGCCTTTCGGTCACAACAAAAACATCATTTGAAAAAACAAGTAGCAGGAGATAATCAGTGGCATTAAACAATTTAGTGCCGCTGAATATCCCGTTGACTGTGGTTTAATCGGTTAGCAGGTCTGCTAACAAACTAAACCACTTTGAATATGTCCCTGTATGTTTTTAAATTTTGTAATATATATAAAGATACCTACCATGATATTTAGAGAGCCTTCTGATTTATAAAGAGCAAGCCTGCATTCACAGTTTTAATACAAAGATGCCAACACCGATATTGATTGGATGATTACTGTTTGACTGGACTTTTGAAGTTCTTATACAGTATTTCATTCCTTAGCTGTATTTTTTAGTTTAAACTATCATAGAATAGTGTACTTCGTGGGATGCCTAAATGTGAAAGATGAAGCTTAACAGAGAAAGCAGGAGATGAAAGTGAGGTCGGACGAGTTTTCTGACATTTCTCCTTTGATATAGATAACTAAAATGTGTGGGTAGGCCAGGAGCACATCAGGAGCTCTGGGAGAGATTTTCAACTAATTTTAATGTATAAGCTGAAACAAGAGATGTTTTTTGTTATCATGGTGGATATTTTTATAATTTATAATTAAAGTAAAAGGACTTGGAAGCAGTTTATTTATTTGAAAAAGGTTTATATACTGCTGTGTACATTCAAGTTCTGTATTTGTTTTCCTTGTCCCCAAAGGGCTCACAATCTATGTTTTTGTACCTGATGCAATGGAGGGCAACAGTGGCTTGCCCAAGGCCACAAGGAGCAGTTGTGGGACTAGAAACCCCAGTCCCTCTGGCCCAAGGTTGCTGTCCTCTAGGGGGATTTGAACCCCTGGCTCTCCTAAGGTAACTTGCCCCAACCACTAGGCCACTCCTCCCCAGCCTATTAGCTGAGTTAGGCTAATAGGCGGTATGCTATAGTGCCAAAATCAATACTAAAGTCCGACAAAAATATACTTACAAAGATTTTAAAGATTTTTTTTTGTTGATGCTTTATCAAAGAAATTTCAAATAGGTACCTCTTTGGGCTCTTCACATAGGAACCCGTTATAAAATGAGGCCCTCGTGTATACATTTTTCAAATTTTCATGTAGACCCATAGTTTTCTTATCTGACCCGCTGACACCTCCAGGAACATGTACTGTTACTACAGATAAAATTGCACACATCCCCTTAGGTGGCTGAAAAGTTCATTTAGGCAGATTCAGACATTCTACTTGCATAAGACCTGATTTCACTCACGTGATTTAAAGTTCATTATAGCCATCATATTTGATTAATTTTAGAATATTTATCGTTTTATATACAAAAATTTATATTCCACTCATCTAGACATCCTCAGCAGATTACAATGTCTCATCAGAATAATGCACAAACAATATAACACACATCAAAAATAAGAATTAAAACAGCCCCACAACTTTCACAGCTGGAAACAATATCCCTATTATGCATAAACTTGCAAAAAAAAAACCTTCATTTTCTTTCTAAAATCTAACTGATCGGTCACCAAATGTATAGTTGTAGGCAAATGATTCTGTAAGATAGGATTTTTTTCCTTGGCTGTGTATATCATTTACTCTAACACCTCCATCCCCCCCCCCCCCCACCACCCACCCTCCCGAAATCAAACCAGAGCACAGCCACTCTAAACTGAAAAGAAAAATGCACAGGCAGGAATAAATCCAATAGTAAAATTCTAAAAACAAGCATTAGTACTTTAAACTTAACATGCCAAACCACTGGAAGCCAGTAAAGATACAACAACAAAGGGGTTATATGGTTCTTTCTTGATACATTGCCTTTCTGTTAACAAGTAAAGCAGTTTAAAAAATCAAAACACAATTAGAAAAGCAGAAAGAAACTCCAAAATCACCAAAATAGCAGAGGAAGAAACCAGTAGCAGCAAAACTATAGTGGACAGAGACCAATAAACACACTATATTTATTTATCTATTTGACATTTTTTATATATCACATAGAATGGTACAGCAGCCACTATTTACATTTAGCAATTGTCAATTCTTTTGTGTGGTACAACAATAATCTTGCAACATTTCTATGACTATTTACAGAAGCTTTAGCACTTTGTTTAATGTGGTAACTAGTTGTGGCTAGGGCTGCTGGTCGGAGATTTTATTGTTAAGGTTGTGGGTTTTCTATGGTGTCGAAGTGCTCTGTAAATAAGCATGTTTTTAGATATTTTCTGAAGTCAGCGATATCTGAAATTGCTCTCAGGTGATATGACAAACAGCAGCCCCCTCCTCCCACGAAGCCGACTATAGGGTCCCAAATGCTTTCTCAAATAAATGAGTTTTGAGAAGGTCACAAAATTTTTGATGAGCGAGCTCTAAACGGAGATGCGAAGGAAGACAGTTCCATAGTGAGCGAACCTTAATGAAGAAAACTGCTTGTTGGATAGATTCATACTTAACGTGAGCGGGCGAGAGAATGTGAAGACTATTGCCACTATTGTTCTTGTGAGGATATGTAACATAATATGTTGGTTTATAGGTAAACAAGCAGCGGCATTTTGGTTTATGAGTTTCTACTATCGTATATTTCTTTCAGATGCAATGACCTGCTCATTATTCTCACACTCCAAATTAGATGAAGCATTCTCCACCAAGGATTTTTCAGCTGTTAATCAAAAGAAGACTTGATATGGTTTTACTGCTTATCTTTGAAGGATGTGTGCTGTTTTAAGCTATTGTGTGAAATTTGCATAAAGCATGTCCAATTCTAATTATCTTCACAGATTACATTGAGCCAAACATCTCAAAAAATGGATTTCCTTTCAACTACTAATCACCATTTGAGTATATAAGCAGCAGAAGAATATGTGTAGATGCATGCCTGGTCTGAAAGGTGAGCAAAGGCCTCATTTCAGAGACATAACGTATACTCTGAGGGTGCCTTCAAAGAATGATTGCCTGCTGGAGAATCTCTTTAAGAAAGTAGTATTATGAAATCAAATGTGTTTGACTACAAACTTCGAAAGGTAAGACACTTCAATGACAAACAGACTTGATAGAAAAAGGAAACGTTTCAATGTCATAATGAAAGATGGGAGAAAAAAATATACAGTCCAAATTTTGATAAATGAGTGCTGCCAGGCCACCTGCACAGGCTCCACATGTAACTGGGGCCCCTGTGCAGGCTTGTTTATCTAGCCATAGTTAAACATAGCAAATTGCTTCAAATTTGCTGCACTAATAGGAGTCGATTTCTTAAGGAAGCCAGGCAAAGATATGTGCTATTTATGCAGATATGTCACTATTTTCAGACTTGAGTGTGCACATAAGTCCAATCACACATACTTTTAGTATGGGTGTGCACAGGGGCAAAGTTTGGATGGAGGATAGGTTAAGAGTAAATTTACCATAACTTACAAACATTTCTGCACAATCTCGGTGCAGACATTTACACCTGCCATAGAGCAGGCTACTCACTGCCATTCACCTTTGCACCCCTTAGCCCCAATTTTGTTAAGTATGCATGTATTTCACTTTATAAAATATGCCTCATATTTTTTTTAAGTGCAAGTCAATGCTGACTCCTAGTGACCCAGCAGCCCCTGGGTTTTCTTGGCAAGGTATGACTGGAAGTAGGTGACTTGCCCAAGGTCACAAGGGGTGCCAGTGGGTATTGAACCCAGATCTCTTAGTTGCTAGGCTATTGCTCTAACCACTAGGCCACTCCTCCACTTGCATGGGTATAGGCCAAGGTACATTAACTCCACAAGACTTTATAAGATTACCTCTTTGGGGGTCATTCCAGAACACGAATAAGGGGTTTCTACGTGTGGTGGGGATATTTATGCACCAAAAATGTTCCAGACCATATTCCGAAACACTGCTGACATGCACGTCCACAGCACTAGCACAGGGATCTCAGAACATGGGCGGGAGACAGCAGAATGGGGGTCTGCCGCAGAGGCGTAAAAAGCTTATTCAGGAAAGGCCCATGTACTGTGGCAAGGAGGCCTATCCAGAGTCCAGGGGAGGACAAAGAGACAGGGAATTCACCCTAGTAAAGGCCCCCCTTTACTCAAATCAGGGTAGGAAAGCCATAAACACCTCCAGGGATCAGAAAACTTCCACATGGAAAACATTTCAGGCTCCCCCTAGTGGAAGGAAGGGGAGAGGATACAAGGCTCAGAACCCTTTAGGCAGTGAATGCTTCAAGCACTCAGGTGCCCGGAGTCAGGCTGATTGCCGTCACCTGAGTAGGGTGGGGTTGGAGCTAGAGCCCTGGAAGTATAAACCCAAAGCAGAGTATGACTTAGAGTGTGGGAGGAGAGGAGAAGCAGGAAGCAAGGCTGAACAGAGCAGAGGAACGGAGCTTCCAGCTGGAGAGTGTGCTATTTGGCATGTAGCACGGCTGCAGGAGAGTTTGGAGCCGGGAACAAGAGAGACTCCAAGATCCCCTGGGAGGCTGTTAGCTGAGCATGCTGAGCAGGACGGGGAGTCAGAGCCTATGCGGTTGGGAGAGCCCGAGGTGAAGCTGATTGAGAAGGAGGACACTCCCATGGACTGCTCCTTGTGCTAAGCTATAAACCTGGGGAACGTAGAGAAGGCAAGCCAGTCCTGAAAGAAGGTTATCCAGGAAAAAGGTACCCTTATTACACAAGCAGGGTGGCTGAGATCCCCATGTGTTTATAAAGGGGAAGTTTACCACAGACTTTAAATGTGCTTTTTGTTTGGTACTTTAGCCAGCAAGGCTAAGAAGGGAATACAATTAGGCTTGCTGGTAAAGACTGTGTTTCCTGCCAACTACGCCACTGTCACGCCAACACCACTCGCCTCTAGGCTAGAGGGGCGTGGATTATTGAAGGAACTCTGCTGTATGCTTTTTCAGCTTTTTCTTAAACTATTTCCCTGCAATGCCCTCTGGGAAATGTAGTCCTTATACAGCTTTCTGCATGGTGCACTCATTCAGCTGAATAAGGACTACATTTTTCAGAGGGCATTGCAGGGAAATAGTTTAAGAAAAAGCTGAAAAAGCATACAGCAGAGTTTTCCTTCAATAATCCACGCCCCTCTAACCTGATGGCGTGACAGTACATATTAAGTGTTTCCCGGAAACATCCACGTTATTCCTGCTGAAAAATGATATAAGGATAGGACTTAGAAAATATTCTGCTGTGCACTGCAATGTGTCCCATATAGAAGAATGGTTGTGACAAGTATGTATTGAACTGGTGTGACTGCAGTCTGGAAAAATACAAGATGTAGTCTTAAGGTAGAGGGAGCAGAGGTGAGGGAATGTTGTAAGGTAAAGAAACATTTCTAAACACACTTACAGAAATATTAAGAATAGCAATAATGTTTATTCAGGCTATGCACATATGCTATTTGTGTTAAAGGAGCCAATCTATGGGACCCTAATAATTCCCATGTTCAGAAAAATGGGACTGCTGATGCAGGGATAGTATGGATGTAAACAGGGTAAGGATTCCTTTTGGAGTGAGCAACTGAGATCATATTTGTAGTCCTTGTACCCCGTGCAATTAGGTTATGTCATAGCTGTTATGTATAGGCTCAGGGCATCTTTTGGCAGAATCATGTTTCTGTGACAGAAAGTGTGTGTGTGTGTGTGTGTGTGTGTGTGTGTGTGTGTGTGTGTGTGTGTGTGTTTGTGGTTTGAGGGGTGCACGGGAGGATCTGTTGTGCTCATCTGCAATTCAGGGGGAACACTAAAGCCTGACCAGTATCTGGCCCATATGGATAACTGCAGCGTCATCAGGTGCCAGTGTGATTGGGAAAACAAACTCAGATAGGGTTCACTATAGCCAAATGTCAAAACATATCCCTGTCAATAATAAGGGACCTTCAGAATAAGGGCACTCAACAGTGAAAACAGCACTAATGCATGTCCATGATGCACATTTTGCTGTTGAGCTTGCATTAGTGCTGTTTGTACTGCTGAATGCCTTTATTCTGAGGGTCCCTGTTACTGACAGGGATATGTTTTGACATTTATACTGATTCCTTCTGGATTATTTTACATAGGGTACTCTAATTAGATCAGATGTTGTTGGCAGTGTGATAGGGCAGCCATATATCCTCTATGCCTCACACTGGGAGACATGACTGATGTGCCAACATTCCCCGGATTGTCCCATGCTACCCAGGCCAGGATCAATGAGAGCAGCGAGAGTGGTGATATATCTGGAGTCTGGCTACGTGGTGTGATGGCACAGGGATCTCCCCTCCCATACCCACACAGCCCTGACCAGGGGAGCAATGCCATAAAGCTGGCTGTGGGAAGGCAGATAGAGTTGCCCCACAGATAGCGGATGTATACAGACAGACATATGCCACGATGGGACAGGTGTAGCTGCTGTGAGAACTGCCACTACCCAGATAGGTGGGCCTCAGATTCCATAGCCAGAAGGTCCCTACTACAACTGCAACAATTACTACTGATTATAATATAATATAATATAATTATAAATAATTATTTGTACAGTGCTACAAGATGTACGCAGCGCTGCACAGACACACGTAACAGATGGTCCCTGCCCAGTGGAGCTTACAATCTAGTCAGCACAGACAACACAGCAGCTGTGAACAGGATACATCCAGGGGGATGGTCAAGAAACACAAGGGAGCTTAAGCAGATCTGATCCAACAGCGGCACCAATGAGGTGAGCGCTCAGCTTGGATTTGAGAGGGGCCAGAGACGAAGCATGATGTACAGACTCAGGCAGTTTGTTCCAAGAATATGGAGCAGCAAGGTGAAGGGAGTGATGTCCAGATTTGGCAGTAGAAGGGAAGGGCACAGATAGAAGCAGTGTTCATGGGGAAGGGTATAGGGAGAGATAAGAGGGGAATGGTAGTGCAGAGCAGCAGAATGAGTGTACTTATAGGCCAGAGGCACAAAAAGGATATACATTTGTTGCTCAGCAATATTATGCATCCGTTGGGGATCTGCAAGGTTAGTTTGAGATTTTGTGGACTTGCTAAGGGTCTATCCCTAGAAGTATAAGGCATGCTTGTAGAGATGACCAGGGCAGGAATCACTGGGGCCGGTTCCTAATGCCATGTACCATTTGATGCAAGATAGGTCCTGACATACAGTACATGTTCATATTTACATTCTAGTACCATATTGGGTAGCACTGGGCTTACTCAGCACTGTTCAGGGCATGTGGGGAACTGCTATATGGTCTAGGTTGCAGCAGCTGTCATTTCTCATTGGTATTTATGTCTAGTGTGCATCTGCAAACTACTGTCTGTGATGAGTTGCTTAGGAGATGCATGTTTTTCCCGAGGGGCATGGCATCCATGTGGACGGGCAGGATCCAAAACATGTAACATTTCAGAATTCGGTGGGCACGGGGATGTCCAAAACGTTACCCCACATCTGAGGCATGGGTCCAGCTGAATAGCACTTGCATATGCCCGCCGAACACATCTATCTCCCCGATTCAGGACCTGTGGGCATGTCCAGACCCACGGATGCGGAATTAGGTTCAAAGGCAGCCCGTTTTTGTTTTAGACGTGTCCATGGGCCGGACGTGCACGTTATGGAATTGGGCTCCACGTGTATAAAAATAAAATCAATGTCAGTTCCGATTGCAGTAATACAAAGAAGTGGTCAATTGACTGGATATAGGATCTTGAATTTTCTTGAAACTGGAATAAAAGTGTTTGCAGTCTTTGATATTGAGAGAGTATCATTTTTATGAATTGCATATAGCCTTTTTGGTGACTACCATTGGAACAACATATCATTTATTCAAGGTCCTTATTAATGCAGATATTAACTGATTAAACTTACAAAATCCATCTTGCTCATGCTATTCAAGTCAGTCAAATGCTGATATGCTTGCTGTAACACTGATTCTTGGATTAAGTTTCTTCTGGCAGAGGTTGAAGGCAAATACAAATAGCCTTTATTTTTCTATTTGTACCCATCAAATTTTGAGATATTTCCAGTTATCTTCACAAATTCAATACACATAAAGCACAGCTAAATAAGAAACTACATAAAACTGTCTTTTCAGCTCATAAATAACATACATCTTACCTCTTTAATTATTTATGACCTTGAATCTTTCAAAAATGAAAATGATTGTACACATTTCTTTAATGTAGCCCTTGGTAATTTGCTGTATGAATGGTAAAAATTACAGATAATTTCAACATGCTATTTCAAAAGATAAAACTTTGACAGGTTTGTTTATCTCAAGTGACTGCTTTCTCAATCCCGGGTTACTTTCTTAAAATTAAAATTTAAGGGGAGAGAGATCTGCCTGGTGTGGGAGCAGCCGCGGTGTTTTTTCTTGCCGCGGAGCAAACAGCTGGTTGGAGCCCGGTGCCTGGTGAGTCAGCTGCAGGCACTGAGAGGCCGCCCCTGGAGTGGAGGACCCCCCACGAGCCCTACAAAACCTAGCCAGCGTTGTGTGCTGTTGGAGAGAGATCTGCCTGGTGTGGGAGCAGCCGCTGTGTTTTTTCTTGCCACGGAGCAAGCAGCTGGTTGGAGCCCGGTGCCTGGTGAGTCAGCTGCAGGCACTGAGAGGCCACCCCTGGAGTGGAGGACCCCCCCCACGAGCCCTACAAAACCTAGCCGGCGTTGTGTGCTGTTGGAGAGAGATCTGCCTGGTGTGGGAGCAGCCGCGGTGTTTTTTCTTGCCGCAGAGCAAGCAGCTGGTTGGAGCCCGGTGCCTGGTGAGTCAGCTGCAGGCACTGAGAGGCCGCCCCTGGAGTGGAGGACCCCCCACGAGCCCTACAAAACCTAGCCGGCTTACACGCGGCCGCGTGTTCGCGGCCCGTGGGGGCGTGTTGCAAGGGGCATGTCTTGCTCCTTATGTGCTCCTTTGGTGCTCTTTTGGTGACATAAGAGCTCTAGCAGTTTTGGTTCGTCCATGGGGAAGCGGAAGGCTAAGCCATCAGCCAAGGCACCGTCAGGAGAGGGAGGTAAGGTGTCCGGTCCCATGGACAAACATGTTACTGCCCTTCCGCTTGCTAGCCAGTCTCTGGATGGGGCCTCCTTGAGCCCGGACATCCGGACACCACCTCCTTTCCCTCAGCCTACTCTTTCGTCTACTCCTTTGAAATTAATTTCACCTGCTCTACTTCCGGTGTTAGTTCCAGTGGACCCTGCTGCATCTGAAAATGATTCCTTATCACTTAAAAGTGAGGTGACTCTTGCAGATATTTGGTTAATGCTTCATAAAATTGAGACACGCTTGTCTTCTACTGTCACTTCTCTATGTAATTTCTCACATGATGTTGTTAATAAGGTTAAAGTTATTGATGATCAAATGACCAATTTTGCTGGTTCCCTGACTCTGGTAGATTCTCAACTCCACTCATATCAAGATTCTCATCTTGGTTATCTTAAAGATATTTCTTCTGTTTCCTACAGATTGGAGTTGCTTGAAAATCACCAGCGTGCCAGGAACCTTCGTTTTCTTAATTTTCCATCCACACACTTATTATCACCTGAGATTTTGTTGAAAAAGTATTTATCTGAAATCTTGCATTTGGAGAATTCGGTAGATATTGTGCAAATGTATTCTTTTTTCCCAGGATTAGGGCCTCCGAGCAGGCCAAGGATGATTTTCCTTTGGCTGACTCGGTCGGTCCTAATCTTACTGAGTTTCTACAGGATTCACTTGATATCATCCCAAAGCGATGTACTTTGGTGGTGACCTTCGGGTCTGAATCACTTAAATTGAAGATTATTCGTGCTTATTTCAAGTGCAAAGATGAGTTGTTTTGTGGATACAAACTTCAGGTTTTTCCAGATGTGGGTAAGGCCACCCAGGCCCGTCGGAAGCAGTTTCTTGAGCTTAGAGCTAGAGTGCTTGCGTTGGGGTCTTCATTTTTTTTGAAGTTCCCCTGTCGCTGTTTAGTCACTTATGAAGGTCATGATTATATTTATACTGATGTGGCTTCGCTACGTCAGTTTCTAGTGGATAAGGAAGGTGATGGTGGGCAGGAGGGTGTATAGGTGGGATGGCTTGATTGTTTGGCTCCCTGATTGGAGTTTTGATAACTCCTTTTTTCTTCTATTATATGATTTGCCTCCCTTAGGGGAGTAAAGCGGCTTTCTCTCCCTTGATGTGTTTTGTATATTGGTGTGATATTATGTTCTTGAATGTATCATTTTGAGTGGTATTTGGTTTCTTTTGTATGTTTCTTGCATTTGAGAAAATCTAAATAAACAATTAAAAAAAAATAAAATTAAAATTTAAGTGAAATTCTCATCATAATAAAATAATGATTGTGTATTTTTGTTAATAATTTAATCCTAAAGATCGCATTGCAGGTAAGGATATTAATCATTCATTGTTTTCTTTCAAATCTAAGCTTCTTTGGTTAGGCTATAAGGCATAGCTGGACAAGCTTTTGGGGTCAAGCTGAGTTCTTTCCTTTGGCAACCTATGGAAGAGATCAGAAAAGCAAATGTCTTGCTAGGGACGTGAGATAACCCTCATTTTAGGCATCCCATAAACATTTAGGTAGCAATAAACTCCCAAAAATCTGGAGAGATGACTTGTTATCCAGAAAACCAAGAAGCCACAAGAAGATCCACAAAGTTCCCATCCCATCTCATGACTCTCTTACATGCGAATTCATAAGGCACGTAATCCTGAATTGGATGGACAACACTATTAATCTGCAGATCCCAAAACAAGAATGGCTTTCAGAAGACGCGATCTACCCTTAAGTTATATTACTGTATTTACATCTGATATGCACAATGAATTTGAAATGAAGCAGAAAGTAAATGGACCAATACTCAGCTAGCCCGTAGGTTTTTCAGATGCCACCTGCAATACTTAAAAGACATTATTATATTCACCACTGCAATACGCATCGTCAGAAGTGCTGAATATATGAAGAGATCACTAACCACTGGAAGCTATGTGCATAGCAGTAATATTCAGTCACTATACATATACATTTTAATTTGACAGCTTTTTTTTCTTTAGCAATGGTGGTCATTTTAGAAGCTCTATTTGTGATTTGGGCATTCAGATGTGCAGAACACAAAGATGTCCTCCGAGCCCATTTTAGAAAGCCAGGTATATGGATGTCTCCAGGACGAACACATCCATGTCACACAGGGACATGGTGGAGGTGGGTCTGGGGCGTTCCACAAAAGATACACAAGTGTGCCCCATTTCAAAAATAGCCAGCGCATCGCAACTCATCAGCAATGCCGTCCATGCCTATTTCTGCCCCAGAGCATGAACAGATGTCATAAAAGCTTTCATTTTGCCACTAAAACACCTGGAGGAACTAGAGGAGAATATCACCAATACTTGTCATGATCATAAAGAAAGCGAAGGGTGACTAACTTGATATATTTGTGGACTAGTTTTCAGAGGTAAAACCTTCTTCCTTGAGTCAGGACAGCATGAGCAACAGATGTTGATACTAAAATACATAGAGGAACCAATTCAGCATTTCATAGATTGGGTGGGCAGGAGGCAGTAAGAATGGATGGTTGATCAGAGAGTGACCAGACTGTAAATGTTTATAGTACATTTATTTGTTGAGTCCCTTTGGTGATCAGGCTGTAAATATTTATAGTTTATAATGTGACAGGAAGCCAGTGTTCTTATTGAGTTCTGTCTGGTCATGGCCTTCATCTTTCTTTATCTAAGATAAATTAAAAACAATCTTAATTTAAAAGTGCTAGTTTGAATGCTGTATGGGAATGGAGTTGTAAATTGTGAATTAGACTATGGTATTAGAATTGTCTTACATAGCTTGACTAACTTTCGAGTTTCCAGGTGTTTAAAGGCCCCTTTTCATTACAAATCTTGGAGGACTGTGAGATAGTCAATGATAGTGGAAGAGCAACACTTCAGAATTTGCCGGCTTTAAAATGTCACACTGTGCTCTCTACCTAGCCTCTCCGGTCTCTGCAGAAGCAGAGGTCCCCCCACCATAACTCTCATCATCCCAGTCTCCAATTAATAATTCTTTCTAAAATTTCCATGCAAGTGTCTTGTAAAGTATCATTTTAAGAAATATGGTCTTCTTAAGCTTTGACATTTATCTTCTGTTATTTCTTCTATGACTCTTCCATCTTCTCTTCTGGAAGAGGCCTCCTTTTTTATTTTTGTCAGCAAATAGCTCATTACTTATTCTGCTTTCAATTTTGCTGCAAATCGCTAGTTTGAGATCTGTTTCAGGCGAACATCGCCATACCCCTGATGCAGATAGTGAAACCTGCGGGCAGGTTGGGTACAACTGGCGTGTGAAAGTACGGCATGAAGAAGACGTGTCTGCACATTTGGGAGCTGCAACACTTCAGATAAGTGAAAACCTACAGATGTGAACAAGTAGTGAAGTTTAAGTGTGTGAATCACAACAGCAATAAAAAGTGTGTGAAGAATAACAGGAGCAAACAAATGGACTTCTGTAATTTTGGTAATGTTTACAGCAATGTGTGAGCTAATGAAGTGTTGCACTTACATATGGATCAAAGCAATTTGATGAACATTACAGGGAGAGCGTTCTGGTATAAACTATGAATGAAACGGGAAGGGGTACTGTTGCAGTTTACTGAACACAAGGAACTTCTTTTAAAGAAACACATGATTGTGTTTGGCTGTGAAAGGAACTGACTGAAAATGGGCAGCAAGTATGCTATAACCAGCACGGCTCCCTTAAACCTGATGGTTCCTTAAACCTTTATGATAGTTTTATAGTTTGCAAGTATTTGTGAGACTGGACTCACTAACTTGCATTAACCTGCTTGGGAATTCCCTTAAACAGGAAAGCCAGGGTCTGCAGAAACCAAAACAAATACTGCCACTCTACCAAGCCCATGTAGAGGAAAAATGATGAAAAAGCATATTATTAAGCCAATCTTACCTTTACCAGCATACAGTAGTCCAAGAGGAGGGGCAACATTGGAATGTATGTGTTTGAGGAGGGGCAACATTGGAATGTATGTGTTTCTACACAAGTAGTATTTCTTCTATTAAATGAAGACATTTCTTATGGTAGGGAGTGATTGACAAGCGAATTGGGATCAATCACAAAAACACTAAAGCACTTTAATACTAACATTAAAAACTTTTTATAGGGGAACGGTCTCCTGCATCTACCCTTGTGATCTGGGTGTTCCTGCCTGCCGTGGTTCAAGGAGGAGGGGTCGAGCAGCCGACGTCAACCAGAGTCGGCTTTAAATCTTCAGCTCACCGCGGGAGCGTGCCTGGGAGCGTGTGACAAAAGGGGCATGACCAAAGGGACACATTGCCCCTTCGGTGCCTGGAGGTGCTGTATGGGGAAGAGGAAGAAAAGGATGCAGTCAGCAGCCCCGGCGATGTTTGTTAAGTTTATAGGTCCAATGGATGGAAATGTGCAGCTGTCGGCCCAGAATGCCTCATTTCCTATTAGGGAATTTTTGTTGGAAACTGAGTACAACTTCGGATACATCACCTCCATTGACTTCAGGTCTTACTCTATCTAACAAGAAGGATTGCTCTGGGGCGAGCCCTTCCCCTGTACGATTGGACAGGTATCTTTCCCAGCCGGGATCCTCTAGTTTGACTGATGGTTCACATTTTCCTGTGAAGACTTTGAAACGATTAAATTTTCTGGCTCCTCCAGGGAAGAGTAATGAGCCTAAAGACATATTACTACATGACATCTGGTAAGTTGTCATCCATACTGAGGTGTCTTTATGGTCATCTTTAAACTAGGTTACTCAATTTTCTGCTGAGGTTGTAGCTAAATTCTCTGCACAGGATGCTTGCTTTCAAACGTGCAAGTCTGCTATTTCAGAGTTGAAGGACCAGATGTCTCTTGCTCAAGCGGCTCTTTCTTCTTCTGCGCGAGATAGTTTATCAATTCATCATCAATTGGAAGTGTCAGAGAATTTAGCATGGGCTAGTAATTTAAAGTTTGTTAATTTTCCTTGAACGCATTATTTATCTCTTCTTATTTTATTTCAAATGTATATTAAAGAGATATTGTTAATTGATGAAGTTGAGAAAGTAAGGGTTTCTAATTTGTTTTATGTTCCCCAGGGAACTAAGTCTGCAGCTTCAGGTGAAGGGGAGTTGGAACACTTAGCTGTGAATGAGACGCTTGACGCCTCTGCCTTTTTGGAGTCATCGGATGATAGTATTCCAACACGAGCTCTCTTGGTCGTTACATTTGTTTTTCTATTAGATAAAAATATGATGCTTCATTTGTACTTTTCCAAAAACGATTCTCTTTTTTGTGTTCAAGTGATCCAAGTTTTCCTTGATGTGAGTAACTCTACACAGAAGCACCGCAAGGCGTTTTTGAACCTGAAGCCGTGCGATTTGGTCCTTTGGGCCCTCTTTTTATCTTAAATACCTATGCAAGTGTTTGGTTTTCTACTTCATGATAAATATGATTGTCTTTTTTATCCTGTACAACTGGAAGCTTTTCTGACTGGGAAGGACATTTCAGGTACTTTTCTTCTGTCGGTCCCTCATCAGAGACTTTTGGCAAAACTAAAAAGTCATGGGATAGGAGGCAGTGTACTATTGTGGATCGGGAACTGGTTAAAAGATAGAAAGCAGAGGGTAGGGCTAAATGGCCAATATTCCCAATGGAAAAAGGTGAATAGTGGAGTACCCCAGGGATCTGTACTGGGTCCGCTGCTTTTTGACATATTCATAAATGACCTAGAAAAGGGAATAACTAATGAGGTTATCAAATTTGCAGACAATACAAAACTGTTTAAAGTTGTTAAAACCCAAGAGGACTTTGGAAAACTGCAGGAGGATCTGGATAAATTGGAAATGGCATCCAAATGGCAGATGAAATTTAATGTGGACAAGTGCAAAGTTATGCACCTAGGAAAGAACAACCCACACTATGGTTACACAATGCAAGGTTCCACATTGGGAACCAACACCCAGGAAAAAGATTTAGGAGTCATCGTGGATAACATGTTAAAACCCTCTGCCCAGTGTGCAGCGGCAGCCAAGAAAGCAAATAGAATGCTAGGTATCATAAGGAAAGGAATGGAGAACAAAACAAAGGATATTATAATGCCTCTGTATCGTTCCATAGTACGACCGCACCTTGAATATTGTGTGCAATTCTGGTCGCCATATCTTAAAAAGGATATAGCGTTATTAGAAAAAATACAGAGAAGAGCCACCAAAATGGTAAAGGGGAGGGAAGGCTACTCCTATGAAGAGAGGCTACAAAGGTTAGGGCTCTTCAACCTGGAAAAGAGACGGCTGAGGGGAGATATGATAGAGGTCTATAAATTAATGAATGGAGTGGAACGGGTAAACGTAGATCGATTGTTTACGCTATCAGAATATAGAAAGACTAGGGGACATGTAATGAAGCTACAGGGTAAACTATTTAAGACAAATAAGAGAAAATATTTTTTCACTCAACGTGTAATTAAACTCTGGAATTTGTTACCGGAGGATGTAGTAAAGGCTGTTAGTGTAGCTGGGTTTAAAAAAGGTTTGGACAAGTTCCTGGAGGAAAGGTCAATAAACCATTATTAAAAAGGGACCCAGGATCAATGCTTGACCCAGTACAAGCATTGTGGAACCTGTGTCTTTTGGCATATCTGTCTGGCTTTCACAAATCTTAGGAGAAAACCTCAAAGTTTAAATTTTAATAGCTTTCTCTTTAGAGTCACAAGGCCATTGGTCATTGGCAGAGAGATGATAAAGCCCACCATTTTGTAAACAGTCTTAAAAGCTTCACATCTATCTGGGGACAGTAGTTGTCAGAGAAATCCCCTATTAATCTTCTTTATAGAAAAGGCAAAAGGCATTTGACACCTTGTAAAAGTTTAGAGAGCTGGTTAATACGATAATGGTGTATTATACCAAGAGGTGTGTTTACTGCACTGCGCTACCTGTTAACATGGCTGAGAGCACATGCTATCAGTGAAGGGAAAAAGCAGATAGAACAGTGATTTTCTGTGCTTTCCGCAGAGCTGCGGGATATAAGCAGAGAGTGGGTGTGTCTGCAATGTGTAGCTACCGCAGGCATTAGCAGCACATATTCACTTTCAAAGTTGCAGACGGCACGGTTGCAGATAATACCACCTCAATAAGTGGCATTATTTGCATCCACGGTGCTTCTGGGCCACCCTCTTTGCAATTTCAGTGTGCTATCTACTGGGGAAATGCTGTGCTCGCTCCCAACAGATAGCACAACACGTTTGCGGCTGACACGGCACTATTTGCACTATAATGGTGCATTAGCGACAAAAGCCTACTGCTTTACTAAACATACTCCTCACTTTCCTCCATCATTTTCTAATATTATTAAACCTAGTTTTATATTTTAAAACAGAAATGCAAAGCAATGCCCTATATATGTGTGGCTTCCCTTTTAAGTTGTAGGCACATTGTGGGATTACAAATACACAATTTCTTGAAGTTTAAAGGAGCAACACCCTATGAAATAGCTGGTGAGGCAAAATACAGCAAGTGTCGAGGGCCTTAGGGGTATGTTTACTAATCAGCGGGGCAGCGGCTCTGATATCGCACTGAAATCACTACCTCTGTTTAGTAAACATACCCCTAGAGTTCTTAAAAATTTTGGAAATGAATAAGCTATAAAATATGCCCTTTTTTCTGAGAACATATTTCTATTTGATATTGTATTTATTTACATGGTTTGGGAAGTTTTATACTAAAAATGGTCCAGAAAGTGGAATGTAATAATTAGACTGTAGCTGACATACCACTGGCACAATATTTGTTGAAAAACTAGTGAAACTGGTGTCAGCATGTCTGTACACACTGTCTCATAGCTAAGAAGATTGTTTCTTTCTTAACCTGGGTTGTATATTAATATTTTATTTGCTATGAGATTGACTCTACTTCTCATTCTTTTTTCTGTCATGTTTTGGCCTCTTTCTCTATACGCATTAGTAAGTGGCATTATGCTCCTGGCTGGAAAGGCTGAACCTGAATTATGAAAATCTGAACTTATATATAGAAATGCTTTGAGTTTATCTCTTTGGCTGGGTTTTGTAAAAAAAATGGCAGTTGAATAGGCAGTAGCGACCTAGGAGATTCCCACGATGATAGAGTCGTTACATTTTGCCTGCCATATGCTATAGTAAATATTTTTAATAAGGCTTTTAGAAATCTTTTTATTTTTGTGGGGTTTTTGTTGTTTTTGTTTTATTTGCTTATAGTGAGAAAGGAGCCACGGGATTCTCCTGCTCCTTTGGGCTTCTAGTGTAATCAGAACCATGGCCGGGATCCTGCACAATGAGCCTTCATTCACGGCTACCCAGGAAATTTTATGTTTTTTAAAATCTACTCCCAGCTCGCCTAGTTCAGACTTTGCTGCGACAGGCCTCAGCTGGAGAGCATGCAGGACCCCTGCAATTCTGGAAACTAGAAACAGTGAGGAAAATGATTGGGACGATGGGCACCGCCTCTGCAGAATCCCCATTCCTGGATGTCCTGGAAGACAGAAGACCTGAACCAAGGACGAAGTCCAGATCATCAGCAGAGCAATGTCCAGCCCCACCACTGAGCCTCCATTTTGCTATTTTAAAATAACAGTACTGTATACAAATGTCGAAAAATCACCAATAATTACTCTAAACAATGCAGTCATAAGACAGAGCATGAAAACAGGCTACGTATCGATGAGACATTTTTAAGAGACCTTCAAATGGGCATTACAGTATATAACAACACTAAAAAATAGCCCTTAGCACCATTATTGCTCTCCAAAATGTGCTTTTTATTCCAATTTTAATTTATTATAATTTTTTAAAACTTATTAAATATATAATCAAAACCAATCTTTAAAAATGAATTAAATAACTACTTACAGTATCTGCCTAAAGAAAATCCTGACATGAATTCATGTTTCAGGCTCAGAAGGAGCCTTGCTTCAGGGGCAATTCTATGAAAAAAACAGAACACATGTACTCAAAACTGGCTACTCAGCGACCAGTACTCATAGCTCTTCAAACGTTGCTGAAGAAAGAGGAAGTGACATCAGAATTTATAGGAGTGGAGGAGTGGCCTAGTGGTTGGGGCAAGGTACTTCAGGCCGGAAGGTCGGGGGTTCAAATCCCACTAGAGGACAGCAACCTTGGGCTGGAAGGACTGAGGTTTCTAGTCCCACAGGTGCTCCTTGTGGTCTTGGGCAAGCCACTTAACCCTCCATAGCCCATGTTCCCTGTAAAATAGTTATCTCCAAGTTATAATGCCCTGTTCAATGTAATTTCAGTTTGTTCAATGTAAACCGCACTGATGCAGAATAGCGCAGTTTATAAGAGAATGTAAATAAATAAATATAGAGAGGATAGCAAGCACATGGCTAATTGGAATCAGAGGCAATGCATTCACGGTAATGTCAACCACTCAAACTCTTGCTTCAGTCCATAAGGAGTAACAGATTGCAGATGATAAATCCATTGCTGCTCACACAAGTTAAGCAATTGCTCAGAATTACCACCCTTCCAATGTTCTGGCACCACATCAATTACTCACCAAGTAAACGCCTTACTAGCATGTTCACAGTCCATAAAATGAGATACCAAGGGAGCGTTAACAGTCCCAGTGTTTAGTCTACTAAAATGTTCAGTCAGATGCACTTTTATTTGTCGCTTAGTGCAGCCAACATACATTTTTGGGCAAGTGTACATGATTATGTATATCACAAAACTAAATGAGCACGAAGTCTGATGCTGAGATTGATATATTTTTTTGGACATAGGGTGAATCCAAGAGGACCCTGATCTAGTGTTTACACAATATTGACAGTGCATACAGGGTTCATGACCACATTTTCCCAAATTCTTCATAAGGGAAAGCTGCAAACATTCAGCAATATTGCGCCCACGATGAAAAGCTATCCTCAGAAGATCAGTCAAATCCTGATGCATAGCCAATACCTTCCAATGAGCATGAATCAACTGAGTGACTTTATGGACTGTGCACATGCTAGTAAGGAGTTTACTTGGCGAGTAATTGATGCAGTGCCAGAACATTGGAAGGGTAGTAAACATAATGATCTCTTATATCTCAACAAATAGGTGTGACCTACACGGAGCGCTGAGTAGCCAGTTTTGAGTACATGTGTTCTGTTTTTTCATATTATTGCCCCTGAAGCAAGGCTCCTTGGGAGCCTGAAACACAAATTCATGTCAGGATTTACTTCAGGCAGATTAGTTATTTAATTCATTTTTTTTTAAATTGTTTATTTAGATTTTCTTGAATACAAAAAAATTACAAACAAGATACAAACCAGCAATCAGTTAAATTCAATGAATAATATACCATACACATTATACAAAACACATCAAGAAAGAGAGAAAAGCATCATTCACTCCCAAAGGGACTAAAAGAAAAGAAGAAAAAGGAGTTATAAAACTCCATGACAGGGAGCCAATAAATAAAGCCATCCCACCTAAACATCCCTCTACCCACTGACACCCTCTTTTTCCACAAGAAACTGACGCAAAGAAGCCACATCAGTATAAATATGATCATGACCTTCATAAGTTATTAAACAACGGCAGGGAAACCTCAAGAAAAAAGAAGCCCCTAGAGCCACCACTCTAGCTCTAAGCTCGAGGAACTGCTTCCGTCGAGCCTGTGTAACCCTACCAACATCTGGGAAAACCTGAAGTTTGTACCCACAAAACAACACATCCTTGCGTTTAAAATAAGCACGAATAATTCTTGATTTAAGTGATTCGGAACCAAATGTCACCACCAAAGTACACCGCTTTGGGATGACATTGAGTGAATCTTGTAGAAACTCTGTGAGATTAGGGCCAACTGAATCAACCAAGGGAATTTCATCCTTAGTCAATCCCAAGGGCCCAAATTTAGGAGAAAAAGAATACATTTGCACAATATCCACAGAGTCAACCATATGCAAGACCTCAGATACATACTTTTTCAGTAAAATCTCAGGAGATAACAAGTGAGAAGACGGAAAGTTAAGAAAACGAAGGTTCCTTGCACGCTGGTGGTTCTCAAGAGCCTCTAATCGATAAGAGACAGAAGAAATATCTTTAAGATAACCCAAATGGAAATCTTTATACGATTGAAGCTGAGAATCCACCAGGGTTAAGGAGCCCACAAAATCAGTCATTTGTTCATCAATTACTTTAACCTTAGTGACAACATCATGTGAAAAACTGCACAAAGAAGTAACTGTAGTAGTCAAACGTGTCTCAATTTTCTGAAGCATTGACCAAATATCTGAAAGAGTCACCTCACTTTTAACAGGAAGTAAATCATTAACAGGTGCTGGAAGATCCACAGGGACTAATACAGGAGAAATAACCCGTGCCAATAACTTCAAAGGCGTGGATGCACAAGAGGGCTGAGGGAAAGGAGGTGGTGTCCGGATACCCGGGCTTAAGGAAGCCCCTTCCAGAGACTGGCTAGCAGGTGGAAGGGCAGTTACATGCTTGTCCATGGGACCGGACACCTTACCTCCCACTGCTGACGGCGATTTAGCTGTTTCCTTCGCCTTCCGTTTCCCCATGAACAGGCACACAACTGCTGGTGCTCGTGGAACCACCAAAGAGCACCAAAGGAGCACACAAGGAGCAAAAACTTGCCCCTTGTAACACGCCCCTTATAACGCGACCCCGCAGGCCGCGAACACGCAGCCGCGAGTAAGCTTACTGTGAGTTTGTAGGGCTCGTGGGGGGTCCTCCACTCCAGGGGCGGCCACACTCTGCCTGCAGCTGACTCTAGCAGGCACCGGCTCCAGCCGACCACGTTGCTCCGCGGCAAAGAATTACCGCGGCTGCTCCCACACACAGCTGATCTCTCTCCCTTAATTCATTTTTAAATATTGGTTTTGATTATATATTTAAAAAGTTCTAAAAATTTCTAATAAATTAAAATTAGAATAAAAAGCTCATTTTGGAGAGCAATGATGGTGCTAAGGGCTATTTTTTAGAGTTGTTATACACTATAATGCCCATTCTGAGGGTCTCTTAAAAATGTTGTATTAATACGTAGCCTATTTTTAGACTATGTTGTGGTGACAATGTTTACAGTACTTAGTGGTAATTTCTGAATATCGATTTTTGAAGTTTCTGATAAGATTACAATATTGTTAGTAGTATACAAATGTGGAGCATTGATACATTGGGGCCTTCTACTAACATTTAGTTTGAGTTATCTGCCACACCCATAGGAATAAAATGGGCTGTGCAGCAGACAGCTCGAGTTATGAATTAGTAAAAGGGGCTCATTAGTGTTTTTTGAAGGTTGCTAAATACTTTACATATGACAGTTCTATTGGACAAGATTGCAAAAAGAAAATAAATGTACTACTATGATCCGCAATGGCACGCAGGATAGCAAATAGTATTAGAAATAGTTTGGCACATTGTCAACTAGATTTCTTTCAATAGGCAGTTGGTTAAAATTATTTAAAGCCTGACATATATAAGGTAAAAAGGTATTATTGTACCTAATATGCAATTTAAAAAGAAGAAATCTAGAAAATCCAAATGTAAATAAGTCTATAGCTAATAAAAGCCAAAAAGTTTAAAAAAAACCCAGCCTAAACAATAACATTGAAAGAACAGAAAAGTAGGAAATAGTGTACAAGAAAAATAAACTGGTGATATTTTAAATAATTTAATAAAAGTCAAGGCCAGTGCTAGGGTTTCACGTGCTTCACCCCAACCTATAAATTGGTGTCCCTCCTCCTTCATTAACTGATGATCCATGGCCGCACCCAAATGCTGTTTTGAAAACACCTTAGTTCTTAATGTTTTTCACTTTTTGCTGTTTTATTTTTCTCATTTTTCAGTTTTTATCACTCATTTTTTTAATTCTTCATTTTTTTTATTATCTGCATTTTGGTGCCACTAAATATTGTCACATACAGAGGCGCACTTTGCCCCCCCCCCCCCCCCGACTTCCTTTTGCTTACTGATAACAAACAAAAGTCTGAGTGGGGAAGATAGAAGAATCCCTGAAAGCAGCAAAAATGGCTTCCAGTGGCTGAATGCAAAAATCTACCATCCTGAACAAAACTATCCAAGAAAGATGCATATTAACCTTTATTTCTCTCCTGTACATGAGAGCCTAAGGCAAGTAAAATAACTGCCTCCAGGTTGCAACACGCAACAGATGATGCCTCTCTAATCAATAAGAACCGTGTTACCATTTCTCATTTGAGATGTCCTTTTGGCTGCTAAGGCATGTAATGGGAAATGTTCTGTGCTCTCAGTGGTCTTGATTTACAGCTTATGTGAAAGTCCAAAAAGCTGCCTATTTTATAAAAGCAACATAGCTATCTATATGTCTTTATAAAACAGGCTCCCAGATCCAGCCCCAACAGCACACAAATGCCAACACACCAATTTACACCCTCTGTAAATGTGCAAATGTGTGCATGCACCCTGCCGATATACACAAATGTTTTGTAAAATACATTCATACATCGTAAGTTCACCTTTGCTCCACCCAAAGTACACCCTTGGCAATGCCTATCCCGAGATGACATAAACATAGGCACACACTTTCCATTTGTGAATTTTCTATGTGCTTGTGTGCAGTTGCAGAATTTTATAGAAGCTCTTTCTGCATGTAAAATAGGCTTACCTGCTGCACCTTTCATTAGGCCTTCTCTGCTCATAAGAGTTCAATGGAGATTCTTGAATCTTTTTCATTTTTGGCCACATTTTCAGATGATGTTCAGGTACAATAAGCTTCACCTTCTGGGGTAAGATGAAAGTGTGGTTATTTAATAGTGGTAGAGGAGAAGTAAAATGTTTGACCGCTCGAGGAAAGGGGGAATAAATATTGCATTTTGCCTTTTTATGGTTGATTAGTTTGCTCTACCTTGCATTGGTTGTGATGAAAAGGTGTGTATATCGTTTGGAAATTACATCAATAAATAAATTCCCAAGTAGCTTATAATCTAAGGTGGCCATTTCAAAAGCCTTAGTCGTGATTTGGACACCAGAAAACAAGCATATGGATGTCCAAATCACAGAGACATCCTCGGAGCCATTTTACAAATGGCTTTTAAAGACACCTCCAGTGCGGGGACAGCCAAGTAGGCAAGTGGTGTGGTAGAGGCACGTCTGGGGTGGTGTGCTGAAAGCAGATCTGGGTGATACAGGGTCAACAAGATGTCTTCACTCAATTTCAGAGATGTCAGGAACCCTGTCCAAGTTTAGTCCTGCTCTAGGCAGGTGTAGGCATTGGGAAAGTGCTTGTTTTGGCTATAAAACATCCAGAGGGTGTAGAGAAGACAGCATTCCACCATCCCCACCACTCTGCATGGTCACAGTGATAGCAGTAGTGAAATCTGAGGCCTGGCTTCCCTGCTTCTAGCCCAAAACTCTAACCATTACGCTATTCCTAGAGGTCTCCAGTCTTGAATACTATTCTGGGGACATCTATGTAGGCCGCCTACAGGCATCCATATTGGGCATGCCTACATTTCTGAAATCATGCCTGAACTTTGAGATGCCAGCTTTTTTTTCAGATGTTCTAGCTTGGACATCTGAGATTGTACTTGAACATCATTTGTAAAATGTTCTTTTATGTGGGTATTCGAGGCAAACGGAGATATGAAGGCCCATTTTAAAGAGGAAAATTGAGATGTCCAAGTCAGGGACACACACAATTCCCCCAGTATTTTACAAATATGGAGCATTTTGTAAAATACCTTGAAGTACATGGCAAATACAAGATTATCAACACAGCCAGAGGAAGCAGTGATTTTAAAAAGTTGCACATGGGAAAAGAATGTCCTGTTATCAACCAACTGTGTATGAGAGCAGGTGTCCAAAACTGCTGCTCCTGCCATCCACACACCCTCTCACCCCTACTCCCCTCTCTTGTTTCCATTGGCTATACTCAGCACAGAACCAACATTTCTTCTACCGCCACACCTCTCCATCTGTGCTGGCTCTGCGAGCAGGGCTGTACCAAGAGCTGTGCAAGTGCTGTGGCCGCACAGGGTACAAACACAAAAGGGGGTGCTGATATCACCACTAGTCTTCCAGGAAGCTCAAGAAGAGTGAATTACTGAACGAGCTGGATGGAAGGAGGACACCAGATTCGTTAGTCGCACAGGGCACATTTCTAGTTTGCTACTGTCCTGCCTGCAAACATATCCAAAACTGAAGGGCTGACACTCCTTGCTTTCATGAATTTTAAGATCAGCATAGAGGAGGTGCTGGCCAGTACGTTTTGAGCATGACAGGGCCACAGACAGGGCCAGCCCAAGCATTTCTGCCACCCTAGACAGAAACCCCGGCCTCATCACCCTACCCTAGATGCTGCCGATTCCATCTCGGGAGGGGGAGGTGGGCAGCGGCAGCAGCAGTATTTCAAAAAGTGGCATGAAAAAGCTGCCAATGCTCGCCTCCCCCCTCAAATCAAATCAGCAGTAGCTGGCGGAGGGGGGGGAGGGGTGGGGAGGGGGCCAGCCAGTCATGTGTGCTGCTGCTGCTTTCCACCCAGGCCGCCCAACCTAGGCAGCTGCCTAGCTCACCTTGTGGAGGGGCCAGCTCTGCTCACAGAGCCAACATTACTGGGAAGGAACAGAGAGGCATGGGTTTCCACTGTTCCTCCAGTTCTCCCATCTGGGCAGATCTACCGAGGTTCAGGTGCAGTGTGCGCAGTCACCCGGGGGAACCTGTGTGGCCACTCACACACATATGTCTACTTATGTATCTAGCATTCAGCGCACACCTTAGGCCAGTTACATTCAGGTACTACAGGTATTTCCCTGTCCCTGGAGAGCTTACAATCTCATTTTGTACCTACGGTAATGAAGGGTTAAGTGACTTGCCCAAGACCACAAGCAGTATCAGTGGGATTTGAACGCTGGTCTCTCTGGGTCCCAGTGTGCAGCTCTAATTAGTAAACTACTCCCCATGCAGTTAGCGCTGTAGGAAGCACCTCACTGCACTAAGCCTGCAGTCGCAATTAATGAGCCTGTACTTACCGCCACCCACTGAAGTGACAGTAAGTGCAGGACTCCTGTGCTAGCCACTATGTGCAGGCTATGCCCACTCTGCACTCCTAACCTACCCTCACTAACCATTAGTGCGCATTAGTAAACATGCCTCTATGTGCAGATACCAGTAAATAAAAATGTTTTTTTAGATATCCAGGTTAAAAACATGTCATATTCTAAATACCTGCTCTCCATGTCTAATCTTGGGAATACATTACTGATGTTTAATGGCACAGAAACAGTGTGTCAGCTTGGATGACTAGTACCAAAGAGATTCTGCTGCTTCACAAATACTGCTAAATCATAAGGCTGCCAGCAAAATAAGATCAGAAAGAATATTTTAAAACAGCTTTTTTTTTGTTGTTATTTGCTTTAATATTCAAGCATACACAGTTATTACAAGCAGAATCAGAGGGAAGGAAATGAGCAAAAAAAAAAAAAACAGTTGTAAAAAACAGTGCTGAGAAAAATGTTGTTCCACATCATAAGAACATAAGATATGCCATACCGGGTCAGACCAAAAGTCCATCAAGCCCAGTATCCTGTTTCCAACAGTGGCCAATCTAGGTCACAAGTACCTAGCAATTGCCCCAAAAGACACAGGTTCCTCAATGCTTATATTGGGTCAAGCAGTGATATCCCGGGTTCCTTTTAATAATGGTTTATGGACCTTTCCTTCAGGAACTTGTCAAAACCTTTTTTAAACCCAGCTACGCTAACAGCTTTTACTACATCCTCCGGTAACAAATTCCAGAGTTTGATTACACGTTGAGTGAAAAAATATTTTCTCTTATTAGTCTTGAATAGGTTACCCTGTAGCTTCATTGCATGTCCCCTAGTCTTTTTATATTCTGATAACGTAAACAATCGATCTACATTTACCCGTTCCACTCCATTCATTAATTTATAGACCTTTATCATATCTCCCCTCAGCCATCTCTTTTCCAAGTTGAAGAGCCCTAACCTTTTTAGCCTCTCTTCATAGGGGTATCCTTCCATCCCCTTTACCATTTTGGTGGCTTTTCTCTGCACCTTTTCTAATAACGTTATATCCTTTTTAGGATACAGCGACCAGAATTGCACACAATATTCAAGGTGCGGTCGCACCATGGAATGATACAGAGGCATTATAATATCCTTTGTTTTATTCTCCATTCCTTTCTTTATGATACTTAGCATTCTATTTGCTCTCTTGGCCACCACTGCATACTGAGCGGAGGGCTTTAACATGTTATCCACGAACTATGCCTAAATCTTTTTCCTGGGTGGTGGTTCCTAATATGGAACCTTGCATCGTGTAACCATAGTTTGGGTTTTTCTTTCCTAGGTGCATAACTTTGCACTTGTCCACATTAAATTTCATCTGCCATTTGGATGCCCAGTCTTCCAATTTATCAAGATCCTCTTGCAATTTTCCACAATCCTCATGGGTTTTAACAACTTTAAATAATTTTGTGTCATCTGCAAATTTGATGACCTCACTCCTTATTCCCATTTCCAGGTCATTTATGAATAAGTTAAAAAGCAGCAGACCCAGCACAGATCTCTGGGGTACACCACTATTCACCTTTCTCCATTGGGAAAATTGGCCATTTAGCCCTACCCTCTGCTTTCTATATTTTAACCAGTTCCTGATCCATAATAGTACACTGCCTCCTATCACATGACTTTTTAGTTTTGGCAAAAGTCTCTGATGAGGGACCTTGTCAAAGGCTTTCTGAAAGTCCAGATACAGTATATCAACTGACTCACCTTTGTCTACCTGTTAATTCACATCTTCAAAAAAACATAACAGATTAGTAAGACAAGATCTTCCTTGTCTAAAGCCATGTTGGCTGTCTCCCATTAAGCCATGACTATCTACATATTCAGTAATTTTGTTCTTTATGATGGTTTCTACCATTTTTCCCGGTGCTGACGTCAGGCTCACCTGTCTGTAGTTTCCCAGATCACCCCTGGAACCCTTTTTAAAAATTGGTGTTACATTGGCGATCCTCCAATCTTCAGTTATTACAGATGATTTTAATGATAGTTCAAAGATTATGAATAGCAGTTCTGTAATCTCATATTTCAGTTCTTTCAACACCCTTGGATGTATACCATCCGGTCCAGGTGATTTGCTATTCTTCAGTTTATCAAATAGTTGTAATACATCTTCCCGATGTATCGATATTTCTTTAAATTCTTCCGCAGTATCACCTTTATCACTTTAGTCATGGTAACATCCCTACATTTCTCAGTAAAGACTGAAGCAAAGAATTAATTCAGTCTCTCCACTTTGGCCTTGTCTCCTCTTAGTGCCCTTTTTACCCCCCTCTATCATCTAATGATCCAACTGATTCTCTCAGAGATTTTTTGCTATGAATGTACTTTAAAAAAGTCTTTATTATGCGTTTTTGCTTCCACAGCAAGTTTCTTCTGAAATTTTCTGTTTGCCTGCCTTATCAATGCCTTGCATCTAACTTGCCAGTGCTTGTGCTGTTTCCAGTTTTCGCCATTTGGCTCTTTTTTTCCACTTCCTGAAAGATGCTCTTTTGGCTACAACAGCCTCCCTGACCTCACCTCACCTTTAAACCATGCTGGCAGTTTTTTGGACTTCCTTCTACTTTTCTTAAAGCGTGGACTACAGTAGGTCTGGGCTTCCAAGACAGTATTTTTAAACACCACCCAAGCTTGATGTAAGTCTTTAACCTTTACAACTGCTCCTTTTAGTTTTTTCTTAACTATTTTCTTCATTTTATCATAGTCTCCCTTTCGAAAGTTAACCGGTAGTACTGTGGATTTCCTTACCATTCCTCCTCCATTAATTAAATCAAACACGATCTTCCTATGATCACTATTGCCAAGTGGCCCCAACACCCTTATCTCTTGCACCAGATCTGGTGTTGCACTAAGGACTAGGTCCAAAATGGTTTCCCCTCTGATCAGTTCATGAAACAGCTGCTCTAGGAAGCAGTAATTTATTTCAACTAGAAACTTTATCTCCCTAGCATATCCTGCAGTGACACACTGACCCATTCAATACCAGGGTAATTGAAATCGCCCATTATTATTATTGCGCTGTAACTTTTGTTAGCTCCCCTGATTTCTTTGTACATTTCATCATCCATTTGTTCATTCTGGCCAGGCGGTCAATAGTACACCCCCACTGCCATCGCCTTCCCCTTTTTACATGGAATTTCAATCCACCTGTGTAACTCAAAGCCCTCTCTAACATAGAGCGTAACCCCTCCACCAATTTGATCAGCTCTATTATTATGATATAGTTTGTACCCAGGTATCACAGTGTCCCACTGGTTGTCCTCCTTCCACCATGTCTCTGAGATACCAATCATATCTAACCTCTCATTTAGTGCTATATATTCTAACTCTCCCATCTTATTTTTTAGACTTCTAGCATTTGCATACAAGCATTTTAGAGACTTTATTTTATTCATATTAATCTGGCTATCGGTAGGCAGCGGTAATTTGGAATCTTTGTTCCGTACTCAAGGGCATTTGGGCTACTTTTGTCTTTATTGGAACTTCTCTGCTGATATGACCTAACTTCATTTTTTGGTAGTATCCTTCAAGGATACATTGTTCCGACCATGCGCTTTTGGGCAACTGTCAGGTCTCCCCTATTATCTAGTTTAAAAGCTGCGCTATCTTCTTTTTAAAGGTTAATGCCAGCCACCTGGTTCCATCCCGGTTAAGGTGAAACCCATCCCTTTGGAAGATCCCCTCCTTTTCCCAGAATGTTCCCCAGTTCCTAACAAATCCAAAACCCTCATCCTTGCACATCCATGCATTGATACTCCGAAGCTCTGCCTGCCTTTTGGGTCCCGCGCAAGGAACGGGAAGCATTTCAGAGAATGATACCCTGGAAGTTCTGGATTTCAACTTCCTACCTAAAAGCCGAAATTTAGCCTCCAGAACCTCCCTACCACATTTTCCTATGTCATTGGTACCAACATGTACCAAGACAGCAGACTCCTCCCCAGCACTATCTAAGACCTTGTCTAGGTGGCGTGTGAGGTTTGCTACCTTCGCACCAGGCAGGCATGTTACCAGGCAATCCTCACGTCCACCAGCCACCCAGTTATCTATATGCTTAATCGAATCACCAACTATAAAGGCTATCCTATCCCTTCCCTCATGGACACATGGCCCTGGAGTAACTTCCTCAATGCAAGAGGGTTTTACATCACCTGGAGGACAGGTCCTAGCTACAGGATCACTTCCTGCCACACCAGGGTGATGCTCTCCTGTCATGTGACCTCTCTTCTCCATGGGAACAGGGATGCTGCCAGACTGGAGGTGGGACTTCAGTACTATATCCCTGTAGGTCTCATCTATGTACCTCTCTGTCTTCCTTATGTCCTTCAAGTCTGCTACTCTAGCCTCCAGAGATCGGACTCGTTCCCTGAGAGCATAGAGCTCCTTGCACCAAGTGCACACATAAGTCCCCTCACCAAGTGGGAGAAAATCATACATGTGACACTTAATGCAAAAGACTGGAAAACCCCCATCTTGCTGCTGGACTGCTGTCTGCATCTTAGTTTTAAGGTTGTGTTTAGGTATTTAAGTTCTTTACCTACTAAGGTTGGTAGGGACAGTTATACTAATAAAACTACATCTAATATGTTTAATGCACTTTGTTCACCTGAAGCTTAATTAATCTCAGGTCCTTAATGTATGCCTGATGAGGGCAAACAGCTGCACCTGAGAGTGAATATGGCACCTCCTTTCCTTTGAGAGGTTTATGCACCTATAAAGCTATAATTATCCCAGGGGTAGGTGGGTGCTGGGGAGGGAGGGAAAAAGACTTATTAAAAGCTGGCTGCTACACAGTATCCTGTCCTGTGCTTCTTAGGTAATCTGTGACCAATTTCCAGAGGAAGTCCCACAGTCCTTGCTTGGATAGAGGGAGTCTTAAGTTCTAAATTTAAACAGAAAGCTCTTTGCTGCTACTAGGCCCTGACTGACTTAACAAATGAACTGGGTTCACAGATTAATCAGCTTTAATCTAAAAAATTCCTTTTTCCCCAAGATTTAGAAAAATTCCCAGAAGTAAATACTTACAATTGCAAATCTCTCTCCAGAAGTAGCAGTCCTCTTTTGTAGTCACATTTGCCTCTCCCTGTAAAAGCACAGAAATAAAGGTTAAGAAATAAAATCAACAAAATATCTTATTTACAACCTTTCTTGATTAGTTTTCCATTGTTAACACACCCTGCCTTAGGTTAGAATGGAATTAACAAAAGCTGGCATTATCAGAAAATGTTAAAGGGGTTAGTTTAGAAGGCTTAATATGACCACTTACAGGTGTGAATTACACCCACATGTAAATAGCCATTTTAGATAAGGTTTATTGTATATATAGATGTCCATACCATGTCGAAAGCAGATGGAGGCATGTTAGGGACATGGCCGGGGTAGGAGCAAAATCCACATATGAATTCTTCATTTCATATAGGAAATGTATGCGCAAGCCCAAAATTAGACACAGTCGTCATGTCTGGGTTTACGCCTGCTCCCTGACACAAACAGACCTTTAAAAAGCACTCTTTTGGCCAGCCCTTTATAGGAAGGATGAAGGGGGATACTCCCTCAGTCCGCCAATATTTATTTCCCCTCCAAAATTAAATGAGACAAAACTACAGGCCTTTTAAGTTAAGAGCAGCTGTACATCTAGGGTTGAAATGCCGACGCTTACACATGTAAATGACCAGGACGGCTCCGTAGATTTTTCCCATGTGTATATTTTTTGAGATGGTCCCTCCCACTGCACCTGGATGTCAAACCCCATGTGTTACTCCATGTCCTTCTGTCTGCAGACCAATTTTAAAAATCATGTCCAGTCTGAGGGGCGGAGGTAAGAACATAAGAACCAAAGATATGCCCTACTGGGTCAGACCAAAGATCCATCAAGTCCACTATCCTGTTTGCAATAGCTGCCAATTCAGGACACAAGTACCTCGCAGAATTCCAAAAGGTAGACAGATCCCATGCTACTTATCCCAGGGGTAAGCAGTGGATTCCCCTAGTCCACTTTAATAATGGCTTATGGATTTATCTTCCAGGAACTTGTCCAAACCTCGTTTAAACTCAGCTATACTAAAAGCTTTTACTACATCCTCCAGCAATGAATTACACAGTTGGATTATGCTTATCTTTATCTTTATTGTCATTTGATATACTGCCCTAGGCAGCAAGGCAGCAGAGCGGTTTACAAAAATCTAAAGAAAAAATAAAGAAAAGGAAAAGAACGCTAATCATATATAGGACAGGGCAGAAAAGAAGGAGAATGAAGAAGAGAGCAATGGGTGGACGGGGAGGGGAGGAGAAGAACTCAGACTAAGATGGGAACGAGCTAAGAGGGAGACTGCTCAGGAGAAGGGGAGGGAAGGTCATAAGTCAACTGAAACAGGTGTGTTTTGAGCTGAGTTTTAACCGGAGAAAGGAGATCTCTCTATGTGGTGAGGCAGGTAGGGAATTCCATAAGGCAGGGGCAAGAAAAAAGAAAGCAGAATGATGCATTTTTGCTGCAAATGTGCACGAGAAACTGAGGGGAGGGCCAAGCGGTGAGTGTGGAGGGATCTGAGGAGATGGTGGGGGGGAGTGAAAATGAAGAAGGTCAGCCAAATATTGTGGTATGCCTGTGTGGATTGCCTGGTGAGTGGATATGAGAATTTTGTAATTTATGCAAAATTTTATGTGAAGCCAGTGAAGTCGGATCAGAGTGGGAGTGATGTGCTCACGGTGCGAGGCGGAAGTGATAATCCGGGCTGCTGTATTTTGAAGAAGTTGCAATCGACGAAGTTGGTAATTGGGAAGACTGGCAAGGGCACTGTTGCAATAATCTATTCTAGAAATTACTAGCAATAGGAGGGTAGTAAAGGAGTGCTGGTTGAGAGAAGAATGAAGAGCATGGGTCCGACAGAGGAAGAAGAAAGACCGTTGGACAAGGGAGGAAATGTGGCCATGAAATGACAGAGAGGAATCTAGAATGACCCCAAGATATCGGAGGGAGTGAACAAGGGGGACTGGGGAGTGGAACAGAGAAGGGGCTATTGTGGGTCGAGGGATATTAAAGGTGAGCCATATTGCGAAACATTTGGAGGGATTGAGAGAGAGACACATTTGGAATGAAGCCAGTCAAAGACAGAGGATAAACAAGCATTTAAGGGGGTTATATCCGGGGAACGAGTATTTGTGTGAAAGAGAACGATATTGTCTGCATAAAAGTAGGCAGGGATACCAAGTTGCTGGGTTAGTCGTGCAAGGGGGGCTAAGAAAATGTTGAAGAGGAAGGGGTCAGAACTGAGCCCTGGGGGACACCACGGGTTAGGGGGGTAGAGAGGGGACAAGGCACAAGTGCAAAGCACTGAGAAGGAACGTGAGGACATGAAAGACTGAAACTACGGTGAGAGAGACAAGAAAATAGAAGAGGGTGATCTACCAAATCAAAGGCTGCGGAGAGATCCCAGGAAATTGCAAGAGAGATGTTGCCTTGCTCATGAGCAGTGTGTGTTTTGCTGAGCAGAGAAAGAAAGATAGTGTCTGTGCTATGGCCAGTGCGCAAACTAGACTGGCGTGGATGCAAGAAGTGAGTGGAATCCAAGTGTGAAGAGAGTTGAGAGAAAACTAGTTTCTCAAGGACCTTGGAAAGGAAAGGAAGATTAGACATTGGATGCCAGTTAGTCAGTGTCTGGGGCAGGTGAAAGCTTTTTAAGGATGGGATGGACAAGGGCGTGCTTCCATAGAGAGGGAAAGATACCTGAAGCGAGACTGGAATTAAAAATGGAGAGTACAAAAGGAAGGAGGGCAAGGGAAGGTTCCGTGATCCAAGGGGAAGGGATATGGTCAGAGGGGCATGTAGTCTTATGGGATGAATTGATAATCTTAAGTAGGGTGGTGGCAGTGATGGGCTGGAAGGAAGACCAAAGATGAGGGAAGGTAGGGGTAAGTAGGAAGGGGGAGGATGGTGGTGAAGGCACCAAGCCAAGGGTGGGGAGGGAAGATAAAACTTCTGTTGTGGCAGATGCTGACGAAGGGTAGGGTGAATAGTGCATGATTCGTGGAGGGCCAACGTATCGAGGTGAGCAGAGAGCGCGGAATGCCAGGTATGAACCTGGACGTCAGTAGATGAGGAGCCAAAATCGGAAGGAAAGATGGAGTCTCCAGAGGGGAAGTGAAGAAGGGTGTTAGGAGTGATACGCCGCTTCAAATGTGTGGATGCAGAGATAGACTGAGGGGGAAGAGGGGCAGATGGGAGGGACAAGGAGAAGAACACACAGAGGTGGTCCGTCCAGGGGAGGGACAAAGTTGAGATCATAGAGGGGACCACAGATGACAAGGGAGCATTAAGAAGCAGGTCGAGAGTGTGACCAGCTGCATGCGTGGGGAGGGAGACGTGCTGACGAAGGGAAAGATCAGAGAGAAGTGAAATGAAGGCCTTTTCTCTCATTCGGGAGGAAGAGTCAACGTGGCTGTTCAGGTCACCCAGAATTGTAAGGTGCGAATAAGTGGAGGAGACTTCAGACAAGATAAGGAAGAGAGAGTCCCAGAGGTCTGAATGAATCAAGGGGGGGAACATATAGGAGGAGATAATAGCTGGGTGGGGAGAACCCGAGATAAAGAAAAAAGTGCCTCAGGGTAATGGAGAGCTGGGGGGGGGGATATTTCCTGAAAAGGTAAGGAAGAACAGTAGAGAAGAACTAACCCTCCACCAGAGCGGCTGGAGCGGGGTAGAGAGAGAGCAGAGAAGCCAGGGGGAAGACATTGATTGAGGATAGGCTCCTCGCCGGGATGTAACCAGGTCTCCATGAGGAAGATGCCGTCGAGAGAGCTCTGCAATATAAGGTCTTGAACAAGCTCTGGTTTAGAGCTCAGGGAGTAGCAGTTGAGCAAAGCAAGGCCATGGTAAAAAGAGTAGAGGTGGGGTCCATGGAGGGCGGGCCCGGGGCTATAAGGGAAAGTGAGCAGGTAATGAGGTTAGATAACACCCGAGAGAGGCCCAATTTATCAGTAGGCATGGGGGTGGGCCGCCATGTCCAGTGAACAGGGATAGGAGGCATAGTCCATGGGGCTGAGAGTGGAGAGTCAGAGGAGGAGAACTCCCCAACTGCGAGAGGAGGGGGGCAAAGGAAAAGGCTGAGAGTTAAGAGGAGGGGACATGGAACAGAGAGGGTCGAGATAGCTGAGGGAAAAAAGGGGGTATACTGCAGATATACTGTGATCGTGCTGAATCTCTGTGCCGGATGAGGCCCTCAGGCACGGATGCATCTAAGCATGCCTGTGCTTTAAACAATGCGGGTGAAATTCCTTTGCTCTGATTGGCCTCAGCACCAGGGGAGTGGTAAGAAGCTGGGATTCCCTCTCTCAACTGCCGACGCTGATCAGTGCTCTGCTGAATAGTAAAGCACGCCTGTGCTTTAAACAATGCAGAAGAAGTGAAATTATGTGTTGAGTGAAAAAAATATTTTCTACAATTAGTCTTAGGGGTATGTTTACTAAACTGCGGTAACGTTACAGACTGTGCGTTAGGTAACGTTAACGCTCGTTAGGTAACGTTAACGCACGGTATGTAACGTTAACACGGGTTAACGTTACCTAACAAGCGTTAACGTTCCCGGCCACGGTAAACACCACAGAGGGTGGAGAGAGGGCGGAGAGAAGGGGTCAGTGGGCGGGGAGAGGCTCCCTGCACACTAACGCGCTGAACTGAAGGGCTGAATCCTACCACGAATAAAAACCTGCCGTTAGATGCACATTTGCAGGAGAGAGAAACCATTTCAGTGTCAGCAATGTATAGCATAGGCAGGGAGCCCAAGAAACGTGATAGTAGTGCTACATTTTCAGCAACAGCATAGTGCCCAAGTATGAAAGGCCACTATGGCGATGGTGCAAATGGGGCATAAGAGGCTGCAGGCAGGACATGTAGCAGGGGGAGCTGGGGCACAGGGTGGACTAGGCGGGCACCTAGGTGGCACAAAGAAACATAGAAACCGTAAATCAGCATGACAGCAGCTGACAAAGGCCAAACACAATCCAACTACATCTACCTGGTCCACCAGAGCTAACAGTTGCCAGGGCACTGACCTAACATCCCCCTAGTCAACCCTCCCCCAAGTGGAAGGGACATACTATTGGTAGGCGGTGATGGGGGGAATGTGAGGATGCTCATGTATGCCCCCTGCCCCAGACCCTACTCCCTAGGCGACCATCTACCCACACAGTGGATGGCCTGGGACTGCAGATTACCAGCGCCGACAGCATATGGTCATGTCAGCATGGCAGGGGGGGTGCCAGTGCTGGAGAGGGCAGTGGCACCTGCTTTCAGTGGACCTAGGCCATGCCCTGTACCAGTACGTGGTGTGCAGTGCAACATAAAAGGTCTGGCTGAGGAAAAGTACAGGTAGCCCCAGGGACTACCATGCATCTGTGGCAGCAGTGTGGTGCAGTACACACAGCCAGTGTGTCCAGAAGCAGAAGGTCACAAGTTCAAGTCCCAGCTGTGGTTCCCTGCAGAGCATGTCCATATATTTTACCCTACAATGCAGATACAACAGCAACATGTGCAAAGCCCAAAGCAGCGTCGAACAGGGGTACAAACACCCACTCACCCAGGCTCCACAATCCAAAGATGCATGGAGAGTCAGGCTGTTGGCCCCAGCATTGAGCTGCAGTTCTCACCAGAGCACTACTACTACCTCCTGCACAGTTTATTTATTTATTTATTTATTTATTTACAGTTTCTTTTATACCGTGCTATTCGGCATCAGTGCGGTTTACATGGAACAGAAAATTTTATCGTGCAAGAACTACTGCGTAATTACAATGAACAAGGGATTCAGCTTGAATAACCAGGGAAACTATTTACAGATATTTAAGCATCATATCAGGACATGATTACAGACTCGTCATAGCACCTTAGTGTGTGTGAGGCGAGTTGGTGTTCCTTCCTCTGGGTAGTACTTGAGGAATAGGTGGTGCTTCAATGCTTTCCTAAATTGTGTTAAGTCGGGGATTACCCGTATGTTGGGTGGTAGGGCATTCCAGCATCTGGGTGCACAGTACCTAAATGCCCTGTTTGCTGTTGCCTGAGTGCATTGGGTCACTGTTTTGGGGATTGTCAGTGTGTTTATTGCTGCAGATCGTCTGGCCCTGTTGGGGGGAGTAATGTGTGTAAGGTCCGCAAGTGAGGAGGAGGAGAGCCCGTTAATGGCCTTGAAGGTTAGCAGCAAGGTCTTGAAGGCAAGCCTACTGTGGATGGGGAGCCAATGGAGCTTTTTCAGGATGGGTGTCACATGGAGGCGCCATCTAGAACTCTGGCCACAGTATTCATGGCGATGTTTAGCAATGTTGGCACTATGATCAGGACCAGTGTGGCGGGCAGGGTTGCCAACCACCCCTATCTTTGCACAATGCTGCAATAGGAGTGTGTGTGTGTGTGTGTGTGTGTATATGTCTATCCATTGTTCTGTAGCTGCCCACCCCTCTCTGGGCCCAAAATGTCCCACTGTTACCAGTGTTAGCCTGAATATGTGCATAATGAGGAGCAAGGTGTTGTGGGTATGGCCCGGACAGGGCAGATTGGCCAGGATGCATCTTCACAGGGTGTAGGGCAATGGCTGGGACACTGTAGTGCCCAACCACCGCCTGCATGGACAGGGTGGTCACAGCATGTCATGCTGGGAGGGCACTCACTCTAACCGAGCGGTGACCATGGCATGTCTAGGTTTCCACATGGCACTCTGTACTATCTGCCTGCAGTGATACTTTTGTGTTCCCAGTGCTTGGGCTCCAATCACTGAGATGGCTGCTTGGTGCGCATAGTTCCTCTGTAAGCATGCACTATGGACTGGCTAGTGGACTGTCTGCAGTTAGACTGTGCATGGTTGGAACACCTATAAGGTGCAGTCTGACTGTGCTGTCTGCTGGTGACTGGCAGACAGTGGTGGGAGGCAGTTGGGGTTTTCCAGACCTAACCCCAACATTGCTGCTGGTCTGCCACTGCTCCAGTCACAGGTATGGCTCTGGCCCACCAACCCTGGAGGGCTGTCTTATACCAGCAGGATGGAGGTTTCTTCACCCGGGTTGGGACACCTGTCCCTTACCTACAAAAAGGGTGA
The DNA here is from genome assembly GCA_033557465.1 of Ichthyophis bannanicus. Classification (NCBI taxonomy): domain Eukaryota; kingdom Metazoa; phylum Chordata; class Amphibia; order Gymnophiona; family Ichthyophiidae; genus Ichthyophis; species Ichthyophis bannanicus. The sequence goes on along the minus strand of CM066043.1, from coordinate 178,785,710 downwards.
TGTGGGCCCTTTGGGGTATGTAGTGTATACCACTGTGACATATAAAGGCACTGCTACACAAAATTCATCCAAGTCTAGAAACCCCTCTGCCCTGAAAACAGGTACCCATGTCAGCCAGACCCTAACACGGGGTACACACTAATCTGGGTGGTGTCTGGTCTCAGAGGGCCACATATGACTGCAGGATACAGATGGACACCAAATTACCTTTGGCTGCACTGCAAGGAACACCTGTCACACACTGGTAGTGATGGGGATGTACAGCAGGACCTATCTCTAGCACCACATGTACTGCGGACCTAGTGCTGGGCACCCATCCTATCCCTCAGGGTGAACACAGAACCTGCACATGGCATGGTCTGTAGCTACACTGTGCCAGTATCACACACTGTCAAGTTTGTCTTTCCAAGCTGAGTTACCGGAGAGGTGCAGACCCCATTGGTGATCGGCTGTAGACAGCTATTCAGCATGTGCATTGCATCATGGGTACTGGTGGGGTTACCCTATCCTGGCACTCAGAGCAGATAGTTTGTGCGGTGATTTGCAGTCCTTCTGTACTCAGCCATTGCTGTGACATACACCATGGAGGTATAGCCTAATGGTTAATACAATGCCATTCTCGGCCGTGTTCATGGGTTAAATTCCTCACTGTTCCCTCCTCTCATGCCTGTCTTACTCAAATAGTGTGCATGCCTGTAACAGTCATATTTTTGCAGATCTGTGCTGCCAGCCCATAATACCCTCACCACAATTGCCAACATTCCATTGGTCCGTCTATCTGCGTCTGTCAGCTATGTAGAGTCCTGTCTGCCTGTGCAGGCTGCCACCCCATGTCCTGCACTGCTACCCTTTCCTGCATTGCACCTCATTGTGCTTGCCTCACCTGTGCCTGATCTGCATGGCACCACCACTCCTCTGTCCGCCCATCATTGTAACTATCCTGCCACCCCCGCCTCCACTGGGGGATACATATTCCCATCGTCTGCCACCAACTGTCTTTTCAGTACTTTACATTGCCAACACCCTGTGCTGTGGTATGTTTGTCATTAGTACTGGCAGCCATATGGGATGCCTGCAGATATGGCGGATCCAGCTGCTCCCAGCTCTCCCTCCTTCACTCACCTGTTCATTGCCTTTCCTGAGTGCTCTACCTAGTGTTAGGGTTACATCTGTCTCTGTTCCTCACAGGTCATGCATGTCATCCTGCGGCACCTTGCAGCCCTTAGGGCACACTAACCTAGGGCACCGTAACCTTGTTAGGCCACCATAACCTATGGTTCCATAGCCCAGGGTGCCTTCTACAGTGCCTTGTCTAGGGGTGCCTAATACGGCGCTTAGCCTAAGGAGCCCAATAGGGCGCCTTATGGGGCACCTTATAAGGCACCTTACAAGACGCCTTATACGGCACCTTACAAAGGCGCCTTATAAGGTGCCTTGTAATGCACATTAGTCTAAGGCGCCTTGTAACATGTGTTAGCTGATGCGGCTTGTAACGATGCACCGCCCACGCCTTTATATGGGCATCTGTACCTTTACCGCGGAACCTAACGCAAGTGACATTACTGCAGATTAGTAAACATACCCCTTAAATGTGTTACATTGTAGCTTTATTTTATTTATTTATTTTTTATACCGCGCTCTTTAGAATCAGTGTGGTTTACATGTATACTAACAGGTACTTTTTATTCCCTTGTCCCCGAAGGGCTCACAATCTAAGTGTACCTGAGGCAATGAAGGGTTAAGTGGCTTGCCCAAGGCCACAAGGAGTGGCCATGGGACTAGAAACCCCAGTCCCTCTGGCCTGAAGTTGCTTGTCTCCATGCGGGAATTGAACCCTTGACCTTCCGGCCTGAGGTAACCATGTCCTCTAGCCTTTCTACTTTCTGAAGGAGTAAATAGCTGATCTACATTTATCCATTCCACTCCATTCATTTTATAGACCTCTATCATAGAAACATAGTAAATGACACCATAAAAAAGACCAGTATGGTCCATCTAGTCTGCCCAGTAAGGTGGCTAGAGCAGGTGCATCTGCCGCTCCATGCAGGTCACCCCTCTATACCTTCATTTAGGGTTGTATGCGGTGCTCCGTGCAGGTCACCCCTCTCTATTTGTTGAAGTATAATAAATAGTTATGTTTATTTTGATTCTATCCTCTTGCTATAAAGTGATCCACTGTGTCTGTCCCATTCTATTTTGAATTCCATCACTGTATTTCCCCCACCACCTCTATTGGGAGGGCATTCCAAGCATCCATCATCCTTTCAGTGAAAATTTATTAAGGTTCTCTTCCAATTTTTCAAAATCCTCTTGTGTTTTAACAACTTTGAATAATTTTGTGTCATCTGCACATTTGATCACCTCACTCATTCCCATTTCCAGATCATTTATGAATATGTTAAAAAGCAGCAGGCCCAACCCAGATCCCCGGGGTATTACACTATTCACTTTTCTCCATTGAGAAAATTGGCCATTTAACCCTGCTCTCTGTTTCTATCTTTTAACCGATTCCCAAATCACAATAGTGCACTGTCTCCAATCCCATGACTTCTTAATTTCCTCAAGGGTTTCTCATGAAGGACCTTGTTACACTGTATCAGCCGGCTAACCTTCATCTACCTGTTTATTCACATCTTCAAAAAAAATATAGCAGATTAGTGAGACAAGACTTTCCTTGTTTAAATTCATCTTTGCTTTATCCCATTAAAAACTGGCGTTATGTTGGCCACTCTTCAGTCTTCAAGTACTATAGTAGGTCTGTAATATCATTCTTTAGTCTTTTCAGCAACCCAGTATGTATCCCATCCAGTCCAGTTGATTTGCTATTCTTTAGTTTATCAAATTGCTGCATTACATTTTCCAGATTTATCAAGAGTTATTTCAATCCCTCTGATATATCACCATTAAATATTATTTCTGGCATGGGTAACTTCCTTACATCTTCTTCAGTAAAGCCCAAAGCAGAGTCATTCCACTATGACCTCACCTTCCCTAAATATCCTTTCTACCCCTCTAAAATCTAATGGTCCAACTGACTCACAGATTTATTTGCTATGAATGTACCTGAAAAGGTTTTTATTATGAGATTTTGCTTCCACAGCAAGCTTCTTTTCAGATGTTCTATTTGCCTGCCTTATAATTTGCAAGTATTTGTGTTGTTCCTGTTTTTATCATTTGGCACCTTTTTCCATTTTCTGAAAGATTTTTTTGGCCAAAACAGCATCTCTGACCTCATCTTTAAACCATGCCAGCAGTGAATTGCTAAAGCGTGGAATACATCTGGTCTAGGCTTCATCTGTCTCACCTGTGCACACCCTCTTTTCTAAAGTTAACAAAGATTTGAAGATGTTTTCACTTCAACATCCCTCCCACCACATAAATGGTATTTATTAAATATGCCTTTAATTGAATCATTAAAAGCAAGGATTACCTTTTTTATATTCCAAGGGGCATGTTTATGAAAGTGTGTTAACGGTTAATGCACATTTTAGGACGCTAACCATTAGCATGAGCCCATGCTAACAGTTACCACACATTAAAAGCTGTCAGTACGTAAAAATCCCACGATAACTGCTTAGCACATTATGAAGGAAGGACTGGGCAGGTTATGGGCGGACAGTGGGAGTGGACTGCACATTGTGATTAGTGAGCGGTTCTTACCAGGCACTGTAAGTTTTGCAGGGTGCATCCACATTAATTGTGAGGGAAGTTAATGTGTGTTAAGAAGCTTTTCACCACAGTAACTGTAATGGGCATGCTGGCCACGCCTCTGGCAGAGCTCAGCCATTACACTTACCATATGTTAGTTTTTACTTCTAACACATAATATTTCCAAAACATGCTCAACTAAGTATTTAAAGTCATTTGTGTCTGTTATACTTGGAACTTATAAACATAGAAACAAGATGGCAGAAAAAGACCACATGGCCTATCTAGTCTGCCCTTCCATATCAACTACAATAGTACCTTTAGAGATCCTCTGTGTTTATCCCATGCTTTTTTTGAATTCGGATACTGTCCTCGTGTCCACCACCTCCACTAGGAGACTTATTCCATGCATCTACCATTCTTTTCATAAAGAAATATTTCCACATATTACTCCTGAGTCTATCCACTTTCACCCTCATCCTATGTCCCTTCATAGCGAGTTTGATTTCAATTGAAAGAGGCTCTCTTCCTGTGCATTTATGCCAGAGAGGTATTTAAATATCTCTATCATATCATCTCTATCCCACCTTTCCTCTAAAGAATACATACTAAGAGCTTTAAGTCTGTACTCATATGCTACATAACGAAGACCACTAACCATTTCTGCACCAACCCTAACATGTTTATATCCTTTTGAAGTTGTGGTGTCCAGAATTGTACACAATACCCCAAATGAGGTTGCACCAAAGACCCATTCAGAGGCACTATCACCTACTTTTCTCTGTGGGTCATTCCTCTCCCTATGCACTCAAGTATCCTTCTAGTTTTTGCCGTCGCCTTTTCTACCTGTTTAGCTACTTTAAGATCATCAGACACAATCACACCCAGGTCCCGCTCTTCTTTTGTAGGCAGAAGTATTTCACCCCCTACACTGAACCACTCCCTGGAATTTTTGCAGCACAAATGCATGACTCTACATTTTTAGCATTAAATCTTAGCATTTTGCATTTTTAGCATTAAACCTTAACAACTCCCTTTTCAACTTCCATATACCCAAAATCTACCAGCTCCTATCACTCTACACCAACTCTTGTCAAATCCTCTAGCATTCACTCTTATCCCCTAGCGATCACTCTAACCATGACAAACAAACACACTCTATGGATTTTATATATCTTGTGCATTACAATCTGCATCTTAATTCAAACCCATGCTCTCTATCAATCACAATAATACCAAAAAAATCACCAAAGGAACCCCCGTGGAAATTTTCAAAATAGTTATTTTTGTCGGATGTTACAGGAAAGGAACATAGAATGGTACTATGTCCACCACTCAGTTACATCCATTTTAATCAATATTTATAAAAAACAAGAAACTCCGCTACTTAGCTGGATCATAGAAGACTAAATTCAGACTACTCGGGCACGACGTGCACGTTTCGGGTCAGTAGCCCTGTTTCAAGTGCTGCCATACTTCAAATTAACCGAAGTATGGCAGCACTTGAAACAGGGCTACTGACCTGAAACGTGCACGTCGTGCCCGAGTAGTCTGAATTTCGTCTTCTATGATCCAGCTAAGTAGCGGAGTTTCTTGTTTTTTATAAATATTGATTAAAATGGATGTAACTGAGTGGTGGACATAGTACCATTCTATGTTCCTTTCCTGTAACATCCAACAAAAATAATTATTTTGAAAATTTCCACGGGGGTTCCTTTGGTGATTTTTTTGGTATTATTGTGAATTATCACTGAATTGGGGGTTGTTTTTGAATACTCTATCAATCACAGCAACAGCTGATACCCATAATCTTTAACCCTTCCAGGCTCATCCAATCACACATAAGATATAGATCCAAATATACCCATAAACACAACCCAGACAATTACACCATCCGATGAACAAATAATTTTATCTCTCCACACACAAACACACCAGATGTGCAGATGCTATCTTGCTACCTCATGAATGCCCACTCTGTTAGAAATAAAATACCTCTAATCAATGACATAATAACTGATAACAACCCAGACCTCATTTCCATCATGGAATCTTGGCTTGCTGAATCAGATTCAATTCTACTCAATCAACTTCAAATCCCAGAATATAAGGTACATCACTCACTCAAAACAAAAGAACGAGATGAAGGTGCCCTCATCATCATGAAAGATGAATTGAAGGCCTCTCTCCTTCCCTCAAATGGTGCAGAATGTATAGACATATTCTCTATCAAAACCAAATACCTATCATTCTATCTAGTATACAGAACACTGAATTCAAATCACCATACCTTAGACACCATAACGGAAAATATTATACGCCACAACCAGTAAAAAAACATTAATGTTACTAGGTGACCTCAACCTTCCTTCTCTCCACAATACCCATGCTTCAACATTCCTTTATACAATGTCTGACATGGGCTATCACCAAATAATTAATACCCCCACTCACTATTCCTTCCTGATGAAATTTACCACTCCCTACAGACAATCTGTCCCCAGACTCAACCTGTGCCTTGGTCCTACCATTATATAGGTAAATTCTTTCTACCATCCTACATCTCTACAATATCAACAACACCTAGTAACATACCACCCAAAAGATTTAAGAAAGAGACATTTTTGGACTAAATCCTCCAACAGCTGGACCCTCATCCAACAAACTTAGATGACACAATAAAAATCTGGCATGATACTATATCCAATGCTGCCACCATCACAACACCACACTCAATAACCATTAAAAACAAAATGCAGTATGGTACACTCAGGACCTAAAAATAATAAAAAACAATCTGTGCTGAACTGAGCGGAAATGGAGACACTCTAAATCTAACAATCTACAAATATTATACATTACAAACCTACAAAGATGCCATCAATACTAAGAAAAAAGAACATTACTCTAATATACTAACAGAATCACTTAACTGCCCCGTGAACATTTTCAAATTGTAAAATCCCTTACACACAACAATTCTAATGATGACCATTTAAACTCTCCATTGACCCCCAAACTCTAGCTGATTTCTATCAGGAAAAACTAAATCTGCAAATGATTCATCCAACCTCCAGGCTCGCAACCATACCAGCACTAACTATTTCATGGTCAAGCTGCAAATTGGCTCACCTCCCACAACCTCCGCATTAACTTCAGTAAAACTGAAGCTCTGTATATCACCAGAAACCAGAATTTCTCCCCTCCGCCAGCTATGACAATCAATGATACAGACATATCTGTCAAGAATGAAGTAAAATATCTTGGGGTCACACGCAACCAAATACTCAACATGTCGTCACAAATAAAACACACAACTAAGAAAATCTACTTTAAACTCAAACTGTTAAAACATCTACGCCCTCTTCTACCTATGCACAATTTTAGATCAGTACTTCAGGCATTAATTACAGTCCACTTTGTCTATTATAATAGTGCATTACAAGGGTTAACCAAACAGAACATAAGACCACTTCAAATTGCCCAACATGCTGCTGCACGAATAGTTTTACACACAAACATATCAGAACATATTACACCAATATTATACGAATTACACTGGCTCCCTATCCAAAGTCAAACACATTTTAAGGTATTAATAACTACATTCAAACTCCTAAGACAGATTGCCCCATCACACCTCTTCTCCCTTATCAGTTTACATGAAGAAACATGACCAAAATGAGAAAATAATAAAGACAAACTAAAAATCTCATCAGATTTCCAAAAATCCAATAAAGTAACAAATAATAGAACCTTCTCTCACTACGTGCCCATAATCTGGAATGACCTTCCATTTGACCTAAGAGAAACTACTGACCTTACCTCCTTCCGCAAAAAACTAAAACCCCATCTTTTCAGACAACACTTTGGCAACCCACTATTACCTCCTGACAATGACCCCTCTCAGTCCACATTATAAAAAACAAGCTATTTAACTCATTCCCCCCCCCCCCCCCCCCTTTCTCATTCTACCTCGGAGCCTTCACTTCTCTAGGGCATTACCTACTACACATATTCATTTCTTGCCACTTCACTTGCAATAAGGTCATGTTAATTGGTCACTGTACATAGTTAGTTGTTTACTGTTTATTGTACGTAGTTATACTGTTATATGTAACTGACTTTGTTCTATCTAAACCACCTTTGATCTATTGGAAAAAGTGGTATAAAAATTCAAATAAATAATAAAAAATAATAATAAATCTCAGCTGCCAAATTCTCAACCATTTTTCAAGCTTAGCAAGATCCCTCTTCATCTTATCTACTTCTTCCTGCGTCTTTATTCTATTGCAGATTTTGGTAACATCCGCAAAGAGGCAAACCTTACCCAACAGCCCTTTCACAATATCACTAACCAAGATGTTAAAAAGAAACAGACCAAGGACAGATCCCTGCAGCACACCACTGGTAACTTCCTTCTCCTCAGAGCGAGTTCCATTTACCTGTATACTTTATCGCCTCCCACTCAGCCAATTTCTAACCCAATCAGTAACTTTAGGGTCCATCCCTAGGATGTTCAGTTTGTTTATAAGTTGCCTTTGCTAGCATCTCTAAGTTTCTCTAAATATAGATGCCTGTCTTCCTCTCTCTGTGATCTCTTGTATTTCATAAAGGCCTCACCCTTTTTCTTCACCTTTTCAGCTACTTCTTTTCAAAACCATAGTAGCCTATTTTTCCTTTTACCTTTATTTACTTTTCTAACAAAAAGGTTGGTTACCCTTAAACTATCCCCTTTAAGTTTTACCCACTGCTTTTCTACATCCCCAGCTGTTCTTATACTGCTAATGACTCCTTGACAAAGTTAGCTTTCCTGAAGTCTAAAACCCTTGCTTTTGAATGGATTTTTATCAGCCCTAGTCCTAATACTGAACCACACCATCTGGTGATCACTGGATATGAGATGATCTCCCACTATAACATCAGAAACACTTTCACCATTGGTAAGCACGAAGTCCAGTATGGCCCCTTCACATGTGGGTTCTGTTACCAATTGCCTGACTAGTTCTCCCTGTAGAGAATCCAGGATCGCCTTACTTCTAGATGACAACGCAGCAGGGATGTGCCAATCCACATCCGGCATATTGAAATCACCTATCAGGAGCACTTCCCCTTTCCTGGCAATGCTGCGTATGTCTTCTCCCTGGCAATGCTCTGTCCATGTCGTCTCCCTGTGAGGGCAGTCTGTATATCACACCAATGCAAATGGATTTCTCTTTTCCTCTTTCTAGTTTAACCTCAATGCCTCCTCTCTCCTTCTCCCCTTCTTCCTACTTTATCCTTGCTGAATAAAATATAGCCTGGTACAATTATATCCCAGTCATGGGTTGTCCATGAGCCATGTCTCTGTAACCACCACTAAAACCAAGTCAGCCTCTTCCATTAAAGCCTCAACATCTAGGATCTTACTTCCCATGCTATGAGCATTTATACACACCGCTTTCCAGATGTTGCCCCTTTTACCCATTTCTATATAGGTATTTAATGTTTCACTTACCTGGGGGCTTTCACTTACCTGGGGGCTTGCTTCACCCATCCCCAATGAATCTAGTTTTATGCCCTCTTCAGTAGGCTAGCTAGTCTGCTACTGAAGACATGTTGACCTTTCTTGGACAGATGGATGCCATCTCTGCTCTGCAGCCCTTTGAACATCATCCCATGGTCCAGGAAAACAAAGCACTCTTGATGACACCATCCATGCATTTGTCTCCAGGATGCAAGCTTCTCTGCCTCGGCCTTCAGCTTCAACAGGGAGGATTGAAGAGAACATCACCTGTGCCTCAATCTGCTTCACCCTCTGTCCCAGAGCTATGAAGTCACTTTTGATACCCTCATAGGGATACCTGGCAGTATCATTTGTGCTGACATGGATGAGCAACATTGGGTAATAGTCAGTAGGCTTGATGAGTCTCAGCAAACTCTCCGTAACATCTTGGATTTTGGCACCTGACAGACAGCAGACCTCTCTGGACATCAAGTCTGGTCAGCAGATGGATACCTCAGTACCCCTCAGAAGAGAGTCACCAACCATCACTACCCTTTGCTTCCTTGTGGTGACTGATTCTGCAATTTTGGGGTGCTAGAGCTCTGGTTCTTCCCTTTCCTGGGATGCTTTCGGCTCCTCCACTTCCAGGGCTGCATAATGGCTCTTCAGTTCAAGGGCTGGAGGAATTGGATTGGTGATTCTACAGGTCCTGGTGACTTGTGTCCAACTTTCATCATTTTGTAGGCTCCCATCTTTACCTCTGTTGGAGAGCTTGGATGTTTCAAGAAGCATCTCATCAATGTACTTCTCACTATCTTGAATGCTCCTCAGCCTCGCCACCTCTTCTCTGAGCTCCTCCACTTGTTTTCTGCACATGGAACTGGTCCTTCAATTGGCATTGGGATCTCTATCTGGACAGAGGCAGAAGCCGTAACAGTGGCAACAGCTTTGGCAATACAATTTTTCCCAACCATGGTTCAGTTGGAGGAGCTTCGGTACCTGTTGAAGTAAAAGAGAGAGACCTACCAAAGTCCTTGCCTGTTCCTTAGCTATCCCTAAAGACAAAAAGTAGTTAACCTCTTTTAAGTGTGTTCTAACAAGGTTGTTCTAAGTCTCTGTGTGTAGCTAATTGGGGAGTTGCCCTATAAAGCAAGAATGCTCAGATGGGATAGGTGGGAGCTGGGGTTGGTAGGGAGGGACTTAACACCTGATGAGGTCAGTGGCTTCAAAGAGCTAGCTGTGAATGGGTAGCTGGAATAAAGAACAATGAACTAACTGACAGAGCTTTGCCCAATACCACAAAAAGAATCCCCCTTTGCTGTATAGAAAACAAGAATTAGCTTTTACAAATGAAAATCAAAACCCCTTCAAGATTTTTCAGGCAGAGAGATTATAGTTAAAAGCCACTGCATGATGAGGGGATGTGGTAGCTATTTTGTTTATGCCACTTAAAGGCATATTTTACAATGGGACGACCAATTGATATCTGAGATGCCAAAGCCTGAACATCTGAAAAAAATGCAGGCACGTGCATAGACATCGCCAGAATAGCATCTCAGAATGTGGACATCTAACAGCATAATAGTAAAAGTAGTAGGTTGGGAGCCAGGTGACTAGGTTTCAAATACCAGCATGGGTCTTTGTGATCTTAGACTAGCCACTTAACTCTCCATCTTCTCTGGCTATTTTAAAGTCAAAACAAGCACTTTCCTGATGCCTATTTGTGCCTGCAGCAGGTATAAACATGATGTGCCTGCAAATATCCCTGTCATTTCTGAAATCTATTGGAGATGTGTAAGTCCATAGTACCTCCCTGGACACACCTCCACCATGCCCCTTGCCTACTTGGACATCCCTGCACCAGAAACGTCTGTAAATGTTGCTTGTGGAATGAGTGTGAAGCCGTCTCTGTGATTTTGATATCCATGTGCACATCTTCAGATGTCCTACATCATGACTAATCCTTTTAAAATTACCTCCTTAGTTTACTAGAACATTCTTCCAGTATTCATGATCACTATCGGGGAGCTAAAAAACAAAGATTTTTTGCTTCTAGAATACAACGTGCATAAACCCTTTGCTGAATAGCATACTCTGGGATGGCACAAATCCTACCTTTTGGGGTATCACAAAAGATTTTAGGGATATGCAGGATTGCCTGCATGTGCATTACTGCCAGCAAAAACCATTAATGTCTAGGCTCATTCCCCAAAATAAATAGATACACTCCACTTTTAAAGGACTGTAATAATTCCATTGAGAATACTCAGGAGCAAAATTCAGTCATGCCTTAATGTTTCCTAATTTTCAGCTACAATTTTTAATTTTATAAGGAGACATGTAAATCATATACTTTGAATGACTTTTGCACAACGGATAGGTCTTTAGGCGGATATTTTAACCAATCGCTATTTTGTATGCACACACACATCAGGCGGAGCTCGTGCAGGGTGCAAAGTTACGTGTGTAAGTTCTACAATACCACAGTTTATGTACGTTCTTTAAAAATCAAGGTGCAGTCGTTTGGACTAGCCTAGGGCTGGTGTAAGTGCTTGTGCCTAGATCTAAAGCATGTTTCTGGCACTATTTTAGAAAGAAAAGTAGGTACCTGCTTTTCTTTATAAAATAAACTTAAGATAGACATGCTCTGAGTGCCTATAACTAGGTGCTCGGTCATAAAGTTACCTTCCAAGTGGGCTCCAGACACCAGTCCTATGCTTGTCTATTTTCATTTCTGTGTACACAATTCCAGCCCTTATAACAACATTATCCTAATGAAATCTATCCTATCCCAGCACTTCTGTGCAAGTGGATGGATAGTATAGGTTTGGCTTCTAAGAACTGCAGCACCTCTGGTGTAACATCATGACCTAATCTAACTGATCGCAGGAGATCATCAACATTAAATTGGAAAGAGTCAGATTTATAGATTTTCTCCTGCTGTTATTTAACTACTGCATCAGAAAACAAAAGAGCAATGTGGAAAGTGGTTAGAGCAGCGAAGTAGGAAATGTAGCGCCTTTCCTTGCAAAGTATTGTTTTTTTATTTGCTTGTTTACCTTTATTTCTGTGCATGAAGCACACATATCTTTTATGTAAAGAGCATGAGGAAAGGAGAGGAAGGATAGAACTGGAAAGGGAGGGTTACTCACAAGCCACCCTAGATCCTAGGATCTGAAATTAACATGATTGATTGTCGGAGTACAACTTAGTCAGCAGCATTAAAACAGACCTGTCTTTTGGTATTTATGTAACAAGCTAAACTGAAATTGTGTTTGACATAGTCATAGTACCTCATTACAGTGGTCTGTATGCATACATACTGCATCCCAATGAAAATCTATGAATACTATTATTATTAGAGACTGACTACTTCCAGCTGTCACTTTCTGGTCTTCTGACTCAGGCAGTCCCTGGTTGCAGAGAGCATGGATGTTGTGAGCCTTCTGTAAAGCCTCCAGGGCTTTTTGCTGCTATTTGGCTGATAGTAAAAACTAGATTCAGTGCCTTGGAGGATGAACATGATGGCTTTGACTATACAAGGTGTTACAAAAAAGAAACAAGACTGTGGCAGCCATGCCCATGACTCAATGCCAGTTGGCTAACCGCTTATGTCACTGTGTTGTGCAACATCTCGCCACTATTCTGCTATAATACTTTTCATCTCTCTCGCTCTGTTTTTCTTTTTCAGGTTTTTTTGTAGCACACTGCTCCATCGCTTTGTCACGCAACTTGAGATGGCAGAAATATGGAGCAAAGAATCAACTTGAAATCTCTGGTTAAGTTGGAGAAGGGCTCAACTGAGTGTCTCCAATTTCTCCAAAAGGCTTATGGAGAAGATACAATGTCAAGGCCGCGAGTCTTCAAGTGGCACAAATGCTTCAAGACTGGCCACGAGGAGGTGGAGGATGACCCCAAGTCAGGACGGCCTTCCACGACAAAGATGGCTGAGAACATTGACAGAGTGAACCAGCTGTTGCGGAGTGATCACAGATTGACGGTGCGGATGATAGCTGAGGAGCTCAGCCTGAACAGGGAGTCAGTGCAGACCATCTTGGTGCAGGAGCTGGGGATGCGGAAGGTGTGCACCAAGAGGGCGTCCAAGCTTTTATCGGACGACCAGAAGGAGCACCGGTTCAATGTTTGTCGAGACTTGCTAGAGAAGATCGGAGAAGATCCAGAGTTCGTTGGCTGAGTCATCAGAAGAGATGAGACTTGGGTCTTCCAGTACGACCTGAAAGCAAGAGACAGAGCCTGCCGTGGAAGGCTCGACTGTCACCCAGACCCAAGAAGGTGCGCATATCCAAATCAAGGATGAAGATCATGCTGATCGCATTCTTCGACCTGAAGGGAGTGGTTCATCAACAGTTTGTACCTGAGGGTCAGACAGTCAACCAGCACTTCTACCAGCAGGTCCTCAATCGCCTCCATGACCAGGTTTGGCGCAGCAGGCGGGCTCTGTGGAGAGACAAGTCGTGGCTGCTCCACCACGACAACATGCCCGCACACACAACGCTCAGTGTGAGGCAGTTCTTGGCCAACAAACAGATCACAGCCCTCGACCACCCTCCTTATTCCCCAGATCTCGCTCCGTGCGACTTCTGGCTCTTCCCCAGGCTAAAGACTGTGCTCAAAGGAACTCATTTCACCTCTGTAGAAGAGATCAAGGCCACTGTGACGAGGGAGCTGAGGGACCTCAAGGAGGAGAAAGCTTTTGACAAAGTCCCCCATCAGAGACTTTTGGCGAAGCTAAAAAGTCATGGGATAGGAGGCAGTGTACTATTGTGGATCGGGAACTGGTTAAAAGATAGAAAGCAGAGGGTAGGGCTAAATGGCCAATATTCCCAATGGAAAAAGGTGAATAGTGGAGTACCCCAGGGATCTGTACTGGGTCCGCTGCTTTTTGACATATTCATAAATGACCTGGAAAAGGGAATAACTAGTGAGGTTATCAAATTTGCAGATGACACAAAACTGTTTAAAGTTGTTAAAACCCAAGAGGATTGTGGAAAACTGCAGGAGGATCTGGATAAATTGGAAGACTGGGCATCCAAATGGCAGATGAAATTTAATGTGGACAAGTGCAAAGTTATGCACCTAGGAAAGAACAACCCACACTATAGTTACACGATGCAAGACTCCACATTAGAAACCACCAACCAGGAAAAAGATTTAGGAGTCATTGTGGATAACATGTTAAAACCCTCCGCCCAGTGTGCAGCCGCGGCCAAGAAAGCAAATAGAATGCTAGGTATCATAAGGAAAGGGATGGAGAATAAAACAAAGGATATTATAATGCCTCTGTATCGCTCCATGGTACGACCGCACCTTGAATATTGTGTGCAATTCTGGTCACCGTATCTTAAAAAGGACATAGCGTTATTAGAAAAAGTACAGAGAAGGGCCACCAAATTGGTGAAGGGGATGGAAGGCTACTCCTATGAAGAGAGGCTAAGAAGGTTAGGGCTCTTTAGCCTGGAGAAGAGACGGCTGAGGGGAGATATGATAGAGGTCTATAAATTAATGAATGGAGTGGAAAGGATAAACGTGGATCAATTGTTTACGCTATCAGAGTATAGAAAGACTAGGGGACATGTAATGAAGCTACAGGGTAAACTATTTAAGACAAATAAGACAAAATATTTTTTCACTCAACGTGTAATCAAACTCTGGAATCTGTTACCGGAGGATATAGTAAGGGCTGTTAGTATAGCTGGGTTTAAAAAAGGTTTGGACAAGTTCCTGAAGGAAAGGTCCATAAACCACTATTAAAAAGGGACCCAGGATATCAATGCTTGACCCAGTACAAGCATTGTGGAACCTGTGTCTTTTGGGGATATTGCTAGGTACGTATAACCTAGATTGGCCACTGTTGGAAACAGGATACTGGGCTTGATGGACCTCGTTCTGACCCAGTATGGCATGTCTTATGTTCTTATGTTAGGAGAACTTTACCGAGTGCTTCCGTACGTGGCTGAATCGAATGCAGAAGTGCATTAACTCTGGGGGGGATTACTTAGAAGGGGACAATGCATAATTTCTCTGTAGATTTTGTAATAAAACATTTATGGGACAGTCTTGTTTCTTTTTTGTTACACCTCGTGTCTTTCAGTGTTAAGAACAATGAGGTTAATATTTAGTAGCATGATCAATTTATAAATTGAAAACTTTGCTGTAGGCATGTATTTAGTAATGCTATCTCTTTAAGTATCACTACTGAATATCCGTGCATAACCAAGTTGTGCTTCCTAGTTTTGCAGACTGCTTGGGGGTAATTTTATAACACAATCAGGCAGGAAAGCCCCTGTTCTTCGCATATTTATAAAGACATGGAGGCACCTATGGGGTAGATTCCAAGCAGCGTTTAGTGGGTCTGGACGTCCAATCCAGATGTCCAGACCCACTAAATACTGGGGCGCCGATGCAGTCGACAGAGCTCCCCACACATACAGGCAAGATGGCCTCCACGTGTCTAGCACAAATCCTGCAGAAATGGCACCTAGATTGATTGTGCAGAGACCACGCCTTCTCTCAAGCAGGCATAAATGTTAGCATGTACTTTATGCACAGATGCACATAGTTTATAAAATACATGCGTAAATTGCAACTTTGTCCACACTGCACCCAAAAACACCTCCCCTGAGCACTCCTACTCTACAACTATGCACCCACTTTCACCGCATATACTTTTTAGGCATGATCTAACTTTATAAAAGCCCTTTGATGTTCCTAAACAGCACTTTAGGCATGAAAAGGCACCCTCTTAGCAGCTGAATAGTGTCACTTAGTGGCCTTTTTACTAAGACAGACATGTTTTTTCCTTTACAGAATATTCTCTGTAAAAACTAATGCACAGTACTTGCGGCATTTGCATGCTAACTACTGGGGCTCTGGCTAGCATGCTCCCAGCAGTTACTGCACAGACAAACACCCTAACACGTGGCAGTGGCATTCGGAATTAACCCCGCCCACTGAGGTGGTGTTAAGTGCATCTGCGCTAATTGCAACATTGACAGCATGCAATACGTACCCCTGTGCTTGCCGCTGTATGTTCTCCATGTTCACTCTCTGCCTCCACCCCATTGTGTGACGTGCAATTACTATGGGAGACAGCGCACGGTGACTATCATGCCACCACGATAACCATTGCCGCAGCTGCATGCTAACAGTTAGTGTATGCTAAAGTGCACATTCACCACTTAGTGCACTTTAGAAAAGGTACCTCTTTGTTGTATTAAGTTATTATGATTGTGTTGCCACCCACAAAACACTCCAAATCCTACCACCTTTTTAACTGAGTAATTTTGACCCATAAAAAGATTTATGCATCCAATATTAGCCATTCAAGTGGCCCAGATTTCTTTTTAAAAGCCCCACTGCTGACCATGTAAGTGCTTTTGAATATCAACCTCATTGTCTTGTTGGTTTTAATCTGTAAAACCTAAGAGGAAGTTACAGGACAATTTGGTTTCTACCATTCAATAATTAATTTTTCTATCCTTTAGGGGCTTTCCAAACGTCAAACTAGATGGAACAAGTCTGGGATTTTTAGGTCTGGTATGATAACTGGGTATCCTGATGTTACTAAGGGGATAGTGGTATTGTTTGAAGTGCTAAACAGCAAATTTGATATTCCAAATCCAGAATAATTTTGCTTCTCTGCAAGTAAGAAATTATGTTACAAAAGATACTTCCCCTTGTTACCTAATTAAAATGCCTCATAGGTTGAAAAATGATGTCATTGTTTCAGAAAATGATGTTAAAGGAATAGTGCAAGGATAATTTGATAAAAGGTAGTTCCACAGCAGAGTTTGGAAGCAGTCAACACATATATTTCCTGAACAGATGCAAATAAATTTTGAAGCTATGCAGAAAATAACCTGCCCAACTTACTTTGAGAGGTCTAGTATTTTATTTAAAGAGTTTCTTTATATTGCTTTATCATTTCAGTCAAAGTGGTTTACTTGGTAATGTGCATTAAACATGGACATTGATAACCTGGATTTTTCTGAGGCAATGGAGGGTTAAGTGACTTGCCCAAGGCTACTTTTTTTTTTTTTTTAGTGCCATCAAGTCAGTGTTGACTCATAGCGACCCAGCTACCTCTGGGTTTTCTTGGCAATGTATCATTGGAAGTAGATTGTCAGCCTTTTCTTCTGAGGCAATGGAGGGTAAAGTGACTTACCCAAGGTCACAAGGAGTGCCAGTGGGAATCAAACCCTTGTTCTTCAGGTTACTAGGTAGTTGCTTTAACCACTAGGCTACTCCTCCACTCCACCCATTAGGAGTAGCCTAATGGTTAGAGCACTGGCTTGGGAACCAAGAGACCAGGATTTAATTCCCACTAGTGCTCTAACCATTAGGCTACTCCTCCACTCTGTATAAGATTCTAAACTAGAGATAGGCATTTCCCTATTTGTCATATGCATGGAAATGTCACAGTAACTTTATTTTCTTTTATTTATCTTAAAACATTTCTGTACCATCATATGCCACAGCATTCAAGGCGGTTTACAATCATATGAAAACAAACCCAACGCAGCACTCAAAACTTTCTAAACCATAGTCCCCCTCCAGTTCTCGCACTCATGAATACCTGCTCTGCTCCTACCATACTGCGCTGTTTAAAGTGGAAACAAGAACATTTTCAAAGATGTTCTAAAAGTCAAAAATTCTTGTTCTTTCTGCAAACCTTCTAGGAGTTTGTTCCACCAAGTCGGAGCAGCAATTGCAAATGATCCCTCTCTCCACCTCTTTTGTCACACTTGATGACAACCGGGGATGCCAAACAAATGGACTTGACTCGATCTCAACACCCTACCCAGCTGATACCAGAACAACAGATCCCACAAATAACTGGACCCCTGTCCTCTAAGTGTTTTAACTGTTAACACTAACAGCTTAAATACAGTACTTCCAATACGGAATCCCTTTTACCACATCCAGACAGAAAAAGCCCAGATGGTATTTTGCACCACCTGCACTTTCCTCACCATATACCCCAGTAACCCAACATAATCCAGTAGCGACATAACAAGTGCTTGTATTAAGAGTTGCGTCACCCTCTCATTCAAAAAGGGTAACAGTTGCCACACCACTCGCAGGTCACCGTAAGGCTGTGAGCACCACATGCGACACCTGTGTATGCAGTGTCCAACTTACAATCCATCCAGGCTCCTCCAGTCATTGGCCCTTCCCTCAGGCTGCCCTCATCCAAATACCTACACAACAGGGTCTCTGACTTTCGGGCATCAAACACCAGCTGGTTCGTCCTCAGCCACCTCTCCAAACAAACATTTACTTTCCTGATCACTTCCTTCACAACCTGCTGAAAAATCACCACAAGATGAAGATCATCTGCATAGAGAAGCCCTTGAAAACCATGATTCTGCATAATCCTTTCCACCAGGCTCACAAAAATATTAGGGACAATGCTGATCCCTGTGGTGCCCCACACGACAGCTTTCTAACTGAGGACATCCTGTCTTCCCACTGTACCCTGAAACTCCTTTCACACAAAAAAGAGCCCCACCACCTTCAAACCTTCCCCAACGGCCTACACCATCCCAACAGTCCTGTATATCCAGATCATTAGGTCCATGGGTGCGGATGGATTTAAAGTAATTACCATCGCCATCTTCCCACTATCCTTCGCAAAATATAACATATCCGTCACCACCACCATTAAGGCTTCCATGCCTGAATCCCTGCAGAATCCACCTTGCCCACAATCCAACTCTCCCTCTTCTTCTAAAAATCCATCTCATTGCCCCCACCACATCCTTTTCCAGAATCTTCACCAAACACATCATTGAGGAGATGAGCATCAAATTTTCACAACACAGTTCATTTCCTTTCTTTGGAATGGGGCAACCATTGCTCCCTTCCAATGCAGAGGAGTAGGTGTGGCCCGTCTCATGTGCCAACTGGAAAGGAGGGTGCCATGGGGGCGCACCGGCCACAAGGTGGGTGCCCGCTCCAGGTAGAAAAGGGGCTGTGAACACTACTGCTTCCTTCAACATTTCCAGGTAGCATCCCTGGGCCAAAGATGAATTCACTAAATCAGCTAACTAATCCAACACTTCCTCCAAACCCTGTCTCAGTAGCTAACCCAGAATAAGATCCAGGTGCAGCCAGTTTATTGCAACCACTGTATTATTCCCTTCACAGACTCCAAAGTTACTCCCGTAAATGAATCCCATCTAACCACCTCTCCCTCTCCCTCCCCCTCTCTCCCCTCAACCCCCACCCCTTTAACCCTCAATATCTCCACAAAATAATCTGCTACCTTCTCCACATTCACCCTCTCCCCTCCCACCGCCTTTTCCCTACTATTCCATCCCAAAAGCTATTGAGCCAGCCAAAATAGTTCTTTCAATCTATTTCCTGTGACTGCCACCCTAGCAGAACACATATTACGTTTCACTTCTTTAATTTTCCTTCGATATTCATTAGCTTTCTTTCTCCAACCATCTCTATCAGCCCTACTCCTAGATTTTCTCCAGCACTTTTCTAATCATCACAACTCTCTTCACTTCCATTAAGGAAGAGCAGAACCATACCCGATTCCCTAACTTCTCCTCTCAAAGTTTCACCCGCTTCAGTGGCACAACCTTTTCCAGAACCACCCCCTTCATCAGGGCCATCCAGTCCCCCACCTGATCCTTCACCTTCCCCCCCTCCTTACCTGGATAAATACCGCTGAACCAGATATTCATTGGCACTGTTTGGATCATGCTTGGGTTGTCTGAGGGTGGATTTGGGGCAGAGACAGACTTTATCCAGATAGTGGGTGAATTAAGACAGCAGAAAAGCTGCCCTACATTCTACGTGGCTGTATATTGCCACTGTCTGGACAGTGCAGTATAATGCAAATATTCAGCAGCAGGTATCGTCCTGATATTGCCCCTGAATATCCAGGTTTTTTACCTAAAAGTGCCGACCACCATGAGTTGAATATTAACTCCTATAATTTTTGTAAATTTTCTAGCACTGTGGATATGAGAGCATATTAATAAGAAATAGATGAAATGAAATGAAAATCCCTCACTAGATAAGGTGTGACTGACAGTGCAACTGTGATTTCATAAAGAACTCTTTTAAACACTGCAATTACCTCCCCAAATGGAATAATCTTATTGCTTTCCCTTAAGCAATGTAGCAAAGTTTGGGTCTGAGGAGGTGGTAGGGCAGATGGGCCTGTCAGTGGAGAAAAGTGAGAAAGTCCCATGGTCAGACCATCATGTGGTACCCTTTCAATTTCGATGGAGGGGAGAGGGTAATAATAGGAGATGGGAAGTGGTTATCTGGTGTAGGGGGGAAATTGAGGAACAATTGTTATGGGAGACAACTTTGGATATGCGAAAGGAAGGATGGGAGGGGAGGATGAGGAATCGGGTGGGGGACTGGACGGCAATGATGAAGGGGGTAGTTCTAGAAGAGGTTGTGCTACTGAAGCAAGTAAAACTTTGAGAGGAGAAGTTAGGGAATCGGGTATGGTTCTGCTCTTCCTTAATGGAAGTGAAGAGAGTTGTGATGATTAGAAAAGTGCTGGAGAAAATCTAGGAGTAGGGCTGATAGAGATGGTTGGAAAAAAAAAGCTAATGAATACTGAAGAAAAATTCAAGAAGCAGAGATGGCATCCATCTGTCCAAGAGAGGTCAACGCATCTTTGGTAGTAGACTGGCTAATCTACTGAAGAGGGCTTTAAACTAGATTCCTTGGGGATGGGTGAAGAAAGCCCCCAGGTAAGTGAAAGCCCCCAGGTAGGTGATACATTAAATACCTTTATGGAAATGGGTAACAGGGGTAACATATGGAAAGCAGTGTGTATTAATGCCCGTAGCATGGGAAATAAGATCCCTGAGGTTGAAGCTTTGGTGGGAGTGGCTGACTTGGATTTAGTGGCAGTTACAGAAACATGGTTCACAGAAAACAATGACTGGGATGTAACTATACCTGGCTATACTTTATTCAGGAAGGACAGGGTAGGAAGAAGAGGAGGAGGAGTGGCACTATATGTAAAAACTACTATTAAAGCTTTGGAATTACAGAGCTTAAAAGGGAGAGAGGAGGCATTGTGGGTTAAACTAGAAAGAGGGAAAGAGAAATCTATTTGCATTGGAGTGATATACAGACTTCCCTCACAAGAGGAAGAGGTGGACAGAGAGTTAATTGAAGACATACGCAGCATTGCTAGGAAAGGGGAAGTGCTACTGATAGGAGATTTCAATATGCCAGATGTTGATTGGCACATTCCTGCTGCAGTCTCATCTAGAAGTAAGGAGATCCTGGATTCTCTACAGGGAGAACTATTCAGGCAATTGGTAACAGACCCCACACGTGAAGGGGCCATACTGGACTTGGTGCTTACCAATGGTGAAAGTGTTTCTGATGTTGTAGTGGGAGATCATTTTGCATCCAGTGATCACCAGATGGTGTGGTTCAGTATTAGGACTAGGGCTGTTAGAATCCATTCCAAGGTGAGGATCTTAGACTTTAGGAAGACTAACTTTGCGAAGATGGGCCAATACCTCAAGGAGTCGTTAGTGGGATGGGAACAGCTGGGGGATGTAGAAAAACAGTGGGCAAAACTGAAAGGGGGTATTTTAAGGGCAACCAACCTTTTTGTTAAAATGGTAAATAAAGGCAAAAGGAACAGGAGACCGCTATGGTTTTCGAAGGAAGTAGCTGAAAAAGTGAAGAAAAAGAGGGAGGCCTTCATGAAATACAAGAGATCACAGAGAGCAGAAGACAGGCATCTGTATTTGGAAAAACTTAGAGAAGCTAGCAAAGTAGTCAAGAAGGCAAAGATTCAAAAGGAGGAGGAAATAGCCAATGCAATAAAATGGGGGGATAAGACATTTTTCAGATATATTAGTGAGAAGAGGAAGAGCAAAAGTGGTATTGTCAGACTCAAGGGTGCAGGGGGGGAATATGTAGAAGCTGATAAGGATAAAGCGGAATTGCTTAACAAATATTTTTGTTCTGTGTTCACAGATGAAGAACCAGGAGCAGGACCTCAGAAAACACCCACAAATAAGAACAGAAGCGAGGGACATCTTGAACTATTTTCAGAAGACTGTGTTCGTGAGAAACTAGCTCAACTTAAAGTAGACAAAGCGATGGGACCGGATGGGATACACCCTAGAATACTGAGGGAACTTGGGGACGTTCTAGCAACTCCACTGACTGACCTTTTCAATGCCTCGTTGGAGTCAGGAGTGGTGCCAAAGGACTGGAGAGAGGCTCATGTGGTGCCTTTACACAAAAGCGGAAGTAAGGATGTGGTTGAAAACTACAGGCCGGTTAGTTTAACTTCGGTGGTGAGTAAATTATTGGAAACGCTGCTGAAAGAGAAAATAGTGAGGTTTCTGGAGTCCAGCGGATTACAGGATCCGAGGCAGCATGGATTCACCAGAGGCAGGTCTTGTCAGACAAATCTGATTGATTTTTTTGACTGGGTGACCAGGGAGTTGGACCGAGGGAGAGCTCTAGATGTGGTGTATTTAGATTTCCGTAAAGCCTTTGACACTGTTCCTCACAGGCGACTTATAAACAAACTGAGCACCCTAGGGATGGACCCTAAAGTTACTGCTTGGGTTAGAAATTGGTTGGGTGGGAGGCGACAAAGAGTACAAGTAAATGGAGCTCACTCTGAGGAGAAGGATGTTACCAGTGGTGTGCCCCAGGGATCTGTCCTTGGTCCAATTCTTTTTAACATCTTTGTTAGTGATATAGCGGAAGGGCTGTCGGGTAAGGTTTGCCTCTTTGCGGATGATACCAAAATCTGCAATAGAGTAGACACCCAGGAAGGGGTAGATAACATGAGGAGGGATCTAGCTAAGCTTGAAGAATGGTCTAGAATTTGGCAGCTGGGATTTAATGTTAAAAAATGTAAGGTCATGCATTTGGGCTGCAGCAATCCAAGGGAGCAATACAGTATAGGAGGTGAAGTACTTTTGTCCACTAAAGAAGAGCGGGACCTAGGCGTGGATGTGTCTGATGATCTTAAAGTAGCTAAACAGGTGGAAAAGGCGACAGCAAAAGCTAGAAGGATGCTTGGGTGCATACAGAGAGGAATGGCTAGCAGAAAAAAGGAGGTGATAATGCCTCTGTATAAGTCTTTGGTGCGACCTCATTTGGAGTATGGTGTGCAATTCTGGAGACCGCACCTTCAAAAGGATGTGAACAGGATGGAGTCGGTGCAGAGGGTTGCTACCAAAATGATTAATGGGCTTCATTATAAAGCATATGAGGACAGACTTAAGGATCTTAATATGTACACCTTAGAGGAAAGGCGGGATAGAGGTGATATGATTGAGATGTTTAAATACCTCCGTGGCATAAATGTTCAGGGAGAGAGCCTCTTTCAATTGAAAGCAAGTTCTGCTACGAGGGGACATGGGATGAGGGTGAAGGGAGATAGTTTCAGGAGTGATATGCGGAAATATTTCTTTACGGAAAGAGTAGTGGATCCGTGGAATAGTCTCCCAGTGGAGGTGGTAGAGATGAGGACAGTAACTGAATTCAAGAAAGCATGGGACCAACACAGAGGATCTCTAAAGGCAAAAAGTGGACTGTTGTAGTTGTTATGGAAGGACAGACTAGATAGGCCATGTGGTCTTTTTCTGTCGTCATATTTCTATGTTTCTATGAAACGTAATATGTGTTCTACTAGGGTGGCAGCCACAGGAAATAGACCGAAAAAACTATTTTGGCTGGCTCAATAGCTTTTGGGATGGAATAGTAGGGGAAAGGCGGTGGGAGGGGAGAGGGTGAATGTGGAAAAGGTAGCAGATTATTTTGTGGAGATATTGAAGGTGAAAGGGGTGGGGGTTGAGGGGAGAGAGGAGGAGGGAGAGGTGGTTAGATGGGATTCATTTACGGGAGTAACTTTGGAGTCTGTGAAGGGAATAATACATAGGTTGCAATAAACTGGATGCAACTGGATCTTATTCTGGGTTAGCTACTGAGACAGGGTTTGGAGGAAGTGTTGGATTATTTAGCTGATTTAGTGAATGCATCTTCGGCCCAAGGATGCTACCTGGAAATGCTGAAAGAAACAGTGGTGTTCACAGCCCCTTTTCTACCTGGCTCAGCGGTATTTATCCAGGTAACAGGTGCTGTTGCCCGGATAGATGCTTTAGAATATTGGCACTATGGATAATAAAATTAACAAACTGACTTACAGTGACATCAATCCACCCCCCCACTTTAAATTAAAAGCAGATTAAATCAGACAGAATATTATATATATATATATATATATATATATATATATATATAGACTAAAACATCTGCACTTCATGTAAAAATATACCAACAAACATTCTCATAGTTACTCATGAGAATAAGCATTGCAGAGAAAGTGTTGTCAACGTTTTCCTAAATAAAAAAAAAAAGTCTGAACAGGTGCATTATGACACTGGCACACTGTTCCAAAAAAGAGGTTCAACGGAACCAGACAAAGTGATCTAACCTTGCCTGGCCTTGCTTCTTTTACTAAAAGCACAAACAACATTCGGGTACTATTAGAGCATAAATTAACAATAAAATTGGTCAGGTTTAGCAAATTGCATAGGTATTTGGGCCAAAAGATCAAAGAGCCCAATTAAAACTGTACGCGCTGTTTAAGAGGAAGACAGACCAGCTGCTCTAAATCTGGTGTAGCGTGTCCTCTCAAGGAAGCTGTGCATAGGCAATCCCAGGGTTGGAGATGCAGTGTATTGACCTACATTTATAGAGTATATATGCACTTTTAGGCCTGCCTTCAAACAGTGTAAACTGGTATAATAGACTTTTGCTCTACCGGGGTTCATCTAGATAAAATCTCCTTCTGCTCAACTGTAAGGGACCATCTGAATACTGAAGCCTTTGCACAGTGTATCAATAAGCTGCGGTAAAAAAAAAATTCTTATGCATTTAAAACTGCTACCATTGTCTTTATAAAATAAACATAAACTAGGCACCTTCTTGGACTTTCAGTCCTGCCTAGAATAAAAGCAAGAGTTTTGGAGGTAAGGAGAAAGAGACAGCACAAGAAAGAAGAAAGTACAAATAAAGGAAAAGCCAAAATAAAACTAAAGAATAAAGGTAAAACAAAAAATAGGGGGAAAAAATTCCCTGGCCCCAAAAATATTTTTGGGTGCTGCCCAAGTTTTCTAAATTGGTTTCCATTCAGCAGAAAGTCTCAGAGCCACATTTTACTTGATATGTAGAGAGGTCTCCTGTGAAGACCAAGTGCCCTGAGTGGAGAGGTCTTGTAGATGAGCTCCCCAACCTGTTGGGGAGGCATCTGTTGTTAGGGTTGCTTGGGGCAACAACTGTTGGAAGGGGGACCCCAGCAACAGATTTTACTTGGGTGAGATTTACGGCAAGAAAAAAAAAAGCTATTTAAAAAACTGTTCTAGTTTGAACTAGTGATGACAGTATTTCCTTTTCAACAATAAGTGTATCTCAGGTTTCTGCAGTTTCCTCGACTGAAACCTTAACTTAAAATGAAACAAATCCTTCTCTTCAGGTACCTACTGATAAGGTTCGGTATGATCAGCCTTCACCTTCACTTTCAAGCTCAGCACAAACGTGTTTTGATTTTGAATGACTGCCTCTAAAAGTCAAAGACACATTAAATCGATTTAGTAGGAAAACAAATACAGTTATTGAAATGAACCTATCATAAAATCTGTGTGCATTTCTTCTGATGCTGAACATATTTAGAGCAACAAACTGTTGAAGTAATAAATGCCCAGTTCATCTTCTTTGTACTAAATTTACTTAATTATAACATTGGAAATTATTTTTCAGCATCTATTAAATAATATTATGTTATGTTACATCTATAATGCACTGTTCTGGGTAATTGTATCTATAATTTTGTTTGCGTTATGACATTAAATAAATCAGCACTGAATAGTCTGACATCTTTATTCCTAAGCATGTAACTTGTTTCAGTGTGGTGCCTGTTTGAGTGACCTTGCGTATAACTATACAAAACATTAACCACCGCGGATGTTAGGGAAGCCACACGGTCACGTACATTACTGCTGCAGCTGTTGCAGGAGGAATACTCAGATAAACATGTACTGTACATGACTCCGCATTTCCTTTTATTGCTGATCACCCGTTGGCATTGTGCTCATCCCTACATAATAAGATTAAATATGCAAATACAACATTTATAAAGTATTCATGTCTGGCTGCACATTGTAGATAGGAAAGTCTATCTATATACTCCCAGTGAACAGTGCTAGGATGTGCGGATGCAATGTCAGCCCCTTCTGCATTCTGATAGAAACATGGGTGAGGTGACTTTGAGGGTACGTTTACAACAGGCCGCTTAACTTTTATGACACATATGCGCAAGCTACGCCAGTTTTCAATGAGCAAGCACGGGCATGCTTTCCTATTGATAATTACCTCAAGGAACTTGCACACACACACATACACCAGTTTTTTTCTGGGCTATTTTACATGCTTGCATGCATTTTTTAAATAAAATATGGGGCCAACATTTACAGGGATTTATCTCGTTAGCAGCATCTGCTAACCAGAAAGTCCTACTACGAGAGAGATTCGGTGGCACCGTTTGGATAGTGCTAATGAATATCTTCACAGACCACCTCGGCATTGTCCAGAGGCAGAGTCATGGCAAAGATTTGAATTATCATGTCAGCAGCACTGAATGTCTGGATGTTTTTACCCATGGCGGGCAGGGCTTAAAAAAACACTGAGTGCTGCAGGCTCAATATCGGCCCTTCTGTTTGTAACCACTAATCCCTATCCAGTTCTACCTCAGGAATCTCTCTGCTCCATTTGGATAAAGCACAGTTACTTACCTGTAACAGGTGATCTCTGGGAACAGCAGGAATAAGTCTTCACATATGGGTACGTCGGTACCGACGAAGCCTGCGCGGGAATGCTCCCCAGCTTTCCAAAAAAGGAAAGCTTTTGGGAATATCCCACAGCGCCTGCGCGCTGCCTTCCCGCCTTTCCAACCGCCTCTCTCCAGTTCGAGTTTCAGAGCTGAGACAAAGAGAGAGAGAGGAAAGGAAAGATAGATAGAGAGATACAACTCCAAGGGGAGGTGGGTGGGTTGTGAAGACTTATTCCTGCTGTTCCCAGAGATCACCTGTTACAGGTAAGTAACTGTGCTATCTCCAGGAACAAGCAGGAATGAGTCTTCACATATGGGGACTCCCCAGCTAGAGATGCCGGGGAGATCCCCAGGGTTGTAGACCCTGAGAAGGGCCCTACCTCCCCCTTGGATCTCAGGCATCTAAACAGGGATGGAGGGTAGGAGTTGTTCAAGTATGGAACAGATGTTTTAGGACAGCCTGACCAAACAAGGCATCCCGGCGGGAGTCCTTGTCCAAACAATAATGGGCCGTGAAGGTATGAACCGAGGCCCACGTGGCTGCTCGACAGATCTGGTCAATGGACACAGAATTTAGATGAGCCATAGAAGTTGCCATGGCCCTCACATTGTGAGCTGTGACATGGCCTTCCAGAGAAAGGTTCTTACTCTGGTAGGCGAAAGAAATACACTGAGCAATCCAAGTGGACAGTGTCCTTTTAGAGACTGGAAGTCCTAAATGAGAAGGATCAAAAGCAACAAAGAGTTGGGAAGACCTTCTATGTTGCTGAGTCCTTTGTAAGTAAAAGGCAAGAGCCCTTTTACAATCCAGGGTATGAAGATTCCTTTCTGCACTTGATGCATGAGGACCTGGAAAAAAGACAGGTAAATATACCTCTTGGTTCAGATGAAAAGATGAGACCTCTTTAGGCATAAAGTGTAGATTGGTCCTGAGGACTACCTTATCATGATGAAACCTTGTATAAGGAGGATTAGCCACCAAGGCCTGTAGCTCACTGATGCGGCGAGCTGATGTGACTGCAATGAGGAAAATAACCTTCCAGGAAAGAAATTTCAAGGAGGTGGTGGCTAAGGGTTCAAAAGGTGGCTTCATAAGCTGACCAAGAACCAGATTTAAGTCCCATGCCACCGGAGGAGGCCTAATGGGAGGTTTAGTTAAAGTTAGGCCTCTCATGAATCTTGCAATAAGAGGATGAGAGGAAATAGGCTGTCCATTGAGAGGCTTAAGGGATGCTGCAATAGCACTCAAATGGACTCTTACTGAATTCGTCTTAAGGCCTGCATTGGAGAGATGCAGGAGATATTCCAATAGAGAATTCAAAGGTAGTGCTAGAGGGTCAAGACCCTTCTCAGCACACCAAATGGAAAACCTTTTCCATTTAAAAGCATAGGAACGTCTAGTAGAAGGTTTTCTGGAAGCATGGAGGATATCCTTCACCTGCTGAGAAAGATTCCAACTTTGAAGGTCTAAGCCTTCAGCAACCAAGCCCTGAGGTGAAGGGACTTGGGGTTTGGGTGCCACAAAGTTCCCTCCTCCTGGGACAGGAGGTCTGGAGCAGCTCCCAAGTCTAGGGAGGGAGCTTGAGAGAGATGCAGAAGTAGAGGGTACCACACTTGGCGTGGCCAGCGTGGAGCTATGAGGATCATAGCTCCTTGATCCCTCTGGAGCTTGAATAGAGTCTTGGGAATTAAGGGAATGGGTGGAAAGGCATACAGGAAGGAGGAAGGCATCCTTGGCCTGAACTCCCTGACACGGAATTCTGGAACAGAACCGGGGAAGTTTGGCATTCCACGGACTTGCAAAGAGGTCTATGTCCGGGGTTCCCCACTCTTGTAGGGACCATTTGTGTGGAAGCAGAACTCGACTGAGTCTGTCTGCCCAAGAGTTTTGGATTCCTGGAAGGTATACGGCCAGGAGATGGATTTGATGCTCTCTGGCGAAGGCCCACAATCTTAAAGCTTCGTTGCAAAGCGACAGAGAGCCAGTTCCTCCTTGCTTGTTTATGTAAAACATGGCTACCTGATTGTCCGTATGAATGAGGACTGTCTTGTAGCTGAGCAGGGTATGGAAGACCTTGAGAGCTAGAAAAACTGCTCGGAGCTCCAAGTGGTTGATATGTAGAAAGGTCTCCTGTGACGACCAAGTGCCCTGAGTGGAGAGGTCTTGTAGATGAGCTCCCCAACCTGTTGGGGAGGCATCTGTTGTTAGGGTTGCTTGGGGCAACAACTGTTGGAAGGGGGACCCCAGCAACAGATTTTGGGTGGACCTCCACCACTGTAGAGACCAAAAGAGGCGCCTGGAGGTTGCTATTTTGTCTGTCAGATCCCCTGAAGCTTGAGTCCACTGGGTGGACAAAGTCCATTGAGCTGCTCTCATGTGAAGGCGAGCATAGGGGACCACATGCACTGTGGATGCCATGTGGCCTAGCAAGTTGTAGCATCTCCCGGGCAGTTAAATGGCTCTTTGACTGAATCTGGGAGGCTAACCGCACTAGGCGTAGGCAACGGGCCTGAGGAAGATAGGCCCTTGCAGTGGTAGTATCCAGCAAGGCCCCTATGAACTCTAGGGACTGAGTAGGGGTGAGCTGGGACTTTGTGAGATTTACCACAAGTCCCAGATACTGCAGAATGCACCTTGTGCAGTCCAGGGCAGTCTGGGCCTCTGACTGAGATGGAGCTCGGATGAGCCAGTCGTCCAGGTATGGGAATACAAATATCCCCAGAGTGCGTAGAAATGCAGCTACTACTGCCATGCATTTGGTGAACACTCTTGGAGCAGAGGCCAGACCGAAAGGAAGCACCCTGTATTGGTAATGCTTCCCTTGGAAAAGGAAACGGAGGAACCTTCTGTGAGATGGATGGATGAGGACATGGGTGTACGCATCCTTGAGATCTAGAGAACAAAGCCAATCCTGCCTCTGAAGGTATGGAAGGAGAGTGCCCAGAGAAAGCATCTTGAATTTCTCCTTGCATAGAAATTTGTTCAATTCTCTGAGATCTAATATGGGTCTGTAGCCCCCTGTTTTCTTTGGGATCAGAAAGTAGGGGGAGTAAAACCCTGACCCTTGTTGAAGAAGAGGTACCTCTTCTATTGCCCCTTGGGCAAGAAGGGCAGCCACCTCCTGACCTAGAAGGTCGAGGAGAGATGTTGGAGAATTGAAATGTCTCACCATGATGTGAGGAGGAAGGTTTGAGAAATGAAGTTTGTACCCCTCCCTTATGATGGAGAGGGTACACTGCTCTGCTGTAATTTGCTCCCATCTGGGAGCAAAGTGAGCTAACCTTCCTGGAATGGTGAGAGTCTCTGACTGTTTCAGAGCCAGAAAGGCTAAGTTCTCCAGCATCAAGTCAAAAGCCCTGAGGAGGCTGGGTCTGCTGAGTTGCAGCAGCCCCTGTAGGCTTAGGCCTGGCTTGCTTAGGTTGCTGACGCTTAGCAGCAAAACGACCTGTAGAAGATTGCTGGCCAGAAGCAGGATGGAATCTGCCTTTCTTGAGGAAAAAAGACTAAAAGACTGCTTGAAAGGTTTTTTCTTGGCAGGAATGGAGGTTGACTTTGAAAGTCTATCCAAAGCAGAATTTTCTGCATCCATTTGAGTGGCTTTTATTTGCCAATCTTTGCCCAACAGGTTTTCTCCTGTACAAGGAAGATTTCCCAAGCCATCCTGGACCCGACTCTAGATCAGAAGCTTGGAGCCAAGCAATTCTGCGAGCAGCTATGTCAATGGCCGAAGCTCTGCTGGCACCCTCAAAGGAGTCAAAAGCTGCACGGTTGGAAAACTTTGAAATATCTTGAGTATGCTTAAGCCAAATAAGAAATTCTTCCCTTTTATCCTCTGGAAGAAAAGGGAGGAAAGTGTGTAGCTTATCTGCAACTTCTTTCAGAAACATCCCCATATAAAGACTATAGGAGTTGATTCTGGCAATGAGCATACTGGCTTGGAAGATTTTCCTACCAAAAGCATCCAAGGTCCTGCATTCTCTTCCTGGAGGAGCAGAGGAGTGTCTTTTTGCACTCTTTATCTTTTTCATAGCTGACTCCACCACAATAGAATGGCGAGGAAGCTGTGTTTTATGAAAACCAGGACAAGGAGGGGCACGGTACATGGTGTCCAACCTACGAGAATGAGGAGAGATAGTGAGAGGAGTCTCCCATAAGTCAATCATGTGATCATAAAGAATCTCATGAATTGGCAA
Source organism: Ichthyophis bannanicus (assembly GCA_033557465.1). Lineage (NCBI taxonomy): Eukaryota > Metazoa > Chordata > Amphibia > Gymnophiona > Ichthyophiidae > Ichthyophis > Ichthyophis bannanicus. The sequence continues at coordinate 178,754,508 of CM066043.1, read as the reverse complement.
GGTGACTGCCTCCTTAGGAGCCTTGGAATAACCTAAAATATCTAATTTTTTAACTCTAGGCTCTGATTCAGAGGTTACTGAAATAGAAAGCCCTTTAGCCACTTCTCTTATGAAGTCTTGAAAGGACAAGTCTTCTGGAGGAGACATTCTTCTTTTTGGAGAAGAAGGCTCTTCAGGAAGGGCTATGGATACTTCAGCAGACTCCTCCGATGCATCAGAATCTTCGGAGGAATCAAAGTATCGACTATCAGGGTGTTCTTTCAAAGCTCGATACGCATACCGAGCGGTATTGACATCGGGTGTTATCGGTACCGGTTCGGTACCGATGGGCATCCATGGGCAGGGAACCGCTGCAGTCGACACCATGGCTGTTGTCGATGCAGTCGGTACCGGTACCGGTATTGGTGCCGGTACCCGGGCTGATACCGACAACGGAGTTTGTTGTGGTATCAGCAGCGTCGCAGCTTGAATGAAGGCCATGATAGCCTGCTGCATGGATAGAACATTCTGATCCATCGACGCCATGAATGCCTGGAATTTGGTACCGGAAGGTTGTGCCGGTACCCCAGAGCATTCTAACAGGTGATCGGTCGAGGCCGTGCCATCGATGTCAACCTGTAACCCCATAGGTGGAGCTTTGGAAGCCAGAGCTTCCCGCCGGGGTAGTTTTGCCGGTGCAGGATCCTCGAGGGCAAGCCCGGAGGCATCTCAATGCTTGGAAGGAGATCTACCCTTCGAGGACCGGCTGGTTTTATGTTTGGTTACCTGAGATCCATGGGAGGAAGAGGAAGCCCTGGAAGACATCGATGCCACTGAAGCTGCATCAGAGGGAAAAAGAACATGGAGCTTGGCTGCTCGGTTCTGTAAACCTCGTTTGGACATCAAGGAGCAGGACGAACAATCCAAAATGGAGTGGTCAGGACCCAAACATTTGAGACACCATTCATGGGTGTCGGTAACAGAAATAGTACCGTTGCACTTAGTGCATTTTTTAAACCCGGAGGCTGGTTTTTCCATGAGGAAAAAGTTTCGTGAGGCCTAAGGCCCAAAAAGGAAAAACACACTAAGTGAGGGAAAAATATGTTCTTTTTTTTTTTTTTTTTTTTAAGATACGAAAGAAAGACCGGCGGTACCGGTCCGACGTCGGAGAAGGCAGGCGCGCGACCAAAGAAATAAAATAAAATAAAACAAAGAACTTCTTCAGCGGTGACAGGAACACGACCTGCTGGCTCCGCGGAAAAGAAGAACTGGAGAGAGGCGGTTGGAAGGGCGGGAAGGCAGCGCGCAGGCGCTGTGGGATGTTCCCAAAAGCTTTCCTTTTTTGGAAAGCTGGGGAGCGTTCCCGCGCAGGCTCCGTCGGTACGGACGTACCCATATGTGAAGACTCATTCCTGCTTGTTCCTGGAGATAGGTTTGTGCATACAGGCTGGATATTGGTCCCTTTAATCACATATAGAGGGGGATTTTATAAAGGATGTCCAAGATAAATTGGGTACCAATTAGTTACAAACTTTGCTCCATTCTCTCACCATATCAAAAAACACTGTGTTATTCGAGGAACAGGTCTCAGACTAATACGGGGAGGAATCCTATGAGGCATAGCCCCTGAACACCAATCCCCTTCTTTGCATCAAGGACCTGTAGTTTCCTCCTTTATTTTATAATTCAACTCTGTGTCAATGTCAATGTTACTTAATTGTGCAAAAACCAGTTGTTGTTTATCATTCTTATCATTCTACTGCAAAAATTAAACTTTCTTCATATTATAGTCATACACAGCACTTGCAGTAATGAAAAATAGAAAATAGCAGCTGGAAATGCTTATCGTAATATCAGAACTGAATCCCAACGCAAAACATTAGCGCTTGTGCGTTTCTCCGTGCAAGCGGTTTCATCGGGGGAATCTGAACTCAATGACGACACGCAGCTTCTTCATAATATTATCTAAAAACAAACATACACAGCATTTATCGAAAACTGTGTGAAAACATATAAACGATGTTTGTTTTTAGATAATATTATGAAGAAGCTGCGTGTCGTCATTGAGTTCAGATTCCCCCGATGAAACCGCTTGCACGGAGAAACGCACAAGCGCTAATGTTTTGCGTTGGGATTCAGTTCTGATATTACGATAAGCATTTCCAGCTGCTATTTTCTATTTTTCGTTACTGCAAGTGCTGTGTATGACTATAATATGAAGAAAGTTTAATTTTTGCAGTAGAATGATAAGAATGATAAACAACTGTTTTTTGCACAATTAAGTAACATTGACATTGACACAGAGTTGAATTATAAAATAAAGGAGGAAACTACAGGTCCTTGATGCAAAGAAGGGGATTGGTGTTCTGGGGCTATGCCTCATAAGATTCCTCCCCGTATTAGTCTGAGACCTATTCCTCGAATAACACAGTGTTTTTTGATATGGTGAGAGAATGGAGCAAAGTTTGTAACTAATTGATATTTTGATTGCTCTGAAAAACCCCGCTAGATGAGAGATTGCAAGATAAATCAGGGACATCCAGGGCGGAACATGCAGAAAAACGCTAGAGGCGTCTATATCTCTGATTGATTTCAGGAACATAGACATCCCTGATCTGGACATGCATGTGGGCAGTCACATAGACATCCCAGGTAGGAACACTTGGGTCGAGAACGTCCATCTCAGGCAAACTAGCATAAGGGGACATCCAGCGGCATAGCAAAGTGAAAACATGAGCCTCCGTTCACCATCAGTGCTCGATGAGATAGTGTAAAATACAGAGGGTAGTAGTGTAGCTCCTTTTTCACACCTTCCAGATGTCTGCTTGACAAAACAAGAGCTTTTCAGATGCCTGTCCATGCCTGCAGCAGTTTTAACCTTAGAAGTGACTCAGGACGTCCAGGGCATTTCTGAGATCAGGCAGGGCTGTTCAGATTCTTAGGAATGTCCTGGCCACGCCTCCACCATGCCCCCCGTTCAGACTTGGATGTCCTTGGGACATTCACAGACCTGGCTTCTAAAATGTCTCTGGAGACCTCTCTGTGATTTGGACGTCTGTATGCCTAGTTGCAGATGTCCAAAGCGTGAATAGTGCTTTTAAGATAATACCCATAGTCTGGACAGTTTTAAAAGAAGCCATTTCTGCACATAAACCTCTGCTATATGCTTGGAAATGCCTTTAAAAACTATCACCTTTGTGATTTAAAAATGAAAACAGTCCCCTAAAGCATTCAATGCCCCCAACACCTCCAAAGTATCTAATCCCCCATAAGAAAACCCCTCCCCTGGCATGAACACCCCTCCCCCACAACCCACCTAGTAACACTTATCCCCCCAGGTCCTCTCCAGCAGCTCCCTATATTCATACCCGTAATCCCCCTCCCCAGCCTTACCTGGCGTTTCTGGGGTTTAGTGGGAAGCACTACTCACTTCTTCTCAAACTGCACTGGGTTCCAAAACTGCAGCAGTACTGAGTTATTGGCGCCATTTGGAAACCGGCTGCAATATTCCAGCCCTCCCCCCCCCAACCAAATCCCTTCAATGTGAGACCCTCCAACACACACACATACACACCCCACTGATCAAAGCTCCCCTAATCTGACTCTCCCATGCACCCCAATTCAATATCATCCCTGATAGGAAAGCAACCCAATGTTCAATCCCCCAAGGATCTTGCACTCCCAGTTACCCCCCACAAGGCTAAACCTCAGACCCATCCCACCCCAATTCCCCATGTCTTACCCAGGGGCTTCAGGAGTGGTCAGCAGCTGACAAAATGGTGGTTTTGACCCCCAGCGATAGTCTCATGGTACTATTACTAGGTGTCAGGTCTGAGCCATCATTTTGTCAGTCACTGGCAGCTGGGGCAAGAGCAGAGAGGGACAGTTCCTGCCCCAGACCACAGGAAGCTCCTGGAGGGGCTTGGGGAATCAAGGTTTGAGGTTCTTGGGGGGGGGGGGGTAATTGATGGTACAGGGTCTTGGGGGGCCTTAAGCACTGGGCTGCTTCCAGGCAGGATTGGCACTGAAGTGGAAGGGTGTGGGGCTCAGATCATTTTGGGGCTTTGATCATGGGAGAGGTGTCGGGGGGCCTCAGAAATATATGCACCACTTACGCACATGAATGGGCACTTCTGTGAGCATTTTTACTGATTGCAATTCAGTAAGCACATGCTGAAGTGCCCATCGCACATACCTTCCTTTAGCTGTACTTAGCACATTTTAATTTTTCATAATGAGTAGGTGCTCATTATGAGTTGTTTGTTTTTGTTTGATTTATGTTGAGTAAGGTGTAGATTTTGTTTTGTCTGTTGTACTTGTGCTATTTTGATGTAATGATATAGGACTGTACTGCACCACTGTGGGAAATATAAAAATTTTAAATAAATAGATAAAAATAAATAAGTAAACCACTTTGAATGTTAAAGCGATCAGCAAGGCAGTGGCTCGGAGAAGGAGGAGCACAGTGATTAGAACAGAAATCCAGGAAAGCGAGGGCTCAAAACCTGCTTGCCCCACTGATGCTTCTTGTGACCATTACATCAGGTATAAACTTACAAAAGGACGTAGCCAGACAGCAGCACCTTCTGCCCAGATAAGAGCCACTGGCCGGGCCTATCTGGCAATTTCCAGCAGCGCTGCCAGGATGGCACCATCCTTATAGACAGGGGGCAGTCCGGGAAATTATCCAGCTAGTGACCATATCTGCTACCTGGGTAACTTTCGGATAGTAAAAATCTGCCTGAATATTGGTGCTATCCAGATAACTCTGGTGCTGACCTCATTATGTGGCCCTTTTACTAGGTGCCGTTAGCCACCTAATGTGTATTATAACATGTAGTAACTGGCCACGGTGAATGGTAACAGGCAGAAACGCCAACTACTGACCGGCAAAACGCATGTTAACTGGCACTCATGCATAATGTGGAGAGGGAGCAGGTTAGGGGTGGAGTGGCAACGTGGATCGCATATTAATGTGCATGCTACCTCGTGATACTTCTGTGGGTATTGCTAGGTGCACCCACATTATTTGCACCGCATGTTAGTGTACTCATTCGCGCATTAATTGCTGAGAGCATGCTGGTCAAGCCCCTAACGGTTAACTAGGGGGATTTTCACTTAACAGGCGTTACAAATGCAGGTTAAATGCTCAGCCTTACCGTGATTTAGTAAAAGGGCCCCATATATATATATATTCAGTGCCAATCCACATCAAGATTTCAGCACTGAAAATACATAATTAAACACTGAACGCAGTGTTTAAATATTATTCTGTTACATTATAAGACTTCTGGAGACAGTGAAATACATACTGTACCTAAATGCACATTGCCCTGAGCTGCCACTGAAAAGGCATGAGCTGAATCTAAATAAATATATAAACTCTGTTAAAAATAATGAAAGATGGGTTTTTAAAAATCTTTCCAATTTTCCTTAACAGAGAAAAAGTGCTGTGGTATTTGCTGTCACCTGAAGACAGTTATTCCTGTATAAGCGAGTAGATGATTATATGCAGTGCCAATGGTTTAGCTTAGTTTAGTTTAGTTACGAATTTGATATACTGCTTTCTGAGCCAAAGCAGGTTTCAAAGCAGTTTACATACAAAACTCAAGAGAGGAAAAGGAACTAAAAGTTACAATCATCAAAGAGGAGAAGGGAAAGAGAAAAAACATCTAGGCACAATCAGATAGAAAAGAGGGGGGGGGGGGGGGTGTTGGAAAAGAAGGGAGGGTATCTCCAGATCTCCAGTATCATCCCAGAGGAGTTTCTGGTTCTTCCCCCAAAAGCAAAGTGAAGAAGTGAAGAGGATGTTGTTAGGTATGTCTGGCAATGTTAGAATTCTTCTTTAAATAAAAAAAGCAGGTGTGTTTTGGTGCTGTATGTGAAGACTACAATGAAAGCCTAAAACGGATATTATATGCTAGTAATTTGGTTCAGGTGGCCATGGAGCAATTATGTGCTTCACAATGGAACAGCCGCAGTCCTCTTTTTGTGTTTGGTATAATTCTTAGACCTGGCATTTTGCTTTTTTTTTTTTTAGTAACAATTAAAATTTGCCATTTTATCATTCTGTTTGTTTTAATAAAAGTATCTTCACCTCAGATCTCCCATCTTGCAAAAGGATAGACTTTTACGCTGAAAGTAGCTCCGTTCTTGCAAATATCCAAATTTTGAAACATGCAATTAAATTGTTTGTCACTCTTGTTTTACCACAAAATGCATTACATATCACTCAATGTGTACTTTATTATCCCCAAAGAATGAATACTGATCTCATTAATAACAAAGTGAGTGCAAAAGAAGTACCTATAAAACTGTAAATTGTACTGTGTCTGATTTCATGGCATGCCCAAGTGAATACCTCATCAGTCTGCCAGCCATCCAATGACCTCACTGTCAAAGAAGGTGCAAACGACATAGTACTTTATAACACTTGCACATAAACAGAATGAAAGAATGGTATAAAGCTTCAGGTCATTAGAATGTGCAATGACTGTCTTGACCAAGAAAAGCTTACCAGATAATCAGCTAAGAAATGTGTCCTTTTACCATGAATTGATCGGAGACCGTCAGAAACTAGATTCCTATTCTAGTTCAGAAAGGCGACAGTTCCCTATTAGACTCGGTCGTTCAATTAGGGTATGCACCATCTTTCAGGCTGATGCAGAAACCCTGAGCTAGACCCCAGTGCTTAAAGCTCTAGTACAGGCTTTGATAGCGCGAGTTGAATGCTGACTCTTTGCCTGGGATGCAATATGCAAATTAACTAGTAATTAACTAGTGTGCAAAACGTCTGCATTAAACTGGGACAGCAAGCCAAACACATGCGAACAGAAGTCGGCACAACTTTTGCATGCTGTCCCGGAAAACAGGGTCATCTGATGTGAAGTTTGACACTTTACCTCCGATGACCTAGGCATCAGAGAAAGCCCCTGATGCTATTGGCACACTGTGGGGGGACCGTGCCCCCCCCCCCCGGACACCAACTCCTTGGCAAAAATAAAATCCCCAGTGGCCCAGCAGCCCCAAACCCCCCATCCATCCAAACAAAAAAGTACCTGGTGGCCCAGTGACCCCAAAACGCCCCCAAAAAAAAAAAATCCCTGGTGGCCCCAGTGGCCCCCGAAGCCCTCCATCTCCCTCCCAGTACCTTTAATAATGGGGTGGGAGCATATAAATTCCTATTTTCAATCTAATACCAGCTCCACCCCAGTACCCCAATCTTGTCTTTCATCTGATCTCTCAAACCCTTTTCTTACCACTACCCCCTGTATTCATCCATAGTATGCCTAAAATCCAAAAAAGTGCTGTCCTCCTCCACCATCACCATCACCACTAGAAGGCCATTGCAGGCCTTTTCACTTTAGTTTTGATTATTATTACAAGACCACATTTTAATGCAACAGCCAGGTTCAGGCCACCAAACACAGTTCACCCAGGAGTGTTAAGCTTGTCACTCAGGAGAATACCAGTAGTCCAAGCAGGCAAAATCCAAGTTATGAAACAGGGTCACAAAGCCAGGCCAAAATCAGGATGCCAAAGGGGTGGTCTGAGGTGAGATGCAGGAGAAGACTGGAAGAGGAAACAAGGGCAGGAACAATGGAATCCAAGCATGAGCAAAAGACCTCCAAAAACAAAAGGCTCAGCTCTAAGTTGTTAGATCAGCAAAGTCCCAACCAAGAATGCAAATTTAAGTATTAGAGTGTGCATGGCCAAAAATAAGCATGGTTCATTTAAATTCATTTTTCCTGCTGTTTGAGCATTTTTTCATGTTTTTTACCTCTTTGTTCTTTATGTGCCTTGCGTGCATGCTAGACCGTTTTGCAGCATGCTAATTGATTAATATGTGTAAATTCGTAAGTGTATATGCATACAAGCAATTTCTGTTCCCTTTCAGATTTTAAGCACCATATGCATGTTCATGAATGTACACTCCGATTGCGTATGCTAGTCTATCCAAAGTGGCTTCTGGGAAGCTACAGGGAACTAGCAAGGGTGGGTTAAGCTACCGCGGGATAATGTACAGGCAGTGCAGAAGTGTTCAGAACCAGTCCTTGGATTGCTAAATAATAAATCTGTGCAAGACATCATCAGCAAGCAAATAAATAAAGAACGGGGTAGAATGCAGAGCATATATCAAAGAAATCAAAAGTAGCAGCATAAAACTTGTATGTAACTAATGCCCAAAGAAAGCAGCAAAATCACTGCTAAAGACAATTAACGATCGGCTAATGTCTAGAGACCAGAAAGTGAATTCCAAATTAGAAAATCAACACCACTTAAGACTAGGTACCATATGGAAGCTGAGCAGAGCAGAAAAGCATGCCTTCCAGTATGGATAATTTTGGCAGTGAGTTAATCAGATGCATTTCCCTGAACTCATTTAGGAACAAAGAGGGTGTTTTTGGAGGAGGGGGACAGGAAAGGTTTCAAACAGAAGCTGTCATGGCCCATCAAATTCGTCCAACCTAATTGTTTATAGAACAGTGTTTTATTATTGTGTATGTAATAGACAATGACTGATACCATCCAAGCGTTCCAGACATAAATGAGCCAATCTGTTACATAACACATCAAGTTTTCTTCTCAGTATGTCATCTTGCATTGCCATAAACAAACCTTCTGCAGTCAAAGATGAGTAAAGTGATAGATTTTTTCTGACTGATTCTTTGCAACTTATATTTGCCATCCAATTTAAAGGAAGTTGGTAGCAGCAGCCATATATGAAGTTTTCGAGGCAAGAGAATGGACTTATAGGGAAATTATGGAATGATTTATTCAAAGAATTTACTGATTCGCTTTACAATAGGAAAAAGGAGAAACAAGGGTAACTGTCATTATTATGCCAGAGCTTCATAAATCTGAGCTCATTTTAAGGGCCAGAACAGCTGACTGAGACATTATTTAAGTTTCTGAATACAAAGGAAGGAGATCAGATTCATAATTCGGAGACACAACACTGTTAAGGACCCTAGAAATTAACCAAGCAGAATGCACAGAGTTACGTGTAGGACCATTTCATATAGCCCACTGAAACTGAAACGGAGACATGGAGATTAAGAAGTGCTCAATTCCAGCAGGAATTTACAAAAGGCTCTGTCAAACACGAGGCCTTTTGTAAAATATGTATAAGGACCTGCAGGAGCGCACATGGATTTGAAACCATATACAGAAACAGCAAGAGGAGCCAATTTACAAATCTGTATGTGGGAAAACTGACCATTACCAATACAGCATCTTCCAAGGGCAAGTGTTGGTACATCCATGTATAGCTAAGTCAGTTTGCAATGTTTATTATCTTTCACTTTGGAAGAGGAAATAAAAAATGGGGAAAGGGGATTAAATAGCTGCCTTAATCTTTCACTTTTAAAAATTCTATTCATGTCTGAAAGCAGGTATAAATCCCTAAGTAGAAATTTTTAGATATATACATGGATTCCCTTTGTAAAATGGGGAATACATGAAGATTTTGGACCACCCAAGCCACATCTCCACCATGCCCCCTTGAAATTTCTACTTCAATCTTCCTCTACAAATCTCCTAAGATTCTGTTCCCCGATCCGGCCTTCCCTCCTCTCATCCCTGCACTTCTTCCTTCTTTATCTTTCCTATCATTTTAAAGTCGTTCTTTTCTTTTTCTTGATTTGTTTTTAATTTGTTTATTGTATACCGCTCTGCTGGTATGAAGGGCGGTATATCAAATTTTAACAAACCATAAATCAAACATAAACAGCGTAATATAGATAGTTGAGTGGCTGGTGGATGTGAGGTCTGCCTGGTAACATGCCTGCTTGGTGTAAAGTTAATGGACCTCACGCGCCACCTAGACAAGGTTTTAGATAGCACTGGGAAGAAGCCTGTTGTCTTGGTACATGTTGGTACCAATGGCATAGGAAAGTATGGGAGGGAGGTTCTGGAGGACAAATTTAGGATTTGGGTAGAAAGTTGAAATTCAGAACTTCCAGGGTAACATTCTCTGAAATGCTTCCCATTCCACGCTCAGGACCCAAAAGGCAGGCAGAGCCCAGGAGTCTCAATGAGTGGATGAGGTGATGGTGCAAGGAAGAGGGTTTTGGATTTGTTAGGACCTGGGCAACATTCTGGGGAAAGGAGGAGCTTTTCTGAAAGGATGGGCTTCACCTTAACCGGGATGGAACCAGGCTGCTGGCATTAATCTTTAAAAAGGAGATAGAGCAGTTTTTAAACTAGATAATAGGGGAAAGCCAACAGTCACTCAATAGTGCATGGTTCGGAAGGATGTATCCTTGAAGGATACTAGCAAAAGCGGGAAGTTAGGCATCCCAACAGAAAGGTTCCAATAAAGAGAAAAGTAACCCAGATGCCCTTATGTACAGAGAAGACAGAACTGAAAGATTCCAAATTACCCCCGTCTACTGATAACCAGATTAATATGGATAAAATACAACCTCTAAAATACCTAGATGCAAATGCTAGAAGTCTAAAATAGAAGATGGGGGAGTTAGAATATATAGCACTAAGTGAGAGGTTAGATATGATTGGTATCTCAATCAACCATAATATACTTATCAAACGCCTAAAGGAAATTGGACTTCAGGAACTACCCTGAAATGGCTCGAATCATACCTAACCCATAGAAAAATACAAGTTAAATCTGGAACATGTCGATCAACACCAATTGAGCAACTACAAGGAGTACCACAAGGATCAGCATTCTCCGCTCTGCTGTTTAATATCTATCTCCAGCCACTCTGCCACATAATGACCAAACACAACCTGACTACTCAAGAATAACATCATGCATAGATGAGATGTCAGAATGGCTTCAGGAACACAACCTACTAATAAATTACAATAAAACTGAAGCAACTTTTATAACGAAAAACAACTCCTTTGCTCCACCGAATTCTCTGCAATTATTACACAACTCCATAACTGTAAAAACAGAAGTCAGATACTTGGGGATACACCTTGACCAAAACCTAAACTTTCAAGCTCACATAAGCAATTTAACAAAGACAGCCTACCATAAAATTAGAACACTACAAAAACTCAAACCACTGCTGGATCCCAACAACTTCCGCACAGTTTGTCAAGCCTTAATAATGCCCATTCTAGACTACTGTAACATAATCTATCAAGGCTTACCAACCCAATCCATCTATCCTCTGCAACTACTAAAAAACACCACAGCCCGCATCATAATGGCTACTACAAGAACAAGCCACATAACCCCAATATTGGAACAACTCCACTGGCTCCACATAATTGCCAGAAGTAAATACAAAGCCATCCCACTATTTTCAAGATCCTACACCAACTATCACCACCAATACGCCAAACGCTTATCAGTAAAGACCCTGAAAACAAAATAAAGAGGAAAAACAATAAAAACCTACTAATAATACCTAAGAACAAAACCAAGGCAAAACAGTCAACCTGTCACAGAGCCTTCTCAATATATGCGCACTCTCTCTAGAACACACTCCCAGAAAGAATATGAACCACTAACGACTTATGGGACTTTCGTAAAGCCTTAAAGACACACCTCTTTTTGGAGTACTACGGACCAGAAGCAGAACCAATACATGAAACATAGCCACTACAATATAATCTGACCCACCTACAAAACCAATAGTTACAACCTGGCTCAAACCTTACCACCTAATAATACCCCACAACCTGTAACAAGCAATTGTGTAAATAATATGTTAACCCCTCCTCTCCAAGTTTAACAACCTTGTTCTATGTAACATACCCAGTTATTGTTAAATGTTCCATCTCCAAGTTTAACAACCTTGTTCTATGTAATGTTCATTGTTACTGTTCAATGTAAACCACTTTGAATACAAGAAAAGCGGTATAGAAAAATTGTTAAATAGATAAATAAATCTCAGAGACCTGGTGGAAGGAAGGGGAAGCTATTTTGGACCTAGTCCTTGGTGGAACACAAGATCTGGTGCAAGAAATAAGGGTGTTGGGGTTACTTGGCAATAGTGATCATAGCATGATCGTATTTCATTTAATAAATAGAAGAAAGTCAGCGAGGAAATACACAATACTACCTTTTAACTTTCAAAAGGGAGACTATGATAAAATGAGGATAACAGTTAAGAAAAAACTAAAAGGAGCAGCTGCAAAATTTAAAGATTTACAACAAGTATGGGCATTTTTTAAAAACACTATCTTGGAAGACCAGACCAGCTGTATTCCACGCTTTAAGAAAAGTGGAAGGAAGTGAGGTCATAGAGACTGTTATAGTCAAAAAAGCATCTTTCAGGAAATGGAAAAAAAAGAGTCAAACAATGAAAACTAGAAACAACATAAGCACTGGCAAGTTAGATGCAAGGCATTGATAAGGCAGGCAAAGAGAGAATCTGAAGAAAAGCTTGCCGTGGATGCAAAAACACATAATAACTAATTTTTCAAGTACATTCATAGCAAAAATCCTGTAAGAGAATCAATTGGATCATTAGATGAAAGAAGGGTAAAAGGGGAACTAAGAGGAGACAAGGCCATAGCGGAGAGACTGAATGAATTCTTTACTGAAGAAGATGTAGGGAAGTTATCCTTGCCTGAAATGGTACTTAAAGGTGATGCATCAGAAGACTTGAAAGAAATATCGATACACCAGGAAGATGTATTACAACTGTTTGATAAACTGAAGAGTAGCAAATCACCTGGACCAGATGGTATACATCCGAGGGTGTTGAAAGAATTGAAATATGAGATTGCAGACCTACTATTAGTAATCTGTGAACTATCATTAAAATTATCTGTAGTACCTGAAGACTGGCGAATGGCCATTGTAATGCCAATTTTTAAACAGGGTTCCAGGGGAGATCCAGGAAACTACAGACCAGTGAGCTTGATGTCAGCATTGGGCAAAATGGTAGAAACCATTATAAAGATTAAAATGACTGAGCATGTAGATAGTCATGGTTTAATGGGAGGAAACCAACATGGATTTAACCAAGGAAGGTCTTGTCTTACTAACCCTGTTATATATTTTTGAAGGTATGAATAAACAGGTAGATAAAGTTTAGCCAGTTGATATAGTGTATCTGGATTTTCAGAAAGCTTTAACAAGGTCCCTCATAAGAAACTATTAGCAAAATTAAAAAGTCATGGGATTGGAGGCAGTATAGTATTGTAGATCAGGGACTGGTTAAAAAACAGAAAGCAGAAGGTAGGGCTAAACGGCCAATTTTCTCAATGGAAAAAGGCGAATAGTGGAGTACCTCAGGGATCTGTCCTGGGTCTGCTGCTTTTTTAACATATTCATAAATGACCTGGAAAAGAGTATTGTGGGTGAGGTGGTCAAATTTAAAGATGACACAAAATTATTCAAAGTTGTTAAAAAGCAAGAGGATTGTGAAAAATTGCAAGAGGACCTTGATATATTGGAAGACTGGACATCCATATAGCAGCTGAAATTTAATGTGGACAAGTGCAAAGTTATGCACCTAGGAAAGAATAACCCAAACTATGGTTACACGATGCAAGATTCTACATTAGGAACCACCACCCAGGAAAAAGATGTAGGCATCATTGTGGTTAACACTTTGAAACCCTCCACCTAGTGTTCAGCGGCAGCCAAGAAAGCAAATAGAATGCTAGGAATCATAAGGAAAGAAATCAAGAATAAAACAAAGGATATTACAAAGCTTCTGTATTGTTCCATGGTGCAATTGCACCTTGAATATTGTGTGCAACTCTACTCACCATATCTTAAAAAGGATATAGTGGAATTAGAAAAGGTACAGAGAAGAGCTACCAAAATGGTAAAGGGAATGTAAGGATACCCTATGAGGAAAGGTTTAAAGGGTTAGGGCTCTCCAACCTGGAAGAGAGACAGCTGAGGGGAGATATGATAGAAGTTTATAAATTAATGAATGAAGTGGAAAGGATAAACGTAGATCGATTGTTTACACCATCAAAAAGTAGAAAGACTAGGGGAAATGCAATGAAGCTGCAATTTAAGACTAATAAGAGAAACTATTTTTTCACTCAACACATAATCAAACTCTGGAATTCGTTACTGGAGGATTTAGTAAAAACTGTTAGTATAGCTGGGTTTATAAAAGGTTTGGAGAATTTCCTGGAGGAAGGGTCCATAAACCATTATTAAAGAGGATCCAGGAAATCTGCTGCTTGCCCCAGGAGAAGCATTGTGGAACCTGTGTGCCTTTTTGGGAACCTGCTAAGTACTTGTGACCTGGATTGGCATATACATGCATTCCAATCTAGATGTGCAAATGTCACTATTTATATGTAGAGAGGCTTCTAAAAGAGCCCCTAAAGTATATCACATCCCAAAAGGGAGAACATCGACTGTTGTAAATCATCATCATAGACTATCAATTAGATGAAGTTAAACAAAAGGGCATGTTTTCTGAAGTGTGGTAATTTTATGCACTTAGTGCATGCTAAGAGCAAAAACTAGAATGTGGTAATTGCCAGGCTGTGTGCTGTTAGGAGTACCTAGGATGTCCCCTGCTTTTATTACACAAAAAGGTTCCTTTCCACACTAATATTAGTCGCAATTGTTAAGAGCACCCATATTAACTGTAAAAATTGACAGCACATGCTAACTACAATGCGCAGTCCACATCCACTCTCGACCCCTAACCCACCCAGTCCCTGCTCTCTTGCACACTAAGCATTTAATGTGGGATTTTTATGTGCTGGCTACTTTTAGTGCATGGTAGCCATTACCTTAGGCATGTGATAAATGGTTCACATGCACTAAAACACAGGTTAACCATTAGGACAGTTTAGGGAACATGCCCCATCGTCTGGGTGTCAATGTTTAAAACTAGTATGTTTTTATTTAGCATACATTAATTTTTCAAGGATTTAAATGTATAATGTGATTGTTACTTTTGGAACCTTTAACTAAAGTGCCATAAGCAATTAGTGTGAGTTTAGGTGCATGGTATCCATGTGCTGGGACCCATGCTAGTAACTGTTAGCATGGGGACATGACAGCTAGCTTGGGACAATTTCCACACTGACTGACTCATGGGTAGGTTACGGGCGGAGAGAAGGTGTAGTGAACCCCTTACAGGCATCATGGGAGTAAACATCACATGCTAAGGAGGTCATTCAGAAATGCAAATAGGCTCCCTGGACGTGCGGGATAGATGTTTTTCTTGTGAAAGCATCTAGAACCATATGCTGAAACATGGCCCTGCATGTACATGGCGCAAAAATGGGGATCTCAGAACATGGGTGGGAGGGGGCAGAACGGGGGCATGGCAAGCCACAGACACATATAAAGCATATTCAGGGAAGGCCCATCTACATCCTGAGTGTATCCCATGGATGCCCACATTATACCAGCGGCAAGGTGGAATAAGGCCAGGACTTAGAATTCCTGCTCTGATCTCCAATGCGTCCCATAGAGATGAATGGCTGTGACAAGTCTGTATTGAACTGGTGTGTCTGCTGTCTGGAAGAGCACAAGGTGCAGTTGTAAAGAACAGAATGCACAGGGGAGGAGCATTTGTAAGGTTAAGTAACAATAAAAGAACACCCCTATAGAAAAATAAAGCACTGAAATAACCTTTGTTCTGGCTATGCTGGCATTTACTGTTTGTACTAGAGGGGCTATTCTGGGCTTCCCTAATAATTGCTATGATCAGAGGGATGGGAATATAGATGTAGGGATGGTGTGTGAGTTAGTATGAAGTAGAATTGCTATGCTATTATGTGTTACCAGCAGTTGTGTATAGGTACAGGGTATGGTTTTGGCAGAGCTATGCTATATCTGACCGCAAGCAAGAGCGTGTGAGACGGTATGTGGTATGAGGGCTGCAGGTATGCTGATCCGCAACTCCAGGGCATCGTGTATGCCTGGCCAGTAACTGGACCGTAAGGCTGACTGCAGCACTACCAGGTGCTGGTGTACATGGGAAGTAAGTTAAGCAAAGCTGCTCTGCATCAACATAGTGGAGCATGTCCCTGCCAATGGTGGGAGACTCTTGGAGTGAGGGTATGCCTCAGTGCAAACAGCACAAATACATATCCAAACGCACCATCAGAAGTCTCTAATATTGTGCACATTTGTTAGGACAGATGATGGTGCTTTTGGGCATGTATTGTTGCATATACTCATCCTGATGGGTTGCTATCAATGACAGGGATATGTGTTGACACGTAGCTGTAGACACTCATTTCAGTGTTATGAGGACCATTCTTAGCATTGCAAATACTGTTGACAGTGATGACCATTGCAAGTATAACTAAGGTGTTCATCGGATGCCATGTATGTGTTGCTGCAGGGTCTGTCAGGACAAACATCTCACTTTCCATTTGCTTTTACACTAGCTTAGATAGACTTAGACAACCTTATGGGCATGCAACAGACTAGTATATATAGTCTAATTTGCAAGAACATATCTGTTTCATCAGTATTAATGTGTTGTTTGCGTGAGCACAACACTGTCAGTGCAAGCATCAACTTAGGAGATGTATGTTTTTCCAGTTGAGGCATGGCTGCACGGAAACAGGAATCATCCAAAACATCTATCTTTCACAGGGATGTACAAGCCATTTGCTGCATATGCCCATGTCCCATTATGGCAGCGAAGGCCCCTGTTGCCCCAGACTTGTTGTTCGTGCCACGCCGGAAACATATATCTCCTGATTCCAGAAATGTGGGTGCATCCATATTCCTACGGTTTTGGAATAGGGACTATAACGTGCCTGTTTTCATTTTAAACATTTCTGCCACCTGGATGAGATTATTATAGAATTGTGCTCTAATAGTCACAACTGCAATTACCTCCACCTCAATAGGTGGATGCGTTTGTCATCTGTTTTGAATTGTACACCATTTTGGGCATTATGCTTGTTTGGATATGTGATCTAGAAATCTTTTAAATAAATCTTTTGAAGTGGTAGCAGGCTTCTCCCTCCCTTTGGTATCTACAATATTGACAGTCAGATCCCACACTCAATTTAAATAATGTCTGAAGATTAAGATTCATTGTGATATCAAAAATTTGAAGAATGTAGGACATTATTATATGTTTATTAGGGAATGTCTATTTCCTCCTAATTGAAAAAATTAACAGTAATTTTCTGTCTCGGTTTTCTGCACTCTTTAATGTCTTAGCACTCATGTTTTTATAAAAATTAATTAATTTCAAAAACATTCCTGTCATTAGCATCTACTTGCAGCATCCTCCTCTGTAAACATTTTCAGCTTCAAAGAATCAAGCACTTAAAATTGCATTAAAATAACATTAGTGTTGGAATATAAACCCACAAGATGAAGTAAACTCTTAGTTACAGTCGACATTCACTACCTTTTCTTGATGTTCCAGCCCCTAACTCAATGGCCCTCCAGCCACTGACAAGCAAAAATGCTACATTTTTCCTAATGCTAGAGAAAAGTTACCTCCAGTGACTATAATATTGCTCAGTAAATAACAATAGCTACTGCGAGCTTCACCATTCCTACTTTAATCTTTCTAGCCGTGGGTTGCTCTAGGAGCAAGTTGCTTCTCCATTACTCATTCCAGAAGGGCAGAACTTTATGCCACATGCTATAAAACCCTTTTACTAAAGTGTGCTAAGCGGTAAATGAGCATTTTGGCGTGCAGTAATTGTGAGCATGGGGCTGCGGTAACTGATACTGTGCTGGCATGACAGCTATTGAGCGCTAATTCCCCAATTAATCATCCATTGCACAATAGGGTGGGCAATGGGCAGGTTATGGGCAGAGAATGAACATGGACTGTATGCTACAGTTAGCGTGGGAGTAATTACTACTCACATCAGTGGCGTTAAGGGCACCCATGGTAAATGCAATTGACCTTAACACACGTTAAGAGACTTTTCAGTGAGGTAACTGCTCGGAACATGTGGCCACCCCTCCGATAGTTAGCACATGACTTTTGCGCTTGCCGTGTGTTAATTTTTACTCAAAGTGCATAGTAAATACAAAGCCTTACTGCACTTTATAGACGGGTCCTTAAGCCAGCATAATTTGACATGGTAGCACAGTCTCAACAGATCTGCATAGGATAACTGGCATTTCCTAATGTGCATTCTTCTAAGCTGTGCTGATATTCTCTCATCATCGTATTGATTTCTTAATGCTATATCCCTCAACTTAAATCAACATGGTTATTCCATCTTTATGTGACATTGTAATATAGTCTTTGAAAGCTCGGTCCAACATTAGTTTGCCATGGTAATCTGATAGCATGAGAAGATGTGAAGCACATAAGCATCAATATTTTTTTCACATCATAATTATTTAATGTTGTCTTCATACACTTATACTGGACTAACATTGCCATGATATACTAATGAACTCTATTCCATTAACCTGAGCTGACATTTGACATGCTACCGCAATCAATATTTGCCAATATGAATTATTCAATAATCAGAAAATGTAATTTTTTTTTCAGTTTAACTTTCCCATTGGGACATGCCATTTTTTTTCTCATGAATAACAGAGATTGTGAAACAACAGTTTGCCCTTGTTGAGAAGGAAGCTGTCAGTGTTAGTATTGGGGAAGTTATGTTTACAGTGGTGAAGCAACAATATTGATAGGAAATGAACATGACATGACATGACATTTGATCCCCCCTCCCCCTTTGCTTTGGTTAAGTGTAACGCCTCTACGTATAACTGGCCATGGCCAGTACAAGCATTGTGGAACTTGTGTCTCTTGGGGAAACTGCTAGGTACATATGATCTAGATTGGCCACTGTTGGAAACAGAATACTGGGCTTGATGGACCTTGGTCTGACCCAGTATGGCATATCTTATGTTCTTATGGTCACTGCAGCATCTTTGAAGGCCAACAACAATATCATATTGGGGTCCTCTAGCATTCCTGCAGCAACATACTGGCAACTCTAGGACTTTCTGTGGTGTCTATTTGCCTTGATAGTCACAAGCTGTTCTGGTTTTAGGCTATATGCAATGAATATTCATCAGTTCTGTTTGCATATGGTTGGTTTAAGAACCTAGCTAATTTGCATGCTTTTGTTATCCTAAAGAAAAAAGAAGAGATGCACTGACAATTTGAGATAAAATCTTTATTAAAGCCAGATTGGTTGTGGGAGCCTCAGAACTGAACAGACAGAAAGTGCTCTGCAAATACCTGTTCTGCATGTGTGTGTGTTGTATCCCTTTTCCTTTCCTTTCTTCTCGCCCTCTGTCCCCTTTCCCTTAATCTCTTTTCCATTCCTCTCCATTCTTCTCTCTTCCCCTCCCTTTTTCCCTTTCACTCCTTATTCCTTTCTACATCTTTTCCCCCAACTCTCCCTCTCCTCCTCTTACCTCTCGCAACTCAACCTGCTTAATTTATCTACCACAATATTATCTTCAGATAGTGAAACCTTGGCTCTCTGATATCCTTGTGGTTGAATTCAGTCACCAATGGATCCCTATCACACTCAACTTCAGCCACCAATACTCTTCTTCTTGTTCAGATTGCAACACTGGTCTCTTCACCACCCCCAACTTCAGCCCCAATGTTGGTCCCTCATATGTCAGGTCCTAGGCTCCCCATCCCCTTTAGCTCCTTGCTTGTGTGCAAGTCCACCCAGACATGCATAAATACATCTCCTGAAATATCCAGATTGCTCTGATCCCTAGAAGGTGACATTGTGGTTGACCTTGGCCTTATTTGACTTTGATTTGACCAATTTGGTTGTCCCTTCAGGTTTTCAGGATGTCCCTAATGAATGTGCATGAGATATATTTGCATGCACTGCCCCCATTGTATTCAAATGCATCTCCTGCATATTCATTTGGGATATCCTGAAAATTGATTGGTTTGCGGCCCTCCAGACCTGGAGTTGGAGAGCCCTGTTAGCGCAATTTTAGGTATGGAGCGCTCCGGACCACGGTAATTATTAGCACAGGGAAGAACAGTTATCACTCACTGATTCGTACTCTAACTGCAACTCGCATGTTAGGTGTTGAATGGGTAGGTGAGGGGAAGAGAGTGAGCATGGTAAACATATTTCAGTCAGCACAGGGGTAAACACTGTGTGCTAACTGACACTGTTACAACTCGTGAGGCTGCAAGTACCTCCTCCTCAGTGTAATGGGGTTAAGTGCACCCACAGTAATAGCGCCCCACATTAGGATACAGCACTATGCCTTAACTGCTGGAGACATGCTGTACACACTCTTGACAGTTAACACAGAGGCTTTGCACTTAACACACATGCATTTTTGTGTTACTCGCATGTTAGGTGAAAAAACATAGTGCACTTTAGTAAAAGGGCCCCTTAGTCTTCCATTGCTACAGGTATGAATTTATTCATTTATTTAGTTTAACTGTTTTTCGATACCGTTTTTCACCAGGTCAAAGCGGTTTACAAGCAATAAAAATTATGCTGTACAAACTCCAGCAACAGGGAAATACTTACAGTATCTGAATATAACTCACCATGAACAACTACTGAAATCCTATGAAATAACAGACCCTAGATGACAATGAATAAAAACAAAAATAAGAAAAATGAATAAAACAAATAATAATAATACAAGATTAATAATAAAGGTACACTAACACTGATGAGACTGCTGGAAATGCACTACTTGCTTCCTGAATCCTAAAGGTTTATCAGTATTTATTGGAAGATCTTCATCTTAATCTGTGGTTGGCTGTAGAACTGTACTCTATATCACCTATGAGTTTAAGAAGACGGTTCATTTAATATTTAAAATATATTTTCTTTTTAATAAAACATTTACTTTTGTTGATTAAAATAAATCTAGAGCATGAAAACATTTGTAGTGAATGAGTAAGTTAAATAACTGTAGTCTTTGTAATGGCAAAGGTGAAATTATCTTGGACACTTGAGGAGTTCCAATGTTATTTCCAAAAAAACGCCATAGCATAGGACAGAGGTACTCAAATCCAGTCCTGGAGAGCCGCAAACCAGTCAGGTTTTCGGGATATGCATGAGATATATTTGCATGCACTGCCTCCCTTGTATTTGAATCTATCTCATGCATATTCATTAGGGATATCCCGAAAACCTGATTGGTTTGCGGCCCTCCAGGACTGGATTTGAGTACCTCTGGCATAGGAGATTATTATAGAAGCATCTATTCATATTAACAGCAGCATTTACATGTTCAGATCACACACAAATGTAACTAGCGATGTTAGAAAGCCACTCTTTGCTCATGGAGATCCACACCATGCGGAGATGTGGAAGGTGCAAGGTGCAAGGTGTAAAGTGGTAGGGATGTGATTTGGGCATGGCCAATAAATGTTTACTAACCATTTTACAATGGTCTATTATAGAAAGTTTTCCCAACAGCTTTTGTACCTACCCCAAAGCACACACAAGTGCCATCAGTTTAGACCTAGGGTCTAACTGATCCCTCACCACTGTCAAGCTACATACTCCCCATTCCCCCAATCGCCCTCCAACATCTGACAATCACCCACCCCATCTCCCCAGTTTCTTATCTGGGGTTTCCCCAGTGGCTATTGTGCGTCAAGAGTGATCCTCAGAGATTCCTGCACTTTTGGTTCCTGGTTTCAAAATGGCACTCTAATCCTTTAGTGGTAATCTTGCAGTACTACTGCTAGGGGATTAAAGGTGCCATTACAAACCCAAAAACTAATAGGACAGAAGTATTTGGGGATCACTCCTCCACTAAACACTAGGGAATCCCCCAATAGGAGCTAGGAAGTTCAGAAATGGAGAGCTGATCATCAGATGTTGGAGGGTGGGAGGTTATAGTCTGATGCCAGGGGAAATCGAGGATATTATTATGATGTTAGGGAGCTTAGGAGATGGGGGTGGGGTGGGGGGGGGGGCTATAGCCTGATGTTGAAGGGGATTTGAGGATGATATTGGTGATGTTGTGGCATAGGGGGTTCATTGCACATTACCAGGAGGCAAGTGTTTATTACTTTATCCTACCACTGGTCCCATTAACTACTACTATTACTACTGAACATGTGTATAGTGCTACAAGATGTACACAGTGCTGCACAGACACATGTAAAAGAGGGTTGCTGCTCATCAGAGTTTACAGTCTAGTCAAGACAGACAATACAGTAGTTGTAGAACTGGGATACAGCTAGGGAGAATGGTAAGGAAACACAAGGATGAGTCAAGATCCGAAAGCGGCAGTGAAGAGGTGAGTTTTCAGCCTGGATTGAAAAAGAATCAGAGAAGGTGCCTGACATATAGACTCAGGTAGTTTGTTCCAGGCATAAGAAGCAGCAAGGTGGAAGGAATGGAATCTGGAGTTAGCAATAGAAGAGAAGGGCACAGATAGAAGTGATTTGCCAGAAGAGTGGAGTTCCCGAGGAGGGGTGTAGGGAGAGATAAGAGAGGAAAGGTATTGAGGAGCTACAGAGTGAATGCACTTATAGGTCAGCAGGAGAAGCTTGAACTGGATGTGGAAAGAGTTTGATTACACATTGAGTGAAAAAATATTTTCTCTTATTTGTCTTAGTTTACCCTGTAGCTTCATTGCATGTCCCCTAGTCTTTCTATTTTCTGATAACATAAACAATCAATCTACGTTTACCCGTTCTACTCCCATTTCAACATATAGCTCAACTTATCCTCCCCAGCTTCCATCAGACCTTTGTAAATTCTGGACAAGACCCCCTTTTGACCCATAGAGCCCGAGCATAGAGCCTCAAACCAGCCTCTGTTTTCACATAAATCTCTCCACACCTTCGGTTGTCGTATACAGTGACAAAGTTGCAAATATGCATAGTAATCACTCCCCTTCAACCGATAGAGATCCTTAATACCCTCAAATTCATAGATCCCCTGAGGGTTTAGGAGCTGGTGTATGTGTGTTAGCCCTCTGCTAGCCCATCTA
This sequence comes from Ichthyophis bannanicus, assembly GCA_033557465.1. NCBI lineage: Eukaryota > Metazoa > Chordata > Amphibia > Gymnophiona > Ichthyophiidae > Ichthyophis > Ichthyophis bannanicus. The sequence continues at coordinate 178,731,707 of CM066043.1, read as the reverse complement.
TGGAGGATGTGCTCGTCTGGCCCCTCTGTCCCTTCTCATAACATGCCTCGATTGTCATGCCCAGTATATAGCCTTTATCCTGAACTAGCTGCCTCTTGTAATGTTTCCAGATTTTCAAACTATGCGCTATCAGGGGGTTGAGGAGACATGTATGGGGACCTTTACTCCCCCTCCATATCACTCGTTCCAAGCCCACATCCCCTACCAACTCATGCTCCATTTGGACCCCTCCCCTCTTGCGGACTCGGATGATGTGTGAGCGCAGCTTTCTCTGTTTCAGCCTCTGCGCCAGATATCTCCCCGCTTTGTTGCCCCCTCTCAAAAACCTCCTTCCTCAAGAGCTGCATTCTATACTGTATCTTTTCTGCCTGCAGCTCATTTAGCTGTGCTCTCACTGCCAGCACCTGCCCCCTATAGTTTCCTGTCTGCCCTTGCCCATCTGTCTTCCAGTTCCATCAATCTTGCCCTCAGAGCCCCCTCCCTGCTCTCTCTTTCCTTCTTGATCCGCACCCCCCATTTAATTAACACTCCTCGCACCACTGCCTTGTACCCGTCCCATACTTCTCCCCACGTAACCTCCCCAGTACCATTAATTATAAAGTACTCCCGGGTTTCCCTCTCTATGTCTTCCTGAACCCTCTCATCTTCCAACAATGACTCATTGAGCCTCCAGAACTGTATTCCTTTCCCATCATCCTCCATTTGCAAACTTACCACCACTGGTGCCTGGTCAGACCATGTAATAGATTCCATTTCTGCCCCCCATAATCCCCCCCCCCATCTCTTTGGAAATACAGATGGCTTCTATGCGTGAGTAGGGCCCGTGTACCGGGGAAAAATATGAAAATTGTCTCCTCCCAGGATGTTGTAGTCGCCATGCATCAATCAAACAGTGCTGCACGACAAACTCTCGGTATCTGTTCCTATCCGCCCGCTTGCCCACCCTTGTCCCTGTAGCGTCCCTAGCTGGATTCCACGTAAGATTAAAATCTCCTCCGCAAATAAGAATTCCCTCCCCAAGTTTACTCACATCCTCGTTCAGTTTTGTCCAGAATTCACAGTGGGCTCCTGTTGGGGCATATACATTCACAATACAGTACCACGCATTCCCCACTTTCAACCGCACTAAGACATATCTTCCTGCCTTATCCCTTACAATAGAATGCACCTGCATCTTTAATCTGCTAGCCAACAGTATAGCAACTCCCCCTTTTTTCTTCTCTACAATGTTAGAAGCATGGATACATACCCCATAGCTCCTGGGCTTGACCAGATGCTCTGTTGTTTTTGTCAGATGCATTTCCTGAATCAGCACTATCTCCGCCTTTTCGCGAGCAAGCTCAGTCGACAGTTTCTGTCGTTTAAATGGTGAGTTTAGTCCCTTTACGTTTAATATAACTATTTTTAATTCACCCATTCTTCCATTCCCCCCTTTCTCTTGCAGCCCTCCAATGTGACCCTTAGCCTCCTCCCCCCTTCCCTTTTCTACCCCCCCCATCCTCCCCTACCCTTCCCCCCTCTCATAAAGAGAGATTCGTCTTCCATTATGGTGACTGATTATCAGGCCATGCCTGTCTATACCCCTCCATTCCACATCCCCTCTCTATCTCTACACTACCCTCCCCAAAGAAATCCCTTACTGACACTACCCGAGCTACCTGTCCCCGGCCCCAACCCCTTTGTCCCGCCCTCTCTAACCCCCCTCCTATCCTTTATGTGTACATCCCCATCCATCATCCCCTTCCCATCCCCCCTTTACTCTTATTCATTAATCCATTTCCACCCCCCACTTATTGACATACCACAACATTATCAGAGAGAGAGAAAGAAAAAAAAAACAAACAACAAAAAAACAAACACATTACATCTGAACACTGCACACAATGTCCTCTCTTTCAGCCAGCACTTTTCTCCACCACTTGCGCTCCTTGACTCTCTCTATTTAGCCTCGCCAGTCGTCTGCCTGTCGCTGGAATTCTGTGCCATCACTGGGCCATCTTTGATGAGTTGGATGACCATGCATTTGTTGTCAGTGGTCCAGATGAGGAGCTGTCCCTCTCCGGTAGGTTAGACCCAGTTCTTTCAGCACCTTCCAAGCTTCCTCTTCAGTCTGTACCCGTCTCGACTTTCCCTTTGCAGTTTATCAGTAAACCGAATGGGAACAACCATTTATATCTTATGTCCTCTCTGCGCAAATAGGCCATCACCTCCTTAAGGTTGCATTGACGCAGCAACGTTCCCACGGAGAGGTCTTGAAAAATCTCCAGTGGATATTCGTCCAGGTGAACTACCGTGCTTTCCTCGCCACACTCAGTAGCCATTCTTTGGTCTTAAAAGAGCCCAGGCACACAACTATATCTCTTGGCTTATTGTCTCTTACCGGGCCTAAGCCCCTGTGTGCGCACTCTATTTGCGAGAGTTCTATCGTATTATCCCCCTCTGGATCCACGGTCATTATCAAGGATATGAAGATTTTAACAATCACTTCTTCACAATTTCGGTATTTAGATTCCTCTGGGAGGCCCCGTACACGTAAGTTACATCTCCGAGATCTATCTTCCAGATCTTCGACTTTCACCTGCTGCTCCTCTTGAGCCCGTTTAAGGTCCTCCCAACCTTTTTGTAACTCGTCAAATCTCCTCCCCTTGTTGCTCCATCTGAGTCTCTATTTCTTCCACGCAATTTCCAATATCCACAATATCTTGCCTCAAAGATTGTATGGACTCCTTGAGTTCATGCGTCACCCCACCATGTCCATCTTAATTTCATCTTTCAGCCCTGTGAGCCATTCTTTCAGCTTCACTACTCCTCCTGGGCTGCAGCTCTGCTCCAGCTCCTTCGCCAGTTCATTGGGTTCCTCAGGCTGTCTTCGGTCCTCTTTCACCCCCTCTTTTCCTCCTTTAATTGCGACATAGGGGGAGCGAAAGTCTGCCAGCTTCTTCCGTGCTGTCAGGCCTCCTTTGTTTTTTTCCATACTGTCACTGGGCTGCTAATAAGTTTGCACTTTGGTTCTTGAGTCCTCCTTTCCCTTGCTGTCTCTTCCACCCTCTTAAGTTGCTAGCAGACCCCTTTTGCCGGGTCAGATGCAATTCACTAGGGCAGTTCTGTACTTTGTTCCCCTGTACTGGAGCTGGTCCTTCTCTCTGATGCAGGTTCAGTTCCTCACGCCCTCCAGGGTTTTACTCTGCACCCCTTCTCACCTTGCTCACCAGGTCGCTCCTCGGCACTCATCAGCTGTTCACCGCTGCTCCACCGGTCTGCTATCCTCTCCCGCTGTTGCTAGCTCACTCTGGGCTAGGGGCCTCCACTCTCCAAAGCTCCCCAACTGTATCGCCGCCACTTCTCCTCTCTCCGAAGCTCCGTTCTGGTCCTCTGTGCTCCCCCGCTTTCAGCGCCGGCCAGCTCGACGATCCACCGCTCATACACCTCCTCTTGCAATTCAGGAATATCTGCTCCTTCTAGTAGGTCCCGGCTGTCTCTCTGCACTTTTTGCTGCCATCTGTGCCGTGCTCCCCGCCACCGATCCACCACATGATCTTAACTCAAGCAGCGATATAAAGAGCTTTACCGGCGGCTACACTCTTATATGGGGACTCCTGCTCCCACTCCCGGCCTTCAGCCACCGCTCCTTTGTTGCTCCACTTATTCTCTTTCTCACCGCCTTGTCTGGCTCTCGCTCTCCTCCGGCCCAGGCTGCTTCTCTCCCCGCCACATGCTCCGCTGTGCCTTCCTCTCACAGGCCCGATCGCCGCCTGGAGCCCGCCAATTCCGCCACTCACTACCTCCTTCTGCTGCCCTTTAGTTCTGCTTTACTGCTTCCTCATTCCGCCTTGTTACGGTGCCTCATTGAGGTTTTTTTCTTTTTTAGTGCAGGCTTCAGCGGCAGAGCTTGGTTCTCACACCGCCATATCACCCGATGACCTGGACCTTATTTTTGCTCCTTCGGACACAATAAGATCCAGCAAAATTCCCCAGCCACTAATTATGCCAGTAACCTGGTCAGACCACAAGGCTATACTATTCCATATTCCATCTACTCTCCCTAATTCAAATGCAAAATTAAATTTAAGCTTTTAGGTAGGAAGTTGAAATCCAGAACTTCCAGGATAGCGTTCTCCGAAATGCTTCCTGTTCCACGTGCAGGACCCAAAAGACAGGCAGAGCTCCGGAGTCTCAATGCGTGGATGAGACAATGGTGCAAGGATGAGGGTTTTGGATTTGTTAGGAACTGGGGAACATTCTGGGGAAAGGGGGGGCTCTTCCGAAGGGATGGGCTTCACCTTAATCAGGATGGGACCAGATTGCTGGCATTAACCTTTAAAAAAGAGATAGAGAAGCTTTTAAACTAGAAAATAGGGGAAAGCCGACAGTCACCCAGGAGCGCATGGTTCGGACAAAGGTATCCTTGAAGGATACTACCAAAAACAGTGAGGTTCCAAAAGGGAGTATAGTAGCCCAAATGCCCTTGAGTAAGGAGCAGACAGAGCATAAAGATTCCCAATTACCCATGCCTACCAATAGCCAGATTAATATTAATAAAATTAATAAAATACAGTCACTAAAATGCTTGTATGCCAATGCTAGAAGTCTAAACAATAAGATGGGAGAATTAGAATATATAGCACTAAATGAGAGGTTAGATATGATTGCACTCTCAGAGACATGGTGGAAGGAGGATAACCAGTGGGACACTGTGATACCTGGATACAAACTATATCGTAATGATAGAGCTGAACAAATTGGTGGAGGGGTTGCGCTCTATGTTAAAGAGGGCATTGAGTCAGAAAGGATTAAGGTTTTGCAGGGAACACAATTTGCTGTAGAATCTCTATGGATTGAAATTCCATTTAAGAAAGGGAAGGTGATGGCAGTGGGAGTATACTATCGACCGCCTGGCCAGAATGAACAAATGGATGATGAAATGCTCAAAGAAATCAAGGAAGCTAACAAAAGCCACAACAGAGTAGTAATAATGGGTGATTTCAATTACCCCGGTATCGACTGGGACAGTCTCACAGCAGGACAAGCTAAAGAGATAAAGTTTCTAGATGAAATAAATGACTGCTTCTTGGAGCAGCTGATTCATGAACCGACCAGAGGGGAAGCCATACTGGACCTAGTCCTTAGTGGAACGCCAGATCTGGTGCAAGAAATAAGGGTGTTGGGACCACTTGGCAATAGTGATCATAGTATGATCATGTTTGATTTAATCAGTGGAGGACAGATAGTAAAGGAATCCACAGTACTACCTTTTAACTTTCAAAAGGGAGACTATGATAGAATGAGGAATATAGTTCGGAAAAAAACTAAAAGGAGCGGTTCCAAAGGTTAAAGACTTACAGCAAGCTTGGGTGTTATTTAAAAATACTATCCTCGAAGCACAGACCAGCTGTATTCCACGCATTAAGAAAAGTGGAAGAAAGTCCAAAAAACTGCCAGCATGGTTTAAAGGTGAGGTCAGAGAGGCTGTTGCTGCCAAAAGAGCAACCTTCAGGACATGGAAAAAAGAGCCAAATGATGAAAACTGGAAACAACACAAGCACTGGCAAGTTAAATGCAAAGCATTGATAAGGCAGGCAAAGCGGGAATTTGAGAAGAAACTTGCTACGGAAGCAAAAACACGAAATAAAGACTTTTTCAAGTACATTCGTAGCAAAAGGCCTGTGAGAGAGTCAATTGGACCATTAGATGATAGAGGGGTAAAAGGGGCAGTAAGAGGGGACAAGGCTATAGCAGAGAGACTGAATGAATTCTTTGCTTCGGTCTTTAATGAGGAAGATGTAGGGATGTTACCCAAGACTGAAGTGGTATTTAAAGGTGATACTGCAGAGGAATTGAGAGAAATATCGCTACACCGGGAAGATATATTACAACTATTTGATAAACTGAATAGTAACAAATCACCTGGACCGGATGGTATACATCCCAGAGTGTTGAAAGAACTGAAATATGAGATTGCAGACCTGCTATTGGTAATCTGTGAACTTTCATTAAAATCATCTGTAATACCTGAAGATTGGAGGGTCGCCAACGTAACACCAATTTTTAAAAAGGGTTCCAGGGGTGACCCGGGAAATTACAGACCGGTGAGCCTGACGTCAGTACCAGGGAAAATGGTAGAAACCATCATAAAGAACAAAATTACACAGCATGTAGATAGCCATGGCCTAATGGGAGACAGCCAACATGGATTTAGACAAGGAAGATCTTGTCTTACTAATCTGATCTGCTTTTTTGAAGGTGTGCATAAACAGGTAGACAAAGGTGAGTCGGTTGATATAGTGTATCTGGACTTTCAGAAAGCTTTTGACAAGGTCCCCCATCAGAGACTTTTGGCACAGCTAAAAAGTCATGGGATAGGAGGCAGTGTACTATTGTGGATCGGGAACTGGTTAAAAGATAGAAAGCAGAGGGTAGGGCTAAATGGCCAATATTCCCAATGGAAAAAGGTGAATAGTGGAGTACCCCAGGGATCTGTACTGGGTCCCCTACTTTTTGACATATTCATAAATGACCTGGAAAAAGGAATAACTAGTGAGGTTATCAAATTTGCAGATGACACAAAACTGTTTAAAGTTGTTAAAACCCAAGAGGATTGTGGAAAACTGCAGGAGGATCTGGATAAATTGGAAGACTGGGCATCCAAATGGCAGATGAAATTTAATGTGGACAAGTGCAAAGTTATGCACCTAGGAAAGAACAACCCACACTATAGTTACACGATGCAAGGCTCCACATTAGAAACCACCACCCAGGAAAAAGATTTAGGAGTCATCGTGGATAACATGTTAAAACCCTCCGCCCAGTGTGCAGCGGCGGCCAAGAAAGCAAATAGAATGCTAGGTATCATAAGGAAAGGGATGGAGAATAAAACAAAGGATATTATAATGCCTCTGTATCGCTCCATGGTACGACCGCACCTTGAATATTGTGTGCAATTCTGGTCACCGTATCTTAAAAAGGACATAGAGTTATTAGAAAAAGTACAGAGAAGAGCCACCAAATTGGTGAAGGGGATGGAAGGCTACTCCTATGAAGAGAGGCTAACAAGGTTAGGGCTCTTTAACCTGGAAAAGAGACGGCTGAGGGGAGATATGATAGAGGTCTATAAATTAATGAATGGAGTGGAACGGATAAACGTGGATCAATTGTTTATGCTATCAGAATATAGAAGGACTAGGGGACATGTAATGAAGCTACAGGGTAAACTATTTAAGACAAATAAGAGAAAATATTTCTTCACTCAACGTGTAATCAAACTCTGGAATCTGTTACCGGAGGATGTAGTAAGGGCTGTTAGTATAGCTGGGTTTAAAAAAGGTTTGGACAAGTTCCTGGAGGAAAGGTCCATAAACCACTATTAAAAAGGGACCCAGGATATCAATGCTTGACCTAGTACAAGCACTGCAGAACCTGTGTCTTTTGGGGAAACTGCTAGGTACGTATGACCTAGATTGGCCACTGTTGGAAACAGGATACTGGGCTTGATGGACCTCGGTCTGACCCAGTATGGCATTTCTTATGTTCTTATGTTCTTAAACTCCATGACACTACCATTACCAACACGTCATTTTAAACCATTTAATAAAGAAACATTCATTGAAGAAGCGATCCCAAATCTTAACCCCGCTAATCTTGAATTAGTGGATCTTATACACACATGGAATTCCACCCTAAGCCAGGCGGCACTTATATCCCATACAGCACAATCCAAGAAACGGGCTCATACCGCCACCTGGTTCACAGCTGATCTATGTAAGTCCTTATTACATCTTAGGAAACTTGAGAGAAAATGGCACCACACCAGGCTTCCGCAGGATCAAGAAATATATATGAAGACCTTACAAGAGCACCGGACTAACATTATCCAGAGAAGAAAAGAGTACCACACCAAAATCCTTATGCGCTCCCTCAATAGGCCCCGGGATCTCTTCAGACTAGTTCAGTCACTCGCCAAGGACCTATCAGGTCAACAAAATGTTAAATTACCACAACCCCAAGATTTCGCCTCACACTTCCAAAATAAAAACAAACTGACCTTCCATAATACAGAAGACTCCCAAAGGGCCACTCCTAATAAGGATTGTACAAATATACCTGCCTTAAATGCTTTCTACCCGTATTCCACCGAGCAAATAGAGAACATAAGAAGTCCCAACTCTACTACCTCTCCTACAGATCCATGCCCTGCTCATTGGATCAAATCAACCTGCTCTGAATTAAGCCCTTATATATCAAGGATTGTTTACCTCTCCTTCACTAAAGGTCTAGTTCCAGAACCATTGAAAATAGCCACCATCAGACCCATTCTAAAAAACCCTAAGCTGGAGCTCAAGATCCAAACTCCTATCGTCCTATATCTAGCCTCCCCTTCTTGGTTCAACAGCAGATTCAGGACCATATTGACTGCTATGCACCAATGGATCACTAACAACATGGCTTCCGGCTGCAACATGGTGTTGAAACCTTGCTCACCTCACGCATGGACAACCTGATAAAGGGCATAAATAAAAAACAAGGCTTCATTTTAATCTTCGTGGATATTGCATCAGCATTCAACACAGTCTCTCACAAAATCCTGCTTGACCAACTACAACTAAAGGGCATTCAGGGCTTAGCATTGGACTGGTGTCGATCATATCTAGCAAACCGTCGACGACGAGTTAGCATTGACTCCCAATTCTCATCAGAATATCAACAAACTCAAGGAGTACCACAGGGCTCTTCCTTGTCTGCCTTGCTATTTAATCTATATATCCAACCAATATGTGAGATCATACAGGCCCTTGGTATTCTTTACCACATTTATGTGGATGATGTGTTGCTCTATACACCGTTATCCATAATCAACCCTAACTACACTAAAATTATTGACTGATTTATTGCAGTATCTGACTGGCTAAATTCTCACAACTTGAAAGTCAACTCTAATAAAACAGAAGTTTTATTCATCTCAAAGGATCCAACATTCATACCACCAGAGTCCATACAGGTTAAGGACGCCAAACCGAAGACTAAAAGTGAGATAAGATATCTAGGCATCATATTGGACCAACAATTGAATATGGAAACACATATAAACAATATCACCAAGGATGTTTATTGTAAAATTCGCTCCCTTCATCAACTACGACCTCTACTTGAGCCTGCTGACTTCCGTAGCATCTTCCAAGCTATTATCATTCCTCATTTTGACTATGCTAACATTCTGCATAGTCTACCTGCCTACACCCTCAATCAAATACAAATGGCCATGAATACAGCTGCACAAACCATCTATGGAGTCTCCAAACATGAGCATGTTACACCGCTCCTAATGCAGCTACATTGGCTTCCGATCAACAGTTGCCTTAAGTTCAAGGCCCTCCTTGTTACATTTAAAATCCTTCACCATCTTTCTGCTACGTCCCTCAGAAATCTTGTAAACTGGACACCCGACAGCAGAAAATCACAAGAATAAACTTGACTAATACTCTAGCTATTCCCACTATGGCTAGTAAATGCTCCCAATTTACCAGACACAGAGCCTTCTCACTATTTGCCCCTCCGCTCTGGAACTCCCTACCTGCTCCAATCAGACTAATCACCGACCTCTCCACCTTTAGAAAAGCAATAAAGGGCTGCCAGGCGGTCGATAATATTCGGCGAATGCTGCAGGTTATTTATGCTGCACAACAAGACTTACAGCCGACCCTAGTGGTGGGGGTTGATGCCGAAAAGGCCTTTGACCGTGTTAGCTGGGGTTACCTCTGGTGCGTGTTGGATATGATGGGCTTTGGTCCTAATTACATTCGCTGGGTTCATAGCTTATATCAAGACCCTAAGGCAGGGGTGTCAAACTCAAATACACAGTGGGCCAAAATGTAAAACTTGAACAAAGTCGCGGGCCAGCATTGAACAAATGAACCTTTTAATATGGACCCAAACAAGATTTGCTTTAACATTGAATATGAAGCAACACTTATTACTATACAATTTATAACTTAATAGTTCAGATATGCAAAAACCAATTTCAAATAAAAAAAAACATCAATGACATTCATTTATTAAATAAGATTTAAATAATAATAAATAATAATTTTTAAAATAAAATAACAATAATAAAATTAATCAACCATTCAAGCCCATGTCTTGGAGTAGCAAGAAAAAGTGCATAAAGAAAACGTTAATTATTGCTCAGTTTGCTGCACACTGATCTAATCTGATGTGCCCAAGCCAGATACCTGGCATCTCTTCTTGGATGATAGTTCATCAATGTCTGGGCTCAGGCTTTGAGCTGAGGAAATCCTCAGTATCGAGCGAAGGTGTTCATCAGTCAGACGTCTCCTGTGAGATGTTTTGGTCATCTTCATCGAGGAGAAAAGTTGCTCACATAGATAAGTGCTGCCGAACATGGAGAGCATCTGAGCAGCTTGGGTGCGGAGCTGAGGCATTGTGTCAGGGATGAACTGTGGAAACTGGGCGGCGCCCACAGCATCATACTTTGACTTCAGCGTGTCATTACACTGGAGTTCAATTAGCTCCATTTGGAGGTTGGTTGGTGCGTTTTCCACATTAACTGCAAAGGGATTACTGAGCAGTTCAAACCTACATTTCTGGACATCAAAGTCGACAAATCGCCGGCTAAACTCAGCGCCGAGTACACTGAGTTTTTCAGCAAACTGTGCGCATGGGAACAAGTTGGTAAAGAACTGCGTTTTCATGGTTTGGCAGCAGGGAAAATGGCCAAGGTTTCCTTGCAGCATCTGATTCTCCCACAGGCACAGTTTAGTTTTAAAAGCCCTCACTGCAGCGTACATGTCTGTGATGATGCGCCCCCGCCCCTGAAGCTGCAGGTTCAGCGCATCGAGATGGCTCGAGATGTCACACAGAAAGGCCAGCTCACACAGAAACTTTTTCTCCCAAAGCTCTGCTGTGTCCTTCCCTTTGCTTTCCAGAAACTGACATATTTCCTCATGCAGCTCAAAACATCTATTCAGTACTTTTCCTCGGCTTAACCATCTCACCTCTGTGAGATACGGCACGTCTGCGTATTCCGAACCACACTCCTCCAGAAAAGACTTAAACTGGCGGTGATTCAGACCTTTGGCTCTTATAAAGTTAACTACTTGTGTTACTGTGGTCATAACATGTTCCATCTTTAGGGCTTTGCCACACAATGATTCCTGATGTATGATGCAGTGATAAACAGTTAGTTCACCTGCACAGTTCTCTTCCTGCATCTTCTCCCGGACCCTGCCCACCAGTCCACTTGTTTTACCGCACATCGCTGGCGCACCATCTGTCGTTAATCCCACGAGTTTATCCCACGGCAGCTTTATTTCAGTTACGCATTTGGAAACCTCCTCAAAAATTTCCTTTCCTGTGGTTGTGCCATGCATTGATTTGAATCCCAATAGCTCCTCCGTAACACACATATTTGAGTCCACTCCACGGATGAAGACTGACAGCTGAGCAGTATCAGATGCGTCGCTGCTCTCATCCACAGCAAGGGAGAATGCAACGAAATCTTTTCCCTTTTCCAAAAGCTGGTCATACAGATTGGTGGCAAGATCACATGTGCGATCAGCTACTGTGTTTCTGCTCAGGCTCACGTTTGAAAAGGCTTGCTTTTTCTCTGGGCACACGATGTCACAAACTTTCAACATGCACTTTTTCACAAACTCTCCCTCATTAAAGGGCCGGGCTGATTTTGCGATCTCTGCTGCCACAATATAACTAGCCTTTACAGCAGCCTCACTTTGTGATGTGGCTTTTTTGAACATATTCTGTTGTGAAACCAAACTTCTTTTCATCTCCCACTGGAGGACAGCAACCTTGGGCCGGAAGGACTGGGGTTTCTAGTCCCACAGGTGCTCCTTGTGGTCTTGGGCAAGCCACTTAACCCTCCATAGCCCATGTTCCCTGTAAAATAGTTCTCTGTGTGCTGTGCTTTCCTGTCTAATCAATGTGTTTATACCTCAAAAAAAAAAAAATAAAAAAAAAATAAAAAAAAATTCCTGTCATGATTTGACAATTTCCAATCTGTAATCAAACCGCTGCTGATCGCTGGAAGTAGTGGTATACAAATGTATACTAAATAAATAAATAAATAAATAAATCTCCTCCACTTTCTGGCTCCTTTGAGTCATGTCCAGGTCCTTGTACTTGTCATGGTGTTTTGTTTCATAGTGTCGTCGAATGTTATACTCCTTAGTTATAGCCACGTTGACTCCACAAATCAGACAAACAGGTCTGTCTTTTACATATGTAAACAAATATTCTGTCTCCCACCTGTCCAGAAAGTTCCTGTTGTCTGCCTTTCTTTTTGCCATTTTTGGGAAGGGGTTCCACAGTGACAGTTGTAGCTTGAGATCGCTATGACTTCTGTCACACAGGAGAGGGCGTTTCTGGGACCTGTCCTGATTGACGCGCCAAAACAACAGCAAGGCATTATGGGATTTGTAGTATTAGCGATGAATGAATGCGCTGTATAATACCGGCGGGCTAGCTCTAGTAGTCATTTGGTATAGCCTCGCGGGCCAAATATAATTACACTACGGGCCAAATTTGGCCCGCGGGCCAGAGTTTGACACCTATGCCCTAAGGCATGTGTCCGGGCTAATGGGGGTCAATCGAGAAATTTCTCACTGGAAAGGGGCACTCGCCAGGGATGTCCTCTGTCGCCGCTGTTGTTTGCACTGGTGATGGAACCCTTGGCGCAGAGCTTTCGCGAACATCCGGGCATATGGGGAGTTCACGTGGGCTCCGCAGATTACCGGATTGCGCTATTTGCGGATGATACAATATTATCTCTGGTGAAACCCGCTGCGTCCCTCTCTGCTGCTATGCAGCTCTTGGAGACCTTCTCCCGGGTGTCTGGATTCAAAATCAATTACACTAAATCTGAAGTTCTTAAGGTTGGGGTTTCCGAAGAGGTCTGTGAGGAGCTCAGAGCCGCCTACCCCTTCCGTTGGGTGTCGGGTGCGCTACGCTACCTAGGTGTGAATCTGACCGTGGAGCGGGCGGCGCTTTTTAAGGCCAACTATGAACCACTACTTCGGCAAGTTCGACGAGACTTGGAGGCCTGGAATTGCCTGACACTATCCTGGTTTGGGCGTATTGCGGTGGTTAAGATGGTGGTTGTTCCCCGTTTTTTGTACCTTTTCCAGGTTCTCCCTATACCGTTGGCTCGGGGAATATTGACCATTTGGCAAACCATGCTCATGAAGTTTATATGGCAGTACCGTCGGCCGCGTTTGGCGCGCCAAATTCTCTATACACGTACGCGTTCTGGGGGCTCCTAACCTTCACTGGTACTATGCGGCGGCGCAGTGTCGTGCCGGGGTGGAGTGGATGATCGCGGATAGCTCCAAGCGTTGGGTGCAATTGGAAATGATCATTGCAGGGGGAGCGGGATTGGGGGATCGGCTGTGGCTTGGTTCCAAACTATGAAGTGGAATGCGTTTAAGTAATTCCTATATCCTTCATACCCTCCGCTGCTGGGACCAATTCTTTCGGCCTCGCGGGATGGACCTGACCCCTTTGGCACCTATAGTGGATAATGCCTCGTTTCCCCCAGGGACGGCTGATCTGGCTTTCCAGATTTGGGGACATAAGGGCCTTAGCCGTGCAGGACAACTGTTTGCTGAGGGTAAGTTGCAAACGTTTATAGCACTTCAGGAGGAATTTGACCTTCCCGATAGTCAGATCTTCCAATATATGCAAGTGGCTCACTGGGTTCAGGCTAGATCCGTTCGGCCTCATATGGCCCGAGATTTGACGGATCTGGAGCGCTACTGTGAGGGGTGCACTACCACAAAAGGTCTTATAGCTACCTTGTATGCCCAGCAGCAGGTGCCGCAGCCGAGATGCGGCCAAGCATAGAGAACTTTGGAATTCTGATTTGAATCTTCCTTATTCTGAGCAGCAGTGGGAACAGATAGAGGGTAGGCTGTGGAAGAGTTCGGTGGCGATTAATGTCCGCGAAACAAACTATAAATTATTATATAGATGGTATATGACACCTGCTCACGTTTATCCGGGGGTTCCGGATCTGTGCTGGAGGAGATGTGGGCAGAAAGGTGTTCTGGCGCATATCTGGTGGTCTTGTCCTCGCGTCCGCACCTTTTGGAGGGGGATTCAAGCCCGTTTACAGCAACTTATTGGGTTGAGCATTCCATGGGATCCGGGTATTTTTCTTTTCGGGGTTGCTGTACCCGGGGCACGTAGCCCCCAGCTGGCTTTGCTTCGACATGGGCTGAATGCGTCTCGGCAGCCTGTAACCTTTGCTTGGAAGCAGGTTCTCCCACCGTCTTTTTCTGTCTGGTTGGAACGGATGTGGGACACGTATACAATGGAGCGCGGGATGGCAGCCGGTAGGATGCGATTGACGCGCTTTGAGCAGGTGTGGGAACCCTTTGTCCTTCGTTATGGCTCCTGATTGCTCAAGGACGTTGTACGTCCTGGAAACTTGCGGGTCACATGCTCTGCCGCGAGATGATCTTCTGGCATACCGCCTTTTTCTTTGGGTGCGCTGTATGGCTGGCTTGCTTTCTTTATTATTGACTGGTATAGAGGTTCGTGGGGGGGAGGAAGAGATAGGTTAGGGTGGGTTGGGGGTGGGAGTGGGCGCTGGCGGGTGGGGGGTTGATGCCCTACTTTGGGTGTGCTTCCTGTGGTTTGACGCTGAGTGGGGGGGAGGGGGAAGAGTAAAACATAACACAAAAACAAAAGAAGGCGTTTGTGACTTTGGCTTTGTTATCTTTTGATAATGTAATATGCTTATGGTTTATGTTCTTCTGTAATCAATGGCTGCCTTTCAATAAAAAAAAAAAGAAAAGCAATAAAGACACACCTCTTCCAGCTAAATTTCAAACATATAACATAGCCCACTATGATGATCTCACACAAACTTACCCAATACCGATAGATTGTAAATAGTTATTATTCTGTAATCCACGATCACGTTATAAATAATTAGTTTATAACTCTAAGATCTTTAAACTCTCCTGTTTATTATCTTGTTTTATGTAACAAGTTCAAATATTCCATGTTTCATGTACCAAGTTCAAATGTTCTATGTATACTGTTTTATGTACCAAGTTGTTACAATGTAAACTGCACTGATTTAAAATAGCACGGTATATAAAATCAAATAAATAAATAAATAAAATCTCCATTGGTGACAAAATTGGAGACCTAGGAAAGTTCAACAATCTGATGTTGTTCCGACGAACTTGATTCTCTAAATACTCAGTCTTCTGTGAAATTACAGTCCTGTCTTTAATTTGGGCCACCACCAGGTCCCGAAGCTGACCTAGTTCCTGCTCTAATCAGAGGATCTTCCCTGCTTGCTGCTCCAAAGCATTGGTGTTAGTTGAAAAGTTACGCTTAACCTCAATCAATTCAGAACTCATAGCACCCACAAGAGAATTAAGAG
Organism: Ichthyophis bannanicus; assembly: GCA_033557465.1. Taxonomy (NCBI): domain Eukaryota; kingdom Metazoa; phylum Chordata; class Amphibia; order Gymnophiona; family Ichthyophiidae; genus Ichthyophis; species Ichthyophis bannanicus. The sequence goes on along the minus strand of CM066043.1, from coordinate 178,716,286 downwards.
GAGTTCACTGTCACTATAGCTTCCCACAACACATCCATTGTAATCACATTAGGCTTAACCAAACCTTTAACTCTAGAAGCAGGCAGTTTTCAAGTCTGCCCTGTTGTCACCACCACAGAAGGTGGCACTGGCTCCATTACATCTCCACACAGTGTCCCATTTTCTGGAGTAACTGTCCTTACCAGTGAAGCGCCCTCTTCACCCCCCCTTCAACGGCATGCTCATCAGCAAGCCAGAGGGCAGCACAATTTCCACAGACAATGTACTTCTGGGTCTTGGTGGAGAAGTACACAGCTCTGGAGAAAGCTGCACTCCTGAAGCGCACAGTGCCAAAAGATTCTCTAATGTTACTGTCAAAGATGCCACTCCAGCACCGAGGGAAAAGCCGTAAACATCCAAAGTCTATTGCCCAGGAGGATTCTCCAAAGCAAGATCAGAGGGTGGGTTAACCGGCTTTCGGTGACTCATTCTTGGGCCACAACTCAAACTCAAACTCCAAGGCACAGGAAACAAAAGCAGCTAATCCACGACACTCCCTCCCCCCATCCTGTACTAGTTTTATTATTATGAGTAAGCCCTCAATATTGTCAGTAAACCCTTAATTCAGAACAATCAAATTCTGGCCTGGATTGAGTTACTGAAGTGAGTGAAGATTGCAGAGAGTGAGAGCCTTGATCACATCTTGCCTAGACTACGTAATATCACCTATGCCAGTATCTGGCTATCCAAAATAAAGCCTCTTCAAACACTCCAAAACACTGCTACCCGTATCCTTTACCACACTCGTAAATTTGATCACATCACTCTGTTATTCATACACCACCACTGTCTCCCAGTACTGTTCGAGTCTAGTTTAAAATCCTGTCCTCACCCATAACGCCTTCTATAGTGGTTTCCTCATATATTTATCATCATTTTTTTTATTTATCCATTTTAATATACGCTGTTACAAACAAGTGACACATCATATAATGAAACAAAGAAATGAGCTTCAAATTATCAGCTCACAATACAGGAAACATTTTTGGGACCCAAGAAAAAAGAAATATAACATATTTAAAAAAAAAAGAAAGAAAGAATTAACCAAAGGGCACAGCCTCAAAAACAGCACCCTAAAACCCCTACAGTGGCATCTGTGGGGTATTTCCTGGGACAAACCAGCCTCTCTAGCTACAAGGAACTCTACTAGCATTTTTGGTTCAAAAAAGGAAAATGTTTTACCATCACAAATTATAACACAAACACCAGAATGTGATCCACTTCCAAGGCAAAAGTCAACAACAGGGTACTATGCTGGGTCACAACCTCCATGGAGGACTGCAAGAACTCTGTTAGGTTATCCCCAACAGCAGCAACTTGGCCCAATTGATGACTTCCCCAGACCAAGGACAAGATATTGAGCCCTCACCAATGGAGGAAGGTTCCCAGGGTCCATCCCTAAAACCTCAGTCAGATATTTCCTCACCATTTCGATTGGTGAAATCAACAGAGATCTAGGGAAACTTAACAGGCGCAAGTTATTATGTCTAGCCAAGTTCTCAAGATATTCCATTCTCCTGGCAGAGATGGAACTATCTTTCACCAGAGCGTCATTTAGCAATTGAAAAGCATCCATTTTTGACTTGAGGGCAGTAATTCTACATGCATTCGTCTCCAATGCCTTGGACTGATCCACCACAGCCTGGGCCACAGGTGACAAATCCCCAACAAGGTGACCCGATACAGTTTGAAGAGAGGAGTTAGTCCCTTGAATAACACCCCACAGTGACTCCAATTCACAGCCTGTGGAATCTGCACCTCATCAACTTGTTGACCAGAAGAGACCTCACCTAGCTCCTAAGGAATATCTTCCAGAGCTCTTTGGATGTTTTCCTTCCCCTTCTGCATTCTGTTCTCCAGGGAAGACAAAACTGCTGGTGAAGTACCTCCCAAATGGAGAAAACATGCAGACTTGACAGACCGCAAGTGTCCCAGAATGCCGTCAGCAAAATCACTTCCGGGATGGGGAGGCGGCGTACACTGAATGGAGCTCAACGAAGGTCCTTCATCCTCCAGGTGGGTTGAGAGCTACCAGAGTCAAGGCACCTGAGGCAACGCCAAACATTTCCAACATCAGCTGACGTGAAGAACCAGGGAGAGAGCTCATCGGGAGGTTAGTCCGCCCTTTTCCCTTCCTCTTGCCCATACCTCGACAGGCAAAAGTCCCCCAACACCAGAAAAACGCAGTGAGAGCAGAGACGTCCTCAGACCTTCACCCTCACAGTGCCATCTTGGATCACTCTAGGCATCATCCTTAACTATTCCCTATGTGCCCTTAACTGCTTTAAAATCCCTACATGGTAACAGCCTTTCTGCCCCTCCATTGTCCAGTGTGAAACATGAATCCATTCAACAGTCATCCTTCTTCTTCAAGGCTCCTGCCTTGTGGAATTAACGTCTTCTTCTCCTATACTTGGAACCTACATATAAAAATTCAAAGCTGCCCTGAAACTTATCTGTTTTCCCTGGCGTTTAGGGTATGGTGACTGCCAGGGTCTCTACAGTACAATCCCCATTTCCCTCCTGTCTATGTTGTCTTCCTTAATTTTCTCTCCTGTCTACTGAATGGTATTCTTTTCTTTACAATATATTGTTTTTATTTATAGTAAATGCTTTGCTGGCAAAAGCAATAATTTTATCCTTGATGGAGAAGAAATAGAATAGTAGACAACTTTAACCTGCATGAATCAATAATTAATAATGAAACATGTAGTCAAGAAATATGATGATACAATGCTCTTGGCAGAATGGCTATGAAGGACCTGGATAAAATTTTCAAAGTGCAGAGATGTATCTTTGCGTACAAAGATTCAACTTGTCCAAGCCATGGTATTTTCATAACATCATATAGATATGACATTTGGCCAGTGAAGACGACAGACAAGAAGAAAGTCAATGCCTTTGAATTATGGCACTGGCAAAGAACACTGGGTTGGGGGGGGGGGGGGAATATTCAAAGGCATTTACATGGTTTGCAGACCTGCAAACTGTATAAATGCAGATTAGCACGATATTCAACTGCACTAAAATGGTGCCACCACACACACTCTGGTGCTATACGGTTAGTATCGGGGCATATTGTGGGCATTCAGATGTGGAGTTGAAGTGGCACCCATCGCTAACTGGGCAGCAGGTCAATATTGTCACTGCCCAGTTGGTTTCCGAGCTGTACGGTGACCCAATGCCCAGTGGCTGGACATGGCTCCGGCGTTGAATATCCTTGGTTAGTATTCAGCAGTGATGGGTACGTGCTTTATAAGTGCTAGCCACCACCACTGAATATCAGACCCACTGTGTATACTATGGATGCCTGAAGAAAAAAATCAGTTGGTACTAGAGCTGATCAAACCTAAGCGTTCCTTAGAAGCTCAAAGGACTTCCATATTTGTGACACATCATGTGAAGAGAAAGATCATTAGAGAAAGATATTGAGCAAGAGCTGAAGGTCAATGCAAAGAGGAAGAGCGGAAAAGCTATGAATGCCACTCTATCAACAATTAGAATGAACACAGTTTAGGACAACTATCCATAGATGACATTGATGCAGCAGCATTTAAAACCACTCTGTAATAATGGAAATGCAGTATTTCAAGAATCAAATAAACCATAAACCAGTCTTACTGGTACTGACATAGAACCCTAAAATTACCAGTAAGTTAAGCCTGCAAGGATATTTATCTCCTGTTATAGCACAGGCATATTTTCAGGGTGGACCTCCACCCTAACTTACACAGTGACTGGACCACATTCAAAGAAACTTCACCAGATGAAATATCAACCACCATCTCCTGCCTCAACACCACCACCTCCCCGCTAGACCCCTGCCCCACTGACTGGATAAAGAAATCCAAAAACGAACTGAGCACGCCATTAGCCCATATCGTCAAGGAATCCTTCTCCCAAGGACACATGCCAGATGCCCTCAAAACTACAATCATCCGACCATCATTAAAAGGGCAAAACCTAGATCCCCTAGACCCGGCATCCTACAGACCCATAGCAAGCCTACCCAAGATAATTGAGAAGATCGTCCAGCAGCAACTACAGGAACACCTGGATCTCAACAACATACTTGACCCACAACAACACGGCTTCCGCCCTCTACATGGAGTTGAGACCCTCATGACCACACTGATGAACACTCTCCTCATAGGAATGCAAGAAAAACACTCTGGATATGCCATGATCTTCCTTGACATATCCGCAACTTTCGACACCATCTCCCACAACATCCTCATATACAGACTACGGACAATTGGGATCAAAGACACTGTACTAAAGTGGTTCCAATCATACCTAACTGAGAGCAATTAATCCGTACCAGCACCTCGACATCCCCCCCATTCCAGCAACACCAAGGAGTTCCCCAAGGATCCACACTATCAGCCATGCTCTTCAACATTTACCTTCAACCACTCTGCTCAGTCATACACACTCACAACATCAGCTTCCACATATACGCTGACGATATCATGCTCTATGCCCCCATTACAACCACGAACCCAACAAACACCCATCTATCAACATGCTTCACCGAGGTGTCCAACTGGCTACAAGCAAACAACTTATCCATCAACATAAAGAAAACAGAAGCCCTCATAGTCACAAAAGACCCGGACTTCACACCACCTACACACCTCACCATAGGTACCACAAGCATTCAAATACAACCACAAATAAGATACCTGGGCATTATTATTGACCAAGCCCTCACCTTAAAGCAGCAAATCACCAAAACCTCCGGAACTATATTCCACAAGGCAAGAACAGTGCAACGTATCAGACCCCTTCTTGAACATCAAGACTTCCAAACTGTGATGCAAGCCATCACGCTCCCACATCTGGACTACTGTAACATAATATACCATGGCCTTCCAGCCACGCAGACCAACCCCCTCCGAACAGCACTGAACACCACAGCGAGAATCATTCAGAGAGCAAAGAAAACCGACCACATCACCCCAATTCTGAAAGACCTACACATACTCCCCCCCGAAGCAAGGACTAAATACAAAGCCATCCTACTCACCCACAAAGCCATCCATCAAACACAGAACTCCCAACTTCACACCCTACTGTCTCGACCAGCCCACGGCAGAACTACCAGACAAGCCTCCAGCAATTCCCTCACCGTCCCTCACAAAAGAACCAAATGCTCGCAACGGACCTGCAATCGAGCCTTTGAACTTTATGCTCCATCCTTATGGAACTCTCTACCGAGTTGTCTCCGAAACAATGCCGATCTACTATCTTTCAGAAAACAGCTGAAAACCATTCTGTTCCAGGAATACCTTAACACGACCCCCACCAAAAAAGCACACTAACCTTTGATCTCGCCCACCATGACCCCCCAACTCAAACCTGTACTAACCTGATCATGTCCAAAGTCTGTCCCATGTCCAAAGTCTATCCTATGTTGAAATCATCAATGTTGCCTCCCCGGTGATGGCCCCGCCCTTAGACTTAAATCCCCCCCCCCCCCTTTTTATGTAACGCCGCTTTGACCCGGTGAAAAGCGAGATATAAATACAGCTAAATAAATAAATAAATTTTCCACTGAGAGCTACATAGTTGCATTTTCTATGGGATTAACAGTTAACCTAAGAGAGCCTCCTGAGGAAGCAATTGGTGAAATGCCAATGGTGTCAAGGCGATAGGATGCACTGAGATATTTTGATCGAATGCAGAGATAAGTGCAAGTTTGTTCATATGATTTTTCAATGAGTAGATTTCATAAATTAAAAACATTGTAAAGAACTTGACAGAGAAGTAGACCATGATGTGATTAAACTAAGGGGTATGTCTGTGGCCTGACATTATATAGGGGCCATGCCAACAAAAGCCCTATCATAAATTACAATGAGGTCCCTTCTTTGTCTTTTGTTATGTGAAATCATATAAATGAAGCAATCAGTTAATTTTATTTTATTTATTGGCTTTCCCATTGCAGTAAAATTAGATGCACCTGTGATCAATTTTCAGTACTCACATGACTAATCGACCAATGAATGATGGCTCTAATATTTAAAATGGCCACATTGACTCCCTGTTCCATTTTTATAATGGTGAAGACAAGAGAGCTCTTAGTTTGTATACTATTTCCTACTATTTCCTTTTTTAATTGGTCTTGTTTGATTCTTTTATGTATCAAATATGTGCACATAAATAGTCCAAAGCCATTTCACTGGCCATATTTTTTTAGGAGATACTGGACATTAAGAGGTTGGACTGCAAGGGTGCCAATAATATTGACCACAACGGTAGTAGCTACAAAGTCATTCAAATGCAATCTGAAAGAGATGTGTCTTGGACCCCTTTCAGAAATCCAAATACTCTGGGGTACAGCAAACAGTGGATGGCAATGCATTCTATAGTTTGGGTCTACTCTTGTGATTTTTGTTCTGGAACGTCCACAGATGTGTTTTTGTGAAAAGGTTCTGCAGTGATATAGCTAGCCATAATAATATGAGGTGTGACAAAAAATAAACGAGACTGTGGCAGCCATGCCCATGACTCAATGCCAATTGGCTAACTGCTTATGTCACTGTGTTATGCAACATCTCGCCACTATTCTGCTATAATATTTTTCATCTCTCTCTCACTCTGTTTTTCTTTTTCAGGTTTTTTTGTAGCATACTGCTCCGTTGCTTTGTCACGTAACTGGAGGTGGCAGAAATATGGAGCAAAGAATCAACTTGAAATTTCTGGTTAAGTTGGAGAAGGGCCCAACTGAGTATCTCCAACTTCTCCAAAAGGCTTATGGAGAAGATGCGATGTCAAGGCAGCGACTCTGAGTGGCACAAATGCTTCAAGACTGGCCGTGAGGAGGTGGAAGATGACCCCAAGTCAGGATGGCCTTCCACGACAAATATGGCTGAGAACATTGACAGAGTGAACCAGCTGGTATGGAGTGATCGCAGATTGATGATTTGGATGAACAGGGAGTCAGTGCGGACCATCTTGGTTCAGGAGCTGGGGATGCAGAAGGTGTGCTCCAAGATGGTGCCCAAGCTTTTATCGGATGACCAGAAGGAGCACTGGGCCAATGTTTGTCGAGACTTGTTAGAGAAGATCGGAGAAGATCCAGAGTTCGTTGGCAGAGTCATCACAGGAGACGAGACTTGGGTCTTCCAGTATGACCCTGAAAGCAAGAGACAGAGCCTGCAGTGGAAGACTCGACTGCCATCCAGACCAAAGAAAGCATGCATGTCCAAATCAAGGATCAAGGTCATGCTTATCACATTCTTTGACCAGCAGGGAGTGGTCCATCATGAGTTTGTGCCTGAAGGTCAGATAGTCAACCAGCACTTCTACCAGCAGGTCCTCAATGAGCTCCATGACCGGGTTCGGTGCAGTAGGCAGGATCTGTGGAGAGACAAGTCGTGGCTGCTTCACCACGACTACACCACACTCAGTGTGAGGCAGTCCTCGCCAACAAACAGATCACGGCTCTCGACCACCCTCCTTATTCCCCAGGATCTCGCACTGTGCGACTTCTGGCTCTTCCCCAGGCTGAAGACTGTGCTCAAAGGAACTCATTTCGCCTCTGTAGAAGAGATCAAGGCCACTGTGACGAGGGAGCTGAGGGACCTCAAGGAGGAGGACTTTACCGAGTGCTTCCATACGTGGCAGAAGCGAATGCAGAAGTGCCATTAACTCAAGGGGGGGGGATTACTTTGAAGGGGACAATGCATAATTTCTCTGTAGATTTTGTAGTAAAACATTTATGGGACAGTTTCGTTTCTTTTTTGTCACACCTCGTATGTACTGTTCCTTTGTATCTGAGAAAGCTGTCTTTTGAAAGAACAGGATCCTTATTTCTTCTGTGTTTTATACAGTGGTCAAAATAAATCAGAAATTCAAATTTTGCATGAAAGCTTCACCTAGTTTCCTGTATAGATGCTTCAATTTTTAGCTTTTTGGCTTTTCCACCACTGAATCATAATCTAAAAGACACATCAAGACACACTGTACTCTTAAGGATATGTGTACTAAAAGGCAGTAAGGGAGCATGTTTTTCCGAGTGGTAATGGTAGCAATAAGGGGTTACAGTGCGGTAAGTGTGCTGGGCATGTTAGAGGCATTCCGGCGTTAATAGGTGGTAGAGGACACTTAACAGATGGTAACAGGACTTGTGTTAAGGGGAAGTAGTGGACACTTAACGTGCAGTAAGATGTCTTGCATGCACCTTAACGCAGGAAAGCCTCTGAAACACTGAAAGGGGGGCAGGAAAGCCATTGGAGGTGGTGTGGATGCAAGCCTAGTTGGTAGCTGATGGAGTTGATTCACCTGATGCCTGACTATGTGGCAGTATGTGTGATGAGCATGTTTGACCATACAGCAGGACTGTGCTGTTGACTAGGTGAAATAGGTAGCTGCCTGGTGATGCTGGTCAGTGTGGGTGGTGGCAGCAGGAGTCGTCAGTGGAGGGGTTGTAGCAAGCAGGGGGCACTGTGACAGGCATGCAGTCCTAGATGCTCCTGAAAGCATACATCGTGCCATAAGCTATATTATAGTGTCTGTGATGTGTGGACATGTATCTAGATTTACTGTCAGTGAGTGGTATGCCATAGGCCAGTCTAAGACATGGTGATATGGAAAGAAAGAGCTTTATTTGTCATAAACCAGGGACAACGTGACACAGGCTGTGTTTCGATAACCTTCGTCAAGGGTTAATCTGGCAAACTAAAATCATAAATATAGATTAACCATAAGCAGACAAATAACAAATTAAAACAAATACAATAAACATTAAAACAATTAAAATAATAAATAATTATGGCATGAACAAATGTTAAATGATCACATATAAACATAAAAGGTATAAGAACATATTGCAACAACAATTAAAGTCATAAATAATCATGTAAAAACATATAAAAACAAAGTGTAGGTGTGTGACCTAACCTCATGTACCAAAACTATGTAGGTACCTCTGTTTAATGTTAGCCCATACAGGTCTGGGGCATCATAAATAAAAAACATTTAAATGAACTTATGGTGATAGACCATAAGTTCATTTAAATGTTTTTTTTTATTTATGATGCCCCAGCCTCTATAGTTTGTAAGAAAATAGTTTTTTTAGTTTTATTAATTTTTTAATTCTTTTATGCTGCATTTAGACTGTTTTTTATGCTGTATTCAGTATTTATTGTTCACCTCTTGATCAATTTTCATACTTCTTCTTTTAGTTTAGACCTGTATGGGCTAACATTAAACGTCTTAGACTGGGTTCTTGATCTGACGTGGTATCTTGCTTTTTGTGGTGTATAGTACCAAAGGAGCTAAGGATCCGCACAATACAAGAGAACAAAAAAAGCGGAGCCTGGACTGACAAAAATAGGGGCGCAATAAACAATGTTTATTTTTGTCAGTCCAGGCTCCGCTTTTTTTGTTCTCTTTTTGTGGTGTATGCCATAGGCCAGGATGGTGTCTGGGTGGAGGCAGCATGTTCCTGATGTGGGCAGCAAAGTGAGGATAATCCATGAGTGCTCATGTGAAGCAGTCACAGGAGAAGTGTGCATGATATGGCTAACTGCTGCCAATGACCCTTGATGGCCATGGTGGGGCAGCTTACTGGCAATTACATGAATCCCCATGATGGCCAAAAGGTGGGTTCAGGGATGTGCCATGGATTTTCCAAGCAGAGAGTTTGCAATATGTGTGGTGGGTGGATATATGGGATCTTACTGGTCAAAAGCATTTGGTGTGTGTGATCCAAAAGTAGCAGTGCCATGGGGTACATGAAACACCATTTGTGTGGGTGGGACTGGTGCCTCAGCCTGTGCAACTGCAAGACAATACACCCGACAGATTGGCATGATAGAAAGGGACAAGTTGAACCCATTTGCCCCATGTGGAGCAAATAATGATGGCAGAACAGTGCAAAGGATGGCAATGCAACGAGTGTTATGTGCCTGAATGTCCAAGATGTATCCTCTTTACGTAAATCTGGGAGGTCACAATGATGGCACAATAGAAAAAGCATCCATACCAGACATCTGTTGCATATAGATCACTGGCCCGAAACAGTGAGCCATGGCACAGCCACAAAAGCCATGCTCTCAGATGTCCATGATGGGGAATGCCACGTTGGGCTACCCAATGTGTGGCCATAATGCATAGAAACGTAGAAGGATGATTGTCTGCAGGTCACAGCAGAGCCAGGAATGTGCGAGGTGGGCAAGTGACCTGAGTAGCACCAGGCACAAAATGAACAAGTGGGAATCGAACTCTGGACCATTGACTATAGAGACATCGCACCAACCTATAGGCTACACCTCCACAAAGCTCTATATAGATGTGTAGGGCCTGCGGATCTCTGATCAAATTGATTGCTGTGTGTGCTGGCAGAGATTGGGCCCTCCACTACCCATGAGGTACTGCACATGCAAAACAGCGGTATGCAGCTGAAGAACCAATGGAGAATGCACTGATCCAGCACATCAGCTCAGTAAGATGCACTGACTGCGTGTGCTACATGCACATAACTGCAAGCTGTGCTGCAGAGCAGTTTCAGCTGTCACCCTGAGAGCGAGGATGGGTGCCCAGAACCTGGTCCACTGAACCTGCACTGTTAGAGATGGTCTCTGCTGGCCATGCTGCAGGTTCACATCACTGCTGGTGTGTAGCAGATATTGTCTGCAGTGTGTTATGCTTTTATCCTCGTTTCCTGCATGCATGTAGCATTCTGTGGGCAACAGCTCAGCCCTGTGTTCTGTCCATGTTCTGTCATGCTCAGCCCTGTGTTCTTTCCATGCCCACTGCCCAGTGTCAATATGCTGTTGCCATGGACAGCCACTGCAGGGGGGGCATATAGACTGGCGTGGGGCTACTGTTCTGCCACGACCCCAGTGAGTAGGCCATGAACCACTTCTGCCCAACCATTAAGGATCAACAATTGACTACAGCATGCGCAGTAAGACTGCCAGTGCTGCCCTTCACTGGGCTGTGTCAGCCATGCACAAACCAACTGTGGTTGGTCTGCTGGTCAGCATGCATGGCATATGCTTAGAGGGACCACGAGCATCCTACCTTGGTTTACTCAGCATTTTTCTCATTGGATTATCATCCCCAGACAGAGATTGCATCCACATCACTGGAGCCAGACATTATAATAGCTCTATGTGGATGCATAGCCATGCCATGGTCACTTTTTGGTCATAGTGAGAGCGCTATCTCAGCATGACATGCTGTGGCCAGCCAGGCAATGCATGTGGCAGACGGGCACGATGACGTCTCAGCCATTGACCCTACCACTGTGGCAGACACAGCCAGGCCAAGTTGCGCTGTTTCAGGAAATACCCACAATCTTCTGCCTCACGTTATTCACATTTTCAAACAAAGGCTGGGAACAACTCGGACAATGTAAGCCAAAATGAAGTGCAGAAAGCCACAGGACAAAGGGGAGCCATATACACACACACACATGCATACACTCTCATTGCCGCGCTGTGCAAAAGTGGGGATGGTTGGCATTCCTGCTTGCCACACCTGACTCAATGTCAGCTCAAGGATTGATAACGTGTGCTCTGTGTGCAGGTGCTATTAGCATGCCTTTGCCTTACCGCACATTGTTACTGCCCGGTCAGTGTGCTATTAGCCTCAAACCAGCTGTGGATAGTGCAGCCTGTCAGTGCTGCTGGTGGGTGTTTCCACCTTTGCTGACTGCCTCCTTGGGGGCTGCACATGCTGGAACTGTACTTGCACTGTCGGTTAATCCTAGTCCACAGGAACATGCAATACAAAAACCACAGCAGGGACCTGAACCTGGCAAGTTACCTCAGGCTGGAAGGTCGGGGTTCAAATCCCACTAGAGGACAGCAACCTTGGGCCAGAAGGATTGGGGTTTCTAGACCCACAGGTGCTCCTTGTGGTCTTGGGCAAGCCACTTAACTCTCCATTGCCCATGTTCCCTGTAAAATAGTTATCTCCAAGTTATAATGCCCTGTTCAATGTAATTTCAGTTTGTTCAATGTAAACCACCTTGATATCATGAAAAGCAGTATATAAGAAATATTGTTGTTGTTGTTAAGTGCCGTCGAGTCGGAATCGACTCATGGCGACCCTCTGGATAGCTATCCTAAATTGTGTTCGGTCTTCGGTCAGGCGGCTCATTGTTGACAGACTGGTACCCGTAGCTGCTGTTATTGTATCGATCCATCTCATTGCTGGCCTTCCTCTTTTGCATTGACCTTCTATCTTGCCAAGCATGATGTCTTTCTCTAGTGATCTCTCTCTTCGCATGATGTGTCCAAAGTATGAAAGTCGAAGTCTTGTCATCTGAGCTTCTAAAGAAAGCTTAGGTTTGATCTCCTCTAGTACCGACTGGTTTGTTCTTCGGGCAGTCCATGGTATACACAGTATTCGCCGCCAGCACCATAATTCAAAGGCATCAATTTTCTTCCTGTCTGTCTTTTTCACTGTCCAGCTTTCACATCCATATGATGTTATTGAAAATACCATGGCTTGAACAAGTCGAATAAGAAATATTAAATAAATATGCACACCAACCATGTGTGTTGTAACACAGTGCTGCCATATGGGGATAACAGCCCCTGTAGCTGATATGCTCCACTTCGGCTGACCATTGGCACATGCTGCAATGCACATGGTGCACAGGACTAGGACAAGGCTTCTGTCTGCTGCAGGCTGGTGCTGCTACCCACACAGCCACCACCACATCATGCAGACATGTCCATGCACTGTCAGTGGTGGTGGTGTGCAATCCCAGCATGTTAAACATATGGATTAGGCAGGTGCCTTGGGTGCAAGGCCCAGATGGGGGGGGGGGGGGTCAGAGGCACAGATGGATGGACACAAAGCCCTCCCACCAGCTAACTATTCAGGGGCCCCATCACCACCTGCCACCAATACGCCTTTGGGTGGAGCAATGGCAGCTACTGCTGTGGTATTTCCCCAGGTACCTGCATTTTACAACTACCTGGAGGGCTACAGCTGCAGGTGCTATTGGCCTCTTTCTCCACAGCTGGGTTCAGCAGCACTGTGGTGGTGTCCACCGGGATCTCTGCCTAGGGAGCCATGTCTCTTGGACTGCCCTATGTGGCAGATCTCCTTTCCACAGCTGCTGTATGTCTGTGCTTTGCCAAAGTCACTGTGTGATCATGATGGACATCACAGATGGTGCGGATGAGAGATGCCCCTATATGCGGAGGTTACAACAGTTAGGCCCCTTCAACTTGGAGGAGATGGAGAGTTAAGTGACTTACCCAAGATCACAAGAAGCAGCAGTGGGATCTGAACATTGGATTCCCTGGTCTTAGCCCCCTACTCTAACCATTAGGCTATTAGCCATCCTGGTTCTCAAATGCTATTCTGGGGAAATTTATGAAGACGTTCCTGTAGATTTATTTATTTATTTAACAGGTTTTATATACCGCTTTATCATTTCAATCAAAGCGGTTTACATTGTAACTTAAACTTGGTAATGTACATTAAACAGGGACATTGATAACTTGGATTTTTCTGAGGCAATGGATGTCCATATCAGGCATGTCCAGTTTTGAGACATTGTGCGTGAACTTGGATGTGCCTGTTTTTCTGACATTTTGGCTTGGACATCCCAGACTGCACTTGGACATCCTTTGCAAAATGTGCCTTTAAGGCTTTTCAGTAACAGTCTCATTTATTAATATGTACTGTATGGTATGGTTGGTTCTATTATTTAACTTCATATTTGCTATTAGGATTATTTTATCTATATTTTTGCTAGGTAAACGGCTTAGATGTTTGATAGCACTATTATAACTTCTACTTATTTCTGTAGTGCCACAAGGCATATGCAGCACTGTATACATACATGTAAGAGACAGTTCCTTCTCAATAGAGCTTGCAATCTTTTCAAGAAAGAGACACACAACAAACAGGGAACTAAAATAGAACTAAGGGGAAATGGTTATAGCACACAAGGGTGGTAAACAGGAGAATAAGGGGATTAGGGTCCTTAAGCAGCCTCAAAGAGGTCAATTTTTAGACTGAATTTGAATACGACCAAAGATGGAGCCCAACATACTGACTCAAGTAGTCTGTTCCAGGTATATGATGCAGCAAGATGGAAAGAAGGAAGATTGCAGTTGGCAGTGGAAACGAAGGGCACACACAGAAGTGATCTGCCAGAAGAGGGTAGAGAGAGATAAGAGAGGAAGTATAATGTGGAGCCACAGATTAAGTGCACTTGTAGGTCAGTAGAAGAAGTTTGAACTGGATGTTGAACTGGTAGGTGAAGCCAGAGGAAGCATTGAGCAGAGTTCACAAGTACATGTGTTGATTACAAAAATACTTTACTCAATGCGAGTACTTGCAAGCTTTACATGTGAACATTTATACTGTACTTGCTCTAAAGCCTTTGATAAAGTCCCTCGTGAGAGACTCTTGAGGAAATTAAAAAGTCATGGGATAGGAGGCAGTATACTATTGTGGACTGGGAACTGGCTAAAAGACAGAAAGCAGAGATTAGGGATAAATGGGCAATTTTCTCAATGGAGAAAGGTGAATAGTGGAGTACCCCAGGGATCTGTGCTAGGCCCACTGCTTTTTAATCTATTCATAAATGACCAGTTAATGGGACGAGTGAGGTGATAAAATTTTGAGATGACACAAAAGTATTCAAAAGTCGTTAAAACACAAGATGATGTCAAAAATTCCAAAAGGACCTTGAGAATTTGGGGAAAATGGACATCCAAATGGCAGAAGAAATTTAATGTGGACAAGTGCAAAGTTATGGATTTAGGGAAGAACAACCAAAACTACAGTTACATGATGCAAGGTTTCACATTAGGAATCACCACCCAAGAAAAGGATCTGGGTGTCATCATGGATAATACGTTGAAATCTTCTGCCCAGTGTGCAGCGGTGGCCAAGAAGGCAAATAAAATGCTAGGAATCATACGGAAAGGAATGGAGAATAAAACCAAGGATATTATAATATCTCTGTATCACTCCATGGTGCAACCGCACCTTTAATATTGTGTGCAATTCTGGTCGCCATACCTTAAAAAGGATATAGTGAAATTAGAAAAGGTACAGAGAAGAGCGACCAAAATGATAAAGAGGATGGAAGGATATCCCTACAAGGTAAGGCTTAAAAGATTTGGACTCTTCAGCTTGGAAAAGAAATGGCTAGAAATCTAGAGAGGAATGGGTAAACAGATTGTTTGTTTACTCCTTCAAAAAGTAGAAAGACTAGGGGTCATGCAAAGAAGCTACAATGGAGAATATTTAAGACTAATCAAAGAAAATATTTTTTCACTCAACGCTTAATCAAACTCTGGAATTTGTTACCGGAGGATGTAGTAGAAGCTGTTAGTGCAGCTTGGTTTAAAAGAGGTTTGGACAAATTCCTGGAGGAAAAGTCCATAAACCATATTTAAAGGGGAACAGGGAAATCCACTGCTTACCCATGGGACAAGCGTCAGGAATCAGTATACCTTTTGGGAACCTGACAGGTACCTGTGACCTGGATTGGCCACTGATGGAAACAGGATACTGGGCTTGATGGACCCAGTATGGCATCTCTTATACTCATATGTGCAAATGTCCTCACCTGTACTCAAGACAGATTTCTGTACTTAAGCTAGTCCTTTATAAAGATACAGAGGTCCCTGCATGTCTTTCTAAAAGAGCATCTTAATAAGCACCTACTTGGCCTCTTAACCTAGGGGCTATTTTACTACAGTGTGTTGTGCAGTTCACATGCAAATTGGCATGGGGTAATTGCACACTCAGGCCTGCAGTAGCAGTTACCATGGGAGCATTACAGTTACTTCTGTATTGATTTTCACGCTAACTGCCAATCATGCACTAACTACCTAGCATGTCTAAATGGACAGGTTAGGGGCAGAGAGCAGGCATGGTGAGCACATTTCCGTTAGTGCCGGGGGGACATATTGTGTGCTATCAATGTTGCAGTGAGCACAGGTGCAATAGGCAAGTGTACCTGTGGAAACTGCACTCCGCGTTCAGTGTCAAGAATATGCTGGTAATGCCCCTGCCAGTTACCAAAGTGGCTTTGCACTTGGCACACATTAGTTTTTACACTAAACGCACAGTTAGTACAAAAGCCTAACACACTTTATTAAAAGGGTCCCTTAGGCACCCTTTTAGGAAATTACCCTCACTCAGTGCACCTCAACCCAGACTAAATCGTCTTGTATGACAGAAATTGGAATGCTACATTCAAATGCATCCCTTCACCACTTTCTTAAAACAGGATTTTCATTTGCTTGGGATGCTTAAATAGTGCACCAAAATCAGTTATGACATTCTATGAATTACCTATTTTTTTGAACATCTTTCACATGAGAAGCTGCAACCTGTAATAGGAAGATGGGGAAAGGATAAACAATATAGTTCACATTTTTCATTTAGATTTATATTCTGTGTGAGCTTTGCATGGTATGAGGTTGAGTCTTGAGCCCCTGCTGCCACATTATTTCAGGAGAATGCATATTCATAAAGGCAGTCCGTTTCAAAAGCAGTTCAGCAGGCAAAGCAGTGCTTTACATGCAGAAGGTGCCTGTAACAAAATTACCCACATGAAGGTAAACACGTATTCTGGCAACTTGCTTAGCTTACCCGGATTGGCCCTTATGCACAAAAAGGCAGATTTTACAGTTTAGCTAGCTGCTTAGTGGCTGAATAGCATCACTATGTGGAGAGCTGTGAGGACTGCATCAGCTCTGCCCACAGATCACCCTTGAATTAACGGCGTATCTTTCCTCTTCTCAGTATCGGGAACATCAGGGTTTATACGGTTTGCGGATGCTGCAAACTACATAAACCCATCTGAATATTGACCCCACAGATTTTAGTGGTCTACAGATTAGGGTTATGCAGTCATGAGTGCATATTCAATTGATTTGGATGCCTAAAAACTGAAAGTGTGCACAAATGACTAGTACCTCTATTTACCTATGACTTAACATGCGCACAATCAATGCGTACACAAAGTTCTAGTGAATGTACAATGTACGCCTAAAGAACAAACATTGACATGAACATAAAAGTGCCCAAAATCAGAAAAAAATTAACTTTAAATGAGCACAAAGCAAACATTTTGGCCACACATATCCCTACTATAAGTACCCTATGAAAAAGGACTGATAGATAAGATTTAGTAAGGGCATATGTAGGATAACACACACACACACGCTTGGAGTACAAGATTGGTACAAAACTCGTTAAAGATGCAACACCCTCTCCTGCTGCGGTCACATTTACCTTAGAACAGTGCTTCCCAAACTTCACGTGACCCCAGCCCTATCTCGTTCCTCCTGTGCTTCAGTCCAGGCAGAATTCTTGCGCCACTTGACAATGTTGCTGCAGGCCTGATCTCTTGTCAAACTCATGCAGACCGCGATACACCTTCCTGTCAGTCTATGTGGGCCAATGAGCTTAGTTATGACACTAAATGAGGATTTTTTCTTAACCCCACTCAAGGTCACAACTCCCAGTTTTGGAACAGCTGCCTTGGAGAAAGGGAAGCTGAGGAACGATTTCCAGCAAACTCCTTTGATCTAGTACAGTTCTTCTCTATGAAATCTGGCTGCAGCATTTGAACTCCCATGCAATAATGCTTTAGACCATGCAATACTTACAGAATTCAGTACAACAAGTCTCATAGAACAAATTAAACAGCAGATCAGGTAAGTACATGTAAGCACAGATACCCAATATAAAGCAGTTTGGAATAAAACAGAGCAGTATAATTTCTATAAAGTAGAGCACTCCAACCTTTGCCACTCTGAAAGAGCCTGATCTTGGAAGCTAAACAGAGTCAGGCATGGCTAATAGAAAAATAGAAACATGAAGGCAGAAAAAGACCACATGGCCTATCTAGTCTGCCTGTCATATCAACCATTACAACAGTCCCCTTTTTCCCTTTAGAGATCCTCTGCGTTTGTCCCATGCTTTTTTGAATTCAGATACTGTCGTCATCTCTACCACCTCCACTGGGAGACTATTCCATGGATCCACCACTCTTTCCATTAAGAAATATTTCTGCATATTACTCCTGAGTCTATCCCCTTTCACCCTTATCCTATGTCCCCTTGTAGCAGAGCTTGCTTTCAATTGAAAGAGGCTCTCCTCCTGTGCATTTATGCCATGGAGGTATTTAAATGCCTCTATCATATCACCTCTATCCTGCCTTTCCTCTAAAGTATACATATTACGATCCTTAAGTCTGTCCTCATATGCTTTATGATGACGATCACTAACCAGTTTTAGTAGCCACCCTCTGTACTGACTCAAACCTGTTTATATCCTTTTGAAGATGCGGTCTCCAGAATTGCACACTATACTCCAAATGAGGTCGCACCAAAGACTTATACAGAGGCACTAACACCTCCTTTCTTTTGCTGGCCATTCTTTTCCGTATGCACCCAAGCATCCTTCTAGCTTTCACCATCACCTTTTCTACCTGTTTAGCTACTTTAAGACCATCAGACACAATCACGCCTATGTCCCGTTCTTCTTTTGTGGACAAAAGCACTTCACCCCCTAGACTACATTGCTCCCTTGAATTGCTGCAGCCCAAATGCATGACCTTGAATTTTTTTAACATTAAATCTCAGCTGCCAAATTCTAGACCATTCTTCAAGCTTAGTTAGATCCTTCCTCATGTTATCTACACCTTCATGGGTGTCTACTCTATTGCAGATTTCGGTATCATCCGCACAGAGGCAAACCTTACCATACAGCCCTTCTGCAGTATTACTAACAAAGATGTCAAAAAGAATCGAACCAAGGACAGATCCCTGGGGCACACCACTGGTAACCTCCTTCTCCTCAATGAGTTCCTTGTACCTGTACCTTGTCGCCTCCCACTCAACCAGTTTCTAACCCAAGCAGTAACTTTAGGGTCCATCCCTAGGGTGCTTAGTTTGTTTATAAGTTGCCTGTGAGGAACAGTGTCAAAGGCTTTACTTAAATCTAAATACACCGCATCTAGGGCTCTCCCTTGGTCCAACTCCCTGGTCACCCAGTCAAAGAGATCAATCAGATTTGTCTGACAAGACCTGCCTTTGATGAATCCATGCTGCCTCAGAGCCAGTAATCGGGTTGACTCCAGAAACCTCACTATTTTCTCTTTCAGCAGCACTTCCAATAAATTTACTCACCACCAAGGTTAAATGAACCAGCCTGTAGTATTCAACTAAATCCTTACTTCCGCTTTTGTGTAAAGGCACCACACTGTGCCTCTCTCCAGTCCTCTAGCACCACTCCCAACTCCAACGAGGCATTGAAAAGCTCAGTCAGTAGAGCTGCTAGAATATCCCCACGTTCCCTCAGTATTCTAGGGTGTATCCCATCTAGTCCCATCACTTTGTCTACTTTAAGTTTAGCTAGCTTCTCACGAACACAGTCTTCTGTAAATTGTTCAACATGCCCCTCGCTTCTGTTCCTGTTTGTGGGTGTTTTCTGAGGTCCTGCTCCTGGTTCTTCATCTATGAACACAAAACAGAATATTTATTAAGCAATTCCACTTTATCCTCATTAGCAGCTTCTACATATTCCTCCCCTTCACAATACCACTTTTGCCCTTCTCTTCTAACATTTCTGAAAAATGTCTTATCCCCCCATTTTATTGCATTGGCTATTTCCTCCTCTTTCTGAATCTTTGCTTTCCTGACTACTTTGCTAGCTTCTCTAAGTTTTTCCAAAAATAGATGCTTGTCTTCCTCTCTTTGTGATCTCTTGTATTTCATGAAGGCCTCCCTCTTTTTCTTCACCTTTTCAGCTACTCCTTTCGAAAACCATAGCGGTTTCCTTTTCCTTTTAACATTTTATCAAAAAGGTTGGCTGCCCTTAAAATATCCCCTTTCAGTTTTGTCCACTGTTTTTCTACATCCCCCAGCTGCTCCCATCCCACTAACGACTCCCTGAGGTATTGGCCCATCTTGGCAAAGTTTGTTTTCCTAAAGTCTAAGACTCTCACTTTTGAATGGATTTTTATCAGCCCTAGTCCTAATACTAAACCACACCATCTGGTGATCAATGGATGCAAACATCAGAAACACTTTCACCATTGGTTAAGCACTAAGTCCAGTATGACCCCTTCATGTGTGGGTTCTGTTACCAGTTGCCTGAATAGTTCTCCCTGTAGAGAATCCAGGATCTCCTTACTTCTAGATGATACTGCAGCAGGGATATGTCAATCAACATCTGGCACTTCCCCTTTCCTGGCAATGCTGCATATGTCTTTAATTAATTCTCCGTCCACCTCTTCAACCTGTGAGGGAGGTCTGTATATGACACCAATGCAAATAGATTTCTCTTTCCCTCTTTCTAGTTTAACCCACAGTGCCTTCTCTCTCTCATTTAAGCCCTGCATTTCCATAGCTTTATTTATTTACATTCTCTTATATACCGCGCTATTCTGCATCAGTGCGGTTTACATTGAACAAACTGAAATTACATTGAACAGGGCATTATAAGTTGGAGATAACTATTTTACAGGGAACATGGGCTATGGAGGGTTAAGTGGCTTGCCCAAGACCACAAGGAGCACCTGTGGGACTAGAAACCCCAGTCCTTCTGGCCCAAGGTTGCTGTCCTCTAGTGGGATTTGAACCCCTGACCTTCCAGCCTGAAGTACCTTGTCCCAACCACTAGGCCACTCCTCCACTCCACTCCACTTTAATATTATTTTTTACATAGAGTGCCATTCCTCCTCCCCTTCTTCCTACCCTGTCCTTTCTGAATAGAGTATAGCCTGGTATAATTACATCGCAGTCATTGGCTAGTACTTGGATGGGAGACCACTTTGGAATCCCAGGTGCTGTAGATTTACTGTGTGAAAGAAAGGCCTGGCAATCCACTTCAGGTCACACCTTACCTAGAAAACCCAGGGGATGGGTCACCAGGAGTCAGAATCAACATAACAGCTCAACTTTTCAGTCTTCAAAAAGCAATTACATAAGGATACCAGATGTCCCCAATTTTTGGGGATTGTCCACGAAATTGTGTCCCGAATTCCATGGACTACAGCCACTTCCTGTCCCCGATTTCAGTGGGGACAGAGACAAAGGACTTTGTTTCTCCTGCATACTCCTCTGATGCAGTCTTAAATCCTGGTAGGAGATGATGTAAAATTAGCTTCTTTTCTGATAAGAGAGGATGAATTTATACAGAATATTTATCTATATAAAATAAATTTTTAGCATATATGCACATACTGTATGTGCGCTTATAACTCGTGAAGGGCTGCTGCTATCTTTTTTAAACTTTAGAAATTACTGAATGCTACTTAGACTGGTCATTTTGAAATATATGGGGAAAACACGTCCGAGGAGGAGAGATCCCTGCCCCACCCAGCCCAGCCCTTCTCAGATGTCCAAGATTTGCTCTCCAAAAATCTGGTAACCCCTAATTAAACAGCTCATTATAGTCAGGCAACCTCTGAAAATCTGAAGACTGTGTAGTATTTTTCACCATGCGCAGCTACATCCTGCGAGGCTGGAGACTCCAGAAGGGGAGATGAGCATCCATTTCCTTTATCTCCCACCTATTATACAATTGCTTGGCGAAGTACAACATACAGATATGCAGCTGCTCAGTTCTGCAACTTGCTTTTCCTTCCCTTTCAACTCCAGGTATTTACAGCTACTTATGTAAACAAAACTATTAAGATTACTTCTTAAAGTCTGTCAGAGCTCTGCTAGTTCCGTGCCTCTGGCCCTTCTACAGATCTTCGTCGGCTTGATGCATAATTGAACAGATCAGCAGAAGGCAACCTCTAGTGGCTGTTGTCAGGCTATGTGGAATCTTAAAGGGCCTTCACTTTATGCAGAGTTCCAGTGAAGGAAATCATAATAAAGGTTACAAGAGCAATACATTAACACTGGCCAGAAAAATGACCTGGTCATATACAGTAAGCATAGACTAGGAATCAGCACACCAAGCCAAGCAGCCCAAATGTTTGTTTATTTAGTTTATTGGTTTTCTATACCACGCTATTTCACATTCAGTGTGGTTTACAGGGAACAAGAACAGAAATTACATAAAACAAGTTTAGATAACCACAGCATCTTACATAGAACAAACTACAGATAAGGGGGGGGGGGGGGGGGGAGAGAGAGTTCCAGAACGGTGGTGCCTATAATTTGAATGCTCGACCATTAACAAACTGGGAACATTTTCTTACTATAGAAGGGACTAAAAGAGCATTTGACATGGTAAATCTTCTTAGTCTGTTGTCAGCTGTCCATTGTAGAATCTCATTAAGGGCAGTCGCTGAGAGGTTGTGTAGAATTTTGAATGTTATGATGAGAGCCTTATACTTGTGATGAATAACAATGGGGAGCCAATGGAGCTGTTTCAGGATCGGGGTAACATGGTCAAATCTTGAGGCTTCAACCAGGGTTCATGCTGCCATATTCATAGCCATTTGAAGGGGGTATATTGCATAATCTGGAATACCATAAAGAACAATGTTTGCATAATCAAAATGCAGGGTCATCAATGCTTGGAATATTGTCTGGAAGTCAACAGCTTCAAGCATGGGACGTAGTTGGCGAAGGGTCCGTAACTTTAGGTATATTGCTCTGGTAGTGTTGTTTATGTATGGCTCCATTGTCAAATGTTGGTCTAGGGTGATCCCCAGGAATCATACTTCTTGCTTGGTGCTTATCTCAGTATCCCTTACTGGTAAAGTGGGAGGGGGTATGAATGAAGGGTCCTTAGTGATGAAGAGAACCTCGGATTTCTTACAGTTTACTTTTAAGTTATGTAGATTGTCAGTCAGGCACTGCATTGAAGCAGTCATTGATTTTAGAGTAGTTTGGATTGACTGTAGAGAAGGGAGCATAAAGCAGCACATCATCCGCATAAATACGGTAGAGAATATTGAATGAATATTGATTGAATGGAGCAAATAGGCTGAATGTAAATATTAAACATTAGGGCTGATAAGAAGCAGCCTTGTGGGACTCCTTGCATTTGTACATAACTGGATGATGTTTGCATACCTATGCGTACCGCTTGCTATTGGTCTGATAGGTAAGATCTACACCAGTCTAAGGCTAGGTTCTGCATGCCAATCAGCTACAGCCGGGTTAGGAGTAGATTGTGGGACACAGTGTCAAAGGCAGACACAATGTCAAGAAAGAGTAGAATAAATCCTTGTTTGGATTTGTTCATGCCTAAGATTAGATTGTTCATTAGTGTGACAAGCAGCGTCTCTATGCCATGCAGTAGGCGAAAAACATGTTGGTTATCATCCAGTGGGCAATGGGCATTGATGTGATCCTGAATTTGTTGCTGTACAATTTTCTCCATTACCTTGGCCAGGAAGAGCAGGCTTGAAATGGGTCTGTAGGATTTTACGTCTGTAGGATCAAGTTTAGGACTCTTGAGAAGGGTCTGATGGATGCATCTTTTAGAGGGGTTGAAAATAGGCCTTTGGAGAAGGAGATCTTTATAAAGTAGCAGATGTATGCACTTAGTACCAGTAATCAGGAATTTTGAAGCTAACAGATAACATGTTACACCCTCATTCTAAAAGGGCTGTAATGGCTTCCATTTTGAATTCCTTTCAAATTAGTAGACCTTGTGCACAAAGCCTGTCATGGTGGTCTTCCTCTTTCTAAGCTTCTCATCCCATCGCAATCATCCAGGCCAACAAGATCTCAATATATGAATCTTCTCATACTTCCTCCCACCTCCCATTTCTGTCTGGAACTTATTTATTTATTTTGAGTGTTTTTTTGAGTTTTTTCTATACCGCGCTATTCATCATCAGTGCGGTTCACAGATAACATAAATGTCCGGTGTGGGGGATCTACAGCGGACTTACAGTAAAACAAGGGAGTTTAACTTGGAGAACAGATAAAACTATATACAAGTTAGTAACAGTTTAGCATGGGGTTTGGTAATGTTCAAAGAATGATGAATGTTCAAAGAATGAGTGAATATTCCAAGCATTAAAGTAATAATGAACTTACTAGGCATAACTCTTTTTCTCTTGTTGGTCCAACTCTCTGGCGCCTTCACTGTCCCCAGCTGAGAGGAGCAACTAATTCAAAGAGTTCTGAAGACACATTTCTTTGTTCAGGCTGTTCGAGAAATTTAAAGTGGCCCAGGAAGGGGCAGTGGACTTCAATGTCAGTAGATTTTGCAAACCATACATATATTTTTTATTATTTTTGATATTCTAAACATTTAGTTCCATTTTGATTGTCAACTGAATTGTTTGGCCTAGACTCGAAATATTGGCTTATGATGGCATACAAAAAACTGGAGATGAAACCCATTCTATAAGACCCTCATTTCAAGCGTCAGATTCAACTAAAATGGTATTTAAAAATTAAATAAAAATACAAAGCATTGCCACAAATGCTAGATTATATCAACTTAAGGTTATTTTTTTAGAAGCAAAAGTGATGATAAATTTTCAGCCAGTGACATCCTGCATCGTTACTTGCTGGTGTTTTAACTGCAAAATAGATTTCTCAAATGCTTAAGGTAAAACAGTGCTGTCAAGTAAACGTGATTAATGT
Organism: Ichthyophis bannanicus; assembly: GCA_033557465.1. Taxonomy (NCBI): domain Eukaryota; kingdom Metazoa; phylum Chordata; class Amphibia; order Gymnophiona; family Ichthyophiidae; genus Ichthyophis; species Ichthyophis bannanicus. The sequence goes on along the minus strand of CM066043.1, from coordinate 178,691,729 downwards.
TTAATAGCACATACATTTTTTATAATTCTGTGTGTTAAGTAGAATTGAAGAAGCCGCTATAATTGTAATCAATGATAAGTGTGACTCATTAGAATATTTCAATGTGCATCTGAAGCAATTCTAAACAGACTGCTGCAAATGTGATTACGATAGAGATACCATAGCAACCATTCTATAAAAATGACTGATAACAAGGTGAACGAGAAGATGTATTGTTGTTTTAGATGAACATCAATCAACAGAGGTAAATATGTCTTCATATAAGCTGTCTAAATCAATCTTTAAGCACAATCTTGCACCACATAGAACAGTGCGACTTTTTGGCTTTGATACTTTAGTGGATTCCCCCCTCTACTGGAAAAGCCATCACATTGCTGAACTCACAGATACATAAAAATAAAATGTTATTATAACATGCTTGACTTCATTTTCCTGCACAGCAAGGTCATAACTTCTTAAGATAGCCACAGCTGAACATTTTGTAAAAAAATAGATTCATAAATGTGACACTCTCTGTATGGTTCTGAGTTTTTCTTTGATTGAATCAGCTCATAATTTTAATGGCTAGAGCAAAGAATGTGATGAGAAGATACAAGTGGGTACCTGCATGATTTTCCTGAATAAAAAAGAGGCATAATTATATTTCATTTGCAATTCATGTTCAGGAGTCCCAAATCCTTATGGAACATTCTGTGCTTTGTCTATAAAAATGTCCTAGTTTCAATGTACCTTGTATTACCATCAAATTAGAAATGCCAGCATGAGTCACTTTAACTTCATTTGCCCGAACAGGCTGTACTTATCAATATAATATAACTGCTGAGACCAATCCCAATTATGATATTTGTATAATTTAATTAATCTGAACACAAAAATACTTTTCTGGGTTTTTTTTTTTTTTTTTTTTTTTTTAAAGTCCAATCCCTGATTGCAATCCATTAAACTTTGCCCAGTAGTAAATCTCTAGATTTTGGAAAGAGCTTTATATCAGAAATGTGGCTGAAGCTGTTGTAATCCATCCAATGCATTGTGGTTAAAGGCTGAAGCCTCTGATAATTTTTGATTATATGAAATTTAAAATGGAAAGGGAGCCATCCTGAAAGCTTTTTTATGCGCATAAATGGGGTTTTTTTGCCTTCATAAAAGGCCCTGATGAAAATTGTCATCTCCCTCTGCTAGTAAAATTACCCACTCTGGGAAAGAGCATGGACACCCTTACCCCTGATTGTTTGACTTGAACATGCACACAGTCTCTAGTACTTTGAAGTGAGCTCCAAAGTTTCTTATATTGACTATCGAATTAACATTCTCAGAGGGAAAATAAATTAATGCTAGCGCCTCTGGGTTTATTTTTTTATTCTGTTTATCCCTCTTTTCTCATCTTATTTATTGGGATGACACAGGTTGAAGCCCACTTCATACCATATTCTAAAAGCAATCCTGTGGCCTAACAGAGCGACCGGAAGCAGACTTGTAGCAAGAGCCTAACTACATATGACCATTGTTTTGTTGCTGGGCAGATTTCAGATAGCAGGGAATTTAAAAAAAACAAACCACCACCTCATGGCAGTAGGTCACATACAGGACAAATAGAAACAAGAAATATGCCCACCACAGACTAGTCAGGGGGAAGGAAAAGAGGGGAGGGGGGTAGAAACAAAGTAAAGACAAGCTGGTAGGAAACTTATAACACAAACTCCAGTTATTTGCAGAAGTCTGAAAAGTCTGAAACTGCTTGCACAGGAAACAAAGGTAGATCAACCAATAAGAATATAGTACAGTAAAAAGTCCCAACGAGTCATGCAGAGAGTCTGACTGGTAATTCAGCTTCTGTTGTCTTTGTCTTCCACCCTCTGGCTCAGGCAAACTGTATTGTTTAAGAAAAATAATGCTGCATTTTGCTTTTTGGCTAAGATTGTAACTGATTGGGCATAATACAGATCTCACTTCCTTCTAAGTGTCTGAGTCTATTTGGAGCAGAGTGAGGTCATTCTTATATCTCTGGGGTACAACAGCAGCCTGTTACCAATTAAGGTCTGTTACCTTAATTGGTAACAGACCCCACACGTGAAGGGGCCATACTGGACTTGGTGCTTACCAATGGTGAAAGTGTTTCTGATGTTGTAGTGGGAGATCATTTTGCATCCAGTGATCACCAGATGGTGTGGTCCAGTATTAGGACTAGGGCTGTTAGAATCCATTCCAAGGTGAGGATCTTAGACTTTAGGAAGACTAACTTTGCGAAGATGGGCCAATACCTCAGGGAGTCGTTAGTGGGATGGGAACAGCTGGGGGATATAGAAAAACAGTGGGCAAAACTGAAAGGGGGTATTTTAAAGGCAACCAACCTTTATGTTAAAATGGTAAATAAAGGCAAAAGGAACAGGAGACCGCTATGGTTTTCGAAGGAAGTAGCTGAAAAAGTGAAGAAAAAGAGGGAGGCCTTCATGAAATACAAGAGATCACAGAGAGAGGAAGACAGGCATCTGTATTTGAAAAAACTTAGAGAAGCTAGCAAAGTAGTCAAGAAGGCAAAGATTCAAAAGGAGGAGGAAATAGCCAATGCAATAAAATGGGGGGATAAGACATTTTTCAGATATATTAGTGAGAAGAGGAAAGGCAAAAGTGGGATTGTCAGACTCAAGGGTGCAGGGGGGGAATATGTAGAAGCTGATAAGGATAAAGCGGAATTGCTTAACAAATATTTTTGTTCTGTGTTCACAGATGAAGAACCAGGAGCAGGACCTCAGAAAACACCCACAAATAAGAACAGAAGCGAGGGACATCTTGAACAATTTTCAGAAGACTGTGTTCGTGAGAAACTAGCTCAACTTAAAGTAGACAAAGCGATGGGACCGGATGGGATACACCCTAGAATACTGAGGGAACTTGGGGACGTTCTAGCAACTCCACTGACTGACCTTTTCAATGCCTCGTTGGAGTCGGGAGTGGTGCCAAAGGACTGGAGAGAGGCTCATGTGGTGCCTTTACACAAAAGCGGAAGTAAGGATGTGGTTGAAAACTACAGGCCGGTTAGTTTAACTTCGGTGGTGAGTAAATTATTGGAAACACTGCTGAAAGAGAAAATAGTGAGGTTTCTGGAGTCCAGCGGATTACAGGATCCGAGGCAGCATGGATTCACCAGAGTCAGGTCTTGTCAGACAAATCTGATTGATTTCTTTGACTGGGTGACCAGGGAGTTGGACCGAGGGAGAGCTCTAGATGTGGTGTATTTAGATTTCAGTAAAGCCTTTGACACTGTTCCTCACAGGCGACTTATAAACAAACTGAGCACCCTAGGGATGGACCCTAAAGTTACTGCTTGGGTTAGAAATTGGTTGGGTGGGAGGCGACAAAGAGTACAAGTAAATGGAGCTCACTCTGAGGAGAAGGATTTTACCAGTGGTGTGCCCCAGGGATCTGTCCTTGGTCCGATTCTTTTTAACATCTTTGTTAGTGATATAGCGGAAGGGCTGTCGGGTAAGGTTTGCCTCTTTGCAGATGATACCAAAATCTGCAATAGAGTAGACACCCAGGAAGGTGTAGATAACATGAGGAGGGATCTAGCTAAGCTTGAAGAATGGTCTAGAATCTGGCAGCTGGGATTTAATGTTAAGAAATGTAAGGTCATGCATTTGGGCTGCAGCAATCCAAGGGAGCAATACAGTATAGGAGGTGAAGTACTTTTGTCCACTAAAGAAGAGCGGGACCTAGGCGTGGTTGTGTCTGATGATCTTAAAGTAGCTAAACAGGTAGAAAAGGCGACGGCAAAAGCTAGAAGGATGCTTGGGTGCATACGGAGAGGAATGGCTAGCAGAAAAAAGGAGGTGATAATGCCTCTGTATAAGTCTTTGGTGCGACCTCATTTGGAGTATGGTGTGCAATTCTGGAGACCGCACCTTCAAAAGGATGTGAACAGGATGGAGTCGGTGCAGAGGGTTGCTACTAAAATGATTAATGGGCTTCATTATAAAGCATATGAGGACAGATTTAAGAATCTTAATATGTACACCTTAGAGTAAAGGCGGGATAGAGGTGATATGATTGAGATGTTTAAATACCTCTGTGGCATAAATGTTCAGGGAGAGAGCCTCTTTCAATTGAAAGCAAGTTCTGCTACGAGGGGACATGGGATGAGGGTGAAGGGAGAAAGGTTCAGGAGTGATATGCGGAAATATTTCTTTACAGAAAGAGTAGTGGATCCATGGAATAGTCTCCCAGTGGAGGTGGTAGAGATGAGGACAGTAACTGAATTCAAAAAAGCATGGGACCAACACAGAGGATCTCTAAAGGTAAAAAGTGGACTGTTGTAGTTGTTGTTATGGAAGGACAGACTAGATAGGCCATGTGGTCTTTTTCTGTCATCATGTTTCTATGTTTCTATTCCACCAAAATGCCCACTTCTCACTGCCTGTTTTATTGTTTTCTTTTCTTTCTCTCTCTCTCTCTGGTATCTCCGTTCTCCTCATTTTTCTTTTCTGTTCTCCGTCTTCTCTTTGTCTCTTGTCTTCACTCTCCCTTGCCACTTTTTTGCTGCCCTCCCTTTTTCCTAATCTCTCTTTCCTTCCTCCTAGACCCCTGCCTTCCATCCTCTTGCACTTTACTTCCACCTCAGTTCTCATTTTCCTTCCTTCTGCCTTCTCCTCATCCTTAGACTCCATTGTTAATCCTCTCCTTCCTTACTTCACGGAAAGCAGTCCTAAATCAGCTGTTAAGGAGGGAATTTTATAAACCATTTACTTGTGTAAAATATTGATTTGCATGTGTAAAAGGCCTAAATGTACATGCAGTCTACTTAGGAGCATACCTGTAAAATGGGCATACTCAGAGGAGGAGTTTAAGCCCTGCATGGACACAAGGCTGGCTCAACCATTAAGCAAAGCTAAGCAGTTGTCTAGGGCAGCAGCATCTGGGCTGGAAAGGGCAGCAAAGAGCAGCAGAAGTCAAAGAAAAACAATAGATCCTGACGGCCGTATGAACTTTTTATTATGTAAACCGCTTTGATTTGTTCTGAAATGCGGTATAGCAAGTTTTACATACACCATAAAGAACCCTCAGCACATTCTTTTAGCTGCAGAAAGAGCAGGCACACACATATATAATAGCTGTCTGAACTTTAGCTGGTTAGGGTTAACTTGGAATGGAGGAGTAGCCTAATGGCTAGAGCACTGGCTTGGTAACCAACAGCATAGAGTTCAATTCCCACTAGCACTCCTTGTGGCCTTGGGCAAGTCACGTAACCCTCCACTGACTCAGAAGAAAGGCCTGGCAATCTACCTCCAGTCAAACTGTCCAGAAACACCCAGGAGCTACTGGGCAGTCAGCACCGACTCAAAGCCACACATTGCATTTTTGATGTCCAATTATGCATCTTTACAGGATTCATGTTAGAAGTAGGCATAAATGTCCACGCCTTCAATGTAAGAGTGATTTCCACGGGGCTTGTGCTAGTATTTTACAGGGACATATAGGTGCCTATGTGTCTTTATAAAATAGACTAAAATAGGCACTTTCCTCAGCTCCAAACCAAGGTGCTATGTTAGAAAATTACCCTCTACAAGCATGCCAAATGCTGATGGCCACACAAATAAAAAGAGCTACCAATACTTGCATTTAAAATAACTTTGCTGCCAGGTTTGCTGATATCTTATAAAAAGCTACTACGGTAGTACTACTGATCATTTGTATAGCACTACAAGATGTATTCAGCACTGTACAGAGACAATCCCTGCTCATAAGAATTTACAATCTAATCAAGACAGAAAACACAACTGAGGACTAGGATATATCTAGGCAGGGGCGGCCCAGGGGGGCTGCGGAGCCATGTGCAGAGACTAGTTGTGGGGCCTCATTTAGATAAATATTTGCATAATATTAACATACACCAACTTTTAGTAAATATGCCTCTTAATGAGTGTCTGGATAAAGGAAGATTATCAGATTTCTACATTACTATATTCCAGTGCCAACTGCCAGGCATATTAGGAAGTACTACAAACACTGTCCATTTAGAACCCATAGCAAACCCGCCATATCATAACAGCACTACCAGGATTCTCAAAGCACCAAACCCTACCTATCAAAAGGCAACACTGCAAATATTAAACCATTACATCTCAAAGAATACCAATACATCTCCTATTGGGGAAAGAGAACAAGTGGCACTATCAAATAGAAACTACATGAACAGAATACCTCAGCTCGGTTTCACAAGCAGAACATAGACCGTCACCAAAGAACAAGGGATCAGAATTTAGAAATAGGAAGACAATAATTAAACTGGGAATCCCAAAAGCCAAACTTGTAATGTGTACAACACTACTGCAGAAATAAAACTATAAATTTATTTCCTCTTGTACTAAACAAAACGCAAAAATATTAACGATCCACAATTCCCAGAGCTGATATATTCCACTTAATAAATTCAAAATAAAAAAGTATTTTTCTACCTTTTGTTTTGTTGTCCGTGCATTTTATTTTTCAGTTGCAATTGCTCCAGTCACTTTCTTCTGGTTTCTTTGTGTCTTCTGCTAACTCTCCATTGTCTACTGTCCATTTGTCCTTTCTGCTCTCTTCTAGTTTTTTTTCCATTTTCTCTCTACATCTGCTTTAACATACTGATCTTTCTCCTTTTGCTCTTTCCTCCATCTCTTTCTTTATTCCTTTTTCATCCACTTAAAATTTCACCCTTCCATCCTCAATTCGCACTTACTCTCCCAATACCTGGGATTTTTCTTCCCTCCCACACAAAATATCTTTTCCCCTCTCCATCCTCACTCCCCCAGCCCCATCCCCTTCTAGTCCTCCCCCAATATCAGCTCCCATCTAGTTCCAACCCCACCCAGCATCTGCTTCCTTCTAGTCCCAATCTTGCATCCCTCCACATCAGCCATTTCCCGTCCTAGCCCTCCCATCAGCTATTTCCAGTCTTAGCCCCCCCCCCCCAAAGAGCCCCACTTCAGCAGCTATGTTCTAGTATAGGTTGCTGGCGTGCTGAGTGCCGGGAAACAGGAAGTGCCTTTTAACTTCCCGCACACAAGCAGCCTACACTAGAACACAGCTGCCGAAGAAAAACAGCGTTCTTTACTTCAGTAGCTATACAGAGGTGAGCTGGGGCCTCGGGCTTTCCTGGCTCCCTCTGAAGCCAGCCCTGTCGGGAGCCGAATAGCATGTGTGAGATGTTGTTGGCGCGAGGCCCCCTGAAGTATGGGGCCCTGTGCAAACAACATTCTCGCACAATGGACGGGCCGGCCCAGTATCTAGGAAAATGGTAAGGAAACACATAGGAGGTGAACAGAGGACTAGGTGGATCAGGATCCAAAAGCAGTCTCAAAGAAGTGAATTTTTAGTCTGGATTTGAACAGGGTCACAGATGGAGCCTGGCTTACCGTATGGTATTCCCCATACTTATGATGCATCTCATTCCACAAATGCACTGAAATGAGAAAGGTGGATGCATCAATTTCTAATTTATTGAGATGTAGTTTTTGCTAGACTCAGGGAAGCACCTGTTAATAAAGGCAAAAACATTTGATAATGTCCTGATATTATAGTATTATGTACCGACTTATTGAATTAGGACCAGAATTCTATTTTAGTTTTAGTTTTCACTGTAGATTGCATATGATGCTTACAATTCTGTGTGTTTTAAATAACTATTGTTAATATGACCCTACTATGGCATTGTTTGCTGATGTAAAGTTTAATTTTTACACTGTTTACAAAGCATTCTGGGGGCTTGTTTACTAAAAAGCGCACCAATGGTATGCGGTGGAGGCCATGAAACTAGTGTAGAGGCCCATGCTAACTTCAAAGGATGTGTGTCTGTCCCCCCCCTACCATTAGTGCAATGCAAGTGTGTGGCACCATGCTAACCGGCACACGGGTGCACTTAATGCTACCCACATTAATGACAGCAGACGTGCCCATAATGCCCACACTAACCACAACGCACCATCAATGCTCCGTTCAACCCTAAGCCCCTGGTCAGCACAGAGCCCTGTGCCAGTAGCAAATGGCAAACTCCGCACTAACGGTTAGTGCGCTTTAATAGGTATGCCCCTGTATGATCTGTTTCTAGAATTTGGGAGGTTAATTTTCAAAATCACTTATGGACTTGTATTTTCTAAAGACACATAGGCACCTAAAATAACCTAAAAATATGCACCTACTTGGCCTCCCCAACTAGGTGACCTGTTACAAAATGACCTACATTGTGGTGATAATGGCAGCTATATGGATAAATTTATCCTTATATTTCAACCATAAAATTAGGAGTGATAAAGATATACAGATATGTTATCCATATCTCAACATCACTGTATTTTGAGCCTTAGCAAGGTATACAAATATCTTACGCTATATTCATATAAAGATTTACAGATAACGTATCCATATTTGCATGCAAATGTGTGGCTGCTGAAAATTCCCCCACTATATATAAGTTTAACTATTAAATAGATAAATGATATTCATGTTTTTCCTTTTAAGGACTATTTAACCCTGTACCTCTGCGATTTAATAAACTGAACTCATTCAGATAACAGCAATCAACCGATAAGCCCAGAATCTACGCACAGTATATTTCTTTTCTGTATCCAAGGATATCTTCTTTCACATCAGCACAGTGGGAACTTAATTCTACTGGAGGTTGCATTTCTAAAAACTGCTTAAGTTAGGCTCTCGGAGCAGGTATTTGGAGAACAGGTTGTGGGGATGGAATGCCGGGCAGTAAATGTTGGGCTCCATCACATTTCAAGCAGTTTTTAGCTAATATAATTCTGGAAGTCCTTGCTTGCTATTGCTGTATGCAGCACCTAGACAGCATTGGCTTATTGCTGCAGCATGCTGTAACACAGATTTCCAAATCTAAAGCTGAAAGCCAGTCTCTACTAGCAAGTCCAGTAATGGGGTCATAGGTTAATGCTTCTTCATGGAGTGAATATAGATCATCATTCAGAGCTGTGGATACAGCACATTCTTGCTCTAAACCCATTGACCAAAAGAGATATCCTGATTTGCCCTCGTCCATGAGAAACTGAAATTGTAATGCAAGATAATATAATTTAGAATGAGGTAACGCTGATGCCACCCACTTGTGCCTGCGGACACCTGACTGCTGTAATTCCACTTCTAGGTTTGTTCATATTTCATGAGAACTTTGTAATTGCTTTCTCTAACCTTTGCAGCCTTCTCTTCATGACCTTAATCAGTATACCATGAAAGCAACATGCATTTGCTAATTCAGTCAATTTTATTGAATTTATTTTTCAAATGATTGTCCGTGTCCGTGAGTAATTGATTGCATACCGTCATGGTAAATATCAACTATATTTCTTTCAGTGCGGTTGCATTAATGGTCCCCTTTAAGTATTTCTTAATTTTGAATATGCATCTGATATTTACATTGTTATTCTCTAGTACCTGCAGAAAGGCTTTCAGGCAGTGCAATTTGTATCTGTACTCAAGTGCTGAACATTTTAAAGCCTGGCCACAAACACAATTTGCTCATATTACAAGGGGTAGCGCTTCAGCAATATCACACTGTACTGACCCTTAAATCTCTTGACCTTTGGCATTAAGAAAAAGGATCAGCCTGACATAAGCAAGAGGAAAAATGGGGATGGTCAGATTTCTTTTTGTTTTTATCAAAGCACATTTTAAAAGCCCTATAATCCCTTGTGCAATAGCCCTCGAAGATATATGAAGTGGCTTTAGCTACTGAGAGGAAGAACACTGCAATACTGTAGAGAGACATAAGGCAATTCATTGGGTTCATGGCAAAAAAAAAAAAAGTACAGTTTCTTAATCTTATCAAATGGTAACTGATTAAATACTGTACAGAAGCCATATGCTGCCATCTACTGCTAGAAATATATTATGGCTACATTTAAAAGCACCATAGCTATCTCTGAACACTCTTACAAATAGATTAAGGTAGCATTGGCCTCCAGACAATCTCCTAGCCAGGGGTACCCCTTTAAAACACTGTAAATACTGCTTAGCTTTACCTTTAATCCAACCCCATCTGGGTCCTGGACAACTGCCCTGTCTTTACCTACTTCCTGCCCTCTAAATCCATCAGTGCTTACAAGGGACACAGCACTCAAGCTGTACATAAATTCTACAGAACGTGAGCCATCAGATGTAAAACAAGGTTTTGATTTAGGTGGCGTATAAATTGAAATTAATAAATCAAAGAAACCTGTTAGTAGCATTCTTCTGTTTACATTGCACAAGGGAAAACTGCGGAGAGAGGCACTTGTCGATCAATGAATAGTGCTCGCCACGGTTTAACAAAATTAGTATGTTATGTGTTTGAATATGTGGTTGCTACACATAAAATTGTATCAAATATACTTCTTCAGTCCTATGAAAACAAGAAATCAAATCATTGCTTCTAGAAGCTTCTCTGTGGGGAAAATCATTGCAGAACTTAAGCATCATGACAGTGGTAAGTACCAATACCAAGATGATCAAATTAAATATGCCCGTGAAATATTTAGACAACAATAAAGCTAATCAGAGTGATTAAAATAAGTAGTTGCATTTAAATCTAATAAAATAAAAAGATAAATAATGCCAAAATTCTGACAGAACAGCACAACTGACGCTTTCTTTTAATTTTCGGTAATCAAAAGGTTTATTTTAAGAATAATGGACAAAATGTCACCTATCAACCTGATTCTGTTTCGTATAAATAGAATTTTCAGTTCCGTTCCCAATTTAGAATCTTCAGTTATCCAATTAAAGTGGCAATTGCATCTACACTCCTGACTTTATATCTGACTTGCACAGGACACAAGCAGATTATTAATCATTCTTAATTGGTAGCACATATCACACACTGCACCAGTGATAATGACTTGGAATATAAACAGGTGCACTGTGTTTCCTACTGATGCTCTACAATTTTATGTTTCCTGCGTCTACTTTTTAATAGCAAAGTCATTGTATTACCATAACCATGTTCCAGTCATTGTACTGTAGATGTCATAAAAACATGCTCAGGTATGGAAATGTATCAGAATTTTTATTCTGATTGTATAGCTAATAAATACTAAGAGAATTAAGGAAAAGTGACTATAGGTTGAGGCCATATTAATGTTTTGCAGTTTATGACAACCCACAGTAGCTGCAAAACCTTTGCAGTAACTGTTGGGAAAAATTCCCAAACTTGGAGGAAGGCATTTGACCCACTAACGTATGTCACTGGTTGATACTGTCCATTGACAGTACGGCCGTTAATGTGGAATGCAATCAACAACATCACTGTTCCACATTAACTGCTGCCTTAGCAAGTCATGCACATGAACGACATCCATGTTAACTGCATTGTACACATCTCACCCATTCCTTTCCCCAAGTATGAATTTCCATATGAAGAGGCATGTGTACTAGACCAGGCTAACAGCATGCTAAGTGGATGGCACCAGACAATGCAGTAAAAATCCTGTACTTACTGCTTAGTATGCAATGGGTTGGGGATTGGGCAGGTTCAGGGCAGAATGTAGGCATTGATGACACATCATGTTTAGCACATGTGACACTGGTATGTGCTAACCACAAATGCTGCCATCAGCACAAATGCATAAACCGCCTTCCAAAGTTTCCGGTTTGCATGGTGAAGCATGGCTCCAACGTGGTAACTAGACAGGGACATGTGGACATGCCCCCAACAATCAGTATGGACCCTCATGCAAATTGTTGGAATCTAACATGCACTAACTTAGTAAACATGCCCCTAAGTGATTAGCATGGTACTTAACGAGCGTTAAATATTTTTTGAACTCCGCATTAATAGTTAACATGTGCTAAAATACTGAATCTCCTCCATCTCAAATTCCAAAATCTTTCTCTTAACCACCTCTAATATCTGGCTCTCTGAGCCTGTAGCTTTAAGGTAGAAAATAGGCCCTTTTAAGCTTTTCCTCGTAGGGATATCCTTCCATCCTCCATCATTTTGATGGCTCTTCTCTGTAACTTTTCTAATTCTGCTATATCCTTTTTAAGATATGAGGACCATAATTGCACACAATATTAAAGGTGGGTTCACACCATGGAGCAATACAATAGCCTTGGTTTTATACTCCACACCTAAATTCTTTTCCTGGGTAGTGGTTCCTAATGTGGAACCTTGCATCGTGTAACCGTAATTTGGGTTGTTCTTCCCTAAGTACATAATTTTGCACTTGTTCACATTAAATTTTATCTGCCATTTGGATGCCCAGTCTCTCAATTTATCACGGTCCTCTTGCAATTTTTTACAACCCTCTTATGTTTTAACAAATTTGAACAACTCATTATTCCCTTTTCCAGGACCTTTATGAATATGTTAAAAAGCAGCGGACCCAACCCAGATCCCTGGGGTACTCCACTATTCACTGGGAAAATTGGCCATTTAACCCTAATCTCTGCTTTCTATCTTTTAACCAGCTCCTGATCCACAATATTACACTGCCTCCTATTTTATTACTTTTAAATTTTGCCAAGAGGGTCATTTAAAAAGGTTTAGTCATGATTTGGACATCTGAAGACATGCATGTGGACAATAAAATCACAGACATGTCTCCGTAGCCATTCCACAAATGACACTTCCAGACATCTCCAGTGCAGGGATGTCCAAATAGGCATGGGGGTGTGGCAGTGGTGTGTCTGGGGAGGAGCAATGTACTGACACATCCCTGTTCGATCTCAGAAACTTTGAAGACGTCTGCAGGCACATCCATGTTTATACCTGCTCCAGGCACAAATAGACATAAGGAAAAGTGCTTGTTTTCACCTTAAAACATCCAGAGAAGATGGAGAATAATGTGACTAGTCTTAGATCACAAAGGTCCACATTGGGATTTGAACCCTAACCATCCTGCTCTTGATCCACTACTTTAACCATTATGCTATTAGACATCTTGTTCTGAAATGCTTTCCTGGGGACATCTATTTAGACGTTTGAAATGCATGCATGCATATCGAACACGTCCATCTCTTTTAAATCATGCCTGATCTTGCACGGGCCTGCTTTCCCCCCTCCCCCCCCTTCAGACATTTCTTCATCCATCTGTTCATTCTGGCCAGGCAAATGGTAGTACACCCCCACTGCCATCGCCTTGCCCTTTTTACATGGAATTTCTGTCCATACAGATTCTACAGTGTATTTTGTTTCCTGCAAAACTTTTATCCTGGTTTGACTCAATGTGCTAACATAGAGCGCAACCCCTCCACCAATCTGATCTACCCTAGCATTGCAATATAATTTCTGTCCAGGTAACAAGGGGTCACATTGGTTTATCCTCCTTCCAGCAGGTCTCTGAGAGGTCAATTATATTTAACTTTGCATGTGCTTGGTCAATGTTTGTATTGCATTATGTGTTTATGTGAATAAAAAGTATTGAAACCAACCTTCTCCTTATTTATTTCCACAAGAATACCCAAATATATTTTATCTTAACGGTATGCTTCTAAAGCTTTCAGCAAGCACCACCACCACAAACTAGCTCACATACATGGATGTTAATTTCCCTCAAGCCTCATTTCGTTTTCATGAATTTTCATTCACACATTTATACCTGAGAGGAAAAGGTAATCTGAATGGAAATATTCCTGCTCGGTGTTCATTAGCAGAAGGCAGTGGGCAGCAGCCGCCATAAGATTCTGCTGATAGAGAAAAACCTGTCAGGGTCAGCTGAACATTTTTCCATTTTGTAACTTAATAATTCTAAAATTTTCATTCTACCTTTGCATTTATTTGGAAACTGTGCATATGGTTTTCTGCTCGAAGACAGTTATCTGCACTAATGGCTAGTGCAGGGTTTAGCATGCACCAAGCACACCACAGTAACCTTTACCATGGACCAAAAATGCAGCCATGTTAAAATTCCTATGCTAACCGCTTTGCGTGGGTTTTGGCGGAGACTAGGCGGTTCAGGGGTACACTGTGCATACTGCAGTTAATGAAGGTATCTTTAACACGTTAACCAGCAAGGTTCTACTTGCCACAGGTGCACTTACCGTCTCATCAATGGGTGCTGTTAAGTGCACCCACATTAATTACAGCAAACTGCTTAGCATGGGGGTGACACAGAACCTGCGCTAACTACATGGGGACATTCCGGGCACACTTCCATTGTTTAGCACCACTCCATGCTAAATTTAGCACTGAAAGCATGGTAAACAACCTCATTTTAGTAAAAATGCCCCGTAAGTGCCTAGGAACTTCCCACCCCTGCCACTATCATTTCTCTTTCCTCGTCACTTTACTAAGCTGTACTGACTGTGCCGCTTCCTCACTGAGCCGAGGAAGGCAACATGGTTCTCAAATGCTAATTGCAGACATATTAAAAAAATCTAAGAATGGGTGTTTAAATAAATTATGTCACCCTCCCCCTAAGGACTAAGGCAGGTATTGTGTTAGTGGCAGAAGTTCAAATTATGGGCCCACAAGCAACAATTATGAAAGGGTCCACAGAATGGGTAAGTCCACTTGAGAAGATACAGGAAAACCTGCAAGTAGGCCCCCTTCGTCCTTGGGGCCCCTCTGTATCACAGGGGCCACTTTGGCAGAATGTACGCCACTCGAGTGCGTCCAATAGAAAGGTATCATCTACAGACTGTTTGTTGAACCTTATTTCTACCAGATTATTTCTAATATTCTGTGGACGCAATTTATGAGATTCCAATTATCTGTAGAAATAAGTTGCTTAAGCAGATAATGTTATGAAGGATTATGTGTTTAAAAGGGCTATTATAAAATTACCCCATGAAAGCACATACTTCTCTATGACTCATGCGTAGGCGTGCTCAGAGATGGAGTTTTGGTGAACTGCAGGTGGAGTCCAGATTTGCACACATTGTTTTTATGTGCAACAGGTGTAAATGTCCATGGTTTCCTTTTAGCCGTGATTTCTGTGGATTTGCTGAGGTAAATTCATAAAGACACATGGGTTCCTTTTACTAAGGTGCACTATGCAGTTAGCGTGGGTTTGGGAGCACATTGCATGCTGTTTGCGCATGGCTGTGACAGCGCACGCCGATTCCCGTGCTAACTGTGCCTCACACCTTACAGTGTGAAATGCATAGGTTACAGATGGAGAGGGGGTGTCGCGAGCACCATGCCATCAGTGTGCAGCTGAACACCACAGGCTAACAGTATGTCTTGCAATCAGCAAGTGCAATTATCTCTACCTGTAAAGGTAAAATTCACTGCACCCGTGGTATCACCACCCCATGTTACCATGCAGCACTGCATGTTACCAATTGGGGAATGCTGTCCACAACCCCGACAGGTAACTCAGTGGCGCTGCACCTAACATGCCTTGATTTTGCTTGTGTAGGTGCAAAACCACAGCATGCTCTAGTAAAAGGGCTTCTTAGGCTGCTGTGCCTACATTAGTAGGCTTAAAATCGGCATCTACTTGGCTTTCACACTTAGGTGGCCTGTTATAAAATTACCCTCTAAAAGCACCTACAGGATGCAGTCATCGATGGGTGCGAACCACATAAATGTTCTTTCAAAAAACTTAGAAGCTACAAAATGGCTAAATTCTGGATGGACAGTTCAATGGAGGCAATGTTAGAAGTCTAAGGCATGTCAAAGTCAGATTTACCCATGTCAATGGTCCCCTACATATATAAATATCAACTTTTAGAACAAATGCTATCTGTACACATAAGCGACAGGATGCTGAGATATAAAGGAGACTTGTTCTGAGCATAATTTGAGCGATCCTTAAAAGTATATATGGATTCCATATTTTAGACCCCAGCTAGTCTCTCTCTCCAGTCAGTCAGTCCTCACCAGTCTCTCTCTATTCCCCTTCCATCCATCCTCACCATTCTTTGCCTCTTCGCCTTCTAGTCTCTCCCCCCCCCCCCAAGCAACTCACCAGCAGTCTCTCTCTGTTCTCCTAGTTAGTCCCTACTATTAATTTCTTTCTGCGTCTTCACCTACTAATGCTACATCCCTAGTCCCAGGCCCTGCAGGATCCTGCTGTTTCTAGCACGCTTTCTTACAGCTTCAACGGTTGCCTCTGATTAGAGTCCCACTAAAGCCATGGCTTCTACTTCCAGCCTGCACTGCCACATCCATCTCTACCTCCATTTCCATGTTTCCTTTGGCCTCCACAGCTACTGATGATGCTGCCGTCATCCTCGCAACCACTGCTGATCTCGCCTCTGCAGCAGCCACTGGATTGTACTTTCATGGATTATAGTAGAAGGAAGAGACTATTTTTTCTTCTGTGTGTCCCGTGGACCCCTTGAAATCTGTCTCATGGACCCTAAGGGTCCACATACCACAGGATGGGAATCGCTGCTCTAGGACCTTCCGAATTTATCCATTTATAAAAAGGGATAACTTGGGCATTCCGGGGGTAGGGCCTAAATGTATCCATACAAAGGTGATATTGAGCCACTATCCAAATAAATGTATCCATTTAAAGGTATACTGCAAAACAGCAGTCCTAATTTTCAATAAGTTATCTGTTCTTTCTTTTTCCTAAGAGATTTGTTATATTTATACAGGAAAACTTAAGGTAACAAACAAAAACTATTATAGTCTAATTAAAGACCTACTCACAAGAGAATTAAATATAAAGGCAAATATCAAGCCCACATCACGGAAGGAATAAGTTATCTGTTTAAATCTAGGACTGCCTTTTCAGCAGTGCTACCTAATCAGATAGGATTTAAAGATAAACAGATAAATCACCCGCTTATCTTTATGCAACGACTGTATCTTAAGAAGTGTAGGACTAAACAAATTGAGCATAAAGATAAGCAGATAAATCATTCACTTATCTCTATGCAACAACTGTGTCGTTAAATATTGATCCCAAGGTATTTATGCATTTGAAGTAAAACTCTCAGGCACAGCAAAAAAAGTTCTTACGAACCTTTATCCTGGGGCTCCATTCTGTGAAATCCTTGTCATGCTTTGGACTAAGAGCTTTCTGCTGTGAAACCCACAACTTAACATAGAATATTAAGCAAAGGTTTCCTACAATGTGGAATCATTCCCTTCTTATCCCCAGGGCTCAGATCTACAGTAGAAAGAAGTGAAGGAGGGGCTTTAGAGGAGAATAAGCTTGGTGTTTTGCCCGTTACTCACTTGGAAAGAGCTAAACTCCTGCAAGCTCTATTGACTTTCAGTTTGGGATCTGATACAGGAGGGTGAGTTAGAATTAGTTAATTGAAAAGGATAATTGAAATATAGAAAGGATAAAGTAAGGTTTTAGAAAGGATCACTGAAGGAAGACGAACAGCCATTAGGCATTACTGAATAAAAAAAAGATGAAGGAGTCTGTGGGGCTTGTTTACAAAGTCGCGGCAGGCTTCCGCTCGATATCGGAGCCGCGGCCCCATTGTAAACAAGCCCCTGCGTGTTACATTAGGAGCGTAATCCTGGACCTCAGTTAACCAATGAGAATTATACAGTTAGGAGCTGCCACCATCTGGATCAGACTGCCTGTTTGTCCTGCACAGCTGATTTAAGTATCATCAAGCAGCTCTTTGCCTGATCACATCTAATCACTCAAAGTATTGGGTCATTTTGTAGAGGGTGGACTTATATATAAAAATTATGTAGACAATCCCTCAAATCCAAAAAACTCCGGCTATGATCTTATCTATATAAGTAACTTGTGATGTTTTAGAAAAGAAGAACTACAGGTCTCAGACTTTATCTAGGCACTCTCCTGCAGACTATGTCAATGGATATGTGCCACTTTTGCATCAACGACCTGCGTTCTCTCTTAACATTATTTTAAACTATGATAATTGACAGGCAAGTTGACATTCCATGTTGAAAGATATAATAATAATTGTTCTTATCTTATATTTCCCCGACGCCTTCTTTTGGCTGCCGTTTTGCGTTTCACGAACTGACTGGTTTCATCAGGGGGTTAAATTTGAAATGTCTGTTGAATCTCAGCGATTTCACCTTGAAATTGTTGTGTGTGTCTCAAACTGGCACTGTCGAAACAAGCAGTTACTTTAAATCAAGTTTTCATGCCGTAAACAAAAAGAGCCAGAAATATCAACAGTGAGGTAAAGACGAGGTTCTTTTTTAATTTTAAGATGGCTATATTGTGAATATTTCTCCTAGAATAGCTCTTTTTGTTTACGGCATGAAAACTTGATTTAAAGTAACTGCTTGTTTCGACAGTGCCAGTTTGAGACACACACAATATTTTCAAGGTGAAATTGCTGAGATTCAACAGACATTTCAAATTTAACCCCCTGATGAAACCAGTCAGTTCGTGAAACGCAAAACGGCAGCCGAAAGAAGGCATCGGGGAAATATAAGATAAGAACAATTATTCTTATATCTTTCAACATGGAATGTCAACTTGCCTGTCAATTATCATAGTTTAAAATAATGTTAAGAGAGAACGCAGGTCGTTGATGCAAAAGTGGCACATATCCATTGACATAGTCTGCAGGAGAGTGCCTAGATAAAGTCTGAGACCTGTAGTTCTTCTTTTCTAAAACATCACAAGTTACTTATATAGATATGATCATAGCCGGAGTTTTTTGGATTTGAGGGATTGTCTACATAATGATCACATCTAAGGCATTCCCTTGCTTAATCTACCAATCGGGGCTAGTGGGAGAAGCCTTCATACCGTTAGGAGTTGCCATCAGGCGTGCCCACGCCTTGCGGGCCCGCGCCCGAGGGCCTCGTCAGAGGGACCTTTGGCTTGGCCCTTAGGCGGGGACATGATAAGAAACACGCAAAACTAACAACAACAAAAGTAAGAAAACTAATGGTAAGCTACTAAGTCATATCAATAGTTCATCAACCTACCCTACTAATTCAATTTAAAAACCTACCTAATCTATTCTTCCTCCCAATTAAAACAAATGTTAGAAAGTTTAATGCACTGAATGTAATCATATGAAATTTTAAACGTATATCTTAATAATTAAAATAACTCGTATATCCAACTGCTTAAAAGTTCATTTTAGTTTTTTTAAACATGCATACAACTTATCAATTTATACTTCTATATTTTAATATGTTATTCCTTACACAGAAAGCTTTACCAAACGCTGTAGTAATTAATCCTATTTCTCCAAACTATGATAGGTATAATAATAATAGTTTCAAACAACTTCATCATCATAATCAAAAAAGTAAGAAATTAAATAAAATTCATTCTTCATCATCTAAACATAGCACTAGAAATACAATCCTTTATTCACCAATTAAGTATGTTTTAATGAATGCAAGGTCAATACGGAATAAACCAAACATTATCTATGATTATATTAAAGATCAAAAGCATGATATCATTTGCATCACTGAAACCTGGTTAAAAGACACAGATCAAATTATTTTAAACCAAATTACCCCTTTAGATTATGATATATTTAATTGTCCTAGAGAACATAAAAAGGAGGAGGAATCTTAATATTAACAAAAACAACCTTTAAGTTTAAAGCTATTACAACTAACAATTCAACTGAAACAACTTCAATTATTATATCAAATCACCACCTCAATGTTTGCCTCACATATAGACCACCTAATGCTGCTAAGGATCACCTCTCAAAAATTTTAGAATGAATTTGAACTTATAGCTCTCAAATTTAACCATTAATTGCATTAGATGATTACAATCTATCATCATCACCTTCTAAATGAGAACAGACCCTTCTTGAAAGCAGTGAAATCTTTAGGTTATCAACAGATAATTAACCAGCCTACACACCAACATGGAACCACTCCTGATCTAATTTTTTGCCCTGAGCAACTCTTTTTACAAAACCAAAATTACAGTCCCAAAATCTACCCCAGTACCTTGGTCTGATCATTACATGTATTATCTCATTTACCTTGCAACTACAAACATCCCATAACAACTTAAAAAACGATTACAAGACTAGAAAATGTAGAACTTTCCATAAAGAGGATTTTCTTAAGGACATTGTTCCACAATTGCAACAAAATTGCACTGAACTGAATAAAGCCATAGAAAATTGGAATAATATTTCAAATGCTGCGCTAGCCCCAAAAAATAAAGTACAAATGCGTAGGAAGAAGAGCGCACCATGGTATTCTAATGAAATCAGAGAGGCAAAGCGCCTGCTAAGAAAACTTGAGCTTAAATGGAGACTAACTAAATCTCAAGATGTAAAATTCCTATTTAATGTAAAACAAATGGAATATAATAAGTTAATTGTTGTTGTTAAGTGCCGTCGAGTCGGAGTCGACTCATGGCGACCCTCTGGATAGCTATCCTAAACTGTGTTCGGTCTTCAGTCAGGCGGCTCATTATTGACAGACTGGTGCCCGTAGCTGCTGTTATTGTATCGATCCATCTCATTGCTGGCCTTCCTCTTTGCGTTGACCTTCTATCTTGCCAAGCATAATGTCTTTCTCTAATGATCTCTCTCTTCGCATGATGTGTCCAAAGTATGAAAGTCGAAGTCTTGTCATCTGAGCTTCTAAAGAAAGCTTAGGTTTGATCTCCTCTAGTACAGACTGGTTTGTTCTTCAGGCAGTCCTTGGTATACACAGTATTCGCCGCCAGCACCATAATTCAAAGGCATCAATTTTCTTCCTGTCTTTTTCACTGTCCAGCTTTCACATCCATATGATGTTACTGAAAATACTATGGCTTGAACAAGTCGAATCTTTGTATGGAGAGAGACATCTCTGCTCTTGAGAATCTTATCTAGGTCTTTCATAGCCATTCTGCCAAGAGCAATGTGTCATCTGATTTCTTGACTGCTTGTTGCTTCTTTATTGACAGTTGATCCAAGTAGGTTAAAGTTGTTCACAATTTCAATTTCTTCTCCCAACGATGAACCTGTTGATTATGCCAGTTGTCATGATCTTTGTCTTCTTTACATTAAGGTGCAGGCCCATTTTGAGACTATGTTCTTTGATTGTGAGAAGCAAATGTTTCAGATCATCTTCACTTTCAGCCAGTAATGTGGTATCATCAACATAACGAAGGTTGTTGATGAGTCTTCCACCAATCTTCACACCTCTGTTGTCTTCATACAATCCTGCTTCTCTGATGATTTGTTCTGCATATAAATTAAACAGGTAGGGGGAAGGTATGCAGCCTTGTCTTACACCTTTGCTTATTTTAAACCATTCTGTTTCTCCTTGTTCCGTTCGAACTGTTGCTTCTTGATCAATGTACAGATTGCGCAAGAGAACGATCAGGTGTTCTGGTATACCCATGCTTCTTAATGTGGCCCAGAGTTTCTCATGGTTTACACAGTCAAAAGCCTTGCTATAGTCGATAAAGCACAAATAGATATCCTTTTGGTATCCTTTAGTCTTTTCAAGGATCCATCTCACATCTGCAATGATGTCTCTCGTTCCTCGCCCTTTCCTGAACCCTGCTTGCACTTCAGGTAGTTCTTGTTCCAGGTATGGTTGTAGTCTCTTTTGAATAATCTTCAGTAGAATCTTGCTAGCATGTGGGATCAGAGCGATTATGCGATAATTTCCACAGTCAGTTGGATCACCTTTCTTTAGTATTGGTATAAACACAAATCTTTTCCAGTCAGTTGGCCATGATGTTGTCTTCCATATTTCTTGGCAGAGCCTTGTGAGTACGGTAACAGCTGCATCAGATTGCTGCAATACTTCTATGGGAATGCTATCAATGCCTGGTGCTTTGTTCTTTGATAAGGCTTTCAATGCTGCTTCAACTTCTTCTTTCATCACCAATGGTTCCCGATCATAAGGTACAGGTTGAAACGGCTGTTGGTCCACTTGATCTTTATCATATAAAAACTCTGTATATTCTTTCCACCTTTTATTGATCTTCTCAGCATCATTCAACATAGAACCTTGAGCATCTTGTAACATTATAATTCGAGGCTGGAACTTTTTCTTTAACTCTCGTAGCTTTAGGAAAGCCGATCTTGTTCTTCCTCTAATAGTTTCTGCTTCTATTTCCTTGCAAGTGTCATTGTAGTACTTTTCCTTCTCCTGTCTTGCTGCATGTTGGAAATCTCTGTTGAGTTCTGTGATTGTCTTTCTTTCTCCTCTGGCTTTAGCTTCTGGGCGTTTCTTCCACATGCATTTTGGCCGTTTTTGCTTTTTCACCTTTTGTAGAGACTTCTCGCTTTCTTCCAACACAACCTTCTTGATGTCATTCCATAACTCTTCCAGAGCTCTGTCATTTGTATCTAAAGCAGCAAATCAATTTTGCAGGCAGTCTTTAAATTCCAGTGGCATATTCTCAAGGTCAAATTTTGCTGCATTCATGAGTGGTTTGCTCTTTTTCAACTTTAGCTTGAGTTTGCATACTAGTAGTTGATGATCTGTACCACAGTCAGCTCCAGGTTTTGTCTTTGTTGATGTTACAGAGCTTTTCCATTGTTGACTTCCACAGATGTAATCAATTTGATTTTTATACAATCCATTGGGTGAAGTCCATGTGTAGAGTCGCCGCTTGTGTTGCTGGAAGAAGGTGTTTGAGATGAATAGATCATTGGTCTTGCAGAATTCTATCAGTCTTTCTTCAGCTTCATTTCTGTTGCCAAGTCCATATTTTCCAACTACTTTGCCTTCTTCTTTGTTGCCAACTTTTGCGTTCCAGTCACCCATGACTATCAGGATATCCTGTTTGCATGTTCTGTCAATTTCAGCTTGTACTTCTTCATAGAACTCTTCAATTTCATTCTCTTCTGCAGCTGTTGGTGGGGCATATACCTGAATTATAGTTGTGTTGATAGGCAATCCTCGTAGACGAATAGAGAGATAAGAGTTCACTGACTGCATTGTATTTCATTACAGTTCTTGCAAGTTTCTTCTTTATTATAAATGCATCACCATTTCTTCTTTGTCTTTCATTTCCAGCATAGTAGACCATGTGATCATCTGATGCAAAGTGCCCCATGCCAGTCTATTTCAGTTCGCTGACACCCAACAGATCAAGTTGTACACGTTCCATTTCATTCTTGACCACCTCCAACTTCCCTTGGTTCATGCTTCGTACGTTCCATGTTCCAATGTGTAAGACATTTTTACAGCTTCCGACTCTCATTTCATGCGCAGCTACATCAGCAGTCAGACTTCCCGAGGGCTTTGATCCAACCACATCATAAATGCTGGCTTTACTCTGAAAAGCCTTTAGCTCTTCCCCAGTAGCTAGTTGAGTGCCTTCCGACCTGGGGGTCTCATCTTCCAGCACCATAGCACAATTTGTTTTGTTGTAACTATCCATTGGGTTTTCATGGCAAGATACAGAAGTAGATTGCCAGGCCTTTCTTCCGCGCAGTTTAAGTTTGGTGTTGTTATAAGTTATTTATAAGTTAATAAATGACCGTAAAACAATACCATACAAATCTAATAATGAAAGCAACTAACAAACCAAGGGAACTATTCAACATTGTTCAACAACTTACAAAAGTGACCATTTTATATGGTGATCCTCAAATAGACCCCCAAAAATTTGCAAATTACCTGATAAGCAAGAAAGCGTAGTTACTCACCTGTAACAGGTGATCTCCGGGAACAGCAGGAATTTAGTCCTCACATATGGGTATCGTCGGTACCGACGGAGCCTGTGCGGGAACGCACCCCAGTGTCCAATAGGAACGCTTTTGGGAGCATCCCTCAGCACATGCGCGCTGCCTTCCTGCCTTTCCAATTGTCCCTCTTCAGTTACGTTTGTAGCTGAGTGAAAGGATAGAGGAAGAGAGGAAAGAGACAAAGAGAGAGACAGAGAGAGAGACAACTCCTAGGGGAGGTGGGTGGGTTGTGAGGACTAAATTCCTGCTGTTCCCGGAGATCACCTGTTACAGGTGAGTAACTACGCTACCTCCAGGAACAAGCAGGAATGTAGTCCTCACATATGGGGACTCCCTAGCTGAAGATGCCAGGGAGATATCCCCAGGAAAGTGCCACCATCGAAGGTGAGAATCCTTCCTCCCATGGATCTCTGGCATCCCACCAGGGTTGGTGGGTAGGAGCTGGTTTAGGTTTGAAAGAGATTTTGAAGAACAGGTTGGCCAAAGAAAGCATCCTGATGGGAGGCTTTATCTAGGCAGTAGTGGGCTGTGAAGGTGTGTACTGAAGCCCAGGTGGCTGCTCGACAAATATCATCGATAGACACAGAGTGGAGATTAGCCATAGAAGCTGCCATGGCTCTCACATTGTGAGCTGTGACATGGTCCTGAAGAGGAAGACCTTTATTCTCATAAGTAAAGGATATGCATTGCGCAATCCATTTAGATAAAGTTCTTTTGGAGACTGGAAGTCCCAAATGACTAGGGTCAAAAGCTACAAAAATTTGCGAGGACTTTCTATGTTGCTGTGTTTTTGAATGTAAAAGGCTAAGGCCCTTTTACAATCCAAAGTATGAAGGTTTCTTTCTGCATTAGAGGTGTGAGGCCTCGGAAAAAATACAGGAAGATAAATTGATTGGTTTAAATGAAAAGGCGACACCACCTTTGGCATAAAGTGTGGGTAAGTTCGAAGAACAACCTTATCATGATGAAATCTAATATAAGGAGGATCAGCCACTAAAGCTTGCAATTCACTAATGTGACGGGCAGATGTGATTGCAATCAGGAAGATGACCTTCCAAGTCAAAAACGTAAGGGCTGTAGTGGCTAAAGGTTCAAAAGGCGGCCTCATGAGCTGCCCGAGAACTAGATTTAGATCCCATTGGTACCCGTGGTGGCTTGATGGGAGGTTTAGTTAATAAAAGGCCTCTCATAAATCTTGATAGGAGTGGATGAGAGGAAATTGGTTGTCCATTTAGAGGCTTATAAGAAGCTGCAATTGCACTAAGATGGACTCTTACCGAATTGGTCTTTAACCCAGACTTCGATAAGTGAAGGAGATACTCTAATATCGATTCTAAAGGTATGACCAGGGGGTTTAATCCCTTCTTGGAGCACCATATAGTAAAACATTTCACTTGAAGGCATAAGATCTTCTTGTGGAAAGTTTCTTAGAAGCCTGAAAGATATCCTTTACCTGCTGGGACAGCTTGAAATCCTGGAGGTCTAAGCCTTCAACAACCAGGCCGTGAGGTGCAGGGACTGGGGATTCGGGTGCCATAGCGTCCCGTTCTCCTGGGAAAGGAGATCTGGAGCATGCCCTAACTCCAGAGGTGCCGCTTGAGAGAGATGCAGAAGCAGGGAATACCACGTTTGGCGTGGCCATCGTGGTGCTATGAGAATCATGCTACCCCTGTCTCTCTGAAGTTTGAAGAGTGTCTTGGGGATGAGGGGAATGGGTGGGAAGGCATAAAGGAAGTCCTGACCCCAGTGAAGGAGGAAGGCATCCCTTGCCTGACAGTTGTGCGCCAAAATCCTGGAACAGAACCAGGGAAGTTTGGCATTCAGTGGACTTGCAAAGAGGTCTATGTCTGGAGTGCCCCAGAAATGAAATATCTTTGCCACCTGGTCTAGGTGGAGTGACCACTCGTGAGGTAGCAGTACTCGACTGAGTTTGTCTGCCCAAAGGTTTTGAATGCCTGGAAGATATACCACTAGAAGGTGAATTTGATGCTCTCTGGCGAGGGCCCATAGTCGTAAAGCTTCGTTGCATGACGACAGAGAGCATGTCCCGCCCTGCTTGTCAACATAGAACATGGCTACCTGATTGTCCGTCTGGACTAGGACTGTCTTGTAGCTGAGCTGGGTGTGGAACACTTGAAGAGCTAAATGAATTGCTCTTAACTCCCGGAGGTTTATGTGTAAACCAACCTCCTGCGGAGTCCAGGTGCCCTGGGTAGAGAGATGATTCAGGTGAGCTCCCCAACCCACCTGTGATGCATCTGTTGTTAGGGTGGCCTGAAAGAGGGGTTGATGGAAAGGAGACCCTACTGTCAGCTTTTCTAATGATTGCCACCATTGGAGGGACAAAATTAGTCGTTGAGAAATTGTTATTTTGTCCAACAAATGACCCATGGCCTGTGTCCACTGTGTGGAGAGGGTCCACTGAGCTGCTCGCATGTGGAGGCGAGCATATGGGACTACATGAACTGTGGATGCCATGTGTCCCAGTAACTGCAGTAGCTCCCAAGCAGTGAGGGAGGATTTGCCTGCTGCTTGGGAAGCTAACTGCATTATGCGAAGACACCGGGCTTGTGTAAGGAAAGCCCTTGCCTGTCTGGTATCCAGACAGGCTCCTATGAATTCTAGGCATTGGGAAGGAACTAGTTGAGATTTTGGGAAGTTTATTACCAATCCCAAGTATTGGAGGATTCTCATTGTACGAGACAGTGCAGTGCTGGCCTCTGTCACTGTGGAGGCTCGGATGAGCCAGTCGTCTAAGTAAGGGAAGGTAAAAATCCCCAGGGTTCGTAGAAATGCAGCTACTACTGCCATGCATTTCATGAATACCCTTGGTGCTGAAGCCAGACCAAAATGAAGCACCCTGTACTGGAAATGTCTTCCCCTGAAAAGGAAACGTAAAAATTTCCTGTGATCTGGATGGATAAGAATGTGAGTGTATGCATCCTTTAAGTCTAGAGAGCAAAGTCAGTCCTGGCTTTGAAGGTATGGCAGAAGAGTTCCCAGAGAAATCATTTTCAATTTTTCTCAAAACAGATATTTGTTCAATTCTCTGAGGTCTAGAATGGGTCTGTGTCCCCTTGTTTTCTTTGGAATAAGAAAATAGGGGGAGTAGAACCCTGCACCCTGTTGAAGAATGGGTACTTCCTCTATTGCCCCTTGGGCAAGAAGTGGTAAGACCTCGTGATTTAGCAGATTGTCTGCAGAGGTTTGTGAATTGAACTGCTTTAGAATTGTAGGGGGGGGGGGTAAGATGTGAAAATGAAGTTTGTACCCCTCCCCTACAATGGACAAAGTCCAATCTTCTGCTGTTATCTGATGCCATCTGTTGACAAAGTGGCATAACCTGCCGGGAATATTGGGGGGTTGAGGACCCCTCAGAGGCAGGAAGGCAAAGCTCTCTAGGAAGGAGTCAAAGCCCTTGAGGGGGCTGAACCTGGAAGCTGGTTGGGCTCTCAGGCCTTTTGGTTTCTTTTGTTGTCTAGTTTGTCCCTTTTGGGCAACCTGACCTGGAGTCTGAGTCTGATGGGTATAGGAAGGATAAAACTTCCTCTTTTTGGTAAAAGAGGGTTTTTTATAAGATTTCCTTTTGGCTGGAGTGGCTGTAGACTGACAATCTATCTAAGGTAGAATTGTCAGCATCTAACTCGTTAGCCTTCTCCTGCCAGTTCTTGCCGAACAGATTTTCTCCCGTGCAAGGAACGTTGCCTAACTTGTCCTGTACCCAAGTCTCCAAGTCTGATGCCTGTAGCCAGGCAATCCGTCGTGCGCCAATGGCAATAGCAGAAGTTCTGCTGATGCATTCAAAGCAGGCAAAGGCTGCACGATTGACAAACTTTGAGACATCCTGAGCATGCTTAACCAGAGTAAGAAAGTCTTGTCTCTTATCATCTGGGAGAAATGGGCTCATAAGTTCCAAGTCTCCTGTGATTTCCTTGAGGAACATTCCCATATATAGGATATATGAGCTGATCCTAGCTGAAAGCATAGAAGCTTGAAAGGTTCTGCATCCAAAAGCATCCAGAGTCCTGCATTCACGACCTGGAGGATTGGATGCATGTCTTTTTGCACTTTTCATCCTACACATGGCTGACTCCACTACCATTGAATGGTGTGGCAGCTGAGCTTTTTGAAATCCAGGACATGGTGGGACTCGATACATAGTATCAAGTCTCCTAGAGCATCAAGTTATGCAGAATTTCATGGATACGCAGAGTAGCTGCCTCCTTAGGAGCTTTAGGATAGTGGAGGATTTCCAATTCCTTTGCTATGGGTTCCTCTTCAGGAGCTACTGTGATTGAAAGACCTTTAGCCATATAACAGATGAAATCCTGAAATGACATGTCCTCTGGAGGTGACATTCTGAGTTGGGGAGAAGAGGGATCTTCTAAGAGAAACCCTCTGGTGCCAGCAGAATTGTCAGAGTCTTCGGAATCAGAGGAATCGAAGTATTCCTGACTCCAATGCTCCTGCAAAGCACGATCCTGGTACCGATCGAAGTCGGTACCGAGGTGACCCAGTACCATTTTAACCACTCCAGCCGGAGGTGGAATGGGAAAAGTTACCATCGGGGCCGGCATCGTCGATGTCAGAACCGGTGTCGATGTCGGCACCGGTGCCCTTGGGACCACCGGTACCGCAGCTGAGAGAAGAGCTGCGATACTGCGTTCGATAGCAAGAAATCTCTGGTCTATCGATGCTGCCGATGCCTGGGTATTGCTACCGGTAAGAACGGCCGGAACCCCTGAGCATGGCACAGGTAGTTCTTGTGAGGTTGAGGCTTCGAGAACATCCTGAAGCCCCATCGATGCTTTGGAAGCCGATGCTTTGGAAAGCCTCCCGCCGGGGATGTTTTGCCGGTGTGGTTCCCTCAAGGGCAATGCCAATGGCCTCTCGATGCTTAGCAGGAGAGCTACCCTTTGAGGGTCGGCTTTTGTGTTTAGTTACCTGAGATCCATGGCAGGAAGAGGCGGCCCTTGACGATGTCGATGCAATGGATCTGGCATCTTAAGAAAAGAGGGTACCGAGCTTTGCGGCCCGGTTCTGTCTTCCTCTTTTAGTCATCTCCATGCAGGAGAGACATTCAGTTGGAGAATGATCAGGTCCTAAACTTTTAGACACCAATCATGGGTGTCAGTGACTGAAATGGTGCCGCCACACTTAGTAC
The DNA here is from genome assembly GCA_033557465.1 of Ichthyophis bannanicus. Taxonomy (NCBI): domain Eukaryota; kingdom Metazoa; phylum Chordata; class Amphibia; order Gymnophiona; family Ichthyophiidae; genus Ichthyophis; species Ichthyophis bannanicus. The sequence goes on along the minus strand of CM066043.1, from coordinate 178,663,066 downwards.
ATTTTTTACAACCACTAGTTGGCTTTTCCATGATTTTGGAAAAAAATGGGGCCTAATGCCCAAAATGGAGCCTAGCACCAAAAAAGGAAAGTTTCTGAACAGAAACGGTCCAAGTTTAGGGGTTTTGGGGGTTTTTTTAGGAAAAGAAAAGAAAAGAAAAGAACCGGCGATACCGGTAGGCGTCGTGCGGTAGGCAAACACAACCACAAAAAAGAATTTTAACGACGGAATTTTCTGTGGTGACAGGGAATAGGTCCTGTTGGCTCCACGGAAAACGAAGAACTGAAGAGGGACAGTTGGAAAGGCGGGAAGGCAGCGCACATGTGCTGAGGGATGCTCCCAAAAGCGTTCCTAAAGTAGTGCAAAATCAGCTGCAAGATCACATTGACTCGTATGTCCCTTTGGATATACATCAGCATGGATTTAAACCTAATCACAATGTGGAAACTCTACTTATTTCTCTCTTTGATAATCTTATAACAGGCCTTGAAAAAAATAAGTCATTTCTGTTAATCTTCATCGATGTCTCAGCAGCTTTTGATACTGTGTCTCACACAATAATGTTACAACGTCTACAAAATATTGGCTTATGCAACAATACATTAAAATGGTTTGCCTCTTATCTAACTAATCGTATGCAGTTAGTAAAATATGGTGACAAAAAATCCTCTCAATTTTCGATTGGACAAGGCATAACTCAAGGTTCAGCTTTTTCATCTATTCTCTTTAATATTTATATTCAACCCATATGTCACATTATTAATCTTCATGAAATTAATTGTCATTTATATGCTGATGACATTATGGTTTATACTATAATTGACCAAAATACCTTTGATGCAAACAAAAATTAATAACTGTTTGGTTGAAATGAATGATTGGCTTAACAACAACAACTTAAAAATAAATTCTGACAAAATAGAAGCAATGTTCATATCTAAATGCCAATCCTTAAAACTACCAATTGAAATTAATTTATTCAATAGAGAAAAAATTAAAAATGAAGTAAGATATTTAGGTGTAACATTAGATAAATATTTAAATTTAAAATCTCATATAAACAAAATTGCGTCAAAAGCATAACATTGTTTAAAGATTATAAGACTAAAACCAATACTAAATACAAATCACTTTCGCACGGTATGTCAGGCAGTCAAAACACCTCTACTTGATTTTGGAAACATCTTGTATCAAGGTCTTCCTCAACACTCTATCCATCCTCTCCAATTAGTTCAGAACACCACTGCGCGTATTATAACTGGCTCTACAAAATTTGAACACATAACTCCTGTCCTCAAACAGTTACATTTCCTTCCGGTTATTGCAAGGGCAAAATATAAAAACCTAATGACTATTTTCCAAAATTTTCACCAATCCTCAGTGGATATTCTACAAGCTATTATTTCAAAAGACAAGAGCATAAGAACAAGACGATCTCAAAATATCAATAAACATAATACTCCTTTGAACTTCAACAAATCAAAACAAATGACTTCTAAAAGAGCATTTTCCTTTATGGCACCAGAGTTATGGAATTCTATTCCTGAAGACTTAAGAACTCAGGAAGACCTTAAGGACTTTCGCAAATCTTTAAAGACTTACTTATTTATAGAATCATTTGGTGAAATAACTTAAATTAACCATTATATATATTTAATTTCACGATGAAAACATACTGTTTTGTTTTGTATTTATATTGTAATGTATCATTTTTGTTTTCCCATACCCTCAATATGTAAGCCTTTGTTGTCTTGTCAACCACTTTGATTGAAGGATAAGGTGGTATACAAAAATGGTTAAATAAATAAATATGTAGTTGTTGATCATGTCTAAATGGATCCATTCTTCAAAAGCTCTTACATGTTATTCATTGCCTCTTTCAGAGTCATTGGATCTTTCGGACAATAACTGAAGCATGGATATATTCAGTTAAACTAAACATTAAATGCATTTGGTGAGCATTTAATAACTATACTTCTAAATCAGTTGATAAATAAAAGTGCACTAATGTTAATGTGCATTAATTCACCAGGTCCCAATGAATATGGAACCTGTGTTAAAATAATGCACCTCAATAGTGAATTAATGCACATTAACATTAGCTCAGCTTAGCAACTACATCCCTTATTTATTTCTGAAAACTAAGCCATACATCCAAGCACTGTCTTCTGATAGCTGTGTATAATAAAATGTTAGGGGGCTTTGAGTTAAAATTATTTTTCCCAGAATAATGGAGTTTGCAAAGGTCAAAGCAAGTGCATTTTGATTACCATAATAATGAAGTGCTTTGCATCTTATTATTTGCTAATGTGCATTGCAGCAAAGTAATGTGCATTATGGTAAAATGATGCATGATTTTATTATTTAACGTGCATTCAGAGGCAAAAATCATGCATTATCCTCTTCATGAACATTGGTACTGTAACTACCCCACTAAGGAACCCGTTTACAAAAATGCAAAACGTTTTTACACCCACTGCCCATTAGGTGCAAAAATGAATATGTAGTAAGTACAAAGCCTGCGTGGTAACTGTTGAGGCAGGGTAATTCTGTAAGAGGCATCTAACCGAATTGCATGTAGCCGAGTTGGCACTTCTTCGTCTTTATAAATTACTTGCATAAGTGGCAGATATCATGCCTTAAGACGTGGACATTCACATTTGCTCCACAGCTGGCAAAAATGGAAGCACGTAAAGTCTGTAAGTACACACATCAACAAAGGTATTTTATAACAAATGTGCATATTTGCTAACTTCATCCATTCATTGCCTGGATTGAGCTCCTAACTATGTCAATCAACAAAGTACACACCCATCATGTGTGTATTTTTATGCCAGTTAGATGTACCCATGCTAATTGCAACACTGGTGATTCGCACGTGCTGGTAATTCCTCTCTGTATGCAACCCAGCATCCTTCTGGCTTTCTCCACCACCTTGTCACACTGTTTCTCCACCTTGAGAACCTCAGAAACAATCACTCCGAGGTCCTTCTCCTGGTCTGTGCACACCAACCTCTTGTCCCCTATTGCATACGAGCAGTTTCCTTGGATTTCTGCATTCCAAGTGCATGACACTGCACTAATTCACGTTAAATCTTAACTGCAAGCATTAGACCATTCTTCCAGTTTTTGTAGATCTTTCCTCATGTTATCCATTCCCTCAGGGGAGTCCACTCTCTTGCAAATTTTCTGAGAAGCCCTGATCCAGACTAACCTGAATAGTGCCAAAGGAATAAATTTGAAGCTAACATTATGAAGTCAAATGCAAGGCATTGATAAGGCAGGCAAAGAGAGAATTTGAGAAGAAGCTTGCTGCGGAAGCAAAAACACGAAATAAAGACCTTTTCAAGTACATTCGTAGCAAAAAACCTGTGAGTCAGTTGGTCCATTAGATGATAAAGGGGTTAAAGGAGCACTAAGAGGCGACAAGGCGATAGCGGAGAGACTGAATGAATTCTTTGCTTCGGTCTTTAATGAGGAAGATGTAGGGATCTTACCCATGACTGAAGTGGTATTTAAAGGTGCAGAAGAAGCACTGATGTCAAATAGCGCGGTATAAAAGAGACTGCAAATAAATAAAAATAAATAAATAAATAAGATGTCTTACAACTATTAGATAAACTGAAGAAGAGCAAATCACCTGGGCCGGACGGTATACATCCAAGGGTGTTGAAAGAACTTAAATATGAGATTGCAGACCTGCTATCAGTAATCTGTGAACTATCATTAAAATCATCTCTAATACCTGAAGATTGGAGGATCGCCAATGTAACACCAATTTTTAAAAAGGGTTCCCAGGGTGATCCGGGAATCTACAGATGTCAGTACCATAGAAACCATCATAAAGAATAAAATTACTCAGCATGTAGATAGTCACAACCTAATGGGAGACAGCCAACATGGCTTTAGACAAGGAAGATCTTGTCTTACTAATCTGTTATGTTTTTTTGAAGGAGTGAATAAACAGGTGGACAAAGGTGAGTCGGTTGATATTGTGTACCTGGACTTTCAGAAAGCCTTTGACAAGGTCCCTCATCAGAGACTTTTGGCAAAACTAAAGAGTCATGGGATAGGAGGCAGTGTACTATTGTGGATCAGGAACTGGTTAAAAGATAGAAAGCAGAGGGTAGGGCTAAATGGCCAATTTTCCCAATGGAGAAAGGTGAATAGTGGTGTACCCCAGGGATCTGTGCTGGGTCCGCTGCTTTTTGACATATTCATAAATGACCTGGAAAGGGGAATAACGAGTGAGGTTATCAAATTTGCAGATGACACAAAACTATTTAAAGTTGTTAAAACCCAAGAGGATTGTGAAAAATTGCAAGAGTATCTTGATAAATTGGAAGACTGGGCATCAAAATGGCAGATGAAATTTAATGTGGACAAGTGCAAGGTTATGCACCTAGGGAAGAACAACCCAAACTATGGTTACACGATGCAAGATTCCATATTAGGAACCACCACCCAGGAAAAAGATTTAGGCGTCATTGTGGATACCATGTTAAAACCCTCGGCCCAGTTTGCAGCGGCGGCCAAGAGAGCAAATAGAATGCTAGGTATGATAAGGAAAGGAATAGAAAATAAAACAAAAGATATTATAATGCCTCTATATCGTTCCATGGTGAGACCGCACCTTGAATATTGTGTGCACTTCTGGTCGCCGTATCTTAAAAAGGATATAGCGATTTTAGAAAAGGTTCAGAGAAGAGCCACCAAAATGGTAAAGGGGATGGAAGGATACTCCTATGAAGATAGGCTAAAAAGGTTAGGGCTCTTTAACCTGGAAAAGAGACGGCTGAGGGGAGATATGATAGAAGTCTATAAATTAATGAACGGAGTGGAACTGGTAAACGTATATCGATTGTTTACGTTATCAGAATATAGAAAGACTAGGGGACATGCAATGAAGCTACAGGGTAAACTATTTAAGACTAATAAAAAAAAATATTTTTTCACTCAACGTGTAATCAAACTCTGGAATTTGTTACCGGAGGATGTAGTAAAGGCTGTTAGTGTAGCTGGGTTTAAAAAAGGTTTGGACAAGTTCCTGGAGGAAAGGTCCATAAACCATTATTAAGAAGTGACCGAAGATATCAATGCTTGACCCAGTACAAGCATTGTGGAACTTGTGTCTCTTGGGGAAACTGCTAGGTACATATGACCTAGATTGGCCACTGTTGGAAACAGGATACTGGGCTTGATGGACCTTGGTCTGACCCAGTATGGCATATCTTATGTTCTTATGTTCTTTTGTAAGTTATGTACTAATTTAAGGGGTTCTGTCTTCACGGATGCTACAGTCTGACAGCACAAAATTTCGTACCGGCCCAAGGAGCTGCAGCTCCTCAGAGGAGACCTCTACTCTCCTCTTCAAAAGCTATAACATGGCTTAGAGACACCCCCCCCCATACATTTTCTTCATGTTCCTTGTGAATGGTATATGAAAAAGTATAAGGAAAGCAAGTGACAGGCCAGCTTCCATGATTGTTCATGCATGGAAAATGTTCACATTTTTTTTCTACATTAAATCAGGGAAAAGCTTTGATTAAATAAGGCCCATTGAAGGGTTGCAGTATGTAGGATAAAAGAAGGCCAAAGTAATTACTCCTTCCCAAGGCTGGAGGAGCTCAACATGGAGGGAGCCAGGCGACGAATAGCAGGAATGCAAGTATTTGGGTGAATATGCCCTTTGGGTTGGTTTTGGGGTATAGTCATCTGCCTTTTTACCCTGATTATCTTTTTTCCCCCCAAACATGCTGATTTTCATTTACTATTGGCAAGCTACCTGTCTCAAAAATAATGTTCTTCCACTTTTCCACTATCCCTTATATACTGTATACCCCTTTTACAACAATTGATACTTGGCAAACCCTCAATATCTGTCAGTCTTTGCCGAATGAGTCAACCTCCTATTGATCTAGCTAAGAATAAGATATTGATGTTTGCAGAGTATCTCACACATTTCTCATTAGCTTGCTAAGCCAACGTGACTTTGTTGCGATTTCTTTGGCGTTCCGCAGGATTAAACCAGAAACTGCAGTATTATTTTCAACTAGCTCAAAGTAAGGACATGCATTTGTGCTTAGAAGTGTGATAATAAGCAGTTACATGAAAAGAATTGTGTTTTCTTTCATTTCGGCTCATGCTATGAGCTAACGTGAGCAGCATGCGCTAATACAAAATAATATATACATTCAGGTCATCTCGTGCTCACAAAATAGCATACAATAAAACACAAAACTAACAAACAAAAAGAAAAAGAACAAGGCAACCTTCCCCTTATTCAAAGCCACTTTGTGAAAAATGAAAGCTCTTTCTTATAGAGACCTATTTACTAAGCTACATTAGCAAATGACACAGCAATTAATATGAAGTAACTGTGGCGCTCCTCCCTAAAAGCAGGTCCTATTTCCACTGAGCTTACAAGTGAAGTATTTGCTAGACTTACCGGGTTCTGGTGTTTGTTTACTTGTTAATGTAAAAACCTGAAACAGAACCCAATGCTGCCTGCTAAAGCAATCCCCGCAAGAGAGGAATAAACAGGAAAGTGAGCATCTCACTCTAAGCAAGCCAGCACTGACTGGGTTAACTTCCACGTGCTGCTATGCAGTGCGTGTTCCCTATCAAAAAAGATGCCATACTCATATGTAGGGCTCTTTCATTAATACATGAGGACCATGGGTCAATTTTAGCAGGCAATGAAAAAGGTGCCGGTACTCAGTATCACAGAGTACCCTTCAAATAAAGCCCTGCTGCTATGAATTATGAGAAGACGCCCTCCTGTAGAGTCAGAGACACAGGGTGAATGCCTGGCTGGGAGTTGAAACTCTAATGGTGGTAGGGAATGTCCCACCTTCTCTGGGACTAAAGATAAAACACCCCAAGGTTGATTGCTGAAATGGACAGTGATGCACACAGGGCCGGCCAGTCCATTATGAGAGAATGTTGTTCGCACAGGGCCCCGTGCTTCAGGGGGCCCCACGCCAACATCATCCTGCATTGAATGGCAGGCAGGGCGGCTTTAGAGGGAGCCGGAGAGGCCCTGGCTCACCTCTAACAGCTGCTGAAGTGAAGCGTGTCTTTTTCCTTTATTGCGGCAGCTGTACTGAAGTTTAGAACGCTGCCGTGCTGAGTGCAGGGAAACAGGAAGTCCCCTTTGACCTCAGCGCGGTAGCGTTTTAAACTTCAGTACAGCTGCCGAAGTGAAGGAAAAAAAGACGCGCTTCACTTCGGCAGCTGTTAGAGGTGAGCCGGGGCCTCTTCAGGTCCCTCTAAAGCTTTTAGATAGCTGCGGTGCTCTTTGGGAGGAGTGGGGAGAGGAAGGGGACTTGGACTGGAAATGGGCTGGGGGAGGGAGCTAGGACTGGAAATGGGCTAAGTGGAAGGGGGGCTTGAACTGGAAAAAGCTGATGGAGAGGGGCGCTTGGATTGGAAATGGACTCATGGAGGGGCTAGGACTGGAAATAGGCTCATAGTGGGACTTGGATTGGTAATGGGCTGAGTGGCGGGGGGGGGACTAGGACTGGAAATGGGCTGATGGTGGGGCTAGAATAGGACTGGAAATGGGCTGATGGGGTGCTTGGATAGGACTGGAAATGGATGGGGAGGTAGGACTGGAAATGGGCTGATGGGGTGCTTGGATAGGACTGGAAATGGATGGGGAGGTAGGACTGGAAATGGGCTGATGGAGGGGCTAGGATAGGACTGGACATGGGCTGTTGGAGGGGGCTTGGATTGAAATGGACTCATGGAGGGGCTAGAACTGGAAATGGGCTGAGTGGAAGGGGGGCTTGAACTGGAAAAAGCTGATGGGGAGGGGCGCTTGGATTGGAAATGGACTCATGGAGGGGCTAGGACTGGAAATAGGCTCATAGTGGGACTTGGATTCGTAATGGGCTGAGTGGGGGGGGGGACTAGGACTGGAAATGGGCTGATGGGGTGCTTGGATAGGACTGGAAATGGATGGGGAGGTAGGACTGGAAATGGGCTGATGGAGGGGCTAGGATAGGACTGGACATGGGCTGTTGGGGAGCTAGGATTGGAAATGGGCTGTTGGAGGGGGCTTGGATTGAAATGGACTCATGGAGGTGCTAGAACTGGAAATGGGCTGAGTGGAGGGGAGCTAGGACTGGAAATGGGCTGATGGTGGGGGCTAGGAGAGAACTAGAAATGGGCTGATGGGGTGCTAGGATAGGACTGGAAATGGATAGCTAGTAGTGGACTGGAAATGGGCTGATGGGCTAGGATTGGAATTGTGCTGAGTAGAGGGGGGGGCTTGACCTGGAAATGGGCTGATGGAGGGGCTCGGATAAAATTGGAAATGGAGGGGGGCTAGGATTGGAAATGGGCTGATGGGAGGACTAGAAGAGAGCAGATGCTGGGTGGGGCTGGAACTAGAAGAGAGCTGATGTTGGGGAGAACTAGAATGGCATGGGGCTGGGAGAGTGAAATGGAGAGGGGAAAAATATTGTGTGGAATAAAAATCTACGATTGGCTGGGTATTGGGAGAGTAAGTGGGGATTGAGGATGGAGGGGTAAAATTTGAGTGGATGAAAAAGGAATAAAGAAGGAGATTGAGGAAAGAGCAAAAGGAGAAAGATCAGTATTTTAAAGCAGATGTAGAGAGAGAATGGAAAAAAAAACTAGAAAGGACAAATGGACAGCAGACAATGGAGAGAGATAGCAGAAGACAAGAAGAAACCAGAAGAAAGTGGCTGGAGCAACTGCAACTGAAAAATAAAATGCACAAACAACAAAAGGTAGAAAAATACTTTTGTTTTGAATTTATTAACTGGAATATGTCAGCTCTGGGAAATGTCCGTCTTTAACGTCTGCATTTTGTTTAGTACAAGAGGAAATTAATTTATAGTTTTATTTCTGCAGTATTGTTGTACATTCCAAGTTTGGCTTTTGGGGTTCCCAATTTAATTATTGTCTTCCTATTTCTAAATTGTGATCCCTTGTTCTTTGTTTGGTGATGGTCTGTGTTCTGCATGTGTAACTGAGCTGAGGTATTCTGGTTATGTAGTTTCTATCTGACAGTGCCACTTGTTCTCTTTCACCAGTAGGAGATGTATTGGTATTCTCTGAGATGTACTGGTTTAATATTTGCAATGTTGCCTTTTGATAGGTAGGGTTTGGTAGTGCTGTTATATGGTGGGTTTGCTATGGGTTCTAAATTCCCATATTTATTGGAACTGCAACACCTACCTATTTCCCAAAAATACCATAAACTCTATTATATGAATTTAAATCCTATACCTTATTACCAATTTTTGCCGGATCACTCACCGTGAACAGGAACTTTCCTGCTCTCGAAGTGAGCCCTCCTTTTTTTACACCAATCAGTGTTTCAAGCCATGTGGCTTCTCAGCTCTTCCTCAGGCGAATGAACTTTGCTCCAGTCCAGTTCCACTTAAATCACAGCTGAGAGAGACGTCAGAAGGGCAGTGACATCACAAGCTGATAAGGTATCCACCAATCAAAGATGTAAACTCCACCAATCGATTTCACTGTTCATACCTTCAGGAGTTATCGAACGTAAGTGAAAAGTCCACTGTTGTTCCTTCAAATGTAATTGTGCTTGACGGTCTCCCCCCATAGGCAGTGGAGGTACAACATCTACAATTCGCCAATATAAATCAGCAAAAGTATGGCCCTTGGCCTGACAATGCGGGACTAACGGGGCCGATGCCACTTTAGAGTTGATACGAGAACGGTGTTCCAACAACCGTTTCCTGATTGGACGAGTGGTTTTTCCCACGTAGATCAAATGGCACGGACAAATTAAAACATATATTACAAAAGGAGTAAAACAGTCAGAATTATGAAAGGAAAAATAAACTCTCCCTGTTTTGATGTCTTCCCACTGATCACCCTGTAATGTAGTCTCACAGAAATCGCAACGACCACACACAAAATGGCCCTTCTGCACAGATAGATTCTCAACAGATGCAGCCTCACGGGTCCGGACCACCCAATTGCTGATGGTCCGTGATCGCTTATAAGCTATCATTAAGGGCTTTTGAAAACAACGATGTAAAGACAATAAGGACCAATGCTGTTTCAATATCGCCACTATTTTAGAGGCACATGGCAAATAAGGGAGAACTCCTATAACCCTATCAGAGGACTCAGACCGGACCGGAGTCTCCATCCACCATTCAGGATGAATGTGTAAAGCCCGTTTATACGCCATTTGTATCACTGAGTCGGGGTAGCCCCGATCCCGAAGGCGACGCTTTAGATCTTGAGCATGCTTCTGATATTCAAATACCGAAGAGCACAGTCTACGAATACGTAAAAACTGCCCAAAAGGTAATCCTCGTCTCAAAGCTGGAGGGTGGTAGCTTGAATATTGCAATAACACATTGCGTTGTACTGGTTTTCTATAAAGGGAACTCTCTAACAGAGAACCATTAAGCACCAAAAAAAGATCCAAAAACTCGATCGCTTTGTTATGATATTTCGGAGTAAACTGCAAGTTACTATTCAACATATTCAACATTTGAATTCCACATGTGGCGATTAGGTAAGCAATTTCCTCTCTTCAAGAGCTTCCTGGATCCATCTAGCTATGGTCTCAAAACCCTGATCCCAGGGGCCTGAAAGTGTAGGGGGTGTCCTGTCTACATCTCTGGGGTTGCTCCTGAAGGGTGGAAATGGAAATTATCCCTGCTAACGCCTTATTGTATGCATTGCACTAATAGTTAACATAATGCTTTAGCAGTTAACTCATGAACATTTCCACATTAACAGCTAGCACAGAATGAGTTGGAGAATGGGTGGGGAGTTGTGGGACCATAGCCCAGGTCTACTGCCAGCCTGTGGCCTGAAGAAAGATCTCTGACTCAAAGTTACATGGTTTCCTGTTCCATAGGCTTCAGACCTGTTGTTGCTATGGAATTACTGCTTACCAACGGCTTGTGTGCGTGAACACCGAAGGCCATTGTTTCCTGTTCTACCTACATGCTGAAAACTGGACTTTCAAAAGCCTTTTCCCAGGCTTACAGCCACTTTGACAACCTGGATTTTGGGATTTTTTTTGAGAACATTGCTTTGCATCTGCAACTTTGAAACATGTAGAGACTTTGCTGGCACTGCAGTTAGGCTGGCTGAAAGTGGAAAGAACACTCTGTAGCCTCCCATGAGAGCCAGCAGTGATGCTCCTTGCAGTGGACTGGCAGTTATGCTAACCATAAGCTTCATGCTATGCGCTGTAGCGCATGTGTGTCTGATTCCGACCAACCAACACCCTGCACCTAAAGTCCCCCTACTCCCTCTATTCTCTGTGCCTGGCTACCTGACTGGGACATAAAGGTAACTATAACACTCTAGCAGCATGCCACAAGAGTGAAGGAGGGAGATCTGATGTCTTTGGTAGCATGCAATGAAGCTGAAACAAGTCAAAAAGTTCACACTTCACAGTGTGACAAGAGCACATTCCCCTCATTCCCAGGATGGTGACATTTTACATTTTAATGTCCTTTCCTTGGGTCCTGCTAGACCAGTCCAGACAAGTGGGTTGCGTTTCCACTAATCTGCTGGTAGGAGGACAAAGAACCAATGAAAAACTCAGGTTTCAATTACATTACTTCTATGCCCCTCTTCACCTCAGCCACCAAGATCCTTTCAGTATTCATCAAAAAGCATATGGGAGAAACATGGCAAGCCTCAGACAACCTCAATCGTGGGCAACAATGAGTAATTAACAGTGGAGAACTATGTACAGGAAAGCATAAATAGAAGTCTGTCACTAGAAGATGAACCTGCAGAGCCAAGTATAAAAATCATTGCAGACTCAAATGTACCACAGTAGAAGAACAGAACAAATAGTTTCAGGTCCGGGCCCTGGACTGGTCTAACAGGACTCAAGGAAAGGACATTAACTGGTAAGTAAAATGTCACCTTCCATATTGTCCTGCTAGACCAGTCCAGACAAGTGAGAAGTACTAGGTGGGAAGATGACACAGCAGTTCACAAAACCCTTGAGCCCAAGGCTGTGGGCACGCACACGTGGACATTCCAGCGGTAATGCTTGACAAAAGTGGAAAGTAATGACCATGTTGCTGCCAAACAAATGTCTGCAGGGGCTACAGAGCTCCATTCCACCCATGAGAACACTTGTGCTAGGCAGAATGGATGTACAAACCTCCAGAACCAGCTAGCTACACAATAGATAAGGAGGCAATTGCCTCGGCGTAATTCAGAGCCCCCAAGTCAACATGGCCACCACTTCATCCTTGGATGGGCCAGCAAACAGCACAAAAATATGGTTGGACTTATGAAAGAAATTCATAACCTCCAGGTACCAGAGGAGCGCCCACCGGACAACCACCAGGTGAAGATCCTCATCCTTCCTCCAATACTGCTGCTTTGGGATGGATGGCAGGTAGACCATATGTTTACATGAAAGTGAGAAAGCACCTTAGGCAAAAGAAAAGCACAGGATGAATGGAAATTGCCTCCTTCGAAAAGGACAGATAAGGATCTTGGCAAGACAGAGCCTACAGTTTGGAAAACTGCCTTGAGGAAGAAATCGCGACCAAAAAGACTGTCTTGAGCATCAAATCCTTTAAGGTAGCACACGTCAACAGCTCCAAGAGTGCCATTATCAGGGCCCTGAACACTAGATGTCAGGAAGTGATCAGAGACCGGAGGAGAGGACACAGACACTGAATGTCCTAAAGAAAACACGAGGGGAAAAAACAAGGAGCACTTGTGCTTGCAAAAGTCCAGCAGGAACCACAAAAAGCAAGAACCAGAAGTCAGGACTATTCAAAACCAATTTATTGATAACAGACCCCGACGCGTTTCGGCAATGATGCCTTCATCAGGGGGTAACAGCTATAATGTAAATAAAAATAATAATATACATCAACCGTAAAAGAAATAAATAAAATAAAATAAACGAATACTTGAAATGTTATAATCTGGATAAAAACTTATCTTGACATCATGATAAAGAAGGACCATAGTGGTTTTGTTACAGAACTATATAGAAAACCCACCGATCGCAACACTCTCCTCCACTACGACAGTTGCCACAATAGAGCATTCAAAAAAAACCTACCAGTTAGCCAGTTTTTGAGAATTAAAAGAACTTGCACCACAGAGAGGGACTTTGAACGCCACGCTGTCGATATGCACTATAGATTTAAAACGAGAGGATATCCAAAAGAAAGTATTAAAAAAGCATACCTTCGTGCCTCTACTGCTGATCGTTCTCTTTTGTTACAGAAAAAGAAAATTCCAACTAATCCTGACAGGGTTGTTTGTGCTCTAACATTTTCACAATATTCTAAATCAATAGTGAACATCCTTAAACAGGAATGGCATTTATTGACCACTTTACCAGCATTTGATACAAAACACATTATGGTTGCTCACAAAAGAAATGCAAATTTAGCCAACACACTTGTTCCATCAGCCCTTCTAAGGTCACATGCTCCCCCTAAAATTAAGGGACACTATAGTTGTGGAAAATGTTCCATTTGTTCACATACCATTACATCAAAAAATAGCTTCATGGATTTAAAATCAGGACATAAGATATACCTAAACGACTATACAAATTGTAGAACATCCAATGTAATTTATCTAATACAGTGCCCATGTCATCTTGTATACATTGGAAAAACTAAAAGAGAAATTCGTATCCGAATTACTGAGCATAAAAGTTGTATTTCCCGGAAAATCACAGAGAAGCCTTTGGTCTCTCATTGGATTGCCGCTGACCACAAAATTAGTGATTTGAAATATTTAGTTTTGAAATGGATAAAACCATCTTGGAGAGGAGGAGATACAGACAAAAAACTGTTGAAGCTGGAACAGAGATACATTTATGAATTTAAAAGTCTATCCCCACATGGTCTCAATCAAGAAATAGACCTCTCTGTTTTTCTGTAAATTTATGGACCTTTGTAATGTTCTATTGCAATCCTGATGCTCATCACAATATATCTCTTTAACTAACAATATCATCATCGGTGTTTTTCTGTTCTTATTTCACCTCTGATTTATTTGCAAGTACAATTACATACCACACTGTTTCTCAGCAAATGTTTATTAATATTACATTGAGTTTCCCCAAGTTTATATTACCAATTGCTTTCCTACTAGCTTGCCTTTAACATTAATGTAGAGGCTATTACGTGCTCTCTGCAGCTTATGCATTACTAATTGCTTTCCAATCAACCCCTCTTTGATATCTATGTAGAGGGTATAATATGCTCTCTGCAGCTCATGCATTTAGATTTTTTGACTCTTCACTTCTTACATGTAGTACCAGCGATTGTATCCCCTGAAGATAGATTATTTCTAATGTTTGCACCTTGTACGATAGTAGAGGCATAAGAAGACATACAACTTGTCAAGTATTGAGTTCGTTCTTCCCCTCTTTAATAGTTTTTACCGATAATTCTACTGTAATTCATGGTTCATGTCATGATGTTCATTGTCCATTTTAGTTTACACATTCATTGATCTAGATAATTGTCCACGGTATTTTAGAGATACATCTATTTATATATTGGTCTTGTCATTCTCTGTTTAATAACAGTATCATTGCTGGTATCTTGGTCTTTATTTTACTAACAAGCTGTTTGCAAGCGCATCCATTACACATTGGTATCTAGCGATCTTATTCATTTATATTATAATGAGCTTCTACGTGTTTCATCTCATTATTCATCCTCCAATCAGCTTTCTTGTTTTTTTTTTGGCGCCAAGTTCAAAAAAGCTATATCAAATCCCCCGCAGCTAGTGCACTTTCACTTTCGATTTCATGAGAGCAGCATCAGCTTCTTGCATTTCTCCAAGGCAGATATTTTTTGGATTCGCTCGGAGGATTGACGTGAGTAAATTACTTGCACACTATACAATAGCAGTAGTGTGAGTTAAGCAATACATAATGCTATATCATGGAAACAGTCCGTTTTGGTATCTTTATTGTCACTTTCATTCTCCTCCGTGTCTCACGGCATTATCCCCACTGCGTTTAGTTTGACACATGTAAACAAAGTAGTTTCAAATGTAGTTTTACATTGATCCAATACTTGTTTTATTCACAATGCACATGTTAAATTCAATACTCAGTTTTCTCTTTTATAAAACCTTTTCCAAGTAACAACCTGTTTTCATACAGTAATTGAACATTTTTATGCATTTTTATATTTAGGCAACGATCTTGGAAGGAATAAGACCTTTTTAAGGTATTTTACACTTTGGGTCACTATAATTGTATCTGAGGCATTATATCTCTTTTCCTCGAGTCAAACCACCATGCCGGTTAGTTTTAAATAAACTCTGGCCCATTCCTTCCTAAGCCCGCTATTTAATGATCACATGTGATTTTCTCTAGCTCACAACAACAGTACGTGACATTATATCAAGACATATGAATTTTTCCACTACATAAGTTCTATATCGTTAACTTACTGCATCTAGAGAATGATATAACGTTATCAAGAAATCCATATATGTCCTTTAAATCAATTACATACTATTCTCATTTAATATCATTGTCTCAATATCAGAGTCTTGATCATAATACTCTTGTTGTATCTCCTGACACAGGATTAATCAAGATCATTGTTTTTTAATTTATCAAATTTTTAAGATAAACCATATTTATTCATTTATTTAATTAATTAATTATGCATACATACAGTTTTTTAAGATTTAGATAAGCGTGTGTTCTATCAAACATATCATTAGTGGGTACGCAACTGTTATCACATATATATATCCTTTATAGTAATTTTACTAGAGCTAATCTTTTTACTATCATTGGTCTTCCCTCTCAATACAAAGATATAGGTACAAACACACATATTCATCAATTTATTATTTAAATTATTTGATGTTATCTTCATACGTATAAAAGACTTACCACTCAGACTATTTAATGTTATTTTATGTGTTGGCACCTTCGATTTGTGCAATTTTACCTCATTGGAATAGTTGTTATGTCTTTCCTGGTTTTACTTTTTTGCCATGATATAGATTCTCAACCTTTGACTCTCTGTTTATTAGTCTCATTTTAAAACATCCGTATACATTCTGATGGTCCGATAATCAATATGCTTATTAATATTTATTGATAAAATAATATAATAATGTATTATATTATATATTTACTTTATTGTTGTTATCTTGTCCAATAATTTAACTATTTACGATTTTCTTAACATGTTTGAGTTCAACTAAAGTCTTACCTTGCTACTTATTATATTTGTAGTCCAACTTAGGCAACATTCAGTCTCTTCAATATAGTGAGACAGAACGTACACAGCCTTGAACTTAGGATTATACTTTTAGCCCATGCACATGATTGTATGTAAGTACCAGAATTTTTTGAATCATTTTCTTTTTCTCTTGATGTTATGAGACTTATGTTGTTTTTCATTTATTTTTCTCAGACATACTTTTATTCATAATTGTTTATAAGTGTTTATGTTTACCATTATTACTTTTGATTATCATATTTCTATGTCCTGCGTTTTTATACATTTTTATACATTTGTCTTTGTTTAATTTTATTGATGTTAGCTCCACCAGTCCCAGTTTTTATCCAGATTATAACATTTCAAGTATTCGTTTATTTTATTTTATTTATTTCTTTTACGGTTGATGTATATTATTATTTTTATTTACATTATAGCTGTTACCCCCTGATGAAGGCATCATTGCCGAAACGCGTCGGGGTCTGTTATCAATAAATTGGTTTTGAATAGTCCTGACTTCTGGTTCTTGCTTTTTGTGGTTCCTAAAGAAAACACGATACAGCCAGGTGCAAGTCCAGAAACAGGCCAGAGCTGCCACCTGAACTTTCAGGGAGCTAAGGGAAAGTCCCTTCTCTAGGCGATCCTGTAGAAAGGCCAACAGGGAGGACACCTTGGCCGCCTCAGGAGCCACCACCAAACCACAATCTCATCAGCCAATCTTGCCTGGGTGGAGTTCTATACAGTGAATCACACCCCCCACTAGGGTCCACAGAGGAAACACAAATAGCAGTTGCTGACTTGACCAAGGCTGGGTCAGGGCGTTGATGCCCTTGGACCTCATCTCCGTGTGGCGACTGAGAAGTTGCAAAGCTTGGCATTGGAGTGGGTCACCATCAGATCTATTTCAAGGTGACCCCAGTAGCACAGAATCAACTGAAATGCCTTCTGACTCAACTCCCACTCTTCAGGATCCAGAGAGTGCGGACTGAGGAACACATTGTCCACCCCAGAAATATGTTGGGCTGAAAAAGCTAGGAGGTTCTTCGCCATCCAGGCAAACAGGAGAGCCATCTCCAGAGCTACGCCAGCACTCTTTGTGCTGCCTTACTGATTGACATAAGCCACCGCCATATCATTGTATGAAAACACTCGAACTGCCTGGCCCTCCACCAGTGGCTGGAAATGCAGAAGAACCATGCTGATGGCTTTTGCCTCAAGGTGACTGATGGGCCACACCGCTTCCCTGCAGTTCAAATGGCCCTGGGCCATATGGTCTTGGCATTGGGCTCCCCAACCAGAGATTGGCATCATCAGCAGGATCCAGGAGAAATCACCCAGCGATACACCCTTCCTCAGGATGACCTTTCTGTCACCACCACCACAGGCTGGCCTTCACCATCAATGGAAGGAGAAAAACTGCACTCGAAGTCCTGAGAACTCGGGGACCATGGAGATAACAGGGACCGCTAGAGCTGTTGCTAGTGAGCACGCGCCCATGACACCATCTCAGTCATCGCAATCAATACGAGGAGCTGAAGATAATCCAGATTCTGGGAGCCTGATGTGCACAGAACAGCATCAGGCAATCCAAAAGTCTTTTGACTTTCTCATCTGGCAGAAAACCTCTGCCCACTCGAGTGTTGAAATTGCTCCCAGAAACTCCAGGGACTGGGAAGACAATAGCTGGCTCTTTCTCTGATTGATCACCCAACTGAGGATTTCCAAAAGGACACCACTCGGGATGCTACCCGAGATGCATCTGAAAGGGGACAGGCTCGGACGAGCCAGTCATCCATATAGGGATAGACACATACCTTAGCGCCAGTGTCACCACCACCATGACCTTGGAGAATGTCCTTGGGGTGGTGGATAGCCCAAAAGTGAGGGCGGCAAACTGACAGTGAGAGCCAAGAATGACAAAATGCAGATACTTCTGCTGATCCATCCAAATTGGGATATGAATATACACCTCATCCAGATTCAGAGAAAGCAAGAACTCCCCTCAGTGCACTGCTTGAATCACGGAGCACAAAGTTTGCATCCAGAAGCGCAGGACGCGCAAGTGTTTGTTGACCCCCTTGAGGTTCAGAATGGGCTGGAAGGAACCATCCATTTTTGGCACCATGAAATGGAGTATCTGCCCTTACCCCACTCATCTGGGAGGATAGGCACCATCGCCTTCAGGTGTAGCAACTTGTCCAAGGTGGTCTACACAGCAGCACTTTGATCGCAGACCCACAAGGAGAAATGACAAAAGCATCCGGAATTGGCTTGTTGCTTTCCAGGACATAACTGAACTGAATGGTGTCTAGCACCCAACAATCCTTGGTAAACCAGGCCCATTCCTGAAAGAAAAGGCAAAGCCTGCCTCCCATGGGAGAAACCAGGAAATCGACCCCCAATCCTTCATTGTGCAACCCGGGAGGGTTCTCCTCTAGAGGGGACCAAGTCCCTGGGCCTACACATTCCACGAAAGACTGAGATCAAGCCCAAGGCCCGGAAGTGGAAGGGAAGAAAGATTTTCCAGGTCAACCATTATGAGAGCCCCAAGACCCCCGGGAATCCGGCCCGCATGCCCTTTGTGGATGGGTAGAGGCTGTCAAGAAAGGGGCATCAGCCTACCTTAAAGGCCTCTTAGACCTGTCTTCCAGAAGGCAGTAAGATTTTGTCTTGCCCAGGTCCTTCACCAGCTTCTCCATATCAGCTCCAAACAGTAGCTTCCCCTTAAAAACTAGTCAAGCGGGCTTTGGAGGATGTGTCCACTGTCAATGCTGGAGCCAGAGCCAAATCCAATGCCGTGACACCATCATCAGGGTACCATCCCTGGCTGCCAAACATACCAGGTCATACATGGCATCAGCAAGGAAGGTCATAGCTGACTCCAAAAGAGAGATAGTATCATCTAGGAGAAGAGAATGAATCCACTGGAACTGGTACACACCAATAGTGCCGAATAGCCACTGTCATGGCAAACTGCCTCCTCAGTAAGGAATCCCCCTTACGGTCCAGAAAATCCTTTAAGGCTGATCCACCTTCCACAGAAATGGTGGTCCATCTGGTAACTGTTGTGACCTGCGCAACCATTCAATGCACTCCTCCTACAAGAGAGTATAGATCTTCTTACACACCCCTAACCCTTTAGATATGGAGATGGGAGAGTCCCACTCTGATCGGATCATATCCTTGATAACATCTGGGAAGGGAAGACAGTAGTGGATTTTCGCACCCCTTGAAGAAGTGGGTGTATCTTCGGTTCCTGCTAAATGCTAGAAGCATTCATCAATTTCAAGCAGATGAGACCCTGGCAATCAAAGCCGTCAGCTCCTCCTTCCAGAATAGACGGATCACACCAGCCTCCACATAATTTCTGAAGGCGAGAGCATTTCCTCATCCATATTGGAGCCCAGTACAGAGTCATCTGAATCAGAGTCAGTCAACATCTCATATAGCTCCCAGATGTTCATCTCCAGGGAGTGCCCCTCGCCAAGGACGCTTAGCCAAAGGTAATTGAACAGGCCTTTTCAGCCTACTCCACATGAGACTTTGCCCCAGGGCACCCAGAGGCCGGAGAGTCTGCATTTCCAGGCCTGTTGCAAAAAGGAAAAGGATTCCAGGGAGGACAATACAGAGTCCAGAAGCTCTCCTCTCAGACATGACTCCCCAACACCAGGGGGCACAGCCACCATAGACCCTTAGAGGATAATGAGCAGCTCACAGCAAGGTTGGCGGCACCTCTGGCCAGCTGAATATCCTTATGCATAGCGCCATCAGTCACCTTCTGCCCCAAGGCAGGCAAGGTTGGACTAGCTACATCCTCCAACTGAGAGGGGGAAAGCAGAAGCTGCCATGCAGGAAAAGCAGAGTCCAGAATCCGGAGATGAAGCACTTCACTTGCCACATGTCAATGTTTCCTGAAAGAAGACAGAGTTAGAGCAAGTATCACAATAGCATGCGCTAAGGCAGTGTTGGCCTACAATCACATTAACTGCGCTTTAACATTACGCGCATTACAGGTGTTAGGGAAGGAATGCACATTGGAGCTGCTTGGATGGAAAACACATTAGGACGGAGCGACCACCAGGTGCACAATTGGTAGAAATGTTACTAAAGTCTGCAGAAAATGGTGGCAAATGCCAACACCGCACCAATGGTCACCAGTGGTCCATCCTGAATTGCATCCCACACAAAAGGAATTGGGAGCCCCCAACAAGGACAATGATGAGGTCAAGCCTTGGTACTCCCTTCTGAGAGTACCAAGCAGAGGATCTGTGCCGGACTCAACTCTACTCCCCTAAAACTGTTTCACTGGCTGACTTTGCAGCACTGCAATTAAGGTGACTGGCAGATCACTGTGACAGCATTCTGCAATCAGGAGAGAGCAGGGGGCCAGAGGAGGAGGGAGAGAGTATTGAGATTGTGTGAGGCTGCTGCACTCTTCCAGATGCTTCCAAATCTTCCAATTTGTAGCTGTTCAACAGTTCCTTATCATGATAAAGAGCATGGAGCTGAACCAATTTTCCCTTCTCCTATGGCTACCGAAAAGACCAGACTAGTGGAACCTCCCACGTTGCATTCAAGTGAGAGTCATCTTTCTGTACTCAAGGTGATTGTTCACGAGCATTGTCAGACGGCTGCCTGGGTGAGAATGTTCACAGTCATGGCAAGTGCATATATCAATATGATTTGCAAGGGATTGTGGGAAATGCAGTCCATTCACACCAGACACAGCTGCTCACAATAAGATATTTATTTATGGGGTTATTTCTCCCAACACAGATATGCTTGGTAGCACATAAAACAGGATACTTGCTTTCAGTGTTAAACTTAGAAAAACAAAATCAGGAAAACAACAGATGAACTTGTCAGGCAATCAAATGAAAAGAATAAAGACCTGGTTGGTAACAAACTGGTCTTTTCTGTAGGCTTTAGCTAATATTTTCTTAGCAGTGTTTCAAACAACAAGCAAAACCCACAAAGAAGGGAAAAACTGTTCTTTTCAGGTTAACTTCTCATATCTTCCCACATAGACTCAGAAGTGATTCCCTCAGAGCTCACAAGCAATTAGGTAAGGCTCAATTGCTAGCAGTTACCCAGCTGAAACCCCTTAGCTGGCTTGCTTTCTACTGCGTGGCTCAAATCCTACTTCAGGAGCTTTTCTGAGTAGATTAAAGAACAAGTTTGTATTTCTTTGTGATGGTTGCTGTACTTTGTAACAGAAAATTACCAAAGGAGTTTAGACAGAGAGCAATCCATATATTCACAGCCTGTATCTAAGACCGCTCCTTCCCCCTTCTTCAACAATCATGGGTTCAATATCAGGGATTGGCACAGAGGAATTTCTCAATGGAGCACTTTCAGGAGAATACTTGTTTCCCTGCTGTCTTTCAAGGTTATAGCTAGGACATAGATCAGTGTTCATACCTGAGCTTCCATTGCTGTTAGAGTTCCTCTCTAAATAGCCTGGCCAGTATGTAGTCCAGTTCTTATGTCCAGCCTTCCAATCCAGATCCCTGGACACTGGATCTCTCTTCACATACCTTCTGGCACGGGTCCTAGGGTCCCTTCCACGTGCAGCCGTCTCCCTCACAGGTACCGTCTGGAGATTCCTAGCTCTGCAGCACCATTCCTCTGGCTTTCCCCGGTCCAATGGTGTATGCTGGCCTTTTGAATGTCTCCCAGTATACGTACTGCTCTGGACTCCTTTAGGCCTCCCAAATGCTTTCCTCTTCTTTCTTCCAAAGGGTTTCTTGCCCTCTCTGTCCATCCACACTGGCTTCTGCTTCTGATGATCCTCCAGATGATGAAGATGTCCAAGCTGAGGATCTCCAAGCTGAATCTGAGGATGAGGATAATTCTCTGTAGAATAAACTCTACCTTTATTCTGCTTTGATGAGTGCTCCACCCTAGCACAGCGCAGCTGTGCTGAATCAGGCCCTGCCCTTTGAGATGAGTGCTTGGGGATTACCTCATAGCCCTCCTGATTGAACACACATTTCCCCACTTCAGCTCCTCTAATGGCTGTTGGAAACCTGGTGCATTCTGGGACTGGTAGTTATGGCAAAATTCTGTTTTCTTATTTCTACCAGAACTGACAGGTTGCTTGTTCAGAGTCACTTCACCTTTTCTATAGCTCCTTCCTGAGCTATGATAAGCTTCCTTATCACAGCATTTAATCAATCTCTTTTCCTCTCAATCCTCAGATTTTCTGCAGAGAGAAGAAAATCCATCTATCATCTGTTGGAGAAAAAGAAATACTGAAGGGACTCTGGTGACTGAGTCAAATAGAGGCATAGGAGTGATGTCATTGAAACCCAGGCTCTTCATTGGTTCTTTGTCTCCACCAATCTGCTGGTAGGGAAACACAACTCACTTGTCTGGACTGGTCTAACAGGATGATATGCAACAGACATTCTAGGGTTTCATCTGTGTGCATCATCAGCTTTAAATTTAAAGCACCTTCAGGGATGAAGAAGGAGCTGCACCACTGCAGACAGCAACTGTTCCTCTCTGACCAGCATCGAGCGGGGGCACGGGAAGACAAGCCCCTCCCTGCTACTGGGCTCAAGGCCAATCAGGGGAAAAGACTCCAGCTTTAAATTTAAATCACCTTCAGGCACACGCCCACGCATAGTGGGCCCGTGCCCGAGGGCCTCGGCAGAGGACCAAGCAACTGCGCAGCTTTACGCGCCATGCACCACCAAAAGAAAAAGCTACAGGATTACCATCACTGAAACGGGACTCATACAAACAAGCCCTCAACGGTAAGCTACAGACAACCAACCAAATATGATACCACACATTCTCATATACCACATGATAATATTACTGACTACATTCCTTCTTATATCATCCACCCAGATACTTAATATTCAAAACAATAACATACCAATTCTTCACAAACCAAACCTTCATCTCATATCCCATCATAAAATACCACTCTCTAAACCAGATCGCAGACTGATATAGATCAATCCAGATCCCCTTAAATCCATAACAAACTTCAAACAAGTACATCCAATCAAATGTTCGCTCATCAATGTGCGCTCTGTCCGTAACAAAATTCAGACCATTGTTGACCATGTACAATACAAAGATACTGATCTGATGTGCATCACTGAAAGCTGGATCACAAATTTTGACAACGTACCCCTCAATCAGCTGACTACTTCACAATACACTCTGTTCAATTGCCCTAGATCACAAAAAAAAAAAAGAGGCAGGGGAGTACTAATTCTTGTCAAAAAAACAGTTGAACTTCTCCTTGATCAACTCTCAGTCACTACAAACAATAGACTACTTAACCATTTCCAACACTGAGCATACCATATGCCTAACCTACAGAAAACCCACCACTAACATGGAAGATCTATCAGCTATCCTAGATGATGTGTATACCCACTCAGTCACAACAAGCCTCTTTATAATCATGGGGGACTTGAACCTACCCACTACTGCAACAAAACACGCCTGTGCATTCCTAAATGCAATGGAATCTCTACACCTAACACAGATAACACAGGTACACTACCAAAAAACTGCCTCCAGTTTTGCAACTGATTCCTATAGATTTTGGGGTGCTGAATCCAGGAAAATAGCCAAAATGTTCTATCACGTCACGTTTTCTTGCAAAATTAGATTTCTTACCCATATAAGCAATGTTCACATAATTTCTTTTTAGCCGACTGCAGTTTATTTTCTTGACCCAAAATAGAGGTTGTAATGGTTATCTAACTAGAAACACTCCCTCATGATATTTTAGAGTGTTTTGTATTCATTTTATACATTAACAGGACAATTGGGAGGCGGGGGGCTAAATCCAGTACTCGCGCTGGCGCATGTTCTTTCCTGTTCGCCTCGCCTCGTGCGCTCGCTCAAACACGGGGGTTGCGACATGAACGTTCCTGTCAAATTTCAGTTTCTTGCAAGTTCATTATTACCTTTTGTTTGCTCAGTCGTAATCCAGCTTTATTCCGAAGTGGTTCACTACAATTGTAGTTTGCAGTGCTGTGTATTTGTGATGGCTCACAGAGCCAGAGGTTGCGTCAACTCTCCGGACAGTTTTTGTTTTATTTGTGGGGAATATACCGTGAAAAAGCGGCAGAGGAACATTTCTGCATTTATTAAAAAAGTATATTTCGCCTATTTCGGTTTGAAGTTAGGCGATCAAGACAAACCGTGGGCTCCTCACAAAGTGTGCAAGACATGTGAGGAAGATCTACGCTTATGGATGAAAGGTAAAAAACAAGCATTTCGTTTCGGAATACCTATAATGTGGCGTGAACAAAGAGACCACAGCAGTGACTGCTATTTTTGCTCTTGCATTGTGAAGGGATACAACTTAAAAAATAAGAACGTAATAAGTTACCCCAACCTTCCCTCAGCAATTAGGCCTATGCCTCATAGCAACGAAGTACCTGTGCCTGAACCACCAAAATCTTTGGATCATATTTGTGTGGACGGTTCTGATCATGATGAGACTCATCAGATGGCTTTTCCCGATGAGTCCAGTACTTCCGAGTTTGAAACTGAACCAGATCCGAAACCTGAACTTTTCTCTCAAGCTGAATTGAATGATTTAGTCCGGGATTTAGGACTCCCAAAAGATGCTGCTCAACTGCTAGGTTCTCGGCTTAAACAGAAAAATCTATTGTCACCAGGAACAACTTTTTATTGGTACCACAACCGCGAGACACAATTTTTGAAGTATTTCAGCAAAGAGGAAGATTTGGTATTTTGCAACGATATATACGGAGTGATGGAAAAGTTTAAACTCAAGTATGATCCTGCTGAATGGCGGCTGTTCATTGATTCGTCAAAAGACAGCATAAAAGGTGTTCTTCTTCATAATGGCAACACATTCGCTTCAGTTCCTATTGCTCACTCTGTTATTCTCCAAGAAAAATACGAGAATTTGGCCCTGATTCTTCAGAAGATTCGTTATGATGAGCATAAGTGGATGATTTGTGGAGACTTTAAAATTCTATCCATGCTATTAGGGCAGCAATCCGGTTTCACCAAATATCCCTGCTTCCTGGGATAGCCGGGCCCGCGACCTACACTGCGGGAAAAAAGACTGGCCAATTCGGGAGTATTTGAGACCCGGTGAAAAAAATGTTCTTCATGAGAGCTTGGTACCTCGTGATAAAATTCTATTACCACCTCTCCACATTAAGTTGGGTCTCATTAAGCAATTCATCAAGTCCCTTCCAAAAGATGGTGAGTGCTTTCGGTACCTTTGCTCAAAGTTCCCCCGACTTTCTGAAGCAAAGCTAAAGGAAGGAGTGTTTGTTGGCCCTGATATAAGGAAACTCATTTCAGATGGAGCATTCGCTGAAACGATGTCTGAGAAGGAAAAAGAAGCCTGGGATTCCTTCAAGGATGTTGTTCTCAAATTCTTGGGGAACAGGCGGGATGAGAACTATAAGGATATTGTTGCCAGGATGCTCAATGCCTTCAAAGAACAAGGCTGTAACATGAGCCTGAAAGTCCATTTCTTGCACTCCCATGTGAACTACTTTCCCGAAAACTTGGGGGCGTACAGTGAAGAACAAGGTGAAAGGTTTCACCAGGACATCAAGGACGCAGAGAGAAGGTACCAAGGAAGATGGAACACCACTATGATGGCTGATTTCTGCTGGTTGCTGCTGCGGGAAACCCCAGATGAAAAATACGCCAAGCAGCGCACCAAGAGAAGCATTCGGGGGAAGAAGAAGAAACGGGCCCACCAGGAGATTGATTGACCCAAGAATGACTTTAAAATCTAAACTGTGTTGACAAATATTGTGTTTTTACTAAACTTTGAAATAAAAATTTGCTAGTTATTACCACAGTGTCGGATCTCATTTATTAGAATTTTATTTTCACACCATCGGGTGTTTGTCTTCATGTATTGCAATGGTGCGGTTTGCGTTTTCTATTCTTACATACATACCTGTACAACATTTTTTGCACATTTCTTTGCTTTGCTTTGTGTCTGACCTCGCTCTTATATGCTCAATGTTTATGCACATGTATGTGGCTGTTTTAAGGGCAGACAATTTTGCTACCATCACAGTGTGTTTTGTTGACATTACTCTATTCTTATGTGCTGCCTTGTTACAATTTTTTTTATTCTTATTTGAATAACTACTAAACAATTAGTATAAAGAATTCATCCAAGAAACTTTTATCTCGATCGCACTCAATCTGAAATGTTCACCTCAAACTGCTAACCCAATGTAGCAAAAAATCTGTACGTGATGGAGCAAATTGGTTACCAGATTTGGATTCAGCGCACCAAAAAACGTAAAAATCAATCGAAACATTAGAGGCAGTTTAAAAAAAAAATTTTTTAGTGTACCTGTGTAATTGATGCTCCAACTGACTGCAGAGAATCCCTTCTTGACCAACCCTGAAAAGTCTACACTGGCTTCCAATCTCTCAACGATCAAAATATAAAGCTATCACTACAACCTTTCAGTCCCTTGTCTCACTGCTCAGATCATAAAAACATCCACTACAAGACTGAGAAGAGCTACAAACTAGAATCTCCTGATCATTCCTCCACTCAAGACCAAAACACCACAACAGACAAGTAACAGGGCATTTTCACTGTATGCACCCACAATTTGGAACTCCCTGCCCGAAGCCATCAGAGTCACACAATCAAAGATCTGAAAAAGCTTTTCAAAACGCACCTCTTCAAAGAACACTGTGAACTCTTATGACAATATCTAAATATAGATGCATCATACCATCATGATCAAACAATCAAATCAGCCCTTCACAATTATCCCTCTCTGTAATGTAAATGATCCACCCCCCCATACTTGTTCCTCTTTTGAACTACCCCCTTTTCCCCTCCCTTCTGTTAACCCACTGGAGTGGAGGAGTGGCCTAGTGGTTGGGGCAAGGTACTTCAGGCCAGAAGGTTGGGGGTTCAAATCCCACTAGAGGACAGCAACCTTGGGCCGGAAGGACTGGGGTTTCTAGTCCCACAGGTGCTCCTTGTGGTCTTGGGCAAGCCACTTAACCCTCCATAGCCCATGTTCCCTGTAAGCACAATTACTTACCTGTAACAGGTGATCTCTGGGAACAGCAGGAATTAGTCTTCACATATGGGTACGTCAGTACTGATGGAGCCTGCACGGGAATGCTCCCCAGCATCCAATCAGAAAGCTTTTGGGAGCATCCCTCGCACCTGCGTGCTGACTTCCCGCCTTTCCCACTCCCTCTCCTCAATTGAGTTTCATAGCTGAGACAGAAGGAGAGAAAGAGGAAAGGAGATAGATAGATACAACTCCTAGGGGAGGTGGGTGGGTTGTGAAGACTTATTCCTGCTGTTCCCAGAGATCACCTGTTACAGGTAAGTAACTGTGCTATCTCCAGGAACAAGCAGGAATGAGTCTTCACATATGGGGACTCCCTAGCTGT
Organism: Ichthyophis bannanicus; assembly: GCA_033557465.1. NCBI lineage: Eukaryota > Metazoa > Chordata > Amphibia > Gymnophiona > Ichthyophiidae > Ichthyophis > Ichthyophis bannanicus. Next base: position 178,635,428 of record CM066043.1, on the reverse strand, counting down.
GGGTGCCAGGGGAGATCCCATAAAATGCGTATCCCTGGAACAGGACGGCATTTCCCAAACTTGGATCCCCGGCATCCCGAGGGATGGGGAGTAGGAGTTGAATAGAGAAGAGCTGTAGAGGAACAGCGAATCTAAAGACTACAGGGAAAAATGAGTCTTTAGAAGGTATGTCAAGTATCATTAAAATATTTAATGAACTAGTACAATATAGAGCTTACCTACTGGATTGTAGGAAGTAGAACTGTGATGGAGTGTACTGTAGATGCAGTAGCGAAATCCTCAAGGTAACTTCACAGCAGTGAGGATGAAGTTCCAAACCTGGAATGGGCAGGTGACCCAGGTGTCAACTGGGGTAGGAGAAGAACGGCAGGTCTTCAATGGAAAGCTTTATGGGAAAAAGCTGAAACTCTTTTAGGTACAGAGTCATTAACATTGAGGACTAAAAGAAGAAGACTGACCGATCTGGAGAATTAGCCCAGTCCTGAAGGGAAGAGGGGGTATGGAAAAAAGCCCCTATTCCCAAGGAGAACAGAAGTGTACTCAAAAGTACTGAAGATGTACACTGTCTTTCCTAGCTGGTAAGAGATAGGAAGACATTGAAGTTTGATACTTCATAGACAGGGAGATCTATAACAAAAATAGAAGCTGTTGACATCACAGCAGTAATTGTGTGTATAACCGCTTACTGAGCCGTATGAGAATAGACAGGTTGACTGTCTGGACCTCTTAAGAAGGTAAAAGCTTTATAGCACACACAGTTAGGGAGATAGTAGGTAATACATAGCGTCCTATGGACATCTCCCAATGGGCATATATATATATATATGGAGGGAGGGAGAGAGAGAGAGAGATACATACATATCTATATATATGTGCATATATGTCTAGATATGTGCGATATATATATAGATGGGCATGACTTATGCCCACACAGATTACAGAAATATGTATGTATAGGACATATACATACATGAATATATGTCTGAGGATACATGCCTGCAACTGAGTCCCACAAAACATTCACATGGGGAATGTGATGGGAAAAGATTCATCTAATAAGGGGGTGAAAACCACCTGAAGATATATAGAGAATCTATTTCTGCGGTGCAGGAATGTAGTTCAGTGGAATAACCAGTATGGTTGCGTGAAAAAACAGAGGATAATAGCAGTCTGGCAAGAGCACGTCAGGAGTACTTTAGGACTCTGACATGTCCAAAGGACAAAAAAACGCATAGACTAAGACAACAGGATGACCCAGCCAAGGGACACAGGGGTATCATGTACACTAAAAGAGTATGCGTAGTCCAAGTGGAGCAGAAAAGCATAATGCCAAACTGTAAGGAAAAAAGGGTAGATTCCTGCAAGATTGGGAACTCCTTGGACATTCACGCAGAAAAAGCTTGTCTTCTGTATCACAACAGGAGACAAGAGGGTATAAAGAACCCATATAGTCATGGAATGATTATATAAGCTTTTTCTACTATATGGAAAAAACCCTCAGCGACAAAGTTCAATGCTCTGTAGCAAGGGCCCATAGTAGAAAGCTTCTCTGAAGATTGCAGAGAGCATTGTGCAGGAGAATTATGAGATAAAACTGACTGAAGTCAGGTGTGTTGCCACATCCTAGGAAAGGATATGGCTAGAAGAAGATAACCTGCAGTGAGTAGTATTATGCAAGATAGTTGAAAGTAGCTTGCAATGAGTATTAAAGTAATCACTGGAACTCCTGCATGCACAGCAACTGAACAAAACAACAGAGGGGATTCTCCTGTATAAAAACAGAGAAAACAGACAAAGGGAGCGGAGATATTCCCGTCCCTGTCTGATGAGTTGTTCAGAGCATGCATTGAAAGATAAGAAAAAGTCTACACTGTAAAGAAAGAGAAGTGTTTCAGTATGGTACCAACTCAAGCAGGGGAAAAACCCTGGAAGAGAGGGGGTTAGAAGGTGACTTACCATATGGTAAGTCAGCTGAAGGAAAATATGTCCATGTGGGGACAGAAACTATCATGGGATAGTTGTAACCTCCCTTCGTAGTAGTAAGAAGGGGAGAATTCTGTAACCCATGGACAAAAGAATCCTAACAGCTTAGCATACTGAAAAAGAAAAAACCAGTGTAGAGTTTGAAGAATAAACTTCTGCTAAAAAGAAGTTAACTGTAGATTGCAACATACAGGAACCTATGGTTGCTGGTTATGATTAGACTGGTTAGAGTCTGGAGACTTCAGACTAAGATGAGATGTCCCTTGCTTGGGTACATCTGGAGGATGGGCAGGAGAAGGGTGAAACCTCCTTTTCTTAGGGAAAGAAGGTTTGGTAGGGCATTTCCTACATCCTGGGGAAAAAGAAGGCTTAGGATGGTTTCCAGAACCAGGGAAGTCAGTGGAGCAATGAGCAACCTGACGTAAAGCCTCTTTATTGAAGAGATTTTCTCCAGTACAAGGAGAATTACCCAGTGTATGTTGTGCCCATCTGCTCAAGTCTGAAGCTTGCAGCCAGGCTTTACGACGTGCTCCAATGGCAATAGCAGAGGATCTGCTAACAGACTCAAAAGAGTCTAGAGAAGCACGAGAAAGAAACCAAGAGATATTCCTGCTATGATTAAGAAGCAAGGAATAGTCAGTGGCCTTAGGCTCTGACAAAAAAGGGGACAAAAGAGATCATTTCTCTGTGACCTCCTGAAGTGTCAGACTCATATAAAAAATATATGAAATAATTCTTGAAGCCAGCATAGAGGTTTGGAAGGTTTGACGTCCAAAGGCATCAAGTGCTTTAGATGCACGACCTGGCGGATAAGAAGAATGCTTCTTCTTGCTTCTTACCTTCCTCATTGCTGATTCCACTACAATGGAATGATGTGGAAGTTGGTTTTTTTGAAACCCCGGAGAGGGAGGCACCTGATACAGAACATTAATGGCTGTAGAAGGTGAAGGAACCTTTAAAGGTGATTCCCACATCCTCAGAAGAAGATCCTGCAAAGAATGATGTAAAGGAAGCATTATATTTTCCTTTTCTGCAGGATCTTGGTTAAGAGTAGAGCCAGGAATAGGAATGGCAAGAAAGGTTGCCATGTCAAGGAGAAATTTCTGAAAAGAAGGATCTCCAATGGGAACTATTCCTGGGTAAGCTGAGGTTGAAGGAGCAGCTTGAGCACCAGAAGACATACTGGACTGGTGCAGAAAAAGAATCTTGCTAGATGGACAGTGATACTGAAAGTTCTGATTCGAGGCAGCTAATACTGCATCGTCAGTGCCCGGTATCGATTCCAAGCTAGGCATAGAAAGGATCGATGGCACCGATGGAACTGCAGGAATCGACATCGATACCGATACCGGTATCGGAGACGGTAATGTCATCGAAGCAATAATCGGGGGCTGCTGAAGCGGTACCGAGGTAGCCCGAGAGCCTTGGTGAATATCCCCGGTACTGCGTAGTCGGAAACGATATGGATCGGTTCTGAAACGCGTCGGTACCAAGTCATCTAGACTGGATATCGATTCTAGACTCGGCATCGAAGGGAGCGAGTCTATCGATGCATGTCTAGAAAGTACCGACGTTGGTGGTGGTATCGGCAATGCCGATACAGGAAAGTCAAGCGGAGTCGTATCGATCGGTTCCGAAGGTACCGAGGACGTCCGAAGACGATGCCTGGTGAAGAGAGGAACACTCGACACCGGCGCCGATGTCGGGGTATCGGTACCGCTCGAAGCCAGTACCAACCCCGAGCATGGCGAAGATACAGGAAAGTCAATCTGAGTCGTATCAATCGGCCCCGAAGGTACCGAGGATACCAGATGACGATCCCAGGTGAAGAGTGGAACACTCGACACCGATGCCGGGGTATCGGTACCGCTCGAAGCCGGTACCAACCCTGAGCATGGCGGAGATATAGGAAAGTCAATCTGAATCGTATCGATCGGCCCCGAAGGTACCGAGGACACCAGATGACGATCCCTGGTGAAGAGTGGAACACTCGACACCGGTGCTGGGTTATCGGTACCGCTCGAAGCGGATACCACCCCTGAGCACAGCTCAGGTATGTTCTGTGAGGGGTGAGCCCCAGGAACAACCTGAAACCCCGTAAATGCTTTGGAGCCCGAAGACTCCCGCCGGGGTTTTATTGCCAATGGGGTCTTGAGGGCGAGGGCGAGGCCGGAGCCGTCATCATGCTGGGCATGAGACTTACCCTTCAAGAATTGGCTAGTCTTAACAGACTGTTTGTGGGTTACCTGATCCTGGAGAGAAGAATAAACCGGTGTCCTCACCTCAGGAGGAAAAACGGCATTGAGGGAAACTCGAAAAAGGGAAGGTCTTCTCCCAATAATACAGCCTGATGGATCAGGGAAAAAAGGGTCAGGACCCAAACAGGTTAGACACCAAGCATTGGAGTCTAAAAAGAAAACTATGTTTCCACATTGAAGGCACTTCTTAGGGGAAGAAGGCTCCATGTTGGAGAGGCCTGGTAGGCCCAAAAAGTTAAAATATCTCTAAGTTTAGAAAAGAAAAGAATAAAGCACCAGCGGTACCGGTATCGGCGGGAAAGACAGCCGCGACCACAAGAAAACAAGAAATAAGAATTTTAAAGAAAAAAAGTTTCTGCGGTGACAGGAGGACGTCCTGTCGGCTCCGCGGAAAAATGAAAACTGAGGAGAGGCAGTGGGAAAGGCGGGAAGTCAGCGCGCAGGCGCTGAGGGATGCTCCCAAAAGCTTTCTGATTGGATGCTGGGGAGCATTCCCGTGCAGGCTCTGTCGGTACCGACGTACCCATATGTGAAGACTCATTCCTGCTTGTTCCTGGAGATAAATAGTTATCTCCAAGTTATAATGCCCTGTTCAATGTCATTTCAGTTGTTCAATGTAAACCGCACTGGTGCAGAATAGCACGGTATATAAGAGAATGTAAATAAATAAACAAAAAATAACCCCATATTTATCTCAAATTTATTTCTCCCTGTTTAAAGTAAAACAAATCTGTTGATATTATGTTATGTTGTTTAATGTAAACTTCTTTGGACAAAGGCGGTATAGAAATACTGTTAAATAAATAAGTGGCAGCGTGGTGCAAATATTTGTGGGTGCATGTGTTGCCTCTTTCTGTGTGTCATGAAGATCGCTGGAGGCTACATACACGTTTTGTAGATGTGTGCGCCATTGGTTCTATAGGGTGCTACATACACACGTGTGTATCTGTGCATGTGTGTGTGTGTGTCATGGTGCCTGTTGATGGAGAGTGTCGGGGGCTGCATGTATGTGTGTTTGTCTGCCATGAGGAGTGTTGGAGAAGGGCTGTATATATTAATATCTGCCGAGGAATGTGTGTGCATGTGAAACAGCACAATTACTGTGTGGCAAAGCAACATATTTCTCCTTCCTTCATTTGCACAGTCATACATATTTGGTTTGTGTGTATGTGTGAGTTCAAAAGGAGATGATAAAGTGTGTCTTGTTATGGTAGTAGGGGCTGTATGAGGAATCTTTATTAGTGCTGTTTATATACATGTCTCTTTCTTCAGATAGTGGGTGTGAGGGGTGCCTGTGTGTACAAGTGGTACAGTGTGAGGGTAGGGTCCCTACCTTTGTTTGCATGGTGTGGGTGCAGGTTTCCTGTGTCTGTTCATGCTTTGTAGGTCAATTGCCTTTGTGTGTGCATGTGTATGCTGTGGGGGTGGTGTGCCTCTGTGTGTATGTTTCTGTGCTGTGGAGTGGGATGCCAACCCTTATAGCCAGCACCCGCTCCCTAACCTTGAGGGTTTGAAGAGGGGTGTGCCTTGAGGTTAAGTTGTAGTTGTGAAGGTCGAATGACAAGGCAGGTATAAAGAATATTTTTTTATAAGGATTTATTTCTCCCGCTCCGTGGTGGAATGGAACAGGCGTAAAGGAATATACTTTTGTAGCCAAAACAAGAACAAAAGGAAAACAGGCTTTTTCCAACACTGTGTTCAAAACTGTGCTTCAACACAGGAGTTCACATTCCTGTCATGTGAGCTTTACTTTGAAATCACTTAAACAAAGAGCAAATAATAAAGTTCATGCACTGTAACTAAGTTATGCTTCAGCTTATTCTTTATTTCCTCATAAGCTCTTCAGGTAAGGAACTTAAAACAGCATGCATTTCAGCATATTATAACGAATGACCACACAAGCTTTGCTTGACTATTCTTTGTCTATGAGACAGGTTGAGCAGTCCATTGGCTGATTCAAATCCACCATTGGTAAGGGATGAACCAATGGCACTTGTGCTTCTGGGCTCTGTACTGATTCAGTTACTTTCTGTCCAGGAACAGTTCGTAGGTCTAGAAAAGCTTTAAACTCTTTCAGGAGTTCTTCAGCCTGCTTGCTATATGGGCTAGGCGGGGAATTAACTCCTTCCTGGGGTGAGTAAAAGCTTGTGGGTTTCTCTTCAGGTAAGCAAACAATGCCGTCTCTTTTACTATGCTCATTCACTGCACTGGAGTTACCCCTCCCCCACTTGTCTCTGTCAGCAAGTGCTGGGTAAGTCAGTTCATTTGCAGATGAAGGATGTTTAGACAGCAATTCAAACTTATGACCTCCTAAAGCCTTCTGGCATATATCTCTAGCGAATATATCTGCTACGTCCTTGTAGCTAGCTTGCTTGCTAATTCTGTCAGCAGTTTGAGGAGGAAAGCAGGGTTTATCTGAATAAGCTTCTGGTTGCAGCCAACTGCCCTCATAAAACCTGGGTTTGCCCTGGGATTTAAAATAAGCATTTACACAGTCTGGCTTCTCATAAAAGCTGTTATCAGAATTAAAGACACCCTGTACCTTGTGTTGAGGAATGCCTGAATGTTCTTTAGCAGTCTGCCATTCTTTCCACGGATCAGCTCTCTGTTCCACAAGCATAGGCTTTATTCCTGGGTCTCTCAGTGCCTCGCCCTTCTCTTGTTCCCAGAAGGTTCTTCTATGCACTGAGTCTCCCTGGTACCTGCTTCTTGGCTTTACAAGCGTTCTCCTGGAATTGCAGCTAGGGAGCGTTTCTCCTTCAAAGTCAAAGGCTCTGGCATCCAAGGCTACTCAGTCTCTAAAGCACACATCTGCTGTGTTTCTCTTCCTCCACTCTTTCTCTTCCTCGTTCTCTTTCCTGTTCCTGTTCCCTTTCTCATTCGGTTTCCTGTTCTGTCTTCCTTCTTCCTGTTTAACAAGCTGTCTCTGCTCTGGGGAACCCGCCTCCTGCTAGGGCGTGCCCAATCAGCAACTCTGCTTCTCCCCTCCCCCGAGGTGAGCTGTGTTAGCTGATTAGCCATGTGCATCTTGTGCTGAGAAGGGAAAATCCTGCCTTTAGCTGCAGTACCCGGACCTTCCACCGGGTCACTATCTGTTTCTATGGCTTCTAGCACTGCTACAGCGTCACACCCTTACAATCATATACCCCTGGCTGCAGACTCTCTCCTGCTGCCTCCCCCTATCGCTATTCTCTTCCCAGCCTCTTTTCCTTTCTCCCTCCCCCTAGCATTCTGATTCCTTGCTCTCCATTCCCTTCCCCCTATCTTTCTTTCCCAAACCCCCTATGCCTTTAAGTTTATCCCTCCTACCTCCTGTGCGTCTCTGGCCCCAGCTCCTCTTCCTTCAAGGCTCTTGGCTGCAATCGCGGCCTTCTTCTCCAGCCTGCGGGCACTGATCATTATTTGGCTGCTGGACGAAATGTTGGCCCTTTTCACTGCCTGCAGGAAAAGACATTCCTGCGGGCACAAGAAAAGAATATCGCAATTGCAGAGAGCAGCACAATGGTGTTCAGTGCCTGGGGGAACAGCCTGTCTGGCAGGTCAAAGAGCAGAACACCACTGTGCTGCAGGCCATGATTTTCTTCTCTTCTTCAGCCCGCAGGACAGGCTGTTCCCATGGGCACTAAACACCATTCTGCTGCTGGTCAGCAATTGCGGCTGCAACTTTGACATTGCGCCCTTGAATACCAGTACCTCCTTACCGGCTAGCGCTGGCCCTGATTGTTAGGATCTATTAGTTGTTTACAGACGCATTTGTTATTAGTGCTGCTACAAATCATTCTACCTCAGTTCTGTATTCTTTCATAATAGTTGTGAGTATGCTATTTTTCTACCATAATAAGTCATAATATATATTGAACCCATTGTTTTTGTTAATCTATTATCAGCGGATGATAAAAAACAAAAGAGTTTAGTGCAAACACCTCCTGGACATAACAAGTGGGCTCAATACATCTCAGCTTAGCTGTCGGCACCATATATGATGGTCGCATCCAAGTGATAGGACTCTATGACCCCTACAAACTGCACCTTACAATGAACATGTGGGAAGATACTGCTCATTGAGTGATAAGATAGATAATGCGGCACAGTTAACACCACCTGACTAGGTGTAGCTAACTGTATCATGTGATCTGCCATACAATTAATATGCAGCAAAGAATTTTTCTCTGTATTAAGTGAATGACAAAATGGTGGAAATATCCCCAACAGTTAATATGGAGGCTTTGTGGTTACCATACCTTAATTTTATCCATTAGACCAGAGCAACTATAAAATCTTACTACACTTTATAAATAGGTTCCAAATACAAAAAAAGTTAATCAAATACAAAATAACCGGGAGGCTTCTTTTACTGAAAAAAATTAAGACGATTTTAATTTGGATTGGCACAGTACAGATTAGATGATGGACCTAGTCCATTATAAACTCACAAAGCAGAAATTCTCATGATTTATAACAACAGTAACATGTATAGGAATATATTTAGTAATACATGCCAATGTGCTGTTAATAAGTGGGCTCTGTTGAAATTAATAAGGTCTGTATGTCAATGCCGCACAGGGCATTTTAGTAAATATGTCCCATAGTAACATGGTGACAATGACGATGGCAGAAAAAGACTAACTATCCAGCATCCCAAGTACTCTGGTCCACACTGCAAGAATATTTTCCAGCTGGCAGCAATAGAAGTCTGACCACAGGCAGGAGAACTTTCCTTATCCAAGTCAGTTTTGGAAGTCTTACTCTTTGGTTTTCCAGCATCTTGGGCAGATAAACATATAAGATCCTTTATTTTAGATGTTCCCAAACTACGGCTCTCGTGGACCAGATGTGGCCCGTAGAGTCCATTTTTCCTTCCTGCCAGCAGTTGAATTTTATCCATGAAGATTGATTTTCTCATACATGGCAAAGGTGGCGAGGCAGGTGATTCCTGAGCTCTATCAGCTAAAGAAGATGATGGTGGCATGACATGGAAAGAAATTTGGCAAACTCCAAGAAGGTCTCTTCATCAGATTCAGCAACCTCCAGTGCACACACCCCTCCCATCCCCTTCAGCTCTGTCAGTGATTTGAAATGTCCTTTGTGGTCTCTCTCTCTTGAAAGGTTGGGGGGTCCTTGCCCTACTTACTTCACCCCATCATCCTTTCCTTCACATCTCTAATGACAAAGCTTTAAAGTGCTACCAATACTCAAATAGTGGCTGCCCAAATGATAGACTTGCTGCAGCAGAAAACAATATCAAAAGAATCTAAAAGGTGACTTTGCTTATCATTTAGGTTATTTTTTTAAATAATATTTTGATTTTGCAGTCATTTCTGAACTGTGATTCTGTGAATGCCAAGATAAGAAGAGTTATAAGCAAAAGGTATGTATGAGCCAGTATCTCAAGTAATGATTAGTATGTATTTAAAAAATTGCAATCAGGAAAAATTACAAAATTTAACACACACCATTCTAATTTTTTTACTAAGCAAAATAATTCAATAAAAACTGCAAATTCGAGCAAGTCCAAAAATGCTCACTAGATGCTGCTCTTGCACTTTGCCAGAGGAGATAGCATCTAACAAGCCCCAGCAAACATTTTAAACTGAAAGAACAACATGGTAAACTGAGCAGAAATGTGTATGGAGAGCTAAGGCGCTAAAACTGGTGTAGCACAGGTGTGTACTTTTTTCACAAAGCTCTTGTTTTTTTACCCACAAACAGCAATCTTAGTGCACAAAGGGGCATTTTACTCAAGTGCACAGGTAGCGGTGGGTTTGTCGCATGCTAAGGGTGCTGCACTAACAAGCATGGGGCCATGTCCTAAAAGTTATATGCTAATCAGTGGTGGCTAACATGATTTGGCAGGGACTGGATGGGCATTGATAACATGTCACACTTAGCATGGGTGCTTTGGGTACACTCTAACTGCGCCTGCTGCCATTAGTATGCATGCATTTAATACCATCTCAATGGGTGGCTTTATGTGCACCTGCATGCTGGTTAGCGCAGTGCTGTGTATTAACATTGTGCTATCAACATGCCCTCAAATATTAGCAAGTCCCCAAATATCAACACCCCTCCAAAATATTAGCATGGACCTTCAAGTTAATTTGTGGCACCTACTGGTACATCTTAGTAAACAAATCCCCCCACACCCCACCCCAATTTTTCTTTAGTTAATTTAGTGCTGGAGCGACTGTGATGCAAAATTATGCTGAGCAATTAGCTATAAACACAGAGTTGTGAGTAACTACGCTTTCTTGTATGAAGCTCATGTAACTGTGATCTCCGGGAACAGCAGGAATCAGTCTTCACATCTTGACGACATCGGCACCGACAGAGCCTGAGCAGGAACGTTCCCCAGCGTCCAATTGGAAAGCTTTTGGGAGCAATCCACTGTGCCTGCATATCTGCCTTTCCAACTCCTCTCTTCAGTTGAGTTTGTAGCTGAGAGGTGTGGGGGGGGTGGGAGGGGAGTATATCCTACAACTCCCAGGGGAGGAGGGCTGGTTGTGAAGACTGGTTCCTGGAGATCACCTGTTACAGGTGAGTAACTACACTATCTCCAGGAACAAGCAGGAATGAAGTCTTCACATATGGGACTCACTAGCTCCCAGGAACCAGGGTGGAATGGGGGGGGGGAGAGGAGTGATCCCCTAGATAAAATGCAGTGGCCAGAGTGAAACGTTTGAGGGCCGTCAGACTTTGTTTCACAAGGGATGGTTATGCAAAGTAGTCTGGTAACTTGAGAAATCTGGGATGGAGGGTAGGAGTTGAGTCTAAGTTCCAAAGAGATGCTGCAGAACAGCCTAGCCAAATACAGCATCCCAGCAGGAGGCTCTGTTGAGAAAATAATGGGCTGCGAAGGTGTGTATTGACGACCAGGTGGCTGCCTGACAGATCTCCTGAATGCTAACTGAACGGATTATGGCTATCGAAGTTGCCATCACCCCAGGGCCGACCCGTCCATTGAGCAAGAATGTTTTTTGCACAGGGCCCCGCGTTTCAGAGGGCCCCGCGCAAAGAACATTCTGCTTTTTTAAAAATTAAATTAAAAAAAAAAAAGCTGGCTGCTGCCGCCGCGGCAGAATGGAGTGTCCCGCGGGGCCCCCTCTGCCCGGCTGAGCCCCTCTGTTACGGCTTTCAGATACGTGAAGGGAGAGTGTCTCCCTTGCGTCTCTGTTAAGCCTGCAGGGGCTGATGGGAAGCAGGGGCTGATGGGAAATTTCCCATCTGCCCCTGCAGGCTTAACAGAGACGCGAGGGAGACATTCTCCCTTCGCATATCTGAAAGCCGGCGCAGAGGGGCTCAGCCGGTCCGGGAGAGCTCAGTCGGGCAGAGGGGGCCCCGCGGGACACTCCATTCTGACGGTGCCGCGGCGGCAGCAGCCAGCTTTTTTTTTTTTTTTTTTTTAAATTTTCCATGAGCCGATGGGGGGGGGTTAGGACTGGTAATGGGCTATGGTGGGGTTAGGACTGATAATGGGTTATGGGGGGGCTAGGACAAGAAATGGGCTGATGGGGAGGGGTTAGGACTTGAGGTGGGCTGATGTGGTTAGGACTGGTAATGGGCTGTGGGCTGATGGGGGGGTTAGGACTGGCAATAGGCTAAGGGGGCTGACTGGAAATCGGCTGATGGGGTTAGGACTGGAAGTGGGCTGATGGGGGTTAGGACTGCTAATGGGTTATAGGGGGGGGGCTTAAACTGAAAATGGGGTGATGGGGTGTTAGGACTGGTAATGGGTTGGGGGTTGCTAGGACTGGAAATGGGCTGAGTGGAAGGGGAGGCTTGAACTGCAAATAGATGATGGGGAGGGGGCTTGGAATGGAAATGGGCTGTGAGGGAAGGGAGCTAGGACTGAAAATGGGCTGATGGAGCAGCTAGGATAGGACTGGAAATGGGCTGTTGGGGGGAACTAAGATTGGAAATGGGCTGTGGTGGGGGCTTGAATTGAAATGGACTCATGGAGGGCTAGAACTGGAAGTAGGCTCATGGGGGGGCTTGGACTGGAATTGGGCTGAGTGGAGGGGAGCTAGGATTTGACATGGACTGATGGTGGGGCTAGGAAATGACTAGAAATGGGCTGATGGGGGGCTAGGATTGGAAATGAGCTGATGAAGGGACTCGGACTGGAAATGGATGGGAGAGCTAGGACTGGAAATGGGCTGATGGGGGCTAGGACTGGAAATGGGCTGATGCAGGGACTAGAAGGGAATGGATGCTGGGTGAGACTGGAACTAGAAGGGAGCTGATGTTGGGGGAGGATTAGAATGGGATGCGGCTGGGAGAGTAAAATGGAGAGGGGAAAAATATTTTGTGTGGGAGGGATGAAAAATCTACAATTGGCCGGGTATTGGGAGAGTAAGTGGGGATTGAGGATGGAGGGGTAAAATTTGTGTGGATGAAATAGGAATGAGGAAAGAGCAAAGGGAGAAAGATTAGTATGTTAAAGCAGATGTGTAGAGAGAGAATGGAAAAAAAAACCTAGAAGAGAGAAGAAAGGACAAATGGACAGCAGACGATGGAGAGTTAGCAGAAAACATGAAGAAACCAGAAGAAAGTGGCTGGAGCAATTGCAACTGAAAAAAAATGCAATCCTTTCCCGCAGTGGAGAAGGAAGGCGTCAGGGGCCTGTCAGTGTCTTGACAGGGTCCTGGAGCAGAAGAATGGAAGCTTCATGTTCTCACTGAGTGGCAAAAAGATCCATGAGTGGGTTTCTCCACCTGTGGAAGATCTGGGCAGCCGCCTCCCAATGCAGCATCCATTTGGGTGGATGGACAATACGGCTTAGCTTATTCGCAAGCACATTGAGCTCTCTTGGGAGATACACCACCCTGAGATGGATGCGGTATGAAAGGGCAAATGTCCAGAGATGAGTCACTTCATCGCAGAGGATACATGATCCTGTCCCCCCCCCCCCCCTTTTTTCACACAGAACATTGCAACCTGGTTATCCGTTCTGAGCAGGACAGATTGGCCGGCAAGGTGGTGTTCAAAAACCCACAGTGCATTTGTAAGAGCTCGTAGCTCAAGGAGATTGACTTGCTGAGTAGATTCCTGTGGTGTCAACAGCCTTTGAGAGGTCAGGTTGTTCAGATGGGCACCCCAACCTAGCTTGAACACATCTATCATGAGTGTGCATTGAGGTGGAAGTATCCTAAAAGGTGATCCAACGAGCAGGTTTTTGGGGAGACACCACCATGGCAGTGAGCTGATTAAGCAAGCGGCAGTGAAGGTCTTGTCTTGGAGACGCCCTGTTGCCTGTATCCACTGAGAAGAGAATGTCCACTGTGCAAGTGAGCATAGGGAACGACATACATGATGGAGGTCATGTGACCCAAGAGACATAGCATTTCTCGAACTGTTACTGGGGTTTGTTGTTGCATGCCCCTTGCTAGCTTGATGAGGCAGCAGCAACGATCCTGAGGAAGGAAGACCTTGGCCTGTATGGTGTCTAGAAGTGCTCCTATGAACTCTAGGTTTTAAGTTGGAGTGAGAAGAGACTTTTGAAAGTTTATGAGAAAGCCCAGATGTTGTAGCACTATTATGGTGCAGTGAAGGGCATTTGTCACTTCCTGGGAGGATTATCCCCTTATCAGCCAATTGTCTAAGTAAGGGAAGATGAATATCCCCCAGATGTGTAGGTAGGCAGCAACCACTGCCATACATTTTGTAAATAACCTTGGGGCAGAAGCAAGGCCAAAGGGGAGAACACAATATTGATAGTGGTCCCTCTGATATATGAAGCGCAGATTCTGTTTGTGGGATCAGTATGTGTGTGTATGCCTCTCAAGTCGAGACAGCAGAGCCAATCATGTCACTGGAGGTACGGTAGAAGAGTTCCAGAAAAAACATCTTGAATTTTTTACTGACCATGAATTTGTTTAGGTCTCTGAGATCTAAAATGGGTCTGAATCCCCCCGTTTTCTTTGGGATTAGAAAGTAAGGGGAGTAAAAGCCCATTCATTCTTCTGAAGAAGGAATTCTTTCTATGACATCCTGTACCAACAAGGTGGTCAACTCTGCGCTGAGGAGAACGCTTTGGATGGGTTGAGAGTGGTATTCCTCTTTAAATCTGGTGGCAAATAAGGTTTGCTGAGTAGATTCCTGTGGTGTCTACAGCCCTTCAGTGGTCAGGTCGTTCAGATGGGCACCCCAACCTAGCTTGGATGCATCTGTCATGAGTGTGCACGGAGGTGGAAGTATCCAAAAAAGGTGACCTGACGAGCAGGTTTTTGAGGAGACACCGCCATGGCAGTGAGGTGGTAAGGTTTGAAAGTAAAGTTAATACCCCCTTTGCTGTTGTGATGAGGTACCACCTGTGGGCAAAAAGGCAGTCTCCTGCTATATGAATGGGCTGGGGTTCCACCAGAGGCAGATTTTCATGCAGAACATTGCCAGCGTCAAAAGCCAGGTGCAGTTTGAGGCTGCGCTGGAGGCTGAGGCTTTGCGACCTTAGGCTTCTTTGGCTGGCGTGGAGCTAGTTGTCTTTGTTGAGGCTGCTGAGGATGGTAGGGAGTAGAAAGTATATAAAGAAGGAATAGTACTTTTTTTTGGGGGGGTAGAAAGTCTTTTTGGGAAATGATTTCTTCTTGGAAGGATCAGCAGTTTTTCTGAAGAGATGTTTCAAGGTGAGATCATCTGTCTCAGTCTCTCGGCTTTTTCTCTCCATCCCTTTCAAAATAGAATATCCCCCATACAGGGAAAGTTGGCTAATTTATCCTGTACCTCATGGATCTAGGTTCGAGGCCTGTAGCCAAACCATCCTGAGAGTCCCAATGCAGACAGAGAATGCCCTACTGGCTGATTCAAAGGCACTGAAAGATGCTCTTGTGAGAAATTTGGATGTATGTTGACTATGTTGGATGAGTACTTGATAAGCGCTCCGTTTGTCATCTGGAATCAAAGGAGTAAAAGCATCCAGATCCCCACTGATGTCTTTGAGGAACATGCCCATATAGACCATGTAGGAGTTGATCTGGGATGCTAACATACATGCCTGGAAACAGCAACTAGCAAAAGCATTGTGTGTTCTCAACTCTCGACCCAGTGGAACCGAAGAGTGGTTCTTAGAACTTTATTTGGCGCATCGCTGATTCCACGACCATTGAATGATGTGGGAGTTGAGGCATCTGGAAACCTGGAGACTCCAGTACTTGATACACTGTATCAGGCTTTTTACTAGTTGGTAATACCTTGAGTGGGGCCTCGCACATTTGGATCAAAACTTGAATGATGTGCTGGAGGTGGAGCCAGCACGGGCTAAGATGGCTGCTTGAATCTCGAGCTCCTCACCCCCTCGCAAGTCAAACCCCCCAGCTGCTGCGAAAAAAGAGATCGGAGCCTCCCCGGTGTGTTGCAGAGTCGGGAGAGATGGCGGGCAGCAAGCCCACGAAATTAGACTACTCTACAGCGGTGGGCGGGGGAGTAAAAAGAGCCAAGGCCGAACTGCCTTCTCCGCAGAAAATGGCACAGATGGGAGAAGACGCGGCAGGCATAAAGGAAGTGCTGGCAGAAATCCGAGCCGTGAAGGACATGGTCGCAGTCAACGGCGAGACTTTGTGCGGAGTACAGGCAGATATCGCCGAGCTGAAGGAGATGCGTGAACAGATGATCATGTTGACGGAGAAGCTGCAAAAGCTAGAAAGCACTGCGATGGCGCACGAGGAATGCTCCAAACAGGTGGGGGTAAACACCAAGAGAATAGTTGCCCTGGAGCATAGCCTGGAAGATTTGAACAACCGAACGCGCAGAAATAACGTGCGGATTATCGGCATCCCTGAGGGGGCTGAGGGAACTGATGTAAGTGCTTTTCTGAACGCATTAATTCCGAAGCTGCTTAAGTTGGAGTTCAGTTACCCTCTGGAGATCGAAAGAGCTCACCGTGTCCCAACGCATCCGGGTCCCAATGTCAAGAGGCCCAGACCGATCATTGTGTGTGTGTTGAGGCACTTTCAAGCGACCCAAATTCTGTCGGCGGCAAGGACACTTCACACTGTGCAGTTTGAAGGTCAGAGCATTGCCTTCTATCCAGATTATCACAAGGCGACAGTCGAGCGCAGGAAGCAGTTGCTGTCTTTCAGGCCGCGGCTCCAGGCCCTGCAAGCCAGGTATGGCCTCTTCGCCCCAGCACGTTTGCGAGTGACCCTGCACAACCAAATGAGGATGTTCGAAGACCCGGTGGTTCTGAGGGAGTACTTGGAAGATCAAGAGGCCTCGGTTATGCGCTGAGAAGTTTCTGACAGTAACCTGGGAACTCTGTTGGGAGAGGCTGGTGAGGCCCTGGACTAATAATATGTTTTAAGTAGCTGTAAGGGTAGCAGTTGCAGAATAATTATCCAACGGGTGGAGCCCGGCTGTGGGTTGCGGGAGGGAATTGGATATGCTTATTATGTTCTGTAACATGTAATTGAGGCTTGGATGGGCTTGTT
Organism: Ichthyophis bannanicus; assembly: GCA_033557465.1. Taxonomy (NCBI): domain Eukaryota; kingdom Metazoa; phylum Chordata; class Amphibia; order Gymnophiona; family Ichthyophiidae; genus Ichthyophis; species Ichthyophis bannanicus. Next base: position 178,618,768 of record CM066043.1, on the reverse strand, counting down.
TCTGATAGGCGGGGGGTGGTGATATTGGTTCTGAGCCAGTTTTGTTATGGATGATAAAGGCGATAAAAGAGAGTGCTTTGTTATGTATGCTCATGCTGTGTGTTAGTGGGGGGGCGGGGACTTAAGGGGGTCATCTGGCACTGGTGGGTCACCCGTTCGATATCCGCTTGCGGATTGTCATGTTGTCTCCTCATGGGTTCTGGGGGGCGGTTTGGGTTGTTGAGTTCCCTATGTGGGTTAAGAGCAGCAGTGAGCTTGGTCCTGTCCAGGAAGAGCAGCTGAGTTCCTTTTTGTTCTTTGCTACAGACAGGCATAGCATCTTGTCCCATGGCGATGCTTAAAGTGTTGTCGCTGAACGTGAAGGGTATAAACAACCTCATTAAGAGGAAAAAAATACTGCAATACTGCAAGGAAGAGCAAGCTGACTTGGTGATGCTGCAAGAAACGCGGCTGTCTGAAGTGGAGACCATGAAGCTTGGCTTGGGCAGCTTCTTAATTGTAGCGCGTTCGGCTGCGCGGCAAGGGAAGAATGGGGTGGTTATCCTGTCCAGGAGGGGTTTATCTCTGGGTATTGAGAGGCAGCGCGCTGATATGGAAGGCAGATGGGCAGCAGGGTTGGTGCAGGCGCATGGAAAAAAGTTGGCCATTATCACTGTCTATGCCCCAACTACAGATGATGTCTCTTTTTTTCAACGGTTGGCTTTTGAGATACAGGAGCTCTCGGGTCACGAGGTAATAGTAGGGGGTGATTTTAACTTGGTGCTGGATCCTCTACTAGATTGTGCTCCCTTCCGGCAGCACAGGTACCAAAGGGCTACTTTGGTCTTACTAGAGATTATGAAAGAGACCGGCTTGGTCGATATCTGGAGGTTGAAACACCCCACAGATAGAGAATATTCTTTCTTTTCTTTGCCTCATAACTCTCACTCTCGACTTGATTTCTTCCTAATCTCTCAGATGCTGTCAGCAGCAGTGGGGAGGGCTGAAATAGCGGCAATGCACATCTCGGACCATGCGGCGGTCTGGTTTACCCTCAGTATAGAGGCAGATCAACTGCCATTGCCGGGATTTTTCTTCAATAGGAGCTTGTTGGAGGACGAAGAGTTCTGTGACTATATGAGACAGAGTATTCAGGAATATTTTGGGGCGAATCTATCTAAAGACACCTCGGATTGGGCATGGTGGGAAGGATTCAAGGCCTTCTCTAGAGCAAAAATAACAAGTTTTAGTATCAAACACCGCAGAGAACAGAAGGCGAGGTTGGCACTGTTGGAGGTGCAGATTAAGGCAGGGGAGCGTTTATTGATTAGCAGGGCTGAGGGCTGGTGTTTTGCTTCGGCTCCAGCGTCTTCGTTACCAGTACAATCAAATACTGAGCAATGAAGCGGTGCAAATTCTATCCCTCCAGCAGGCTAGTTTCTACCTTGAAAGTATTAAGGCAGGTAAGCTGCTAGCCAGCACTCTGAAGCCTCGGGCAAGGAAAACCACCATACCGGTTATAGTCCGAGACAATCAGGAGGCGCTTATGGGTAATGCAGCTATTGCAGAAGAATTTCGGAGATTTTATGAGTTGTTGTACGCCTCGGAAGGGCAAGCCACTCCGGAAGCTTTTGCAGACATGTTTGATTGTATTCAGCACCCCTCTGTATCAGCGCGGCAGAGCAGCAGCTTGGATAGTGATATATCAGCCAAAGAGATATTTGACATCCTGAAAGCGGCAGATAAAGGGAAGGCTGCTGGTCCAGATGGGATTCCAATGGAGTTTTACCAAGTGTTTATGTTGGAGTTGGCCCCTTATATGTTAGAGTTCTTTAATTGTTTGGAGGCTCAATTGCCTAAAACGGGCTCATTTAGCGAAGCGGTGATAGTGGTTCTTGAAAAGCCAGGGAGGGACGTGACGAAAGTGGGAAATTATAGGCCTATATCGTTGATGAATGCCGATTACAAGGTTTTTTCAGCCATTTTGACTAGAAGAATGGCAAAGGTGGTGCCGGAGCTGGTCCATGTGGACCAGTGTGGTTTTGTCTCTGGGCGTGCAACTTCTGATAATGCGCGCTTGTTGTTGAACCTATTCTCGGTAATGGAATCGCGGGAAGAACCGATGCTGGGCCTTTCGCTTGACGCCGAAAAGGCTTTTGATCGGCTAGAATGGAGCTTTCTGATGCTTGCGCTGCAATGGTTTGGCTTTGGCGAGCGGTTTATCCGTTTTATCCAGATTTTATACTCCTGCCCTACAGCTAAAGTGTTGGCGAATGGTATCCTATCTGCTCCCCTTCCTCTGTACAGGGGGACGAGGCAAGGGTGCTCACTCTCCCCACTGCTGTTCAATCTAGCCCTGGAACCATTGTTACTGAAGATTAGGCAGTCTCAGGATATTAAGGGGATCTTGATCAGTGACTTGGAAGTTAAGGTATCCGCTTTTGCGGACGACCTTCTTCTTTTTGTGCATCCTCAGTCGGTGGAGGGCCTGTTAACCATGATTGATAGTTATTCGAGGCTATCGGGCTATAGAGTCAACTGGACGAAGTCTCTGGCTTTCCCTTTGAACAAACAGATGAGCAAAGCATTGGTAGAGCCTTGTGCTTTTGTTTGGCAGCCTAAGGATGTCAAGTATTTGGGGGTGAGGTTTTGTACTGAGATAGAGGAAACTATTCATCTTAATGTCAAGGGTATAGAGGAATTGGTTAAATCTTTTACTGAGCAGTGGTCCCCCCCCTCCATCTCTCATGGTGGGGCAGATTAGAGTCCATCAAGATGGTATTGGTCCCTAAGATTAACTACCTGTTAGAGATGCTCCCGTTGAAGTTCCCAGAGAAGTTCTATCATTCGATCGAGCGCCAACTGTCTGGATTCCTATGGCAGAACAAAACGCCCAGGATAGCTCTCAGGAAGTTGAAGGCAGCGAGGAATAGGGGTGGGGTACAGTTCCCCGATTTCTTCAAATATCACCATGTGTTCCGAATCAAGCAAGGTGCGTTATGGCTAGCGCCGGAGAGCAGGGGCGAAAAGCCGACTTGGCTAGAGGTGGAAGAGCGGATAGCTGCCCCTTTGGCTACGGAGTGGCTGGTAGGCATGACGCTTCCCGAAACCTTCCAAGCGGGAAGGATTGTACGGGACACACAGGAATCTGTGTGTGTGATGAGCCGGGTGATTGAAGAGGCGAGCTCTTCGCTGGGCCGGATGCCTATTTGGTATAACCCACGTTTTAGGATAGGCCATAAGGTAGTCAAGCTGGAAGGAATGGCAGGAGAAAGGTGTCTGGACTATAGGTCAATTGGTGGCGGATAAGAAATGGAAGAGCTTTGGTGATTTGCAGCGAGAGTTTGGGCTAGGTGGAAACCAGTATTTCCGGTGGCTGCAATTGCACCATTGTCTGGTGCGCGCTGGAATAGTGGCTGCTGAAGTGATAGCGGATTGGAAGCTTCGAACGCTGCTAGAGCAGCATGCGGGGCTGCGGGGTGCTTCTTCCAAGTTGTATGCTATAATGAGGGAGGGGTCTTCTGCTGGGTTGGCGGGCTTGGAGAAGGCGTGGGAGCATGATCTGGGGGCTCCTGTATCTCAGGCTGCTTGGGAAGCGATCTGGGGGCCCGTGAGCAGAGTGGTCCAGGGGGCCTCGATACGGCAGACTCTTTTTTTCCTTGTGCATAGAGCCTTTATAACCCCGACGAGACTCAGTAAATGGGATGTGGGCCAGGCAAGCAAGTGCTGGTCCTGTAGTATTGCTCGGGGAATCTCAAGCACATGTTGTATGCTTGCCCTCATGTTCAGACATTTTGGCAGTCAGTATGGGACAAGATGCTGAGAGTTTTAGCCATTCAGGGGCAGATGTCGTGGCAGACAGTCTTTTTGAGGTCTCAGGATAAAACTTTGAAGATACCTAAAGAAAAGGCTTTCCTGTTTGACTTTATGATGGCTGTAGCAATCAAGTTGGTATTGAGCTGCTGGAAGGACTCATCTCAATTATGCGAGGCCCAGTGGTGTAACTTGGTTAGCCTCTATGAGGGCTACGAGAAGGGACAAGAGATAAGGAATAGGCAGAAGATGAAGACTGGGTTTGGTAGAGTTTTGGACGTGGGCTGCAGGGGTAGGAGGGGGATGGTTAACAAGTGGAGATGTCTGGATGAGTTTGCAGCTTGAGCAAGGGTTTGTTAAATTGCTTGGCAAAGGGAACCAAGTTGAGCTGCGTGGTGCAGATGAGCGAGATGGATGCAAGCTGCTCAGTGCATAGCACCAGATACCCATGGGGAGACGAGGGAGGTTGGGGGGAGGGAAGGAAGGCCAGGGGAGGGTTGATGTGGCAGGGGGGGTGTGAGAGGAGGGGCAGGGGAGGGTGGTTGGGTTGTTGACTGTGATGTTTTGGTGTTTGGTATATGGTGTTGAAATTCTAAATAAAAATATTAAAAAAAAAAAAAAAAAACTTGAATGATGTGATGCACCAGCAGGTTAGTTGCTTCTTTAGGTGTCGGAGAGTATTGGAGAATTTCCAGTTCCTCTGCCCTCAGTTCTTTTTCGAATGATACAGTGATGGAAAGATCCTTTGCCATGTCGCGAATGAATTCCTAGGAGGACATGTCCACTGGAGGGGACAGGCGCCGCTTGTGAGGTGGTGATGGGTCTGAAGGGATATCAGGAAGGTCCCGGGAATCAAGCGATTCTTGCTCATATTCAGCTGAGGTGGAGTCTGAGTCTGGGAGGATGTCTAAGTATTGACAGTCCTTGGATGTGGCTCAATGTTGATGTCGACATCTGTATCCAGTGGTTTGTCAGCTTCAGGCTGCTGAGTGACACCGGCATTGATCGGTGCCTGAGAAGGCATCAATGTTGATGCTGAAGGTTCTGGTGGCATCAATTCCAGTACCTGTACCGGTGGTTGTGTCTCTGGCTGGAGGCTGGATGCCGACAGCTGCAGTCTCAGTGCTCTCGATGATATCAATGCTGCCAGGAGTGCTACCAAACTTCTTTCAATAGTCAACAAGTGCTGATCTAAGGAAACTGCCGATGCCTAGATAGATGCAGCAACGAAGCTTTGGACCACCATTCCAGAGCATGGCACCGGTAACTCTCTGGAGGTTGATGCCTCGGTGAGCATTCCGGAGTCCCACCTGTGCTTTGAAGGAAGGATCCTCCCACCGGGGTTGTTTGGCTGGCCAGACAGGAACAGAGGCACCACATAGAGAGTCTTGAGGCTTATGAGACTTCACTGTGGTATATATATCAAACTCAAAGGCCGATATCAATGATTTGGACATAGCCTTGTGTTTGGGCTTCAGGGATACCTGTGACCCATACAAAGAAGTGGAGGCCTTCGATGATGTGGAAGCCACCAAAACAGAGTCTGAGGCAAAGTTCCAAATCGTCTGGCTCTGTTTTGTAGGTCTCTCTTGGTCATTTGTTGACAGAGAGGGCAGGTTGTGGGTTGGTGCTTGGGCCCCAAAAATTTGAGGCACCAGTCATGTTTGTCTATGAATGAAAATTGTGGCCAAGCACTCTACAGTTTTTAAAATTATTACGTGGTTTATCCATGCTTTACTGGTGAATTACTGTTTGCAGTAAAGGTTGGTAGGCCTAAACTGGCGGTAAAAACTGCAGTGGAAAATAAAAAAGGAAAGGAAAGAAATTAAAAAATAGAAATGGGATCAGTAGTAGCAATGATGGTACCAGTGTAGAAGGGAAGGCAGAAGCACAACTATAGAAGAAATGATACATTTTCAGTGGTGACAGGAACAAAGTGACCTGATGGCTCCGTGGAAAACAAAGAACTGATGAGAGGAGTTGGGAAGGCGGGAAGGCAGATGCGCAGGTGCAGTGGATTGCTACTAGTACTACTGAGCATTTCTATAGCGCTACAAGTCATACGCAGCACTGCACAGACATGTAAGAGACAGTCCCTGCTCAGAGCTTACAATCTAGCCAACTCCCAAAGCTTTCCAATTGGAGGCTGGGGAGCGTTCCCACGTGGGTTCCATTGGTGCCGACGTCACCCATATGTGAGGACTGCATCCTACTTGTTCCTGGATATGCACTTTGCAAATGCTATATCACAGATATTTTAACTATACTTCAGAGAGCATTTTGCAATAATATCTGGAGAACAACTACTTTTACCTTACACAGCATTTAAGCAGTTACATATTCTGGGGGGTATAAGATCCCAGATGCTGAGGCTTCAATGGAAGAGGCTAACTTGGATTTAGTGGCAGTTACAGAGACATAGTTCACAGAAAACCATGACTGGGATGTAATTATACCAGGCTATACAGGAAGGACAGAGTAGGAAGAAGGGGGGTGGCACTGTATGTTAAAAATAATACTAAAGCTATAGAATTGCAGGGCTTAAAGGAAGAGAGGAGGCACTGCGAGTTAAACTAGAAAGAGGGAAAGAGAAATCCATTTGCATTGGAGTTATATACAGATCCCCTCAAAGGGGGCAGAAGAAGAGGAGTGGCCTAGTGGTTGGGGCAGGTTACCTCAGGCTGGAAGGTTGGGGGGGTTCAAATCCCATTAGAGGAGAGCAACTTTGGGCCGGAAGGACTGGGATTTCTAGTCCCACAGGTGCTCCTTGTGGTCTTGGGCAAGTCACTTAACCCTCCATTGCCCATGTTCCCTGTAAGTATTAGTGTATGTGTCTCATAGCCCCTCGTGTTAAAATGTATCCCCAAATTGTGTTGTGACCACTTTGATTGAAGGATAAGGTGGTATACAAAACTGTCTAAATAAATAAAATAATAGAAGACATACACAGTACTGCCATGAAAGGAGAAGTACCACTGATAGGCGATTTCAATATGCCGGATGTGGACTGGCACATCCCTGCTGCAGCACCATCTAGAAGTAAGGAGATCCTGGATTCTGTACAGGGAAAACTATTCAGGCAATTGGTAACAGACCCCACAGGTGATGGGGCCATAGTAGACTTAGTGCTTACCAATGTGGAAATTGTTTCTGAAGATCAACTCACCTCCAGTGATCACCAGATGGTATGCTTCAGTATTAGTACTAGGGTTGATAAAATCCATTCGGAAGCAAGGGTCTTAGATTTTAGGAAACTAACTTAGCAAAGATGGGACAATACCTTATAGAGTCATTAATGGGATGGGAACAGCTGGAGGATGTAGAAAAACAGTGGGCAAAACTGAAAGGGAATAATTTAAAGGCAGCAAACCTTTCTGTTACAAAGGTAAATAACTGTAAAAGGAAAAGGAGGCTGCTATGGTTCTCAAAAGAAGTAGCTGAGAAGGTGAAGAAAAAGAGGGAGGCCTTCATGAAATACAAGAGATCACAGAGAGAGGAAGCCAGGTATCTATATCTGGAAAAACTTAGCTAGCTAAGTAGTGAGGAAAGCAAAAAGTACAAAAAGAAGAAGAAATAGCCAATGCAATAAAATGCAGGGATAAGACATTTTTCAGATATGTTAGTGAGAAGAGGAAGGGCAAAAGTGGTTTTATCAGATTCAAGGGTGAAGGGGAAGAATATGCAGAAAATGATGAGGATAAAACAGAATTGCTTAACAAATATTTCAGTTCTGTGTTCACAGATGAACGGCCTGGAGCAGGACCTCAGAAAACACACACAAATAGAAACAGAAGCGACAGCATTCTCGAACAATTTTCAGAAGACTGTGTTAGAGAGGAACTAGCTAAACTAAAAACAGACAAAGCCATGGATCCAGATGGAATACATCCAAGAATACTGAGGGAACTTGGGGACATTCTAGCAGCTCCACTTTCTAACCTATACAATGCCTCTTCGAAGTCAGGAGTGAGGCACATGTGGCCCCTTTACACAGAAGCAGAGGTAAGGAAGACATTGAGAACTACAGGTCAGTTAGTCTAACCTCTGTGGTTAGTAAACGGAAAGGCTACTAAAAGGACAGAATAGTGAGGTTTCTGGAGTCGAATGAATTGTAGGATGTGAGACAGCATGGATTCACCAGAGGCAGGTCTTGTCTGACAAATCTGATAGATTTATTTGACTGGGTGACCAGGGAGTTGGACTGAGGGAGAGCCCTAGATATGGTGTATTTAGATTTCAGTAAAGCCTTTGACACCATTCCACACAGACAACTTATAAACAAACTGAGTGCCCTAGGGATGGACCCTAAAGTTACTGATTGGGTTAGAAATTGGTTGGGTGGCAGGTGACATAGGGTACAGGTAACTGGAGTGCACTCTGAGGAGAAAGAGGTTACCAGAGGTGTGCTGCAGGGATCTGTCCTTGGTCCGATTCTGTTTAACATCTTTGTTGGTGATATTGCGGAAGGACTGTTGGGTAAGGTTTGCTTGTTTGCAGATGATACCAAAATCTGCAATAGAGGAAGGAGTCAACAACATGAGGGATCTAGCTAACTCAAAGACAGGTCTAGATTATGGCAGCTGAAATTTAATGCTAAAAAATGCAGGGTCATGCATTTGGGCTGCAAAAATCCAAAGGAGCTGTACAGTGTAGGGGGCGAGGTACTTGTCCACAAAAGAAAAGCAGGACCTGGGCGTAATTATGTTTGCTGATCTTAAAATAGCTAAACAGGTAGAAAAGGCGAATGCGAAGCCAGAAGGATGCTTGGGTATATAAAGAGAGGAATGGCCAGCACAAAAAAAAGGGAGGTGATAATGCCTCTGTATAAGTCTCTGGTGTGACCTCATTTGGAGTATTATGTACAATTCTGGAGACTGCACCTTCAGAAGAATATAGGCAGGTTGGAGTCGGTGCAGAGGGTGGCTACTAAAATGGTTAGTAGTCTTTGTTATGAAGCATATGAGGACAGACCTAAAGATCTTAATATGAAGAAAGGATGGATAGGGGCAATACGATAGAGACATTTAAATACCTCCATGGCATAAATGCACAGGAGGGTCTCTTTCAATTGAAGGCAAGCTCTGCTATGAGGGGACATACAATGAGAGGGAAAGGGGATAGACTCAGGAGTAATATGCGGAAATATTTCTTTACGGAAAGAGTGGTAAATGCGTGGAATAGTCTCCCAGTGGAGGTGGTGGACAAGAGGACAGTATTTATATTCAAAAAAGCATGGGACAAATACAGAGGATCTCTAAAGGTAAAAGGAGGTCTATTGTAGCTGATATGGAAGGGCAGACTAGATAGGTCATGTGGTCTTTTTCTGCTGTCATGTTTCTATTATCAAATTCAACAGTTGTTGTTACAAACTTACAGAGCTAAACTAATCTGTACTAATTTTGTAGGGCAGAGTTCCATTGGTCCTGAAGGAAGCAGCTGCCTTCCTGGGTTGAGACAGCCTTGCAGAAGGCACAGTAATACATGAGCCTTGAAGTCCACACAGGTACCTTCTCTAGTTGTGACTGTAGGACAAGAAGATGGATGCTTTTATATCTAGAGAATGCTACGAGGCAGGAATTCTTACAGTAGAGGTCCTTAGGAGGTGTTGATTGGAAACTGGATTGTTGTTGTTAAGTGCCGTCGAGTCGGAGTCGACTCATGGCGACCCTCTGGATAGCTATCCTAAATTGTGTTCGATCTTCAGTCAGGCGGCTCATTGTTGACAGACTGGTACCCGTAGCTGCTGTTATTGTATCGATCCATCTCATTGCTGGCCTTCCTCTTTTGCGTTGACCTTCTATCTTGCCAAGCATGATGTCTTTCTCTAATGATCTCTCTCTCCGCATGATGTGTCCAAAGTATGAAAGTCGAAGTCTTGTCATCTGAGCTTCTAAAGAAAGCTTAGGTTTGATCTCCTCTAGTACAGACTGGTTTGTTCTTCGGGCAGTCCATGGTATACACAGTATTCGCCGCCAGCACCATAATTCAAAGGCATCAATTTTCTTCCTGTCTATCTTTTTCACTGTCCAGCTTTCACATCCATATGATGTTATTGAAAATACCATGGCTTGAACAAGTCGTATCTTTGTATGGAGAGAGACATCTCTGCTCTTGAGAATCTTATCTAGGTCTTTCATAGCCATTCTGCCAAGAGCAATGTGTCGTCTGATTTCTTGACTGCTTGTTGCTTCTTTATTAGTTGATCCAAGTAGGTTAAAGTTATTCACGATTTCAATTTCTTCTCCTTCGACGATGAACCTGTTGATTATGCCAGTTGTCATGATCTTTGTCTTCTTTACATTAAGGTGCAGGCCCATTTTGAGACTATGTTCTTTGATTGTGAGAAGCAAATGTTTCAGATCATCTTCACTTTCCGCCAGTAATGTGGTATCATCAGCATAGCGAAGGTTGTTGATGAGTCTTCCACCAATCTTCACACCTCTGTTGTCTTCATACAATCCTGCTTCTCTGATGATTTGTTCTGCATATAAATTAAATAGGTAGGGGGAAAGTATGCAGCCTTGTCTTACACCTTTGCTTATTTTAAACCATTCTGTTTCTCCTTGTACCGTTCGAACTGTTGCTTCTTGATCAATGTACAGATTGTGCAAAAGAACGATCAGGTGTTCTGGTATACCCATGCTTCTTAAAGTGGCCCAGAGTTTCTCATGGTTTACACAGTCAAAAGCTTTGCTATAGTCGATAAAGCACAAATAGATATCCTTTTGGTATTCTTTAGTCTTTTCAAGGATCCATCTCACATCCGCAATGATGTCTCTCGTTCCTCGCCCTTTTCTGAACCCTGCTTGCACTTCAGGTAGTTCTCGTTCCAGGTATGATTGTAGTCTCTTTTGAATAATCTTCAGTAGAATTTTGCTGGCATGTGGGATCAGAGCGATTGTGCGATAATTTCCAGTCAGTTGGATCACCTTTCTTTAGTACTGGTATAAACACAGATCTTTTCCAGTCAGTTGGCCATGATGCTGTCTTCCATATTTCTTGGCAGAGCCTTGTAAGTACGGTAACAGCTGCATCAGATTGCTGTAATACTTCTATGGGAATGCAATCAATGCCTGGTGCTTTCTTCTTTGATAAGGCTTTCAATGCTGCTTCAACTTCTTCTTTCATCACCAATGGTTCCAGATCACAAGGTACAGGTTGAAACAGCTGTTGGTCCACTTGATCTTTAGCATATAAAAACTCTGTATATTCCTTCCATCTTTTCTTGATCTTCTCAGCATCATTCAACATAGAACCTTGAGCATCTTGTAACATTCCAATTCGAGGCTGGAACTTTTTCTTTAACTCTCGTAGCTTTAGGAAAGCTGATCTTGTTCTTCCTCTAATAGTTTCTGCTTCTATTTCCTTGCATGCGTCATTGTAGTACTTTTCCTTGTCCTGTCTTGCTGCACGTTGGAAATCTCTGTTGAGTTCTGTGATTGTCTTTCTTTCTCCTCTGGCTTTAGCTTCTCTGCGTTTCTGGGCAATTTTCAGAGTTTCTTCCGTCATCCATTTTGGCCGTTTTTTATTTTTTACCTTCTGTAGAGGACTTCTCGCTTTCTTCCAACACAACCTTCTTGATGTCATTCCATAACTCTTCTGGAACTCTATCATTTGTATCTAAAGCAGCAAATCGATTTTGCAGGCAGTCTTTAAATTCCAGTGGTATATTCTCAAGGTCATATTTTGCTGCATTCATGAGTGGTTTGCTCTTTTTCAGCTTTAGCTTGAGTTTGCATACTAGTAGTTGATGATCTGTACCACAGTCAGCTCCAGGTTTTGTCTTTGTTGATGTTATAGAGCTTTTCCATCGTTGACTTCCACAGATGTAGTCAATTTGATTTTTATACAATCCATTGGGTGAAGTCCATGTGTACAGTCTCCGCTTGTGTTGCTGGAAGAAGGTGTTCGAGATGAATAGATCGTTGGTCTTGCAGAATTCTATCAGTCTTTCTCCAGCTTCATTTCTGTTGCCAAGTCCATATTTTCCAACTACTTTGTCTTCTTCTTTGTTGCCAACCTTTGCGTTCCAATCACCCATGACTATCAGGATATCCTGTTTGCATGTTCTGTCAATTTCAGCTTGTACTTGTTCATAGAACTCTTCAATTTCATTCTCTTCTGCAGCTGTTGTTGGGGCATATACTTGAATTATAGTTGTGTTAATAGGCATTCCTCGTAGACGAATAGAGATTAAGCGTTCGCTGACTGCATTGTATTTCATTACAGTTCTTGCAAGTTTCTTCTTTATTATAAATGCAACACCATTTCTTCTTTGTCTTTCATTTCCAGCATAGTAGACCATGTGATCATCTGATGCAAAGTGCCCGATGCCAGTCCATTTCAGTTCGCTGACACCCAACAGATCAAGTTGTACACGTTCCATTTCATTCTTGACCACCTCCAACTTCCCTTGGCTCATGCTTCGTACGTTCCATGTTCCAATGTGTAAGACATCTTTACAGCTTCTGACTCTCATTTCATGCGCAGCTACATCAGCAGTCAGACGTCCCGAGGGCTTTGATCCAACCACATCATAAATGCTGGCTTTACTCTGAAAGGTCTTCAGCTCTTCCCCAGTAGCTAGTTGAGTGCCTTCCAACCTGGGGGTCTCATCTTCTAGCACTACAGCACAATTTATTTTGTTGTAACTATCCATTGGGTTTTCATGGCAAGATACAGAAGTAGATTGCTGGGCCTTTCTTCCGCGCAGTTTAAGTTTGGTGTTGTTGCCGTTGTCACAGAAATGTGATCCTCCGCCGTCAACACTATCCCATTCTGCTGCAGCCCAGATTTATTAAATACAATTAGAAGTGTAAAGGTACATTTTACAAATAACATCCAAGCTAGAACATCTGGGAAAAAAAGCAGGCAGGTCCAAGTTCAGGCACGATGTCAAAAAGATGGATGTGTCCATATGGACATGCCTGGAATAGTATTCATGACCAGGGACATATAGGAATAGCCTAATGGTTATAGCAGTGGCTAGGATCAGGGAAGCCAGGGTTCAGATCTCACTGCTGCTATCACTGTCATCATGGAGGTTACCGAGAATGGTGGAGTGCCATTTTCTCTACACCTTCTGGATGTTTTATGGCCAAAATAAGCACTTTCCTGATGCCTATTTGTGTCTGGAGCAGGTCTAATCTTGGATGGGGTCACAGACATCTCGATGTTTCTGAAATCATTGCGCAGGAACATCCAAGTCCATTGCACCATCCCAGACACAACTCTACCACGTTACCCCCCTCCCCAGTCTACTTGGCCATCCCCGCACCAGAGATGTCTTTGAAAAATGTTTACATACACTTTTTGGACATCCAAATCCCGACTAAGGCTTTTAAAATGATCCCCTTAGTTATTGGAACTGTTATAACTATTGTGAATCAAATAGTAACATCATAGCAAATCTATGATGTGTTGGTGTTAAAGGTTACTTTAAACATTCATAAAGCACTACAAGGCATATGCAGCGCTGTACAGAGAGACAGTCCGTACTCGTCAGAGCTTACAATCTTATCAAGTGAAGGGAAAAAAATGAATCCCCCCTTCAGGTACTTTTGTTACAGGTTGAATCCATCTTAGGCCTGAGCTATAGACGTCAGCACAAGAAACAGCTTGCTCTTTCACACTGAAACTGCAAAATTAGCAAGATTGAGCAATGAAATGAGCTAATATCCTGTCCCAGAGAGCTGACACAATGAGAGGCTCTAAAAACTACACAGCTAATGAAAAGCTGTCACCTGGGCCTCTTGAATAAACAAAGGGGAACAGAACGAAGAACTTAATCTACAGGGAACAGTCAGCACACAGCGACAAGGACTGCCGTGAGAATGGAGAGACAGGATGCTACAGAGAAAACAGAGGGTAAAGGATTGGGAAGCAGATTTGCTTAAGATAATGGAGAATAAGAAACAGAAAGGAAATCTATTTATCAGCAATTTGAGCCTGAAAATGAATATAAATATAGAGAAGAAATTCTAATAAGCAGACAGACGTTAGCTGACCTCATTGGAGTAAGGCTGTCTCTGTCTCCAGGACCTTTTTACACTTAAGTCAGGTGCTTTGCTTGTTATAGATGTATCGATGCTATGGATTGATATTGAAATTTGTACCTTATAAATCAAAAGTAAAGCTTGTGATGTTACAGACCTGACAAGATAAAAAAAAAAAAAAGTTTCCATGCTTTTATGGTGGCACGAGCAATTTGTTTAAGGTCCTGTATGTATGTTGGGGTTGAACACAAACAGTCAAACAAAAATAGAAAATCCCCAAATAATCTTAGGGGAAGCCCAGAAAAACCCCAACACAAGACAGACAAAAGATAGGAATAAGGATAGAATACAGAAGGGTAAGGAGACAGAAGGAAATAGGGGATCAGGATCCAAAAGCAGTCTTAAAGAGGTAAGCCTTTAGCATAGATTTGAGAAGGGGCAGAGATGAAGCCTGATGTACAGACTCAGGAAGTCTGTTCCAGGCATAAGGAGCAGCAAGGTGAAAGGCTTCTATCATGTCATGAACCCAATGTCTTGGTGCAATCCATTATCTTTATTTTTGACACATTTTTCCTCCTCTGTGGTCTCTGCACCTTCCTCTTCAAATGATCTGGGTGGTTGGGGCAGCAAAGACCATTAAGGTGGAAAAAAAAAAGAGGCAAAAATAACCACCAACACTCACTCTCCAAGTGCAGCAATGAGCAAAGTATGATTTCACAATGACTTTCTATTTGAATGTGGTACCCACTCACCTTATAATACAACAAGACAAAAAAAGCAAAGATAGAACAGTAAATATAGTAAATGAAAATGACAGACAAAATTAGAAAATGTAGGCGCAGGATAAAAAGCATATAATATAATATTTTTCTATAAAGGCAAGGCACATAGAAGACTCAAACACAAACACACACAGAGCAATTACAGAAAAGGACAGATCCCAAGGACCAAGGCACATTAGGGTTGATCAAAGGAGCATAAGATAAAAGAGTTGAAAAAACAAGCTTGGGAGCAAAGGACACAAAGGAAAAGTCCTTCGGATCCAATGGTCCTGCTGTACTGCTCCAAGCTCAAGGCAGGATTTAAATCTCCCATTATCACTTCTGGTGGTGGTAATAGAGCAGGGGTCCCCAAAACAAGTGCTTCAAAATATTAATTACATTGGCATATTGCGGGCTGATCCTTAGTCTGCTGTAAAATCAAGATCAATTTATGATGCCAATTGTAAATTGCTATGTTCCAGGGCTGAGATTTAGGCTATGGTACTGATTAGAGACTTACAGCTAGTGAAACACCTATGTTCTTATTATTTTGTTTTGTGTTTTCATTTTATGTTACTGTTTTTATTTGCTGTTATTTGTGCATATGTATTTTATTATTTTTATGATGTAGGGATTAGGTTTTAATTTTGCTTTATTTACTGTTTTCACATTCTATACATCTTACTGATTTTAGTTGTTTTATTATATTATTATAATTTATGTTTCTTAAATTGATTTTTAACTGTTTTATTATATATGTTACATTGTAATTCACTTAGAATTTTATTTAATGCAAGCTATAAATAAACTTTGGGGCATGTTTACTAAACTGCGGTAATGTGATTCACGTTAGGATCCGCAGTAGAAACAGAAATCCCAAATAAGGACATGGGCGGTACATCGTTACCGATAACGCGCGTTACAAGGCGTCATAAATTAACGAGCGTTACAAAGTGCCGTGTAAAGCACCACGCAAGGCGCCCTGTATGGCGCCCATAAGGCATTTGATAAGCTATCTAGCAAGGTGTCGAGAGCTGTAGCACAATGGTTAATACATTGACTGATGGTGCAGGGGATGTGAGTTCAATCCCCCTGTGGGTCCAATGAGTAAAGCTGGCTGAGACATTAGCTTTTACTTTAAATCAGTGCTGTCTGAAGCATATTGTTGTGTAAAGTTAATTAGTGCTGCCAGCAAACACACCCTCACAGGGCCGTAACCTAAGGTGCCGCATAAGGCGCCCTATAAGGTACTCCAGAGGGCACATTATTAAGTGCACTGTCCACCAAGACAACCTATAATGTTCTCTATGGAACACCCCATAAGATGCCTTATAGGGCGCCTTACAGGGCACTCTATAGGGTGCCTGATGAGGCACCGTAAGGAGACAGCCCTGTGAGGGTGTTTTTGCTGGCAGAACCAATTTAAAGTAAAAAAGGAAAATGCCGCAGACAGCCCTACCAAATGAACCCACTGTGGGATCAAACCCATGACCTCTGGCCCCACCAACAGTGAAGTAACTAGTGGACTACAGCTCTATAGCTGCTACTACATGCCAGCCTGGCTACAGAGGGACTGCAGGTCACCAGACAAGCCGTCTGCTGTGGTTACCAGGATAGGGTTGAACTACCCATACCCATGATGCACTGCACATGCAGATCAGCAGTCTACAGATGATCACAAGATGCAGAATGCACCCCCCCCCCCAGCACCTCGGCCTGGTAGGGGGTACTAACCATGTGCACCCCCACAGCACCTCAGCCTGGTAGGGGGTACCGACTGTGTGTGTTACTGGCACAGAGTAGCTACAGACCGTCACAGTGTGCGTGTCCTGTGCTCACCCTGAGGGTGAGGTGGGGTGCCCAGCACAATTTCCGCAGCACCTGGCTTTGCTGAGATAGGCTGTGCTGCAGGTTTCCATCAGTGGCAATGTGTGATAGGTGGTCTGTGCAGACACCCCTAGGATATGCCTGTGTCCATCTGTATTTCACATCTAGCCCTTGTGGACTATGATGCACCCAGAATAGTGCATACCCTGTGTGGGTGCCATGGTCACATGATTTAGGTGGAGGTGGTGTTTGGACCCACAGGCGGATTACGTACCCCCCCAACCCACCCTCTGTGGCTCAGGGTTGGGGACGGAATCTCCCACCAACAGATCCACAATGTACCCCCCTGCAATGGTGACAGTAGAGGGGACCATCAACCACAGTCCAGCTGGGGGACGGACACCCTACAGGGCAGTCAATGCAGATCTGTACACATCCATAAATAGGGTAATGGCAGACAGACAGTAGGCCTGGAAATGCACAGCTGCCCCCCACCACCATCTCACATTCTCCAGCAGCAAGCACAGTGAGTCACCAGCCGCTGCACCCTGCAAGGTGTTCCAGCCACACACATACTAACTGCAGACAGTCTGCTAGCTAGTCCATAGTGCTTGTTCCTGGAGGGGATATGAGCACACCCACCAAGCAGATACGTCAGTGAGTGAGCCCCAGAAAACAGAACCCATACATATCACTTATAAGAACACTGTATAGCACTATGGGGGAACCCAGCCATGCCGTGGTCACTGCACAGTCAGGGTGAGAGTGACCTCCCAGCAGGACATGCTGTGGCCACCCTGTCCGTGCAGGTGGTGGCCGGGCTTGACAATGTCCCAGCCATTGCCCTAAGCTATGTACAGATGAATCCAGGCCAGGCCACCCTATCCAGGCTATTCCCATGGTACCTTCCTTCTCATTATGCACATTGGCAGGCCAATACAGGCAACAGTGCTAGCAGTGTGGGCTGTGGAGGGTGTTTGCAGCCACCACACACTGGATAGACAGACGCATACTCCCCACACCTATGCCAGCATTGTGCAACTATAGGGGTGCTTGGCAGCCCTGGCCACCGCACCAGTCCTGGGCACAGTGCAGGCATGGCTATGGTACACAATACTGTTGGGGTCACTCCCCAGGGTGGTAAACACTGTCAAACACAATACCTGTAGCACACACCACAGACATCAGAAAAGTTGCTATGATGCAGCTCACTCAGAAATTTGTACTTAACTTTGGAATTGCTATCTGCCAGTGATCATAGCAACCTTTTGATAGCTGTGTACTGTATTCCCAGGTTTAGGGTGGCATTGCTAAGGTATGCACGTGCTAGTATTGGGAGATGCACGCAGGGCCCAACATCCTGCCTCTCCTGGAGACTTCGGTTAATGGGGCCTGTGGGTGCGGGTGTTTCTGCCCCTGTTGACCGCTGCTCTAGGGCAGGGGTTCCCAACTCCGGTCCTGGTGGGCCACACACTGTTCGGGTTTTCATGCTGTCCCTAATGAATATGCATGGCAGATATCTGCATACCATGGGGGTGGCTCATAGAAATGCAGCACAGGCATCTTTATTAGCAACAGCATGGAACATGAATGGTGTTTGACCCTCCAGGACTGCATTTGGGAGACTCTGCTCTGGGTAATGCGCATGTTTATGGTGTCTGTGCTCTGTAGGGTAAAATGTAGGTGTCCCAGGCATGTTTCTGTTATATGCAATAAAGGTTCCATCTTTCTTACCACAGTTTATTACTGGGTAAAATATGGGGACAGGGTTGGCAGGAACCACAGCTGGGACTTGTACCTGTGACCTTCTGCTTCTGACTACACTGGTTTTGTGCAATGCACCACCGTGTTGCCACAGGGACAGTTCATTCCCTGGAGATACCATGACTGTTTGTCAGACGGAGCCTGTCTGTTGCAGTGCACGGCACCCACCTAAACGGGGCTAGGCCATGGTCTGCTGCGGCCAGATGCCACTGCCCCCTCTGCCACCAGTACCCCTCCGCCACCTTGCTAACATGTCCTTATATTGGAGACAGCATGGGACCTGAATGATTTTTGGTCCTCCAGGACTGCATTTGGGAAACTCTGCTCTAGGTAATGCGCATGTTTATGGTGTCTGTGCTCTGTAGGGTGAAATGTAGGTGTTTTGGGCATGTTTACGTCATCTGCAATAAAGGTTCTGTCTGTATTAGCACGTTTTAGTAGTGGGTAAAATATGGGGACTGGTTTGGCAGGAACCACATCTGGGACTTGTACCTGTGACCTTCTGCTTCTGACTACACTGGTTTTGTGCAATGCACCACCGTGTTGTCACAGAGTTAGGGCATTCCCTGGTGATACCATGACTGTTCGTCAGACAGGGCCTGTCTGTTGCAGTGCATGGCACCCACCTACACAGGGCTAGGCCACGGTCTGCTCTGGGCAGCTGCCACTGTCCCCTCCACCACCAATATCCCTCTGCCACCATGTTGACATGCCCTTCTGCTGGTGGTGCGCAGTCTCAGGCCATCCAGTGTGCGGGTAGGCAGCTGCCTATGGTGCAGGTTCTGGGGTAGGGGTGCCTGCATAGGTGTCCACGCTTCCCCCCAGCACCGCCTGCCAATGTTTCGTGCCCTTGGGGGCAGCTGCTGGGTACTATCCCCTGTGACACTGTGGGAAACAGTTGTGCCCATGTTGAGCCTTCAGCAGTTGCTGTCTGGCTGCTCTGCTGTTTCAGCATTCATATGGGCCACCTAGGCATCACCCTAGTCCGCACTGTGGGCCAGCTGCAACAGCATGTGCCGCCTGCGGCCCTCTGTATCCCCTTTTCCGGCATCTGTCCAGTTGCCAGTTCTGACATGCCCACCCTGCTGTTGCGGGACATGTGCACGCCATAGGACACCTGTCCAATAACAAGGGAAAGCCCTGATCAGCGCTATTTCACTGTGAGCTCATTCACCTTGTATGGGGACGGAGTATAGACCCTTCCACGATTAATATCTTTTTTTTGGAGCTTTCTTGAAGTGGGGTTTTGATGTTTCCCATTAATATCACTATTGGCCAGCTTGGTTATGTTTTTTTTCCAGTTTGTTGAGGTCATTTTCAATGTTTATGTGCCCTTTTGTTCTGTGCACATGTATCACACTTATCACTTTTTGTGGGTTTCCCTGCCTATACTGTACATTGCTGACACTTAACTGGTTTCTCTCCCCTGCAAATGTGCATCTAACGGCAGGTTTTCAATCGCATTAGGATTCAGCTCTTCAGATCAGCGCGTTAGTGTGAATGGAGCCTCTCCCCGCCTACACTCCGCCCACTGACCCCTTCTCTCCGCCCTCTCTCCACCTTCTGCAGTGTTTTACCGCGCCGCAGAACGTGAACGATCGTTAAGTAACATTAACGCGCGTTATGTAACGTTAACGATCGTTAACGTTGTATAACGCACATTATGTAACATTACCACAGTTTAGTAAACATGCCCCTTAAATTAATATCATGCTTTGCACTGACTCCATCCTGATTATAGCTTTTTGAAGGTGTGGCCTCCAGAATTGAACATATTACTCCAAATTAGATCCTATTACCACTTTTTTCCCTGCTGTCAATTCCTCTCCCTACACACAAAGTATTCTTCTGGCTTTTGCTGTCACCTTTTCTACCTGTTTGGTTACCTTGAGATCATCAGATATGATTAACTCCTGGTCCCACACTTCTTTTGTGCACAGAGATATTTTACCTTCTATACTGTACTACTCCCTGGGATTTTTGCAACCCAAATGCAATACCTTGAATTTTCTAGCATTAAATCAGGGGTATCCAAATCAAGCCTGTTTTTCAGGATCTCATGAATATTTATGAGATATTTACATACAATGGGGACAGTGTATGCAAATATATTTAATGAATATTTATTGGGGACATCCTGAAAACTATGCTGGATTGTGGCCCTCCAGGACTGGAGTTGGCAGCTATGATTTAATGCAGGGGTGTCCATATTTTACAACAGGGGTCTTCAAATCCAGTCCTGGAGGGCTACAAACCAGTCAGATTTTCAGGATATCCCTAACGAACATGCAGTAGAAGCTAGTTGGATTAGCCATCAGCATTTCCTAAGATAAGTACATTGGTGGGGACTTTGTGGGAGCATTTGTGAAAGCTTTTAACTGCTGTGCTCCATGTTATTTGCAGGAGTATGCCTCTGACCTGGTACGTGTAACAGCTTCCCTGTATATTCCCCAGGTAATTACTATATCTGCTCTGGTTTTACCTCTTAAAGACTGTGGGTAAAGAGGGCACCAGCAATACTATAGATAAAAATTGATTAAAGGAATATTGAAGATTGAAAATGTACTTTTTTAAAGTCTTCCATTTTAAATAAAAATAGAAATTTAAATAAGCCAGTGATGTTGAGTGTCCTATTTGCCCTACGGCTGTGATTTGCCTCATAGAGGGATGTGATAATGTCCTGAGGCTTTTTCTCCCCTGGTTAGTAAAATGCTGAGATTTGCATGACTAACTGATCTTTCATTTTAAGATTGGATCTTTAGAGAGAGACCCTTTTTTGGGCAATTTCAGTCCTGTTAAGGTATTAATGTTGATAGTTTGAGATATTGAATGATTGTGTGAGTGTATTAATACTGTTTTTGTAATAACTGCACTGGGAGTGAAGTATTTGGTTTAATGAATATGCATGAGATAATTTAAACTACAATGGGGGCAATGCAATCAAATATATTCATGCATATTCATTAGGGATATCCCAAAAACCTTGCAGGATTGGGCCCTCCAGCACTGGTGTGGAAACCCCTGTTCTAGAACATTCTTCAAGCTTTGCAGGGTCTCACTTCATGTTATCATTACTTTTCATATTTTGGTGCCTTACCGAACAGCCCTTCTGCACTACCACTTACAAAAATGTTAAAAAGAACCAGATCAAGGACTAGCCCCTGAACTCACCAACGGTAACATCCTAAAAATGAACTCCATCTACCACTATTCTTTGTTATCTGTCACTCAACTAGTTTCTAACCCCAACCAAGAGTGCTCAGTTTTTATAAAAGTCACGTATGTGGAATCGTGTCAAAATCTTTGCTGAAATTTAAATACACCCCATTTAGCACCCTCTTGGTCCAACTCTCTGGTCACTCGGTCAAATTGATCAGATTCATCTAACAAGATCTATCTCTAATGAGCTCATGCTGTCTCAGATCCTGCAATCCATTGGATTCCGTAAACTAAGAAATCTTCTGTTTTAGCAGCATTTCCATTCATTTATTCACTACAGAGGTCAGAATAGAACTTTCTGTAGTTCCCGGCCTCCTCCTTTTTGGTTTTATGGAAAGGGACCAAATCCATCACTCTCTATTCCTCTGGGACCACTCCTGACTAAAGAAGCATTGAAAAGATCAATCAGTAGAGTTGCCAGAACTTCCTTGAGGGGCCCTTTTACTAAAGAGCAGTAAGGCTCTGCACTTACTGTGAATTTTCTGATGGAAAAAACGGGTGGAAAGTGCAAAGCCAGTGCAGTAAATGCAGAGGGCATGTCCAGCTTCTGCCCAGCATTTACCACATAGGACAGACATACTGCACAGACTTGCCTTCCCAGCCATGACTGGGAGTACAGGAGCACTCGCATCCCCTACCAAGGCAGGGAACATAGACCAGGGACCAATCTGGCCCTCCCTCCCCTGAAGATTGCTAAGGGGGGAGCCAGATCATTAGTAGCTCACTGGCTGCGGCTGCCCAGAGCTCATCATGTGCTTGTGTTACTGAACCACACCCATAGCATTTAGGACTACTTCTTCAGCAGTTCACTTATACCAGGGGTAGGAAAATGTTTTTTGCTCGAGGGCCATGATTTGGGTGGGGAGAATGGGAGGTTAGGGAGTCTAAGGAGTAGGGGTGTTCTTTCTTCCACCACCAGGACTCTCCTTGCCAAACGCTCTCCTTCCTTGGTCTCTCAGTCTCTTCTCCCTCCTTCAGTCTCTCACCTTCCCTCCTGTTTCTTTCCTTCTCCCCTCCCTTCTTCCTCCATCAGTTTCTTACCTTTCCCTTTCCTCCTCTTCAGCCCTTGCAATTGTTTATTGTTTATATAACATTTGATATACCGCCCCCCGTTACATCGGGGCAGTTTACAATATAAATAAAAACATCAAATCAGAAACAGAAAGAGAAAGTTACAATTACTTGAAGAAGGAAGAAAGGAAAGCAGAGGACAGGGGAAAATAGAAAAATAGAGTCAGGAGAGTCAGCTAGATCCAGGAAAGGCACAGGAGAACAGATGAGTTTTGAGAAGGGAGCGAAATTTAGGATATGATTCTTCCAGTCGGAGGGCAGTGGGTAGTGAGTTCCAGAGGGAGGGACCAAGGCAGAAGAATGCTGATTTACGGGTGGATTGGAGATGTGCACGGGAAGGGGCTGGAAGGTGAAGGCGACTGATATGAATGGACCGGAGGCTGCGAAAAGGGACATGGAAGGAGAGCAAATCGGAAAGGTATTGGGGTCTTATGGAGGTAAATGGCTCGATGGACCAGGGTAAGGACCTTGTAAGGGATCCGGAATTGTAGTGGCAGCCAGTGAAGGTGTTGTAGAAGGGGGGTGACGTGATCGCGTGAAGAGGCATGTAGAAGCATCCGGGCAGCCGTGTTTTGAATTAACTGTAGTCAATGTAACTGATACTGAGGGATACCGGCATAAATAGAATTACAGAAAGCTATTCGTGTTATGACTAATGAAAGAAGGATAGTGAGTGCCTGAGGAGATAGGAAAGGTCGAATGGCACGAATCTGCCGAAGGCAGTAAAAAGAACGCTGAGAAATAGAGGAAATGTGATCGTGAAACGTGAGTGCACTATCAAGAATGACACCAAGATACCTAAGTTTGGGTACTGTGAAAATAGAGACACCAGAAAGAGAAGGTGTAAGAGGCGGAGTGGGGGAAGCATGGGTGAACCAAACAGCAGCCGTTTTGGAGATATTCAGAACTAGACAATTTGAGGAGAGCCAAGAGGAAACTGAGGATAAACAGACCTCCAGTGGAGTAATATCAGGATGGGATGAAGAAGTGTGGTGCAGAAGGAGAATATCGTCAGCATAATAATAGCCCGAAATGCCCAACTGCTGGACAAGGAGTGAAAGAGGGGCTAGAAAAAGATTGAATAACAAGGGAGCCAAAATAGAGCCCTGAGGAACACCACAGGTGAGAGGAAAGTGATCTGAGGTGGAAAGACCAGAAGTAACTGCAAATGAACGAGAAAATAGAAAAGTATGAAACCACCGATATACAGCACCACGAATACCCGCATCCCGCAAACGAGAGAGAAGAAGGGGGTGATCCACAAGATCGAAGGCGGCTGAGAGGTCGAGGGACACAGCGATGGTAATGTCACCTCGATCTTGGGCGGTGCGTATTTCATTTAGAACCGCTGTGATGGTGGTCTCCACACTATACCCAGACCGAAACCCAGATTGGCGGGGGTGCAGAAAGTGCGTAGAATCCAAGTGATGGGAAAGCTGTGAGAAAACCACTTTTTCAAGAAGCTTAGAAGCAAAAGGAAGATTGGATACTGGACGAAAATTAGCGGGGATAGAGGGGTCAAGGGAGGGATGTTTCAAAAGAGGACGAACCAGGGCGTGTTTCCGGGGGTCAGGGTAAATACCACAAGACAGACTAGTGTTCACAATAGTAAGAATGTAAGAGGGCAGGAGGAGGCTTAGTGAACCACGGAGAGGGAATGGGATCTAGAGGACAAGTAGTTTTGCGAGTTGTAGATAACAACTGGATGAGCTCTGGAGAAGTGATTGGGGAAAAATGGGACCAGGTATGAGAAAGAAAGGGGGACAGTGGAGGCGAGGTAGGCAACGGTGGAGATAGAAATTGGGGACAAGAAGGAAGAGAGGAACGAAGGCTTTGGACTTTGGAGGAAAAGAAGGAAGCCAGAATGGTCGGGTCAGGGGCTAGCAAGACAGAGGCAGATTCACGTTTGGGAGGTGCCTGGAACTGAGAGAGAGTATGTAGAGTAGCAAAGAGTTGTCGTGAACGGTTAGGAGCTGAGACAATGGACGTAGAGTAAAAAGTGCACTTGGCATGGTGAATGCTTGAGTGGTAATGAGCGTGGGAAAGCTTGAAACGCTGATAAGAAGCGGCAGTGCGTGATTTCCGCCAAGAATGCTCAGCTCTCCTCAGCTGGGAGCGCAACAGGTGAAGACCTGGGTGAAACCAGGGGTGACGAAAAGTACGACGGGGGTTATTGGGCCGAAGAGGGGCAACTTGATCTAGGGCGGAAGAAAGACCGGTTGACCAGGAAGTTACTTGAGAAGAGGGCGACAAGGAGTGGAAATCCGGTGGAGGAGGACAATAGACCGCAGAGAAATTGTGAAAAGAAGCTGAATTAAGCTGACGAGAGAGTCGGGTGGGTAAGGAAGGAGGAGGGGAGAGAGGGGGACTGGAGAGGAGAGAGAAAGCAATACAGGCATGATCAGACCAAGGAACAGCTTCCACAGCGAGAGACGAAATCTGAAAAGAAGGGTTTAGAGAGGAAATAACTAAATCTAAAGTGTGTCCAGCTACGTGAGTGGGAGAAGCTACATATTGCAGCAAGGAAAGATCGTGAAGAAGAGTAGAGAAGGCAATGTCCCTAGCAGAAATAGGTGAATCAAAATGGACATTAAAATCACCAAGGATGACAAGATGAGGAAATTGGAGAGAGAGGTCAGAAACAGTGGAAAGAAGGGAATCCCATATAGAGGGAGAGGAAGAAGGAGGATTATAGATAAGGAGGAACTGCAAAGCCGGCTGGCCAGCGAGTTGAAGAAGCAAGGCCTCCGGATGACGTAGAGAGGTAGAAGAAAGCTGGGACAGGGGGACCGAGGAACGAAAAATGACCGCAACTCCCCCACCTGACCGCGAATTCCGGTGGAGGGAGAAGGCTTGGTAGTTCGGAGGCAGGCAGCGCGCCAAAAGAGGATCTTCACCCTCCTTCAGCCACGTCTCGACTAGAAAGAGAACGTCGAGGCACTTATGCTCAATGAGGTCATAAATGAGAACAGCTTTAGATCGAAGTGAACGGCAGTTGAGCAAGCCAAGTCAGAGAGATCGGGTGGGCACTGGGACCGGAGACAAAAGCGGGGGCGCATGGATCAGCGCAGAGGCTGGGGAGAGGGGCAGAGGCGTACTAACAGGCGTAAGAGGCGGCAGCGCCAAGGCACGCGAAAGCAAGGCAACCTGAGAGAGTATACGAGGTCGGGGGGAACAGGAAAAGGAGTTAAAGACCGACAGCCCCAAATCACTGGGATGGCCGACATAAGAATTAAACAGGAAAGAAAGAAATAGAAAAGCCAAAAGCGCCGAGACAATGGCTGAAGCGTGGACGTCACGGGGGCCCTGCGAGTGTGACTCGCAAAGACCTGTGTGCCGCTACGGGCGTAACAGGCGGGGAAAACAGACGAAAGAAGCAGACAGATGCCTGAGATCAGTGGAGAGGCACAGCACACCACGGAGAGAAAAGGGTCGCCCTCGTCGTCGCCCCCCCAAGGTGCTCGCCCAAGGAGCACGTCCTGCTCCTTGGGCGCGAGACGCCGCAGGCAGCGTCTTTAAATAATGGCCTGCTTGGCGCGCGTGCGCAGCTGCGGGGAATACAGCTGCACAGCCTCCGGGGCAGAACTGAGAAGGGTAACAGCAGGAACTACAAAGAGAAGAAAAAGAAAGTGAGCCTACAAGGGAGAGAGAAAGAAAAACAGGTACAAAGACAGAACAATAAGGGCGGGACAGTAAAATCAGGACAGTAAAATCAGAAAATAAAAGCACAGGGCAATAAAAACGGTACAACAATACAAAGATAAAAGCTAAATCATATAGGAGCAAATTAAGAACACATGTCCAGATAAAAACAGCTCACAGCGTACTTTGTTGGCACAGTATCAGCAGGGAAGTGAGAAGCACAAGCAGGCAGCGTCTTTAAATAATGGCCTGCTCTCCATCTCTCACCTTTCCTTCTACCTGTTCCTTTCTTCCTCAGTTTCACCATGCTCCCTCTATCTCTCATGTTGTCCTCTTCTCAGGGATATCTCTAAGCACCAGCTAAGCCAGCACGTGCTTTGGGTGGCATATTTCCAGAAGCAGTATTTCAGCCATCATTTTGAAAAATAAAGGGATCTGCATTCATAAGTATGTATTTGATTTATTAAAGTGCTTCAAAAATTGTAACGATCGCAAAATCGATTTAACTCATGATGAGCTAAGAAATCGATTTACATGTATCAACAAGTTCTGTGTGGTAAAAAAAAAAATTGCACAGCAAAGGTGTGGGTAAAAAAACAAGAAGAATTCAGGGGAGGATGCCCAAAAATTGATTGCTTGAGCCAGCAGAAACCTAGAGCCTGCCCTGCCTCTTCTCAGCCCCTTTCATTCTTGCATCTTACCTCTGCACCCCTCCCTTACTCCCTCTTAACCTTGCAGCCAGCAGGACATTAACTCCTCCCTCTAGGCCAGGCGTTCTCAATCCAATCCATGGGACACACTTAGCCAGTCAGGTTTTCAAGATAACCACAAAGAATATACATGAGATATTTGCATATAGCGGAGGCAGTACATGCAGATCTCTCTCATGCATATTCATTGTGGTTATCCTGAAAACCTGACTGAGTAGATGTGCCTTGAGGACTGGGTTGAGAACCACTGCCCTAGACTAGCTCCATTCCACAAACTGGAAATAACATATCTATCTAGTTTGAGGAATGATTGAGAATTTGGCAGCTCAGATTTAATGCTAAAAATGCAGGATCATGCATTTGGGCTGCAAAAACCCAAGGGAGCAGTACAGTATAGGCCAGGGAGTGAAGGACTTCTGTCCAGGAAAGAAGAGTGGGACCTAGGGATGATTGTTTCTGATGATCTTAAGGTGGCTAAACAGGTAGAAAATGTGACAGCAAAAGCTAGAAGGATGTTTGGGTGCATAAAGAGAGGAATGGCCAGCAGGAAGAAGATGGTGATAGTGCCTCTGTTTAAGTCTTTGGCAAGAAATAATTTGGAGTATTGTGTGTAATTCTGGAGACCACACCGTCAAAGGATATAAACAGGATGAAGTCAGTGCAGAGGGTGGCTTCCAAATGGTCTTCATCATAAAGCATATGGAGACAGACTTAAAGATGGGAGACATAATAGAGATGTTTAAATGTCTCTGTGGCATAAATGTAAAGGAGAAGAGCGCCTTTCAATTGAAAAAAAGCTCTGTAACGAGGTGGCATAGAATGAAGGTGAAAGGGGATAGACTCAGGAGTAATATGCAGACATATTTCTTTAGGGAAAGAGTGGTAGATATGTGGAAGTCTCCCAGTGGAGACAGTAGAGACAAACTGTATCTGAATTTCAAGAAAGCATGGAACAAACATGGAAGATCTCTAAAGGAAAAAAGGGACTGTAGAGCTTAGTAGCTGGTATGGAAGGGCAGACTGGATAGGCCTTATTTACAGTCTTTATCTGCCATCATGTTTCTGAATATGGATGGCTGCGCTGGGGGAGGGGGAGAGGGAAGAAAGGGCGGCATGGCCACTGCTCTCTAATAACCTGGTGGAGTGTGGTAGCTCCCAGTGAAACTACACAAATGAGCTGTCTGGTGCACAAATGCAAGCTGATGTTATCTTAAAGCAGAGGTTCTCAACCCAGTCCTCGGGACACACCTAACCAGCCAGGTTTTCAAGAGAACCACAATTTGTTTGTTTGTTTTATATACCACACTATTTAGAAATCAGTGCGGTTTACAAGGAACAAAGAACATTCATTACATAGAACAAGATTAGAGAACGGGAACAGCAAACATTAAACCATTTCTAAAGATAACAGAAAATTAGATTAAAACAGGGGAAGTCAACTTGGGTAGTAATTGGGGTGAACTATTTACAGGGTGGTCAATGGCCATGATAAGCAGTTGGATTTCGGTGAGCAGGTTTGCTCAGGTGGGATGATGTTATTTGTTCATAACAA
This sequence comes from Ichthyophis bannanicus, assembly GCA_033557465.1. Taxonomy (NCBI): domain Eukaryota; kingdom Metazoa; phylum Chordata; class Amphibia; order Gymnophiona; family Ichthyophiidae; genus Ichthyophis; species Ichthyophis bannanicus. Next base: position 178,590,435 of record CM066043.1, on the reverse strand, counting down.
AGTTGGAAAATATGTGTTTCTAGTGCTTTCCTGAATGCAGACAAGTCCGAGATGGAGCAGATTGGGGTGGGGAAGGAGTTCCATAGAGGTGGTGCATATAGGTTGAAGGCTCGATTCCTCGCAGTCTGGGAGCATTTTCTTATTATAGATGCGATGGTAAGAGTGTTCGCCATGATAGACCACCTTCTATTGTCCGGTGTCTACTGCAGGATCCCTTCTAGGGCGATTGCAGAGAGGTTGTGTAGGATCTTGAATGTCATTATGAGGGCTTTGTATGTAAGACACTACTAAAACGCTTATCCACTCCTTAATCACCTCCCGTCTTGACTACTGTAATCTGCTCCTTGCTGGTCTCCCTTTGAATCATCTCTTTACCCTCCAATCTGTTCAACACTCTGCTGGGCGGCTAATTTTCCGCCAGCCTCGTCATACCCATATTACTCCTCTTCTCAAGTCACTTCATTGGCTCCCTATCTGTTTCCGCATCCAGTGCTATACAAATGCTCAGTAGTAGTAGTAGTGTGGAATTCCATGTCTGTACCAGTTCAAGTAGCTCAGAGATGTCAGGTTTAAGATTGGGAATGCTTCTTTGATGAAGTCGAAAATGGCTAGCTTGAGGCAAAGTATGTTTTGAGGCATTCCCAGGATTCGTTGATGAGGGGATGTGGAAGAAAATGGTCTTATGGTCAGAACATGAAAATACAGTACAGAAATCTACATGTGGCTCTCCTGAAAACGTGAGTGCTATGTGTGCCCTGAGGACTGGGTTGAGAACATCTGTCTTAAGGTGACCAGCTCAGTCAGTCAATCTCCTGTCCCTGAAGGTCACTGCTGCACCACTAAACTCCAGCCTTCTAGGGCCCACACTGCTGCTTTTCTGCTGAACTCCTCCCTATGAACGCTCCTGGCAGGCACAGTGGGCTAGAACTAAATTTAAAATGTTAGTACTCATATCCAGAACCAGTGGAGAGGGACGGTTTCTTCTCCAAAGGTCATTAAGTATGGTCCTAAAGCAAGCAGAATTAGGTGCCTTCCAAATTCAATGCCTTAAGCTGGTGCTTTCCAAACTTGTATCCCTTATGACCCTATTTTAGCAACTAAACATTCATGTGGCTCAAGATGATGATGAAATCAAAATAGCAGGTCTACAGCTGCCTTCCCCTTCGTCTACTCATCTAAAGCAGGAAGCAGCGGCAATAGTCAGCACAGGGCACTTTTGTGTCAATGTATGCTTACAGACCTCAATACTCAGCATGAGTTTCCAGTCTAACATGAAGCTTATCTGGGTAGGGGACAAGGGCCTACTGGCTCACAGGCCACATGCTGACTGGTGATAACAGCTACTTGGTACAGGTCACAGTGAAAGTCCATAGAGAAGGGGAAATGGCCATATTTCTATGACCCCATTTGGGGTCCCAATCCCAAGTTTAGAAACCACTACCCTAGGGAGTTGGCTGAGTCTAATTCAGACCTAGATGAGCTGGAAGCCGTGGAACTTTACAGGTAGAATCAAAAGTGCCTTCAGGCTGCAATATGGACAGGACAGCCTGACTTGTATGGGTAAATGTATACCCCCGCACCTGTGGTGGGACACCCCTAATCCTGCCTCCTAGCAAATGGCTAACTTTCATCCATATAACTCGGCTCCTTGTGGTGAATGGATAAATTCTTGGGATGTTTATGTGATCGGCGCCGCTCCCAACCACTTAAGGGGCTTTGCGCTCATAGCAGTTAGACAAACGTTAGCATTATAATAGTGACTATTCTATAGTCAACAGGTTTAGTGACCTTATTTTTTAAGTTCTTTAGAGCTTGCTGTGTCATACCATTCTTCATTTTCTTTGGTAATTTCAACATATCAGCAATTCCGGAAAACCGAACTAAGAGCATGAGTGAACGAGTCATCCTTCCCGCTCCTGACGAGAAGAACCAGTCTACGCGCCCGACTCCGTGCTGTCTGCAAACCTAATCTTGCTTTTACGAGCTGGCATGTTTACTCTTACCCCGAGTGATCTCACAGCTAACAAAAGGCAACTTCCAATCCACAACAAATCGCTGCGATTGTCTAGGTAGAAACTCAGGACTACGAAGGAACTGCTCCACCACATTGCCCGCCCCACTTCCTCAAGAGCCGCGCGGGAGCACGCCGCGGCCGCGTGCGCCTAGAAGAACGGGGTCGCGACTCGCGAATCCGGAAAGCACGCCTCCCCCGCCCGGCGGCCGCGATGTCGCAAGAGCGCGTCCTCGACGGCTAAATTCCGAAGCTTCGACCGAGCTGGCGCGCACGCCCGCGGGTTGCAATGCGTGCGCGCTCTCGGTGCTGTAGCCAGTACGGAAATCATCCGGGTATTTTGCGTTGATTCTGAGCCCACGCACTGCCCGGACAGCTGAAGAATACGGAGCCAGAGGGACTAGAACGCAGCGGTTGCTGGACCCTGCAACGTAAAAACGACCCTGATCCCCCTCCCCCCTCTCGATTCCCTTTAGATCCACTTACCCGGCAAAGGTCAGTCGCGAGGAGAAGTAGGATTCTGGGTTTCATGGAGGAAGACGAGGGAAAAGAGCCCGTGTAAATAATTAAAGGTTCTCGGTAGAAATAAAATGCATCTGCATCAGGTACTCACGGGGGCTGTCAATCTGGGAGACAACTGTTATTCGGTTGGCAGCGTTAATGACATCCCGTTCACGGTAAGAATACAACAAATGCATGCACAAGCTGTGTTTTCCGACCATTTGAAGTAGTAGGTGAATACAAGGGATAATGAATGCACCAAGTTAGGTAACTGGGATAAAGGAGGTTAACAGCTGAGCGCCTGTATGTGCTCATAATGATGGCATCAAACCTGCTAAGGTTGATAGTATGTGAAACACGTTTAGGGAGTTTGACCTTAGTGTGGGGTGGTTTGCAGGGGAGTCCCCGGGAGTCTTGCAAGCGGATCCCTCGGCTCTCTTTAGTGAGCCGGCAGATGCTCCCCTGTGTATCTGCAGACGCTCGAATCGCTCTCAAGAAAAATAAAGAAGCTGCTCCTTCTCCCCCCGACCCACGTAATGTGATTGTCATGTTCGAATACATGAACATAAAGATCCTGGCCCCCCCCCCCAAAAAAAAAAAAAAGATTAAGTGGAGAGATTGTAAGTTCCGTCTACTAAAGGACCGGCTTTCTTATGTGCTCGTATAGTGCTGTGGATTTTAATTGGTTAAAAAGAAATATAATGTAGTCATTGCAGTCTGTAAGGTACATGAGCCAGCAACCTATGAATTAATTTATTTTGCTTCATAGTGGTTGCTCTTAACGTGAATTTAAACTATTTAATATTATAGTTTTGCCTTAGATGTTAGTGTAGCGTCAACTCTGGGCAAAACACGTATTGTTGTAAAGTGATACATTGTGTATATATATATATATATATATACTGTATATATTACATTTCACTGAAGACTTCTTTTCTGTAGCTTTGCTTATACTGGTGTGAAATATAGGTGTGATAACTAGTTGATAGTGCTTTGAGTGTAAGAGCGTAGGCCTGTGCTGATTTAACCTTATAGTATGTGAGACGGAGCATGATGATTAATCACCAAATCTGCTTGTCCATGGAATACTCTTGTCTGGCTTTTAACGTTTAGGACCTGATTTGCTGTGGCTGGAAAGGGAGGAAGCTTGGTGAATCAGGCCCTTCATACTGGAAATCTGCAGGTGATGGAAAAGCTCTGCTGCTATGCAGGTCTTACTTGCAGGTTAAAACTTACTGTTTGAGCAGAATTTCTATGTAAAATCACTGTTTGTTTCCTACCAAAGTAGTAATTCTTCTCCAACACGAATATGGCAGCTTTTGTGTTGGGCAAAGAATATTAGCATTATTTTGGGTCTTAGTATTTTAGTGGTTATTATGATGAGGAAATAATTGTAAGGCTTTGCTCCCCCTCCCCCAGCCTCAGCCTATAGAGCTCTGGAAGGTCAGGTTAGATCAGATCCAGGCCAAAATTCATTATATACCAAACACTGCAGTGGCTACTTGGGACCTAGCCTTCACCTGCAGTTTCATTATCCCTTAAGCCATTTAAAAAAGTAAACTCTTGGAAAATAGTGTTGCTTAATTTTAAAAGGCATGTTGATAAAGATTGCAAGCTACATTTAAGTTCTTTAGTGTTTAGTATTGCCAGTACTGCAGATTTTAAGGATATCTTTTCATCTGTTCTGGCTACAAATCTTAAGGATTTAATTTAAAAAAATTTAACAAGTGGGAAGTGGATATGTAGGGGAATGTGATTGTGTAGGAGAAGGTAGATGAGGAATGGAAAAGGCATAGAGGTCAGTGAAATGAAAAAAGGTGAGTTGGGCAGACTTATTCTATCCCATACACTGTTGGATCAATAGCCTATAAACAAGCTTTATCTAATAAAATGCATACATGCACTTTGCAAGTCTACCTTTATTAGTGGTAGTTTTTAATCAGAAAATCATGACAAGTGATATGTAGAAAAGAGAAGGCAAAAATCAGCTTGCTAATAATGTAGTATGAGAAATTGTATTTGGATATAGAGAGCTGGCAAATAAATACCACCTGTAGCGTTTCTTTTGGAACTCTCATTTTTATTGGATGTTTTTAGAATTATCTTCTTATGATCTCAAATATATACATTTACTGCATGATTTTCCATTACCTATATTTTTGGATTTCCGCTGTTTTAATTGGAATCTCAATACTAAGTTTTGTGGTGCAGTGGATTTTGTGAACTAGTTAGACTTCATCTGTGTGGAAAAACGTTCTTGGATCAGAGACTAGGGTTAAGAGAGCAATCTTCTACTCTGTACTTTAGGGATATAAATGATTGACTAAACAGAGGGTGCTACGTGCTATTTATTTATTTTATTTATTTAGCTGTATTTATATCCCGCTTTTCACCGGGTCAAAGCGGTCAATTGGGGGATACATTTAACACGAGGGGATATGACACACATACATTAATACTTACAGGGAACATGGGCAATGGAGGGTTAAGTGGCTTGCCCAAGACCACAAGGAGTGCCTATAGGACTAGAAATCCCAGTCCCTCCGGCCTGAGATTGCTGTCCCCAGGTGGGACTTGAACCCCTGGCCCTCCAGCCTGAAGTACTTTGTCCTAACCACTAGACCACTCCTCCCGCAAAGCTCTTGGAGTCTACGACATTAGTTATAAATATGTAAGTATGAAAAATTGCAGAAGCTATAGCTTGGGAGTAGATTATTTTTCTGTTGGCTGAAATAACAATAAAAAACCCCACCTGTTGTTCTGTCGCTGACTAGACTAAGATCACTGAGCAGCAGATCATGGGGAAGTGAGAGAGGAAAGCTAATGCATTAGGTGTAGAGGTGTTAGCCAATATTCGTCTCTAATTGCCAATGCTTATTGTATTAATTCCATCAGTGTGTAGCTTAAAAGTCTTGTGACTGTAGCTCGGGCAGGTTACTGCCTTTTTTCATGTTGCTCTTTCATGTTGAGATATATACAAAATGATGACAGATACAAGCTGCAAAGCCCATCTCTTCAGTCCGTTCCCTCCCTCTCTCTCTCTACCACACTACTGCAGACACTACTTGACTCCTGGCTTTTATCCTTCTGTGTCTGTTCTTTTCTCAGGTTTTCTTGAACGTGTTCTAACCCTGTCACCTTTCTTTGGAGTCCGCTCCAGCTGTTCTGTGAAGAAATGTGCACATTTTCTTAATGTGATGCCCAATCATCGGTCATAGCAAGATTTTGACATCATTTAGGGCCTGTGACAGGGTATATAGGAAGTTACCTGTCCCTCTCCAAAGGGATTATCAGCAGTCCACTTTAAAAGAGTTTTAAAACTGAGAACTTGGGGCTGGGAGGGTGTGACTCAGACAGAGGGATTAAAAGAACAGCTGTGTGCACAAAGGAAAGGAGAGGCCCCTGGAGAGAGAATTTGCTCAGCTCTGCTTGGAAGGAGCTGAGTCCAGCTGTGAGATAGGAACTGGGAAACATACTCAAAAACACTGAAGCCCAAGTGACTGCTTGGACTTTGGAGTGAACTGAATTCTGCCTTTACTTTGTGGGTTAGGGGAAGGGCACTGAGAACCAGCCTGTGAAGGCAATTGGTTGGGGAATGATGGCTGTGTAGCTGAAGGACAATTAAAAGTAGTTTTCCATTTCGTCCTGCTAGACCAGTCCAAACAAGTGGGTTGTGTTCACTACAAACAGGTTGGTAGAGACAAAGAACTAATGAAAAGCCCAAGTTTCAACGACATCACTCCCATGCCTCCTATCTGCCTCAGCCACCCTTCAGTATGTCTTTGTCTCCAATAGATGGTGGATGGATTTTCTCCTCTCTAAAGAAAATTCTGAATATTGAGAGGAAAAGATTGATTAAACGCTCATGAATGACCACCTTGAGGGTGACTCTGTCACTTGAGCAAGATGTGGATGGCTCCACTAGACTGCGGTCTTTTCAGTAGCCATAGGAGGAGGGAAACTTGGTTCAGCTTCATGTGCTTATCATGAAAAAAGCCTGCTGAGCAGCCAGAAATTGGAAGGATTTGGAAAGATCTGGAAGAGTGCAGCAGCCTCACATAACCTCAACACTCCTTCCTTCCTCCTCTGTTTCCCCCCTGCTCTCTCCTGAAGATTGCAGAAGGCTCTTGGAGGGATCCGCCTGCCAACCTTCTTAAATGCAGTGCTGCAAGAGCCAGTGGAACAGTATCAGTGGCGTAGGGCTGAGCCTGACACGGATCCTCTGCCTGGGGCTCTCAGGGGGTGAGTACCAAGGCTCGATCTCGTCATTGTCCTTGTTGGGGGCTCCCGATTCTGTCTGTATGGGATACAATTTGGGGTAGATTGCTGGTGACCATTGGTGCGGTGTGGGGGTTTCCTGCTGTTTTCTGCATGTGCTGGTAGTGTTTTCTCCTATTGTGCACCTGGAGATCGCACGGTCCATACATGCGTTCTGCCCAAACAGCTTCAATGTGTGTTCCTACCCTAGCGCAGTTAACTGTGCTTTTACTATGGCGAGCATTAACGTGCATCTTTAGGCCGCTGTGGCCTTAGCGCACAGTTGTGATACTTGCCTTAACTCTTATGTCTTCTTCCAGGAGTCATTGTTTGGTCTTTGGCAAGCGTGGTGCCTCATCTCCGGCTTCTGGACTCTGCTCTTCTTGCATGGCAGCTCTTGGGTTGTCCCTGGAGGGATTGCTCTCCCTCTCTACGCCGGGGGATCATAGAAACATGACAACAGAAGAAGACCACATGGCCTATCTAGTCTGTCCTTCCATATCAACTACAATATTTCCCTTTTTTTTCCTTTAGAGAGCCTCTATGTTTGTCCCATGCTTTCTTGAATTCAGATACTGTCCTTGTGTCCACCACCTCCACTGGAAGACTATCCCATGCATTTGCCACTCTTTCCATAAATAAATATTTCCGCATATTACTCCTGAGTCTATTCCCTTTCACTCTCATCCTATGTCCCTTCATAGCAGAGCTTGCGTTCAATTGAAAGAGACCCTCCTGTGCATTTATGCCACGGAGGTATTTAAAGGTCTCTGTCATATCGCCCCTATCCCGCCTTTCCTCTAAAGTATACATATTAAGATCTTTAAGTCTGTCCTCAAATGTTTCATAATGAAGACCTCTAACCATTTTAGTAGACACCCTCTGCACAGATTCCAACCTGCTTATATCCTTTTGAAGGTGCGGTCTCCAGAATTGCACACAATACTGCAAATGAGGTCGCATCAGAAACTTTTACAGAGGCACTATCACCTCCTTTTTTTTTCTGCTGGCCATTCCTCTCCCTATGAACCCAAGCATCCTTCTGGCTTTCACAGTTGCCCTGCCTGTCCACTAGGTGAGCTAGGCAGCTGCTTAAGGCAGCCAACCCGAGTGGGTGGCTTTGTGCCACGGCTTTGTTGCCTGCAGCAGGTCATGTGCTTCAACACACATGACCTGCCATGTTTGATCCTCCTCTGATACAACTTACTGTCAGAGTGGAGTCAGAAGCAGCAGGCTATGGGTGCTGAAGCACATGGCTGGCTGCAGGCAACAAAGCAGCAGCACAAAGCCACCAGTATTAAAATACTCTCTCTGCCACTGCCGCCTGTCTCCCTCCCCAAGATGGAATTGATGGGGGCAGCTTGGAACATGCGTGCGGGGGGAGGGAGGGGTGTGGCATTGCCAGGGTGCCTGGAGTGACAGAAACCCTTGGGATGGCCTTGCGGGACATGTGGTGAGTTTGGCCTTGCCTGCCTAAAGGTAGGAGGTGATGGACGGTGCTGTGGGTAAGGATAGCCAGCTGACCGGAGATTCTAATGACTCTGCTGTACACCGCCCCCTGAACTCTAGGGTATCGATGGCAACTATGTATCCTAGTGTGGGGGGATTCATTTCTGCAAGGAGAGCTTCCGGAGTCCAGGTGGTCCTCTCTGTAATTCTTTTCCTTTTGACAACAGGTCTGGTCATTCTGGCATGGAAAATTCAGACACTGCGGCCTCTGAGTTCCCCTGAATGCAGTCTCATGAGGGGCAGGCTGAGAGTGGAAACTGTTCACTTGCCTATGGCCATGAGTCCCTGGCAAAGGGTGCTCCCTGGAGATGAGGATTAGCTGGGTTCTCTCAGAAATCTGTGGCTCGGCTTTATTTATTTCATTTATTTAACTGGTTTTATATACCTTTTTTCTACAAGGCAAAACGGTTTACATAGAACAGGAAAAGAGCGTTTGCATGGAACAGTTGAAACTATGTACAAGTAACTTTGATATAAAGATTACAATTCAACACAAGAATGTTTACAGAGAACAAACAAACTATTTACATGCAGCATGGAGACTATGTGACTAGGCGTTGTGTTCACCTACTGGCAGGGAGATAACTTGGTGGTGTAGGGGGAGAGTGGGAGGGGCAATGGGGTGGGATGAGGTGAGGCATAGGTTAGGGGGTGGGTCGTGGGAGTGGTGATGAGGAGCAGGGGATGTTCTTGTAGGGGATTTGTAGCAGTGGATGTGTTTGAAGTATTCATCAGAGAGAAAGGTCTTGAGCTGTTTTTTGAAGAGGGTGTGGGATTGGAAGCATCGTATTGTGGGGAGTAGTTTGTTCCAGTTGGTGGGGACATAGAATTGAAAGGCTCTTATGCAGGTGTGTTGAGGTTTCTCCTAGGACAAGCAGGATGAGTCAGCCACACTTGGTGACGTCATCCGACGGCACTGAGACGGAACTACTCTCCATAGCTCAGAAGGGCTTTTTGCCCATCTGAACATGAGTCAACTGGCCACACCCCTCAACCCGCCCCTAGCTAGCCAGTTTCAGTTCTTCCGCCTTGCCAGCAAGACGGACCTCTCTACTCTCCAACTGAAATGACCAAATTCTGAACTTTTTCTGAAGAGAAAAAGAGAAATGCTCCTTTCTTCCTTTACTTACTCATTTAAAATGCCTCTATTGCTGTTTCTGATGCTTCCTTTGTTTCAGATCCGCTCCAGCACAGTTAGGAAGAGCTGGCTGGAAGCCCCTGCCGGCCATGTGCTCGCTGCCTGCGGATGCCGTGGGCTGAGAAACACCGCTGCTTCTGCAGCTGCTGCCGCTCGGGACGTGCTTCAAAGGCCTCCTTCCCCAGTTGCAAGCCCAGCACCCAGTGGCGACGACTCTGCCCTGGATCTGACTCTCCCTTGAGACCATCCTGTGGGCCACGTCTCGGTAGCTGTCCCATGGACCATGTGCTCACAGTCTCAGCGGACACTCCCAGCCCAGCGGCAGACACCTCACAAGGACTCTGCCACCGCTGCCGTCGATGCTGCTCGGGATGTGCCTAGAAGACCTCCATCCTCAGCCACAACTTGCCACCGCTGATGATCGCTGCTCTGGCTCTCTCTCTCTAACCTGAGGCTATGGTGGTAGAGCGCCTTCAACGGGCAAACGGCGCATGGGATGAGCCCTGCAGGGGCAAGGAAGAAGCCCAACAGCCTTCCAGCCATGCCCAGATGGCCTATAATGGCAGACAGAGCCAAAATTAAAATTACTTTGGTAAGACTTCCGGTGATGTCATCGGGCTCCATGGCGGGGCTGTAGAAGGGCTCCGCTACAAGCCTGCCAAAAGTGAAAATTGTGCGGTCCCACCAGTGTTTGGGCAGCGGAGCAATGAAGGGGCAGTAAGGGGAGTGCCCTCACAGCAAATTTGCGGAGCGAAAGAGCTGCAGAGATTTACAAAGGAGATGCAATTAGTTCGTGGCAGCGGCTAGGGGGACCGCGTGGAAGAGGAGAGCAACAGGCGAAAAGGCCGCAGAAGGCGCGTGTCATGCAGGAGCGCCGGGGGGAGCTTCGGAGAAGATGAGGGGCGGAGTAAAAGACCCGGTGGGGAGCTGAGCTCAGAAATAGGCAGCCCTGTGGGTTAGCGGCCAGGAGGAGTGAATCCGGAGACTGCCGTGGCACGGGAAGGCAGTGAAGAGCCATTGTGGGGAGCTACGAGAGGAGGCGCGGAGGGGAAAGGTGGAGCAGAGATAAGAGCAGTTAAAGCAGCACGGAATCCAGCAGCGGAAGAGAAGGAAAAGGAAGCTCCTTCACGAAGCAAAAAAGAAGGCACCCTCAGCACTAAATAAGGTACTGGCTATCAGATCTTAAAGCAAACTCCACTAATAAAAATATTTGCTAGTCCGGAGGCAAGATACAAAGTAACTCTCTGGAACAATGCCAGATTGGAGGCTGCAGAGGAAGAAGCAAGACAGAACAGTAATATATACAGCTCCCGTTAGCAGGCCCTTAGAGGCCTATGAGATCCAGTTGAGCCTAAGGCCTTAAAGCTGCCACTTTATAATGGTGAGAGTACCAAGGCAGAACAAACAAACGCAACGTAAGATACCTGAACACAGGCAGTGAGTGGTGGACCGGAGATCAGGGCGAATATAGAAGTCCAGATATAAAAGAAGGCTGGTCTCAGGTCAAGAAGTTCTCATCAGCCCGGACGACGTGGCAGGCGGGTTTGCCAGCTTAGAGGGCGGTCCAGGTCCAAAGGCGATCTTTAGTAGGGTTGCAGATCAGCTTTGCCGGTGCCAGGCTGGGACGGCAGGGAAAGGATAACGGGAGGGACAGAAGCCAAATAGCTTGCTAACAATCACCCATATTGAGGAAAGAGAGAAGTTTGTGTCCATTAAAGCTGCGGAGAGAGGAGCGGCAATTACACTCCAACAATGGATAAAGCCAAAAAAGACGGAGCGGTGAAAAAAAGATTGGCAGAATTCCGCTCCTCGTATGTGACACCCAGAGGTGGAAAGGAGGGTGATAGGCCCGGCAAAACAACAGCGGAGTCACCGCCAAGGCTGGAAGCGGATGCAGAAGGGGAGGAGTATCTGGGAGCGGCTGAGAAAATTAAGCAGTGGCTCCTAGAATTAAAGGACCATCTAAAGGAAGAGATCACTGGCGTAAAAAATGAAATAAAGGAGGCTCTACAAACTTTAAGGCATGGCATCTCAGATCTGGGAGAGAGAGTGGAGGAGGCTGAATCCCAGCTGGAACAAGGAGCTGGACGTGCTCCTTGGGCGAGCTCCTTGGGGCGACGACGGGGGCGCCCCTCCCTGTTCACCGCATTGGCAGATTGTTTCCCCACCGGTCTCCGGTGTTTTTCTCGCGCAATATTTTTTATCTGCTTTCTGCACCAGCAGCAGTTCTCCGTTCTCCCCCAATCGTGTTCCCCGTGCTCACCCAGTGGCTTCGCTGCGCTCTTTCTTTTGTCTTCCTCGTGTCTTCTGTCTATTCCTGCTCTGGCTGTTCTTTATGTCAGCCATCCCAGTAGTATGGGGCCGTCGGCCCTCCAACCCTTTTCCTGTTCCCTACCGAAGCCATGTACTCTCAAAGGTTGCCCTGCACCCTCCTCCCCTGATGTCACCTCCTCCACCAATCGTTAGTGCGAGCTTCCTCCCACCCTCAGCGTCAGTGCCACCAGGGACCCTCAGATTAGGCTTAATCAACTGCCGCTCGCTTCGGTCTAAATCTACTCTCATTCATGACCTTGTGGAACGTGAACACCTTGATGTTCTTTTCCTAGTTGAAACATGGCTGAGAGAAGGCGAAGATCCTCTCCTCACGCGTTGCCTTCCTCCAAACTATCAAGCCATCTCCCTCCCACGCATTACACGGAAGGGTGGGGGAGTTGCTGTTATCTACCGCTCCTCTGTACCCATGTCCAAAATCTCTTCCGACTCATTACATTATCCAGAGGCTTTGCTTCTCCAATTAGATGGTACACCAGCTCTACAGTTCCTCCTTATCTACTTTCCCCCATCTTCCCCTCCTCCCCTCTGGGACTCTCTTCTCTCTACTATTTCCGATCTATCTCTCCAATTCCCTCACCTCCTTACTCTTGGCGATTTTAATGTCCATTTTGATTTACCCACCTCAGCCAGGGATATTGCTTTCACTGCACTTCTCCATGATCTCTCCCTACTTCAACATGTGTCCTTTCCCACCCATGTAGCTGGCCACACCTTGGATTTAGTCATCTTTTCTGCCGACTCCCCAATTCAGATTTCATCTCCTACTCCAGAACCTGTTCCCTGGTCCGATCACTTCTGCCTCACCTTCACTCTTTATTCCGTACCTCCCCTCCTTTCTCCCCCTCCTTTACCATCTCGGTTATCCCGACAGCTCAATTCGGCATCCTTTCAAAGTTTTTCTGTGGCCTACCGCCCTCCCTCACCAGATTTTTCTTCCCTATCACCTTCCTCTCAAGTCACCCATTGGAACGCTGGACTTTCTCTCACCCTGGATCAAATCGCTCCCCTGAGGCCCAGTAACCCTCGTCGTAAAGCTCATCACCCCTGGTTTCACTCCGGTCTTCAACTGCTGCGCTCCCAGTTGAGGAGAGCCGAACATCTCTGGCGAAAGTCCCGGTCTGCCACTTCCTACCAACACTTTGTCATGCCACATCCACTATCGGTCCAGTATCCACCGCGCCAAGTGTTCCTTCTATTCCACTTCCATTGCTTCAGCTCCCAACCGTGCCCGTCAACTCTTTGCTACTCTGCATATGCTCTCCCAACTGCAGGCCCCTCCCAGGCGTGAGCATGTCTCTAACCTGCAGGCCCCCAGTCCGACCACACTGGCCTCCTTCTTCTCCTCCAAAGTTCAAAACCTCCGCTCCTCTCTTCCTCTTTGTCCTCAGCCCTTGCCTTCACCTCCCCCTATTTCACCTCCGCCATCCCCCTCGCTATCACATGCTTGGACCAACTTCTACCCTGTCACCTCTCCGGAGCTCCTTCAGCTACTGTCCACAACTCACAAGACCTCTTGTCCTTTAGACCCCATTCCCTCCTCTTGGTTTGCTGAGCTTTTTCCCATCCTCCTCCAACCTCTTCTCACCATCATTAACTCCAGTTTGTCATGTGCTACTTTCCCCAGTCCATGGAAACACGCCCTGGTTCGTCCTCTCCTGAAGCATCCATCTTTAGACTCTTCTGTCCCCGCTAATTTTCGTCCAGTATCCAACCTACCTTTTGCCTCTAAGCTTCTAGAAAAGGTAGTCTTCTCACAACTCTCTCACCACCTGGACTCCACACACTTTCTGCACCCTCGGCAATCTGGATTCCGCCCTGGGTATAGTGTTGAAACCACCATCACAGCAGTCATGAATGAGATACGCACTTCCCAAGACCAAGGTAACATCACGTTGGCTGTCTCCCTCGATCTCTCCGCCGCTTTCGACCTGGTAGATCACACCCTTCTTCTTTCTCGACTACGGGATACGGGTATTCGTGGTGCTATCTATCGCTGGTTTCACTCTTTCTTATCCTCTCGTTCATTTGCGGTTACTTCTGCCCTTTCCACTACTGACCACTTCCCCCTCACTTGTGGCGTCCCACAAGGTTCAATTTTGGCCCCCCTGTTGTTTAACATCTTTCTGGCCCCCTTGTCCTTACTTGTCCAACAGCTGGGGATCTCGGGTTACTATTACGCCGACGACATCTTTCTTCTGCATCATACTTCCTCATCCCAGCCTGATATCACTCCCCTTGAGACCTGTCTGTCCTTAGTTTCTTCCTGGCTCTCTTCTAACTGTTTGGTTCTCAATGTGTCTAAAACGGCGGCTATCTGGTTCACTCACGGCTCTCCCGCTCCATCTCTTACTCCTTCCTTTTCCGGCACCCCTATTTCCACGGTCTGTAAACTCCGTTATCTCGGTGTCGTTCTCGATAGCGCTCTCACTTTTCATGATCACATTTCCCATGTTTTCCCAGCGCTCCTTTTTCTGCCTTAGGCAGATTCGTGCAATCCGGCCTTTTCTGTCTTCTCAAGCTCTCACCACCCTCCTTCTTTCCTTGGTCATAACCCGGCTAGACTTCTGTAATTCCATCTATGCCAGTATTCCCCAGTATCAGTTACATCGCCTACAATTAATCCAGAACACAGCTGCCCGGATGATCCTGCACGCCACCCCATGCGACCACATCACCCCTCTGCTACAACATCTCCACTGGTTACCACTGCAGTTCCGGATTCCCTTCAAAATACTCACTCTAGTACACCGTGCTATCTACCTCCATAGGCCCCAATACCTCTCTGATTTGCTCACTTTCCACGTCCCTACTCGCAGCCTTCGGTCTATTCATGTCAACCACCTCCACCTTCCAGCCCCCTCCCGTGCACACCTCCATTCCACCCGCAAATCAGCTTTTTTCTATCTCGGTCCCTCCCTCTGGAATTCACTACCCACGGCCCTCCGCCTAGAAGAATCCTACCCTAAATTCCGTTCTCTCCTCAAAACCCATTTTTTTCTCCTCCGCCTTTCATGACCCTCTATGACATCCCTAATCCTTACTCTCCTTTCCATCTTTATACCTTCCCTCCATCTCTCCTTTCCTCTGATTTGTTGTAATTTCTTTTCTTTTTCCTACTAATGTTTTATTCCTATTGTAAACCGCCCCGATGTAATGGGGGGCAGTATATCAAATGTTCTGTAAACAATAATCAATAAACAATAAACAACAGTGCGGAGCACTGGAACAAGTCCAGAAAGGATGGGAAGAGCTGAGGTTGGCACAGGAGGAGATAAAGGCAAAGACAGAAGATCTGGAAGATCGCTCAAGAAGGTGTAACCTCAGAGTGTGCGGAGTCCCGGAAGAGCCCAAGTACAAGAACAGTGAGGAAGTGGTACAGAAAATTTTTCGGGACCTCCTGGCAGAGGTGGATAAAATGGAGGAAGTAGACAGCGGTCACCTGAAAATAGAAAGAGCACACAGAGGGTTGGGGCCCATCAGAGAGAACAGGCTGAGGGACATTGTAGTGTGTTTGAGCTCTTTCAAAATGAAGGAATGCCTATTGGGAGCGGCCAGAAAACTAAGAAACTTCCATTGGAATGGTCACAAAGTAGAGCTATATCAAGACTTGTCACTGGGTACGCTGCAGCTTAGAAGAGAGATAAAAGCGGTCACAGCATACTTGACGAGAGCGGATCTAAGATACAAGTGGTTGTACCCATTTGGATTGCTGATCACAGTGCAAGGGAGATCCAGGAAAGTAAGGAACAGCGTGGAAGCCTGGAAAGCATTGAGAGAGCTGGGAGCAGAGATCCTTCCAGAGGAGGCACAGAGTTCAGCAAGGCTGATGGACATGGAGACCAGGGCTACGAGGCTGGAGAGTGCAAAGTGGCAGAGAGCAGCGGCTGGAGGTCGGAGATTGGCCAGGATGGCCAAGGACGGTCAACGAAGCACAGAGATGGAGCAAGAGACTGGATGATGCTGCAGATGTTTGAAGGACTGGTATTTGTTAAGGTCTCATAAGGAGACAGTATTGTGGGGAGTTAAATAGTATAGTAAATTAAGGGAGGAAGTTGTAAGAGGCGGATTGGGGGAGGGAGGATGGAGGGAGGTTTAAATAGGATAATTGAGAGCTGGAGGGTAGGGAGGAAGGGATGAGGCATGAAGAAGGTGGGGGCGGGGGTGCAGAACACGAAGTGGGTGGATAGGTTGCAGGGGGAGGGTAAGTAGGTTTTGGGGATGAGTGAGAGTGGGAGGGGGAATCAGTGGGAGGGCAGGTTGGGACCTGGTTTCGTTCACCGTAATGGAAGTCCAACCTCCTAAGTGGAGGCCAAGGATGGGGTGGACTGGGAGAGGAGGGGTGGGGGGATGGGGTTGCCAGTAGGGGAGGTGAATCAGGGAGCGGGCAGCCAAAGGGGGGAGGGGGTGGGGGAGGGGGATTGGGGGGTGAGGGAGGAGGGTGGGAGAGGGGAGACAGAAGAGGAGGGGAGGGAGGGAAGGACTGCAGGTGGGGAGAAGGGGGGGAGGAGTGTTAGGGGGGAATTGAAAATTGTAACCCTGAATGTAAAAGGTCTGAACTCACCTTGGAAAAGGCAGAAATTGTTTAAAGAATTAACAAGGCACAAAGCGGCGATAGTATTGTTGCAGGAGACGCATTTACAGAAAAAGCACGAATTGTTGGTCCAGCCGAAGGGATATCGGGATTGCATATTTGCTTCCAATGTAAGGGAAAAGAAGAAAGGGGGAGTGGCGGTATTAATTAGTGGTGAGCTAAAAACGGAGGTGCAGACAGTGATCCGGGACAAGGGGGGAAGATACCTACTAATAAGGGTAAAAGTGGGGGAGGAGTGGTTTATGGTGGTGAATGTATACGCTCCCACGGGGTCATAGAAAGATTTTTGGGAGGAGTTGAGTTCGCAGGTGGCGGTACTGAGTGATGGTGTGCTGATTTGTGGTGGGGATTTCAACATGCCCTGGGAGGTGGGGAGGGACACGACTGGAAGGAGGGCAGGGCGGGGAAAGGATAGGCAGCGCTATCGTCAGTTTGTGAGGGAGAATGACCTGCTTGATGTGTGGCGATTCTTGAACCCGGGCAGGCGGCAATTCTCCTTTTTCTCAGCGGTGCATGGAACCTATTCCAGACTAGATGCTATATGGGTAGGGAAGGAATTGGCGGGTAGGATAAAGGGAGGAGAGATGGAACCTATAACGTGGTCAGACCATGCTCCAGTGGTAGTACAGGTGAGGGTGAAGGGGGAAGACAGAGGGAGACAATATTGGAAACTTAATGAAGGGTTGTTGGAAGATAGCAGGGTAGTGGCCGAGGTAGAATCACTCATACCGGAGTATTTCGAGAAGAATGGGGGGGGAGGAGTCAGGGAGGGCGTTGTCTGGGATGCTTTCAAAGCAGTGGTACGGGGGGGTGCTGATAAAGTGGGGAGCGAGGATAAAGAGGGAACGAGAGGAACAGGAATGGCAGTTAAGGCATCAATTGGGGATTCTGGAGGGGAAGGATGCGCAGGGAGGAAAGGGACAGTACCGGGGAGCAGTATTGGAATTGAGGGCGAAATTGAATGCAGTAGAATCAGAGCGGATTAAGTTTCACATGCAGCTGCTGAAGCAGAGGTATTTTGAAGGGGGGAATAAAGCAGGGAAATACCTTGCCAGGCAACTTTAAAAAGAGAAAAGAATGGAACAGGATCACGCAGCTTAGAACCTTTTACATTCAGGAGAGGAGTAGTGCGGGAGGATCATAGGATACGGCAGGAATTTGTGAAGTTTTACCGAAAGCTCTATGCGGCGCATGAGGAGTCAACCGCTGAGGATATTTATACTTACTTGGGGGGAGTAAGGTTGTCGAGCTTGTCTGAGGAGGAAAAACAGAGATTGGACAAGGAGATTGGAACAGAGGAAGTGCTAAGGGCAATCAAGGGCCTGAAGTTAGGGAAGGCCCCGGGGTTAGATGGCCTGACCGCCCTGTTTTATAAGAAATTTGGGAGCTTGTTGGTGCCACCGCTGACAAGGGTTTTCAATGGGCCACGAGGGGGGGAGAAATTGGCGGAAACATTGGGATGGGCAGGTATCACTTTTATTCACAAGGAAGGGAAAGACCCGCAGGAGTGTGCATCATACCGGCCAATTTCGCTGCTAAATATTGATGCGAAATTATTGGCAAAAGTATTGGCGACAAGACTTAACAAGCTGCTGGGGAAACTGGTACATGAGGATCAAGCGGGGTTCATACCTGGCCGGCAGGCAGCGGATAACATCCGGAAAGTGTTAAATGTGATCTGGAAGGCACAAAAGACGGGTGATGAGATGATGTTGGTATCATTGGATGCTGAAAAGGCATTTGATCAAGTATCCTGGAAATTCCTGTATGTAGTCTTGGAGGTTATGGGGTTTGGGAGAGACTTTGTGGCGTAGATAAGCTCTATACGTAAGCCCCAAGGCATGTGTACGGGTGAATGGAGGGTATTCTGATTTCTTTCCACTGGAAAGAGGGACTAGGCAAGGCTGCCCTTTATCGCCCTTATTGTTTGCGCTCTCCCTAGAGCCACTGGCAGAGAGATTGAGAGCCAGCCCAGATATAAGGAGAGTCAGGGTGGGACAAAAGGATTTCCGGGTGTCGCTCTTTGCAGATGATATCCTGTTAACAATCACGTGACCCGGAGAAACGTTACCTGCAGTGATGAACGAGATTCAGGATTACGGGCAGCTGGCAGGGTTCCGGATTAACTGGGGGAAATCGGAAATCTTAAGTATAGTGGGGGAGGAGGGACAGTGGGTGGAGCTGCAGCGGCGCTTCCCATTTCGGTGGGCGAAGAAATCCATCAGATACTTGGGGGTGCAGGTGGGGAGGGTCTTGGGGGAGCTGTTTGAGTTAAATTATAAAAACGTGTTGGGCCAAGTGGAGGGGCAGTTGAGGGAGTGGGGCAGGGGGTATTATTCTTGGTTCGGGCGAATGGCGATAGTTAAAATGATGCTCCTCCCTCAGTTTATTTTCCTTTTTCAAGTCCTGCCCATAGCTGTACCAAGAAGGGCATTGAGGAAGGTGCAACAACAAGTGGAGGGGTTTATATGGGGGGGGGGGGAGAAAGCCGAGAGTGGCAGCAAGGACGTTACAAGTGCAGGGAGTGGAGGGGGGGATGGGTGTACCTAATTCTACTTTATATTATAAGGCAGCACAAGTGAGGGCGGTATATGCATGGTTACGGGAGCCAAATAAGCAGTGGGTGAGGATGGAGGCAGATGAGTATGGGCTCGGTGAATTGGAAAGGATAGTTTGGGGGAATAAGGGGGAGAGGGGGACGAACCCCATGGTGGAACACACTCTTAGTGTGTGGCAACAGCATAGGACAAGGATGGTGGGAGATAAGAGATGGTCGCCAACATTGTCCCTTCAGGCGTGTTGTGAAGAGGGAGTAGGTCCGAGCAGAAGAGTACTAAGCAGGTGGGCAGAAAGGGGGCTAAATCAGGTGACACAGGTTATGGCAGGGAAGGAGGTAAGAGCTTTTGAGGGGGTTCGGGACATCTATCAGTTGCGGGAGACAGATAGGTTTGCGTACTTGCAACTGGGGTCAGTGGTCAGACGAAAAATGAGAGAACAGGAGGGGAGGGGGGAAGTTGAGTGGTTTGAAGGGGCGTGTCTGGGTTCCATGGGGCAGAAGGGTATACTATCCAGAATATATAAAGGTCTCACAGTGAGGGGATTGGGGAAGTTGAAGTACATGGAAGCGTGGGAAAGGGACTTAGGGGTGAATTGGGGGGTGGAAGAATGGGAGGAGGTGGTAAGGGGAATAGGTAGATTCTCTATAGCCACATCGCTGCGGGAGAATGGGTTCAAGGTGATGTGTCGGTGGTATCTTACGCCGGAGAGGTTGTTTAGGGCGGGGGTAAGGAGGACGGATGAATGTTGGAGGCGATGTGGGGAGAGGGGTACCTGGATGCATATGTGGTGGCTATGCCCAATAGTCCAAGGGTATTGGAGAAAAATAGGGGATAATATTATTAATAAAATGGTGGGTTCCAATATCGGGCTTACGCCTGAAATGTGTCTCCTGCATAAACGGGATGGAAAGTGGGAAGGGGATTGGCGAATCATTTGGTACTGTGTTACTGCGGCTAGATGTGAAATAGCATGGTATTGGAATAGAGAGAAACTACCATCCATGGGCAGTTATGCGAGAAGAGTGTCCAATATCTACTTAATGTACAACCTAACAGGGGAAAAGAAGGGCAGAGGGGATCATATTGCGAAACAGTGGGAGGGGGTTTGGAAATGGTTAAGAGAGGGTATGTGGGAGGAGGAGCAGCGGTGAAGGGGGAGGAGGGTACAGTTTAGAGGGGGTGAATATATAAGGAGGGGGACAAATCTGCTTCAATGTTGGATGGGGAGAAGGGCTTGGGGGGAGTTAGGAGGGTTAGGGGGGGAGGGAGGGGAGGGGGGGAGGGAGCTTTTGGGATATGTGATAGTTAGGACTAGTTGGCAAGGAGGGGATGGGGGGGTGGGTTGGGGAGGGTACGGGGAGTTGGGGGGAGATAGGAACAAGTTGCTTATACTGGGTTGTAATAACCCTGGTGGAAATAAGTATGGTGCGTCAAGGTAAAACTGTTAAAATTGGAAAGGAGATCCTAGCTGTATCGGGGCACAGGGGTAAGATGTAAATGTTGTGCATAGTAGGGGGTTTCTTGGAAATGGGAAGGTGGGTAGCCCGATGTGGATCATAACATAAAGCACGGCGGTATGGTATAGTTAAAGTGTTTATTATGAACATATAAATGGATAGTGGTATTAAGTGAACATAAGGAATGAAAGTTATCATATGGTAGATTTTGATAGAAATGGAGAAGTGTGGGTGGCCAGGATTTTTTGCTCAGTGTGTTTATATTTTCTGTATAGCAGGCCGTTCGGGCCTAATCTCCATAGTGAGATTTTTTGTTCACATTAGTGGTTAAATTTATCTGATGAGGGCTATATACCATATGTTTTTGCCTATTGTAGTTTGTCTGTGTGGCTAGTTAACTTGTATGAAGTAGATTTGGATATTTTGAAATTTCCTAATAAAAAATTTAAAAAAAAAAACTTTGGTAAGAAAAGGAACTGCCAATGGTGCTAACAGCGCTGTGCCAACGACATGGAAAGCCCTTGGTGCTGAGATGACCGCCCGACGGAATCCCTCCAGCATGGCATGGCTGACTGCATGCAAAGCCCTCAGCGCCGAGCTAACTGCCCGACGGGATCCCTCCGACACGGCATGGCTGTCTGTGCGGAGAGCTTTCCGAGCTGAGCTGTCTTCCCCCTGATGAAGGTACCTGGTGCGCATGCTTCATGACGGCAGGACAGCTTCATGACGGCAGGGAGGCTCTTCTGGCAAGGAAGCCCAGTATCTTGCAGATGCCGTCACTTCCAGTGCTTCGCCACTTCTTCCGGTGACTCATCACGTCTCCCTACCCAGATGAACTGCCGCCCCGGGCGCGGATCACAGCGCCATCAGTTCAGGCCATGACATCCAACCTGGTGCTTAGCTCCTGACGGTGCGGCCTGCCCCCCCCTTTTTTCGTGGTGCTTTAGTATCTGTAGGGCTACAGATTTGGCCCCTGGGTGCACAGAAATAAATTCCTTGTGGGTTGTCTCCATTCAGATGGGGTCACCCTCCTTTAATGGACCTCAGTGTCAATCTACATTTATTTTATTTATCTGTTCTTATAGGTCAAAGCGGTTTGCATATGCTAACAGGAATTTTTTATTCCCTTGTCCCTGAAGAACTCACAATCTGAGTGCACCTGAGGCAATGGAGGGTTAAGTGGCTTGCCCAAGGCCACAAGGAGTGGCCATGGGACTAGAGACCCCAGTCCCTCCGGCATGAGGTTACTTGTCCCTACGTGGGAATTGAACTCCTGGCCCTCCAGCCTGAGGTAACCTGTCCCAACCACTGAGCCACTCCTCCCTGGCCATTAGAGACTCTGATGCTAAAAGGCAGCCGCC
Organism: Ichthyophis bannanicus; assembly: GCA_033557465.1. Lineage (NCBI taxonomy): Eukaryota > Metazoa > Chordata > Amphibia > Gymnophiona > Ichthyophiidae > Ichthyophis > Ichthyophis bannanicus. The sequence continues at coordinate 178,568,718 of CM066043.1, read as the reverse complement.
GGGATCCTGCAGCTCAGGACTTCTCTGCACACTTGCACTGACTCCTGCGTTTTCGCAGCTATGCCTTCTTCTCTGCATTTCGCATGACTACGGCTCCAAAACAACCGTTCGGGGGCACACGATACCACCATCATCAGAACCCACCTAGGACTGCAGGCACAGCCAAGACTATAACAGGCAGCTCCCTGCCATCAGCCAACAGCGGGTCAGTCGTCCAGCCAGTGCAACAAACAAAGCCTCTCCTGTAGTGACACTTTTCACCCAACCTTCCATCGCCTCCTAAGAAAGGCTCTCCGCGCTGTATTACAGAAGTAGACCTTCTGAACGCAGAAGCAGCAGTGTGGTGCAGTACACTCGGCCAGTGTGTCTTGAAGCAGAGGGTCACAGATTCAGATCCCAGCTGTGGATCTTGCAGAGAATGTCCCTACATTACCTACTCGCCAGCTCCTCCAGCAGATTAAAGTGGAAGGATCCCAGGATCAGTTTCTGAACACCCACATATCAGTACAGAGCCTGCACACAGTTTAAAAAACCCATGCGGAGGCTTCACACCTTTCAAATGCACTGACGAATATAACACATTGTACCTGCCCAAGAGATAGAAGAGTAGCCCAAAGGATGAGGCACCATGCTCCACCTCTGGTCACACAGCCAAAAAAAACAAAATCAAGAGAAGCTCACATGAACTGCATGGCATGACCAGCTTCTCAGGCACCATCTGCATCTAAGAATGTGGAAGACAACAGTCACAACTCCTAGGACACAGAGGAAGGTCCTCATTGCCCACTAGTCAGGGCATGGGCTTCAGGAACCAAGAAACAAGGCCCCTTTCCTTCACAGGCCAACAGTTAGCATGGATCTTACAATCTGGGGACATCCACTCTTGGAGATGTCGCCTAAGGGCTAGGGCACTGTCCCCATAACCAAGGGATTTGGGGTTGATTCCTATGTATCCTCCCTTCCACAGATCTCTGTGCGCATCCACTGGAAGGAAACCAGCTTCTGCTCCTGGTGGTATAACCACTCAGGTTATCCAAAGGAGAAATGGCCAGCCTCCACAAGTATAGTCATAGTTTAAAAAAAAAAATGGAACGTGGGATTAAATCATGGCCTGATAGAGGTCCATGCTGCATACCTGTGCTCCTTGACTCGCAGGTGCTCAACACACCTCTGCAAAAGTATTGGTGCCTCCACACCCCTCGGGAATGAACAACCTCTGCCTGGCCATTGTGGAAGACCCAGGCAGCGATCCAGCAAACCATACCCTTCCTTGGGCTCTCGGATGAACCTCCGGAATAATCACATTGACTGGACGCTGGGGAAGTATACATCAGCACCACAGTGTCCAAGGCAATCCTCCCACAACATTGTAGAGGCACCATCATCATCATGACATGGGGTGCCTCCTCGTCTGCTAAATATCATGGCCTTCCGTGTGAAGCCTGCATCTCTGGTGGAACTACACAGCTGCGCTCACGCCTCCAAAAACAGAGACATCAGGCTAGTGCCACGATAACAATGCAGAGGGAGCCCTGTACAAGACAGCCCCCCCCCCTCACAGCAACATTGGTGGCACCAAAATCTAAGCCCACAGGGGGGCAGGTTCAAGGCCAGTCTGGGGATCACCAGTCTAGGGATCTTCTTCATGATTTACCCAAGGCCAATGCCGTGGCGCTCTCTCTTAATGCAGGTGCATATGAACAAAAGGTCACAGGTTCAAACCTGCAGACCATGTTGTGAAATTAGAGCACATTACCAGAGTGCCGCAATGCCTGTGGCTTTGTACTCTAGGGCCTAGCCAGATAATCAACAAGGTGGCCATAGCCCCTCACCGACACACAAGGGGAACAGGTCCCACGCCCCTGCAAGAAATCTTACCCATCTAAGTTGTACCCACTATCCAGGCAGTGCCCACTGCAAGATGCCCTCCGCTAGGGCAGAGGGAGAGCTGACGGCCATTCTCAACCATGAGTCAGATGAACCAACCCTGGGCAGCAGCTTCCTTCAGCAACTTCCCTCTTCTATCAGTGGGGCTGACCTACCCACCACGTAGGGAACATGCAGTGCAACTGTGTAAAATAGGCAGAGCCCAGGCCATCCTCATCTTTCCACTGGCCAGACCAGCATTTTCCCCCAAACACCTGGCTCTAGTGTTGGTGGACATTGCGTAACTCGACCTGACCCTGTTGTCTGTTAGGTGATCATTCAGACCTGTCCCTTCCCAACTACCAATGCAATACGAATGAAACTGGTGCTGTGGCACCATCAGCAGGCAAGTCCTACAGCGCCTGGTGCGAGTCACAGCAGCACACAGATGTCCCCCAATCTTTTGATTGCTGCCTCTACGACGGCTCCGGCCACTGCAGCCAGAACTGAGGTAGACCCATGTAAGATTATTTTGGATAACGGTCCTCACGGCAAGGCCTAATGGCACACGCTACCAAGCCACTCTCGGGACGCCACTCCAGGTCTGTTTTCCCTTAGTGGAGTCACATCTGTCAGAACTCCAGATTGCTGGACATCGGCCAGAACATCGGATTACTGAATCCCTCCCTTTAGGAGCAGAGGATCCATACTCTTGATAGCAGCACATCCCCAGCAATAAGGGACACGACTCATCGGCTCATGCGACCCCAATAACCCTGCCCACCCGGTTCGAGTGGGCCCCACCTCTAGAGATTCCATTCCAGGGGAACAAGCAGGGGCTCAAACCATGACTTGGGTGAGCACAGGACTCAAGTGGACCTCACAACAGGAACAGACATATCCTCCAGCCACCCAACCGGTGTCCCATACAGGTGGCGTATGTCTGCAAGCCACCTGGCACCAGTGCACACTATCCAGGAACACTACCACCTAGAGCTTGCAACTTGGACAAGCACATCCTCTAGCCAAGCAGTCTCAACGTGTAGACACCCCCTGCTTGGGCACACCCCAAACCAGGAACTGTCTCCCGCCCGGTTACGTCAATGCTTTAACTTTGCACCACTCTGGTGGCACAGTTGATATTGAGGCTGTTCCTATCCTTGCTCGCAGTGACCACCTCACCGCTGTGCTCAATTTTTTATATATATAATATATATATGCTGTGGCTATCCTCGTTTGCAGTGACTACCTCACCGCCACTGCTCGATGGAACCCCATGCCTGCTGCTGCACATGTGCGCATCATGTTGCATGTACATGTTCATTATCACTGCACTCTCCACCACATAGCTGTTCGCCATTATCACCGCGCCCTGCATGTTTTTTACTGCACGTGTACACGTTACATGTTAGACACCGCCACCAGGCGATGTTCCAGGGTGCAACAATAAGACATCCAGACTGCCTGGGAAAGTGTCAGTGTGGAGGTATATTCTACTGGTTACTGCAATGCATCCATAATCAGCAGACATGGGTTTAATTTACACCTGTTCATCCCTGAACCTGATCTAGGCTTTGCCCTTCCATCTTCCACCACAGCGCACGGCAGCTTGGGAGGCACCAAGTGTGGCTGACTCATCCTGCTTGTCCTAGGAGAAAGTGATGTTACTTACCTTGTCAGACGGGTGCCTGGGTGAGAATGTTCACAGTCTTGGCAAAGGCATATATCAATATGATTTGCAAGGGATTGTGGGAAATGCAGTCCATTCACACCAGACACAGCCGCTCACAATAATTAGTTGTGCTTGAGTGTAAAGCCAATAAGATATTTATTTATGGGGTTATTTCTCCCAACACAGATATGCTAGGTAGCACATAAAACAGGATACTTGCTTTCAGTGTTAATCTTAGAAAAACAAAATCAGGAAAACAACAGCTGAACTTGTCAGGCAATCAAATCAAAAGAATAAAGACCTGGTTGGTAACAAACTGGTCTTTTCTGTAGGCTCTAGCTAATATTTTCTTAGCAGTGCATCAAACAACAAACAAAACCCACAAAGTAGGGAAAAACTGTGCTTTTCAGGTTAACTTCTTATATCTTCACACATAGACTCAGAAGTGATTTCCTCAGAGCTCACAAGCAATTAAGTAAGGCTCAATTGCTAGCAGTTACCCAGCTGAAACCCCTTAGCTGGCTTGCTTTCTACTGCGTGGCTCAAATCCTACTCAGGAGCTTTTCTGAGTAGATTAAAGAACAAGTTTGTATTTCTTTGTGATGGTTGTTGTACTTTGTAACAGTAAATTACCAAAGGAGTTTAGACAGAGAGCAATCCATGTATTCACAGCCTGCATCTGCAACCCCTCCCCCTTCTTCAACAATCATGGGTTCAATATCATGGATTGGTACAGAGGAATTTCTCAATGGAGCACTCTCAGGTGAATACTTGTTTCCCTGCTGTCTTTCAAGGGTATAGCTAGGGCATAGATCAGTGTTCATACCTGAGCTTCCATTGCTGTTAGAGTTCCTCTCTAAATAGCCTGGCCAGTATGTAGTCCAGTTCTTATGTCCAGCCTTCCAATCCAGATCCCTGGACACTGGATCTCTCTTCACATACCTCTGGCACGGGTCTTAGGGTCCCTTCCACTTGCAGCCGTCTCCCTCACAGGTACCGTCTGGAGATTCCTAGCTCTGCAGCACCACTCCTCTGGTTTTCCCCAGTCCAATGGTGTATGCTGGCCTTTTGAATGTCTCCCAGTATACGTACTGCTCTGGACTCCTCTAGACCTCCCAAATGCTTTTCTCTTCTTTCTTCCAAAGGGTTTCTTGCCCTCTCTGTCCGTCCGCTCTGGCTTCTGCTTCTGATGATCCTCCAGATGATGAAGCTGTCCAAGATGAGGATATCCAAGCTGATCAAGACACTGAGGATCTCCCAGATGAAACTGAGGATGATTCTCTGTAGAATAAACTCTACCTTTATTCTGCTTAGATGAGTGCTCCACCCTAGCACAGCACAGCTGTGCTGAATCAGGCCCTGCCCTTTGAGATGAGTGCTTGGGGATTACCTCATAGCCCTCCTGATTGAACACATGTTTCCTCACTTCAGCTCCTCTAATGGCTGTTGGAAACCTGATGCATTCTGGGACTGGTAGTCTTTTATGGAAAAATTCTGTTTTCTTATTTCTACCAGAACTGACAGGTTGCTTCAGAGTCACTTCACCTTTACTATAGCTCCTTCCTGAGCTATGATAAGCTTCCTTATCACAACCTGTAACAGGGGTTCTCTGTGGACAGCAGGATAAGTCAGCCACACATACCCACCCACCTCCACTGGTAAGGGGTCAGCCTCCAACCGGTGCCTGCCTCCTAGCAGCAAAGGCTCAGCTAGTGACGAACTGGCTAGCTAGGGGTGGGTCGAGGGGTGGGGCTAGTTGGCTCTTGCTCAGAAGGGCAAAAAGCCCTTCTGAGCTATGGAGAGTACTTCCGTGTCGGATGACGTCACCAAGTGTTATCAAACTCTGGAATTTGTTACCGGAGGATGTAGTAAAGGCTGTTAGTGTAGCTGGGTTTAAAAAAGGTTTGGACAAGTTCCTGGAGGAAAGGTCCATAAACCATTATTAAGAAGGGACCCAGGATATCAATGCTTGAACCAATACAAGCATCGTGGAACCTGTGTCCCTTGGGGAAACTGCTAGGTACATATGACCTAGATTGGCCACTGTTGGAAACAGAATACTGGGCTTGATGGACCTTGGTCTGACCCAGTATGGCATATCTTATGTTCTTATGTAAGTGTGGCTGACTTATCCTTCTGTCCACGGAGAAACCCTGTTACAGGTAAATAACATCACTTTTCTTGGTACTCTGTGCAGGCGGGAGGAGAACATTTGTTGCGTTTTGGCACCAGAGTCTGCTGTTGTCGGGACGTTTAACTAGTGATTGTAGCTGTTCCACAGTGGTGTTGAGAAGGGCTCTGTGGGTGAGAACGAGAATCTTGAACCTGATACAGGATGCAACTGGGAGCCAGTGTAGGGATTTTAATGTAGGAGTGATGTGGGAGTGTCTCGGCGCTCCGGCAATTAGCCATGCAGCTGTGTTTTGGGCAAGCTGCAGGGGGGCGAGGATGGTCTTGGGTAGCCCTTGGAGGATAGTTTTGCAGTAATCGATAAGAGAGGTGATGGAGGCTTGGCAGACTGTACGGAAGCTGTCATAGGGTAGAAGGAGCGTAGGTTACGAAGAGTTCTGATTTTATAATAGATATTTTTGGTGGTATTCAGGATATGAGGCTGTAAGATCAGGAAGCGGTCAAGGGATACACCAAGGTACTTGATCTAAGGTTTGACCTGAATTTCAGTGTCACCCAATTTGATGCTTTGTGGAGGAGTGAAGCTGGGATCCCTGTAGATATGAAGGAGCTCTGTTTTTGCTTGAGTTGATTGTAAGATTGTGCTGTTATAACCATGTAATGATTTCTATGAAAGCAGGCTGTGAGGGTGGAGTAGTCGGGGGATGTGGTGTTGAAAGGGGTGAAGATCATTATATCTTCTGCATAGAGTTGGTATCCGATGTTGAGGCTCTGAAGAATGTGACAGAGGGGTCTGATGTAGATGTTGAAGAGGAGGGAGGAGAGGGTGGATCCTTGAGGTACTCCTTGGGGGAGGGTAAAGGGTGATGAGGATTAGTTTTCAGTTCTCACTTGATTTCATTCCTACCTCTCCCAACAAACTCAACATTTGAGTGGGGTGCCTTGGATGCCAATGGTGTTAAGTTGATTACTGAGAGTCTGAGATATCATGTCAAAGGCTGCAGATATGTCGAGGAATAGTAAAATAAAACCTGAGCAGGGTTTTTCTCTCCCAGTTATGAGCATGTTAAGGAGGGATGTGAGAAGAGTTTCCTCACTGTGGAATGGATGGAATCTATGTTGGTTGCAGTCAAGGTGCTCCTGAAGTTAGATTTGTACTGCTTTTTCGATGACCTTGGAGAGGAAAGGAACACTGGCAATGGGATTCAGATGTCTGATGTTGATGATCTCGCCTTCAGAGGATTGTGAGGAGGTCAATGTTATCCACCTGTTCTGGAAGGAAGAACTGAAGGCATTGATTCCCAGGGTCTTATCCATCTTGAGCATGGAGGATGCTCCGAGCATGGAGGATGCTCCAGGCATGGAGCAAGAACGGAAGATACATCCACTCCTGCAAGGGGTTTGGAAATCCACTACTGCCTTCCTGTTCCCAGAGAACAAGGGCCTGTTCCAGTCAGAGTGGCAATCCCCTACCTAAGGTGTTAAGGGTGTATAAGAAGATGCATGCTCTCCCGGAGAAGGAGAGCATTATGTGGCTTGATATTTCCAAGGTGGATGTGCAGGTCACGGCAGTTACTGGTTAGGCCACCATTCCTGTAGAAGGTGGATTGGCCTTAAAGGAAGGTGGATTCATGTTGAAGAACCAGTTTGCTGCAGTGTCTGCTATTCTTCAGTTGCAATATGTGCAGGCCTGACATCTCAAACCCTGCTCCAGTGGATTCAGTCTCTTCTGCGGGTTGATTCTGCCTCTCTTTTGGAGTTGCTATAGCCTTTGTTTCTGATACCATATACAGCCTGGGTACATCTAGGGGCCAGGGATTGTACCCTGTTGACAGTGACACGGCATTGGCTTGGCTCTGACATGGAGCAGTGGACTCGTCTTCCAAAGCCCGGTTGCCCATCTGGCTTTAGAAGGATGCTTCTCTTGGGTCTGATTTGGAGAAGCTGGTGAAGGACCTGGGTAAGATGACATCTTACCACCTTCCAGAGGACAGGTCCAAGGGGCCTGTGAAGGGTGCAGGAGCCCCTTTTCCATCAGCCTCTCCCCGCTTCTTGCAGGTGCACTGGTCAGACTTCTGGGTGTCTCGGAACTCCCATTGCTGCCAGAGTGGAAAGCCTTTCTTCCACTCTGTTTATGGACTTCAGGCTCATTCTCGGTACATTAGTGGATTACTTGGGCCCAGGAACCTTGTCCTATCCAGTGGAGGACCCTCCTGGACTGCGCAATGAGTTTGGGGGCCCATTCTCTGGTTCCTCTTGTTGGGGGCAGGCTTTTCCTCTTCCTTCAGTATTGGGCCCGGGTCTCAAGGATCACTGGGTTCTAGTCCCTATTCAGTAAGGCTATGTCCTGGAATGCAAGAGCTGAGCCTAGCCATCTTTCATCTTCTCCCCTTGCAGGGCTGTGAACAGCAGGACCACTGTGCAAATCCCCCTTCAACAAGTTGCCACTCCTGAAGGCAGCGATGCCCGTTCCCCTGGACGATCGATGCGTAAGGGCAGGTATTCCATCTGTTTTGTGGTGCTGACAAGGAAGGAACATTCTGGCCCATTCTGGATCTCAGGTGTGTCAATGAACACTTGCATGTCTGCACTTCAGGATGGAAACTTTGCAATCCATGATTCAAGTGGTGCGCCGGAGGAAGTTCCTGGCATCTCTGGATTTGGCTGAGGCATATTTTCATATCCCGATCTGGGGGATCAATGTTTCGCCATGCTTGGCTCTCTCTTTCAGTTTGTTTCCCGCTCATTCGGAATCTCCACTGCCCCAAGGATATTCTCAAAGGTCATGGTGGTGGTGGTGGTGGTGGTGGTGACTGTGGTGCTGCAGCACCAAGGGATTTGTGTGCACCCATATCTGGACTACTGTCTCATCTGAGCCCATTCTCTTTCAGAGGTGTCTCGGGTAGCTCCCTGAGTGGTGTCCTTTCTGATGAGCCTCGGCTGGGTGATCACTTGGGGAAAGAGCCAGTTGTTGCATTCCCAGTCCCTGGAGTTCCCAGGAGCACATTTCAATACTAGAGTGTGCAGTGTCTTGTGACAGAAAAAAAAAAGTCAAAGGCTGTTGGATTGCCTCACGCTATTCTGTTTGCAGCAGGCTCCGGAATTATCTTAAACTCTTGAATCAAGTTGTGGCTGCTCCACTGGTCCTTGCTGACTCGATGGACCCTGAGTTCTCAGCAGTTCAGGCTCAAGCTCCTACTCCCAGTGACGGTGATGACCAGCCTGCAGTGGTGGCAGCAGTCTGGTCTTCTGAAGAAGGGCATTCTTCTGAAAATTGCTCATGGACCGTTCTGTTGATGGATGTTAATCTCTTGGGCTGGGGAGTCCATTGCCAAGGCCAAACAACCCAGGACTATTAGAACCGCAGGGAAGCAGTGTGGTCCATCAACTGCCTTGAGATGAGGGCCATTAGGTTGGCTTTTCTGGACTCCAGTCGAGGGCTGGGCGGTTTGAGTGTTCTCAGACAACACCACAGTGGTGGCTTATGTCAGTTGGCAGGAAGCATGAGGAGTGCCGGGGTAGTCCTAGAGATGGCTCTCCTGTTTGCATGGGCAGCGAAGAACCTCCTAGTTTGTTGGCTGAAGGTTCAGGTGGTAGCTATGGCCTATTTCAGGGGTCTGTTAGCTGGTAAGTCTTTAGCCTTATGTCTGTCGTCATATTTCTATGTTTCTATACACAGAGGATCTCTAAAGGAAAAAAGGGGACTATTGTTGTTGATATGGAAGGACAGACTAGATAGGCCATGTGGTCTCTTTCTGTCGTCATATTTCTATGTTTCTATGTTTATACCCGGATGTTATGTGCCTTTGATCTTGCTGAAAGAGACAGCAGTGCCCATATGGGCTATGGCTGACTGTAATGGGTACAGAAGGGCCTTAGCAGCTGTGTTCTTGGAGAGGATGAGATTTGCTCCTTTTTTTTTTTTTTTTTTTTTTAAATCACTTCCAAAGAAGGGACATATGTGATCTCAGAAGCTCATGTAGAGCATCTTTTGATTGTGCTATTCCTACTCCCTCAACTTATGTGCCTTCAGCATCAGCGTCCTCCCTTCTGGTTTGTGATCCCTTCCTGGGATCTGTGTCTGGTGCTTGGGGCCCTGATGTCAGATCCCTTTTGAGCCGTTGAAGCATGCTACTCTAAAGAATTTGGCACTCAAGATGGTCTTCTTTGTTGCAATTTGTTCCGCAAGGAGGATTCTGAGCTGCTGGCTCTGTTTTGCCAAGATCCTTATCTTTTTCTGAGGAGGCCGTTTCTATTCGACCTGTGCCTTCCTTCTTCCCTGAAGTGATTTCTCCCTTTTCATGTAAACCAGGAGATTTGCCTTCCCTCCTCTCTAAGGAGCAGGATTGGTGGAATGGTCATGCTCTTCACCTTGTGGATGTCTGGAGGTTGTTTCTCTGATTCTTGGAGGCTGTTGCTTTGGCGGATCTGTTGCGGAACCGGCCACTTGTGGAGGGTTTGCACATCCGTTCTACCCAAATGCTAGTGTCCCCATGGGCAGAGCAGAGCTTGGTAGCTCCTGCAGACATTTGTCGAGCAGTAACATGGGCATCACTTTCCCTTTTTGGTCAAGCATTTCGCTTGGATGTCCACGCTCAGGCAGACATGGCCTCTTTTTTGCAAGCTGCTGTGTCTTCTTCCCGCCCAGTGGCGTTGTAGCTTTGGTATGTCCCACTTGTCTGGACATTTTACTTATCAGATAATGTCCTGCTAGACCAGTTCAGGGCCTGCCCCTAAAACTGTATTTGCGGTGATACCCTTGGGTCCACTATGATTTATATACTGTGCTTCACAGGTTCATCTACGGACAGCTTTCTGTTTATGCTTTCCTGTGCATAGTTTGCTACTGTTCGATTACTCATTGTTGCCCACATTGAGGTTGTGTTGGGCTTGCCATGTTCTCCCATTTGCTTTGGGACAAATACTGAAGAGACCTCTGCCTGAGGCAGCTAGAGGCATGAGAGTGATGTCATTGAAACCTGGGCTTTTCATTGGTTCTTTGTCTCCACCAATCTGCATGGCAGGGCTCAAGGAAAGAGCATTATCTGTAAGTAAAAGGTCACCTTTTGTTTGCCCCTAAAGTTTGCCCCGAGCAACGGTTTGCTTGCAGTTTTAAAAGCCCTTTGCCACACTATACTTCTGTACCACTATATTGTGACTTTATTCAATAAGGCTACCAAAATTGTTTCAGTGAATATAACCCGAACAGTAGCATCATTTATTTATTTATCCGATGCATTTCCAGCAAATAAGTACAGGCGTGTTACAGCAAAAAAAGAACAAATATTATATAAGGTGCATAAAGTTATAGGTCTAAATATGTGTGCAAATATGTGCCAACATACATGATTTGTTTAATTTCCTCTGTACTAAAATTTTTGATGAATTTGAAAATACCAAAAAGTGAGGCATGTCTTAAACCTCAGTGGTATGTCTTTTTTTTAAAATTTTAAATCTTTATTCACTCTTTCCAAGGTCATACACAACAAAGGTAATATGCAACATTTAATTTCGATAGGGAGATTTATATAACAATATAATAATATAACGGGCAAAACCCAAAACATAATAACAGTACTAAGAGAGGCAGGGGAGAGTATTCACTGTACCCTAGCAAGGACAGTGAGAACCAGCCATCTTAAGAGCTAATTGGAATAACACTGGGATGTTAAAGAACTGAAAATGGCCACGTGAATTCTGTAGGTGTTAGTCTGTAGGAGATCACATATGAACCATATTAAACTCCTGGGAAAATCTGAAACGCATGTCATTTAGTAATTATGTCTCTGTGCATAACATGGGAGCACAGGTAAATCATGCATGCTAATGCAGTTGTGCTTTTAGTAAACCTAGCTTTAAGTAACTGATTTTAGGAATGAGATTTTGGAATGTCTTGACTCTTGAAGACATCCCTAATAACTAGGCCTTTAGTGTTTTCCCCCTAAATTGTAACTGTGGAGACTTCCCAAAGGAGGTAACTGTTTAGTCTAGTCTGTAGTAGTAAAAATGACAAGGAAACTGGGAGTACCTTTATATAGACCAAGGGGCCATTTACTAATGGTTACTGAGCAATAACACCATTTTTGCACATTATTTGCCAAATTACCTCTTGCATGAAATGGGCTCTGGCAGAAAATGTGCGATAACTGTTAGTAAATTAGTTTCTGTGACATGGACCCTTGTCCTTTGAAAGCTCATATCTCAATAAATTGGTTAATTTATAAAGAGCCGAGAACTGCTCTCTTTCAAAATATTATGCGTATTACTTTGCTAGTAGTGCAACACTTAAACTGTAAGATGTGCTTCTAAGACCAAATGGTGTGGCTTATGTATATCAGATAGTGTCTAGGTCTAATAGCCACACTAGCTCTGGGAAAAATCTGAAATGGTTTATACCAAAAAATGGTGCCCGATGAGCCTCTGCAAACTGATATGAGGAAATTACCCATACCAGAAAGAGAGTATTTAATGGTGATGAGTCAGAAGAGCTGAATCAAATTTCATTGAACCTGGAAGATGTAGTAAAGCAAATTTAATAAACTAAAGAACAACAAATTACCTGGACCAGATAGTATACACCCAAGAGTGCTGAAAGAAAAAGTGTTTTTTTAACATTATTTATAAATGATCTAGAATTGGGAACAAGCAAAGTGATTTAAATTCGCAGATGACGCCAAATTATTCAGTTGTTAAATTGCATATGGATTGTGATAAACTGGAAGAGAATCTTGTGAAACTGGGAGACTATATACATCCAAATAGCAGATAAAATTTAATGTGGACAAGTGCAAAGTGATGCATGTAGGGAAGAATGACCTAAACTATAGATGCACAATAGGTTCCACATTAGGCGCCACAACGCAGGAAAAATCACATTCACCTTGAAATTCCTACAAGGAATCTTCATAGCTTGATGTACCCAAGAATTCACTTTCCTGGGGGTAAAAGTCAGATTTTCTAGGTTTCACAGAAATCTATAAATCTGGGATAACATTGCTTCACTTTAATTTGTTGTAATGAACATTTATTTTTATATGAGTGAAAAAAGCAATTAAAATTGCTAAAGCAATTCACCCACAAGCTGTCACTCCAACTCCCACACCCCAGCCAGCTATCTTTATCAACTGGAAAAAAAACCCAGATGCCAGGGAACATGAGCACTGTCTTATTTGCTTAGAAATTCAATTTTGGTGAAAATGCAGATGGAAAGATTTTAATAAATAATCTGCAGAAGTCACAGCTTTGGGGTCACGTTTGGACATTGCATCTGATGCAAGTACTGGAAGCCATGTGTACTACTTGGGGATTCGTTGGGGATAGGTGAAGAAAGCCCCCAGGTAAGTGAAAGCCCCCAGGTAGGTGATACATGAAATACCTTTATGGAAATGGGTACCAGGGGTAACACATGGAAAGCAGTGTGTATAAATGCCTGTAGCATGGGAAATAAGATCCCTGATGTTGAAGCTTTGGTGGGAGTGGCTGACTTGGATTTAGTGGCAGTTACAGAAACATGGTTCACAGAAAACCATGACTGGGATGTAACTATACCTGTCTATACTTTATTCAGAAAGGACAGGGTAGGAAGAAGGGGAGGAGGAGTGGCACTATATGTAAAAACTACTATTAAAGCTTTGGAATTACAGAGCTTAAAAGGGAGAGGAGGCATTGTGGGTTAAACTAGAAAGAGGGAAAGAGAAATCTGTTTGCATTGGTGTGATATACAGACCTCCCTCACAAGAGGAAGAGGTGGACAGAGTTAATTGAAGACATACGCAGCATTGCTAGGAAAGGGGAAGTGCTACTGATAGGAGATTTCAATATGCCAGATGTTGATTGGCACATTACTGCTGCAGTATCATCTAGAAGTAAGGAGATCCTGGATTCTCTACAGGGAGAACTATTCAGGCAATTGGTAACAGACCCCACATGTGAAGGGGCCATACTGGACTTGGTGCTTACCAATGGTGAAAGTGTTTCTGATGTTGTAGTGGGAGATCATTTTGCATCCAGTGATCACCAGATGGTGTGGTTCAGTATTAGGACTAGGGCTGTTAAAACCCATTCCAAGGTGAGGATCTTAGACTTTAGGAAGACTAACTTTGCGAAGATGGGCCAATACCTCAGGGAGTCGTTAGTGGGATGGGAACAGCTGGGGGATGTAGAAAAACAGTGGGCAAAACTGAAAGGTATTTTAAGGGCAACCAACCTTTTTGTTAAAATGGTAAATAAAGGCAAAAGGAAAAGGAGACCGCTATGGTTTTCGAAGGAGTAGCTGAAAAAGTGAAGAAAAAGAGGGAGGCCTTCGTTAAATACAAGAGATCACAGAGAGAGGAAGACAGGCATCTGTATTTGGAAAAACTTAGAGAAGCTAGCAAAGTAGTCAAGAAGGCAAAGATTCAAAAGGAGGAGGAAATAGCCAATGCAATAAAATGGGGGGATAAGACATTTTTCAGATATATTAGTGAGAAGAGGAAGGGCAAAAGTGGTATTGTCAGACTCAAGGGTGCAGGGGGGGAATATGTAGAAGCTGATAAGGATAAAGTGGAATTGATTAACAAATATTTTTGTTCTGTGTTCACAGATGAAGAACCAGGAGCAGGACCTCAGAAAACACCCACAAATAGGAACAGAAGCGAGGGACATCTTGAACAATTTTCAGAAGACTGTGTTCGTGAGAAACTAGCTCAACTTAAAGTAGACAAAGCGATGGGACTGGATGGGATACACCCTAGAATACTGAGGGAACTTGGGGACGTTCTAGCAACTCCACTGACTGACCTTTTCAATTCCTCGTTGGAGTCGGGAGTGGTGCCAAAGGACTGGAGAGAGGCTCATGTGGTGCCTTTACACAAAAGCGGAAGTAAGGATGTGGTTGAAAACTATAGGCCGGTTAGTTTAACTTCGGTGGTGAGTAAATTATTGGAAGCGCTGCTGAAAGAGAAAATAGTGAGGTTTCTGGAGTCCAGCGGATTACAGGATCCGAGGCAGCATGGATTTACCAGAGGCAGGTCTTGTCAGACAAATCTGACCAGGGAGTTGGACCGAGGGAGAGCTCTAGATGTGGTGTATTTAGATTTCAGTAAAGCCTTTGACACTGTTCCTCACAGGCGACTTATAAACAAACTGAGCACCCTAGGGATGGACCCTAAAGTTACTGCTTGGGTTAGAAGTTGGTTGGGTGGGAAGCGACAAAGAGTACAAGTAAATGGAGCTCACTCTGAGGAGAAGGATGTTACCAGTGGTGTGCCCCAGGGATCTGTCCTTGGTCCGATTCTTTTTAACATCTTTGTTAGTGATATAGCGGAAGGGCTGTCGGGTAAGGTTTGCCTCTTTGCAGATGATACCAAAATCTGCAATAGAGTAGACACCCAGGAAGGTGTAGATAACATGAGGAGGAATTTAGCTAAGCTTGAAGAATGGTCTAGAATTTGGCAGCTGGGATTTAATGTTAAAAAATGTAAGGTCATGCATTTGGGCTGCAGCAATCCAAGGGAGCAATACAGTATAGGAGGTGAAGTACTTTTGTCCACTAAAGAAGAGCGGGACCTAGGCGTGGTTGTGTCTGATGATCTTAAAGTAGCTAAACAGGTAGAAAAGGCGACGGCAAAAGCTAGAAGAATGCTTGGGTGCATACAGAGAGGAATGGCTAGCAGAAAAAAGGAGGTGATAATGCCTCTGTATAAGTCTTTAGTGCGACCTCATTTGGAGTATAGTGTGCAATTCTGGAGACCGCACCTTCAAAAGGATGTGAACAGGATGGAGTCGGTGCAGAGGGTGGCTACTAAAATGATTAGTGGGCTTCATTATAAAGCATATGAGGACAGACTTAAGGATCTTAATATGTACACCTTAGAGGAAAGGCGGGATAGAGGTCATATGATTGAGATGTTTAAATACCTCCGTGGCATAAATGTTCAGGGAGAGAGCCTCTTTCAATTGAAAGCAAGTTCTGCTATGAGGGGACATGGGATGAGGGTGAAGGGAGATAGATTCAGGAGTGATATGCGGAAATATTTCTTTACGGAAAGAGTAGTGGATCCATGGAATAGTCTCCCAGTGGAGGTGGTAGAGATGAGGACAGTAACTGAATTTAAAAAAGCATGGGACCAACACAGAGGATCTCTAAAGGTAAAAAGTGGACTGTTGTAGTTGTTGATTATGGAAGGACAGACTAGATAGAAACATGATGACAGAAAAAGACCACATGGCCTATGTTTCTATGTTACTGAGGAGATGAGAGTGGGAGAGTTGTAGAGCAGAGGAGCTGGCAGTCTCGCAAGCCATATATTTTCCAGATGGTGGCCAGTTTGGGCATCCAACATCGGCAGATGGCAAGTGGGAAGTGCCCTTTGTTCAAATGCCAAGGACTAGGGAGAAAGAAAAAGAAAAATTTGCATCCTAATAGTGTTCCGAGTGTTGTCTGGCATCTTCCATTAGCATGGGCAGTGACTTACATATCTCACGTTCCTTCCAGTGAATCATTGCCACAAGCAGATTCTCATAGAGCTAAGAGCTTTTGCAATTTGAGATGATTTTATATTTGAGGTCAGATAGATGATCTACGATTGTGTGGCTCATAAGAGAAATCCCTTACTGTTTCATTATAGCAAATGGGGTGCCAATGCATTACATTACAGGAGGATGGGAAATAACCTTTAGCTTTTTAAGATAAAGGATCTTCGTTCTCTTTTAACCAGTGTTTTGTAAGAATTATCTTCAGCATTGCAAGAGATGTCTGATATACCATGGATGTGTGAAAAGTTGTTATTACTTAGAATTGGATCTTGCTGAAAGAGGAAGCAGTGCTCGTGTGGACTGTGGCTTTCTGACTGTAATGTGTACAGTAGTGCTGTAGCAGCTGTTTTCCTTGAAGATGAGATTTGCCCCTTCTTTTTTTTTTTTTAAATCACTTCTGAAGAAGGGACATACGAGGCATGACAAAAAAGAAACGAGACTGTCCCATAATGTTTTTATTACGAAATCTACAGAGAAATTATGCTTTGTCCCCTTCAAAGTAATCCCCTCCAGAGTTAATATACTTCTATATTCGCTTCTGCAATGTACGGAAGCACTCGGTAAAGTTCTCCTCCTTGAGGTCCCTCAGCTCCCTCATCACAGTGGCCTTGATCTCTTCTACAGAGGCGAAATGAGTTCCGTGTTTTTTTTTTTTTTTTAACTCTGTTTGTTGAAATCACATCCACACAGTACAGATCTTGTAGAACTATATACAGAAATGGCATCCCTGGTAGGTTTTTTTTCTTATCCCCCAGTCCAGGGTTCCTCAACAGATCATTCACAAAGATACAGCAAAGTTCACAATTATACCCCCTCCCCCCACCCAACCTTTCCTAAGCCCCACAGCCTCTCCCTAAGCATCCGACCTCTCTCAGAGGACACATACAATGGATACAGTACTCCCTTTATTAGTTAGTGTCGCATTCCTCCCATTCTCTCCCCCATCTACCCCCCCCCCCTGTCTCCTCAGACCAGTTGAAGCACTTCATTCTGAGTACGGGACCGCAATGTTTGAATATATGGTTCCCATACCAGCAGGAATGAAGCCCAGCGTCGAACACTTCCTCTAGCCCCCCTCCTCTCCATAAGCATCAATTGGTGGAAGCTGTTACGCCATTCCCAGAAGGTAGGGCCAGTCGGTTCCCTCCATCATGAAATGAGTTCCTTTTGAGCACAGTCTTTAGCCCGGGGAAGAGCCAGAAGTCGCACGGAGTGAGATCTGGGGAATAAGGAGGGTTGTCAAGAGCTGTGATCTGTTTGTTGGTCAAGAACTGCCTCACACTGAGTCGCGGTATGTGCGGGCGCATTGTGGTGGAGCAGCCACGACTTGTCTCTCCACAGAGCCCGCCTGCTGCACCAAACCTGGTCATGGAGGCGATTGAGGACAGGCTGGTAGAAGTGCTGGTTGACAATCTGACCCTGAAGCACAAACTCATGATGGTCCACTCCCTTCTGGTCGAAGAAAGTGATCAGCATGACCTTGATCCTTGATTTGGACATGCATGCCTTCTTGGGTCTGGGTGACAGTCGAGTCTTCCACTGTAGGCTCTGTCTCTTGCTTTCAGGGTTGAACTGGAAGACCCAAGTCTCGTCTCCTGTGAAGACTCGGCCAACGAACTCTGGATTTTCTCCGATCTTCTCTAGCAAGTCTCGACAAACTTTGACCCGATGTTCCTTCTGGCCATTCGATTAAAAGCTTGGGCACCATCTTGGTGCACACCTTCCGCATCCCCAGCTCCTGCACCAAGATGGTCTGCATTGACTCCCTGTTCAGGCTGAGCTCCTCAGCTATCATCCGCACCGTCAATCTGCAATCACTCCGCACCAGCTGGTTCACTCTGCCAATGTTCTCAGACGTATTTGTCGTGGCAGGTTATTCTGACTTGGAGTCATCCTCCACCTCCTCGCGGCCAGTCTTGAAGCATTTGTGCCATTCGAAGACTCGTGGCCTTGACATTGCATCTTCTCCGTAAACCTTTCGGAGAAGTTGGAGGCACTCAGTTGGGCCCTTCTTCAACTTAACCAGAAATTTCAAGTTGATTCTTTGCTCCATATTTCTGCCACCTCCAGTTGCGTGACAAAGCGATGGAGTAGTGTGCTACAAAAAAACCTAAAAAAGAAAAACAGAGTGAGAGAGATGAAAAATATTATAGCAGAATAGTGGTGAGATGTTGCACAATACAGTGACATAAGCGGTTAGCCAATTGGCAATGAGTCATGGGCATGGCTGCCACAATCTTGTTTCGTTTTTTGTCACACCTCGTATGTGATCTTAGAAGCTCATGTAGAGCATCTTTTGATTGTGCTATTCCTACTCCCTCAACTTGGTAGAAATAAGAATGGAAACAACCTTTACTGTTGCAGTTCAGACGTTGTTGTGTACTGTCAAGTGGATGCCAACTCCTGGGGACCCAGTCCCTGGGTTTGCTTGGCAAGGTCGACCAGAAGTAGATTGCCAGGCCTTTCTTCCATGCAGTAAGCCTAGAGCATCTGGTATTCCAAGGTGGCCTTCCGTCCAAATACTAACCAGGCCCGACACTGCTTAGCTTTTGAATTAAAACAACAACAAAAAAAGGGTCTGAAAGAGTTGCTGTTTGCGGAATTGTTTGAGCGGCCTATAGGAAATCACACACAGTTATGTTTATGTTATGTTTATTTAGAATTTGATATACCGCTCAGGCCAAAGGCATTAGAGCGGTTTACAATGCTATATCATTCAAGGTAATAAAAAGGAAAGGAACGCCATTTATATGATTAAGTAAAAACGCTGCTTTGCACAACAAGAGATTTTTTAATTTAAAATGGACGGGCCACAGCGGTGAGAGGAAGTTTCCCCTTCACTTTGTTGGCCTCTCCGACAAAAAAATCAATTTGTTCTGTTATATCGGTTACTTTGACTGACTGGGTTTATACTCTGTTTTGGTTAGGTATTGTATGTTGTTTTGAATAGCTTTTGAATTAGACAAGATTGGACTCATTTGGGGCAGCATGGCCTTAGTATAAGTAATGCTTTTTATTCTTTCCAACACAATAGAAGTTGGAAAAAATTATACAAAAGGGGTGGAGAGTGTCTGGTAAAAAGTAGTAAATGGGAATAACAAGTGAGATGATCAAATTTACAGATGACAAAACATTATTCAAAGTTATTAAAACACAAGGGGATTGTGAAAAATTGCAAGAGGACATTGAAAAATTGGGAGACTGGGCATCCAAATGGCAGATTAAATTTAATGCGGACAAGTGCAAAGTTATGCACTTAAGGAAGATCCACCCAAACTAAAGTTACACAATAAAGTGACAGAATTCAAAATGGCATGGGACAGACATAGTAGATCCCTTTACAGCAACAGGATAAAATCAAAATAAACTTAACTAACTAATTTCTCAACAAATAGGGGTGTCCTACGCGGAGCGGTGGGTTCACCCCTTAAACAAAGACATGGGGAGGGGTGGGCTGTACGGCGCGGCAGGTGCACCTACTCTTGCCATCTTACTGGGCAGACTAGATGGACCAGACTGGTTTTTATCTGCCGTCATTTACTATGTTACTATGTTACAAGATTCCACACCACTTAGGGAAAGGATCTGGGCATCATTGTGGATAATACATTGAAACCCTCGGCCCAGTGTGCAGCCACTGTCAAGAAAGCACATGGAATACTAGGAATCATAAGGAAAGGAATAGAAAATAAAACCAAAGATATTATAATGCTTCTGTATTGCTCCATGGTGTGACACCACCTTGAATATTGTGTGCAGTTCTGGTTGTCCTATCTTAAAAAGGATATAGCAGAATTAGAAAAGGTACAGAGAAGAGCGGCCAAAATGGTAAAAGGGATGAAAGGATATCCCTACGAGGAAAGGTTTAAAAGTTAAGGCTCTTCAACTTGGAAAAGAGATGGTTGAGAGGAGATATGATAGAGATCTATAAAATGATGAATGGATTGGAATGGTTAAACATAGATTGGTTGTTTACTCCTTCAAAAAGTAGAAAGATTAGGGGACATGCAATGAAGCTACAGTGTGGTATATTTAAGGTTAATCGTAGAAAATATTTTTTTCATTCAGTGTTTAATCAAACTCTAGAATTCGTTACCGGAGGATGTAGTAAAAGCTGTTAGTATAGCTGGGTTCAAAACAGGTTTGGACGAGTTCCTGGAGGAAAAGTCCATAAACCATTATTAGAGGATTGGGGA
The DNA here is from genome assembly GCA_033557465.1 of Ichthyophis bannanicus. NCBI lineage: Eukaryota > Metazoa > Chordata > Amphibia > Gymnophiona > Ichthyophiidae > Ichthyophis > Ichthyophis bannanicus. The sequence goes on along the minus strand of CM066043.1, from coordinate 178,548,339 downwards.
AATCCACTGCTTACCCCTGGAACAAGCAACATGGAATGTGTATAGCTTTGGGAACCTGACAGGCAGGGCCGGCCCGTCCATTGAGCAAGAATGTTTTTTGCAAAGGGCCGCGCGTTTCAGGGGGCCCCGCGCAAAAAACATCTTGCATCCCAGCAAAGTTTTAAAAAATCAGAAACCGGCTGCAGCTGCCGCCGCCGCCGTGGCAGCGGCAGAATCGAGAATCAGTCCATTTACAGTCCTTACCACCCCCCCCCCCCATCAGCCCAGCTAAGTTAAAAAAAAACAAACAAACCCAGAAACCGGCTGCTGCTGCCGCCGTGGCAGCGGCAGAATCGAGAATCCCGCGGGGCCCCCCTGTCCTGCAGTCTTCTATGCGGCCTCAGCGTCGGCTGTCAGAGCTGCGCGAAGAGAGAGCTTCTCCTCTCGCAGCTCTGTTAATCACGCCGCGGGGCTGATGGGAAATCCCATCAGCCCCGTGGCGGGATTAACAGAGCCGCGAGAAAGGGAAACGCTCCCTTCGTGCGGCTCTGAAAAGCCCGCGCTGAGGCCGTATAGAAGACTGCAGGACAGGGGGGCCCCGCGGGATTCTCGATTCTGCCGCTGCCACGGCGGCAGCAGCAGCCGGTTTCTGTTTTTTTTTAAACTTAGCTGGGCTGATGGGGGGGGGGGGGTAAGGACTGTAAATGGGCTGATGGGGGGGGGTTAGGACTGGTAATGGGCTATAGGGGGTTCGGACTGGAAGTGGGCTGATGGGGGGGGTTAAGACTGGGAATGGGCAATGGGGGGTTAGGACAGGTAATAGACTATGGAGGGGCTAAGACTGGAAATGGGCTGATGGGGGAAGTTATGACAGGTAATGGGCTATGGGGGGCTACGTCTACAAGTGGGCTGATGGGGGGATTAGGACTGGAAATGGGCTATGGGGCGGTGGGCTAAGACTGGAAATGGGCCGATGGGGGGTGTTAGGACTGGTAATGGGCTGTGGGGGGCATTAGGACTGGTAATGGGCTATGGGGGGGTTACAACAGGTAATGGGCTATGGGGAGCTATGACTACAAGTGGGCTGATGGGGGGATTAGGACTGGAAATGGGCTATGGGGGGTTAGGACAGGTAATGGGCTGATGGGGGGGTTACAACAGGTAATGGGCTATGGGGGGGCTAAGACTACAAGTAGGCTGATAGGGGGTTAGGACTGGTAATGGGCTGTGGGGGGGGTTAGGACTGGTAATGGGCTGTGGGGGGCGTTAGGACTGGTAATGGGCTGGGGGGGGTTAGGACTGGTAATGGGCTGGGGGGGGGTTAGGACTGGTACTGGGCTATGGGGGGGTTACAACAGGTAATGGGCTATGGGGAGCTATGACTACAAGTGGGCTGATGGGGGGATTAGGACTGGAAATGGGCTATGGGGGGTTAGGACAGGTAATGGGCTGATGGGGGATTACAACAGGTAATGGGCGATGGGGGGGCTAAGACTACAAGTGGGCTGATGGGGGGGTAGGACTGGTAATGGGCTGATGGGGGGGTTAGGACTGGTAATGGGTTGATGGGGGGGGTAAGACTGAAAATGGGCTGATGGGAGGGTAAGGACTAGAAGTGGGCTGATGGGGGGGGTTAGGACTGGTAATGGGCTATAGGGGGTTCGGACTGGAAGTGGGCTGATGGGGGAGCTAGGACTGGTAATGGGATGGGGGTTGCTAGGACTGGAAATGGGCTGAGTGGAAGGGGGCTTGAACGGTAAATAGCTGATGGGGACAGGGGCTTGGAATGGAAATGGGCTGAGTGGAAAGGGGGCTTGCACTGCAAATAGCTGATGGGGAGGGGGGCTTGGAATGGAAATGGGCTGTGAGGAGAGGGGGCTAGGACAGGAAATAGGCTGATGGAGGGGCCAGGATAGGACTGGAAATGGGCTGTTGGGGGTGCTAAGGTTGGAAATGGGCTGTGGTGGGGGCTTGAATTGAAATGGACTCATGGAGGGGCTAGAACTGGAAGTAGGCTCATGGGGGGCTTGGATTGGAAATGGGCTGAGTGGAGGGGAGCTAGGATTTGACATGGGCTGATGGTGGGGCTAGGAAAGGAATAGAAATGAGCTGATGGGGGGCTGGGATTGGAAATGAGCTGATGGAGGAACTGATAGGACTGGAAATGGATGGGGGAGCTAGGACTGGAAATGGGCTGATGGTGGGGCTAGGATACGATTGGAAATGGGCTGATGGGGGACTAGGACTGGAAATGGGCTGATGCAGGGACAAGAAGGGAGCAGATGCTGGGTGGGGCTGGAACTAGAAAGGAGCTGATGTTGGGGGAGGATTAGAATGGGATGGAGCTGGGAGAGTGAAATGGAGAGGGAAAAATATTTTGCGTGGGAGGGAAGACAAATCTACAATTGGCCGGATATTGGGAGAGTAAGTGGGGATTGAGGATGGAGGGGTAAAATTTGAGTGGATGAAATAGGAATGAGGAAAGAGCAAAAGGAGAAAGATTAGTATGTTAAAGCAGATGTAGAGAGAGAATGGAAAAAAAACAAGAAGACAGAAGAAAGGACAAATGGACAGCAGATGGAGAGTTAGCAGAAGACATGAAGAAACCAGAAGAAAGTGGCTAGAACAATTGCAACTGAAAAAAAATGCACAAAAGGTAGAAAAATCTCTCTTTATTTTGAATTTATTAACTGGAATATGTCAGCTCTGGGAAATGTGCATCATTAATTTTTGCGCTTTGTTTAGTACAAGAGGAAATTAATTTATAGTTTTATTTCTACAGTGTTGTTGTATATTCCAAGTTTGGCTTTTGGGGTTCCCAGTTTAATTATTGTCTTCCTGTTTCTAAATTGTGATTCCTTGTTTGGTGATGGCCTATGTTCTGCATGTGTAACTGAGCTGAGGTATTCTGTTTATATAATTCCTATTTGACATTGCCACTTGTTCTTTCCCCAGTAGGTCATGTATTGTTATCCCATGTATTTATCCTTCCCTGTTCTATGTAAACTCAATGTTGCTTGTATGCATTGCAGTATGTTTTGTTCATTGTACACCGCACTGATTTTAATAGCGCGGTATAGAAGAAATGTTAAATAAATAAATAAATAAATTGTTCTCTGAAATGTATTGGTTTAATATTTGCAGTGTTGCCTTTTGATAGGTAGGGTATGGTGCTTTGTGAGTCCTGGTAGTGGCTTTGCTATGGGTTCTAAATGGGCAGTGTTTGTAGTAGTTCCTAATGTGCCTGGCGGTTGGTACTGGATTATAGTAATGTAGTAACCTTTTAGTCTTTCTTTATCCATATACTCATTAAGAGGCATGTTTACTAAAAGTTAGTGTATGGTAACATTATGCAAATATTTATGCAAATGAGGCACCTTATGCAAATGAGGCCCCGCACCGAGTCTCCGCACATGGCCCCGCACCCTCCTTGGGCCGCCCCTGCTGACAGGTACCTGAGACCTGGAATGGCTACCGTTGGAAACAGGATATTGGGCTTGATAGACCCTTGGTCTGGCTCAGTATGGCATAGCTTATGTTCATATGTACACATCGAGTTAGAAAATGGGCCAGATCACACTGGGAGTTCCAAAATAAACTGAAAATTGTTGTGTGATAGTCTGTAGTAGAACACAGGCATATTTTTGCATCATGTGGAGTGACCCACAGATCGGTGGACATTTTTTCTTTTCTTTTATCTTCAGATCTCTCACTGTGTTAATTTAAATTGTCTTTCTTAGACTGTTATATGGGCCGGTAATTCTTTCTGACAGGTGGGTAGGTTAGTTTTTGACATCTAAGCCTTTCTGCAGCATGACTCTCACAAACTGTGCTTCCGAGAATTATTGAACATTCAGCATTCCTTCTACATGGCAGTTATATTTGACTGAAATTTGAAGCTGTGTATTTTTCTTATCGGGTCCAGCAGAATGGAATAAATTACAAAGGGGTTTAAGAACAGTAGCAAATGTGACCTCCAGCTTAATTTTTCCAAGGTTTGTCATTTTAAGCGATACAGTTGAATATCTAGCACTGCAGCAGGCTTAGTGCAACAAGAGGTTGCAAGGAAGCCTAGGGTGATATGTTAATAGAGTTTTTGTTATTGTATACTGCTTTATTGTTTCATTATGTATGTTTAATGGTACCTAGCCCAGAAGTGTGGATGGATCAGGTTGTAACTATTTTAAATAAAAAGTACATATTGTCTGCTTCAGCCTAAAAGAACACGAGTACATTAGTCAATAAGGGAGGGCAACTGAAATAATACCTATTTCCTCCTGCGTTTTTACCCCTTTATTAATAGTCTGCTTTTGGTAACAAATCTGTACTGTGTTCTACTTTTTATCTTATCATTCTGCTAGACTAGTCCAGCCGAGTGGGTCATGTTCCCCAGCCAGCAGGTGGAGGGCAGACTAAAGCAACCTTCAGTGATGTCATCGATAAGTATATCTGTTGGTGCTTGGTGCAGCATTGAGAGAAGACAGTGTTGTTGGCCTCCAAAAGGTGGCAAGATGTTTGAATTGGTCTGCAGTGCACATAGGCCTGTCTCCCCCTAACCACGGTCCCATGGCCTGTGTGACACAGACCTGTAGGTCTAAGGCAGCTCAGAGCATGGGTGTATGCTCCTGACTCCTTGAGCAGACAGCCACTCTGTCCTTCACTATTACAAGGGTTCCAGCACTGGTGGATCAGAGAGCGGGTAGGAGGACCCCCCCCCCCCATGGAGCCCCAGAGAAGGGTGTTAAGTTTTGACCCAGTCCCCCTTCCCTCTTGCTGTCCTCTATCTGCTTGCTGAGTTTTTTCCAAATTGTTTTCAGTTTTCTTAATTTTTCTATTACTTTCAATGTGTTCTCTTTGGCTGCTTGAATAAAGCAGCTTAAAAAAAGAGGCTGTAAGGCAGCTGGACTTTCTCAGGCCTGTGTAGGTGGCTGGGTCAGCCCTCTTCAGGTTTCTCCTGCCAGGCTAACAGCTGCTGGGATTCCTCTTATTGGCAGAGGTTTCCCTTTTGATGCGTTCTTTTCTTTTTTTGATGATGGTTTTTCTTTGCGGATTTTTTTTTCTATTTTGCCATGGCAATGCTGTTGTGCAACCTGATGCTGCCATGGCCCCAGTGGTGGTGTTTTGTTGCTGGAGATTTTTGCCCCCGGGTCTTTGGGAGAGCCTCTGAGGACATTTTTTCTGGCATGTTCAGGACCCTGGTGGGAACTGTGCCCATTTCACAATGGCTGTATGGTCCTGGTGGAGAGGAAACATGTTGGAGCAACCATGCAGCTTCAAGCCTACAGCTCACTGAGGTTTCAGCAGGCTTGAGTAGTATCTCCTGAAACAGCTCACAGGCTATTTTCAGTCTTTAGCAGCTGCTTGGTAATTCCCCATAATGAGGACTGGGGCCCTCTGGGGTTCCCCTATGATGGCAGGAGGGGGCGAAGCACCCCACTCATACTTCATCTGAGAGCTTGGTCTGGTTCTGTATGGGAAGGCTGGAGGAATGTGAGGACTTCTGTCTCATTCAGGTGAATCAGTGGAAGAAGGGAACGTACCTTGACAGAGGGAGCGGTTCCGGCACTAGTTTGCCTTTTTCATAGGGAGAACCTCGCCTTGGGAAGAATTATACTGGCTTTTCTTGGTGCTACACCAGCAGTTACCCAAGTGATGATATAATTGAAAGTTGCTTAGTCTGTCTCCACCAAAGGCTGGAGGGCATAATCCTCAAATCTGGATTGGTCTAGAATATTCAAGGAAAACAAATTATCAGGTAGGTAAAATTCCTCCTTAGCTGCGCTCCATGGGTTTTTGGCAGGTGGTGGTAGTTCTGAAAAGAAAAATGGGCTTGGACCAAGCCTTATGATGAGTCACATTAATATAATCAGAAAGTGATAACTATGGGCCATGTCTATGAGCTCATAACTGCAGAGAATTTCATTTCATGAATTTCTTCTGTTCTGTACCCTCAATGCACATTAGCATTGCCCAGTGTACCTTACTAAAGTAGCATAAATGTCCAAACTATTAGCAGTCGTCATACCAGCTGCAAATGACTTTGACAGCGGGATTGGTATTAGTTCAGCTCTTTCTTCCTGAGGATTTTTTTCTAAGTCATAGATTCAAAAAGGAGACAAAATAGTAAATAGTCATTCTTGTTGGCACACAGTTAAGAAGTAAGACAATATTTCATTGTCATTTCCTAAAAGTTAATAAAGTCAGATGCCCTTTTCAATGGAAAATATGCTCTGTTTTCATTTCACATGGAATTCTGCTTTTTGTTTGCCTTGCTTCAGATCCTTTGAGATTATTTTCCTACCAAAATCTGCATCTCTTGGGAATGAGGGTATGTTTAGCGATGACAGCACACTGCATGTGAATACAGGCATCGCAATGCTCTATGCAACCGGTGTTGCATTTATAACAAAAGGTGTCTCTGCTCTCAGCAAAGCCAAAATAAAGCACAATCAGTTTGCCCATTTTTTACTTGGGTTTTTCAGCCTTCAATTAAAGAGGCTAAACTGTTTATGTATGTATTTAATTAATTAATTAATATTTTTATACCGCTGTTTACAAATAATAACATTGTAAATTGTACAGAAACAAGTACAAATTCTGTTACAGGGAATGCTATAAGAACTATATACATAGAAGCTGATACAATTTTAAACTATGTACAGTACATAAATGCGCTTAGGAGTTCTAAGCAGCTGGAGGTATTTAATCTCTAATACAAATTTAAAACTATGTACATAAATACACTTGGGACTTCTGGGCAGCAGACGTTATTTGCATCTCTGGGCTTATTGATATGAGGTATTTAGGGTGCAGGGGTGGTAGTTATGTGTGTATCTTGTTCTGCTATTGTGCCATATTGGATGGAGAATAGATGAGTTTTGAGTTTTTTGCGAAACGTTTGTAGGTCATTTAAGTCTCTGAGGTTGTCTGGTAAGGCGTTCCATAGGTTTGGGGCTTATTTATTTATTTATTTATTTATTTATTTAACAGTATTTCTAAACCGCCTTATCTTAATAATCAAGGTGGTATCACAGCAAGCAATCAGGTAAAGTGTGTGTGTTGTACATGCAGTGAGGATAAAACTTAGTTGTGTGAGGGATGTGTTGGGTGCTTGATTTGTTTGAGCTATATACAGGGTGGGCTATTTACAGTGGTGCTAGAATCATATTTTATATATATTCAGTTGTTTGGGAGGATTGGAGTGCTGTTATCCATTCTCTTAGGTTATGTGTCACCTTCAAGACCCTGCTACTAGTCTTCAAAGCTCACAAAGGACCTGCTCCCTCCTCTCTATCAGAGTTGATACAACCTATCCCCTCCAACAGGCTTAGAAGAACCTCGGAACTAAACATGCTTAAAGTTCCAAAAGAATCCTTAAAATACATTTCTGCAACTGTGAACCGATCATTCAGCTTATGTGCTCCAAAACTGTGGAACACCCTCCCACCACACATTAGGGCCATCTCTGATATCCCCCAGTTCAAAAAGGCCTTGAAGCATCACCTTTTCATCAAATACTTTCCAGAGAACACAATAACACAAGTTCATCCAAATAGCTCTAATCCCGTTCCTATCTAACAAGATGCCTTTTCATGTAATATTACTATCATATGTATATAGTTCAATGTCTATTATCCTTTGTTACAATTACCCCGGTTTTCCAAGTTTTTCTTCCTGTTCCATGTAAAAACAGATATATGTATCTTATCTGATGTTTTGTAGTTCTATGTAAACCGCGCTGATAATAAATAGTGCGGTATATAAAAATGTTAAATAAATAAATAAATAAATAAATAAATGTGATGTGACCATGTGAGAAGGCTTTATTGTTTCCTGGCTTTCCTGAAGTCTTTTGGAATAACCAGTTTGTTTTTGTTGCGGTTGCGTTGATCACATTGCAGAATAGTTTATTATGAAAAAAGGCCTGGAAGACGGTTTGATTTTTCTTATTGCTGTATATCTAGCTCTGTAAGGTGTATCTTTTTATAGCATTTTATGCTTGTAAGAATGTTAGTACTATAACAGATGAAAAAGTGTTTAGAGCATGTTTAGCATTGACATGTAGCTTTGTTCTGTCATAATGGAACAAGCTGTCTGAAGACTAGGCTTGCCTCAGTCTCTCTCTCACTATTCATTTTTTCTTTATGGTTTTCAATTTTTCTTAGTATGTTTTTAGTAAAGGTAGTGTAACAAGTGCCAACTAGCTAATCAGTATTGGACTTATTAACATAATGTTGGTGTAGGTTGGTTTTTCTGTTAATTGCAGTGATGTCCTAAGGTGCCGGCCATTGTAGTGTTATGCAAATGACTCTTGGAGGAATTGTGCACCACTGTGCAAAGCAGAATTTGCATAGAATCCCGCATTTAAAGCACAGAATTTGGCAAGGTCACCTGCATGGCTAAAGGAAAGAGGACACCTGAGGAGGAGGGAAATGTTGAGATGGCTCTGTGGCCCATGGAGAAAGCTACAGCCTGTTAAAGACTTGAGAGGAGGAAGCCAGGGGCAGTGGAGGGAGAGCTGGGAGATGAACCTAGGACCGAGGGAGGGAAGGGGTTAAGCCCTGAGTGGAGGGGGGGGGAAATAGAATGAGCTGGGAAGCATTTAAGAGTGAGATGAATGGGAGGGTTGAATCTTGGAGTGGGCAAGAGTGAACTGGAGCAAGGGTTGAGCCTGGGGAGGGTGGCGAGAGTAACTGGTGGGCGGGAACAGAGTAAGTTTGTACTTGATGCAGTGGAGGGTTAAGTGGCTTGCCTAAGGTCTCAAGGAGAGCGAGACCCTGGTCTTCCTGATTCCAGACTGCTGCCCTAACCACTAGACCTCTACTCTAGCGCAGGGTTTCAAACGCAAGATTAATGCAGAAGTTTTTCTCGTCTATGCTGTAAGCAAACTGCATGTAAATGAGTGTGCGGTTACCGTCTGCACTAAAGGAGGAGAGCAAGCCAGACAGATGTGCAGATGGACAGAGGGGCCTGCATTATGTTTTTGGCATCTGTGCTAGCCACCTTCTCCCTTCCTGTCGGTGCATGAGCGGGGCTAAGCTCACATACTGACGGGAAGGGAGATTTTTAAAAAATGCTGGTCTCTGTCTCCTGCCTGTTTTGCCCATTCCTCCCCCCCACCCCCACTGTAAAAAAATCACTGGTGGTCCTAGGGGGCCAGGCCCAGCCAGACCTTCCCCCAGTATTTCCCAGGTTGGAGGGGAGTGTAGCGTACACAGTTCCACCTCTTCTCTCTCATCTTTGCAAATGGTGATGCCTGATCCCACGCGGTGCATCTTGGGGTGCACTAGGTGGGCTCAGTCTGTTAAATAAGGCGTGATAATAGGGAATTAACATTATCACGCCTTAGAAACTAGCCCTCTTATTCTTAGAAATGATATGAGGGAGGGCTGGTAAGTCTCTGACCTTGTAATGAAACAGAAAGCTATGGGCACCCTTCAGTCCTGGAACTGAAGTGTGCCCATAGCTTTTTTTTTTTTTTTGTTTCATTACAAGGCCAGAGAATTATCGCCCCCCCCTTCCCCGTATGTTGACAGAAGTTGTAAGTATCCTCCTCCTTTTTTTAATTGGATTAATTCCTTTCATCTGGTTAGCACAAAATGAGAGATTTTGCAACCTATAATTTAATTGGTCATTCAGAAATGACAATGTAAGAGTTTATTTACAAAGCTGTGAAGGGCTATAAAGTAAAAGGTTGAGGGAGAGGTGATGTGTTTGCAGACAGCCTTCAGAACTCAGAGCAATAAGAGAGCTGGGTCTGAAAATGGATGAGAAAACCAAGGTCTTGGAGTGCCTTTTCTGTTTGATTTGAAGTGTTTGATGTTTCTGATTTTCACAGTTTTGAAGTTCCCTTTTTAATATTTTGATCCTAAGGCCATTGATGCTGTAGTCTGGCTTAGAAAAAATGTTTCTCCAGGAACAAGCAGGAAGTCAGCCCTCACATATATATGGGTGACGTCGGTGCTGACGGAGCCCGCGTGGAGCATTTACCCAGCTTTCAAAGAAAGCCTTTGGGACACGCTGCCACGCATGTGTGGTCCCCTTCCCGCCCAAGAGTGCCATCTTGCTCAGTCTCCTTTTTTCCACGGATCCTAGCAGACATCTGTCCTGTTAACCTGGAAAAAATCCTTGCTTTCCCTGGAAAAATTAGCTTTCCCAGTTTGCATATCAGTTCCTCTTCCCGTCTCAAGCTGGTTCCGATCTCGATGCTGTCCTCGGCCCCTCTTTTCTTTTTTGTTCGAGGCTTGCCTCGACCGGCGTTCACACCTTTGTTCACCCAGGAGTCATCAACCCCATCCGGGTGCACCCCCACCATGTCCCCTGGTGGGTTCAAAAAATGTGACCGCTGCAGTCGGACCATGTCAGTGACCGACACCCATGACTGCTGCCTGGGACCAGACCATGACCACACCTCCTGTGACTGGTGCCAGGCCATGACACCTAAGACCAATAAAAAGAGGTCTGAGTTGCAGGAAAAACTGTTCCCCAGGTCCGACGGCCCAAGCCTCTCCGACGCAGAGCACTTCCCGTGAGGCCCATGCATCCTCGGAGTTTCACGGTGGCAGCTCCTCTGAGAAGACCTCGGACCCAGAGAAAAAGAAGAAAAAATCCTTGAAGTCTGCCAAGGTTGCACCAGAGAACCCTGGTAAAACCACCCAGAGGGACTCGTGCGGCTCTGATAAGCACCCTACCATGGTCCTCAAAGGATTTCTCGGTCAGCGGAGACTGTGTGAGGTTCCTCAAGGTCATAGTCCTCATCAAGGACGCGCTTGCAAGAGTGCTGGCTCCGGGCCCAAGAACATCGGTGCCCATGCCTAAAGCTGTGGTGCCTTCTGGCTTGGAAACCAGAATAGCGGCCCTGGAGCAGAATATCACTGCTATCCTGGCCCTTCAGGAGGCAATGATGGCTGGTTCATCCACATCATCTGACTTGACAACCGAGCCCCTGACTGCGGGGGAGTCCCCGGTTGTCGAACCGAGCACCACAGGCCTTGGGTAAGCCCTCTGCGCCGGTCGAAGTCCCGGTCCTGTTCCTTGGGTATCCAGTCCTCCCCGGCTAGTTTCCGTGACTCGGACCCCAGGTAACCCGGAGGCCTTGAGACAGGGGGCCTCAGACTCGTCGTCACCACTCGACTCCAAATAGCAGACTGACCACAAGGCATCCCCGGAAATTAAATGACACTGAGATATTCCTTCGGACCTGTCTCCCCCGGCGCCCTGGCACCACTCTCCTCCGGAGAACGTGGCCTTCCATTACTTTGTCAAGGACCTGGCCAGAGCCCTCTTGGTGTGCAGACTGAGGCAGATGAAAACTCATGCACCGAGGAGCTGAAGATCCTCCAGTTATGAATCTCCATCCAAGGAAACACTCACGGTGCCTGTGCAGCTGATCCTCGAGTGGCTACTGCTCAGAATGTGGGAGACACCAGTATCGGTCCCGGAGGTGAGCCGGCGCCTTGACACCATGTACTGTGTCCAGAAAGGTCCGGGGTTCCACAAACCCCAACTCCTACATAACTCCATGGTCGTCGAGTCGACCATGCAAAGACTTAAGAGACAAAAGATCCACTTCTCCATTCCACCCAGGCTAGAGCCCTCGGGAGCAAGTGTTACCAGGGCTAGATGCTGGGGTATACATAGGTATGTATCTGAAGACTCTAACCCAGGACCTGTTGAGGATTTTTGGCTGGTCTTGTTGGGGAACCCCTCCAACAGTTCCAGTTCCTGATCCTTGGGGATCAAAGACTGCTCCAAGTACCTCTCCCGAGCAGCCTACCATGGCTTCGAGTCAGTGGCTTGAGTCGCAGCAGCCGGCTTCGGCACCCAATGCCAAGCCTGGCTATAGTCTTCTGACCTTGAGCAATGGGTCAAAGACAAGCTGCTTGATGTCCCCTACACAGCAAAGAACCTATTCAACAAACCCATGGTGACAAGGCAGCCGAGATGGAGGCCAATGTGGTGACCTGCCAGAGGCTCTCTAAAAAGACCTCATCCCTTCCCTGCAGGAAACCAGCAGGGAAAAGGCCCCTGTTCCCGAGGAAAAAGGGTCCTTTTCCATAGAGTCACCACTCCCTGTCCTTCTTGGGCCAGCAACAAGGTTCTCACCCTCAGAGGCAAGGCCATGGTGCTCAGAAGGCGAAAGCACTGAAGCCTCAGGCCCCAGCCCACACCCAACCCAGGGAGAGCTTTTGACTCCCAGGACAGGGCCTCCCCTCCCCCAGGAAACCTTCACCAGCCCACAGGGGGGGTGCCTGATACTCTGCCCACAGATGGGGCCAACATCACCTCGGACCAGTGGATTCTACAAGTGGTAAGGGAGAAGGATACCTTCTCCACCTACAGCAGATACCACCCAGATTCTTCCCAGGAGAGCCAGTGCGACCCAGTCCTTCACCAGATTCTTCTGCTCACACAGCTCACAGGTCTGATCAGGAACAAAGAGCCTGTACCCAAACCCCTATGGGGAAAAGGCTTCTACTCCAGGTACTTCCTTGTCCCAAAGAGAACTGGGGTCCTCAGGCCCATATTAGACCTGTGAAGGACAGACTAGATAGGCCATGTGGTCTTTTTCTGTCATCATATTTCTATGTTTCTAAGTTTCTGGCGAGGGAGAAGTTCAAGATGCCCTCCCTTGGAACACTGCTGCCTTACCTCCACCAGGGAGATTGGCTGGGGTCCTTGGATCTAAAGGATGCCTACACACACATCCTAATCCACCCCTCCCACAGGCAGTACCTAAAGTTTGTAGTAGGAGGAGGGCACTGTCAGTACAGGGTACTACCCTTCAGCCTAGCCTCCTTGCCGAGGGTCTTTACCAAATGCCTGGCTGTGGTGGCTGCCCACCTGTGTCTGCAAGGGGCCTTCGTCTTCCCCTGCCTAGACTGGCTAATCAAGGGCAGCACAGCCTCAAAGGCCAGTCAGGTGGCAGAGTGTGCGTCCCTCCTTTTGCAGCTCCTGGTGTTCGTCATCAACTGCCCAAAATCTGGAATTCATAAGTGCTCAGCTTGACACACTGCAGGTCAAAGCAGTCCTCCCCAGAGTCGGGCAGAATGCCTCAGACAATTGGCAAGGAGAGGTACAATGTCGCCAGTCGGTGCCAGCTCATGTCTTCCTCTGCCTACTGGGCCATATGGCCTCTACTGTCCATGTGATGCCCTTGGCCCACTTGCACATACGGACAGCCCAGTGGTGCCTTCGCTCACAGTGGACTCAAGCCACAGGCAGGCTATGGGACAGGGTCAGGGTTACCCACCAATTGGCAAAATCCTTCAACTGGTAGCAAAACGTCTGCCACCTCCAGGTGGGAATACCCTTCCAAGCACCTGCACCTCAGAGAGCCCTGACCACGGATGCCTCCCTCCTAGGGAGGGAGCTGGTCCCAGGAGGAGTCATTCCTACAGATCATTGTCCTGAAGCTCAAGGCAATCTTTCTAGCCCTATGAGCGTTCTGCCACCGCCTGCAACACCAGTCCATACTGATCCAGATAGACCAAGTCGCCATGTTCTATATTAACAAGCAGGGGGGCACGGGTTTGTACTCCCTCTGCCAGGAGGTGGTGGCCCTCCTCTCCTTTGCAGCTCGCAACAAAATGCTCTTGCGGGCCAGGGCAACTGCCTAGTGGACAGGCTGAACAGAATCCTTCGGCTGCACGTGTGGCACTTGAACCCCAGGGTGACGAAGAGGCTCTTCCACCTCTGGGTCAGGCCTGTGATGGATTTATTTGCCTCTTCAGACAACATACAGCTGCCTGGCTTCTGCTCACGCCAACCACAACCGAAGAGAGTGGCAGAAAAAGCCTTCCTGGTCTCGTGGTCCGAGGGCCTACTGTGTGCATTCCCTCCCCCCCCCCCCCCCACGGTCATCAGGACCCTCTTCAAGGTCCCGAGCGAGAGGGCATGATACTAATTGCCCCCAAATGGCTAAAGCAACCCTGGTTCCCACTGCTGCTTTTCCTGTCAGTGGCACTCCCAGTCCCGCTGGGCCGAGCCCTGGACCTCTTGTCTCAGGAAGGGGGCTCACTCCTGCACCCCAACCTGGGGTCCCTAACTCTAACAGCTTGGCTGCTGAAAGGGTAACATTGGCTCCTTTCAATCTTCTGAGAGAAGTCTGAGATCCTACTGGCCTCCTGAAAGCCCTCCACCAGACGGGTTTATGCCTTTAAGAGGAGAAGGTTCTTTTGTCTGGTGTGTGGAAAGGAGAGAGTATCCCTTCTCTTGCCATGTGCAATTAGTACTTCAGTATCTACTGCACCTGTCCCACACCAGGCTGAAGTCTAACTCAGTGAGGGTGCATCTGAGCTTGATAGCCGCTCACCACCACCCCGTTGAGGGAAAATCCCTCTTGGGCCAGCCCCTGGTCTCCAGGTTCCTCTGGGGCCTCCTGTTATCCAAGCCTCCTCTCCGCCCTCCAGCAGTGGAGTGGGACCTCAATGTGGTACTCTCGCAGCTCACCAGACCGCCATTTGAGCCTGTAGCCACTTTCCACCTGTGGTACCTGTCTTAGTAAGTGTCCTTTCTGGTGGCCCTTGCATCCGTTCGAAGAGTGAGCGAACTCCAGGCCTTGGTGGCATATCCACCATATACAAGGTTCTACAAGAACAGGGTAATACGCCGTACACACCCCAAATTCTCCTGAAAGTGGTTTCTCCTTTCCACCTCAACCAAGAGGTGGTCCTCCCCACATTCTTCCCGCAGCCTCACGCCAGCAGGGAGGAATTAGTACTTCATACACTGGATTGCAAATGGGCCCTGTCCTCCTTACAGTGGACTCGAACCCATCGCAAAGCTCCTGAGCTTTTTGTGTCTTATGATTCCAGCAGATTGGGGCTCCCTGTGACTAAGCAAATTCTGTCCACTTGAGTGGCAGACTGTATTTCCCTCACTTATGAGCGAGTTGACTTCTTCCTTGAGCACCGGATCACAGCATATCACGTGAGGGCGATGGCCATGTTCATGGACAATCTGCGCTCAGTGGCAGTGACTGAGATAAGTAAGGCCGCCACATGGTCTTCGATTCACACGTTCGCAGCTCACTGCTGCCTGGAGAGAGAGTCCCACAGGGACCATGCTTTTGGTCAGGCAGTACTCTGTAATAATCTCGGGGTGTAGGCAACTCCTGCCTTCTGACCCTTCTGAGTTCAAGCTACCAGAGTGATAGTGCCGCTGGACGCTAGGGTCTTGCCGAGTCTCTCAGTGGGGACTCCCTTCTGCAACTCACGGCTACCTGACTTGGTCGCCATTGGTGCTGTCCTGGTTCTGTCCTCGGCAGCCTGGAGCTAGGGAGTCCCATATGTGAGGACTGACTTCCTGCTTGTTCCTGGAGAAAGCGTTGTTACTCATCTGTAACAGGTGTTCTCCAGGGTGAGCAGGAATCTGTCCTCGCAACCCTCCCTCCTCTCCTGGGACTTGTCTCTCTACCTTGTTTTATTTTTTACTACCATCCTAGCTATGTCATCTGACTAAGCAAGATGGCACCCTTGGGCGGGAAGGGGACCACGCATGCATGGTAGCGTGTCCCAAAGGCTCTTTGAAAGCTGGGGAAATGCTCCACATGGGCTCCATCAGTGCCAATGTTGCCCATATGTGAAGACTGATTCCTACTGTCCCTGGAGAGCACCTGTTACAGGTGAGTAATTGTGCTTTCCCCTCAGGCATGCCATGTTGCCTTTCTCTGTGATGTTATCTTGTGTCTGTGAGGGTTTTTATTCTTGCTTTTCACTTCTACATCTCTCTCTAATGCAGAAAATGTGGATAAATGTATACTACATTCACAGAGGTGCAAGAATGTGATTTCTTTTATGTCGATATCTTTCACATCTGCATAACCTGTGATATGTACTGATAGTTTGTAGTTTGGTACCATACAGGGTTTCTTGTCATTTTTTCTTTGTTTGAATCTTGCTTCTCACAAATTTTTGTTGTAAATTAGGTGATTGTTGGAAGCAGTGAGTATTTCTTTCTGTGATTCATTTTCCAGTAATAGAGGCTCTAGGGCAGTGGTTCTCAACCTTTTTTGTACTGTGATCCCTTTTACCATTGGACAACTTGTGGTGACCCCAATGATAAAATCAAATGTGTCTCTCTTCCTTTACCGCTAACGCATTGTCGCTGTAATCATTTGTTGAATTATTAATATGTTATAGGCCTTTGAAATATGTTTTTATTTATAAAATTTTACTTATTTAAACCACAATAATTAATCACAACAAGTAACAATATTTGATTTCAAAATTATGATGATTTTGTAGTCAAATCACTAATATGAAATAAAATTATTTTTTCTACCTTTGTTGTCTGACCAATTTATTCTCTGATCATGCTGGTCCCGATCTGAGGCTTCTGCTTTCCTGTTTTCTCTTAGCTCTCTTTCTGTGGTCTATGGTCCATCTGCCATTTCTTATCTCTTCTTTTGTTTTTTTCACTTCTTTCCATCAGCCTATTTCCAGTCCCAGTAACCCTCCCCAGTATCAGCCCCTTTCCAGTCCTCACTCTCAGTACCTTCCAATGTCAACTTGCATTCCCATGACTGCCACTGGTGACCAGTCCCTTCTAGTACAAATACCATGGCAGCCCCTCTCAGATCCACTCCCTTCCAGTTCCATTCTCCCATCCCCTCGTATCAGCCCATTTGTAGCCTTAGCCCCCAGTTTTCTTCCAGGGCCAGCAGCTCTATCCTCCCCTCCCCTCCCCACAATCAGCCCATTCCCAGTCGAAGCCCCCCAATCAGCTCGCTTCCAGTGCTAGTCCCCCCTCAACCCCATTACCAGTGCTAGCCTCCCCTAATCAGCCTAATACCAGTCCTACTCCCCCCATCAGCTCATTACCAGTGCTAGCCTCCCCTAATCAGCTCATTTCCAGTGCTAGTCCCTCCTCAACCCCATTACCAGTGCTAGGCTCCCCTAATCTTTATCTTTATTTAAAATTTGATAGACCGCCAGGACCAGCAGGCATACGGCGGTTTATAATAAAACAAAGGAGACTGCAGAGAAAAGGAAACAGAAAGGAACGCCATTTAATAATAGGAAAGGGACAGCATCAGGAAAGGAAGCAAGAAAGGACAGCGGAAGAGGGAGAAATACCATTAATTATTGGAAAGAGGAGGGGAGGAAGGAAGATCGAAGGCTAGGCAGGAAAGATGGGTCTTTAGTTTAGCTTTGAAAGAGGGATAGAAAGGTTCCAGACGGAGTGCAGTAATCAGCCCATTACCAGTCCTACCGCCCCCCCCCCATCATCCCATTTCCAGTCCTATCCTCCCAGACCAGCTCATTTCCAATGCTAGCCCCCCATCAGTCCATTACCAGTCCTACCTCCCTATCAGCACATTACCAGTCCAAACCCCTCCTTGATCAGTCCATTTCCAGTCCTAGCCTTCCCTAATCAATCCATTAACAGTCCTAGCCCCCCATTTGCCCATTATAATCCTAACCCGCACTGTCTCTCCCCTCTGTCCAGCATTTATCCCCCGTCTCTCCAGTATGTCCCCCTGTCTCTTCCCTTTGTCCATGTCAGCCCCCTTCCCTCCCTCCATGTCAGTCCCCCCTCCCTCCCTCCATCCATCCATCCATATCAGTCACCCCTCTGTCCATGTCAGCCCTCCCTCCATCCATCCATGTCAGCCCTCCCTCCCTCCATCCATCCATGTCAGCCCCCCCTCCATGTCAGCCCCCTCTGTCCATGTCAGTCCCCCCTCCCTCCCTCCATGTCAGCCCTCCCTCCATCCATGTCAGTCCCCCCTCCCTCCCTCCATGTCAGCCCTCCCTCCATCCATGTCAGCCCCCCTCCCTCCCTCCATCCCTCCCTCCCTCCATCCATATCAGCCCTCCCTGTCCATGTCAGTCCCCCCTCCCTCCCTCCATGTCAGCCCTGTTGCAGGTTCTCTGCTCCCCTCTCCCCATGTCTGCCTCCTTCTTCTGCAGCCGCAGTTCCCTGTCTCTTAGGGAACCACGGCTGTGCCTATGAAGCCGTTGCGGAGCCTTTCTGTCTCTAAACGGGCTCCGTGCAGCATTGTTCCGCCTCCAAAGAAAGTGGTAAACAATTTCCTTTGGAGGTGGGACAATGCTGCACGGAGGAGCCCGTCGAGAGGCAGGAAGGCTCTTCAACACTGTTCCCTCTAAGCTGTGCACGTGTGCGTGCGCACACACCTCGCCGAGCGAGCGCACATACTTTACAACAGAGCGCACTAAAATTACGGCTCTGATTCTGATAGAAAACACAGACGTCTTAAAATTTAAAAGTTATGATTGTAATTACTAGAAATTTCCCGCTTCATTTAGTAATCATCTATTTTCATTTAATTTGATTAAAATAATGTGGTGTACATACTGTATTCTGATGTGTAGTCAAATTTTAAAGTATATAACTCCGAGTGTCATTATGTGGCGCACAAAAATTTAACCTTCCTTCAAAAGCTGCACACAGCTGATATTTTATGTGCACACAGCCTACAGAAAATTAGAGGGAACATTGCTCTGCAACGGTTTTACAGGCATAGCCGCGGTTCCCTAAGAGGCAGGGAGCTGCAGCTGCAATAGAAGGGAAGCAGTGAGTTTGCTGCTGTCGAAGTGGACTCGGCAGCGGCAGCAACGTGCGCTTTTTATTTTTTTTAACGGGGGAGTGAGGCGACCCCTGCTGAATCCTGTGGCGACCCCCATGGGGGTCGCGACCCACAGGTTGAGAACCGCTGCTCTAGGGGTTTATGGTTTTGCTCAGTTTTTCCAGCTGAAGGTTGTATGATGTTACAAGTGATATTAACTGTATAGTTTTCTTTTATTGTGATAGGATAGCCCTCGGTGTGTTAAGTGCAGTGTTTTGAAATGATTGTTTGAAAGAGTCAGAACTTTGGGGCGTTTATCCCTATCTTTTCGGTGTGGCGGTACCTTATGTCTTGGCTCCATATAAAAAAAAATTTGTGCGGAAAGGGTAGAAACTGGAGATGTGAAAGTGACTGCATCTGGTTTTTTTAATTTTTTAATATATATATATAGATGTTCATAAATATCATCTGTTGGTAACTGAGACTGCACTGTCCAATTAAAAATCAACCTTTTTTCCATGTAGTCGCTATGAGGTGTGATCAAAAGGTTTTGAGACTTATTGTGTAGCTATATAACAATACGTCGCACCATGATGCTATTAAGCATACAGTGACCTAGTTATGTGCTGTGCATCTGCAGAGCGTAGCGTGGCTGCAGCACACCTGTGCTTTTTTAAAATCGCATGATGTTTAATATCATGTAAAAGCAGTTTATATTAAATTCTGCCAGAAACATGGAGATTCTTGCAAAGAAACCTATGACGAGTTAGAGCAAATGTAGGGCAATGAATGCATGAATCATGCTCGAGTTTGACTGGTACAAATGTTTCCAAGAGGGCCCACAAAGTGTTGACAGTGACGAATGTTCTGGAAGGCCATCCATGAGCAGGAATGAAGACAAAGTTGTAGCAATGCGATCCAGTCTGCTCAAATCATCGATTAACTATTAGGGAGCTTGCTGAGGACATGGACATAAGTTTCGGGTCAGTACAGCCCATTCTTAATTTTAATTTGGGGATGAGACGTGTGTCTGCAAAATTCGTGCCGAAACTCCTGTCCCCTGACCAAAAAGATTGACTGCCTGCAGCCAGGAGGTTGTTGGAATGCATTAAAACGATTATTATTGGTGATGAATCATGGGTTTATGGTTCTGACCCGGAAACTAAGGCTCAGTCCTCACAATGGAAGACTCCAGACTCTTCCAGACCCAAGAATGCTCCTCACCTGATAGGTTCTATCAAGGTCATGCTCACAGTTTTCTTTACCAGGATATTATTCATCATATGCTCCAAAAAGCCGTACCATAAATAAGGAGTGCTATGTCCAAATTCTTACTCATTTGAGAGATGCAGTTCGTCGTAAGAGGCCAGAGTTGCACAGGAATGGTGAAAGGTTGCTTCATCATGATAACGTCCCAGCTCACGCATCACACCAAACACCAAATCAAGCAAGTCTGTCAGCCTCTGTACTTGCCTGACCTCACACCCTGTGGTTTTTTTTTCTTGTTTCCAAAACTGAAATTACCATTGAAAGGAAGGAGATTTGATGACATGGATACTATTAAGCAAATTGCGACATAGCAGCTTCACAGCATAACGAAAGAGGCATTTCAAAATGGTTTCCAGCAGTGGTAGCAACACTGGAGGAAGTGTGTTTTTATCAGAAAGTGGCTGCTTTGAAGGAGACTGTGTAATAACTGGGAGGGTTATACTTCTTGTGTTATTGTACAAGTCTCAATACTTTTGATCGCACCTCATATATTTGAATTTGATTGAAGGATAGAAAGCATCAAAAGAGCTATTAAAAATTTGCTTATTCAAATCATAAATGTGTTGTCAATGAATTAATCATTTATGAATAAATAAATCAGACTTGATTAATCCCCCCTTCGGGCAGTATAGTCCATCAAAATGGTTTACTGTATTATAAGAAAAACAGACACTAACTCAACAAAACAAACATTCATAAAAAAAAAAAAGCTTGGTGTCCTATCCATTCAGGAATGTCCCTGCCATTAAAAGCAGGAGGAGGGGTGGTAAGTGCTAAATTGTTTGTTGGGATGAATGCGGTTCGTCTCTGGGGTGTGTATTGGTGGTCCAGGGTTGGCAGCATTTTAGAAATTCTGGTGTACAAGTGTCGTCATCTGCATGGGGAATGTTGCAATGATTCAGAAAAGTGTCTCGTGATAATTGATTAATTGAAGCAGTTGAAATTTACTGTGGTATTTTGTATGAAGATGGCTGTGTTTTTTCACTAAAAATTTGATAATCCCATGTAAGCAGAATAGAAGATAAGCGGTGCTGAGGCAGCCCAAGGTCCAGAGAGCCCAGCATTCTTTCTCTGGCAGTGATACGTTCAGGTCAGAAGTACCTGGTAGACCAACTTCTTATAGCTCATTTCTAGAGATAAATAGTCCAGATATTTTCTTTGTGATTGTAGCAATTCATTGACATGACGTGGTCTGTCAGAGTTTCTGGATTGGTGGGTCTTAAGTGTAATGTAAAAGGTACTAATGGAAAGATTGATTAGTACCCGTTATTCCAATTGACTTTAACTGCTTTGGAAATATCTTGATAATCATATGCAAACTAAAAAAAGAATATCTTTGGATATCTTTTGGGGAACCTGACAAATACTTGTGACCTGAATTGGCCACTATTGGAAACAGGATACTGGGCTTAATGGACCCTTGGTCTGACCCAGTATGCCATATCTTATGTTCTTATGTTCTTATGCTCTTATCTGGGTTCCTTGTTATGGTTCCTTCAGTATATCTTGTTTGAAAGTTCTCTGCTGTGCATTTATTTTCCTGAGTCCAGAAATTTACCCTAGAACCTCTAATGGCTTGATTTATGATGTGCAACAACCTTCAAAATAACTTTAACTTCTTTGACATGGAGAGAAGGTTGTTTAGAAATTTCTTCCATTTTTTAGGAAGCCATGATTTAATACTGTATCTTAAAACTGAGTTTGTTTTTGTTTTTAAAACATTTCTCTTTTGCCTATCACCCAATTTCTAAGAGAATTGTGCCGACTTACCATTTCAAAACAGATGAGTCACAAAATGTTACTTACCACTTCATTCTTGAAATAATGATGTTGCTGCTTCCTCATTTATTGCAACTTTGCTTTTTGTTCTCATCTACTGTATGTGTCTGACATTCTAGCAGTATGTTATACATGGGGAAACCAGTATCCCTCTCTTTTGTGCCTTAGAACCGTGAATGCAAACAGTAGCAGCACAAGCCAAGTCATTATGTATCTGTTCTTCATTCCCTCACCTCGTTCTGCTTTTCTTACCAACGCTTAGAAGCAAATCTGTGGTGAGGATGCGAGACTTTGACTGTTGTGCTAAAGAAATGCGTGTTAAGGTTTTAGCAACGCATTGTATGTTGTTTATCTCCAGGAACAAGCAGGAATAAGTCCTCACATATGGGTACGTCGGTACCGACGGAGCCCGCGCGGGAAAGCTCCCCAGCTATCCAGAAGGAAAGCTTTTGGGGCCTCCCACTGCGCATGCGTGCTGCCTTCCCGCCTTCCTGACCAACTCTCCTCAGTTCTTCTTTTTCTGCGGAGCCAGCAGGTCGTGTTCCTGTCACCGCTGAAGAAGTTGTTATTTTAATTTATTTCTTTGGCCGCGTGTCTGCCTTCCCCGATTCCAGACCGGTACCGCCGGTCTTTTTTCTTTTATTTCTTAAAAAAAAAAAAAAAAATCTTCTTTTTTCCTCACTTGGTGTATCTGTCCTGTGAGGCCTTTAGGCCTTCACAAATTCTCCCTCATGGAGAAACAAGCCTCTGGGTTTAAAAAATGCACCAAGTGCAGCGGTACTATTTCAGTCACAGACACTCATGAATGGTGTCTTAAATGTTTGGGGCCTGACCATTCCATTCCGGATTGCCCATCCTGTTCTTTGATGTCTAAACGTGGCTTACAGAACCGGGCAGCCAAGTTTCACATGCTGTTTTCTACAGATACTCCAGCATCGACATCTTCCAGGTCTTCCTCTCCTGATGGATCTCAGGTAACCAAACATTCCTCTGGCAGGTCCTCAAAGGGCAAATCTCCCTCTAAGTATCAAGATACCCCTGGGCTTGACCCTGAGGACCCTGCCCCAGCCAAACAACCCCGGTGGGAAGCTCCGGCTTCCAAAGCTCCTCCTATGGGGTTACAGGTTGACATCGATGGCACGGCCTTGACCGATCACCTGTTAGACTGTTCTGGGGTACCGGCTCATTCTTCCGGTACCGACATCCAGACAGTCGTGGCGTCCATGGATCATACAGTTCAATCCATGCAGCAGGCCATTTTCGCTTTCATTAAGGCTGCGACGCCCTCGATACCGCACCCTGCGGTACCGACTCCGGTTCCGGTTCCACAACCGATACCGGTACCCAGGCCATCCACATCGACCAGGATTCCGATTCCGGTTCCCGGTTCCGGGGTTTTTCCCGATACCGTTCCGGTTCCGGGTACCCCCGATGTCGATACCGGTCGATACGCTTATCGATCCCTGGAAGCAAACAGACGATACTTTGAGTCTTCTGATGATTCTGATTCATCAGATGACTCTGCTGAAGTATCCCTTACTCTGCCTGAGGAGCCCTCTTCTCCAAAAAGGAGAATGTCTCCTCCAGAGGATTTATCCTTTCAAGACTTCATCATTGAAGTAGCTAAAGGTCTTTCTATTTCTGTATCCTCTGAAAAAGAACCTAGAGCAAAAAAGTTAGACATTTTAGGATACTCTAAGGTTCCCAAAGAGGCAGTAACCTTGCCCATCCATGAAATTCTTCAAGAACACATGATGGACTTATGGGAGACTCCTCTCACCCTATCTCCACATTCTCGTTGTCTGGACACCATGTATCGTGTCCCCCCTTCTCCTGGGTTTCAAAAAACTCAGCTCCCTCACCACTCCATCGTGGTGCAGTCAGCTATGAAAAGGATAAAGAGTACTAAAAGACACTCTTCTACTCCCCCAGGAAAAGAATGTAGGACTCTGGATGCTTTTGGAAGAAAAATCTTCCAAGCAAGTATGCTTATTGGCAGAATCAACTCATACAGCCTCTATATGGGCATGTTTCTGAAGGAAATTGCATTAAAGATACACCATTTTCTCCCCTTTATGCCAGAGGATAGAAAGGAGGAGTTCCTTCTTTTGCTGAAGCATACCCAAGATATTTCAAAGTTCTCCAACAGAGCAGCCTTTGACTCCTTTGAGGGTGCTAGCAGAGCCTCAGGTATTGCCATAGCGGCTCGCAGAATTGCTTGGCTCCAGGCCTCTGACCTAGAACCCTGGGTCCAAGATGGGTTGGGAAATTTGCCCTGTACAGGCGAGAATCTGTTTGGTAAGGAGTGGCAAATCAAAGCCACTCAAATGGATGCAGAAAATGCTGCGTTAGATAGACTTTCTAAGTCTACCTCTACCCCTGTCAAGAAAAAATCTTTCAAAAAGCCTTTCTACAAGAGGACCAGATTTGCCTCAAATACTGGACAACAATCTTCTGCAGCTCGCTTTACTCCTAAGCGTCAGCAGCCTAAACAGGCCAGGGCAAAACCTGCAGGGGCTGCTACAGCCCAACAGTCCCAACCCCCTCAGAGTTTTTGACTTAAATCTAGAGAACTTAACCTTCCTGGGATGGTAAGAGGTTCTGGTTTTAGAGCCAGAAAGGTTAACTCATTTTGCTCCCAGATGGGAGCAAATTACATCAGAACAATGGACCATCATGTTGCTGAGGAGGGTATGAAAAACTCTGAGAGCTAGAAAGATTGCTCGAAGTTCCAAGTGGTTGATATGAAGGGTGGTCTCCTGTGGAGACCAAGTGCCCTGAGTGGAGAGATCTTGAAGATGAGCTCCCCTCCTCAGCAACTATCATCAGAGAGGGCTACAAACTACATTTCTCCAACCTTCCTCCCCATACCATGGTGAGAAGTTTAAATTCTCCCCCATCTCTCCTAGACCTGTTAAGTCAGGAGGTGACCACTCTTCTCGCCCAAAAGGCAATAGAAGAGGTTCCTCTTCCTCAACAGGGATCAGGTTTTTACTCCCCTTACTTTCTCATTCCCAAGAAAACAGGGGGGTACAGACCCATTCTGGATCTCAGAGAATTGAACAAATTTCTATACAAGGAGAAATTCAAGATGCTTTCTCTAGGTACTCTCCTTCCATACCTACAGAGTCAGGATTGGCTTTGTTCTCTAGATCTCAAGGATGCGTACACACATATACTCATCCATCCATCCCACAGAAAATTCCTACGGTTTCTGTTCCAAGGAAAACATTTCCAATACAGAGTATTTCCCTTCGGTCTAGCCTCTGCTCCAAGGGTATTTACCAAATGTATGGCAATAGTAGCTGCATTTCTTTTTTTTTTAATTCTTTATTTTCGTTTTATAACAACAAAGGAAAGGAAGACATACAGCTGAAAGACAAATACATAACGTGTAATACATACACCAAAGTAAACCCCTACCACCCCCCTCCCCCCTGCTTCTTCTCTAGAAAACTAAGCATTCCCGAAGCGGGCGTGTACTTACATTATTGTATTACAAAACCTAACGGTGATCTAAAACATGATGAGTGCACATTATACAGGCATGTTGGAGCAATGAGCAGATTGTACATAATCATTAAGCATCTGCCATTTAGATAAGCAAGAGTGAGTTTGGACATGGGGAATAGCTCTCCGAGGTATCTGCTCATATTTACTATATAAGCAGACGAGGTTCCACCATTCATTGACAGTAAGTCGAGAGCTATCCTTCCAATTCCTCGTGATTAAGCATATAGCTATACCCAGCATGAAATCAAGGAGAAAGCGACCCTTCTTAGGAAGAGAGGGGACCTCCGCCACAGAGCGGAGTCCCACGACCTTCCAAGAGAGAGGTTCATGAAAGTGTAAGATAGATTGAATACGACCCCAGACCCGCCCCCAATAGACCTGCAGTTGAGGACATTCATAAATAACATGAGCGAAGGTTCCCACAGCAGTATGGCAAGACCAACACAGGTCCCTAGCATTTGGGTTCCATTTGGCTATTTTTTCTGGGGTATAAAAGCATCTGTGTGCAAAGAAGAAGAGAGTTTGGGTAACAGAGGCAGACCGGGAAACCCGCACTACTTTACTCCAAAAAACGCTCCATTGCACAGGGGTTATAGTAGTTTGCAGTTCGCGCTCCCAGGCTTGTTGAGCTCTAAAAGTGTCCGTATCTGTACCCTGACAAATTATTTTATAAAAGTTAGAGGCTACCCCATGTGTACTACTAATGGAGTGAACTGTCTCTAATAGCCTATCCTCAGTAGGGGCAGAGGGCGGCATGATTCGAGCACTTTTGAGGCAGTGTTGAAGCTGCATCAATTGAAAGTAGTGTTTCGCTGGTAACGCAAATTCCTTTTGTAAATCAGAAAAGGTTTTCCAATGAGCTGCAGAGAAAAGCTGTTGGGGTGTCCAGATCCCCCTGGAGTACCAGGGTTTCCAGGCTATTGTTCTATTTAGGACTTGAATTCTGGGGTTATTCCATAGCGGGAGTCCGTCCTGAGGACATACATTCGGGCCCAGTGATAGAATGAGAGTGTTAAAGGCCGCAAGAGTATCGACAATCATTGGTGGATGGCGGGTGTCTACTTGATAGGACATACCGGGGAGATGGGTCAACGGAATTGGGCTACTAAGCTCCTCTTCTATGTCAAGCCAAACTGGTCGGCGGTCTGTTGAGGTATCTAGCCATCGGGCACCTTGCTTAAGTAGAAAGGCTTGATGATATCTAAGAAAATCAGGAAATCTGGTACCCCCTCGTTCCTTTGCAGACTGCAGTTTATGTTTAGCTATCCTTGGTGGTTTGCCCTGCCAGAGATAACGGACGAGAAGGCCCTCAATATCTTTATAAGTATGTAACGGAAGTAAGCATGGCAGCATTTCTAAAATGTAGTTCACTTTGGGGACTATCATCATTTTCACAGTTTCTAAGCGGCCCCACCATGTGAGAGATAAGGGAGACCAACGATTTGTGAGTTCACGGACTTTGGAGACTACCTCTTTGGCATTAAAACTGATAGTGTCTTCTAAAGGAGAACAGTAATGGACCCCGAGATACTTCACCATGCGGGATTGCCAAAGGAAGGGAAAGGCCTGCATGTCAGCCTCATGTACCCAGCGGTTCAGTGGGAATGCTACAGATTTGGTCCAGTTAATTTTATAGTCCGATAATTGTGAGTATCCGTCAATCAGATCCAAGACGGCTGGAACCGAATCGAGGGAAACGAAGAGCATGAGGTCATCTGCATATGCAGAAAGTTTAATCTCCCTATGACTAAAGGGGACACCTCGAATACGTGCAGACTGTCTAATAAGGAGGGCTAGGGGTTCAAGAGCGAGATCAAAAAGCATTGGTGATAGGGGGCAACCTTGACGCGTGCCTCTTTGGAGGTTAAATGGCTGAGATTTGATGGCGTTTACACAAATACTGGCGACGGGTTGAGTGTACATGACTTGGAGATATCGGAGGAAGCCCTCTCCAAAGCCATACCATCGGAGAACTGCAAATAAGAAGGGCCATTCTAGACGATCAAAGGCTTTTTCGGCATCCAGGGAAAGACCCACCCATGGATGAGCGAGATTGGCAGCACTAGATAACACATGGCACAAGGTCCGAGCATTGTCAGCAGTTGATCTGCCGGGTATAAAACCGCATTGGTCGGGGTGAATTAGGGTAGCCATCATGTCAGATAGCCGGGTGGCCAAGACCGTTGCGAAGATCTTATAGTCGGCATTAAGTAGGGAGATTGGACGGTAGTTGGCGGTCAGTAGCGGGTCTCTGCCTTCTTTCTCAAAGACAACCACATTAGCTGCAGAAAAGGATCCCAAAGAGGATGTATCTACCGCAAGGGCAGTAAAATAGAGTTTTAAATAGGGAACTAAATCTGCACTGAACGTTCTGTAGAATTCGGTCGGGAGACCATCAGGCCCCGCGGCACGGCCCGAGGCTGTACGTTTTAGGGCAGATTGGATCTCTGAAGTAGAGAAGGGTTCATCCATCGCATCCCTATCATCTTCAGAGAGGGTCGGCCGCTGAATGCCAGAAAGCAATCGCTCGAATGTCTCTGACGAGAACTCACATTCAGATTGATATAGGCGAGTATAGAAATCCCGAAAGAGCTCTACAATGTCGGAGTCTGTGGTCACTATGCCCCCTCCCTGTGGAGCTCGGAGGGCCGCAACGCGTTTGGCTTCTTTTTGACCTTTCAAGGCATTGGCTAGGAGTCGACCGGCTCGGTTATTTTCACGATAATATGTCCCTCGCTGAAGCTCAATACTCTTAGAAGCTGCAGTTGAGAGGATTGAATTATATTGAAAACGGAGACGCTGTAATCGAATTAATACACATGGGTCAGTGCGTGAAGTTAAAACTCGTTCGCCTGCTTTTATTTGTTGATCTAGTATGAGCAGCTGCTGTTTACGTTGTTTCCGCAGGCGGATTTGATAGCTAGTGATCGTTGCCCGAATGGCCGCTTTGAAGCCCTCCCACCAAGCCCAATTCGCAGTATCTTGGGGTAGATTAAAATGGAAGTAATCCTGTATGGCTACTCGAATTTCTGACTGGAACTCTGGCTGAGTTAACAGGGCTCTATCAAAGAACCAGGCTCCCGAGTTTCCCTGGGGTGCAGTAGTGTGTAATTGAAAGGAAATGGCAGCATGATCTGAAATATGTTGGGAGTGAATCTTTGCAGTGTCCACCTGAGGAACTAACAGTTTTGAGACTAGAAAGAAGTCTATGCGAGACTGAGATTTATGAGGGGAGGAGAAGAAGGTGAAGTCAAGCTCATTGGGGTGTAGTAACCTCCATAGATCAACTAAAGCAAGATCCTTGATCAGGGAGGTAAGCGTGGCGTGACTCTTGGGGGGACCACTCGTCCTAGGCGGCTGTTTATCAATCAGGGGATCAAGGACTAAATTGAAATCCCCCCCAATGATCAATGAAGTATTAGCAGAAGCCTGCGCAACCTGAGCAATGGTAGCAAAAAAGGCAGGGTCATCAACATTAGGAGCGTAAAGGCATATACATGTAACTTCTAGGCTACCTATCTTGAGGTGAGCTCTAGACCATCTACCTTCTGTATCTGAGCTAGTCGCAATAACAGTAGCATGCAAAGATTTCCTAACCAGTATGGCAACCCCACATTTCTTAGAAACGGCTGGGGAATAAGCGGCCACCATGTAAGGTTTAATATTGAGTTTAAGAGTTTCCTTCGAATTTAAATGCGTTTCTTGGAGAAAAATCAGATCCGCTGCTTCCTGACTGAAGTAGCTTAGGATTTTCTTCCGTTTTATCGGATTATTGATGCCTTTTACGTTCAATGAAAAAATCTTACATGGTGCCATCAATCGGTAATAGACATTTTAGGGAAGGGCGCTTGATAACATAGAACATAAGCAGAATCTGTACAACAATGTCATAATCACCGAGTATTCTGGCTAATACACCCCATATTGAAAAGTATGTACCAACGTATCTTAGAGAAGAAGCAAAACCCCCAAAGAATATGGCGACCATGTGTCTGCGGGAGGAGGCCCTAGAGAGGAAATAGAAGACATGTAAAAAAGGAAAAGAAACACCAGAGTCCATAATAACACTGTCTCTGATACTCATCGAGGCTACTGTGGGTAGATGGAGTCGGGTCACAGATACCATCAAGAGTAAGGCAACAGACTGCCAACGCCAGACTCTTTGCTAGGCTGCGGCAGATCCAATATGGCAGATACAGCGGGTATGAGGAGGCTTGCAGGAATATTCTGGAAGTCAGCGCATCAAGTCGGCTTCTTTGGAATCCAAAAACTCCGCTAGTAGATCAGGGTCCTCGAATGTTCTTGTCTGATTGTGAAGCGTGACTTAGAGCTTGGCCGGGTACATCAGGCCATAGCGTGCTTGTAGTTGTTGAAGCCTCGGCCGGAATTCCAGAAAGCGCTTTCGGCGGTCGACTGTGGGTTTAGACAAGTCGGGATAGAAGGAGATCTTGTGGCTCTCAAACTCCATATGGCCCTTTGCCCGAGAGGCACTTAGAATTTGCTCCACGTGTTGATATCTCAATAGTCGAAAAATGATAGGCCGCGGGGTCTTCCTGTTGAGCGTTATGCTTGTGGGTACACGATGAGCGCGATCAATCTCCAAATCTTTGGTAAAGGTGATTTGGAGCAGGGAAGGGAGGATTTTGCATAAAAACTCTTTCATGTCTCCCGATTCCGCTCCCTCCGGGATGCCCACGAGTCGTATGTTGTTGCGGCGCGCTCTATTATTGCCATCTTCCACCTCTTTCTGCAAGGCCCGCACCTGTCGTTCAACTTTGTCGAGTTGGGACAACCGGGCCGCATGGGAGTCCAATATGCTCTCCATTTTGTCTTGACGCGAAGAAAGCCCTTCTAGCTTGCTTTGCAGCACACCAAAATCGTCCCGCAGCGCTCGGAGTGCTTCCCCGTTTGCCTGCACAAGATTTTTGACCCCTCTAATCTCTACGAGGATTTCCTGCTGCATTTCGGGGCCCTCGCACAAGGCCGGCCCCTTCTGCGGGGACGGAGGTTCAGTTTTGGAACGTTTGCCGTGAGAAGCCGCTGGAGACCCAAGTTCCAGGCGCGTTGGTTTGGTCCCCGCCATCTCACCAATGTGCCCCGGCAAGATCAGAGTAGAAGTTCCAGGTATATGAGGTGTTAATTCAGGATTCTGAGTAGGCCTCTCGGGAGCCTCAGCGTTATGCGACCATCCCGCTGGACATCAGGCTCCGCTCCCCCCCATAGTAGCTGCATTTCTACGCGCCCTGGGAATTTTTGTCTTCCCATACCTGGACGACTGGCTCATCCGAGCTCCATCTCGGTCCGAGGCTCAGACTTCCCTGGATCGCACCAGACGCATCCTGCAGTATCTGGGACTTGTGATCAATCTGCCAAAGTCTCAACTCATCCCTACGCAATCCCTGGAGTTCATAGGGGCCTGGTTGGATACCACCACTGCAAGGGCCTATCTACCTCAGGCCCGTTGCCAACGTCTAGTGCACTTAGCCTCTCAGACTCAGTCCAGAAGCCACTTGACTGCCAGAGAGATGCTACAACTATTAGGCCACATGGCCTCCACAGTGCATGTGGTGCCTTATGCTCGCCTACATATGAGAGCAGCTCAATGGACTTTATCCACCCAGTGGACTCAAGCATCAGGAGCTCTCTCAGACCAAATAGCAAACTCCAATCGTCTCTTTTGGTCTCTCCAATGGTGGATATCCACTCAAATTCTGTTGTTGGGGGCCCCCTTTCAGCCATTGTTGCCCCAAGCAACCCTCAACAGATGCCTCCCAAACAGGTTGGGGAGCTCATCTTCAAGATCTCTCCACTCAGGGCACTTGGTCTCCACAGGAGACCACCCTTCATATAAACCACTTGGAACTTCGAGCAATCTTTCTAGCTCTCAGAGTTTTTCATACCCTCCTCAGCAACATGACAGTCCTTATTCATATGGACAATCAAGTAGCCATGTTTTACATAAACAAACAAGGAGGGACTGGCTCTCTGTCGCTTTGCAACGAAGCTCTAAGATTATGGGCCTTCGCCAGAGAGCATCAAATCCATCTCCTGGCCGTATATCTTCCAAGAATCCAAACTCTTGGGCAGACAAACTCAGTCGAGTTCTGCTTCCATACGAATGGTCCCTGCACATGGATCAGGTACTCGGAATCTTCCAGAAATGGGGAACCCCGGACATAGACCTCTTTGCAAGTCCGTGGAATGCCAAACTTCCCCGGTTCTGTTCCAGAATTCAGTGTCAGGGAGTTCAGGCCAAGGATGCCTTCCTCCTGCATTGGGGTCAGGGCTTCCTGTATGCCTTTCCACCCATTCCTTTGATTCCCAAGACTCTGTTCAAACTTCAAAGGGATCAAGGGTCCATGATCCTCATAGCTCCACGCTGGCCACGCCAAGTGTGGTACCCTCTACTTCTGCATCTCTCCCAAGCCCCCTCCCTGGACTTGGGAGCGGCTCCAGACCTTCTGTCTCAGGAGGAGGGGACTTTGTGGCACCCAAACCCCAAGTCCCTTCACCTCAGAGCTTGGCTACTGAAGGCCTAGACCTTCAACACTTCAATCTTTTGCAGCAAGTGAAGGATATCCTACATGCCTCTAGGAAACCTTCCACTAGGCGTTCTTATGCTTTTAAATGGAAAAGATTTTCCATTTGGTGTGCTCAAAAGGGTCTTAACCCTCTAGCACTCCCCTTGAATTCTCTTTTGGAATATCTCCTGCATCTCTCCAATGCAGGACTCAAAACGAATTCAGTAAGAGTCCATTTGAGTGCTATTGCGGCATCACTTAAGCCCATCAATGGACAACCTGTTTCCTTTCATCCTCTTATTGCAAGATTCATGAGAGGCCTAACCTTAACTAAACCTCCCATTCG
This sequence comes from Ichthyophis bannanicus, assembly GCA_033557465.1. Lineage (NCBI taxonomy): Eukaryota > Metazoa > Chordata > Amphibia > Gymnophiona > Ichthyophiidae > Ichthyophis > Ichthyophis bannanicus. The sequence continues at coordinate 178,516,400 of CM066043.1, read as the reverse complement.
ACCTCCCCCGGTGGCATGGGACTTAAACTTGGTTCTTGGTCAGCTTATGAAGCCACCTTTTGAACCCTTAGCCACTACCTCCCTGAAATTTCTTTCCTGGAAGGTTATTTTTCTTATTGCAGTCACCTCAGCTCGCCGTATCAGTGAACTGCAAGCCCTAGTGGCTAATCCACCTTATACAAGGTTCCATCATGACAAGGTGGTCCTTAGGACCAATCCCCACTTTATGCCTAAAGTGGTCTCCCCTTTTCATCTTAATCAAGAGGTATATTTACCTGTCTTTTTTCCAGCTCCTCATGCATCCAGTGCAGAGAGGAACCTTCATACTCTAGACTGTAAAAGAGCTCTTGCCTTTTACCTCCACAGGACTCAGCAACATCGAAAGTCTTCTCAGCTTTTTGTTGCTTTTGATCCTTTTCATTTAGGACTTCCAGTCTCCAAAAGAACACTCTCCAATTGGATTGCTCACCTCTATGGCTCATCTAAACTCTGTGTCCATTGACCAGATCTGTCGAGCAGCCACCTGGGCCTCGGTTCATACCTTTACAGCCCATTACTGTTTGGACAAGGACTCCCGCCGGGATGCCTTGTTTGGTCAGGCTGTCCTCATACACCTGTTCCATTCTTGAACAACTCCAGCCCACCTTCCCTGAATGGATGCCTGAGATCCATAGGAAGATGAGGAACCTTTCAGGGTCTCATACCCTTCAGGGGATCTCCCGGGCATCTTAGCTAGGGAGTCCCCATATGTGAGGACTTATTCCTGCTTGTTCCTGGAGATAGCACAGTTACTTACCTGTAACAGGTGATCTCTGGGAACAGCAGGAATTAGTCCTCACAACCCATCCACCTCCCCTAGGAGTTGTATCTATCTCTCTTTCCTTTCCTCTCTCTATTGTCTCAGCTTTAAACTTGAACTGAGGAGAGTTGGTCAGGAAGGCGGGAAGGCAGCGTGCATGCGCAGTGGGAAGCCCCAAAAGCTTTCCTTCTGGGAAGTTGGGGAGCTTTCCCGTGCGGGCTCCGTCGGTACCGACGTACCCATATGTGAGGACTAATTCCTGCTGTTCCCAGAGATCACCTGTTACAGGTAAGTAACTGTGCTTTACTTCACACCCTTCTGCATTTTTCACACTCTACTGTCGAATTTAAATGCCTTAAAATAGGAAATTGTTTGACTAATATACCTGATATACTCCACTGTCAACATGAAAGAACAATTATAGAAATATATTCAAAAAGTAAATAAGAAACCAAAATATATCTTGTAAGTTAGTTTTGTAATATCCTATATTCAGCAATGTCCTCTGTATCCCATGTATCCCCAGTAGTTTTGTATTCTCCATTCTCAGCTATGCCTTATGTAGCCTAAGTGATCCCGATAGCTTCATGCCTGCTTAATAATGTTTTATGTAGCCTAAGTGCACATTATAGTGCTATATATTCACCTTGTTCCATGTAAACCGTTTTGACTGGTAGAAAAACGGTATAGCAAAACCAGTTAAATAAAATAAAAGGTCTTCCTTTATTTAGCTCAGTATTTTCAGTAGTAGTTCAATACAAATAAATGAATGCAAAATTGCCTGTCTCTGAAAAAAAGAAAAAGAAAACCAGAGGTCTTTGTCTTCACACCCTTTGTCATAGTAAATCCCAATTAATTCTCTTTCCAAAAATTGCCCCAACAAGGTTCATAATAAGTTTTTAGTACCCTCCAAAGTCGTTGAACTGATCCAAATATTCCTGGATTAAGAATAAAGCTGTTTCTGTTGTATGAAGTGAATTTGAAGCAAAGGTCTAAACCTGCCAAACACAGGGTTGCTGAAAGAACTGGTGGATAAATATTCAAATGTAAAGACTGAAGGATGGTTATATTTTGAATGTCCATTTGGGGCACTGTTGGGTCTATTATAAAGTGAAAACAGTTTGGCATCACCAAGACACTGCCTTGGTTAGTCTGTGCCTCCATAGTCTATGGTTGGGGCTTAAAGAAATTGCTGAGGAAGGTTGCTGTGATGCCCAGTATTACATTGATAGAACTACAGAGGTCTCTGACTGAGACTTTGAAAAATGCTGACTTTTTAACAATTTCAAGATTACTCCACATCCATGGCTTGGATGGGAGGCTGGCAAGAAAGAAGCCACTGCTGAAGAAAAGCATATGATGTAATGCATAGTGGGTTTGTAAAGAAACGGTTAAGACATATAGTGTAGGTTTTGTGATCTGATGAGACTAAAGTGGAACATCTTGGTTTCGGTGCTAAGTGATATGTATGATATAAAACGAACGTAGCACATTACCCTGATAACACCATATATATACAGTAAAACAGTGGCAGTACTATGTTGTGGAGATGCTGCACAGTAACGGGAACAGGGAGGTTTGTGATGATTAGAGAGAAAGATGGATAGCGCAAAATATAGGCGGATCCTGGAGAAAAATATGTTTTGCCATAAACCTGGGACTGGGGAGATCCCAAGCACAAAGCATCAGTGGAATGAGCCTACAAGACAAAAGTGAAGGTGCCCAAGTGGCCCAGAACCGAATCTAATAGAAAAGTGATGGTGAGACTTGAAGAATGCAGTATACAGATGATTCCCCTAATCAACTTGAAAGAGCTTGAACTGTCAAAGAATGAGCAAAAATTGCTCCATCCCAGAGTGCAAAATTGATAAGACATTTATTCTAAGTTATTCATGAATTTTATTGCTGAAAAAGAGGCTTCCACCAAGTATTGCATCAAGGGATGTAAAGACTACTTACGCAGTCATGACATTTTGGTTTCTTAATTCTTAATTTATTCTCTGAATTTAATTATGACTGTAAACTGCTTTGTCATTGCTCTTTAATAAATGTTTCTACAATTGTTCTTTCAGACTGAGAGGGTAATTTTTATAAACTCCCGATTAAGTAATGCACATATTTGGCACCTACTTTATAAAGTCAGGTACGCATGCACTTTGTATAATGGGGTGTAAGTTGTGAAAAACAAATGTCAAATCTAGATATGAAACTATACAAAATAACAAAATTCTTACAATGAGCCAAATAGAATTCTAAATGTCCAAAAACTCCTTGCTTAGGCTAGTGTCCAACAAAATCAATCAACAAATCATCCAGGCATTCATGGAGATCATTTAAAACAAGAGGAAAAGACCTCAATATCTCACTAAGTGCAAGAGGTTTTTCTGACCATCGATGTTTTGGAGTTCACCAGCAGTGCGTTTTCCTAGACTTGGTGACGCTCTTCCTCTGTTTTGAGTCTGTCTTGGCTCCATGGGACCTCCGTGAGGTCTTTTCCTCTTGTTTTAAATGATCTCCACGAATGCCTGGATGATGATGATTGATTTTGTTGGACACTAGCCTAAGTAAGGAGCTTTTGGAAGTCTAGGTATGAGCCATATAGCTGGTGTAAGTGTGCATGTCTAACATGTTTATGCCTGTATTTTATACAGTATGAGGGTCATTCTAGAAGGTTAGTTGTGGTTTGGATATCTGCAGACATGCACATAGATGTCAAAATCACAGACACATCTTTGTAACCATTCCATAAATGTCATTTGCAGATGTCTCCAGTATAGGGACATTCTAGTGACTGAGGTGTGTCTGAGGAGGGGTAATGCACTTTCATGTTCCCATTTGATTCCAGACGCAGCGGAGCCATTTGCAGGCATGTGCATGTTCGTTCCTGCTCCAGGCAAGAATAGGTATCGGGGAAAGTGTTTGCTTTCACCTTAAAACATCCAGACTGTATAGAGAAGATGGAGAATTAAGTGACTAGCTTTAGATTACGAAGTCCCTCACTGGGATTTGAACCCCAGCCACCGTGCTCTTAAGCCACTACTCTAAGCATCATGCTATTTTGGTTCTGACATGCCCTCCTAGGGACGTCTATATAGACGTTTGATACACGTGCATATCGGGCACGTCCATTTTTCTGCAATTGTGCCTTTCTTTTCAGACGTTCTGGCTTTGATGTCCCAGATTGCACTTGGACTTCTCATTTGGAATGTGCCTCCATGTGTGTTCTTGCATGCTTCTGCCCAGTCTCCATCCATGTTGATGCCCACAGTAAATTCATTACTGGAGGATGTAGCAAAAGCTGTTAGCATAGCTGGGTTTAAAAAATGTTTTGACAAATTCCTGGAGGAATGGTCCATAAACCATTATTACAGAGGACCCGGGAAATCCATCGCTTGCCCCAATACAAGCATTGTGGAACCTTTGTATCTTTTTGGGAACCTGCTAGTATGGCTGCGGCGAATATTGGGCTTGATGGACCTTGGTCTGACCCAGTATGACATATCTTATGTTTTTCTGTTCTTATACGCATACTTGTAGAATAGCAGTCAGCCAAAGAATGGGCATAAAGTAAGTCACTAAAAATATGTGACTTACGCACATAGTACATAACTTTACACAGCTCCATACAAAATGACTCCCTGAAGTGTACACTATTTTCTGTAAATTGATGAAACTCACTCCTACTTTAAGGATTTTGAATTGGGGTGGTGCCAGGGGTATTGGGCAATCCAGGTGAACCTTCAGCCTTACACCCTTCCCTTCAGTTAACTTTCAAGCCCCAACCTTCATGCACCAGAGATTTTGATAATTAAACTCAACAATCATAATTATCCCACCACCACCCCAACTGCAACAAACCTGTAAAAAGGCATACATGGACAACATACTACTTAAATGTTAAAATTTGCTTTGTATACTTGTGTGCATGTAATGAGGGCAATTTCCAAAATTAATGACTCAGGTAAATAGCTCATTTGAAAATTGCCCATCATCCTCTCAGGCAAAAGTATGTGCTGATGGTTCTTTGAGATGTGTGACTGTCAGGACCTATTTTTCTTGGCCCTCACTGGAATATGCCACCCTAGGCGATGGCCAGGTCTTGCCTAATGGTTGAGTGATTTTGATTTGCATTTTTTAGATAGCAGAATTTGAAAAAAATGCACAAGTGTCTGAAAACTTTTGCAAAGCACTATGCATACTTAAATCGATGCAGATCTTCATGCAAAAATAAGTGTACTTGTTAACGTTTATAAAATGATCATGCTATGCCTTTTATTTTCATGAATTTATACATTCCATATGAGTTTATATTGTTTTATCTTAAACCTTTTGATGGGTTTCTCTAGGTGAATTACATTTGGGACTTGCAGTCTATGGGCTAGATTTACTTTTTATTTTGGCTGGAACATGGCAACAGCTACTTTAACATGTAGTTAAAGTACATCCCATTTTATGCAGTACAACCTATTTACTAATAATACACATTAATGAGAGGGTACACTTTTTAGCAATCTAGCCCTGAGTTTGTATCTGAAGCAACAGAAAGTGAAGTGACTTGCCCAAGGTCATCATGAGGAGCAGTGAGCTTTGAGCCATAGCTTTCAACTTGCTGCTCTAATCATTAGGTTTAGCCTACATTTGCAACAACATATCAAATGTAATAAACATAAACAGTTTAGACAGAAGGTTAACGTTTTGCAGTAACATTTTAATATTTTGTTGACAATGAAGAACAAAAGATGTCCCCCAATCAGATATTTCATGTACTGCTACGTTATGAGGCCCGAATAAAGAAAATATCCTCATAAATAATCTTATAGTCACTTCTGGAGGGGGAAGAATCATGTAATGCAAGATGAGCAGGAAACCTTGTTGCGCTAAACGTGACCTTGATTGTTAGTAACATAGTAAGCTAACATATACTGCTGGACTCTGCTTGTTGCCTTTGCCTATGGTACTCTAGGTAAGGCTATTTGCCAGCTGTCAGCCTCACAAATCGGACCCCCTTGCTGCTATTTCTGTAGTCATATTTTACCAGTGCTTTTGGATTTTTTTCAACTTCAGATCAGCATAGCAAAATTTGTATGTCTTGCTAAAGTGGCTAAAATTAATCATCAAAATGGCAGACGAAATTTAATGTGGACAAGTGCAAAGTTATGTATCTAGGGAAGAACAACCCAAACTATGGTTACACGATGCAAGGTTCCACATTAGGAACCACCACCCAGGAAAAAGATTTAGGCGTCATTGTGGATAACATGTTAAAACCCTCGGCCCAGTGTGCAGTGGCGGCCAAGAGAGCAAATAGAATGCTAGGTATCATAAGGAAAGGAATGGAAAATAAAACAAAAGATATTATAATGCCTCTATATCGTTCCATGGTGAGACCGCACCTTGAATATTGTGTGCAATTCTGGTCGCCGTATCTTAAAAAGGATATAGCGATATTAGAAAAGGTTCAGAGAAGAGCCACCACAATGGTAAAGGGGATTGAAGGATACTCCTATGAAGACAGGCTAAAAAGGTTAGGGCTCTTTAACCTGGAAAAGAGACGGCTAAGGGGGGATATGATAGAAGTCTATAAATTAATGAATGGAGTGGAACGGGTAAACGTAGATCGATTGGTTACGTTATCAGAATATAGAAAGACTAGGGGAGACATGCAATGAAGCTACAAGGTAAACTATTTAAGACTAATAAAATAAAATATTTTTTCACTCAACGTGTAATCAAACTCTGGAATTTGTTACCGGAGGATGTAGTAAAGGCTGTTAGTGTAGCTGGGTTTAAAAAAGGTTTGGACAAGTTCCTGGAGCAAAGGTCCATAAACCATTATTAGGAAGGGACCCAGGATATCAATGCTTGACCCAGTACAAGCATTGTGGAACCTGTGTCTTTTGGAGAAACTGCTAGGTGCGTATGACCTAGATTGGCCACTGTTGGAAACAGGATACTGGGCTTGATGGACCTGGTCTGACCCAGTATGGCATATCTTATGTTCTTATGTTCTTATATAAATAGTGGTTAGCACTAGAAGCCCCAAAAGGCATTTTACCTAGAAACCCCAAAGTGCGTCAATTGACGCATTATCACGATGACTGCGTTTAGCATGAAATGCAGATGTGAATTAATGTGAAGTTACTTATTTGTTTAATACGTGCAGTATGTGACGCCATTACATGACGTCATTGTGTGTTTATTGTTTATCTCCAGGAACAAGCAGGAATGTAGTCTTCACATATGGGTTTCGTCGGTACTGACGGAGCCTGTGCGGGAATGTTCCCCAGTGTCCAATAGGAAAGCTTTTAGGAGCATCCCACAGTGCCTGCGTGCTGCCTTCCCGCCTTTCCCAACTGTTCCTCTCCAGTTCTTTGTTTTCCACGGAGCCGACAGGTCGCACTTCCTGTCACCACAGACAAAATTCCCCTCTTAACCTTCTTTTTTGTGGTCGCGTCTGGCTTCCCTAGATGCTACACCGGTACCGCCGGTGGTTCTTTCTTATTTTTTTTTCAAAAACCCCCAAAAACTTTCTTTCTGGAGTCTTTTCCAGTAATTTTCTCCTCAGGTGCCGCGTGCCATTTTGGGCACTAGGCCCAACGTTTTCCTTCAGAATGGAAAAACCCGCTTCGAGTTTTAAAAAGTGTTCTAAGTGTGGCGTTACCATCTCCGTCACCGACACCCATGAGTGGTGCCTCAAATGTTTAGGTCCTGATCACTCTATTTCAGAGTGTGTTGTCTGTGGGATGTCGTCAAAAAGGGGCCGGCAAAACCAAGCTGCTAAACTTAGCACCCTTTTTCCCTCCGATGCAGCTTCTGTGGCATCGATGTCTTCCAGGGCTTCGTCTTCCTCCCATGGATCTCGGGTAACTAAACATAAATCCAGCCGGTCCTTAAAGGGTAGATCTCCTTCTAAGCATCGAGATGCCTCTGACGTTGCCCTTGAGGGACTTTCACCGGCAAAATTGCCCCAGCGGGAGGCTTCGGCTTCCAAAGCACTAACTGGGCTCCAGAATGTTCTCAAGGCTTCAACCTCAACAGAACTACTGGTGCCATGGTCTGGGGTTCCAGCCGCTTCATCCAGTACCGACAACCAAGCATTGGCAGCGTCGATAGACCAGAGATTGTTGGCTATTGAACGTAGTCTGGTGGCTCTTCTCATGGCCTTGATGCCTCTAAGACCGCCTCAGGCAATTCAACTGGTACCGGCACAGACTGCATCGACATCGGCAGGTATTTTACCGGGACCGAGTCATGCGTCTCTGTCCGGCATCGACAAGTCTGTACCGGACCACACCAATGCCGACTTCGATCGGTGCCGGTATCGTGCCTTGCACGATCACCTGGATCGGAGATACTTCGAATCCTCGGATGAGTCTGAAGACTCTGAAAGTTCTGCTGATACCAGAATACTTCTGCCTGAGGATTCCTCTTCTCCTCAGCATAGGATGTCTCCACCAGAGGATATTTCCTTTCAGGATTTTATCCGAGATGTGGCCCGAGGTCTTTCCATCACAATGGCTCCTGAAAAAGAGCCTAGGGCAAAGGAATTAGAAATCCTACAATAGCCTAAGGCTCCCAAGGAGGCAGCTACCTTACTTATTCATGAGATCTTCCATGATCTTATGTTAAGGATGTGGGAAACACCTCTAACCACTTCTCCTCGCTCTCGAAGGCTCGACACCATGTATCGAGTTCCTCCTTGTCCTGGGATTCAGAAGACTCAATTACCACACCATTCCATTGTGGTGGAATCAGCCATGAGACGGATAAAAAGTGCAAAAAGGCATGCATCTAATCCTCCAGGACGTGAGTGTAGGACTCTTGACGCCTTTGGATGTCGATACTTCCAGGCTTCTATGCTCTTTGCTAGGATCAGTTCCTATATCTTGTATATGGGAATGTTCCTTAAAGAGGTCACAGGAGATTTAGAGCTTATGAGCCCTCTCCTGCCTGATGATAAAAGGCAAGATTATCTCGCCCTTGTCAAACATGCTCAGGATGTTTCCAAGTTTGTGAATCGTACAGCCTTTGACTGCTTTACCTCTGCCATGGTCATAGGTGCACGTAGGATTGCCTGGCTCCAGGCATTTGACTTGGAAATTTGGGTACAGGACAAATTAGGGAATATTCCTTGCACAGGAGAGAATCTCTTTGGCAAGAATTGGCAGGAAAAAGCTAATGAGATAGATGCTGACAATATCACTTTGGATAGATTGTCTAAATCTACAGCTGATCCTGCGAGGAAAAGATCCTCTAAGAAAACATTCTTCAGCGAGAAGAAAAAATTGTATCCCTCCTATACCCAGCAGGGACATCGTTTAGGTCAGTCTGCCCAAAAGGGACAGCAGCAACAACCTAGGCAAAGGAAGCCAAAAGCAGCTAAGCCTCAACCGGCTCAGCAGACTCAACCTCCACAGGGGTTTTGACTCCTATCTAGAGAACTTTGCCTTCCTGGCCCTGAACGGCCCAGAACCCTCCACCATCCCAGGAAGGTTATGTCATTTTGCCCCAGATGGGGTCAGATAGCAGCAGAAAATTGGACTCTGTCTATTGTAAGTGAAGGGTACAAGCTTCATTTCCTCAATATGCCCCCTCCTACAATGGTAAGACAGTTCAATTCTCAGACCTCTCCCAACGACCGGTTAGGTCAAGAGGTCACTGTGCTCCTTGCTCAAGGGGCAATAGAAGAGGTACCCATTCCCCAATGGGGTACAGGGTTTTACTCCCCCTATTTCATTATTCCAAAGAAAACAGGAGGACACAGATCCATTTTAGACCTAAGAGAATTGAACAAATTCCTGTTCAAAGAGAAGTTCAAAATGATTTCTCTAGGAACTTTGCTGCCATACCTTCAGAGTCAGGATTGGCTTTGTTCTCTAGATCTCAAAGATGCGTACACTCATGTTCTCATGCATCCAACTCACCGAAAGTTCCTTCGCTTTCTATTTCAAGGAAGACACTACCAATACAGGGTTCTTCCTTTTGGCCTGGCCTCTGCACCAAGGGTGTTCACAAAATGCATGGCTGTGGTGGCAGCATTTCTTCGCACCCTGGGAATATTCATCTTCCCTTACTTAGAAGACTGGCTCATTCGAGCTCCTTCAGAGCCAGAGGCCAGGGTTGTTCTCTGTCGCACAATGCGCATTCTTCAGTATTTGGGACTTGTCGTCATAAATTTCCCAAAATTCAGCCTTGCTCCCACTCAATCCCTAGAGTTTATAGGAGCTCTGCTGGATACCAGGCAGACAAGGGCCTTGCTTCCGCAGCCCCGCTGCCTTCGCATTGTGCAGTTAGCTTCCCAAGCAGTGCTAAAACCTCACCTCACTGCTCGGGAAATGTTACAATTGCTAGGCCACATGGCATCCACTGTGCATCCACTGTGCACCCGCCTCCATATGAGGGCATCCCAGTGGACCTTATCCACTCAGGTTGCCTGTCAGACAAAATAGCAAACTCAGATCGCCTTATTTTTGTCCCTCCAATGGTGGCAGTCACCCCAAAACTTTTTTGTGGGGTCTCCTTTTCAGCAAACCCCACCCCATGCCACTCTAACAACAGATGCTTCACAGGTGGGTTGGGGAGCCCATCTGCAAGGCCTCTCCACCCAGGGTACCTGGACTCCACAGGAGTCCAATCTCCACATCAATCTCCTGGAACTCAGAGCAATCTTCCTTGCTCTTCGAGTATTCCACACCCAGCTCAGCTACAAGACAGTCCTAGTTCAAACGGACAATCAAATAGCCATGTTCTATGTGAACAAGCAGGGCGGAACAGGCTCTCTGTTGCTCTGCAACGAAGCTTTGCAACTATGGGCCCTCGCCAGAGAGCATCAGATTCATCTCCTTGCGGTGTATCTTCCAGGCATTCAAAACTCTTGGGCAGACAAACTCGGTCGAGTTCTGTTTCCACACGAATGGTCTCTCCATGCAGACCAGTTGGCCAGAATTTTTCAAATTTGGGGAACCCCAGATATAGACCTCTTTGTAAGTCCGCTGAATGCCAAACTTCCCTGGTTCTGTTATAGAATTCTGGCTCAGAGTTGTCAGGCCAGGGATGCTTTCCTCCTCCATTGGGGTCAGGGCTTCCTGTATGCCTTTCCACGCATTCCCCTAATTCCCAAAACCCTGTTCAAGCTTCAGAGAGACAGAGGTCATATGATTCTCATAGCTCCACGTTGGCCACGGCTACCGTGGTACCCTCTGCTCCTACATCTCTCTCAAGCTCCGCCTCTGGAGTTAGGATCTGCTCCAGATCTCCTTTCTCAAGAGGACGGGATGCTGTGGCATCCCAATCCCCAGTCTCTGCATCTCAGGGCCTGGTTGCTGAAAGCCTAGAACTTCACGGTCTTAACCTTTCCCAGCAGGTAAAGGATATCCTTTATGCTTCCAGGAAGCCTTCCACAAGATGCTCTTATGCATTTAAGTGGAAAAGGTTTACCATATGGTGCTCGCAGAAGGGTCTTAACCCTCTTGCGATACCTCTGGAATCATTACTGGAGTATCTCCTTCATTTATCAAATGCAGGGCTTAAGACCAATTCAGAGAGAGTTCATTTGAGTGCTATTGCAGCTTCTTTCAAGCCTCTAAATGGACAACCTATTTCCTCTCATAGCGAGATTTATGAGAGGCCTTCTTTTAACTAAGCCTCCCATTAAGCCACCACCAGTGGCATGGGACTTAAATCTGGTTTTTTGGCAGCTCATGAAACCGCCCTTTGAACCATTAGCCACTACCTCTTTGAAATTCGTTTCCTGGAAAGCATCTTTCTCATTGCATTCACTTCAGCACATCACATCAGTGAATTGCAAGCATTGGTGGCTGATCCTCCTTATACTAGGTTCCATCATGACAAGGTAGTCCTTAAGACTCATCCACACTTTATACCAAAGGTGATGTCACCTTTTCATCTAAACCAGGCGGTTTACTTTCCTGTATTCTTTCCAAGGCCTCATGCCTCAAATGCAGAAAGGAATCTTCATACTTTGGATTGTAAAAGAGCTTTGGCCTTTTACTTACAAAGGACACAGCAACATAGAAAGTCCTCCCAACTCTTTGTTGCTTTTGATCCTGGTCATTTGGGACTTCCAGTCTCCAAAAGAACACTGTCCAGCTGGATTGTGCAGTGTATATCTTTTGGCTATGAGAGTAAGAAACTTCCTCTTGAAGGCCATGTCACAGCTTACAATGTGAGAGCCATGGCAGCCTCAATGGCTCATCTTCACTCCAGGGATGACAGCAAAAGAGCCACAACGCGGGTGGTGGAGTTCCTCCAAAGTCTCGGTTGGGTGGTCAACCGGGCCAAGATTCAGTTGCGACCGGCCTAGGAACTAGAGTATTTGGGGGCGCACTTCAATACCTGCGTGGGGAAGGGTTTTCCTGCAGGATTGGCAAGCGCCGGAGCTCCAAAAGTTGGTGCGGCAGTTCCTGAGGATGTTGAGACCATTGGCATGGCATTATCTGCAGGTGCTTGGGACCATGGCAGCAACTGTAGAGTTAGTCCCATGGGCACGGGCATATATACAGCTGCTGCAGAGGACTCTACTATTCCGCAGGTCCCGTCAGAGTCGATCCCTGTCCCAGGTACTCCCTTGCCTGTGAGGCACCAGGAGGGCCCTCAGGTGGTGGCTGCATCTGGAGAACCTGGAAAAGGGGCATTCTACTCGAGTCCCTGGTGTGGGTTCCACTGATGACCGATGCCAGTCCCATCAGGTTGGGGAGCCTATTGCTTTGATGCTTTGTTCAGGGACAGTGGAGTTCGGAGGAGGCCCTATGGTCGATCAACAGGCTAGTGATGCGAGCAGTGACCTTGGCATTGAAAACTTCAAGCCCTGGTTGTGAGGGAAGGCGATCAGAGTCCTCTTGAACAATGTGACCATGGTGGTGTACAACAGCTGGCAAGGAGACACAGGCAGTGTAGTCCTAGAGGATGAAGCCGAAAGGCTGTTTGGATGGGCAGAGACTCATCTCCAAGTGTTAGCAGCGCACTTGGCAGGCGTCGACAGTGTAACAGCAGACAATCTCAGCTGAGCGCATGGACCCTGGAGAGTGGCAGCTCAACCAGGAGGTGTTCGAGCAGGTGGTCCACCGGTGGGGCACACCAGTCATGGACCTAATGGCAACATTTGAGTCTGCCAAGGCCAGCTGTTTTTTTTCAGAAGAAGAAGGGAAAAGATGTCCGAGCGGTGGTCTGAAGAGGTCTGCTCTATGAGTTTCCCCCGTGAACATAAGAACATAAGATATGCCATACTGGGTCAGACCAAGGTCCATCAAGCCCAGTATTCTGTTTCCAACAGTGGCCAATCTAGTTCATACGTACCTAGCAGTTTCCCCAAGGGACACAGGTTCCACAATGCTTGTATTACTTCAAGCATTGATATCCTGGGTCCCTTCTTAATAATGGTTTATGGACCTTTCCTCCAGGAACTTGTCCAAACCTTTTTTAAACCCAGCTACACTAACAGCCTTTACTACATCCTCCGGTAACAAATTCCAGAGTTTGATTACACGTTGAGTGAAAAAATATTTTCTTTTATTAGTCTTAAATAGTTTACCCTGTAGCTTCATTGCATGTCTCCCCTAGTCTTTCTATATTCTGATAAGGTAAACAATCGATTTACGTTTACCCGTTCCACTCCGTTCATTAATTTATAGACTTCTATCATATCTCCCCTCAGCCGTCTCTTTTCCAGTTTAAAGAGCCCTAACCTTTTTAGCCTTTCTTCATAGGAGTATCCTTCCATCCCCTTTACCATTTTGGTGGCTCTTCTCTGAACCTTTTCTAAAATCGCTATGTCCTTTTTAAGATACGGCGACCAGAATTGCACACAATATTCAAGGTGCGGTCTCACCATGGAACGATATAAAGGCATTATAATATCTTTTGTTTTATTTTTCCATTCCTTTCCTTATGATTCCTAGCATTCTATTTGCTCTCTTGGCAGCCGCTGCACACTGGGCCGAGGGTTTTAACATGGTATCCACAATGACGCCTAAATCTTTTTCCTGGGTGGTGGTTCCTAATGTGGAACCTTGCATCGTGTAACCATAGTTTGTGTTGTTCTTCCCTAGGTGCATAACCTTGCACTTGTCCACATTAAATTTCATCTGCCATTTTGATGCCCAGTCTTCCAATTTATCAAGATCCTCTTGCAATTTTCCACAATCCTCTTGGGTTTTAACAACTTTAAATAGTTTTGTGTCATCTGCAAATTTGACAACCTCACTCTTTAGTCCACTTTCCAGGTCATTTATGAATATGTCAAAAAGCAGCGGACCCAGCACAGATCCCTGGGGTACACCACTATTCACCTTTCTCCATTGGGAAAATTGGCCATTTAGCCCTACCCTCTGCTTTCTATCTTTTAACCAGTTCCTGATCCACAATAGTACACTGCCTCCTATCCCATGACTCTTTAGTTTTGCCAAAAGTCTCTGATGAGGGACCTTGTCAAAGGCTTTCTGAAAGTCCAGATACACATGGGTGCACATAGGCTGAGTAGTTCAACAGATAGAAATGGTGGTAATGGAAGACCTGTGATCTGGTGAAGTGGTGCTGTCTGTGTATTTATAGGTACTATGATAATGCTGTAAACCTTTGATTCCTAACTTGCCTCAGGTGGCTACGGTGAGATGTTATGGAATGCAAATTTTAAAACAAAAATATGAGGGAAGGAATGATAGAGGAGAACTGTTGGGTGGGGGGAGGAAGAAGAAGAGCTTATGTGTGATCAGTGTGTGAGATAGGATGGGGGCCAGCTATAACAACACAGTAAATGACAACATAAACCAGGGGTGGCCAACTCCAGTCGTGGGGAGCCAGAATCTAGTGTGGTTTTCAGGATGTCCCTAATGAATATATTGCATCCACTGCTTCCCATTGTATGCAAATATACCATGAATATTCTTTAGGGACATCCTGAAAACCAGACTGCTTTGTGTCTCCAGGACTGGAGTTGGCCACCCCTGACCTAGACTATTTTGTCTGCCCACTGACGTAACCACAGCTACATGCATTCAGGTTATTCCTCCACTCCATGCTGCCATTCGAAATGTGAGTCACATACGGTTTGCTTGGAGTGGAAATGCTCTATACTTTGATTCCATCTTCTTGTTGTATAGAGCTCCTCTGTGTTCCATATTCTTTGGAATTCCCTCACATTTTTGCTGCACCAACTCTAATAGCAAAGTATTCCAGACATTCACACCCTTTCTGTGAAAAAGTATATCTCCAGGAACAAGCAGAAATGTAGTCTTCACATATGGGGTATCGTCGGTACCGACGGAGCCTGCGCGGGAACGCTCCCCAGCATCCAGTAGAAACGCTTTTGGGAGCATCCCTCAGCACATGCGTGCTGCCTTCCTGCCCTTCCAACTGTCCATTTTCAGTTCTTCGTTTTCCACGGAGCCAACAGTCACATACCCTGTCACCGCAGAAAATGTCGTCTTTAAACTTGTTTTTCTTGTGGTCGCGCCTCCCTCCGCTCGACACCTACCGGTACCACCGGTTCTCTTTTCTTCTTTAAAAAAAAAAATAATAATATACTTATGAAGTGTTCTCTTCAGAAAAGTTTTTTCTTTTTGGTGCTAGACGCCATTTTGGGCATTAGGCCCCATTTTCCTGAAAAATGGAAAAACCAGCTAGTGGTTTTAAAAAATGTACTAAGTGTGGGGGTACTATTAACGTCACCGACACCCATGACTGGTGTTTCAAATATTTAGGCCCTGACCATTCTCCATCGGAGTGTACCTCTTGTATGGGGATGACTAAAAGAGGAAGATAGAACCGGGCTGCAAAGCTCGATACCCTCTTTTCCTCAGATGCGACGTCCATTGCATCGACGTCTTCCAGAGCCTCATCTTCCTCCCATGGATCTCAGGTAACTAAACATAAGAGCCAGTCCTCAAAGGGTAGATCTCCTTCTAAGCATTGAGAAGCCACTGGCATTGCCCTTGAGGAGACTATACCGGCAAAACAGCCCCAGTGGGAGGCTTCGGCCTCCAAAGCACTAACGGGGCTCCAGGATTTTCTCGAGGCCTCGACCTCGGCAGAACTACTGGTGCCATGCTTAGGGGTTCTGGCCGCTTTTACCGGTACCAACACCCAGGCATTGGTAGCGTCAATAGACCAGAGATTCCTCGCTATCGAACGCAGTCTTGCAGTTCTCCTTACGGCTGCGGTACCGTTGACACCGCTACCGATGGTTCAACGGGCACCGGTACCGACACCGATACCGGTACCAGTACAGACTGTACCGGCCCCGGTGGGAAAGGAATCGACAGATCGGTACCGGACCAACTCGGTGCCGACTTCGATTGATACCGATACCATGCTTTGCATGCACATCAGGATCAGAGATGCTTCGAATCTTCAGATTCAGATGACTCAGCTAACTCTGTCGGTACCAGAGTACTTCTTCCGGAAGACTCCTCTTCTCTTCTCCTCAATGCAGAATGTCTCCTCCGGAGGACATGTCTTTTCAGGATTTTATTCGTGATGTGGCCCGAGGCCTATCAATCACGGTAGCTCCTGAAAAAGAACCTAGAGCAAAGGAATTGGAAATACTCCAATAACCTAAGGCTCCCAAAGAGGCAGCTAGCCTGCCCATTCATGAAATTCTTCATGATTTGATGCTCAGAATGTGGTAAACACCTCTGACCACGTCTCCTTATTCTAGGAGACTCGATACCATGTATCGAGTTCCACCATGTCCTGGTTTTCAAAAGAATCAGCTGCCACACCATTCATTGGTAGTGGAATCAGCCATGCGTAGGATGAAAAGTGCAAAAAGACATGCATCCAATCCTCCAGGTCGTGAATGCAGGACTTTTGACGCCTTTGGGCGTCAAACATTTCAGGCTTCCATGCTTTCAGCTAGGATCAGCTCATATATTTTATATATGGGAATGTTCCTCAAAGAAGTCACAGGAGACTTGGAGCTTATGAGCCCCCTTCTCCCTGATGACAAACGACAAGACTTCCAAGACGTTCCCAAGTTTGTAAATCGTGCAGCCTTTGACTGCTTTGAATGCATCAGCAGAACTTCTGCTATTGCCATTGGTGCATGTCGGATTGCCTGGCTTCAGGCATCAGACTTGGAGATTTGGGTACAGGACAAATTAGGAAACATCCCTTGCACAGGAGAAAACCTCTTTGGCAAGAATTGGCAGGAAAAGGCTGAGATAGATACTGACAATCTCACTTTAGACAGATTGTCAAAATCTACAGCCACTCCAGCCAAAAAGAAACCCTATAAAAAACCCCTTTTCAGCAAAAAGAGGAAGTTTTATCCATCCTATACCCAGCAAGGGCAAGCTCAGGGTCAAATTGCCCAAAAGGGACAACAGCAACAATCCAGACAACAACAGAAGCCAAAAGGCCCTCAAGGGCTTTGACTCCTTCCTAGAGAGCTTAGCTTTCCTGCCTCTGAAGGGTCCAGAACCCCTAAACCTTCCAGGCAGGTTGTGTCATTTTGCCAACAGATGGCACCAAATAACAGAAAATTGGACTTTATCCATTGTAGGGGAGGGATACAAACTTCATTTTCACAGCATGCCCCCTCCTACAATCATAAGACAGTTCAATTCCCAAACCTCTCCAGACAATCTACTAGGTCAAGAGGTCTCAACACGCCTTGCTCAAGAAGCAGTAGAGGAAATACCCACTCCCCAACAGAGTACAGGGTTCTATTCCCCGTATTTTCTTATTCCAAAGAAAACAGGAGGACACAGACCCATTCTAGACCTCAGAGAATTGAAAATATATCTTTCCTGAGAAAATTTCAAAATTATTTCTCTGGGAACTCTTCTGCCATACCTTCAAAGTCAGGATTGGCTTTGCTCTCTAGATCTAAAGGATGCATATACTCACATTCTGATCCATCCAGGTCACAGGAAATTCTTACAATTCCTTTTCAAGGGAAAACACCTCCAATACAGGGTTCTTCGTTTTGGTCTGGCTTTGGCACCAAGAGTATTCACGAAATGCATGGCAGTAGTAGCTGCATTCCTGTGAACCCTAGGGATATTCGTCTTCCCTTACTTGGACGACTGGCTCATTTGAGCCCCCACGATTCCAGAAACCAGCTCTGCACTGTCTCGCACAATGCGAATCCTCCAATACTTGGGATTGGTCATAAACTTCCCAAAATCCCAACTTGTTCCTTCTCAGACTATGG
Organism: Ichthyophis bannanicus; assembly: GCA_033557465.1. Taxonomy (NCBI): domain Eukaryota; kingdom Metazoa; phylum Chordata; class Amphibia; order Gymnophiona; family Ichthyophiidae; genus Ichthyophis; species Ichthyophis bannanicus. The sequence continues at coordinate 178,498,428 of CM066043.1, read as the reverse complement.
AGTTCATAGGAGCTTGTTTAGATACCAGACTGTCAAGGGCTTTCCTTCCACAGTCCTGCTGTCTTCGCATAGTGCAACTAGCTTCTCAAGCAGCGGGAAAGTCCTCTCTAACTGCTCGAGAACTGCTGCAATTATTGGGACATATGGCATCCACAGTTCATGTAGTTCCCTATGCTCACCTGCACATGCAAGCAGCCCAGTGGACCCTATCCACACAGTGGACACAGGCCATAGGACGTCTGTTGGACAAGATATCAAACTCACAACGACTGATATTGTCCCTACAATGGTGGCAATCACTGGAGAATCTTTTAGTGGGGTCTCCTTTCCAACAACCCCCATTCCAGGCCACCCTAACAACAGATGCATCATAGGTGGGATGGGGAGCACATCTGTACCATCTATCCACCCAGGGTACCTGGACTCCACAGGAGGCTTGTCTTCACATAAACCTCCTAGAACTCAGAGCAATCTATCTAGCTCTTCGAGTATTCCATGCCCAGCTCAGCTACAAGACAGTCCTAGTCCAAATGGACAATCAAGTAGCCATGTTCTACGTGAACAAGCAGGGCGGAACAGGCTCTCTGTCGTTATGCAACAAAGCTTTACGACTATGGGCCCTCGCCAGAGAGCATCAAATTCGCCTTCTCGTGGTATATCTTCCAGGCATCCAAAACCTTTGGGCAGACAAACTCAGCCGAGTACTGCTGCCTCACGAATGGTCTCTCCACCTAGACCAGGTGACAAAGATATTTCAGATCTGGGGAACCCCAGACATAGACCTCTTTGCAAGTCCACTGAATGCCAAACTTCCCCGGTTCTGTTCCAGAATTCCAGCTCACAATTGCCAGGCAAGGGACGTCTTCCTCCTTCACTGGGGTCAGGACTTCCTCTATGCCTTCCCATCCATTCCCCTCATTCCCAAAACACTTCTCAAGCTTCAGAGAGACGGAGGTCATATGATCCTCATAGCGCCACTGTGGCCACGACAAATGTGGTATCCCCTGCTTCTACATCTCTCAAGCTGCACCTCTGGAGTTAGGGTGTGCTCCAGACCTTCTCTCCCAAGAGAACGGGATGCTATGGCACCCGAATCCCCAGTCCCTGCATCTCAGGGCCTGGTTGCTGAAAGCCTAGACCTGCAGGATCTTAACCTTTCCCAACAGGTAAAGGATATCCTTCAGGCTTCTAGAAAACCTTCCACAAGACGTTCTTACGCCTTTAAGTGGAAACGTTTTACTATAAGGAGTTCTCAAAAGGGCTTAAACCCCCTTGTGATAGCTTTGGAATCTGTAGTAGAGTACCTACTTCATTTATCAAATTCTGGTCTAAAGACAAATTCAGTAAGAGTCCATCTTAGTGCAATTGCAGCTTCCTATGAGCCTCTAAATGGACAGCCAATTTCCTTTCATCCACTCATAGCAAGATTTAGTGGGAGGAGTGGCCTATTGGTTATGACAAGGTACTTCAGGCCGGAGGGCCGGGGGTTCAAGTCCCACCTGGGGACAGCAATCTCAGGCCGGAGGGACTGGGATTTCTAGTCCTATAGGCACTCCTTGTGGTCTTCGGCAAGCCACTTAACCCTCCATTGCCCATGTTCCCTGTAAGTATTAGCGTATGTGTGTGTCATATCCCCTCGTGTTAAATGTATCTCCCAATTGACCGCTTTGACCTGGTGAAAAGCGGGATATAAATACAGCTAAATAAATAAATAAATTTATGAGAGGTCTATTAACAAAGCCTCTCATCAGGCCACCACCGGTGGCATGGGATTTAAATCTAGTTCTCGGACAGCTCATGAAACCGCCCTTTGAACCTTTAGCCACTACAACCCTAAAGTTTTTATCCTGGAACGTCATCTTCCTAATTGCAATCACCTCCGCATGTTGCATTAGTGAATTGCACTTTAGTGGCTGATCCCCCTTATACAAGGTTTCACCATGATAAGGTTGTTCTCAGAACTCATCCACATTTTATGCCAAAGGTGGTTTTGCCTTTTCATTTAAATCAATCGATTTACCTTCTTGTATTCTTTCCGAGGCCTCATGCCTCTAATACAGAAAGGAACCTTCATACTTTGGATTGTAAAAGAGCCTTGGCTTTTTACCTACAAAGAACACAGCAACATAGAAAGTCGTCTCAACTTTTTGTTGCTTTTGATTCTAGTCATTTGGGACTTCCAGTCTCCAAAAGAACTCTATCTAAATGGATTACACAATGCATATCCTTTACTTATGAGAGTTAGTCTTCCTCTTCAAGGCCATTTCACAGCGCATAATGTGAGAGCTATGGCAGCCTCTATGGCTAACCTTCACTCTGTGTCTATAGATGGCATCTGTCGAGCAGCCACCTGGGCTTCGCTGCACACCTTCACAGCCCACTACTGCCTAGATAAAGCCTCCCGTCGGGATGCCTTCTTTGGCCAGGCTGTTCTTCAACATCTCTTTCAGACTTAATTCAACTCCTACCCACCAACCCTCGTAGGATGCCAGAGATCCATGGGAGGAAGCATGGCCCACCTCACTATAGGTGGCAGCTTCCTGGGGCCATCTCCCCGGCATATTCAGCTAGGGAGTCCCCATATGTGAAGACTACATTCCTGCTTGTTCCTGGAGATAGCGTAGTTACTCACCTGTAATAGGTGATCTCCGGGAACAGCAGGAATTTAGTCTTCACAACCCACCCACCTCCCCTAGGAGTTGTCTCTCTATTTCTCTGTCTTTTCTCTCTCCCTCTATCCTTTCACTCAGCTACAAACTTAACTGAAGAGGGACAGTTGGAAAGGCGGGAAGGCAGCACGCATGTGCTGAGGGATGCTCCCAAAAGCGTTCCTTTTGGACACTAGGGAGCGTTTCCACGCAGGCTCCATCGGTACCGACAATACCCCATATGTGAAGACTAAATTCCTGCTGTTCCCGGAGATCACCTGTTACAGGTGAGTAACTACGCTTTTCTGATGTTGCTTTTAACTTTCCCTCTTTGCAGCTTCATTTCATGTCCTGTGTTTCTGTTGTTACTCTGCCTTTGGGAAAGATGTGTTTATTCATTAATACTTACATTTATTTAAATTTCCATGTCATGTCCTCCTCTCGGACATATGTAATATGTCTTCTGATACTCATTGCATATCATTTTGGCAACCTTCCTCTGAACTGCTTTGAGTCTTTTTTTATATCCTCAGTATTCCAAGCGAGGCCTCGCTAATAGTCTGTACAGAGGAATTATAATTTCCTCCTTTCTTTATTTAGCAGCACTTAGCTCATGCCTTTCCAATAGTAGTTCAAGGTGAGTTAAATTCAGATACAGTAGACGTTTCCTTGTCCGCGGAGGGCTTACAATCTAAGTTTGTACCTGTGGCAGTGGAGGGTTAAGTGATTTGCCTAAGCCACAAGGAGTACCAGTGGGATTTGAGGCTTGGTCTTTCTAGTCCCAGACGGTTGCCTTAACCACTAGGCTACTCCTCCATTCCATTGATCCTTCAGGCGTTCCACTACTCGCCTTTCTTTCCTCCTAGTGAATTCCATTTACCCACCACCACCACCCTCTGTCATCTGTTTCTAATCCAGTTCGCCACCCTGGGTATTAATTTCTGGCTGCTCAGTTGTATTCCTGAGTCTTTACAGTATTAAAGGCTTTGTTGGCATCCAAATAGACCACATCCAGCACATGCCTTCATTTTAGTTCTCTAGTTCTCAGATTGGTTTGGCACGATCTGCCTTTGGTAAAATCATGTTGCTTCCGGTCTTGGAAGCCATCGGATTATAGAGGTTTTACTATCCTTTCTTTCAGTAACGTCTCCCATTATTTTTCCTATCACTGAAGTAAAGCTTACTGGTCTTCTCATTTCTTTTCCAGTCTCATGGAATCACCCTCCTTTCCAAGGATCTATTACACACTTCCTTAAGAGGGCCAATCAAAACCTTTCTGAGCTCCTTCAGTATCGTGGGATGTATGTTATCGCCTTTGTCCACTTTGTTTTCCAAGTTGTTCATAGACATTTTCTTCTGTGAATGATGTGATATGTATTGCACTCCCATATGCACCTTTCTCAGTCATCTGTGATCCTTCTTTAAGATTTTCTTTTGTGAACATGATACAGAAGTATTTTTCTTATCCTCCTGAACAGATGAGCAGCTTTCAATGATGTTATCACTTGGTATATTCTGTGGTGCAGCACTGAGAGAAGTTGGTGTTTGTCTGCCGGCAGTTGGCAAGATGTTTGGATTGGTGGAGCAGTGCCGATAAGCCCACACCATGGTCCTGTAACCTATGTGACTGAGAGTGGTAGGCCCATGGTGATCGGAGCTCGGGTATGCTCTTGTCTCCAGCGTCTTTGCCCATGAGTTCCAGCACCTGTGGGTCAGAGAATGAACAGGATGACCTCCATGGGGCCCTGACGCAGGGGTTGTAACTGAGCCCAAGCCCCCCTTCTCTTTTGCTGTCACCTATCCACTTGCTGAACTTTTTCCTAATTTTCTCTAAATTCTTTTTCTTTGCCCATTCATTTCTGTTGGACTGTATTTGGCTCTGTGCTGATCTCAACAAAGCAGTTAACTTTTTTTTATTTTTTTTTCTTTGTGTTTTCTCAGGCAGCTGGGCTTCCTAGGCCTGTATAGGTGGCTGGGGAAGCCCTGCTCAGGTTTCCCTGATTGACCTGTCATATGCTGGGATTCCCTTTTCAGGTCTTTCCTTTAGCCATGGCCTGTGCCTTTTTTTTTTGTCTGTGGTTCCTTCTTTGCGGATCATGACATCATTTTTGGCAGTTCTTTTTATCTTTTGTCATGTGGTGCTTTGAAGACATGCCCAGTGCTTGGCATTGTATCATATGTGGCTCTCTTTAGGTCTGCTCCATGGTGAACTCTTTATACCCTCTGTAAAATGGGGATGCCTAGAGCCTGATTTATGTTTATTTTTAGTTTTAGTTTTTTGCATTGCCTGGCTTCCCCCCCCCCCACCCTCTTCCATGGGGGGGAGGCCTGGGGCCCAATCCTGATTCTAGTGCTTCCTCTGACCCTCCATGTCTGTACAGCCCATGGGGCAGGTAGCCCTCTTGGAGGCCCACAAGGCATCCTCTCAGAGGGACAGGAGCAAGGAGGCCTCAGGTTCTGACCGGCAACCCCCCTTGGGCTTCAGGGCTCCCCCTCTGCTGGTTTTGAGTAGCACTTACTGAAACAGCAGACAAGCTATTTTCAGTCCTTTCTTACTGCTTGGCAACCCCTTTTTGCAAGGGTCATTTGCACAATTTTTGGGTCCCATAAGCTGGAAGACTTTAGGTAGTTACCTGTATTGCTACTCCCTAAAGCTACAATGGGTAATGGGCTTATAAGCACTGGTCAGGGGATGTCGTATGGGGTCATTCTTTTGTGTGTTGGGGAGGGTGGTTATATTAGATCTCTCCAGGTATCTGTTAAGGCCCCAAAATGTTCAGACAATGCATTTTATTTTTGATTTATTGACAGAAGAATGTTAACGTTGGAAAAGTGAACTGGTAGCATATCGGATATTTCTGTGTTTGCACAGTATAGAAGAAATGCATTTCTGTTTCCCCTTCTCTGGCATTGCATGTACTAAAGTGAGCTATGCTTAGCATACGAGTATAGGCTAGCTTGGCTTTAGCACACAATTTTATGCTGTGCCAATACAAGAAAAGAGTTTTACACATGAATACTGGGCGCAAAGCCTCCAGCAGACATCAGTGTACAGTAAATTTAAATTCATGGCGATGAAACAGCAAAGGCACAGAGAAGGACTGAGCTCCGTGCCAGGTCTCGGGGGGGCATAAAGGGGTAACTCATTGTTCTGTGGTCAAGGCTAGTGAGGAATTTATACCTGTTTGATTTTCTGTGCAAGAGAATAGCTGCTTCTAGCACAGACCCATGTGCGCACGCATCCAGCGTTCTCTTCTTGTTTAGAACGGACTTTTTGTGCACAACTTGTTGCATGCTTTTTGCTTACAGCCTTAGAAAGCAAAATGTTTGCATTAGGCTTGGGTTGGAAACTGTGCGCTGAGATATAGTGCAGGGCTTTAACACAAGGTTTCTGAACTGGCTCTAGCCTGACTTCTGGAGTTTCCAGTTCAGTTTTTGCCTGCACGTTGTTGCTTGTTATTTATGGTCCCTTGTTCTGTATTTGATGAGTCTGCTCCTGTTTTGCTTGTAACTGATGTGTGAGGTACTTGGATGTAGTTTGTTAAGGAATCTGTAGCAGTCATGTCCTTCTCTCTTTTGCAGGAAGAGATGTGTTTGTATTCTAGGGACTATCGTCATATTTGCAAGCTGCCTTTTTATAAGTTCTGAGCCAGTGTGTGGCTCTGTGGGGTTAGGGTTACCGTGGTGGTAAGGTTGTGGGCAGTTGCCTCTGCTTAAGGAAGTGCTCCTTCCCACCCCCATTAAAAAAAAACAAACAAACCCACAAACAAACTTAAATCTTTTATACATCAGCAAATAGAGGGGGGAGGGGTAAACTGCATAGTGCAGTGGCTACAGCCACTCTACCCATCTTGCTGGGCAGACTAGATGGACCATACTGGTTTTTATCTGCCGTCATACACTGTTACTATGCAAGACGCAGACAGTTTATGTAAAGAAAATGTGGAAACAAACTAGAAGCTTCTGTATAAGTTCATTTTTTAGGCCTCTCTCCATAATAAAAAAAAGTATAGTATTTACTTTTTACTCACCAGCTGTTCTGTTTCAGAGCAGTGAAGGTAGCAGGAAAGATGAGAACATTGGCTTTCGTTTGAGGCCCAGCATGCAATTCCATGCTTCATCAGGTTAGAATGGGAACTCTGGGGGGGAAATCTCTATCCATCTTTTCCGAGCAATGTCTGTGTCTGCTGGACTTTTAGAGCACCCTTTCCTCCTCCATTCCATCTTAAAAGTGGAGTGGAGGGGTAGAGCAGCAAGCTGGAACCGGGGCAGCCTTGATTCAAAGTCTACTGATGATCCTTGTGGCCTTGACAAGTCACTTAATTCATTATTTAACATATAGCAAAAGATAGTGAATTGGAAAATACGGCAGGAAAGGGGCATCCAGTCTCTAGCCAATGTGTTAACAGGGGGATATACCTATATTTTTTGCTGACCTGGAGGGCTTACATGGTCTGCCCAGCTCTCAGCATTTTGCTTGGATGCAATTGAGACACTCTATCATTTCAGTGCAATGTGTTCCTCTGAGTCTATCCTGCAACCCAGCAGCTCCTGAGTTTTCTTGGCAGTATGACTGGAAGTAGATTGCTGGGCCTTTTTTCCGAGGCAGTGGAAGGTTAAGTGACTTGCCCAAGGCCACAAGGCTTAGCAGGAATCGAGCCCTGATCTCGTGGTTACCAAGCCAGTGTCTAACCTCTAGGCTACTCCAACATTCATTTGAGCCATTTTTTTCAGCCATATCATTTCAGCCAGTCTTAATCTAGTAGCTCTGGTGCAAGAGACTGACAATGTGAAAGCTTGTAAGAAATTGGTTGAAAGTGGCCTCTAAGTTTTATCATATTTTGTCTCAGATATCCCACGAGTTGCACTGGGCAGGACAAGGTCTGGGAGAAAGAGTTACAGGTGGTGATGACAGGGGCTTGGTTTTGGGATAAATTCCGGGTAGCCTCGCTTTGAGCTGCCTTTACCTAGGCTTTATATTTTTGCTTGCAGGATTCTTTGTGTGCAATATAAACTGGCGAAGAATAATTCCTCCAGGGGTGTTTGCTGGTCATGGCAGGCAGTGGCGGACACGCTTTTTATGTTTATTGTGCAAGCCTACTGGCAATCGGTCTGGAGAAAGATAAGCCTTGTATTAGCGATACAAGAACGTCTCCAGTTTAAATATAACACTGGTCAACAAATTTTTACAAAAGTCATGTTACTGAAATAAAAATAGTCATTTCTTATCAATTTTTATATGCTGAACACAAATATGACTGTGAAATTGCAAAGTTGGCTCTAGTTTTTTTGTAATCTACAAGAATTAATGTTTACATCATGAAATGCATGCCAATAGTAAATATATAATAGGCCTTCGGTTAATACCTGTAAAAAACCAAGTCATAGACCACTTCTTAGATTTTTTTCATCTGTCTCTTGTACAGCTGTTCGGGAGCTTCTCTGGAGAGTGTCCAGCAGTAGTCAGCCAGCATTGTAGTGGACCATTTTCCCTGGTATCTTTGCTCCATCGTTGTGATATTCTGGTGAAAACGTTCGCCCTGTTCATCACTAACCATACCACAGTTGTCAGGAAAGAAATCGAGATGGGAATCAAGGAAATGGATCTTTAGAGACATATTGCAGCCATGTTTCTGATACTGCATCAGCATGTCTTCTACTAGTTCCTTGTAGTTTTCTGCCCTAACATTCCCGAGAAAGTTTGTTGACACTAGGCGAAAAGCATTCCATGCTTGTTTCGCATCACCCTGCAGCAAGTTGTTGAACCGGTCATCTTTGAAGAGCTCTTGAATCTGAGGACCCACAAAAACTCCCTCTTTAATCTTTGCTTCGCTGAGTCGAGGGAATTTTTCATGCAGGTATCGGAAAGCTGGCGAAGTGCGGTCCATGGCTTTCACGAAGTTTTTCATCAAACCTAGTTTGATGTGAAGGGGTGGTAGCAGGATTTTGTGAGCCTCAACCAGAGCTGGGTGCTGGATATTATTCTCTACAACTGTTACATTCTGTCTGCGATTCCATTCCTTCCGCAAGTAGTGCCAATCCCTTGCTCGGCTATCCTACTCACATAAGAAACACATGTATTTTATATATCCCTGCTGCAGTCCCATTAAAAGGGCATCTACCTTCAAGTCACCACAGAGGTGCCAGCTGTACTTGTTATAGTTAATGGACATCAGTAGATGCTTTAAGTTATCGTATGTCTCTTTCATGTGGATGGTATGCGCTACTGGAATAGATGGAAGATGGTTTCCATTGTTCAAAAGCACAGCCTTCAGACTCTGTTTCGAAGTGTCTATAAATAGTCTCCAGTCTTGTGGATCATGAGTGATTTTTAAGGCATTCATGAGGCTTTCAATATCGGAACAGAATACCAGATTACTTTCCTTTCTGAAGAAAGGCTCCAACTGCTGGTGGCGCTTTCGATATGAAGTAATGTTGACATCTTCTAGAAGATTCCATTGTTGGAGTCTTGATCCTAGCAATTCTGCCTTGTTCTTGGATAAGTCCAAATCACGAACCAGGTCATTTAGTTCTTCCTGTGTTATTCTGTGTGGAGTTGATAATTCATCCCAATGAAAATCTGGGTCACTGCATGCTGACGGACTAGGAGAAGAACAGGTCGGCTCACCCTTGTCCTCATCAGATGAATCAAGAGAATATTCTGATGGAGGTTCTGGAATAGGGAGTCCCTCACCATGTGGAACTGGTCTCAATGCAGACGGAATGTTTGGGTAGACTATGCTCGACTTCTTTTGCTTTGTTATTCCAGTGGAAAGTGGAGGAACCAAGCAGAAGTAATAGTCATTTGTGTGGTTGCTTGGCTCTCTCCACACCATGGGGGCTGCAAACAGCATTGATGGTCTTTTGCAATTCAACCACTGTGAAAGCTGTGTTGTACATGTAGCGCAGCATATATGTGGGGCCCAAGGCTTGTCTTGGTCACCAATCTTGCATCCGAAGTAAAGATGATATGCCTTCTTTTCTTCTGGTTGGCAAATGTCACTTCGCCACAAATGTAACAGAAATTGTCAACGGTATTAACGCACTTTCGCGGCATTACTGTTCTGTATTGTACCTAAATGGCTAAAATTATATGGTTAATAAAAGTTACATGTAACTGTATCTTAAAATTTTTCTCGCACACAGTCTAAAATATTTTAAATGCTCAACCTTTCCGACTGCGTATAGTACACTGCTGACGTCAGATGGCTTCAGCAGCCGTCTGGCAGTAGTATTGCATTGCATCAGAAAATGATGCAATCAACTCTGGATGATGTGTGCATGCTGGTATTATGCAATTTGATGCAATATTACATCATTCAAGGCTTACTTGGGATGTTGTTGATGTCCTACTGGATAAATTTACACGGTGAAACGTCAAAAATGAACTACATGCAACGAGCGCCAATAACATTTTTTTATGTTATATTTGTGTTCAGCTCACCAAGATACTACAGATTAGGGCCTTTTAAAGTCAGTAACGATTTCAGTGTTGACCAGTGTAATATGTGGAAATTCAGAACACGGAGTTCTGAGCACTCTTCAGAATGTACCAGGCTTTTTGATTTCTTAATTGCAATCCTTATTAACTGGAAGAATGTTTTGCAGCTATATATGACCATGTGGTAGAATTAGGTGCACTATGTCCTGGTATGAGGCTGTGGCCACAGGGCAGATGAATAAGGTTAAGATCATAAATAGTGTGCGGAGGAGAACTGTCAATGGAATATTTATGTATTACATTTTATGGTCTTAATCTGCCTGGCGGTCATGTAATATATTAAGCTTGGGCTCTGTCCTGTGGATAGTTTTGTTTGTCTGTAGGGTGGGGGGCACTGTTTGTGTTGGGATGAATTATCATTTGCCTTAAAACCTTAAAGTATGCGACTGTAAAAAAAACTGAATTAGAGAACTTATTAAAAGTTTAGCTTTTCTGTAAAGACGGCAATTTGTTTTTATAAGGCAAAAATCCATCGACACAATGGTAAACCAGGAAGTATGTGCTCACTGTAGACATGGGAAATAATATTTCTACGGTAGTCAAATTGCTCAAATAGTTCTTCTGAGCTTAGGCGTCTTTAATAAAATTATGAAATTTATGTCAGGTTAATAAAAAATGAAGAAGTAACAAAGCAGTACTATCATTACTAGTTATCATTTGTATAGCATTGCAAGGTGTACACAGCGCTGTACAGACACATGTAAAAGACGGTCTCTGCTTGTAAGAGTATAAGGATCTTATTTTCCCTTTTGTGAAAATTGAATAGTGCAAATACGTGGGTTTTTTTCAGTTTTACACCTTACTACTAATAGTGCCATTGAGTCAATGCCCCTGGGTTTTCTTGGCAAGGTGTGACGGAAAGTAGATTGCTAGGCCTTTCTTCCAAGGCAACAGAGGGTAAAGTGACTTGCCCAAGGCCACAAGGAGTGCCAGTGGGAATCAAATCCTGGTCTCATGTTCACCCAGCCATTGCTCTAACCACTAAGCTACTCCTTCATTCCACCTTATTCAGCTCCAAATCTCCAGAATCCTGAAACACTGCTCTCTAGTTTCCCTTCAGTTGTTATTCTAAGCAAGTAGTCGGTATGTGATCATTGGATGATGGCATGTCTGAGATTTCTGATCATATGCATAGGCAGCCATATCTTAACCTACAATCATAATATGCAACTTTGATAGGAAGAGAGCAGATTTCTATCATCTGCTGTTGGAAGGCCTTCCAGGGAATGCTAAAGATACATTTATCTCTATACATCTTTATTGAATCTCTAGTGTGGATAAAAGAATCCCTGGAACTACCGGTTAATTTGGTGAGAGAGAAGTGGACCCTTCAGAAGGGACCTGCAGTGAGTCTCTTAAATATTTCATAACAATATGTAAGATTCTGGTTTGGTTATCTCTCTCTACCTTAAACTGCCTTCTCCATATGGAGGTACCACATAATTATCCCAAGTCTGCAGTCTAGACTGGAGTGTCCAAATGTGTGAGTGATTAACCTTGGCTACCGCATGTTAGCCATAACATCTACTGCGGTTTCCAGATGCAGTTTGAATTATAGATCTTTATTAAACAATGTATTAAATTGGCAATTTTATTTATTTATTTTTACTGCAGGCCTATGGATCAGGATGTGACATTGTTGTGCTGGCAAGTGACTTTGAATGTGTGCAGATCATTCCTGGTGCTAAACATGGAAACATCCAGGTCAGCTGTGTGGAGTGCTCTCAACAACAAGGCCGGGTAAGGACCACATCTCTAGGAGTTGGTGTGTGGAAAATGGGAAGCTGTGCTTATCTCTCTGTCATGGTCTGAGTCAAGTGATCTTCCTGATTTTCATTCCAGTGTGACACATTTCTCAGAAAACAGGCTCTAGATGATGACAAATGCGTTTGTAACAGTTTTGTTTCACTTTTCCTCAGAGAATATGACGCACCCCAAGCCAATGTTTTGCTAATGATTCCCCTGCAAAGAGTATTATTTCAGACAGCACTGTGACTGCTTACTTACTCTTGGTTAGATTTGTATCAGTAATTCGGCCAATGCAGTTGCTCATATTGTTCTCAACATTAGTAAGGAAAACACTAGTCAATTTGCTGACCCTGCCAAACGAGACTAGATTTTGTAGTTTGTGGCCAGCAAACTTGCATTGACCATTTGATCCTCAGAAAGGGAAGTTAAGTAAGTAGGGGTATGTGCAAACAAGAAGGATTTGGTTGGTTTCAGTTTTATTCATAGTTGTTTTCCTGATTTTTCTGGAGTTTTGATTTTTTTGTTAGCTGCACAAATTTGTTTCAATAGGGGAATGCTAAATGGATTTAACACTCACAACCTGGAAAATGAAGGCAAGCTGTGCAGTGGAAGTTAAGTCAATTTAGCACTAAATGTTTTTAAGACGCAGTAACGAACTGAATGAGCACTAACAAATATGTACCCCTAAAAATAAATGTCTTAAAGGAAAGGTACCTTGAATCCATTCCTTGTCTTCCTCCTATTTTGTCAGCACTTACCTTTATGCTCTTGTCTTACACACTTAACTCTCTCTTTTTGAAATTAATTTGCTGCTTGTTTTTTTTTTGTTAAGTGGATGCTGGATGACTGCATTGAGACAGCTCGCAGCCTATCCGAGACTACCTCAGAGCTTAGTGAGCTCTTAAATGGAATTGTCCTTTTCCTATCTGGCCAAGGTGCCTAAGGGACTCTCTTGTGTTGGCAGATCACAGCATTTTCAGTTATCGCTAACTTTAAGAGATGCTTGGAATCTAACTTTTAGGATGAAATTGAGGACTTGTTACTTTCCAGTTTAGAGGAGGCAGTGAGGTATCTGTTTTTATCCTTAATGATGCGGTAGCATAGATTACGCTTTATTATTTCTCAGTTTGGCTTAATGGCTAAGGGTTGAGCTAGTAACAATAACAAAAACTAAACCTAGTCAAGCTAAATAACCAGCTTAACAGAACTAATTTTTTTGTCGGAATAGGCCAGCACAGTGAAGAGGAATCATCCTCTCACCACCGTGGCCCGCCCACTTGCTGTTTATGGTATTGTTGAAGCAGCCTAGAACTGATTCAGCTAAGTAAACGCTGTCTTTCAAAAAGAGTTTTCTCTAATTAAAATGGACGGGCCACAGTGGTGAGAGGATGATTCCTCTTCACTGTGCTGGCCTATTCCGACAAAAAAATTAGTTCTGTTAAGCTGGTTATTTAGATTGACTAGGTTTAGTTTTTGTTATTGATATTTTTGACCTAGTTATAAGTTTTTTTTCAAGGGTTGAGTTAGGGCATTTATGGGACTCGCTTAACAATGTTGGTATTTTTAAAGTCTGTTCACTTACTTATTGTTAAACTGCTTGAAAATGACCTTGGGATCTACATGTTTATAAATAAAGCAGGCACCCCTTGAATTTTGTCACGTGATGCCCTGGGAATTGTTCTGAGTGTTGCACTTTAGTTGATGAAATGGAACAGACCACAGTCGGAGGATCAAGAATTTAGAAGGCTTAAAATTCAATTACAAAAAAAAATAATTGGGCCGCTTGCATGGTCTACTGTGTTGTGACCTGCTACATCTTTTGAGACCTCTGTGCTGGGCCATCAAAGGCTGCCTTCTTCACAGAGAGCCGCTGCTTTCCTTAGAAGGAAAGTCAAATTGGACTCCTGGGGAAGCATTTAAAACTACTAATCCTTTTTATTCAGGATTCATGCAGGACAATTATGGTGCCTAGAAAGCTCAAGAAAAGGTTTCTGCTGAGATTGGCTAAGCATTTACATCATTTGCTATCTGTTGGAGTGTGTAACAATTATGCAACCACAAGGGCTGTTTATCAGGTTCTTTTACTTGGCTGTTGTCATATAAGCCAAGCTTCATGCCCAAACCCAGTCTAACTTAGTAACATAGTATATGAAGGCAGATAAAGACCAGTATGGTCCATCTAGTCTGCCCAGCAAGGCGGCAAGAATAGGTGCACCTGCCACTCCGTGCAGGTCACCCCTCCCCATGCCTTTGTTTAGGGTATATAAGAGATAGTTATGTTTGTTTTTGATTTTATCCTGTTGCTATAAAGGGATCCCCCATGTCTCTCCTATACCATTTTGATTCTGTCACTGTATTTGCCCCCACCACTTCCATCGGGAGGGCATTCCAAGCATCCATCACCCTTTTAGTGAAAAGGTATTTCCTGACATTGCCTTTCAGTTTACTCCCTTGCAGCTTCATGTTATGCCCTCTAGTTTTACAGTTTCCCTATCTTTGGAAGAGGTTTGTTTGTTTATTAATACTCTTTAAGCATTTAAAGGTCTGAATCATATCTCCCCTATCCCTCCTCTCCTCCAGAGTGTACATATTTAGGTCTTCAAGTCTCTTCTCATAAGTCTTCTGACAGGCTCCAAATCATTTTGGTCACCTTCCTCTGAACTATTTCCAGCCTTTTTATGTCCTTTGCGAGATATGGTCTCCAAAACTGAGGCCTTACCAGTGACTTGTACAGTGGCATTAGTACCTTTTCCTTTCTGCTGGTAATTCCCTCTGTATGCAACCCAGCATCCTTCTGGCTTTTCCCACCGCCTTGCCACACTGTTTCGCCACCTTGAGATCATCAGAAACGATCACACTGAGGTCCTTCTCCTGGTCCATGCACACCAACCTCTTGCCCCCTATTGCATACTATTCCCTTGGATTTCTGCTTCCCAAGTGCATGACAGTGCACTTCTTCACATTAAATCTTAACTGCCAAGCATTAGACCACTCTTCCAGCTTTTGTAGATCTTTCCTCATGTTATCCACTGTCAAGTGCAACCGCTGTGTGGTCAAAAGCACTGCGGCTTTTGACCACACAGCGGTTGCACTTGAGACAGGGCTGGCGTGGCCTGAAACACCCCGCTGTGTATTGGGTTTTGCTGTCAGTGTTCGTAGGACTGCATCATGATAAGCTAAGTAAAAAGCTCTCCAAAACTCGGTTGCACTATAATGCACATATTGAGTGTTAAATATTATGAATTAAAAAGGGAACAGCAGACACTGGGGGCTGAGCGACGGCCTACTCTTCTCGGGTCTGCTGGACCCGACATTTTCTTTGGTGAACTTTAACTTTACACTTTGCTTGCCATTCAAACGATCTTGGCTTTGGTTTAAAAGTATAGCTGTTTCCAATGTCATTTTGCTTTTGCTGGGAGTGATGTCCTGAACTTGTCCTCCTCCATCCGTCATCCCCTTTCCCTAGTTTAAATGCCTGTCCACATACTGCCTGAATTTTTCACATAGAATCCTTTTCCCTGATCAGCACAGTATAGTCTCTTGTTGATCCATCTGTTTCCCCAGTCTGTAGCAGTTTTTCCCCCTGCTCTCATCGTTTCTCTTCTTCCCTTCCCTCACATCTTGGGTCTTCTCTCTCCATGAGATGGTCCGATCACGTCCTCTGCAAATATGCAGCGATGGAAGATTGTGAAGAAGTGAGGCCCATGAACCGAACTAATATGCATTTCATAAGCCACATGTGGTCCTGCTTGTTTCTGTGGTAGCTTAAGAGCATGCGTTAGCTTAGTTCCTGACCACCTCTGCTTTATAATCAGCTGCTGTCACAGTAGGACCAAGACTGGGTCTGCTAGCTTCAATGAAAATCTGTATCAGGATGCTAGGACAGCATTCAGTAGGCTAATTAAAGAAGGCATCACAGCCTGCTCATTTGATACACTTGCTTAAGTGCAAGATCATTCCTTCAAGATTAGACAGTGTATATCTTAAGTGTTGGTCTGCATAAATATATTCGGCAGGGTCAGCATTGGGTTGGGATTGGGGGAGCACTTCCTTGGCAAAGATGAGCGACCAAGGGCTGACCTGGTCTTTGAGTGGCTGTTTTCTGCACATGGCCCCACGTTCCTCCTGTGATTTCACTGAGGCAGAATTTCAGTTTTTGCCTTTAGCCCCAGAATGTCGAATGCCAGCCTTAGCCAACGGTTTATATAGCCGCTGCAGAACACGTTAGAAAGTCTGCGTAAGGTTTAACCTTATGATCTCATGGAGCAGCCATATGACAGTCTGCTCTGGCCTCTACTTAGCTCTGTGTGTGAGTTTTGGCATGCTTCTTTTCACCTCCTCTGTTCTCTCCAGCTTTTGATGTTTTCAATTGAGAGTTGTCCATTCCTTTCCATTCTGCAGAAATGCACGGTACCATCAGCCTGCAGTGTTTTGAACTTCGATATGTTTTACAAAAGAAGCTTATGAAGGTGCCTGAGTGAATTATTTCACATCTCCAGGAACAAGCAGGAATGTAGTCTTCACATATGGGTATCGTTGGCACCGACGGAGCCCACGTGGGAACGCTCCCCACCATCCTATTGGAAAGCTTTTGGGAGCATCCCACTGCACCTGTGCTGCTGCCTTCCCCCCTTTCCAATTCTCCCTCTTCAGTTTTTTGTTTTCTGCGGAGCCGACTGGCAGCAAACCCTGTCACTGCAGAAAAGTTTATTTTTTGTGGTCACGTCTGCCTTCCCGTCGACGCCTACACCGGCACCACCGGTGTCTTCTTTATTTTCTTTCTTTCTTAATAAAAAAAAAAAAAAAAAAAAAGCTTTTACTTGAGGGTCTGTCCCTTCTTGGTGCTTCGCCGCCATTTTGGGCACTAGGCCCTCTTTTTTTTTTTTTTTTTTTCTAAAATGGAGAAAGCAACTAGTGGTTTCAAAACATGTTCAAAATATGGCAGTACCATTTCTGCTACCAACACCCATGATTGGTGCCTTAAATGTTTGGGTCCTGACCATTTGCCATCGGAGTGTCTTCTTTGCAGAAAGATGACCAAGAGGGGCCTGCAGAATAGAGCTGCAAAACTTGGCACCCTCTTTGCCTCAGATGCAATGTCCGTTGCATCAACATCATCCAGGGCTTCATCTTCCTTCCATGGATCTCAGGTAACCAAACCCAGGTCTTCCAAGATCAGCCAGTCCTCAAAGGGTAGATCTCTTTCTAAGCATCGAGATGCTGTTAGTGTTGCCCTCGAGGAGAATACACCGGCCAAACAACCCCGGCAGGAGGTCCTTGCGTCCAAAGCATTAACAGGGTCCCAGGATGTTCCGGAGGCTTCCACTTCCGGAGAACTCTTGGTGCCATGTTCTGGGGTCGTGGCCTGCTCTGCCAGTACCGACACCCAGACATCGGCGGACTCTATGGATCAACGTATCCTAGCCATTAAGCAGTCTTGCAGCTTTGCTAGTAGCCTCGGTACCGCTAAAGCCACCGCAATCGGTTCCACATGCTTCCACCCATGCCGGCCCTTGAATCGCTGTCCGGCGTGGAGGGTCCGGTATCAAGTCATTACGAGAGCACCCGGCCCGTAGATACTTTGAGTCCTCCGATTCCGATGATTCCGATGACTCTTCTGGTACCGGGATCGCTCTTCCGGAGGATCCCGCTCCTTCACCACAATGTCGGATGTCTCCCCCGGAAGATATGTCTTTTCAAGACTTTATACGAGATATAGCTCGGGGTCTCTCGATCACCGTGACCCCTGAGAAGGAACCGAGAGCTGAAAGAACTAGAAATTCTTCAGTATCCGGCAGCCCCCAAAGAGGCCGCAACCCTTCCCATACACCAGATTTTGCATGACCTTATGCTTAGGATGTGGGAAACCCCTTTAACGGTGTCTCCACATTCTCGGAGATTCGATACAATGTACCAGGTACCATAGTGCCCCGGGTTCCAAAAAGCACAATTACCACACCATTTTATGGTGGTGGAATCGGCAATGCGCCGAATCAAAAGTGCTAAGATGCATTCTTCTAATCCTCCGGGCCGTGAGGCGCGAGGACTCTCGATGCTTCTGGTCGTCGATGTTTTCAGGCCTCTGTTATCGGCCAGAATAAGTTCATACATACTCTACATGGGTATGTTTCTTCGAGAGGTTGCAAAAGATTTGGAACTCATGGCTCCTCTTCTTCCCGATGACAAGAGGGCCGATTTCCTCATTCTTTGAAACATTTTGGGCATGCTTAACAAGTTCATGAACAGGGCAACCTTTGATTGTTTCAAATGCATTAGCAGAACCTCTGCTATTTCTGTCGGTGCATGTCAAATTGCTTGGTTAGAGGCATCTGATTTGGAATAGTGGGTGCAAGACAAGCTGGGAAATATTCCTTGCACGGGAGAAAACCTCTTTGGCAAGGATTGGCAGGATAAAGCTTCTCAGCTTGAGTCCGAGAACACTTCCTTGTATAGACTTTCCAGGACCACTGCCAACCCAGCTAAGAAAAAGGCAGTTAAGAAACCCTTTTTCAACAAAAAGAAGAAATTCTATCCGTCTTACACCCAAACTGTCCACTGCCCAGTCCATGCTCCCCAAAAGTGGCAGCAGCAGCCCAAGCAACAGAGAAAGGCTCAAGCCCCCAGAGCTCAACTAGCTCAGCAGGCACAGCCTCCACAAGGTCTTTGACTCCTTCCTAGGGAACTTAGTCATCCTACCTCTAAAAGGTCCAGAGCCTCTCAGCATTCCAGGCAGACTCAGTTATTTTGCCAAGAGGTGGCAGCAGATGACATCAGAGCAGCGGACTCTCTCCATAGTGACAGAGGTACAACAAACTCTACTTCCACAGTATGCCGCCTCCCTCTACTACTCCAAGAGTAGAGGGAGGCCCCCCCCTCACCACTCTTTTGTGTCAAGAGGTCACCTCTCTCTTTGCTCAAGGTGCAATAGAGGAGGGTACCTCTTTCTCAACAGGGCCTGGGCTTCTACTCCCCCTACTTCCTCATACCAAAGAAGACAGGAGGGTACAGGCCCATTCTGGACCTCAAGGAGTTCAACAAGTGTTCAGAGACCAATTCAAAATGATCTCTCTCGGAACACTTCTCCCTTACATTCAGAGTCAGGATTGGCTATGTTCTCTAGACCTACAGGACGCATATACACATATCCTTATTCATGCAGAACATAGAAGGTTTCTTCAATTCCTCTTTCAGGGAAGACATTACCAGTACAGAGTTCTACCTTTTGGCCTGGCTTCCACCCAAAGAGTCTTCACAAAATGCATGGCAGTAGTAGCAGCATTTCTAAGGACTCTAGGGATATTTGTCTTCCACTACATAGACGACTGGCTAATCCAAGCATCAACAGCTCCAGAAGCCAGCTCGGCTCTATCCTGCACAATGTAAATCCTGCAATACTTGGGACTGGTCATAAACCTCCCAAAATCCCAGCTTGCCCCATCTCAATCGCTAGAGTTCATAGGGGCTCTCCTAGACACACAACAGTCAAGGGCTTTCCTGCTACAACTCTGTTGTGCTCGGATACTCCAACTGGCCTCTCAAGCAGCTATGAAAACTTTCCTAACGGTTTGAGAAATGCTTCAGTTGTTAGGGCATATGGCATCCACTGTTCATGTGGTCCCCTACGCTCGCCTACACAGGCGAGCAACCCAGTGGATCCTAGCCTCTGTGGAGACAGTCGTCAAGGCGCCTGGGGAACAAAATCAGAAACTCGGCACACCTCATTTTGTCCCTTCAGTGGTGGCAATCACTGGAAAACCTTCTCGTAGGGTCACCACAACACCAAGCTACCTTGATGACGGATGAGTTCAAGTCAGGTTGGGGGGCTCATATGGACGATCTCTCCACTCAAGGTCTTTGGACTGACAGGAGGCTCATCTTCACATAAATCTACTGGAACTCAGAGCCATTTTCTATGCTCTCCGAGTATTTCAAGACCACCTGAGCTACAAGACACTTCTTGTCCAGACGGACAGTCAGGTAGCCATGATCTCCAGGAACAAGCAGGAATGAGTCTTCACATATGGGTACGTCGGTACCAACGGAGCCCGCGTGGGAACGCTCCCCAGTGTCCAAAAAGAAAGCCTTTGGGAGCATCCCACATGCATGCGTGCTGCCTTCCCGCCCATTCACTTCCCTCTCATCAGTTTTCCTGTCACCGCAGAAAATTCTTCTTTTTATTCTTAGTTTTTTGTGGTCGCGTCTGCCTTCCCTCGACACCACCAGTACCGCCGGTGCTTTTCTTTCTTTTTACTAAAAAATGTCTTCTTTTCTCTAGGAAGTTTTTCCTGTTTAGTGCCTGACGGTTTTTAGGCCACTAGGCCTCTTTCTTCCATTATGGAAAAGCCAGCCACTATCCTTAAATGCTCAAAGAGTGGCGGTACAAATATATTTTTAGACACTCATACTTGGTGTCTAAAATGTTTAGGTCCTGACCATTGCCCACTGGAGTGTCTCTCCTGCTGGAGCTCAAACAGAAGTCTTCAGAATTGAGCACAGCTCGATACCCGGTTCACATCGGACTCGATGTCACCAGCCAGAATATCTTCTTTTTCACAGGATCAGGTAACCAAACAAGTCTGTTAAGACTAGCCAGTCCTCGAGTGGTAGATCTCCTTCTAAGCATCGAAATGCCTCTGGCATTGCCCTCGAGGACATTTTGGCAATAAAGCCCCGACGGGAGTCTTCGGGCTCCAAAGCATTAACGGGGCTTCAGGTTGTCCCCGAGGTTCTTGCCTCCATGGACATACCTGGGGCATGCTCAGTGGTTGTGGCCCCTTCAAGCGGTACCGACACCCCGGCATCGGCTACGGTGATGGATGAAACACTCCTCACCGTTGAACGTAGTCTAGCGCTCTCAGCTACTTCGGTACCGCTAGAGTTGCTGCAGACCGTTCCTTGAGTATCGGTATCGGCTTCGGTACCAGTATCGACATCGGCACCGGTGTCGGTACCGTCCATGCTTGCTTCGACAGACTCGCTTCCTTCGCTGCCGAGCCTGGAATCGTTCTCTAGCATGGATGATTCGGTACTGGCTCGTCTCGGTACTGAACTCGGGCGGTACCGAAGGCATCGCTTTAAAGAAAATCCGATGCTTCATCCTTTCAAGTTTTCCGATCCCGATGACTGGGATGAATCCATCGGTACCAAGGCTGAATTTTCAACAATTCTAGCCTTTACCCCTCATTTTAGGGGGTCCTCCTCAGGAGAGATTTCTTTTCAAGCTTTTCTGCTTGATACGGCAAAGTTACTTGCCATTTCTATATCTGGTAAAGAATCCATGCCAGGAGATTCAGACACTCTGCAATTCCCCTGGATTCCAAAAGAGGTGATCATGCTTCCTTTGCATCAGATCTTAAAGGATCTACTATTAAGAATGTGGGAAACTCCTTTAACGGTATCCTCACATTCTAAGACACTTCACACTATGTACAAGGTGCCACCTTCTCCAGGTTTTCAAAATACTCAACTTTCTCATCATTCTATTGTTGTAAAATCAGCAATGAGGCATATTAAGAGTGCAAAGAAGCACTCCTCTTATCCGCCAGGTCGTGAGTCTAGGACTTTAGATGCCTTTGGACGTCGATGCTTCCAGGCATCCATCCTTTCAGCAAGAATTATCTAATATATTTTCTATATGGGATTATCTCTTGAAGAGGTCACAAAGAACTTAAAGCTTTTGAACCCTTTTCTTCAAGAACATAAAAGAGCAGACTATTTCTTATTAGTCAGTCATGCTCAAAATGTCTCTAAGTTCCTTAACCGTGCTTCCCTGGACTGTTTTGAGTCTATTAGCAGAACTTCTGCTATAGCCATAGGGGGACGACGCATGGCCTGGCTCCAAGTTTCAGACTTGGACAGATGGGTACAAGAAAGGCTGGGAAATACTCCTTGTTCTGGTGAAAATCTCTTTAATAATGATGCTTTATTCCAAGCTAATCAGTTAAACACTGATATTGTTGCTTTCAGAGGATTGTCAAAACTGTCCTCTATCCCAGCTAGTAAAAAATCTCCTAACAAACTTTATCCCTCTAAGGGGAAAAAGTTTTATTCATCTTCTACCCATCATGTAGATGTTTCCAAAGAAGGGCAACATCATACCAGGCTAAGAAAACCAAAACCTCAACAGGCTCAGCAAACCCATCAGTCGCAGGGTTTCTGATATTTTATTCATTAAATCTCTTTTTCCTGTTTGAGGTTCAGAACCGCTAACCTACTTCTTATCAACAGAAGCATCTACAGTTCTTCTCATCCTTACTGAGAGATCAGTGATACACTGACTCAATCCTCAACTCTAGGCATGAATCTCTTGCCACAAGAGAAATCCATTCTTTTAGCTCCTAGAGCTATTGAGGATAATCATGCCCTACAGGTAACAAGTTTCTACTCTCCCTTTTGAAGGAAAAGGAGGAGTAGCAACTAATAACAAGGTAGGCTATGCCCTTCACCTTGATAGTTTTCCTGTACAAGGATATCTCATACTTTTGACTGCAGGGGTGCTTTACCTGTTTCAGAAGCTTACCAAATTGTAAGTCTTCACAACTCTGTATTACTTTCTATCCCTCTTAGTCGAGACATTCAGTCTAAGAGTGATACTATTCAACTGGAGGGCTTACTTTTTAAGCCCATAGGATTTTCTTCAATACCTACTCCAGTAAGTGGTTCCCATACAGAGTTTTCTTCCCCTTTGCAATCTTCTCAAATATTTTCTTTTAAGACAGCTATCAGACCATAATTGAGTTTTACCACTCCTAATTATGTCTGTCGGTCCTTTTCCAATCTATGGGACCTAACTTTTCTGCTGCCTTAATAACAAATAATTCCAAGACAGGTTCCAAAACCTACTTGGGCAATTTATCTTTGCAGGCAACCGGCCTGTCTACTATTCTTAGCCATCTTCAATTTTTTTCTGGCACCAACAGAATAGATTAGGTTGCACACTGGCAATTAAACAGCCAGATCTCACCTAAGCAACCTATAACATGCTCTCTGCAGTTATACAAAAAAGCTCTGCAACTATGGGCCTTTGCCAGAGAGCGTCAGAGCCATTCCTGGTGGGTAACTTCCAGATGGTTATAAAGGCTTTGCCCAGTCATGCTCCCACATAACCGTTTTTTTTCCTATTCTTACCATCTTCCTTAAAATTTCCTTTTAAGGAAAAAGAACCAGGGCTTAGACCACGTGAAAGCATAAAGAATTGCTTAATTCCCTGAGTTGTTCCACATCTCCAGTGGAACTCTTGCAACAGGGATGCATTCCTTTTCACTGCAGTTGGTCCTTGTCTAGTGCATTCCTTCTAATTCCCAATACTTCATTGGAGCTTATGCTGAACAAAGAACGCATGATACTCATATTGCCCTCATAGAGGGGCAAACATGGTATCCCCTTATATTGCGTCTTTTCTCCACACTGAAGTTATGGAAGGATCCAGACTTGTTGTCTTAAGACTAAGGATCTCCTCTGCACCCCTTCAGGTAGGTCTCCATTTCTGGTTATTCAAAGTCTAGAATTTTTAAATAAATCTAGAGCTCTCCTTCTGACTAGGAACATTCCACTGGTTTCCATGTAACCTTCTTCATGGTTCTTCCACGTATAACCAGTAAGGGGTTCTCTGTCCATATTCTCAAGCAGGCCTTACCCCTTCTTGTTATTATATATAAATAATGTTTTAATGGACAACCAATTTCTATAGGAATTAGAAACTACCTTATTTTACCGTAACCTTCCGGTTATGGTACATCTGAAGCTTTCCATGTAAAGTCATTATCCTAAGTGACATCACTTAGGGAAGACATTACTGATCTTCAAGAAATTTGGAGGCTACACCGCCTACTACAAATGTTTCTTTCTTTCTTTCACTTCCACAGAGGGGTCTTAAAGACCCATCCTTTTTCTGCAAACCAGTCGGATTTACCTCCTCTTTCCTAGAGCCTTATTCCACTCCAAGGACAAAGAGCTTCAAACTTTGGAGGAGAAGCAAAAGCTTCTGTAGGCCAAAGTCCAACCTCATTAAACTCCCCTAGTTTTTTTCTTCTGGGATTAGTTCTAGCCATTAAGGCTTCTGACCTCTTCCTGTATTACAAAATTTATTTTCCTCTACTTCTCAGTGAGGAAATTTCTTTGGGGATAATGTACTGGCTCTTAGCACCAGACCATATTACCCTCAACAAATACTTTCGCAATACTTTTGAGTGAGGTCCACATTAGAAAATTGGAGTTCAGTTTTTACTAACATTTATTATCTACACAAGGACTCCCCTCTAGACGCCTTGTTTAGTCAAGCTGTTCTACAGCACACCCCTTTTAATTCAACTCCTACCCTCCATCCCTTGGATGCCTGAGGTTCTGAGAAATAGCATGGCCCATCTATCAGATTTGCAACATGCTGGGACCTCCTCTAGGCATCTCTAGCTTGGGAGTCCCCATATGTGAAGACTCATTCCTGCTTGTTCCTGGAGATAGCACAGTTACTTACCTGTAACAGGTGATCTCTGGGAACAGCAGGAATAAGTCTTCACAACCCACCCACCTCCCCTAGGAGTTGTGTTCTCTCTCTCTCTCTCTCTAATTTGTCTACTTCCCTCCTTTGGTCTCAGCTACAAACCCAACTGATGAGAGGAAAGGCAGCGCGCATGCGTATGGGATGCTCCCAAAGGCTTTCTTTTTGGACGCTGGGGAGCGTTCCCGCGCGGGCTCCATCGGTACCAACGTACCCATATGTGAAGATTTATTCCTGCTGTTCCCAGAGATCACCTGTTACAGGTAAGTAACTGTGCTTTCTATGTGAACAAACAGGGTGGAACAGGCTCTCAGGCATTGTGCAATGAAGCTCTACACAAAATCTTCTGGCAGACAAGCTCAGTCGAGTACTGCTGCCACAAGAGTGGTCTTTTCATCCGCAGCAAATTGCTTGAATCTTTCGGATCTGGGGAACTGCAGATATAGACCTGTTTGCAAGTCCTCAGAATGCCAAACTTCCCCATTTCTGTTCTAGAATTCTGGCTCAGAACAGTCAGGCAATGGATGCTTTCTACGTCCACTGGGGTCAAGACATCCTCTATGCCTACCCGCCCATTCCCCTCATCCCCAAGACTCTGTTCAAGCTTCAGAGAGACAGGGGCTGTATGATCCTTATAGCCCCACGTTGGCCAAGACAGACATGGTATCCATTGCTTCTACGTCTCTCTCAAGCCAGGCTTCTAGACTTGGGATGTGCTCCAGATCTTCTATCCCAGGAGGATGGGATGCTTTTGCACCCGAATCCTCAGTCCTTACATCTGATGGCGTGGCTGCTGAGAGCTTAGGGTTCCAGGATATCAACATCTTTTAACAGGTTAAGGATATCCTTTTAGCCTCTAGAAAACCTTCCACAAGGCGTGCCTATGCCTTTAAGTGGAGAAGGTTCTCTATCTAGTGTTCAAAAAAGAAACTTAATCCTTTTTCAGTTCCAGTGGGGGCATTACTAGAGTATCTCCTCCACCTGTCATCCTCTGCTCTTAAGACAAATTCAGTAAGGGTCCACTTCAGTGCCATTGCGGCTTACCACAAGCCCTTGGATGGACAACCTATCTCCTCTCAACTGCTTGTAGCACAATTTATGAGAGGCCTGCTCTTGACTAGACCTCCCATTAAGCCACCACCCGTGGCATGGGATTTAAATCTTGTCCTTGGACAGCTTATGAAGCCACCCTTCAAACCCTTAGCCACTACATCTCTTAAGTTTCTTTCTTGGAAGGTAATCTTCCTCACTGCCCTCACTTCTGCCAGATGCATTAGTGAGCTATAAGCTTTAGTGGCTGATCCTCCTTATACATGGTTCCACCATGATAAAGTAGTCCTTAGGACTCATCTTCATTTTATGCCAAAAGTGGTTTAGCCTTTTCATTTGAACCAGTCGGTTTACTTTCCTGTCTTCTTCCCTAGGCCTCATGTCTCTAGTGCAGAAAGGAATCTTCATACTCTGGATTATAAAAGAGCTTTTGCTTTTTACCTTCAGAGGACTAAGCAACATAGAAAGGTTTCACAGCTTCTTGTTGCCTTTGACTCCAGTCACCTGGGCTTACCAGTTTCCAAGAGAACTCTCTCTAAGTGGATTGCAGACTGCATATCCTTTACCTATGAGAGTAAGGGACTTTCTTTCGAAGGTCATGTCACAGCTCACAATGTGAGAGCAATGGCTGCCTCTATGGCCAACCTTCGCTCTGTGTCGATTGACGACATCTGCAAAGCAGCCACTTGGTCAACGGTCCACACCTTTGCAGCCCATTGCTGCCTGGACAAGGACTCCTGTCGGGATACCTCATTTGGCCAGGCTGTTCTCCAGCATCTCTTTCAGACTTAGAACAACTCATACCCTCCGTCTTGGGTTTCGATGCTAGAGGTCCTTGGGAGGAAGCATGACCCATCTCAACCTGGGTTTTACAGCTTTTTGGGGTCATCTCTCTGGCATCTCTAAGCTTGAGAGTCCCATATGTGAAGACGACATTCCTGCTTATTCCTGGAGATAGCGTAGTTACTCACCTGTAACAGGTGATCTCCGGGAATAGCAGGAATTGAGTCTTCACAACTCACCCACCTCCCCTAGGAGTTGTATCTCTCTCTCTCTTTCTTTCCTTTTCTCCTTTTGTCTCAGCTACAAACCCAACTGAAGAGAGAGAGTTGGAAAGTCGGGAAGGCAGCAGCACACTGGGATGCTCCCAAAAGCTTTCCTATAGGATGCTGGGGAGTGTTCCCGTGCGGGCTCTGTCAGTGTCGATGATACCCATATGTGAAGACTCAATTCCTGCTGTTCCTGGAGATCACCTGTTACAGGTGAGTAACTACGCTTTCCATGCTTAAATGACGGTGCTTGTGTGAACCTTAGCTGTCGAAGGCAAAAGAGCAGGGTTGTGATTGGTCCCAACTATTATGCCCAGAAAGTCAAATGTGGAGGAAAGCCCTGGAGGTAAAATAGATAACTCCCCCCCCCCACCCCCCTTAAGTGATTTAGTGTTCTATCAAGGAGAAATTTTACATACCAGATAATTTGTTTTTGCTTGAATCCTGCTAAACCAGCCCAGATGAGTGGGTTATGCTCTTTTGCCAGCAGGTGAAGACAGACTTGAAAAACCTTCAGTGATGTCATCCCTCAGTATATCTACTGGTGCAGCACTGAGTGAAGTCAGTATGAAACTTTTGAAAACAGTAAGCAAGACTGAAAAACTCAGAAAAAGTTATCAGCATTAATAACAAACCATAAATTGCAACAAACATTTGGAACAAGTATTTAGCTCACTTACCATCAATAAGGACTATAAAAGAGGACTGCTACTTATGAAGAGAGAGCTGCAATTCTAAGTATTTACTTATGGGAATGTTTCTAAATCTTGGGGAAAAAGGAATTCTTTAGATTAAAGCGGATTAATCTGTGAACCCAGTGTATTTGTTAAATCAGTCAGTCAGGTCCTAGTAGCAGCAAAGAGTTTTCAGTTTAAATTTAAAACACAACAGAGAGCTTTCTGGTCAAATTTAGAACCCAAGACTCCCTCTATCCAAGCAAGGGCTGTGGGACTCTCCCTGGAGATTGGTTACAGATTACCTTAGAAGCACAGGATAGGGTACTGTGTAGCAGCCAGCTATTAATAGGTCTTCTTTCCTTCCCTCCCTCCCTGACACCACACCCACCCCTGGGATAATCATAGCTTTATAGGTGCTTAAACCTCTTAAAGTAAAGGAGGTACCATATTAACTCTCAGGTGCAGCTGTTTATTCTCATCAGCATACATTAAGGACCTGAGATTAATTAAACTTCAGGTGAACAAAGTACATTAAACATATTAGGTATACTTTTATTAGTATAAGTATCCCCAGCAACCCTTAGTAAGTAAAGAACTTAAATATCTAAAAACAATCTTAAAACGAAGATGTAGACAGCAGTCCAGCAGCGAGATGGGGGCTTTCCAGTCTTTTGCATGGAGTGTCACATGTATGATTTTCTCCCAGTTGTTGAGGGGTATTACATGTGCACAAGGTGCAAGGAGCTCTTTGCTCTCAGGGAACGAGTCCGATCTCTGGATGCAAGAGTAGCAGACTTGGAAGACATGAGGTACATAGACGAGACCTACAGGGATATAGTCCTGAAGTCCCAACTCCAGTCTGGCAGCATCCCTGTTGCCATGGAGGAGAGAGATCATGTGACAGGAGAGCATCATCCTGGCGTGGCAGGACGTGCTCTTGTAGCCTAGGACATGTCCTCCAGGTGATGTAAAACCCTCTCGCACTGAGGAAGTTTCTCCAGGACCATGTGCCCATGAGGGAAGGGCCATTATAGTTGGTGATTCGATCATTAGGCATGTAGATAGCAGGGTGGCTGGTGGACATGAGGATCACCTGGTAACATGCCTGCCTGGTGCGAAAGTAGCGGACTTCACGCACCACCTAGACAAGGTCTTAGTGCTCGGGAGGAGTCTGCTGTCTTGGTACATGTCGGTACCAATGACATGGGAAAATGTGGTATGGAGGTT
The DNA here is from genome assembly GCA_033557465.1 of Ichthyophis bannanicus. Classification (NCBI taxonomy): domain Eukaryota; kingdom Metazoa; phylum Chordata; class Amphibia; order Gymnophiona; family Ichthyophiidae; genus Ichthyophis; species Ichthyophis bannanicus. The sequence goes on along the minus strand of CM066043.1, from coordinate 178,470,031 downwards.
CTGGAGGCTAAATTTAGGCTTTTAGGTAGGAAATTGAAATCCAGAACTTCCAGGGTAGCATTCTCCGAAATGCTTCCTGTTCCACGCGCAGGACCCAAAAGGCAGGCAGGGCTCCGGAGTCTCAATGCCTGGATGAGACGATGGTACAAGGATGAGGGGTTTGGATTTGTTAGGAACCTGGAAATATTCTGGGGAAAGGAGGGGCTCTTCTGAAGGGATGGGCTTCACCTTAACCGGGATGGAACCAGGTTGCTGGGCATTAACCTTTTAAAAAGGAGATAGAGCAACTTTTAAACTAGATAATAGGGGAGAGCTGACAGTTACCCAAGAGCTCATGGTTTGGAACAGTGTATCTTTTAAGGATACTACCAAAAAATGAAGTTAGGGCATATCAGCAGAGAGGTTCCAATAAAGACAAAAGGTAGCCCAAATGCCCTTGAGTACGGAGCAGAGCTTAAAGATTCCAAAGTACTCCTTCATACCAATAAGAATAATATGAATAAAATAAGTCTCTAAAATGCTTGTTTCCAAATGCTAGAAGTCTAAAAAATAAGATGGGAGAGTTAGAATATATAGCACTAAATGAGAAGTTAGATATGATTGGTATCTCAGAGACATGGTGGAAGGAAGACAACCAGTGGGACAGTGATACCTGGGTATAAACTATATCGTAATGATACAGCTAATCAAATTGGTGGAGGGATTGCGCTCTGTTAGAGAGGGCATTGAATCACAAAGGATTAAAGTTTTGCAGGAAACAAAATTTGCTGTAAAATCTCTATGGATTGAAATTCCATGTAGAAAGGGGAAGGCGATGGCAGTGGGGGTTGTACTGTCGACCGCCTGGCCAGAATGAACAAATGGATGATGAAATGCTCAAAGAAATCAGGGAAACTAACAAAAATTACAGAAAAGTAATAACAATGGGTGATTTCAATTACCCCGGTATTGACTGGGTCGGTGTCATGGCAGGACATTCTAGGGAGATAAAGTTTCTAGATGAAATAAATGACTGCTTCTTTTCAGCAGCTGGTTCATGAACCAACCAGAGGGGAAGCCGTTTTGGACTTAGTCCTTAGTGGAACACCAGATCTGGTGCAAGAGATAAGTGTGTTGGGGCCACTTGGCAATAGTGATCATAGCATGATCACATTTGATTTAATTAATGGAGGAGGGATGGTAAGGAAATCCACAGTACTACCTTTTAACTTTCAAAAGGGAGACTATGATAATAGTTAAGAAAAAACTAAAAGGAGCAGTTGCAAAGGTTAAAGACTTACATCAAGCTTATGTGTTTAAAAATACTATCTTGGAAGCCCAGACCAGCTGTATTCCACGCTTTAAGAAAAGTGGAAGGAAGTTCAAAAAACTGCCAGCATGGTTTAAAGGTGAGGTCAGAGAGGCTTTTGCAAAAAAAAGCATCTTTCAGGAAATGGAAAAAAGAGCCAAATGATGAAACCTGGAAACAGCACAAGCACTGGCAAGTTAAATGCAAGGCATTGATAAAGCAGGCAAAAAGAGAATTTGAGAAGAAACTTGCTCTGGAAGCAAAAACGCATAATAAAGACTTTTTCAAGTACATTCGTAGCGGGAAAACCTGTGAGAGAGTCAGTTGGACCATTAGATGATAGAGGGGTAAAAGGGGGCAGTAAAAGGGGACAAGGCTATAGCGGAGAAACTGAATGAATTCTTTGCTTCTGTCTTTACTGAGGAAGATGTAGGAATGTTACCCATGACTAAAGTGATATTTAAAGGTGATACTGCGGAAGAATTGAAAGAAATATCAATACACCGGGAAGATGTATTACAACAATTTGATAAACTTAAGAGTAGCAAATCACCTGGACCAGATGGTATACATCCAAGGGTGTTGAAAGAACTGAATTATGAGATTGCAGACCTGCTATTAGTAATCTGTGAATTTTCATTAAAATCATCTGTAATACCTGAAGATTGGAGGATGGCCAATATAATGTAATTTTAAAAAGAGTTCCAGGGTTTATACGGGAAACTACAGATCGGTAAGCCTGACATCAGTACCGGGAAAAATGGTAGAAACCATCATAAAGAACAAAATTTCTCAACATGTAGATAGTCATGGTTTAATGGGAGACAGCCAGCATGGCTTTAGACAAGTAAGATCTTGGCTTACAAATCTGTTATGTTTTTTTTTTTTGAAGGTGTGAATAAACAGGAAGATAAAGGTGAGTCGTTTGATATAGTGTATCTGGACTTTCAGAAAGCCTTTGACAAGGTCCCTCATCAGAGACTTTTGGCAAAACTAAAAGGTCATTGGATAGGAGGCAGTGTACTATTGTGGATCAGGAACTGGTTAAAAGATAGAAAGCAGAGAATGGGGCTAAATGGCCAATTTTCCCAATGGAAAAAGGTGAATAGTGGAATACTGCAGGGACCTGTGCTGGGTCATAAATAACCTCACTCGTTATTCCCTTTTCTATGGTCATCAAATTTGCAGATGACACAAAACTGTTTAAAGTTGTTAAAACCCAAGAGTATTTTGGAAAATTGCAAGAGGATCTTGATATATATTCGAAGACTGGGCCTGCAAATGGCAGATGAAATCTAATGTGGACAAGTGCAAAATTATGCACCTAGGAAAGAACAACCCAAACTATGGATACATGATGCAAGGTTCCACATTGGGAACCACCACCCAGGAAAAAGATTTGGGTGTCATCGTGGATAACATGTTAAAAAAACATCCGCCCAGTGTGCAGCGGCGGCCAAGACAGCAAATAGAATGGTAGGTATCATAAAGAAAGGAATAGAAAATAAAACCAAAGGTATTATAATGCCTCTATATCGCTCCATGGTGCGCCCGCACCTTGAATATTGTGTGCAATTCTGGTCACCGTATCTTAAAAAGGATATAGTGTTATTAGAAAAGGTACAGAGAAAAGCCACCAAAATGGTAAAGGGGATGAAAGGATACTCCCATGAAGAGAGGCTAAAAAGGTTAGGGCTCTTCAACCTGGAAAAGAGACGGTTGAGGGGAGATATGATAGAGGTCTATGAATTAATGAATGGAGTGGAACGGGTAAGCGTAGATCGATTGTTTACATCATCAGAATATAAAAAGACTAAGGGACATGTAATGAAGCTACAGGGTAACCTATTTAAGACTAATAAGAGAAAATATATTTTCACTCAACGTGTAATCAAACTCTGGATTTTGTTACCGGAGAATGTAGTAAAAGCTGTTAGTGTAGCTGGGTTTAAAAAAGGTTTGGACAAGTTCCTGGAGGAAAGGTCCATAAACCATTATTAAAAGGGACCCAGGATATCAATGCTTGACCCAATACAAGCATTCTGGAACCTGCGTCTTTTGGGGAAACTGCTAATCTCCAGGAACAAGCATGGGTACCGATGGAGCCTACGCGGGAACGCTCCCCAGGGTCCAGTAAGAAAGCTTTTGGGAGCATCCCATGGCGCCTGCACGCTGCCTTCCCGCCTTTCCCAACCGCCTTTCCCAACCGCCTCTCTCTAGTTCTTCTTTTCCGCGGAGCCAGCAGGTCGTGTTCCTGTCACCGCAGAAGAATTCTTTATTTTTTTCTTTATTTTTCTGTGTCGCGTCTGCCTTCTTCGACGTCAGACTGGTACCGCCGGTCTTTTCTTTTCTTTCTTATGCAAAAAACAAAACAAAACACTTTTCTTTCTTCAACTGTGCATTTGCGGTTTGGGCCTTAGGCCTGAACATTTTTCTCCTCATGGAGAAGCCCGCTTCCGGGTTTAAAAAGTGCACGAAGTGTGGCGGTACTATTTCTGTCACAGACACCCATAATTGGTGTCTAAAATGTTTGGGTCCTGACCATTCCATCACGGATTGTGTGTCCTGTACCATGATGTCTAAAAGAGGTCGGCAGAACCGAGCAGCCAAGCTCAGTACCCTGTTTCCCTCTGATGCAGCCTCGGTGGCATCAACGTCTTCCAGGGCTGCTTCTTCCTCCCATGGATCTCAGGTAACCAAGCATAAATCTAGCCGGTCCTCAAAGGGCAAATCTCCCTCTAAGTATCGAGATGCCTCCGGGCTTGTCCTCGAGGAATCCGCACCGGCAAAATTACCCCGGCGGGAAGTTCCGTCTTCCAAAGCATTATCTATGGGGTCACAGGTTGACATCGATGGCTCCGCCTCGACCGATCACCTGTTGCCGTGTTCTGGGATACCGGTGGCCTCCACCGGTACCAACATCCAGACTCTGGTGTCGTCGATGGATCAGAAGATTCTGTCCATGCAGCGCACCCTAACGGCGTTTATGCAGGCTTCGATGCCTTTGGTACTGCAACGGTACCCTGTCCTATGATGCCCATTGGTACCGAACCGGTACCGCTTACTCCCTATGTCGATCCCACTCGGTACGCGTATTGGGCTTTACAGGAGCATCCAGACAGGCGATACTTCGATTCCTCCGAAGACTCTGATGAGTTGGAGGCTTCTGTCGAGGCACCGGTACTTCTTCCTCAGGAGTCTGATTCTCCAAAACGAAGAATGTCTCCTCCAGAAGACTTGTCTTTTCAAGACTTCATTAGGGAAGTGGCTAGGGGCCTCTCCATTACAGTGGCCCCTGAGTCAGAGCCTAGAGCCAAGCAATTATATATTTTGCAATACCCTAAGGCTCCTAAAGAAGCAGCCACCTTCCCTATTCATGAGATTCTTTATGATCTCATATTGAGCATGTGGGAGACTCCTCTCACCACCTCTCCTCATTCTCGTAGGTTAGACACCATGTACCGTGTCCCTCCTTGTCCTGGCTTTCATAAGTCTCAGCTTCCTCACCACTCTATTGTGGTAGAGTCTGCCATGAGGAAAATAAAGAGTGCAAAGTGACACTCATCTAAACCTCCAGGATGTGAATGCAGAACCCTTGATGCTCTTGGCAGAAGGGTTTTCCAAGCTAATATGCTTGCTGCCAGAATCAACTCCTATAGTCTCTATATGGGGATGTTTCTAAAAGAAGTCACAGATCATCTGCAGACTTTAGCCCTTTTATTTCAGAAGATAAAAGGCAGGAATTTCTCACTTGGCTTAAACATGCCCAAGATGTTTCCAAATTTTTCAACCGTGCAGCCTTTGACTCTTTTGAGTGTTGAAGTAGAGCCTCGGCTATTGCCATCGGTGCATGCAGAATTGCTTGGTTACAAGCATCTGATTTGGAACTCTGGGTCCAAGATGAATTGGGAAATCTTCCTTGTACAGGTGAAAACCTTTTTGGCAGGGATTGGAAAGCAAAGGCCACTCAGATGGATGCTGAGAACTCTGCTTTGGATCGACTTTCAAAGTCTACCTCTGTTCCTGCTAAGAAAAGATTGTTCAAAAAGACACCTTTTTCTAAAAAGGGAAGATACTATCCTGCTTATTGTCAGCAGGCATCTTCTGCAGGTTGTTTTGCTGCAAAGCATCAGCAACCACCTAAACAGGCCAAGTCAAAGGCTGCCAGGCCTCCCACGGCCCAGCAGCCTCAGCCTCCTCAAGGCCTTTGACTTGCAACCAGAGAACTTAGCCTTTCTGGCTCTGGAAGAACCAGAGCCCCTCACCATTCCAGGAAGGTTAGCTTACTTTGCTCCCAGATGGGAGCAAATCACAGCAGAGCAATGGACCCTCTCCATTATAAAGGAAGGGTACAAGCTTCATTTCTTAAACCTTCCTCCCCACACCATGGTGAAACAGTTCAATTCTCCAACATCTCTCCTCAACTTTCTGGGTCAGGAGATTGCTACCCTTCTTGCCCAAGGGACAATAGAAGAAGTACCCCTTCTTCAACAGGACTCAGGGTTCTACTCCCCTTATTTTCTTATTCCAAAGAAAACAGGGGGCTACAGACCCATTTTAGATCTCAGAGAATTGAACAAGTTTCTATTCAAAGAGAAATTCAAGATGATTTCTCTCGGTACTCTGCCATACCTTCAGAGTCAGGATTGGCTTTATTCTCTAGATCTCAAGGATGCGTACACCCATGTCCTCATCCATCCAACACACAGAAGGTTCCTTTGGTTCCTTTTTCAAGGAAAGCACTACCAATACAGGGTGCTTCCTTTCGGTCTGGCCTCTGCACCAAGGGTGTTCACAAAATGCATGGCAATAGTAGCTGCATTTCTGCGCACTCTAGGAATATTCGTTTTCCCATATCTGGACGACTGGCTCATTCGAGCTCGATCCCAGTCAGAGGCCCAGATTTGTCTAACCTGCACAATGCGTATCCTTCAGTATTTGGGACTGGTAATAAACATCCCAAAATCCCATCTCACCCCTACTCAGTCCCTGGAGTTTATAGGGGCCTTACTGGATACCACATCTGCAAGGGCCTATCTTCCTCAGGCCCGTTGCCTACACTTGGTGCAGTTAGCCTCCCAGATACAGTTAAAGTCCCATTTAACTGCTCGAGAGATGTTACAACTATTAGGCCACATGGCATCCACCGTGCATGTGGTTCCATATGCTCGCCTTCACATGAGGGCAGCTCAATGGACTTTGTCCACCCAATGGACTCAGGCATCAGGTTGCCTGTCAGACAACATAGCAAACTCCAGTCGCCTATTTTGGTCTCTCCAATGGTGGAAGTCCCCTCCAAATCTGTTGCTGGGGTCCCCTTTTCAGCAGTCGCTACCCCAAGCAACTCTGACAACAGATGCTTCTCCAATGGGTTGGGGAGCTCATCTGCAGGATCTCTCCACCCAGGGCATCTGGTCTCCACAGGAGACTTCTCTGCATATCAATCTCTTGGAACTCAGAGCAATATTCTTAGCTCTCAGAGTATTCCATTTCCTGCTCAGCTACAGGACAGTCCTCATCCATACGGACAACCAAGTAGCCATGCTCTCTGTAAACAAGCAGGGCGGGACTGGCTCTCTGTCGCTTTGCAATGAAGCTTTGCGACTGTGGGCCTTCGCCAGAGAGCATCACATCCATCTTCTGGCAGTATATCTTCCAGGCATTCAAAACTCTTGGGCGGACAGACTCAGTCGAGTTCTGCTCCCACACGAGTGGTCCCTCCACATGGACCAGGTAACCAGGATTTTTCGAATTTGGGGAACCCCGGACATAGACCTCTTTGCAAGTCTGTGGAATGCCAAACTTCCCCGGTTCTGTTCCAGAATTCTGTGTCAGGGAGTTCAGGCCAAGGATGCCTTCCTCCTTCACTGGGGTCAAGACTTCCTTGATGCCTTTCCACCAATTCCTCTAATTCCCAAAACACTATTCAAGCTTCAGAGAGATCGAGGGACCATGATCCTCATAGCTCCACATTGGCCACGCCAAGTGTGGTACCCTCTACTTCTGCATCTCTCTCAAGCTCCTTCCCTGGACTTGGGCTCTGCACCAGACCTTCTGTCCCAGGAAGGGGGAACATTGTGGCACCCAAACCCCCAGTCGCTCCATCTCAGGGCTTGGTTGCTGAGGGCCTAGACCTTCAAGATTTTCATCTCTCTCAGCAAGTCAGAGATGTTATTCATGCCTCTAGAAAGCCTTCTACTAGGCGTTCCTATGCTTTCAAATGGAAAAGATTTACCATTTGGTGTTCAGAGAAGGGTCTAAACCCTCTTGCAATACCTCTGAATTCTCTATTAGAGTATCTCCTGCATCTATCCCATGCAGGCATGAAAACGAATTCAGTAAGAGTCCATTTGAGTGCTATTGCAGCGTCCCTCAAGCCTCTCAATGGACAACCTATTTCCTCTCACCCTTTTATAGCAAGATTCATGAGAGGCCTTCTTTTAACTAAACCTCCCATTAGACCACCTCCAGTGGCATGGGACTTAAACCTGGTTCTTGGCCAGCTTATGAAGCCACCCTTTGAACCTTTAGCCACCACCTCCTTGAAATTTCTTTCTTGGAAAGTTGTTTTTCTCATTGCAGTCACATCAGCATGCCGCATCAGTGAGTTGCAAGCTTTGGTGGCTAATCCACCTTATACAAGGTTCCATCATGATAAGGTAGTCCTCAGGACCAATCCACACTTTATGCCTAAAGTGGTCTCGCCTTTTCATCTGAACCAGGAGGTATATCTACCTGTCTTTTTTCCAGGACCTCATGCATCAAATGCAGAGAGGAATCTTCATACCTTGGATTGTAAGAGAGCTCTCGCTTTCTACTTACAAAGAACACAGCAACATAGAAAGTCTTCTCAACTCTTTGTTGCTTTTGATCCTTCTCATTTAGGACTTCCAGTCTCTAAGAAAACACTGTCCAACTGGATTGCTCAGTGTATTTCTTTCGCCTACCAGAATAGGAACATTTCTCTGGAGGGCCATGTCACAGCTCACAATGTGAGAGCCATGGCAGCCTCAATGGCTCATCTAAACTCTGTGTCCATCGACCAAATCTGTCGAGCGGCCACCTGGGCCTCGGTTCATACCTTCACAGCCCATTACTGTTTGGACAAGGACTCCCGCCGGGATGCCTCGTTTGGTCAGGCTGTCCTCACACACCTGTTCCATTCCTAATCAACTCCTACCCACCTACCCTGGTCGGATGCCAGAGATCCATGGGGGGAAGTGGAGCCCTCTGCAAGGGCACACAACCATGGGGTCTCTCCCTGGCATCTGCAGCTAGGGAGTCCCCATATGTGAAGACTCATTCCTGCTTGTTCTTGGAGATAGCACAGTTACTTACCTGTAACAGGTGATCTCTGGGAACAGCAGGAATAAGTCTTCACAACCCACCCACCTCCCCTAGGAGTTGTATCTCTCTATCTATCTTTCCTTTCTTCTCTCTCTCTTTGTCTCGGCTTTAAAACTCGAACTGGAGAGAGGCGGTTGGGAAAGGCGGGAAGGCAGCACACAGGCGCTCCCAAAAGCTTGCTTACTGGACGCTGGGGAGCATTCCTGCGCAGGCTCTGTCGGTACCGACGATACCCATATGTGAAGACTTATTCCTGCTGTTCCCAGAGATCACCTGTTACAGGTAAGTAACTGTGCTGTACTTGTGACCTGAATTGGCCACTGTTGGAAACAGGATACTGGGCTTGATGGACTTTGGTCTGACCCAGTATGGCATATCTTATGTTCTTATTTTCTTAACTCTGTGTCAGTCATGGAAACTGACATGACAGTCAAGAGGCAATAGAGCTCCCAAACCTGTAAGAGGTTTTCGGGGGTGGGTCCAGGACTGGTTTAGTAGAATTCAAAGAAAGAAAGAAAGAAATTAATTAATTCAAATATGTAAGATTTTTCTTTCCTTATCATCCTGCTAGACTGAGACATACCCAAACAGTCAGAACACAGGTGGGAAGAAGATGACGCTGTGCCCTGCCAAAGGCAGCATCCACAGTGCTTCACAAAGGTTAACCACTTTACAGATACCTTATGGAGATATCGAGGTAGACGCCACTCAAGAAAAGGCCTGTGCCCTAGTGAAGCAAGCTCTGACTACCCATGGTACATTTTTCCAGCCAAAAAGAATGCTGAACTATAGCCTCCTAAATCCACCATGCAGTAGAGGACTTGGTCACCTCCTGTCCCTTCTTCAGATCACTGAAGAGGTCAAAGAATGATCTGAGCCACTGAGAGGATTAGTAACCTCCAACATCTTCCTCATGCCTTCCAGATACAAAGAGGCGTCTGTCTGAAGATCCTCCTCAGAGGAGGATGGGAGGCAATGATTTGGTTAAGATAAAAAGGAGTCGGCATCTTTTGGGATGGATGGCACAGCCCACAAGGAAATATAGGTAGTTGAGATGACCAAAAAGATTTCCTGCAGGACAAGGTCTACAGCGCTGACACCCGCATGGCAGACACAGTAATTGCCAAAAACCATCTTGAGGGTCAGACATTGAGAGACGCAGTATGAATGGGCTCAATAGGGCATCCTTTCAGTGCCTTCAACACCAGAGAGAAAATCTACTGAGGGACCATTGGATGCACTGGCGGACAGATCTGGTTCAGTCTCTCAAGGAAACAGGAAACTTCCAGGTGCACAACAAAGGAAATCCTTTGAACACCCAAATTATAGCCTACCAGTGATGCTGCCTGAACCTTAAAAGAGTTCAAGGTTAACCAGTGATCAAGGCTGGGTTGTAAAGGATGAAGCAGCCACTATGTCCAGTACCACCTCAGAGTAACCTTCTTCTTCTTATTATTATTATTACTACTACTACCATCACTTATTTGTATAGTGCTACAAGGTATATGCAGAACTATACATTTACCCATGAGAGATGGGTCCCTTTTCAACACAGCTTACAATCTGCAAGACAAATGCAACAAACAATTTAATACACACAGTAGCTGGGTATATTGCAATGATAGGATAGATCAAATTGGTACAGGGGTTGCACTCTGTGTTAGAGAGGGCATTGAGTCACACAGAAAACAAAATACACTGTAGAATCTCAGTGGATAGAATTTCAATGTAAAAAGGGGAAGGTGATGGCAGTGGGGGGTGTACTACTGGCTAGAATGAACAGATGGGTGATGAAATGCTAAAAGACATTTCCTATGGGCCTGGTTCTGACATGCAAAGAGCAGGGATGGGTGTCCTGTTTTGACGTCCAGCTCTGCTATTTGCCGGTACCGAATACTGCTTCATATGCTCCACGCATGCACAGAGCCACTGTGCGGAGAGTGCTGGATGGGGGCTGAATGTGGCAGTCTGTGGCAGTCTGTGGCAACTGGACATACAGGGCCAATTCAGGTGGCAGGGGAGATGTAGGGTTTATACCGCCTCATAAGCCCCAGGTGCGGCCCCACCAGACAGCCAGTGGAGAGAGGCAGGTGAGTCTGCCTTCATGGACCAGCAGCAGGTGTTGCTGTCCGGTACAACCAGTTCCTCCGCCCAGACCACCGGGCCCTCGTCATAGAAGACGTCCCCAGAGGCCGAGCCAATCCGAGCCATGTATTAGGTCATCCGGAGCCCTGGTTTCCAGAAGGCACAGCTGCTGCATATATCCATGGTGGTGGAGTTGGCCATGTGTTGTCTGAAGAGCCAGAAGATTCACTCCTCGGTACCCCTGGATAGGGAGGCCTGCACCTTGGATGCCCTCGGCAGAAAGTGCTACCAGGGCTCGATGCTCCTTGGCTGGATCCAGGCCTACCAGTTGTACGTGGACATCTACCTGATAGACCTGGCGAAGAAGCTCGTCAGGTTCTTGGCTGATCTCTCCGAAGAACCCCTGCAGCGGTTCAAGAACCTGGCAAAAGCTGCCCGTGACTGCTCCAACGGCTTAGAGTCAGCAGCTAGAGTAGCTGCGGCAGGCATCTGTGCCTGATGCCAGGCTTGGCTATAGTCTTCCGACTTCGAGCAATGGGTTCAAGACAAACTGGTTGATGTCCCATGCCAAGGGGAGAACCTCTTTGGCAAACCCATGACGGCAAAGGCTGCCGAGTTGGAGACAGAGTTTGTAACGAGGGCCAGGCTCTCCAAAAAGATTGCTGGACCTCCCCAACGGAAGAGCTTGGGCAAAAAGTCCTTTTACCTGAGGAAGGGGGCTGCTTACAAAAGCTACCCACAATTTCAGGCCTGCCCAGCTCCCCAGAGTGTCAGCAGGCCAAGAGATGTGGGCAAAGCCCTCGTAAACAGAAGGCTCCCAAGCCCCAGGAGTTGGCTCTGGCCCAGCCTGGGGGGAGTTTTTGACTCCTTGGGCATAGTTTCTCTGCCCCAAGGAGAACAGCAGCCCACAGGGGGACGTCTGATCCACTATACCCACTGGTGGCCAGACATCACCCTCGATGCCTAGGCACTTCAGATGGTCAGGGAGGGCTATCTCCTCCACCTGCTGTAGACACCTTCCTTTTTTTCCGGGAGATGCCACAAAATCTCCCCTTCTCCAGGACCTTCTACTGCAGGAACTTGCAGGCCTTCTCGAGGACAAAGCGGTGGAACCAGTATCCCAACATCTCAGGGGAAAGGGGTTCTACTCCAGGTATTTCCTCGTGTCAAAAAGAACAGGGGGCCTAAGACCCATCTTGGACCTGCGCAACCTGAACAAGTTCCTGGTGAGGGAGAAGTTCAAGATGCTCTCTTATGGAACACTGTTGCCTTACCTCCAGCAGGGAGATTGGCTATGTTCCTTGGATCTGCAGGATGCTTATGTCCATATCCTCATTCACGCCAACCACAGGCAATATCTTTGCTTCATGGTGGGGGGAGGCCACTACCAGTACAGGGTACTACCTTTCTGCTTGGCTTCTGCCCCCAGGGTCTTCACCAAATGCCTGGCAGTAATGGCTGCCTACCTCCTTCTCCAAGGGATATTTTGTCTTCCCCTATCTGGACAACTGGCATATAAAAGGAGGCATGGCTGCCGAGGTGCAGCAAGACACAGCACGCACCATCCATGTCTTGCAATGTCTGGGGCTCATGATGAACTACCCTAAGTCCCACCTCCTCACGATCAATGTCTGGAGTTCATAGGGGCAAGGCTGGACACCATTCAGGCAAGGGCCTTCCTCCCCCTGGATCGAGCCGACAGTCTCAGGAAATTGGCTGCAGATGTACAACATTGTCCCTCAGTGTCAGCTCAGCTTCTGTTATGCCTGCTTGGCCACATGCACCAATCTACCCAATTCCAACATATGTTGAACCCTAAACATATTCTTTTTTGTCGGAGTCAGTCGTCAAAGTGAGTGGAAATTAACCACACACCACCGCGACATCTCCTTTTTATTAAATATGAATAAAACTTCACACTTAGCTCAAATGATGATCTCCGAAAGATAATATGCCAGAATATCAAAAGCGACGTGCCACACGTTTCGGGTTGTCTTCAGAAACCATTCAACCCTGCTTCAGGCCATCTAAAACGGGCAAATCCTTGATCAAAGTCCTAGAGCTTATACTTAAATGAACCAGTAAGGGCTCATATAGCTGCTGCTCACTCGGCGTCTGATGCCACTTACACCAGGTGACTTCAAGCTGTCAATCACGATGAACTATAGAGCATTGCAACTGCTAAGGGGGAACCCACTTCAGGAGAACACCCTGTGAGTAAGCAATGAATTGAAAATCACTATAAAAATGAAGATAAATGATGATACACTGGCCAATCTGTTATAAAATGGTATGCCAATCAATTTGCATATTGAGGCCATTATGATTTGCCAGTTTTAGATGGCCTGAAGCAGGGTTGAATGGTTTCTGAAGACAACCCGAAACGTGTGGCACGTCGCTTTTGATATTTTGGCATATTATCTTTCGGAGATCATCATTGAAGTTTATTCATATTTAATAAAAAGGAGATGTCGCGGTGGTGTGTGGTTAATTTCCACTCACTTTGACGACTGACTCCGACAAAAAAGAATAGGTTTAGGGTTCAACATATGTTGGAATTGGATAGATTGGTGTATTAAGTTGATTTCAACAGGTTTTGTGGCTTTTATACTTGGCCACATGGCCTCCACAGTCCATATCACCCCGGACGCCCATCTCACATGATGGTCTCCCAGGGGTGTCTTCGGGATCAGTGGCCACAAGCAACTGGCCGCTTCCAGGACAGAATCTGTGTCCCACCAGTTGGCAAAATCTCTGACTTGGTGGCAAAACCCACAACACCTTTCATAAGGAAAGGAATAGAAAATAAAACCAAAGATATTATAATGCCTCTATATTGATCCTTGGTGCGACTGCACCTTGAATATTGTGTGCAATTCTGATTGCCGTATCTTAAAAAGGATATAGTGTTATTAGAAAAGGTACAGAGAAGAGCCACCAAAATGGTAAAGGGGATGGAAGGATACTTCTATGAAGAGAGGCTAAAAAGGTTAGGGCTCTTCAACCTGGAAAAGAGACGGTTAAGGGGAGATATGATAGAGGTCTATAAATTAATGAATGGGGATGCCCTTCCAAACTCCAAGTCCCCAAAGGGTCATCACAATGGACATATCCCTGCTGGGATGGGGAGCCCACTGCAAGGAACTTCACACTCAGGGCAGCTGGTCACAAGCTGAGGGCAACCAGCAAATCAACTTCCTGGAGCTTTGGGCAATATATCTAGCCCTCCGAGCATTTTGCCATTGTCTGAGGCACCAGTCGGTTATGATCCAAATGGACAATCAAGTGGCGATGTTCTTCATGAACAAGCAGGGGGGCAAGGGGTCTTGCACCCTCTACAGCAAAGCAATGACACTCTGCTCCTACGCAGTTCATCAGGGAATACTCCTACGGACTGTATACCTTCTAGGCCAGGGCAAAACCCCGGCGTACAAACTGAGCAGGGTCCTCCAACCACATGAATGGCAGCTAGACCCCATAGTGGCCGCCTGGCTTTTCCAATTCTGGCGGACCCCACGGGTGGACTTTTACACCACTCCAGACAAGCACCAGTTACCTCATTTCTGCTCTCATCAGCCCCACCCGTACTGGGTAGCAGCAGAGGTGTTCCTAATTTGGTGGATGGAAAGCCTCATGTATGCCTTCCCACTCACACCATCGATTGCCAACACCCTCTTCAAGGCTCTTCGCGATAAAGCGTCACTGATCCTGGTAACTCCACAGTGGCCCAAGAAGCCATGGTTCCTGCTGCTCCTCAGACTGTCAGTGGAGACACCTATTCCCTTGGGGAGTTCCCTGAGGCTCTTTGTCTCAGGAGGAGGGCTCTCTCCTGCACCCCAACCTGGGGTCCCTATCACTGACAGCATGGCTGCTAAAAGGGTAACCTTAGTCTTTTCCATCTCTCAGGAGAAATGGAGGAGATCCTGCTGGCCTTCTGTAAGACTTCCATCTGGAGGGCTTACACCTTCAGTGGTGCAGATTCTCAGTGTGGTGTGCAGAGCAGCGGCTAAACCCATTCTCCTGCCAGGTTCAGATGGTGCTGCAATACCACCTTCATCTCTCACATTTCGGACTCAAGTTGAACTCTGTCAGGGTACACATCAATGCCCTAGTGGTACACTACCACCCTATCAAGGGCATGTCCCTCTTTGTCCAGCCTTTGGTGACCCACTTCCTGAGGGGACTTCTTCTGTCCAAACCTCCATCCACCCTCTGGCGACAGAGTGGGACCTCAACGTAGTGTTGGCGCAACTCACTCACCCACCATTTGAGCCCTGGCTGCTTGCCATCTGAGGTGCCTCTCATGGAAGGTCATGTTCCTGGTGGCGCTGATATCCGCTTGCAGGGTCAGCGAGCTCCAAGTCCTAGTGGCAGAGGCACCATATGCCATATTCTACAAGAACCGGGTTATGCTACGTACGCACCCCAAATTCCTTCCGAAGGTGGTAACGTCCTTTCACCTCAACCAGGAGGTGGTGCTACCAACTTTTCCCCCAAGGCTTCACTCCAGCAGGGTGGAGACTGTCCTTCACACCTTGGACTGTAAGAGGGCCCTGTCCTTCCACATTCAATGTACACAGGGCCAACGCAAAGCTCAGCTTTTTGTTTCCTACAACCCTGGTCGACTTGGGGAAGTGGTAACCAAGCAAACACTGTCCACCTGGGTGGCGGACTGCAATACCCTTGCCTACGAGCAGGCTGGGCTCACGCTGCATGGGCCAGGTCATGGCACACAGTATCAGGGCCATGGCGACCTCTGTGACAAACCTGCGCTCCGTCCCGATGGTAGATATCTGCTGGACCGCTACCTGGTTTTCAGTCCATACTTTCGCAGCTCATTGCTGTCTGGAGAGGGAGTCCCAACAGGACAGTGCCTTCAGCCAGGCTGTGCTCCATAAGCTTTTCAGAGTCTAGGCAGCTCCTACCCTTCGACCCTGCTGTATTCAGGCTACTGGAGCGTTGGTTCCATCGGACACATGGGTCCTATTGCAATCTATTTTTGCGGACTCAATTGTTGCTGCTCACAGCTCCCCTTGGGGCGACCGTGGTTTTCTTTAAGACTTGCGGTAACCTGTGGCTAGGGAGTCCCATATGTGAGGACTGACTTCCTGTTTGTTCCCTGAGAAAGTGTATCAGGTGTTCCACCAACCCTGTCACATTCATATTACCCCTCTTCTAAAGTCACTTCACTGGCTCCCCTTCCCTTTCACATCCAGTTCAAACTTCTCCTTCTAACATATAAATGCATTCACTCTACTGCCCCTCATTATCTTTCCTCTTTCCTCTCTCTTTCCATTTCTCCTCTGGCTTTCTTCTCTCTATGCCCTTTCTTCTGCTGCCAACTCCAGACTTCAGTCTTTTCATCTTGCTGCCCCTTATGCCTGGAATAAACTCCCTGTATCTCTGTCAAATCTATTCCTTTGCTCTCTTTAATTCCATGCTAAAAGCTTATCTCTTTGAAGCCGCTTTTGGATTCTTTGTATCCCTTACTCTCCTTATGTCTCCTTTCCCTATTGAACCCATTGTTTCTCTTATATTGTTCTATCTTGATTAGATTGTAAGCTCCATGTGTTTGTAGAGCACTGCGTGTGCCTTGTAGCGCTTTATAAATGATTGATAGTAGTAGTAGTCACACAGACTATAACACCGTGGTGTGGGTCAGGAGACGGGCCTTTCCACAGTGCTACACCAGTCCGAGCACCTTGCCATCTGCTGGAGGCAGACAAATACTGGCTTCTCTCAGTGCTGCAGTAGCTCAAGTCTGCCTCCACCTGCTGGCAAGGGAACATTGCCCGCTCGTCTGGCCTGATATGGCAGGATGATAAGAAAATGAAATTTATTGCATAATTTAAACAGTATACTTATTATTTAACATTATTTAGGTATAGAACAGTGATTTCCAAACTTGGGGTCGGAACCACAAATGGGGTCACATCAGTGCATGAGGTCACAAAAACATGGCCAGTTTGGATTTCCAAACTGTCTGGATTTTCACTGTGACCTATGCCAAGTAGTGGCAGTCACTAGTCAGCATGTGGCCTGTGAGCCAGTGAACAGTCAAAAGCCCTGCTGAGAAAACTCCCTGTTAGACTGGAAACTCACGCTGAGTACTACACACTGACACAAGGGACCCTGTGCTGACTGCTGCTACTGTTGCAACCACTGTTGCTGCCGCCTTCCTGCTTAGATGAGTGAAGGGAGGGGAAGAGGCTGGAGACCTGCTATTTTGTTTTCATCAGCATCTGGAGTCACGTGATTTTCCAGTTGCTTAAATGGGGTCATGCGGGATAAACGTTTGAGAAGCACTGGTACAGAAACTTTTTTTAAAATAGCATTATGTTCTTTTTTTATCTCTTAAGTAAATACTAGGTAGGGAGCCGAAAGATTATTGTGATCGCCTGTTAAAAATCTAGTTTTAAAAGCTTCAACAACATATTTGCCCAGAGATACCGTCATAGACGAAGAAATGCTTTTAAGGTATGTGTGCTTGAAACGTCTAAGGCTTATAGTAGTTGTCAGCCGGGTGGAAGCGCTATGGCATTCCTGCTCTTGCATCCTTCACATTTCTCATGCCACATGCTCTGTGTGCAAAGATTCTAACTTGTCTTAATTTTGGGGGTTTGATTGAAACTGTCCCCAGGACCAGCAGGTATTGTGGGAGTGATTTTAAAGGGGAGCCATGGAAAGATCCGTGGCTCTTATGTGCAGAAATCCTTGCATGCGTGCATGGGCACGTCCGTGTGTGCTTTGATTGGGCATCGTTTTGTAAGTGTACACTGACATGCCCTCTATAGCATTCTCACGTCAGGGGCGCACAGGAGTGTGGCATGGGCAGAGCATAGCAGCGGCCTTGAAGGACAGGCATAGGCTATAGAATATTATAATGTACGCGCTTCCCTATGCCGATCTCGGTGCCTCAAGCTATCCATGCTCTAGAGCGGACGTAACTGACATACCTAGCATAGGCCGTGCAGCTAAGTTGGTATTTTTATAAAGCAAAGCATCTCACTTTATTAAAATAGGTCACTGCTTGTGCAGGGGGACACGCAGCAGCCATGCGGGGAGTTATAAAATTACCCTCTTTGTGTTTGGAAACGATAGGGAGCAGCCCAGCTGCAACTTTTTGGTATTTCACAAAGTGCGTCCAATAAAGCACATGCAAGTCTGGTTGGTTTTCTACTGCACGAGCCTTAATTTTATTCTGATAGGGAAGCAAGACACTGTGCCACTGAAAAGCTCCATTATCTCATTGGTGAAGAGTAGCAGACTGCATCTGGTTTATTTCTGCTCTTCATTTCCTAGTCTTATATAGTGCCTTATTTCCTCACCAGGGAGAAAACAACAGTTTACGTCATATAAGATGAAACTGATCAGTCTAGCATAGTATGACACGTCCACACGCACAATAACTCTCCTTAATGCTGCCCTACTCAGCTCCACTCTCATTAGGGAAGGGCTGAACATCACACAGCTACAAAATAACACTTCCTTCCAATTCTAATTATAATGCCTTGTAGCCTTCACACCCTTGTAACCCTTGCGCATTTTCACATTCTGCTCTCTTAAAAAAAGCAATTCAAAATGCATTAAAGCAGGATTCCATATCACTGATCTCCACAACATACTTCCCGCTTTCAGTGTGAAAGAACAATTGCAAAAATATTCACAAATTAATTAAGAGTAAGAAATGAAAAAGTCTTGACTGCATAAATCTTCACAGCACTTCGCCTGATACTTGGTAGAAACCCCTTTTGCAGTGACAAAGAGCAGGAGTCATTGAGAATAAGAGTCCACCAGTTTTGCCCAGGAGGATGGAACAGTTTTTGCCCATTATTCTTGGCAGTATAGTCAGGCTGTTTAAAGCTGCTTGGAAATAGTCTATGAACTGCAGTCTTCAATGCTTGCTGCAGATTTTCTATTGGATTTGCGTCTGGGCTTTGGGTCAATTAAGGAATCCCACTTTCTTCATGCTGAGCCACTCCATTGTTGCTTTTGCTTTGTGCTTACGGTCGTTGTCCTGCTGAAAGTTGAATCTTCTTTCTGGTCCCAGGTTTGAGGAGACCAGCAGTGGTAGAACAGCTTTGGCTACTGCAGGTCAGGGGCTACTGCTGCAGGGACCGATAGAGGTAGAAACCCCATCTTTCTACACACTTATGGCCTGGTTCCTAAAAGGTTAAGTTAAGGAAGTTGACGTTCTCATCTCCAGTAATGAGAACATGCTGAAAGAAGGTTTGTCTCCTTGGCATATATCGGAATTTGGGGGATTTTGGACGCTTGGTGCAGAAAGGAGAATGTTTACACAAGGTGGGCTCAAGTCCCAGATATTTTAGGCTTTTGGCAGTCTGGGCTCAAGAGGGGGACCAGCATTTAACTCAATTAAAGTGTGTAATCATAGCATGTTTTATAGGGGGCCTATTGTGGGAATTTCCTTGCTAAGATAAGGGCAGTTTTCTGCAGGTTGCGAAGCATTTTAGGCAGCCTCTGCATAGGGTAGGACATCCATGGCATTTGAATTTGGTACTCTAGGAGAGGTTTCTTTTGAGCCTCTCAAAGCGACATCCTTGGAGGAGATCACAAGAGAGATTGTCTTTCTGGTGCTGGTTATATTTGCTAAGAGGTTCTCAGAGCTCTAGGCACTTGCCTGTAAAGGAGCCATATCTAGTAATGGCTGTGGATTGGCATTGTATGCAAAGTCCTCCTTTCGTCTTGCTAAAGGTAGTTTCTCCCTTTCATATCAACCACTCATATTGCTCATTCCCATGAGGCACAAGGATGAACAGGGTAGCAGAGTAAAACATAGGATAATGGGTAATGAGAGATCCAAGGGCTTGGCTGGAGGAAGAGTGCATTCCCAATGGTCTGGCAGGACTCAAGAAGCAAGCTTTCAGGTAAGGCGTAACTGTACTTTTTCTGTAATCTACATTGTGTCAATATATTTAGTTCCCGCTGTTATTGCAAGTAATATTTATGCCTAGAATAATTTCATTGCGATGTTGAAGTATTAATTGCACTGATTAAAGTACCCTTATAACATCCCTCTGCAATAAAAGGGATGAAGAGAGAGAACAAGTGTGCAAGTTGCTGGGGAATACAGAATGTCTGTCACTAGAACCCACCGTCGAGGAACATGGATGTTAGCTACAACTTTCTATGTTGTTTGGGCAATGCATCATGGGTATTGGTGCAGGATCTCAGAGACCAGCATATATTTTATGGCTTGCATTTGCTTTACAAATTGTTCTATGAGATTGTCCCGCCCATGGCACAGAGAGAGAGAGAATTAAAGAAGCAGTGGTGCCTCGTACTTGAATCAGCATTTTAATACTGTGAGTAGCAGGACAACCCTCTCGGCATTGAGGCAGAACAGTGTAAATTGCGCTTTCAAAGTCATCTCACTGTATGTCTTTAAAAAAAAAAAAAGCCTGGTAAATGCTAAGTGACCCTGGACTGGGGAAGCATGACTGGCTGCCCCTTGGTCCCCCTCTTTCTCCATTATATTGCTTTGTTCTTATACCTTTTGCTCAGCACTTGTCCTGTGTGACATTGCAACTAGGGTGACGGGAGGAGTCAGCAGAGCAAAGGTGCTCTGGTCATCTCCCTGCCTTCAAATTAATGCAGCACATTGCAAAACCTTGTTGGAAAACCGCTGCAGCGTAACTATACAAATGCTGCGTGCAGCAGTAAGGGTTATCTTTCTCTCGTAGCACTGTGACTTTGAGGACATTTGTCTAAAAGCTGCAAAGCAGTGTTTTATCTGCAGAAATAGGCACTTATAAAATTAAGTGTTTGTGCACATAAAGTTACGCTGTACACCCAGAACATGCATAATTTTGCCTAAACTGAGTAGATGCATTCCTAGGAGCAGGGCTGCAAAGGGGTTTACATTTACGGACATACTTTTGATAATGTTTGTAAAACAACCCAGAAAGTTTGCACATTTCACAGGCAGGTGTGAGTTTCAAAATGAAATTCATGAACATACTTTTGTTTTGAAAACACACGAGCACCTGTGCAGGAAAATATATATGCATAAACTCAGTTATAAAATCAGTCCCTAAGTGATTATTCATGTTTTCCTCCCTCCTTTGGGATTAAAAGTAGTGCAAGATTGCACTAATTATTTCCTGCCTTCTCCTTTGCAGGCTATAGTCGGAGGAAAAAAAAATCAACTATACTGGAGCACTTTTTATTTTTTTCTCTCTGAGGTACTAGAACGATGGCATAATTGTGTGTTCCAGCATAGCTTGTAGAGATGATAGTGTTCTGAATTTGATATTAGATAGACACAATTCCAGCGTGTGTGTGAATGAGAAACTGCTGGGAACAATGCCCTTATCTATTTCAGAGGCGCTAAATCAATTTCATAGTGGTTAAAACAGTTTCAGCAGACGTGAAGATGAAAACGGACTGTCTCTCCTGATTTTTCTCTCAGACAGATACTGAAAGTCAGAAGGTCATCAGGTGCCCTTTCTGGGTAGAAGGTAGCTGCTTTGGATACTTGTGTTAGAAGCTGAAATACTGCCATTAGCAATCGCTAAACATAATTTTCTTTTGCAATTTTGCTTAAAACCTTTTTTTTCCTATATGTATTTAAATATTTCGGTCACAGTACTGACTAGTGTCTGAGATATTAATTTCATAAATTACACAGGTCTGCAAAAAAAATGTTTTCGAGAGCTGTTTTGGTTATTCCATGTAATCTTTGTTTTTTGGTGCGCTGAATCCGAAAATGACCTCCATTTTGTCATAGGACATCACGTTTCCTGATAGTTTAGGTAACTATGTTAAATAAGGCAATACCTTAAAATAAATGGAAATAGACTTACAAAATTAAAGTTTTATTACAATATTTTCATGAAAATCCTTTTTTGAACTGAAATGATCTCACCTACACACACTAAACTCAATTCTTCTTCCTTGTGAGGCTCCTCTTGGTGCATTTACGCTTGTGAGTAGCATCTGGAATGTCTCTCTGAAGCATCCAACAGTAGTCTGCCATCATAGTAATGCTCCATTTTCCCTGGTATCTCCTTTCCATCTCTTTAATGTCTTGGTGGAATCGTTCACCTTGTTCCTCACTCACAGCTCCCAAATTTTCAGGAAAGTAGTCAAGGTGGGACTGGAGGAAATGCACTTTCAAACTTATCAGGCAACCTAAAGCTTGAAATGCTTTCAGCATTCATCCGACGATCTTTTTGTAGTGAGGATCTTTGTTATTGCCTAAAAATTTCTGTATGACTTCTTTAAATGCAATCCACCCTTCTTTTTGAGGATCCGTCATGGTATTGACAAACTCTTGATCAACTATAAGCCTTCTAATGTCTGGTTCGACGAACACACCTTCCTTCAATTTTGCCTCTGACAGGCCTGGAAACTTGGTGACCAAGTATTTGAAGCATTCTCCATCTCTTGGAAGTGATTTTATGAATTGCTCATCAATCCCAATTTTATGTGGAGAGGTGGTAGAAGAACTTTATGGGAAGGTACCAAAGTTTCTCGGAGGACATTTTTTTCACTGACTGTTAGCACCCTCGACTGCCAACTCTTCTTGGTCCAGTGATTTTGTCGCTCTCGACTGTTCCATAGACACAGAAAACAAGGATATTTGGTATAACCAGCTTGTTGCCCAAGCAGCATGCACAAGACCTTCAAGTCCCCACACACTTGCCAACCATGGTCTTCATATTTAAGTTTACGAAGAACCAATTCCAGGTTCTCGTAGGTTTCCTTCAAGTGTACAAAATGACCTACAGGTATGGAAGCGTAAAAACCGTTGTGGAGTAAAACTGCTTTGAGACTTCTTTTTGAAGAATCTATAAAAAGACGCAATTGCTCTGAATCATATTGGATTTTAAATTGACCCATCAGACCTTCGACATCGATGCAATAAACCAACTTGTCTTCCTGGGTGAAGTAAGGAACGAACTCCTTTTCATGATGTCTGAACCATGAAGATGACACTCCTGGCAACAATAAATTCCTGCTTTTCAGCCTTGATCCGAGTAACTCAGCGGCATCTTTGGGAAGATTCAAGTCTCTTACCAAATCATTCATCTCCTCCTGAGAAAACAATTTTGGTCTTGTATCATCTTCAAAGTCAGAACTTGATTCGTCATCTGGTTCAGGTATGACTTCACCTTCATCGGAGCTAGGTCGGAGCTAGGTATCTCTTTATACAATACTACAAGATAAATCATAATCCACCATAGCTGCACATAATGCCTACTTTTAATACCTATCCGTAGATTGATTACTGTTACATATGTAAATAGCTGTTTTGCATGTCCCCTAAGTTATCCAAGTTGTATTTCCCTGTTCTATGTAAAAACCAATACTTGTTATTTATGGTTTCTTGTTCCATGTAAACCGCGCTGATACTAAAGAGTGCGGTATATAAGAAAATAAAATAAATAAATAAATAAATATCTGTGCCATGGGGGATGGGACGAATTGCCGAGTGAAGATTGGGGTATGAAATGGAATGCTTCCATTTGGAATTAAACCCTTTCACATCGCATGAACAAAAGTAACAGTCGTCACTATGGTTCTTTTGCTCTCGCTATGCCATAGGAATCCCATAACGGAAAGATTTTTTCTTACCCTTGAACCAGTTTCGGAGGTCCTCAACACACCGTTTGCACACTTTGAGGCGCCCAGACTTTATCTTGATCTCCAATTTTTAGTCCAAAGTATGCAAAGTATACTTTTTTCACAAAGTCTGTAATATTCTGCTGTTGCTTCAACACTGTATATTCACCACAGATGAAACAGAAACTGTCTGGCGAATTAATACACTTTCACGGAGCCATAACATAACGGTTGAAGAATGACGAGCTAACACGAATTGCGATGAAAAAGTGTGAACAGCCTAGAACCAAGAACCTGATGATGATTCGTGCACAAGTGTGGCATGCAGGAGAGAGCAGCTCTCTGTCTGTACACAAGACGTCACAGTGCTGGCCACACACCCCTGCACTGACCGGAGCTGCTATCTGCCCTGTGTCTCCCTCCCACTGGATTCTTCAGGAAAGATTAACCCCTTCTACCATTAGAAGCACGGACTTAAAACTTGCTTAGCTTATGTATATATTTCTGACCATCAGATTTACAGTGCTATATATTTTTTTTACATAACTCGGACAACCCCTTTAAGGTTTTTTTGGCATTTTATATCTTAAATGCACTTATATGAATTAATTAATAGTAATTTGAATTAATTAATAGTAATTTGAAAATATTTGATAAATTTGAAGACAATTTTGTATGTTGTGGCAAATCATGACGTCTAGGAGTTTTTTCAATATTTTATTTGTTTTCAGCACACCAAAATACATGGAAATTAGATGAAAATAATCAAACAGCTTTTTAGTGGCAGACCTGTGTTATTTCTTTGATCTCATGCTGTCATGTTGGCCTAGTTCTGAAAACGTTGCTATTTTTTGTTGTGATGTGGTGGTGGTATGATTTTACAATTTTGCAATAAGAAGGGGGTATCTTTCATTATAGCCCTGCCCTGCTGCTCTATGAGTGCCCTTCCCTAAGACTGTAGGTCAATTGTTTGTGCTGTATTAGTATGCTATCCGGTATGGGGTGGTTCTAAGTAAGGATCAGCACCCAGGCACCCTCACTTATCTCACTTAGCCATGCCCTGTAACGTAACAGGCCATGAGTTTTCCAAAATTGTGGCCAGTTCTACCGTTCTCAGCTTTGCTCTTATGGCCCACAAATAAGTCAGATTTTTTTTTCTTAGGAATTCAATTGTTAACTCCCAGGTTCCTTGATCAAAGCTAAATTACTGGTCATATGGATAAATATTGCTTAATAGGGAGGAGCCAGCATGGATTTAGCAAAGGGAGGTTGCCTTTTACTGATCGATTTAGAATTCTTCAAGGGCATAAGACCTGACGTTTATTTCTCTATAACAACAAAATCCGTCCATTCCTTTCTGAACACACTATTAAGACCCTTATCTTCTCCTTAATCATCTCCCATCTTGACTATTGTAACCTACTCCTTGCTGGTCTCCCTTTGAATCATCTCTCTCCCCTTCAATCTGTTCAGTGCTCTGCTGCGCGGCTAATCTTCTGCCAGCCTCGTCATGCTCATATTACCCCCCTTCTCAAGTTACTTCATTGGCTTCCTTTCTGTTTCTGCATCCAGTTCAAACTTCTCCTGCTGATCTTTAAGTGTGCAGCTCCTCACTACCTTTCCTCTGTTATCTCTCCCTACACCCATCCCCGAAAAGTCCGCTCTTCTGGCAAATTGCTTCTATCTGTGCCCTTCTCTTCTATTGCTAATTCCAGACTTCGCTCCTTTCACCTTGCTGCTCCTTATGCCTGGAACAAATTACCTGAGTCTGTACGTGAGGCGCCTTCACTGGCCCTTTTCAAATCCAGGCTGAAAACTCACCTCTTCGCTGCCGCTTTCGGATCTTGACTCACCTGATCTCCTTTGGTTTTCTCACCATTCCCCTTATATGTATCCCATGTCTACAGCTACTGTGTTGTCTGTCTTGACTAGATTGTAAGCTCTGATGAGCTCTTACATGTCGCTATACAAATGCTCAGTAGTAGTAAATAAATCAGTTTGCTCTTGTCCACAAGCTTACATGGAGTATCTCTTGCTTTTCAGAAAGCACATGAACATAAAGGAAGATATATTCAAAATGTGTTAGCCAGTCAGCCAACGCGGTCAGTGTAATATTCAACGGCACTAATGTGGTTAGTGCTGCCAAATATCCTCTCCTAAGTGGGCTAAAGGCCCCAACACTAACCAGTTAGCATTGGGGGATTCCAGGGCCTGAGCTGGGTTGGCCAGCTTAGTTAGCCGGTCAGCAGTGATATTGAGCCGCTAACCAGCTAACTAAAGTGCCTAGAAAAAGACTGACCTTTTAGGCATTTTGACTATTTGAGCAGGGAATTAATATCACTACTATAATGCTATCCAGGCAAACCTGATTTGCCAGATATTGATGAGCACTGAATATCCAGTCATAAATTAAAGCATTGACAGCCAGCTGCTTTACCAGCTCTGGTGGCCATCACCATCACTAAATATACCCCCCAAAAAGACTCCTGAGGAAATTTAGAAAGTCATGGGATAGAAGGTAGCTTCCGATTGTGGACTGAGAGACAAAAAGGGGTGAAATTAACACAGATTTGAAAGTTGTGAGCGGTAGTACCAATCATCAAGGCTTCAACTATAACTACTTTCCATTTGTAAAAAGTCAGGAACGAGGTGACACACAAATAGAAATATAAAGGAACTTTGTTGTGGTACATGTGGAACTCTATTGTCGTACCCTGCATGGCCGTATTTCAACGTGTGCCTTCATCAGAAGTTCAGACCTCAAAATACAAATACAATACATACAAGAAAGTAAACAAAACATAGAAATAACAATCATAAAATGAAATACAGTAATTAAAATATAGATTAAAAATAATGATAACTCCAAAAAGAAGAAGGCATAAAACCACATAAAGGAGGTTATAAAAACAATTTAAATATATACATTGAAATAAAAATGAAAAAGGAAGGGAGTACAAATACGTTATAAACTTAGTAATGTCATAATGTTACTACCAGATCCAACTTAACTTCATAATAGATTTCAATAATGTAGTATATATGATCATTGACAATATTAGAAAAGAAACAAAGAATAAAAGTAATAATAAGTTGAAACCTACATGTATAAGGCAAATTGCATCTGCATAGTAAAAATAAAAATTAAAACCACGTGTGATGAAATGAAATACCAATATTAAACTCACTTAAGGGGAAAAGAACAGTATACGACTGCAGCAATCATAGAGAGGGAGTCCACTTACAATACCATCACAATTGTGATCCCACCATGTGGACACTCCCAAGGTAACTAGGAAAGGATTAAGACCATCATAACACATTATATAAACAGCGTCAAGGAAAATGTGGCACTCAAACCTATGCTATAATAATTTTATAATGTAATGTTAATGAGCCCTTAGCTTAGGGCAACAATTCACTCCAATTCTTACTGTTAGGACAACCCTTTTTGTTAAAACGTATGAGTTAGCTTCTACGTTATAAACCATAAAATTCTTATACTTAGCCTTAAAAGAAGCAAAGTCGCACATGAGCAGTAATGGATTCTAAGAGTAATTCAAAACCGAGTAGAAAAGAACTCTAGCTCAGATAGTGGGCATCGGAGTACAGATGATCCCAAAGAAGTGTAAAAAGAAAGTATATAGATTGCCTTTGTAATGTTCATAATAGAAGAGATAGCTACAAACCTCCATATGCTATTTACTGATTCATGTATATGTTTAACAGTAGGGTGTTTTAAATTACTAATGCACACCATGAATGACTGCAGGCACCTTATGAAATGGGAAACCAAAAAAAACACAACTGATTCTGTACATGAGAAACCTCCTAAATTATAAGCACCATATCCAGATATGTAACAGCAGCTTAGCCAGCCGCACTTAAGTGACAGAGGGTCATAAAAATAGTGGAAGAGAACAAGAAAACGTTCTACAGTCTAAACGGAGCTTGCAAATGTGCAAAAGAGTGAAACGTGTTCAATAGATCAACGAGAAAAAATAAATATCAATTACCTAATCCAACTCAGATGCTGAATGCACGATCCACAATCAAGAGGGCTATCTCCTTGAACTGTCGTCATTTTAAATGCTGTTGCTCGCCAAAACTCAAGATTGAATAGTTACCATGGAAGCACTCATATCCATATACACGTGACAGAGGCAGATTTCTTATATGTAGTGTGTGACCCCACTGTTTTTGCCCTCGTTATGAATGATCCTTGTGTAAAGAGGAGAGCAAAGTTGCCAGATTCTAAAAATGGAAAAACATTTAAAAACTAAGGGGTATGTTTACTAATCAGTGGTAGCAGCTTCTGTGCGATATCGGAGCCGCAGTCCCATTGAAGTCAATGGGGCCACAGCTCCGATATCGTACGGAAGCCGCTACTTCCGATTAGTGAACATACCCCTAAGGGTTATAAACAGTATGGAGTTGAGGAATAGCCTAATGGTTAGACCACTGGCTTAGTAACCAAGAGACCAGGGTTTGATTCCCTCTAGCACTCCTTGTGTGGCCTTGGGCAAGTCTTTTTAACCCTCCATTGTCTCGGAAGAAAGGTCTGGCAATCTACTTCTGGTCATACTACCAAGAAAACCCAGGAGCTGCTGTGTCACCAGGAGTCAGCATTGACTCAAAGGCACACATTGCATTGCATAAGAGGAAACGCCAATAGCTAAAGATTCTAAAAATGGAAAAAACATTTTAAAACTAAGGGGTATGTTTACCAAATGGCGGTAGTGGATTTTGTGTGATTTCAATGTGGTCTCGGCTCCGATATCGCACGGAAGCCCCTACCATCATTTAATAAACATACCCCTTAGAGTTATAAACAGTAGTCAATGAGGGACATGCAAAGATTTATGTATTGAGGGAGTATCATGACCAATGCTATATAATAATAATAAATGAATCAAAGGAATAAAAAACACAGAAATACATTTGTATGGGAGTGCCCTGGATCATAGGCACAACAAGAAATTATGATGGAGACCCAACTTCTAAAAGCCAGCAGAATAAAAGGATACCATAAAATGGAAAAGATTAAGATGCTGTGAAAAAACAATAAGAGTAGTATAATAGGATTCTGTAAAAATAAAATAAAATAGTAATAAAAATAAGGTAAAAAATATTAAAAGTGGAACTAAAACTTGTAATGGAAATAGTTATACTATAAAAACAAAAATAAAAATGAAATTAAAACACGAATGGGGAAGGTGGAGGGAGAGGTAGAGGGAAGGGGGGAAGGAAGGAGTGAGGGAGGTAAAGAAAAGGAAGGGGAAAGACAGGAGAAGAGGCTGGAATACAACAAAGGAGGAGGTAAAATTTTGATTAAAAGCAAAATATATATACAGAGGAACCATATACATATAAAAAGACTGTAATTAAGGGAGCATAAAAAAGAGAAAACATTATTTACAAAAAAGCTACAGAAAAACAGAGGAGAGATCAGTATCCAAGTTAAGACCACAAGTTGATGTGGTCTTCATCTGGAAAATGTACTTCTGTTCCAGGCATAAAAGAACTTTATGCGGATCTCCCCCTCTCTGGTTTGGTCCGACCACTTTAAAAACAAAAACTTTCAGGTCAGATATGTTGATTTTTTTCAATCCAATGGTGAGATAATGTTTTTTCTTCTAATCATCTTCTCGGACAACTTCTGTGTTCCACTATTCTTGTACGAATGCTGTTTAGCTTTACCAATATATGTAAGGTTACAAGGGAAGACTATAATGTAGATAAAGTGGTCTGTTTCACAGTTCAAAAAATTGTTAAGAAAATCTTTTGTGTCCTTGGATGTACAAAGTAATCTTTCTATCTCCAGGAACAAGCAGGAATGAGTCTTCACATATGGGTACGTCGGTACCGACGGAGCCTGCACGGGGATACTGCCCAGCTTCCAATCAGAAAGCTTTTGGCAGCCTCCCTCACGCCTGCGCGCTGAGTTCCCGCCCTCTCCAGAGCCTCTCTTCAGTTTTCGTTTTTCCGCGGAGCTGGCAGGACGTCCTCCTGTCACCGCAGAAACTTACTTATTTACTTACTTTAATACTTTAGTTTTTTTCTTTTCTTGTGGTCGCGGCTGTATTTCCCGCTCCCATCGGTACCGCTGGTGGATTTTTGACTTAATTCTGAGAAACTTTTTCTTCAGTTTTTGCCTTAACTTGTTGGGCCTACCAGGCCTCTTCATTATGGAGCCTTCTTTTCCTAAGAAGTGCCTTCGGTGTGGAAACACCTGTTTCTTTTTAGATACCAATGCTTGGTGTCTCAACTGTGTGGGTCCTGACCCTTTTTCCCCTGGCAAGTCGGGGGATATTTCTGTGAAGAAACCTTCAACTTTTAGAATTTCCCTCGATACCATTTTTTCCTCGGCAGTGAGGGTACCAGGTTTCTCTACTTCACAGCATCAGGTAACCCAAAAACAGTCTGTTAAGACTAGTCAATGTTTGAGTGGTATGTCCCATGCCCAGCATGGTGACGGCTCCGGCCTTACCCTCAAGAATCCATTGGCATTACCCCTGCGGGAGTCTATGGGCTCCAAAGCGTTAAAGGGGTTTCAGGTTGTTCCTGGGGCTCACCCCTCACAGAACATACCTGAGCCATTCGCGGAGGTGGTATCCGCTTCGAGCGGTACCGAGCCTCCGGCATCGGCACCGGTGTCGAGTAGCCTACTCTTCACCAAGGATTGTCATCGGTCATCCTCGGTACCTTCGGGCCCGATCGATTCGCACCGCATTGACTTCCTTCAACCTCAGCCATGCTCCGGGCCGGTACCGGCGTCGATCGGTTCCGATACCCTGGCATCGGCATCGAGGTGGACCACCTTTCCCTTTGAAAAAGGTGTTCATCGGGTATCCTCGGTACCGTCGGTATCGGTCGATGTGACCCAGTCTGCCTTAGGGGTATCGGCATCGCCGATACTGCCATGGGCGTCGGCGCCTTCGCGACACGCATCGATAGTATCACTTACTTCGATGCCGAGTCTTGAGTCCATATCTAGTCTCGATGACTCCGTACCGACGTGCCCTGGAACCGACTCCGATCGATTCCAGATCGGCAGTTTCAAAGATCAGAGTCATAACTCTCTCATGATCTCGCTACCACTGCAGCAGTTCCCGATGGCTGCTTCATCTGCTACTCCTGTATCAGTATCCATGCCTCTTCTGGCACCCATGCCTACTTTAGAACCGATACCTGGCATTGGTGTAGTCCCCTGTGCCTCCTCTGGAGCCCTGGCTTTTTCTTTAGCCGGGCCAGGGATGGTTCCCATAGGAGATCAGTCTTTTCAGGCTTTTCTCCGGGACATGGCAACCTTTCTCAATATATCTATCCCTGGTAGTGGTCCTACTCAGGCCTCACAGGCACAGATGGAAAATATGCAATTTCCTTTACATCCTGCTCTGCAGGATCTCCTCCTCAGGGTCTGGAAATCACCCTTACGACTTCCTCCAGTTTCTACAAACATTAAGGGTCGGTACCGGGTGCCACCCTCTCCAGGGTTCCAGAAGCCTCAACTTTCTCATCGTTCCCTTGTAGTGGAATCGGCTCTGAGAAAAGTTAAGAGCAAGAAGAAGCATTCTTCTTATCCACCAGGTCGTTCTTCAAGAACACTCGATGCTTTTGGTCGTCAAGCCTTCCAAAACTCTATGTTGGCCTCCAGAGTTCTCTCATATATTTTTCACATGAGTCTAACACTCCAGGAAGTCACAGAGAAATTGTCTCTTTTGACCCCTTTTTTACCAGAGCCCAAGACTACTGATTATTCCTTACTCATCAATCACAGCCGGAATATATCTTGGTTCCTGTCTCGTGCTTTGATAGACTCTTTTGAGTCTATTAGCAGATCCTCTGCTATTGCCATAGCAGCACGTCACAGAGCCTGGCTTGAGGCTTCAGACTTGAGTAAATGGGCACAAACTATACTGGCTCATTCTCCTTGTACAGGAGAGGGTCTCTTCAATAAGGAGGCTTTAAGTCAGGTTGCTCAATGCTTCACTGACTCTCCTTCCACTAAGGACCTTTCTAAGCCACCTCCTCCTTCGAGAGGTAGGAAATGTCCTACCAAACCTTCTTTCCCTAAGAGAAGAAAGTTTCATTCCTCTCCTGCCCATCATTCGGCTGTACTTAAACAGGAGACACCTCAGCCTAGTCTGAACTCCTCCAGCTCTAACCAGTCTCAGCATTCCCAGCAACCATAGGAGCTGGGCCTTATACTCTATACTTTCCTTCTAATTCAGTAGAAGTTTATACACTGTGTTTCTTACAGGGTACTGCCTTGTGAAACATTTTATGTTCAGGGACTGCTAACTTCTCCTCTTCTTATCCTCTAGAAGAGCAGTTGCACCTATCCCATGATGGTTTTGTCCCAATTGAACATTCTTCCTTCTGTTGACTTACCCTATGGGTATGTCACCCTCTAATTACTTGCTACCCTCTCCAATGCGGTTTTTTCCCTAACGGAGGGGTACCATACTAAAAAGTTTTTACCAAGCTTATTCCACAGACAGGGAGAAGTTATATCTCCTCCCTCCTTATCTGTTTTTCTTTATGGGGCACAGGGCAATCTTTCTGCTGATTCTGTCAGCTGCTGTGCCTGCAGGAGTTACAGTGATTGTATTACTGGTACTTTTGCCAAGTTCCAGTCTTTTGTTCAATTTCTGTCTAGCCTTGGTAGTATCTCCAAGCTATTCGTTAGCTACCTTGGATCCTCCTACTCCCTTAGGCTTTCTCACATTATTCTATCCATCTCCTCTCCTAGGATATGGTAACAAACCTGACTTCAGTCAGTTTATCTCTCCTGCACAATGCTCTCCAATCTTCAGAGCAGCTTTCTACTATGAGGGCCTGCTATAGAGCATTGACCTTGTCTCTGAACATTCGCTATTAGTAGGAAAAAGCTTGTTCACCCTTCCCATGCCTGTGAAGGTTCTCCACACCCTTTAACCTGGGGTGTTAGCACGAGATATATTCTTCTGCGTGAAGATCCAAGGCGGACATTCATGCATGGTACCTCTAGGTCCCTCTAATAGGTCCCTCTGGTATCTTCCCCTGCATTTTGCACCTCTGCCGTGTCAGTGCTCGGTGGAACTCCCGCCTTGTTCCTTACAGATTCACCTTATAATCTGTTCTCACGCAATCATCACGGTTGTTTTGTTGGATTGCCTTCCTGCATCCCTCAATTCATAGAAATAGATTCTCTCTACATATCCCAAGTGGCTTTACCCTCTGGTGGTATGCAGAATCTTTTTCTTTTTTATTTCCCATGTCACAATCATGGGGCTGGGTGCTAGACATGTTCTTCAACCTGTCATCTTGTATGTAGCATCTCTATATATGTCTACATACCTATATCATTTCTCTGGTGGTGCAATCCCATGCCCCACAAACATATCTATAATTACATATTTCATATCTATATTATATATATATATATATATATATATATATATATTGATATATCTCTCCACCCATGTCCAGATTTCTGCATCTGGACATATCGATTCACGTTTAGATCCACCCACATATATATATAAACATCTGTATATATATATGTGTCTCTTGGGCGGTTTCTTAAGGGTTCATATCTCTATACTCTCACCCTTACTGTCTATACTAAATATTACCTCCTAGAGGATTTAGACAGTCCATCGCCCTATTTCGCATACCATATTACCATGCGGAAACTGTTAGACACCACTACCATTGTGGTGCTAACTTCTCTAATTTTTCTTAAACCCTTGAAGCATCAAGCTTCAATATTTTTTCCTATTTCTCGACAGTTAGGAAAAACGGTGTACATCTTTATCTTTGAGTATGCAGTTCTTCTCCTTGGGAATAGGGATTTTTTTCCACTTCCCTCTCCCCGTCAGGACTGGGCTAGTTCTCCAACTCCGTCAGTCTTCTTCCTTAGTCCTCTCTGTTAATACCATTATGACTAAAGGAGTTTTTCAGCTTTTTCTCATAAAGCTCTCCATTGAAGACATGACGTCTCATCCTACCCAGTTGACACCTGGATCGTCTACTACCTCCAGGTCTGGACCTTCATCCTCACTGCTGAGAGGTCCCTTCAAGATTCCGCCACTGCTTCTCCAGCAGACTACATCAGGCTTTCTACTTCCTACAGTGCAGTAGGTAAGTGACATATCTAATGGTACGTTACATGTGTTCATGTGTGCCTCCTCATATACACCAAGGACTCCTACAATCTGTACGGCCCTCTAGTCCTTGGCTATGCTGTTCTTCCTCACAGCTCCTTTATTGTCAACTCCTACCCTCCATCCCACATTGGATGCCAGGGATTTCTGGAAACAAAATGCACCCCTGGTCCAGGCTGCTGCATTTTTATGGGATCTCCCCCTGGCATCTCCAGCTAGGGAGTCCCCATATGTGAAGACTCATTCCTGCTTGTTCCTGGAGATAGCACAGTTACTTACCCGTAACAGGTGATCTCTGGGAACAGCAGGAATTAGTCTTCACAACCCCCCCACCTCCCCTAGGAGTTGCATCTCTTATCTTCTTCTCCTTTCTCTCCTCGCCTTTGTCTCAGCTTTGAAACTCAACTGAAGAGAGGCTCTGGAGAGGGTGGGAACTCAGCGCGCAGGCGCTAGGGAGGCTGCCAAAAGCTTTCTGATTGGAAGCTGGGCAGCATCCCCGTGCAGGCTCCGTCGGTACCGACGTACCCATATGTGAAGACTAATTCCTGCTGTTCCCAGAGATCACCTGTTACAGGTAAGTAACTGTGCTTTACAAGAGCATATGCACATTCTGAGCACTGTCTGCACTTGAAGTGCCCAGTCATTCGTGGAGGTACACATCTCGCCGGCAGATGACACAAGCAGATTGGCCAAATTTGCATTTCTTTTGTGTACTATTGTAACTGATTGATTAGAAACTATGGAAAGAGTTTGCAAAATATGCCATTCCTCTCTAATGATTTTAGAGATATCTTGTGAACTATTAGAGAAAATGAGGGTGCATATAACCTTTCCTCCTAGAGGGCACTCAGACTTCTTCAGAAGGGAGGCACGGTCTGAGTCCTTAGCCAAATGATACGCCTGTTCAGTACATTTGTTGGGGTGCCCTCTGTTAGGACAGATAGGAAGAAAAATTAATGCCTTTGAATTATGGTGCTGGCAACGAATACTGTGTATGTCATAGACTGCCCAAAGAACAAACCAGTCAATACTAGAGGAGATCAAACCTAAGCTTTCTCTAGAAGCTCAGATGACAAGACTTGGACCTTCATACTTTGGACACATCATGCGAAGAGAGAGATCATTAGAGGAAGACATCATGCTTGGCAAGGTAGAAGGTCAATGCAAAAGAGGAAGGCCAGCAACGAGATGGATTGATATAATAACAGCAGCTAAAGGGTGCCAGTCTGTCAACAATGAGCTGCTTGACTGAAGACTGAACAGAATTTAGGACAACTATCCAGAGGGTTGCAAAGTGGTGCACCTCATGCATATTGTTTTATTTTACTAGGTATTGTGGCAAATTTGTGAGTAATTCTTTTACTTGTGTTTATAGTATTCCAAGTACAAATAGCAGAACACCTTATTCCAAAATATGAACTACCTGTTCATTGTATTTCAGATTGCAGCGTCATATGGAAACACTGTCTGTATTTTTGAACCTCTGGGCATAAACTCTCACAAGAGAAACTGTGTAAGTACTTTTTGATCCACAAGATCTGGAATGTGAGGACTAACTTAAAGCACAGCCATTTCTTTTTTTCCTGACTTTGCAGTTCACATTTATAGATTAATTCACAGCAAAATTTCAGGACCATATTTTTAGATGCAAGCTAACTCGTTTCTAACTAAAATGTCAGGAATAAGACCTCTGGGAGTCCAAATAAATATTCTTAATTAACAAGTATTGAGTGTGGCTCCAGGGCTGATCGGAGGCACCAGAGAATCTGTGTTTGCTGGTGGGAGATGAGATGTGTGCTCTGCAGTGACATAGGAATGCTTTTATGGTAATTAATCATTCTCTATTCGCTCCATGGTACCACTGCACCATGAATATTGTGGGCAATTCTGGTTGCCATATCTTAAAAAGGATATAGCAGACTTGGAAAAGGTACAGAGAAGAGCAACCAAAATGGTAAAGGGGATGGGCGGATATCCTTAGGAGGAAAGGCTTAAAAGGTTACGGCTCTTCAGCTTGTGAAAAGAGTCAGTTGAGGGGGGGGATATGATTGAGGTCTATAAAATAATGAATGGAGTGGAATGGTAGACATAGATTGATCGTTTACTCCTTCAAAAAGTAGAAAGACTAGGGGATGTGCAATGAAGCTACAATATGGCACATGTAAGACTATATTTTTTCACTCAACACATAATCAAACTCTGGAATTCATTACCGGAGGATGTAGTAAAAGCTGTTAGTGCAGCTGCGTTCAAAACCGGTTTAGATAAGTTCCTGGAAGAAAAGTCCATAAACCATTATTAAAGAGGACCCGGGAAATCCACTGTTTACCTCTGGGAAAGGAAGCATGGAATGTGTATACCTTTAGGAACCCGACAGGTACTTGAGACCTGGAATGACCACAGTTTGAAACAGGATACTGGGCTTTGATGGACCCTTGATCTGAACCAGTATGGCATATCTTACGATGTTTTGTTTTATTGAATAATTTGCTTGCTTGCTAATAGAATATTCAATTTCATTCTAGTTATGTTCTTTTAATACTGTTAATCGATGTACTAATCCTCTTTTCATGATTTTTATATTCTAGCTACTAAATTATCAGTGGCTCAGGACGGGTCAATTTTTTCTCTCTTCTGTTACTTACAACTTAGCATGGAATCCTCAAGGTAAGATAAAATTACAAACTATGTATACTAAGATTTTTCCATAGTATAGCAACTATATGCCATAATATATTGTTTTATTTCTTGACACCAAGATGTCCTTGATGTTGTGGTAGTGTGGCATGCGGTAGGAAGGATGTTTCTTTAAAACGCATGCCAGACAGCAGTTCAAGGAAAACAAAAGCAGTTTTTATTCTGTTCCAGCTTTTTAAATCTCCACAAAGCAAAACTCAAGACAGCAAGGAAAACAAAACTGACTTCTGTCTCAACTTGTTAAAGCACCAGAAGCTTGTTCTCCTGGCCCTTCCTCCAGCCCCAGTTAGAGTTCCTACCTCAGAACTCCTTTGCACGGCTTGCCCTGGAAGGAATTCTGGCTCCATGGGCCTCTCTCCCTACTGAAGCCTGCTGAGTTCTTAGCCTCTCCTTGTGAGCCACACCCTTCCAGTCCTGAACTCTGGGCTGCAGACTCTCTTAAAGGGAACTGTTCTTCTTCGTCTCTCCAGGCCAGTCCGGGCACTTGAGGGTCGTCAACCTTCTCCAGCAGCTGAGGACTGACAAAACTGAAGTTTTGCTGAAGCAGGCATCTGGCTCCCCCTGCTGTCTAAACCTCAGTCTTTCAGTCCTCAGCAGCTGAAGGAGACGTCGGCTGTCTGGCTCCGGAGTTAGAGGAGGAAAGAGAACACCTTTTACGTTATTTTTACTTTAGTTTCTCTTTATTTTTTGCTAGTTTGGCCTTTGCCTTGCTTTTTATTTTGCACGGTGCCGTTAGGTACTGTTGAAGAGCCCTGGCTGGGTGGTTCTTCGCAAGCGCAAGTTTCCCCTCTGGCGCTTAAACAGCTCAGTGGGCCGGCGGAGCATTCCGGGCAGAGCCTGCCTAAATCGCAGCTCCGATTCAGCGGGGAAAGGCGGTCAGCGGTACTGGGAGCCCCAGGGACCAACCGACCTTTTTCCATTTTTCAAGCACTTCTCCGCTAGCAGCGGCAGTGGCTGACTTGAACAGGAGATTCGCCACCATCCGCTCCTCTTTTCAGCAGGTCAGTTACTTTGCATGTGTAGGTTACCGGCTTCGTGGTCTGTGGCAGTTTAGGCGCAAGGCGCTCTAGTCGGTAGAGAACCGGCTGATCGGCGCGATACAGGGTCTCGTCAGGGAGTTTGTTCGTGGCGGGGCTTCTTTTCTTCAGCGCTAGTTTTCGTCACGTTTCAAATCGCCGGCATGGCAGGCAAGCCAGAGTCTGGGATTTTGCTAGGCGGCCTTCAGAATGTGGAGGAAATGGCGGGAACGGCGGCCATTTCAGCTGAATCGAGTGTTTTGCAGGCAAGTCATACAGGCTCTGTGAAAAAGAAAGCTAAGACAAAGAGGTCAAGCAAAGTGGGGGAAGCTCCTTGACTGGGGTTGCCTGCAGCTCAGCAGAACTTGGAAGCTCCATTTTCTGCTGACTTTATATTAGCCTTACATCAGGCCTATTGTTTAAAGTGGCATCAGGCATAGGATAGCAGCTCGGCCCTCTGTCCCTCTCCTCTCCCAGTTAAAGGCGATGCCCAGTTGGACCCGGGGGAAGACTCCTCCAAATCTGTCCAGGGGGCGCTGGGGGGGGTGCCGATAGCGTCGGTTTCCCGCTACCGGAGCCACAAAGTGAGGAGGAAGGAGAGATCGTGTGGGATCCGGTTCTGGATCAGTGGGCAGCTGATCTGGAGGAGGGAGAGTTGGGGGCCAGCGAGGATCCCGGTAGGTTCCGGGTATTTCGCAAGAAAGAATTGGGAGCGCTTATTTCCCAAGCGCTGGCGACCTTGCATATTGTCCCACCGGCAGCTCAGGATCAGCCTTTGGAGGACCCGCTGCTGCAGGGTTTTAATACAGAGAGGAAGTGTTTTCCTGTGCACAGAGTAATGAAACAGATGGTGGAATCGGAATGGGAATGCCCAGAGGCTACCCTGCGGGGGGCTCGGGATATCGCCCGTTTATATCCGTTGCCGCAAGAAGAGCAGGAGCTGCTGAAGATGCCTAAGGTGGATGCACTGGTTTCAGCAGTAACCAAGAAAACTACGATTCCTGTGGAGGGCAGGGCGGCCCTCAAGGATTTGCAGGATAGGAAACTGGAAACTCTGTTGAAGCAGACCTTTGAGTCCTGCGCTCTTGCGCTTAGAGCGGCTATCTGTGGGGCGTATGTTTCCAGAGCCTCCATTAGATGGATTCAGGGCGGTACTGCCTCCAAAGGGGAGGATGAGGAAGGTGCGAAGCTGGAGTCAGCCGCGGCCTACCTGGCAGATGCCTTCTATGACCTGGTGAGGATTTCCGCAAAGTCCATGGCGGCAGTCATTGCGGCGCGAAGGTTCCTTTGGCTACGGAATTGGGCAGCGGATGTTTCGTCCAAAGCTCGCCTAAGTAAGCTGCCGTACAAGAGTGCGTTGCTCTTTGGAGCCGCGTTGGAGAAGATTGTGAAGGATTTAGGGGACTCCAAAGGAGGTCAGCTCCCAGAGGATCGTCCGAGAGGCCAGCGGCCTGCCGGGTCTCACAGGGCTCCATCATGTGAGTTTTGCAGGTTCAGAGGATCTCGCTTTGCCCTGTATCACAGGGGACGCGTTGGGGCTCGCGGGCAGTCCTTTCGGGGGGCTCGGGGGTTCGGCAGGGGCTATTTCGCTGCCCAGCAGAACTCCAACAAAAAGCCACAATGAAGTGAGATTGGTCCAGACGGCAATTCCGATAGGGGGGCAGCTGCAGCAGTTCCTTTCCGTCTGGGCCACCGTAACGACAGATCTCTGGGTTCTGGAGATCATACACGACGGTTATGCTCTAGAGTTTGCTCGGCCGTTACGGGAAGCTTTCGTGGCGTCGCCATGTGGTTCTGCGGAAAAGGCGAATGCAGTGACCGTGACTCTTCGGCGTTTGTTGAGTCTTCGGGCAGTGGTTCCAGTTCCTCACAACCAGTTAGGATCTGGTCGATACTCAATTTATTTCGTGGTGCCCAAAAAGGAGGGATCTTTTCGTCCCATTTTGGATCGCAAGCATGTGAACCGCTGTCTCAGAATCCCGCATTTCCGCATGGAAACGCTAAGGTCGGTTATTTGTTCGGTGCAGCCTGCAGAGTGGCTCACATCAATAGATCTGACAGAGGCCTACCTTCATATACCCGTTCGGCCTGAGCATCAGAAGTTCTTGCGTTTTGCAGTGCCCATGGGACATTTTCAGTTTCAGGCCTTGCCGTTTGTCCTGGCTACGGCACCACGCACCTTCACAAAGGTCATGGTAGTGGTTGCTGCGGCGCTCCGGCGAGAGGGCGTGTTGGTGCACCCGTATCTCGACGATTGGTTGATTCGGGCGCTGTCAGTCTCAGAATCGCAAGTGGCTACGGCACGAGTGGTAGGTCTCCTGGAACAGCTGGGCTGGGTGATCAACCGGGCCAAAAGCCAGTTGCTTCCAGTTCAGCGGCTCCTTTATCTGGGGGCGGTCTTCGAC
Organism: Ichthyophis bannanicus; assembly: GCA_033557465.1. Taxonomy (NCBI): domain Eukaryota; kingdom Metazoa; phylum Chordata; class Amphibia; order Gymnophiona; family Ichthyophiidae; genus Ichthyophis; species Ichthyophis bannanicus. The sequence goes on along the minus strand of CM066043.1, from coordinate 178,430,454 downwards.
ACGAGCCTCGGAGCGGTGTTTCTGCCCGAAAGCAGGGTCCAAAAGATTATGCAACAGGTAACAGCATTCTTGGCCCTGAAGGCGCCCACGGCGTGGCGTTACCTACAGCTTCTTGGGTCCATGGCGGCCACCATAGATCTTGTCCCCTGAGCTCGAGCACATATGCGGCTGTTGCAGAAGGCGTTACTAACAAGGTGGTCGCCTCAGGAGCATCCCTTAACCCAGAGATTACCCCGGTCTCCGGAGGTAAGCGACAGTCTGCGGTGGTGGTTGGATCCTCTCCATCTTCAGGCCGGGGCCCCCTTGCGCCACCCGGTATGGTTGCTCCTGATGATGGATGCCAGCCTCTCGGGCTGGGGAGCGCATTTTCAGTCCCACTTGGCTCAGGGTGCTTGGTCGCCCGAGGAGTCAGGTCTCTCCATCAACCTGTTGGAGCTCAGAGCGGTGCGCTTGGCACTCCTCGAGTTTCACTCTCTCGTAGCAGGGAAAGCGGTGAGAGTTTTCTCCAACAATGCGGTGACCGTGTCTTACATCAATCGGCAAGGGGGAACAGGCAGTGCAGTCCTCTTGCAGGAGAGTCTGATGTTGATGGACTGGGCAGAGTCACATCTACTGGCGCTCTCAGCGGCGCACGTAGCAGGCCAGGACAATGTGCAGGCCGATTACCTCAGCCGTCATGTCATAGATCCGGGAGAATGGGAGTTGAATGCAGCGGTGTTTCACGACCTTACCCGCCATTGGGGGCAACCGGTTATGGACCTGATGGCCACTTTCAACAATGCCAAAGCGAGTCGCTTTTTCAGCAGGCGCAGGGAGCGAATGTCAGAGGGCCTCGACGGACTAGCGCAGCCGTGGCCGACCGGATGTCTTCTCTATGTCTTTCCGCCGTGGCCGCTGATAGGGCGCGTCCTTCGGCAGATCGAGCACCATGACGGCCAAGTGGTTCTCATTGCACCGGATTGGCCGAGGAGGCCGTGGTATGCGGATCTCGTCTGTCTTCTGGTGGACGACCCTTGGAGGTTGCCGCTTCGGGCGAACCTCTTGTGTCAGGGTCCTCTTCTCATGCCGGACGTGGATCGCTTCTCGCTTACGGCTTGGCTCTTGAAAGGGAGAGGCTGAAGCGTAGAGGGTATTCGCTGGCGGTGATAACCACTCTTTTGCAGGCCAGACGGCGGTCTACTTCCCTAGCTTACGTGCGAGTGTGGCGTATCTTTGAACGCTAGTGCAGTGAACGGAGGCTCCGTTCGAGCCAGGTCCTTGTGTCTGACATATTGGAGTTCCTTCAGGACGGTCTGGATAAGGGTTTAGCTCTCGCCACTCTAAGGGTACAATTGGCGGCGCTGGCATGTTTTCGAGGTAAGGTGCAGGGGGTGCTCCTTTTCGGTCATCCCGATATTCTGCAGTTCTTGAGAGCAGTGAAGAACTTGCATCCGCCAGTTTGTCCTTTGGTTCCAACCTGGGATCTCAACTTGGTCCTTGAGGCTTTGGCAAGGCCTCCTTTTGAGCCGGCGCTGGTGGTGCCGCTCAAAGAGCTCTCTTGGAAAACCGCTCTGTTAGTGGCCTTGTGTTCGGCTCGGAGGATGTCGGACCTGCAGGCGCTGTCCTGTTGGGAACCGTTTCTCCACTTCTCTCAGGAAAAGGTGGTATTGCGACCAGTTCCCTCTTTTCTCCCAAAGGTTGTGTCTTCTTTTCATATGAATCAAACAATTTTTCTTCCGACCTTTACGGATCAGGACGGCGTGCCCATTGATTCCGTCCTCCGTAAGTTGGATTTGGGTAGAGTGCTCAAGCGGTACCTGCGGAGAACGGAACCGTTTTGCAAAACGGACCGGCTTTTTGTATTGTTTAGAGGACCTCGGAAGGGGGAAGCGGCCTCCAAAGCCTCCACTGCAAGATGGGTTAAATGCGCTGTAGCGGCGGCGTATCAGGCGAGCGGGAAATCCCTGCTGGAGGGGTTTTGCTCTCATTCAACTCGTGGTCAGGCAACGTCCTGAGCCGAGTTGGCCCTAATTCCGCCTGTGGATATTTGTCGTGCGGCTACTTGGTCGTCGCTGCACACTTTTTCGAAGCACTATAAATTGGATGTTCAGGCCAAGGGAGACGCAAATGTGGGGGCGTCGGCCATCATTGTGGGCCTAGTGGGTCCCTCCCAGGGTTAGGCACTGCTTTGGTACTTCCCTCAAGTGCCTGGACTGGCCCGGAGAGACGAAGAGGAAGAAGAAATTAGACCTTACCTGCTAATTGTCTTTCCTTGAGTTCTCTCCGGGCCAGTCCGGATCCCTCCCTATTCCATTTGCAGTTTCTCAGTATTTTTCTTTGTCGAGCATCCGAGGCGATGCTTCCGATTCTCTCTTCAAGCTTCAGAGTATACAGTCTTTTCAGCGGAGAGTTCGGAACGGCTGGTGGCGAATCTTCTGTTCAAGGATTTTGGTCTCTATTGGTCTCGGGGGCGTCCTCGGCTTTTTGGTCGGGATTCGGCTTCCAGTCCAACAAAAAAAAAAAAAAAAGGATATAAATATGTAAATGATGAGCAAACACAGGGGAGGCAGATAAGGGGAAGAAATAGGAGTTTTGGTAGAGAGACGGGGAGTTTTATTGGCGGAGCACGTCGTTTTAAGCGGGCTCTGTCGGTTGTCTGTTTTTGTTGTCAGTTTTCTTTTAAGCTGCTTGTTCACGTTAAGACTGAGGTTTGGACAGCAGGGGGAGCCAGATGCCTGCTTCAGCAAAACTTCAGTTTTGTCAGTCCTCAGCTGCTGGAGAAGGTTGACGACCCTCAAGTGCCCGGACTGGCCCGGAGAGAACTCAAGGAAAGACAATTAGCAGGTAAGGTCTAATTTCTTCTTAATACTCCCTTTGGAGGGGGATGGGTAACCTTCTATAGACCCCATCACAAATGTTCTAATGGTGTAGTAGATGGGATCAGCTAATACATTTGTTTCACTGAACTATTTCAGATTATGTTTGAACAGATGGGGGTTAAATTTACTCAAATGTGTTATTGTGTTCATGCGCATTAATGCACGTTAGCTCATGCTTTTTTTTTTTTCACTGCAGATCCCATTTTGTGGAGTGGGACCTGTTTACTAATAATGCGTGTTAACAGAGTTAGCACAGATTAGTAATCTGGCTCTTCACATTTTGTGTTCAAGAATGTGTTTAAACAATTTTGATGATAAAGACCCGTGGCCTCCTGTTAGCAAAGTTTGCATGCCCTGTAAGTGGCAGGGCTGACTTAAGAGGTGGACCAATGAGGCACTGGCTTGGGCAGCACAGAAACCTAGGGGTGCTGAAAGCCGGCCTCACCAGCTCTGCCCCCTTTAGCGGCCTTTGCGCCTGCTACCATCTGCAGCTTCACTGGAGAGTTTCAAACGGGAAATGCTTGTTCATGTGTTTGAAACTCTCCCATGGTGCCGGCAGAGTCCAATTAAGCCGCAAAGAGCAGGGCGAGTAAAAGCAGCAAGCTCCTACCACTGTGCGGACATTTGCAGCAAGTGGGGGAACCAGATGCTGATACTGGGAGTAGGGGAGCTGATGCTGAAACAGGGAGACAGTCTGGGTGAGGGCTGATGCTGGCATGGGGAGAAGGAGGGGAGCTGAGAAACTGATCAGGATTTAGGAGGACAACAGGGACTAGCTGATTGGATGATGGGTATGAGTAGATCTGGAAGAAATATGGGGAGGGGAGATGATTTGAAAGACAGAGGGCTGTGCACAGGGTGGGAGACAAAGGAAGGGGACAGGTCTTTGAAAAAGGTTGAAATGGGTAACACAAGAAAGGGAGAGGGTGGAGATGAGATGAGTGACAGGAAAAGATCAGGCGAGTGAATAAGTACAGAAGGTGGAAATGCAGGGACTAGAAAGTGATAAAAGATAGGGGGTGGGGAGAATTGGACACTGGGGAAGGAATGAGACAATTGTGAAATTGAACTAGAGAAGTAAGAATAGAAAAATGGAAAGTTCCTATATAAATGAAAGGAGGGAGACTGGAGGGGGGAGAAAGAGGAATGAAATCTAGCTATAGTCGGATAAAAAGGCAAATGAGAAAAGTGGAAAAAAGATGAGACTGAAGAATCAATGTCAGAGAGAGGAGGAAGGGAAAAAGACAGAGTGAAGAAACAGAAAAAGCAAATGAGATCCTGGAAAAGGAGGCAGTCAACAAGAAGTGATAGACAGGCCAAGACCAACTCAGTTGGAAAAATAAATGATCAGAAAACAAAGGCACAAAATTGCTAGGTTTTAGAGATTTCTTTGTATTTTGCTTAGTACATGAGGAAATGAATTTGTTTTGTTTTCTTCAATGTTTTACCACACACAGAGTCCGTTTTTTAGGGTTTTCCATTTCATGTTTTGTCTGCATAGTTTTTAATTTGCAATTTCTTATTCTTGTGTAAGTAATGGTCTGTGTTTTGTGTGTTACTGAGGTGAGGGATTCTATGTAGGAATCCATAGCAGTCCGGCTTGTTTTCTTTTCTCAAATGGAAGGCTACTGGTAGTCTGAATATCTGCAGTGCTGATTTTTCATAGGTAGGGTTGGTGCTTCTGTGATATTGTAGACTTCTGATTGCTCATTTGCAGGGTTTTGTGTTACTTCCTCAGGGGCATGTTTACTAACGAGTGCTAATGATTAGAACACTGTGGTGACTATTTGTTGCATGCTAAAAATGCGGCCAGAGTAAAATTCCCAAGCTAACTGCTTAGTGTGGGTTTTGGTGGAGACTGGATGATTCAGGGGCATGGGTGCACTTACTGCCACCTCAGTAGGTTGAATTAAGTGCACCTGCATTAATTGCAGCAAACCATTTAATGCAGGTCCGGTGCTACCCCTGCGCTAACTGCATGGGGACATGCTGGGCATGCCTCCATTTGTTTTGGTGTTTAATACACGGTAAGTTAACTGAGTTTTAGTAAACGTACGCCACAGTGTATGACAGTGGAGGGAGTTTGTTGCAGTCACTAATATGACACCAGAATTTGAATAGAATGTTTTATGTTTGAACCCATTGTTGGAGGAGTTTTATTAATTGATCTGTGAACGTTCCTTGTGAATGAATAATTGTACTCAATAGAGCTGATATTCAAAGGCAATTATGTGTTCACTGGTGAATCCAGCCTGAACATTCTACTAAGACACACTTCCACTCCTTAGTCACCTCCTGTCTAGACTATTGCAACCTCCTTGCTGGTCTCCCTCTGTATCATCTGTCTCCCCTTCAATCTGTTCACGGCTAATCTTCTGCCGGTCTTGCTATGCTCATGTAATTCCTCTTCTCAGTTCGCTTCATTGGCTCCCTATGTTTCAAACTTCTCCTGCTGACCTATAAGTGGATTCATTCTGCTGCTCCTCATTACCTTTCCTTTCTTAGCCTTCCCTAGACCCCTCCTCAGGAACTCCACTCTTCTGGCAGATCCCTTCTATCTATGCCCTTCTCTTCCACTGACAATTCCAGACTTCGATCTTTCCACCTTGCTGCTCCTTATGCCTGGAACAAACTACCCGATTCGGTACATCAAGCTTCATTCTTGGCCCTTTTCAAATCCAGGCTAAAAACTCACCTCTTTGAGGCTGCTTTTGGATCTTGATCCACATAGTCTCCTGATCTCCAACTCTGTGTTTTCTTACCATTTTCCTTGACATATCCTAGTCCCCAGCTGTTGTCTGTCTTGACTAGATTATAAGCTCTGATGATGAGCAGGGACCGTCTTTTACATGTCTCTGTACAGCGCCGCATACACCTTTTAGCGCTATGCAAATGATCAGCAGTAGTAGTATATTCAATAAGTATACAAATAATACTGGGCTGTTTCAGTCTTTCAGAAGCCAGACATCTGTCTGTCTGTGGACTGGGTTAGGGGAGTAGTGAGAGCGGGTCAAAAATTATCCAGCATGGTCACGGCTGCTTATATGTATTAAGTTAAACACAGGCACCACCATTTAACTTAAGTCAGTGACTATTCCTGCTGAAAATTTATCCCTATCTGCATGGCTTATACTGCAAAAGATTGGCTCAAAGAGGGGGACGCAAAGGTTGGCTCAGGGCACCACAACCTAGGTGCCGGTCCTGATACAGTAAGGGCAATTTTTTCTAATCTTGCAAAAAGACAATTGGGCTAGCTGAACAGAGATGGAGATTTCTTGTGAATTTCATAGAATAGAAACCCATGTGCTTTGGGCATATCTGTTAAATAACATAGGAACCAGGAACCAATGTACAAAATTTGCTTTTACAATAAGATTATTGTGAAGTGCTTGCATTAGCATTAGCACAAAATCCATTCTAAAATATATAAATATTAAGCTACAATAAATATAAATTTTGCATTGCTGTATCTAGGATCATCGCAAGACAAAGTGGGGCCTGCTATTTTTTTTAAAGAGGCAGGTTGTCTATATGTGATCTTGCTTACCTGCCTCGGGAACATAAGCTAATAACATAAGATATGCCATACTGGGTCAGACCATGGTCCATCAAGCCCAGTATCCTGTTTCCAGCAGTGGCTAATCTAGGTCACAAGTACCTAGCAGTTTCCCCAAAAGACACAGATTCCACAATGCTTATATTAGGGCAAGCAGTGAATATCCCAGGTCCCCTTTAATGGTTTATGGACCTTTCCTCCAGAAACTTGTCCAAACCTTTTTTAAACCCAGCTACACTAATAAATTTTAAGAAAATATATAATTTGGCCAGATAGCGTATGTTAGATGGTAAAATCATGCATTATTTGCCCCTAATGCATGTTCTATCAGTGTAACATAAATTAAATAATGAGATGCCAAGTATGTAAATGTATGCAAAACACCTTATTATGATGCAAATTTAATAATGCAGCTTTTGTTTAAACTTTACAAGCAGCAGCATTTCTGGAAAAATAATGCCAGCTTTCAGCATTGGGCGACTGATGCCACTGGGGACATCTTAAAGGGGCTTGTCCCCCAATAAACCCTCACCCAAACAAACTCCCCTCTCCCTTGGGGGTCTCCGTGGTGTCTATTGGGAAGAGAGGCAGGAGCGATCCCCAGTTGTTCCTCTACCTCATCACTAGACAACAGGAAAACTCCCCTATGAAGAGAGGTTAAAAAGATTAGGGCTCTTCAACCTGGAAAAGAGACCGCTGAGGGGAGATATAATAGAGGTCTATAAATTAATGAATGGAGTGGAACCGGTAAACGTAGATCAATTGTTTACGCCATCAAAATATAAAAAGACTAGGGGACATACAATAAAGCTACAGGGTAACACATTTAAGACTAATAAGAGAAAATATTTTTTCACTCAACTTATAATCAACTCTGGAATTCGTTACCGGAGGATGTAGTAAAAGCTGTTAGTAATTACCCCTCTAAATGAGGTAATATGATGCAAAGATGTGCCACATAACTAATTACCAGAGAGTACAATGTAACTCGCACAATGTATGTGGCCTTCCTCTTCATAACTTTCTGTGCCACCCACGGCCCTTTTCACTGTTCCATGGATTGATCAGTTTTTGGTTAAATCGAGGTTACTACTGTAGACATATCAAAGCCAACCACAGTTGTTTGTAGGTCTTGTCAGCCTAGAAGAACTAGTGGAGCTTCGAGGACGTCATTCGATGTGTACAGTAAGAAAGGGAGGCTGGCCCCATGGAATCATTTTGGGTTGTGGGTGTTTTAAAGGTAGCTGAGGCATGCCAAACATAAATGGAGAAAAATAACTTGAACCTCTGTAAGGCTACTGAAGCATGCTATTGCAGAGCAGTAAAGAAGAAAGAGGGAATATTAGACCCCCGTCTTGAAGATTTTGCTAAACAGACCAAAAGACCTTTGTGGAATACTTCATGAACTTACTATTATTGCTATTCGTCAGCATATAGAGGAACTTAGTTTCACAGTTTGATAGTGGTGAAGAAAATCTGATGCAGTTTAGATTTATTTCTGTGTTGAAGTTTGAGATGGTTTTTAGTGAGCTTGTGTCCCATAGCTTTTTGCCCTTCAGTTTGGGCAAGGGCTACTAAAGAGATATCGCTTTCTGTATTAGTATAGCTGGTAAAAAGAAGGCAGTATTAAGACCATGTTTGAAGAAAAATACTTTGCAACCTGCTGATATTAGAAGCTAATGTATGGAAGTTGATTCACCCATTTTGGACAAGGTTATTGAACAAAAAAAATACTCAGCTAAGCTCTTTTCTGGAAGGGAGTAAGATCCCTTATTGCTTCCAGTCTGGATGTCGTACTGACTTTACTACCAACATGGTCCGTTTGGTTCTTCATAGTTTCCTTCATTTGCAGGGTAAGCAGGACTGCTTAGTGGTCTTTTTAGATCTTACGGCAACTTTTATACCCTGGAACGTTAACAATTAAGAAGGATTGGGATAGGAGGAAAGGCTTTGCAGTGGTTCAACTCTATCTTTTCTGAAGTGGGTCTCCATTCATCATCAGCACAGTGGTGTAGTTTTCACAGAAAAAAGCAGGTCCCATTTGGGATCCCCCCAGGATTCTGTTTTCTCCCCGTACTTTTTAATATTTTATTTGGTCCTTTTGGTGTTTCCTTGAAATGTGGTTTTGACTCTTCCTGTTTTAGCGGGTGATCCTGAAATTGTAGCCAGTTTGGCGTGATAAACAGCTGAAGGTGGTGAATTGCTTAAATGGCCGCCTAGCAAATATGAGGTTTTGTGGTTGTCCTAGAAAAAGTTGTTTTTATCCTGTTCGTATACGTGGGAAAGAAGTGTTTTTTAAACCAGCGGTATGAGATTGTGACTCGGAGTTATCTGTTAGGTCGCAGGTCTTGGCAGTGGTAAAGTCTGCTTTCTGAGGGCTCTGCCTCTTGTGGCGACCACATACATATCTGCCAGTGCAAGATCATGTTCAGTGGGGGGTAGATAGGATCACCTATAGACAACCTGCCTCTTTAAAAAGAGTGCTCCTAGTTCTATGAAAGCTAGAGTATTTCAGTTCCCTGTATTGTTTTTTAACAAAGTACAGGCTGAATAGAATACAGGTAGTGCAAAATACAATTGCAAAAAATCTTGACTAGAACTAACTACTACGAATGATTTATATAGCGCCAGAAGGCATACACAGCGCTGTACAGGCACATATAAAAGACTGTCCCTGCTCGTCAAGAGTTTACAATCTAATCAAGGCGGATAATGCAATAGATGAGGATGAGGGTACAAAAAAGAAGGCGAGGAGTCATAAGGAAAACAGGAGATCATGCCTCACCCCTAGTGTTAGCATTGCATTGGCTTCCAGTTGGTTTTAAGGCCATTAAAACAGTTGGTTCTGATTATCTTAGGACTTTGATCCAATATGTTCCATCTAGTCAGCTATGTTCTTTTGAGCTGGGCCAGCTTTATCTGCCTTCTCTGTCAACACTACCTTTGGAGGGTAGTTACTGTGCTTCCTTTATGTATCAAGGCCCCAAGCTGTGGAACACACACTACCACTAGCATTGGAATTGGAATTCAATTATATAAATTTTAAGAAAAGTGAAAACTTGGCTATTTATTCAGTAGACTTGTTTGAGCCTAATTGATGATGATTAGACTATGGCATTAATTATTATATGAAAAAGGGGGGTTGGGAATGGTGGGATTTATTTTATTGTATTTTAATTGATATTGTTTGCGTTCTTCACTTTGAGGTTTCTTGGGAGATATGTGGGTGAATAATCAAACTGAATAAACTAAACTAAAACTGGAATTTCTATATATTGAGCCCACGAACATCTTATTCACCAACACCCTTACATAATCTGTCACACTATCTTTGAACATGGGAAATATTTCCTAGGGCAGGGCAGACTCTAAGGGGTAGATTCTGACTTGCGTTTAGCGGGGATATATGTCTGGGGCAGTTGTATATGCTCCGCTAACCATCAGGGTCCGATTCCCACCAAAGAGCTCCCTGCACGTACAGCAGAAATGTGAGGGGAGCTCTGTACGAGGATGGGAGGGGGCGGGGCGGGCCGGGCCGGAGGAGGAGTGTGGGCAGGCTGGAGGCGTGACCCTGATTCTGGTCGCAGCCCTGTACAGCCAGCCAGGGTTATTTAAACGGGGGACTTATTTCATCTCTGAGGTGGAGTAAGTCCCCCCCCCCATGCCAGCGACCATCCAGCCCAGGTCCAGCAGAGGAAGTGAGAGGGGCAGTGGGTTCCCTGCAGCCTGACCCGGGGGAAAAAGGACTCTGTTGCCAGTGCGGGACGCCATGGCACCACAGCTCCATGCAGGAGCCTGGCTAGGCTAGCTGGGGAAGTGCCTGGACATCCAGAGGCACGGAACCAGAGCAAGTCTGGGATGCCCAGGCCCTATGTCCTGATTCTGCTGCTGTGGGGCCGTCTAGCTCCCGTGCGATCAGAATCGGGATGTCCGGATGCCCGGATGTGCCTGTTCGGAACTGGCCTCCACAGGGTTGGAGTGGGCCCTCTCTTCCACAAAATGCTGAAGAGCAGGGATCCTTTTGAGAGTTAAGGAAAAGGGAGCCCTTACGTTCTGGCCTGGTTTAGATGTTTCAGAGAATGAACTGCACAGCTGCTGCCCAGTCAGCACTCCTGAGACATGGGAAGGGATGTTAAATGTGGGAGGGCAAAGTTACTGGGGTAGCATGGGGACCTGAAGCTTAGTCTGTACCCCAGTCATGGTGAGGGGGGGGGGGTTGTTTTCCAAAAGCACTTGTGCAGATTGCTCTTCAGTTCTCTTCTTTCTTGCAGAGGAGTTTTTAGTTGCAATATTTGAAAGTGAGAGAAAAACCTTTCAGGGCAATTTCTCCAAATGGGTTAGTTTTGCACATTACTACAAAATAAATAGCTCTCAATTAAAGACTCAATTAGTCAAACAAATTTTTCAAAATTTAAATAAGACAATTAGAACCTCTTTCACAATATTTATTTATTTATTTTATTTATTTACAGTCTCTTATATACCGCACTATTCATCATCAGCGCGGTTCACATGGAACAAAATGCTCAGTACATATAACACGTATGAGTTTACAGGTAACAGGGTATAAATAACTTGGATAACCGGGGTAACTATTTACAAAACATACTACATGGAATCATATACACAGAAGATACATAGAAATACAAATATGAACTCAGGATGGCTTATACCCTACATTTAGTCAGATTTTCACTATAGGGAACAGCTGACGCTCACATGACTGGTCATTATAGCCTCCAAAAAATCTTTATTCAAACCAATTTTTTAAATTTTAACTATATCGTTTTAATTCCACAAGAGTACTCCCGGGGATTCAAAATACTTATAATATAATCCAACACCAAACATAAACATCTTATAAATAGCATCATCTTAAAAAGTCAACGGGGCATCTACGGACATATCTTCTATCTCCTGTAAAACAACAGAAGAGAAGCTTAGTAAATATACACAGTGGTAAAAGCACCTAAAGAGGTCTGCAGTTACTTAGCTTTAGAAGTCCGTAATCAGCATCCCGCAGCAAAATGATCCGTTATCAGAAGAAGCAGAAATTCTTCAATATCGTAACAAGGCGGGAGAGTCTTACATTTTTCATTCAGACATTCCCACAATTCTATTCACGCATACCCTACAAAAGCATTTGTTTCGCCAACCACTGGCTTCCTCAGGGGTTGAAAATAACACACGACAGAAATAAACTATCAAAATGCTTCCTTCACCTTCCTCGCCATTGCTAAAGACAGCGTCTGACGTACCACATTTTAAAGGACCATCAACCAATAGAAACACCTAACCTAAAATGATGCTAACACATGTGCAAAAAATATCATACATCAACCCTAAACAAATCCCTAACCACTAAAAGATTGGAACTCCACAATGATGCCAGACAGAACGTTCAAAGAAACAGCGCTCACTCGATCTTATCATTTAATCCATAAGGATATAAAGTATTCAAGACGTAGATCCATTTCTGTTCTTTTTGCAATAAAAGTCGACCTCTGTCACCTCTTCTTATATTGTACGGAACATGTTCTAACACTGTACAACGCAAGTCTTCAAAGCTGTGACTTAATGTTAGACAATGCTGTATCAAGGGACGTGTAGTCTTACCCACATATAATTTTAAGCAAGAACACCACAGTACATATATCACGAACAGGGTATTACAAGTTGTATTGAAAGTCAATTGACGGATTTTACTCTGATAGTTTGTGCAAATCTTACCCTCCATGATTTTACAGAAGGAACAATGACCGCACGCTGTATGGCCTTTCACAGCAGCAGAATCATTTTGGCGTGGAACTGCGGAACAAAGCCAATCTCTCAGATTCCTGCCATGACTATACGTCATGCGTAAAGAAAAACTTGAAAGTTTAGGATGTGTTTTAAATAAACCCCATCGCTTCCGCAACGAAGCTGCAATACGATTAGAAAGACTTGAATACTGTAAAACACATGTTATAGACGGCATTTCAGATGGAGTAACTGAATCCGGTTCTACATGATCAGAGCTGAGGAACCATTCACGATGATTATATCTAGCTCTTTTATAGGCTTTGCACATACCATGATTGTCATAAACCTCACTTCAAAGCCAGGGTATGTAGAGTATGATCACAGTCTCTCTAATTTACTGTTAACACTTGGCATAGTACTTGCATTGTGCCAAAGAGAGCTTCCTTCTGGAGTTAATAAGATGTAACATGAATGGGTAGTTCATCAAGATGTGCTTGGAAATTCTTCTTTAAAATGATGGGAAATAGTTCTTTATCTTTCTGCCACATTTTCTTGGTGTCTGACTGCATTTCTTGGTACTACAGGATCTTCTGTCTCTCCATGCGATTCACAGAATAATCACTTAGAACCGACACCTCTATTATCAATGCCGTTCTGGTGGTTTTTCTCCTTTATCACTATGTCAGGTTTCCTCGCATCCAGTTTCTTATCCATCGGAATGGGAATATCCCAGTTGATCATAACCTCTTCATTCTCTGTAATTCTCCTAGGATCATGATCCCATTACTTTTCTGGCAAAGTGATGTTGGGTTTACAGAGTTTCCAGTTTATGAAGTGTGCTACTTTGTTCTGCCTTTCTGTACATCTGGCTTGGGGCAGTTTCTCCAAATGGTTAATTCTGCGCATACCATGACAGTCATGAACCTAAGTTTCTAAGCCAGGGCATGTGGAGTATGATCTCAATCTCTCAAATTAATTGCTTATGCTCGGCATAGTACTTGCATCGTGCCAAAGAGAGTTTCCTTGTGAAGTTCGTAAGATGTAACAGATATGGGTAATTTGTCAAGATGTGCCTGGAAATTCTTCTTTCTCAAGCCTGTGGCTCCCAGTACCATGGGAAAAATTTCTGTATCTTTCTGCCATATTTTCTTGGTCTCTGACTGTATTTCTTGGTGCTTCAGAATCTTCAGCTTCTCCATGCAATTCACAGAATAATCACTTGGAACGGATACCTCTATTATCAATGCCGTTCTAGTGGTTTTCTTCTTTCCCACTATGTCTAGTTTCCTCACAGCCAATGACTTATCCATCAGAATGAGAATGTCCCAGATGATTATAATCTCCTCATTCTCTATAAATTCTCTTAGGCTCATGATCCCAGTGCTTTTCAGGCACAGTAATGTTGTAGTGTTTCCAGAGTTTCCAATGGATAAGGTGTACTACTTTGTCTTGCCTTTCTGTATAGAAATTTTCCACCATCAGAACGTCACAGCCATCTATGAGGTGAGTCCTGTTTCCAGGACTTTCTTACAGAACCAACATATGTCTGTGGTGTCAGTTTTTTTTCATTGCTTGCTTTAAACCACATCATCTGTGATCTGCTGTCTTCGTTGGCAACTCTTCGATTTCATTTCACCTCTCCTTAACAATTCATGTGTCGTTTGTGATCGATAAAGGGTTCCTGGAGTAACACTTTGCATTTGCCACTTGTTTTTCCTTGTTTGCTGATCTAATTCTTTGTAGCATTTTTTCTTGTTTTGCAAATTGTTGCTTCCTTTCCTGTTTGTGCTTAAGGATTCTCACTCATTCCCTCTAGTCGTCAGAACGCTTGTCCATGTTTGACGATGGAGACAGATTCTGGACGTTTACTTTCATATTTCAGCACTTGTGTTTTTGGATCCGATGATGCTGTTAGATAGGCCTGGAGGCCTATGATAGTAGCTCTCTGTGTGTAATCAATCTCTGAGGCCTAGCCCTCCTTCAGCTTTAGGAATGTACAGTCTCGGCATACACTGATTCTTGTAAATTTTCTCAGGACTTTTCTTGTTCACACATCCAGTTTTTCAGGATCTTTAAGAGGCCAGTGTACAATCCAAAATCTTTATGAGAGTACAGGAATTGCCAGCTGATTGATGGCTTTTATCTTATTCCATGATGTTAGGGCAATTTTCAATAATGATTTTAATCTCTATAGTATTCTTTACTGATCTTTACTCTCAGTTATTTCTGCTTCAGTGTCGTTCCTTTCTCTACTCCAAGATTTTTATGTGTCTTCCTGTTCAAGGTCCTTGATGTCATAGCCTTCAGCAAGGGAGGTGTTTTCTGTTTTGCTCAATTTGCCTCTAAAAAACCGTTGCCTTAGCATGGGAGACAACAGGTGTTGCATCTTGTGGGGTCACCACTTCTTTGCGCGACACCTGTCTAAGAAAGGTCCTTAAGATGTAAATAAAAGGTGCTGAGTGCAGAAGTGGAAAGGACACACAAAGCAGGGAAATTTGTGTGCTATCTGCTTAAAACTGACCGATGGCTCTGAACACAGAAGGCTCCATGAATCCCTACTAAAAACATTGGAAATTCTACTGTGATCTGTATTTTAGGGGCATCTGCCAAGCTAAGGATGTGGTGGTAAAGAAATTTAAAAAAAAATGTTCTTATTACACCCTAGATGCTAAAATCCCCTCCAGTAACAGTTGATCAAAGCAGTATTTAATATTAACCCTAAAAGAACGAATTAGATTTTCACCATCAATGGCCATTCTTTTGATAGTTGGCAAGAAGAGATAGGGAAAGCTAGGAGGACTCGGGAGATCCTCAAGGTCCTAATGTAAGGATTCCGCACAAGTTGTTGTTATGTCATCACAGTCAGGGCTGGGGCAAGAGTTTTGGGCACCTTAGGTGAGCCTTCAGCCTTATGACCACCCCACACCCACCCAAGAATTTATTAATTGAACTCAACAATCATGATCATCGCAACACTACCCCTCCCCCCATAATCCTATAAAAATGCATAATTGGACACCATGGGGGTTATTTTGGAAGCTCTATTCATGCTTTGGATGTTGAAAATGGGCATAGAGATGTCTCCAGAGCTATTTTAGAAGCTGGGTGGATGTCCAAGTCTGAATGGGGCATGGTGGAGGTGTGGTTGGGGTATCTGGATGTATTTGCTTGATCTCAGAAACGTCCTTGACGTCCGTAGTTGCATCTAACTTTAGACCTGCTCTAGGCACAAATAAGCATCAAGAAAGTACTCATTTTGGCTGAAAAACATCCAAAGGGTTTAGGGAAGAGAGCACTCCATCGTCCCCAGTACTCAGCACACTCACAATGATAGCAGCAGAGGGATTTGAACTCTAGCTTCCCTGGTCCTAGCCCACTATGCTAACCATTAGGCTATTCGTAGACATCCAGACATCCCTCCCCCCCGCAGATGTCCATAACAGGCATGTCCATGTTTGTGAAATCCTGTTTGCATCTGGACGTGCCTGTTTTTTCTTCCAGATGTCCTGGCTTAGATGTCCCGGCTTAGATGTCCCAGATTGCACTTGGATGTCCTTTCTAAAATGTCCCTCCACACTTTCAAATATGAAACTTTGCCTTTAATGTATGAGCATGCCCAGTCTGTACTGATGGCTTTTTGAATTTGTGTGCCTGTCGGGCTCTATTTTTTTGCTTTAAACAATGCTGCTCTTTGTTGCCTTTCAGAAGCCATTGCTCTAGGTGCCTGCCTAATCTTGCCTAATGGTTGAGTTGGCCCTGGCCATCGTCCTAATTAAGAACATAATTGATTTTTCCTTTCCTTTCCATTTGATAGTATTCAAAAGATTTGTCAGACTAATTTGGGTAGTTAACTAGATACATTTGAGAAGAATGGGTTAAATCCCCTTTGTTCCATCCCCTTTTCTGTTGGGTGGGTAAATTTTGACTATGAAATTTTTTGCCCGCATAAAGAGAGGCGGCGGTAGAGGCATTCGTATGACATGGTGAAACTTGAATCAGTCAATACTGATGTTCAGAACTGACTAGCTAAAGTTATGTGGGTGGATCTGGTTGGGGAATAGTGTCCTATAGGTATCCAGATAAAATTATTCAGATAACTTTGCCCTGATGTATTCAGCAATAAACCCCACTGAATATCCAAGTAACCTTTTATATGGATATCTTAGCCACTCAGTAGGTTTTGAATATGGGGCACAGTATTATTTTTTGCATGTAACTCTGCCTATTAATGCCGAGTGCAATAAACTCTTGTACTGGCACAAAAGATGCACCCTTCATACACAAACCATGTCCCTAATGATCTTACAAATGTTCTTTCTTTTGAACTTTCCATATTTGCTTTATAGAATTTGGTTGCTGACCCACAAGTTAAATTTTTAAAATACAGTAACATGTTTTTACTCCTTTGAATATTGCAGCAAGTTTTCATTGTACATGGGAGAGCTTTGAAATTGTCCTTTGTTATTTGAAACTGCTAAAATGTATTTCTCTAATGAGGATAGAAAGTGAGGGAGTTCTTCCTAATGTCTGTTAGCACTGGTGTGCTGTTCATCCCTCATCAAGGGACTCTAATTTTCATCCAGCACGTCGCTGGTTGTGAGGGTGGTTAACTCTATCACATCGCTAGTTGGTCTGAACCAAGAAGCCAGTTGAGCAGTATTCCTTTGATATTCTGCTGTTTTTTAATGGCTTTTAATGTTGTTTTTCTTAACCTTTTTATGTGTTTATACTACCATCTTATTTGATTTGGCTCTTCATGTTTTTCTTCTTTTTTGTTCCGGATGGTGCATTTTTATTTTGGTTTTATTTTTGATTTTACAAGGTATATATATCTTTTATCCCCTGCTCTGTCATTGCAGCGAGACTCATTTTTCCTGTTTTTCCCCTCCCCCTCTCTTTCCCTCCCTCCTCTCTTTCCCTCCCCCACCTTCCCTTCCCTCCTTACTTTAGGTCTATCCTCTCTTATTTAGATTTTATCATTAAGCTCTAATGCCGCTTTTTTATGATTTTACTTATTGATACAGTTTCTTATTTTTTGATTATTTATTCATGTTTGTTTTAATAGTGGCATTTTATTGTTTTTATTTTCTTCATACTTACCTTCCCCTTTCTTCCTTTCCCCCTCTTCCCTCCCATCTCTCCCCTTTCCCCTCTTCCCTCCCCCCTCCCATCTCCCCCCTTTTCCCTTTCCTTCTCCTACCCCTCCCTTTTCCCCTTCCCCTTCCTCTCCTCATATTGTTGTATTTATTTTTTATAATAATAATTATTATTTTTATGGTTTTGCTTGTTTTTATATTGTTTACTTTTTATCTTTTATTATATGTTTTTATTTTAATGTTATTTTGGTTTTACTTTGGTCTCACCTCCCCCCTCCCCCCCTTCCCACCCCAACCCCTTCACCATGCATCGGGTCTGCCCCTTACATTGGGACCTCTCTTACATGATTTCATTTGTCTTTACTGTTTAAATCAGGTTTGTTTAAAGTATGATCCAGTCACAGATGGTTTATGATGTGTGTGTGTGCGTATATATGCCAACCATATGGACCAGTATTTATTATTTTTTTTAAATTTCTTAATTGTGATTTCTCTTGTTATAGCTAGTTTTCTATTTGATGTTAATGTTTTCTGATCTTTGACCTCCGGTCTGGCACAAATCCGAATGCTATAATTAGACCCACTGTTTAGCACATCGGCACAGTACTCGCTGCATTAATAGATTTGGTTTGCTGAATGGGGTGAGTAGCCCTTCTGCCCCCTTTCTTTGAATGGTATAGTTGGATCACATGTCCAGTTTTATATTTGTAATGCATGGTATTATTTATTGTATGTAAAGGTATCGGCAACGTTACTTCTTAAAGCTCCTCACTGATAAGTTTGGTTAAGTACAGGAGAGTCTGTTTGTACTTAGGTTGACATAATAAGTCCTCAGAGAGCTTTTATTTTCTTAATTTATTTTATTTTGTTGTCTCTTAATCCCATACTGTAAGATCGGGTCAGCAGAACTGATTTGTTTAAGCCACTATTCTTTAAACCGAGCGCTCAGCCTGTACATAGTTACCCTTGTTAGTCCCATGTTGATACACCTGTTCATTGTAAGTCCAGTGTAGGTCCACCTGCAGTGTACAAATGTTGTTGACTGTAAACCGCACTGATTTCAAAGAGCACAGTATAAAAACATTAAATAAATAAATAAATAAATTATGGACCCTCATGATGGAATGTTACTTAATGTTTTCACTCAAAGGCCTCATTTATAGTGTTTGGTAATTTTCCACCACCAATAGGGTCCCCCCCCCCTTTTTTTTTTTTTTAAACTGATTTCAAATTGGTCTGCACATTCATTGTAACTTATTTTGAGCGGCTTGTCCGTGATTATTGGTGCACATAGCTTGAGCTTTTACATGCTGTGTATTTCTCCCTCCATTTTTGACTGTCATCTGGCTCCGACACCACACTCCCCCGTTTTATGTCTTTTGAAAGGAATATTATTTTTATGAACTGTCCCTTCCGGTTCCCTCATGCAAACCATGACACTGTATTACATTTCTTACTTGTGCCTCATTATTTTAGATTCAGTTCTCCTAAGGATACCCACAGGGTGATTTAGTAAGTATGGTTCTCTCTATTAATATAGTACCACCCTTGTACCTCCTCATATCTTCCCACACTTGAGGCTCCATATATGGTGTCATGTTTATTTGTACCCACCTACACTCTGCCTTATGTTCTATGATTTTAAAGTTTGTTTTTATGTTTTTATTTATTTATTTGTTTAATGAACTTACTATTATTGTATTTGATTTGATTTTTGATTGTTTTGTAATTGTTTTTATTTTTTGAAGATGTACACCCCCTGAAGAAGGCAGCAGCCAAAATGTGTAGCAGGTTTTTTTTATAATAAAAGGCACCTGTGACCTCCACATGCCTCTCGCCCTTGTGGTTCTTGTCTTACGTACTGTGAGGGATCTTTTGATCTTTTTTGTGTTGTCTTGGTATAGTTTTGGTACAGTGTATCCTGCTTGAAGCACAAAAATGGATTCTTCACTGGCAATCCCTAGCATTAGCAGTGAATCTGAGAGATTGAGATTATCTCTAGCGTGCCTTGGCATGGGGTGAGGTTCATTCCTGTCATGGTATTCACAAAACTAAATCACCAATAAGGCTATAGCAGGTGAAAAAACTGCACAAACTCCTCTCCCCAATGGACGTCCACACAGTCTGCAAGCAGTAATCCCTCCAATTTTTGATTACTGCAACTCCATATTCCAGGGCTTTCCCAAGAGCACCTTATACCCCCTACAACTAGTTCAAAACACTGTAGCTAGAACCATTTTGGCAAAATCCCAGCAAACTCACATCATTCCACTCATCAAACAGTTGCACTGGCTGCCCATCATGAGCAGGATTAAATACAAAATCATCCTAAACACCTACAATATCTTAAACAGTCAACTGTCAGCCTCTCTCCACTACTAGCAAGCAACAACTCCATTAGACCAAGGAGAAAATCTATGGTCAACATGCTTGAAATACCCACTGACAAACCCTTATACAACCAGAGAACCAACAACGGGGCCTTCTCACTATACACTCCCACCATCATGAACTCTCTGCCACCTCAAATAAGATCCATTCAGCTCACCAGCCAATTCTGCAAAAACCTAAAGACTCTGCTGTTCCAGGAGTGTAATGGAGCAATCAGAGAACATTGAGCGCCCCGCTATGCAACCTGTTGCACCTTGTAAATAGTTAAGCCTCCCAAACCATTCAGAGTAATATAACTGTTTGTAAATAGGGAAGCCCTAAACTGTTAGAACGTTTGGTTTAACAGGTATTTATGTAATGTGCACTTTATTGCTTTAGTGTTTAACCTTACCCCACTCAGTTCTCTGGAAACCGTCTTGACTGGTAGAAAGATGGTATACAAAAAGATGTTAAATAAAATAAAATAAATAAATATCACAAAAAATACCAAACACCTGTTATAAAAATTCCCAATCTTATTTAATATTTCAAAGATTGAAAACTGAAAGAAATGATGACATTGATCCACATGGTTAACTTCTACCAATGAAATATATAGCACAGGAGAAACTACCTCCATGTAGCCCTTCTGTCTCAACAGAATCTTGTTATGTACACAATAGGCTCAGCTCTTCATTGGTCTAAAACCCCCTTTTATTATTTTTATAATTTATTGATAGAAAAAATCATTTTTATTTATTTTATAGTTTGATAAAAGTCTCATTAGCCGTATGCATAGTATCCCAAAGCTGTATAGTATTTCAAAACTGAAAAACATATCAATTCTGTAGATTTAATTCTCCTACTGGCAACAGGATATACATTCTGTTCAGCAATGATTCTGACAGCACCCAACGTGGCCCCGTTTCACCTCTAGTCTGCCTCAGGAGTGTGGCCAGAAAGAAAATCAGCTCTATATCAGCTTTACTCAGCACTCGGCTCAGCTGGAAAATGAGGCAGAAGTCCTCAATACTATTTCATAAAAGATAAAGGGAAAATACTATTATCAGTTGATATCCTACAAGTTAGCTTGCTGCTTTGCAGAAACTTTCCGAAGATGTAACATTAGAGCTTAGCCAAAGTCGATTCACTTTTGCATTCCTCAAGGTTCAGCTGGTACTGTTGCCTTAAAATAACATCTTATCCTGATCATTAAACCAGTGTGGCTAGACTTGGCTAATACAATAAACTTAGCCTCAGGCGCAGAAAGAGTTAAGAAAACTGTGTAGAAGTAGGAGCTTTGTGTACCATAGTGTCGGCTTTACTCTGCACGTAGCAAGAACTCAAGCAATGAGATATACCTTTGTACTCCAAGAAGGAAATCTTTTTAGCTGCTCTTGGGGCGGAACCAGAAAGTTGTCAATATGTATTTATTTATTTATTTATTTGGACAGATTTGTATACCACCTTATCCTACAATCAAAATGGTTACATGACATCACAATTGGGGTTACATTTAACATGAGGGTATTTAACAA
Organism: Ichthyophis bannanicus; assembly: GCA_033557465.1. Taxonomy (NCBI): domain Eukaryota; kingdom Metazoa; phylum Chordata; class Amphibia; order Gymnophiona; family Ichthyophiidae; genus Ichthyophis; species Ichthyophis bannanicus. The sequence goes on along the minus strand of CM066043.1, from coordinate 178,409,294 downwards.
CATTTAGACAGCACAGTTGGAGGGTTACATTTAGCATGAGGGTATCTTCGTGAGTCTAGTTGGGTTGATTGAGTATTGAGTTGGCGGGGTTAGCTGCAATACCGCTCGAGTGGGTGCTATTGTCTTTCTGCTCATAAGTTTCTGTAAAGAGCAGAGTTATAAGGTTCTTGCGGAAGTCTGATGTCTTCTAATGCCCTTAGGCTCATTGGGAGGGAGTTCCATAGCGTGGATGCCAGTAGTGAAGGAACTCTTCTTGAAGTATTTTGTTTAGTCTTGTGGTATCCTGCAGGTGTGCCGATCATGTTGTCACTATTGTTCCTTCTTGGTCTATTGCTGATATCTCTTGTTATGATTTCTTGTAGTGCATCTGCTGATAGATGATGGATGATTATGAAGATAATTAAGATTGTTTTAAATTTTGCTCTGGCCACCATTGGGAGCCAGTGTAGTTGTTGTAAGATGGGGGTGATGTGCTCAGATCTTGGAGTGTCAGTAATGATGCGTGCTGTAGTGTTCTGCACCATTTGGAGTGGTTGTAGGGTATGCTGAGGGAGGCCTTGATATAATGAATTTCCGTAATCAAGCAGAGGTGTGATGAGTGCTTGGCATACCGTGCGGAAGTGGTCTTGGCGGAGCAATGGTTTGATCTTTCTTATGGTCCTCAGATGTTGGTAGGCTTTGTTTGCGGTTTTGGTGATATGAGATTTCAGGTTCAGGGCTCTGTCCATTGTGATGCCCAGGTACGTGACTTCATCTTTGACTACTATGTGTTTGTTTAGAATACTAATAGTCTGTGGTGGAATGAAGTTAATGTTTCGGGTGACGAACATTGCCTCAGTTTTATCGTAGTTGACTGTCAGGTTGTTGGCTGTGAGCCAGGCATTCATGTCTTCAATGCATTTGGTTATCGTTATGGTGTTAGGTGCTAGTAGGTTGATTGGAGCATACACCATGATGTCGTCGGCATAGATGTGATAGTAGATTTGTGGTGTTTGATGATGTTGCATATGGGTTGGATGTAAATATTGAAGAGCATTGATTACAAGACTGGTCCCTGAGGTATTCCCTGCATGACAGCGAACTGCAATGATTTGTTTTGGTCGCATTTGACTTGTTGCGTTCGATCTTCCAGGTATGAGGTGAACCATTTCAGAGTGTTCTTGCATAGTCCTATCTGTTGCAGGCACTGCAATAGTCTGGCGTGGGACATGGTGTCAAAGGCTGCCGAGATGTCTATGAACACTAGCAGGAATCCATTTTTTATGCTATCTATACCTCTTATGAGGTTGTCAAAGAGGGAAGTTAGTAGTGTTTCCACACTATGGTGGGGTTTAAAGCCATGCTGATGGATGTCCAGAGGAGCATTCAAGTCAATGTAGTCCTAAAGTTGTCTTTTCAATGATTTTTGCTATGAATGGTAGGCTGGAGATAGGACGGTATGATTTAGGTTCAGATGGACTTAGGTTGTTGCCTTTAAGTATCGGTCGTATCATAGCATGTTTGAGGGAATGAGGCATGTATCCTTGTTGGAGTGAATCTTTGACGATTTTGTGAATGTGCTGGGAGAGATGGTTTCTTGTGACTTTGATTCAAGCCACTGGGCAAGGATCTGATGGTGAGGTTGTTGTGTTGAGTCCATGTATTATTTCCTCTACTTGCTGTTTTGATGGTATGCTGAAGTCTTCCCAGGTTTGATGTTGCTCTTTCATTTCATGGTCATCTGTTTGTAGTGTGATGGAGCATGTCTGGGTGGTATTTTTCATTCTCATGAAGTCCGCAAATGCCTGTGGGTCAAGATGGTGGGTACAGTGCTGTGTGGTGTCCCCAGTGAGCTTTTGGACAACGCTAAAGAGTTCTCTTGGTTTGTTGACAGATTCCATGATTAGGTTGGTGTGGTGATGCTGTTTGCGCTCATTTATCAGATTGTTATATTCCAGTAGCTTGGCTCTGTATAGGGAGTTATGCGACTTGTTCCGCCTCCATTTTCTCTCCAGTCTTCGGAGTGTGCGCTTTGCATTTCTGATATCATTTGAGTACCAGGGGGCGTTAGGTCTCCTTCGTGTTTGTGGTTTTGTACGCGTAGGGGCTGATGCTGCATTGGATATTATTTATTTATTTATTTATTTTATTTAGTAAACATTTGTATACCGCTACTTCCTACGATCAGTAGCGGTTTACTTTACAGAATCATAATGTATTGCAATACAGTAAATTTTTAAGATATACAGTTAGATTGAGTATTGATTTACACATCACAGGGAGATCAATTGGTTTCAATATACATTAGATGAGAACTCACAAATCTAAATATACATTTAATTGTAAGGGATGTGGGTGGGGGGCAGAAATATACAAATATACAAGGTTAAATACCGTTTTACTATATTACTATATTATGGAGTTCCATTTCCCTATGCTTATGTCAAGGGTGTCACATTCTTGCTGTAGTTGTGGGATGATTTCATCTACGAATGAGTCTTTATTGAAGGCTCTATATCGCCTAGTTATACTCTCATTTTCCATGTGTTGGGTGGAGTTGTTCAGGGTCAGGGTGAATTCTATCACGTGGTGATCTGACCATGGGACTGGTGTGATTGTTGGTGTTGTGGCCTTGCCCTGTTCCACCAAATGTATTGGAATAAAGACCATATCCAGAGTTGTGCCATGCTAGTATGTTGGGGCGTTGATTGTCTGGCTATATTTTAGTGACTCCATGGCTTTTAAGAATGTTGCGGCTTCCTTGGTGGGTGCAGAGGTCAGGTTGTGGTCTCCTAGTACAATGAGGTGTTTGTTTTGTGCTATGTGCACATTTTGCTTCAAGTACCGTGGAGAGCTGTTCAGTTGTGGCTCCAGGAGGCCTGTATGTGAGGGAGATGCTTAAGTACTTGTTGGATATGGTGATTGTGTTGGATTCATTCGTATTAGTGGTGGAGATTGTTTTAAATCTGTATTCCTTTCTAGCCAGTATTAGCACACCTCCTCCTCTCTTTTGTTCTCTGATGCATTTGAATGCTGAATAGTCTATAGGGGTTACTTGGTTTAATATTACCTGGTCTGAGTCATTTAGCCAGGTTTTGGTGATGCAGATTATATCCAGTTTTTTATCGAGGATGAGGTCTAGGATAGTGTTCGGTTTGTTCCTGATTGATCTCGCGTTTATTAAAGCACACTTAATTTTGTTTTTATAATTGGGTTGGTATGTACACTATTTATGGAATTAGTGGGTAAAGTACGTGTGGTATTATGTGGTTTGTAAGTTGTAGGCTTATTATGCTTGTGTTCTTTAGGGAAGGATGATTCTGGTGTCCATACAGGATGGATGGTATGTAGGTTGGGCAAGGGGATCTGTTGGTTGGTACCGATGCCCTGTGAGTAAGGTGCGAATGCGTGGAGGAGTGTAAGATAGGCAATGAGGTAGTAGTGATTGGAGTGCATTTGTGTAAATTACTGATCTGGGACCTGACTGAAATGTAGTCCAGTGGTGGTAGTTGAATGTGGGGTTTCTAGTCCCACAGGTGCTCCTTGTGGTCTTGGGCAAGCCACTTAACCCTCCATAGCCCATGTTCCCTGTAAATAGTTATCTCCAAGTTATAATGCCCTGTTCAACGTAATTTCAGTTTGTTCAATGTAAACCGCACTGATGCAGAATAGAGCGGTATATAAGAGAATATAAATAAATAAATGACCTTTCTTGTGTATCTCTATACTTGCCTGTTCTCTATGGTCGGTGTCTCCTCCTCTCATGTGGTTCTAGACTGTTAATAGATTCTGTACGCTGGGCATTGTTATTTTATAAGTAGCAGCATGTTATCCCCAGAGTGGAGAGTTATTAGTGAGGTGGCAAAGAGGTGACATTAGAATATGTAGTCTAAGCAGCATATATTATCTACAGCACATGTTATTTACAGCAGGTTAGGCAGTATGTTATTTACAATACATGTACATACATCTATGTTATACATCATATATTATCTTTATAGCAATGAGGTTTTAGTGAGACTACAGTCTATAGGCTATGCAACAAGCAATGAGGCAGCAGGGTAGTCCATAGGTTAGGTAAGAGATGAGGATTTGCAAGTAGTTGGTAGTGTGGTAGAAGCAGGATCCACATGGGCTCACCATGCATTACGTGCTACACCTACACCTACCAGCAATATATTGTTGCAGGAGCTGTCAACTCCCCGATTTGGAATTCCCTTCCATTGTTGCAATATGTCCCTTAACCGCGAAATGACAGCTGTGAGAGATCTGCTGGTCTAACTCTCTGTTAATAGTAGCTGGCCTGATATATCATGATGGAAAATCTTTATACTGATTTTAATCGATTAATGTGATAAACTCTGATCATCAATTAAAAGTCCTACCAAATGTAATTAAAATGTCTGAAGACAATTTTATATCAAAGGCCCATTTATGCTGGACTGCATTTGCCTCAATATTCCATCTTCACTTCACTGTGAAGCTTGCTTCCTTTTAGAAAAAATATCATCAGATTTTTATCAAAACCCCTTCATCCCTCCCTTAAATTAGATTCACGAAACTAACCTATTTGAAGGTTTTACTCTCAAGGATGAATGTCTTCCATGACTGACCTATCAAGGGGAAAAAGGAATGACGTTTATTCCGCTGAAGCAGCGCCTGCAATGTGGAGGGGAAAGGGGAGGGGGCAGGCTTGCAACCACTCCTGGGTCTGGAGTGGATCATACCACACTGTGGACCTTTTCTGAACCCGTTGCTTGGGGCTGTTAATTGGAACTTACGTCAGTGGTGTGAAGATACTTGTTGGTGTAGTGGACCTCTAGATATCTTTCCATGCCTGTCTTCTACATTGCAATTGATATTGTTGCTGTTTATTGAAACGGATAGGTCTGATTGGGGGGAAGGTGTTGAAGAATGGCCTAGTGGTTAGAGCAGCAGGCTGGGAAAGTCACTTCACCCTCCATTTTTTGTGGTACATACTTACTGTATATTGCAGCCCTCCAGACACAGGAAAATAACTACTATACCTATCACTGGCCTTGAGCTACTTGCTGAAAAAGACATGAGCTGACTCAAACAAGAAGTGTATTAGCACACTAGTGAATCAGGCCCATTTGTAAACAGGGATGTATAACTTGCTTTAAGCTACTAGGAAAAGATGTAAGCTAAATCCAACTAGCTATCTAAAATTAAAACTTTGGACAGTTCTATGCAAAAAAAAAAATGTCAAGGTTTACAGTTGCATTATACTAATGGGTGCACTCTGAATTTTGTTCCTCACGTACATTTTGGTATGGTTTGCTGGCAGGTAACAGGCTTTTGACAGCTACTGATTACTTAAAGCTGTGGGCCCCTCCTTCAGGTGACATTCTGGAAGAGGATGAAGAAGAAGGAGATATTGACAGTCATCCCACCAAGGATAATGTTCAGCCGGTTCTAAATGACTGGAACTGCATTTGGCAATGCAAGTAGGTCACATTTTCATTTGTAAGACTGTTCGAGCACAAGAGGTACAGAAATGTGGGGGGTTTGCCATAAATGTGATAGATCTGGGGTCTGTAAAAGAATTGTAAATCCATCTGTTTGTGATGGTCAAACAACTGTATGCAAGGATCTGGATGTGAATTTTCAGACCCAGGCGGAGGAGTACCTTTATAGGGCTTGACTGCCTCTCTCTAGATTCTAGGGTTGTCCAAACCATGACTTGTTTCTTCTTGTTGGTGTTGACAGCAGGCTGCTATTTAGCCAGCTGGAGACTTGCTAAGGAAGTAAGACACTGATACAGCTCTAGTCTTACTGACATGACGTTTGTCATCTCCATTTTTATCAACAACTATATCAATAAATTCCCTCAAAACCCCCCTAATAGTCTATCAAAATATCAAAATTTCATTTTTGTCGGATTCTTTGCCTTGATTGAAAATTCCCTCCTGCTAGGCGCTATGTAGCTTTGGCTTATAAATTTTCCATGGACAGTCTGGAACATTACTACTTACGGTGTTAAAATATTTTGATGAAACAACGGACGCTGTGGGATATCGTTTTGAGAGCGACAATAGCCTTGATTGTTCCTGTGAAGTTGTTTTCTGGATACTGATGACTCACCGGGATAAAGCTAATTGGCGTTTTTAAACAAAAAAACTGATTTGTTAGGGATTCATGGGATGTGAAATCCCCTATTTGTTCACTATTTTGGTGATGGTGAGGTTACTCATTAAAACGATAAAAAGGAAGGTTTGCCAAAGCAGGGAATTTTCACTCAAGGCAAACAATCTGACAAAAATGAAAATTAGATATTTTGATAGACTATTAGGGAGGTTTTGAGGGAATTTATTGATATAGTTGTTGTTGTTTAGAATTCCCTGGGTGTTTTGTTATAATCTCCATTTTTATGGCTTAGGAAAAGAATGGTTCTGAATTTGGCTTGGATTGTGGCCATTCATGATGTGCTTGCTTTTCTTTTTTTTGAAACTTAATCCTATGTGGATCAATACTGAATGCACAAAAACATTTCTTTTTTTACAGCTGCGCTAACCATGGATATCACTTCGAAGGTTTCAGTATTTAATTTCTCCAAAATTCCTTGTTTTTATTCTGTTTGGGGTTTAATCTATTAAGGTCTTTTACCCATTCTGAGTCCTTGATTAAAAAAAAAACACTTAGTAAATCAGGCCCTTGCAGGCTAATGCAGAAGTCACATGCTATCAACTTTTACGCCTATTTGTAGCGCACTGGTAGCATGCGACTTTAACTGGCATGCACAAAGGGGCTGATATGCAAATTAGCCAGACATTAGTCATGCATTAAATCATGCACAAATGGCAGCGTTAAACTGGGACAGCAAGCCAAACACATGCACAGAAGTCGGTGCAAGTTTGGCATGCTAACCCAGAGAAACAGGGGCACCACGTGGCTAATTTGCATATGAGGTCTGACAGTATTTTGATAGCATCGAGGGCTTTCTCAAATGCCTGGATCATCTGAGGAGAAATGTCAAGCTTCCCTCAGATGATCCAGGCATTGGGGAAAGCCCCTGATGCCATCAAAATACTGTCAGGGGGCTAGTATCCCTGACAGAAAGTGGATTCCTGATGGCCCAGCGACCTCTATTCACCCCCCCCCCCCCACACCCTAACCTAAAAATAGCCCTGGTGGCCCAGCGGCCCCGATCCTGCCCCACCTCCCTCCCAGTACCTTTATAAACGAGTGGGAGTGCTGCCACCTTCAAAAATATCTGCGCCTGGCCCTGCATTTTGCATCCTGACCCCACACAGTGCATGGGGCTAGGCGCTGCCATTTTTTATGATGGTAGCGGGAGCTGGAGCGCATGGGCAGCAGTCCTACTTATTTGTAAAGGTACTGGGGGGGGTTTCTGGGCCGCTGGATCACCAGGGTTATTTTTAGTTGGGAGGAGGGGGGTTCTTGGCCACTGGGCCACCAGGAATTCACTTTCTGTCAGGGGCACTGGTCCCCGACTGTATTTTCCCCTGGATCATTGTTGACATTTCCCCTCAGATGATCCATGCATCAGGGAAAGCACCCAGTGCCATCAAAACATTGTCAGAGGCAAATGCTAGATGTTTAGGCCACCTCAAGACCAGCCGTAGAGATATTGGCACTAAGGTTGGTTGCAAACGTCTCTATGCATATTGGGCACGGCCACTATTAGCATACCATTTTATTGTGTGCAACTCATTTGCCTATAATTTAAATAAATTGAAATACTCTTGGTATTAACTGTGTGCTAGGTTTTCCTTAGCTGTTTACGCACACGCCCTTCTCTTTTCTGCATTTGGCGGTAGCTGTAATTGTGCTTAAAAGTGGCATTATCTGTGCTTAAAGGCCGCGCTAGTTTTCTGCATTGGCCCGTTAGTTTGCACAGTCCATGTCATGCTAGTCTGTCCTGTCATATAGTTTGAATCAGGGTTGTAAAGTTGGATGGGTGCCTGAAATTTTTCTGCTGGTGCCCAGGGCAAGTTTGTTCTCTGGGGTAATGAAGAGAAGTGGCTTTCACTGGTGTAGTTCCCATCACCAGCTACCAAAAAGAAATTCCCTGGAACTGCTGGGAGACCTGCTTCTCCCCTCCGAAATGTTACTACAGGAGTAGAGTTTGAAGGCAGTCTGCAGTGAGGACAATGCAGGAGGCATCCCAGCTGCTTGTCCTCCCCATGGAGAAGAAGAGGAGGAGCTCGGGACCCAGGAACTCATGGTCATGTGATGTTTCCACCTTACCCAATCATCCTATATGTGAGGCAAGGAGGTGGCAATGTGGAAAAGGTTGGAGAGAAGGTGCACCTTGAAAATAGAGGAATGCTGGGTGGAAGAGTATTATCTTTTGGAGACACATAGGGTTAGGGCTGAAGAGGAAGAAGAGCATCGGGGAGAGATGTAGCAGGGTAGATGGAGAGATAAGAGATGGGGTGTGGGATCACAGTACTGTATGTTTCTACTTGGCTCAGAGATGACAAACTCTGGAACCTCAAGTGCTGCTAATAAGGTTGGATTTAGGACTTCTGCAGTCAGTATTCAGGACATAGGCGTGCACATTTATTTATTTGGCTGTACTTATATACCGCTTTGCACCAGGTCAGAGCGGTTTACAGTAGACAAACAGAAGGGGGTACAATAAACAATAAATGATATTCTAAAAAGGAAGGGGGGGGGCCCATCACCAGGGGAACTCAAACATATTTGCAATTCTGCTATTAGTATGCATCAGGTCTTAGCAGTGTGCCTGTACATAACATCTGTTCGGAGAATCTGATTGTCTAATGAACAGCTTGGGCAAGAAGCTTATTAAGCGAAGCTCTATTCCATTCTGAGGTGTTCTTTAAACAGATGTGTCTTTAGTTGTTTTCTGAAAGATGGGAGATCCTTGATGTTCCGGAGTGGGGCTGGGAGAGCATTTCATTGTGATGGGGCGTACAAGTCAAATGCACGGTTGTTTTGTTCGTTGATTGAATTTAGATCTTTCACTCGGGATGGTCAGGAGGTTACTTGTGGCCTGCAGTGTTGGTCTTTTGGAGTTCAGGCACTGTAATTGGATACTCATAAGGGAGGTTTGTTGCTGATGGACCATTTTGTGGATCAATACCAGTGATTTGTACTTGATACGTGCTTCAAGTGGAAGAAAATGAAGCTCTCTCAGAATTGAAATGATGTGGTCGTACTACTTTCCTCTATGGATAATCCTGGCTGTTGCATTAAGGGCTGTCTGAAGTGGGTTCAGACTGATGGATGGGAGTCCTTGGTAAATCACATTACAGTAGTCCAAGTGGGGTAGTGTCATTGCTTGCATGACTGTTCTGAAGTCCTGGGGTCTATGAGTGATCAAAAGCGCTGCAACATCTTGGCTTTGACTCCGTATCCAGGCTTATTTGCATGATTTGTCTATCCTGAAAACCAGATTTGCCTGAGTGTGAGAACAGATTTCAGCATCCTTTCCTGGCTCCTAAATTTTTTCTGCTGGTGCGTAGGATTCTTGCGACCTTGCTTGGATTATGCTTTCATGTCTGCAGCTGATTTTCTCCACGTCTTTCTGCTGCCTCTCCATTTGCTGATGTGCATGCATTTATTGATGCAGAGAGAAGAGAACATGCACACTTCTCAAAAGAAACTCGCAGGACGAGAGGGCAAGGAAACCAACTCGGCAGTTATAACTAGGTTATGGCTAATTTTGTGGGAAGCTATAGAAATATAATCAGACATCAGATAAGGACTGTATGGCCCATCCTGTTTGCCCAGTTTCTTCTCTGGTGCATAGCCATAGAATCCCAATTTATCTCTGGCTTTTCCCCTCACTACTTCGCAGCTATGCATCCTCTTATCTCAGGCTTTCTTCAATTCCATTACTGTTTTGTCTCCACCGGGAGGCTGTTCTGTGCATCCCCACTTTTGCTGATGTTGCAGCTAAATCTGCATCCTGCAGCTTCGTTCTCCGATGTCTTATTCTAGAGTGTTCTCTCTTCTGCAGAAGGTGTGCATCTCTAGGAACAAGCAGGAATGAGTCTTCACATATGGGTACGTCGGTACCGACGGAGCCTGCACGGGAATGCTGCCCAGCTTCCAATCAGAAAGCTTTTGGCAGCATCCCTCGCGCCTGCGCAGTGACTTCCCGCCTTCTCCACAGCCTCTCTTCAGTTTTCGTTTTTCCGCGGAGCCGGCAGGACGTCCTCCTGTCACCGCAGAAACCTTTCTTTTTAATTACTTTAATTACTTTAGTTTTTTGTTTTCTTGTGGTCGCGGCTGTATTTCCCGCTCCCACCGGTACTGCCGGTGGATTTTTGACTAAATTCTGAGAAACTTTTTCTTCAGTTTTTTGCCTTAACTTTTTGGGCCTACTAGGCCTTTTCATTATGGAGCCTTCTTTTCCTAATAAGTGCATTCGATGTAGAAACACCTGTTTCTTTTTAGACACCAATAGTTTGTGTCTCAACTGTGTGGGTCATGACCCTTTTTCCCCTGACTTTCAGGGGATAATTTTGTGAGGAAACCTTCAGTTTTTCGAGTTTCCCTCGATACCGTTTTTTCCTCGGCAGTGAGGGTACCCGGTTTCTCTACTTCACCGGATCAGGTAACCCACAAACAGTCTCTTAAGACTAGTCAATGCTTGAGTGGTATGTCCCATGCCCAGCATGGTGACGGCTCTGGTCTTACCCTCAAGAATCCATTGGCATTACCCCTGTGGGAGTCTTCGGGCTCCAAAGCGTTAAAGGGGTTTCAGGTTGTTCCTGGGGCTCACCCCTCACAGAACATACTTGAGCCATGCGCGGGGGTGGTATCCGCTTCGAGCGGTACCAAGCCTCCGGCATCGGCACCGGTGTCGAGTGTTCCACTCTTCACCAGGGATCGTCATCGGGCATCCTCAGTACCTTCGGGACCGATCGATACGCACCGCATTGACGTCTCTCAATCTCAGCCATGCTCCGGGACGGTACCGGCATCGATCGGTTCCGATACCCTGGCATCGGCATCGAGGTGGACCACCTTACCCTTGGCAAGGGGGGGTTATCGGGTATCCTCGGTACCGTCGGTACCGATCGATGTAACCCAAGCTGCCTTAGTGGTATCGGCATCGCCGATACCGCCACTGGCGTCGGAACCCTCGCGACATACATCGATAGTCTCGCTTTCTTCGATGCCGAGTCTTAAATCGATATCTAGTCTCGAGGACTGGGTACCGATGCATCCCGGAACAGACTCCTGTCGTTTCCAGATGGGCAGTTCCGAAGATCCTAGCCATAACTCCCTCATGATCTCGGTACCACTGCAGCAGTCCCCGATGGCAACTTCACCTACTGATCCTGTATCAGTATTGATGTCAATGCCTGTCCTTGCACCGATGCCTAGTTTGGAACTGATACCTGGCATTAATGCAGTACCCTCTACGTCCTCTGGTGCTCAAGCTCTTTCTTTAGCCTTACCAGGAATGGTTCCCATAGGAGATCAGTCTTTTCAGGCTTTTCTCCTGGATATGGCAACCTTTCTTAATATCTCTATTCCTGGTTGTGATCCTACTCATGGCTCAGCGGCACAAATGGAAAATATCAAGCTTCCTTTACATCCTGCTCTGCAGGATCTCCTTCTGAGAGTCTGGAAATCGCCCTTACGACTTCCTCTACTTTCTACAGATATTGAGGTTCGGTACCGGGTGCCACCCTCTCCAGGGTTTCAAAAGCCTCAACTTTCTCATCGTTCCCTTGTAGTGGAATCGGCACTGAGGAAAGTTAAGAGCAAGAAGAAGCATTCTTCTTATCCGCCGGGTCGTTCTTCAAGAACACTCGATGCTTTTGGTCATCAAGCCTTCCAAAACTCTATGCTGGCCTCCAGAATTCTTTCATATATTTTTCACATGAGTCTAACACTCCAGGAAGTCACAGAGAAATTATCTCTTTTGACCCCTTTTTTACCAGAGCCCAAAGCTACTGATTATTCCTTGCTCATCAATCACAGTCGGAATATATCCTGGTTCCTTTCTCGTGCTTCTATAGACTCTTTTGAGTCCGTTAGCAGATCCTCTGCTATTGCCATTGCAGCACGTCGCAGAGCCTGGCTTGAAGCTTCAGACTTGAGCAGATGGGCACAAACTATACTGGCTCATTCTCCTTGTACAGGAGAAGGTCTCTTCAATAAGGAGGCTTTATGTCAGGTTGCTCAATGCTCCACTGACTCTCCTTCCACTAAAGACCATTCTAAGCCACCTCCTTCTTCAAGGGGTAGAAAATGTCCTACCAAACCTTCTTTCCCTAAGAAAAGAAAGTTTCATTCATCTCCTGCCCATCATTGGGCTGTACCTAAACAAGGGACGCCTCAGCCTAGCCTGAAGTCCTCCAGCTCTGGCCAGTCTCAGCATTCCCAGCAACCATAGGGGCCGGGAATTGTAATCTACAGTTCACTTCTACCCATTAGAAGTTTATTCACTGTGCTCTTCTTTTTCAGTATACTAACCTGTCGGAAAATTTTTGTTCAGGGACTACAGACTTCTCTTCTTACTATCTAGAAGAGCAGTTGCAACTATCCCCTGATAGTTCTGTCCCAACCGAACATTTTTTCCTTCAGTTGACTTACCCTATGGGTACGTCACCCTCCAATTACTTCCTCTACCCTCTCAACCGGGTTTTTTCCCTGACTGAGGGGTACCATACTGAAAAGCTTCTCTAGCAAGCTCGTTCCTCGGACAAGGAGAAGGGATATCTCCTCTCTTTTCTTGTCTGTTTTTCTTTATTGGGCACAAGACAATCTCTCTGCTGTTTCCGACAGCAGCCGTGCCTGCAGGAGTTACAGTAATTGTATTACTGGTACTTTTTCCAAGTTCCAGTCCCTTGTTCAAAATTTTGTCTAGCCTCAGTAGTCATTCCAAGCTATTCGTCATCTATCTTGGATCCTCCTACTCGTTTAGGCTTTCTCGCATTATTCTAACCATCTCCTCTCCTAGGATATGGCAACACACCTGACTTCAGTCAGTTTGTCTCATATCTCTCCTGCACAATGCTCTCTGCACTCTTCAGAGAAGCTTTCTACTATGAGGGCCTTGCTATAGAGCATTGACCTTGTCTCTGAAGCTTCTCTATTAGTAGGGAAAAGCTTATAAACCCTTCCCATGCCTGTGAGGGTTCTCCACACCCTCTAGCCTGGGGTGTTAACACGAGATATCAGTTCTTCTGCGTGAAAATCCAAGGCTGATGTTTACGCATGCTACCTCTGGGTCCCTCCAGTATGTCCCTCTGGTATCATCTTCTGCGTTTCTGCACATCTGCCATGTCAGTGTTCTGTGGAACTCCCGCCTTGTTCCTTACAGATTCATATGATCATCTCTTTTCACGCGAACATCACGGTTATCTTGTTGGATTGTCTTCCTGTATCCCTCAATCCACGAAAATAGATTCTCTATACATATCCCAAGTGGGTTCACCCTCTTGTAGAACGCAGAATCTTTTTCTTTTATATTCCCCATGTACAATTATGGGGCGGGGTGGTAGACAAGTATCTTCAACCTGTTCTTTGGTATGTAGCATCTCCATATATGTCTACATACCTATCTTACTCTGGTGGTGCAAAACCATGCCCCACAAATGTACATATATTTAGGTATATCATATCTATATATATATATATATATATCTATATATATCTATATATCTATATATATCTATATATATCTATATATATCTATCATATATATATATTTGCTATTTTTCACCACCCATATCCTAATATACACATCTGGACATATGTATGTATATTCCAGCCACATATATATATTCCTCTCTATATATGTGTTTGATGGGGGGCTTCTTAAGGGTTGGTCTGTCTTACACACTATCACCCTTACTGTCTATACACATGTTTTACCTCCTAGAGGTTTTAGACAGTCTGTCGCCCTACGGCCCATACCATATTACGATGCAAAAACTGTTAGACACCAATAACCACTTTGGTGCTAACATCTTCCATTTTTTCTTTAAGCCCTTGAAGCATCAAGCTTCAATATTTTTTCCTATCTCTCGCCAGCTAGGAAAAACAGTGTACATCTTTCTCTTTGAGTACACAACTGTTTTCCGTGGGAATAGGGTTTTTTTCCAGTCCCCCTCTTCCCGCCAGGACTGGGCTAGTTCTCCAACTCCGTCAGTCTTCTTCCTTTAGTCAATGTTAATGACCTTATGCCTAAAGGACTTTTCAGCTTTTCCCATAAAGCTTTCCATTGAAGACCTGACGTCTACTCCTACCCAGTTGACACCTGGATCATCTACTACCTCCAGTTCTGGACCTTCATCCTCACTACTGAGAGGTCACCTTGAAGATTCCGCCACTGCTTATCCAGTAGACTCCATCATGCTTTCTACTTCCTACAATACAGTAGGTAAGCTGCATATTTTAAGTGTACATTAAATATGTTTTAATGCTACTCATCATATCTACCAAGGACTCCTGTAGTCTATAGAACACCTAGTCCTTGGCTATGCTGTTTCTTTCCTCACAGCTCCTTTATTGTCAACTCCTACCCTCCATCCCACATTGGATGCCGGGGATTCCTGGATGCCGGGGATTTACTTGGGGAAAATGGAAGACACACTAATTCAACGATCTCCTCTATATTGCAATGTTAAAATGTGGAGAAGGTTTTTGGATGATATATTTTTTGTTTGGACATCTGACCATCCTGCACTTATCAGTTTTATAAATTGGTTAAACCAATTGAAACCTAACATTTCTTTTACTGACCACATTTCTCAAGATCGTATTGAATTTTTGGATATTTCTATTACAGTAGAGGATGGTACATTGACATCTTCCCTATACCGGAAGCCTGTGCAGAGGAACAGCTTATTGCACTATCAAAGTAATCATCCTAGTTCGTTAAAGCGTGGTCTTCCATTTGGCCAATTTTTAAGGTTGCGCCGTCTTTGTCATTCTTTACAGGATTTTAAAATACATGCCTCCGAACTAACCCATCGCTTGTTGGATAGGGGTTACCCCTCAAAAATAATTTCTCAAGCTTTTCGTCGGGCACGATACACACATAGAGAATGGCTCTTGGATCCCCAATATTCTACTCATCGTTCAGGTGATTCTGCAGTGTTGGTAGGAATCCTTCCCTATTCAGAAAATAGTTTTGAAGTAGCTAAAATTCTACGCTCCCATTGGCGAATATTATCACTACATGAATGTTTTCAGCGTCCTTTAAGGGTGGCATTCACCCGAGGTTCTAATTTGAGTAACCATTTAGTGAAGACAGCATTACCAATAGATAGACCTACTCCATCGGGATATGATGGGGGTCATAGTCCCTGTACCACTTGCAAATATTGTGAACGGACCTTTGCGGGACGCACATGGCAACATCCTACTACTGGTCGGGAATATATAAGACAATGGAAGACTACGTGTCAGACCTCTTACGTGGTATACATGTTGATCTGTCCCTGTGGATTGTTGTATGTGGGACGTACTACTAGGTCCTTAAAGCAACGATTGGCTGAACATGCATCACGTTTACGCAATAAGGTTTTGACAGCTCCCCTAGTTGAACACTGTATCGCACAATCTCATTTATTTGAGGAGTTGCGTTGGACAGTAATAGACCATGTCCCCTTGGATCCCCGCGGGGGTGACCGCGAGCAAAAGTTACAATATTTAGAACAACGCTGGATCTTTTTGCTACATACCATACAGCCTTTTGGGCTTAACCGAGACATTGACTGGATTACCATCTTGTGACGTGGAGAAATCTGACTGGTGAGTCTTTCTACCTATGGAAAAGTGGACACCTCTAGCAGTGAGGTTTTTTCCTCTTTCTATTGGTGTTTCCCTGTTTAAATGCTGCTTAGGTAAAAGCCGTTTACACATAATGCCCGGAATTAGCCATGTGGAAGGTGGCGTTTTTTCAAGCAGGCAGAGAAAGATAGCAGTATGTTGCATTATTCTATGACGAACACACTTGACACAGGGCGGATACCCGAAACGTGCACGTCGTGTACTGAATGTCTTATCATTTGCAACATGAAAAGAATCGCTGCTGTTTTGGAGATGAAGATAAGTGTTTGATTTTTTTGAAATTCACAAGGGTGACTTAATAAGAATAAAAGCAGTTCACAGTCTGGTGGGGGTTTTGGCTAACCGTCCTAACCCTCCCTCGGTGGACTTCGACAAAAGAATAAAAAGTGGGTTAATTTTATGATTGGTTTACAACTTATCTCTTAGGGGATTCCTGAAGTCCCCATATGTGAAGACTCATTCCTGCTTGTTCCTAGAGATAGCACAGTTACTTACCTGTAACAGGTGATCTCTGGGAACAGCAGGAATTAGTCTTCACAACCCTCCCACCTCCCCTAGGAGTTGCATCTTTTTTATCTTCTTCTTTTTCTCTCCTCGCCTTTGTCTCAGCTCTGAAACTCAACTGAAGAGAGGCTGTGGAGAAGGCGGGAAGTCACTGCGCAGGCGCGAGGGATGCTGCCAAAAGCTTTCTGATTGGAAGCTGGGCAGCATTCCCGTGCAGGCTCCGTCGGTACCGACGTACCCATATGTAAAGACTAATTCCTGCTGTTCCCAGAGATCACCTGTTACAGGTAAGTAACTGCTTTCTTGTGCCTTAGAGGTACAGTACAGAAATGTCTTTGTCAATTCCTTCCGTCTTTCCTTTCTTCAAGAGCGTGCGTACTTAGGTCATTTGTATGAGAAGGATTAATGAGTCTGGGACACCACAAGCTTGGCATCATCTGTCGCTAGTGTTTAGATTGATACTGAGCAAACCCTTTTAAGTTTGTAGAAATATCAGTAGCTACAAGCCACTGCTACTTTACAGCTGGGGTTTCTGCAACCGAAAAAGCATGATGCAATGGAAACAAGCTTAGGTAAATGCATTAGGCATCCATCTAACCATCAGTGGAGAGCTTGCTGTCTGAGCTAAGTGAGGCAAGTTTCTAGAACCGTCCTACTGGATTTTTTTCTGGATAGACTGCCACAACTTCTGCAGAAGACAAAAATGATTTGGATGCTGAAAATCCAATAACGCTCGCTTCCCATAGTTGGAGAGGCTGACAAGCAATGCAGAATCTTGCTAGTGTGGAAATTCGATTCCCTGGAAAGCGTCATCTTTTTGTTAGTATTTGTGGAGGAAACAAGTCTCCTAAGTGTTGTTACTGTTATGCATTTTTCTTCATGCGTGAAACTCTGGAGCCCTGGATACAAATGAAATGGGGTCCAAAAGACAATGATACATGCAAAATGAACCCTCCATGATCAAATGAAGCTAAGGATGCCTGAGACCTTTTAGAGAAATAAGCTCATTTTTCTTGACAGGAGAATTTTTTTTTTTTTTTTTTTTTAGTCTAGGTTTAAAAAAACAAAAACTGAATTATTTGCATTCTCTAAGCAGTAGTTTTTCTGGAGGCAATTTTACAGCTGCCCGCATTACTGAGAATTGATAATGTGCTTTTCATTCTGTGGACTTTTGGCAGATTTTCAAAGCGAAAGCACCTGTGCAGTTTTGCTTTTACAATTAAATTATCCCGGGAAAATAACTGCACATAATTACATCTGCTAACTTATGCTAATAATGTTTCCAAGTAAAAGTATGTGCATGTTTTTGAAAACGTGTAAGTATGCATATAGGCGCAAATCCCTCCCCGGCCCCATCGCTAGGAAGGCCTTTTCAGACTGCAGGTAAACTCACACATATTATGCACATAAGTTTCATTTGCATGTAGAGCAAGCAGATTTGTAGAACATGGTTTCACGATGAAAGTATTATTTGACCTATCGAAATGTCTCTTTAAAAATTATCCTACTGGTATATACAAACACACACACATATACATACGTATTCGCATTAATTCGTGAATAATAGGCTGCGTTGTCAATAAAAAGCCATAACCATGAACAGTGACTTTATTTATCTCTTAGGACTGCAGTGTCTGTTCACTTAATGGAATGGTCCCCTGATGGTGAATACTTTGCAACGGCTGGGAAGGTAAGTGTAAATATTGTTAATGAATTGGACAAGGCATATTTAAGCTGCATCACAATATATCATATAAACAGAAATGATTTCTATGGGGAATAACAAATGACCAGTGATTGATTATAATGCCTAAAACTGAAGACTGATGGTAATACTTGTTCCCTGGAGAGCTTCTGGTTACGAGCATGAATGAAAATTCTCCAAAGTAACCCGAAGACATCCATACAGGGTCTGTTTCATGGGCTGCCAGATGGACCTGGCTTTCGAGTCCTGCACAAGTGACTGAAGGTACCTGCCTTTGGAAACCAGGCTTTAAATAAAACAGTCAATGCAGTGTTTAGCAGCCAGAAACCTGCACGAGGTGATTATCATGAAGGAGAGACCAGCAGAAGTAAACTGGGAAAGAAAGAAAAAAAATGAAGCGCTGGATTGCAGGGGATTTCTGGGATTTGAGTTTGGTTTCTTTACTATGAGTCTGACCTGTTGTTCGCTGGGAAGGCCCTGCCACTACATTGTTTTGGTCTTCTGCTAGCATGTAGTGCATGCATGATCTACAGTGCTGCTGATGCACACATGGATAAAAGAGTTTCTGCGGTCAGGTGATGCGTGGTGAGTGACTGCCACTAACAGGCGGTGCATAAAACACAGGGCTGCGTGCAGTCCATCCACACATGTGCATAGGGTGGCAGAGACTACCAGAACACACAAACTCGCTTTATATAGAGTGAAAAATGTGTATGTTTTGGGCGCAACCGTTTTTGGCTTTTGTTGAATTTGAACCGACTCCCTCTTCCAGCCGCTCTGGGTTTTTCTTCACTTCTGTTTTCTAACGTAATTTTTATTGCGACAGCCCTCTCCCCCTTTTCCATTTATTCCAGCCACCGAAGTGGCTATGGCCACGTGATAGTCTGTGCCCTCCCGAAGCTGATGTATATGTATTTATAAAGATTTTAGACTGCCTCACTGAACAAAGTCCTCTGAAATGGCTTTACAACAATTTTTAATATACAGTACACCATCTTGAGTCTATCCCCTCAGTTTCACCATTGGCCCATAGACAGGATGCCCTCCCCCACCTTAGGAGTGAGACTCATGACTGTCGTGGTTTGCGCAAAACCAATCCATTTGGAGAAATTGCTCTGAGAGAGAGACATACTGTAAGCACTGTACTGGAGGAGCTGAAGCTAGACCCAGAAATAAAACTCTAGTCTTTAGATTTGATTTTGACTTTAAACAAAACCCATAAAATATCTAAACATTTTTATTTTTCCATGTTCTTCCTTCCCTGTTTTGCTGCATTTTTTTCCATACCTTAGAAAGCAATCGTTTTGCCTCTGGAATTGTGAGAGGGCCAAGAGTGCAGTGGATTTATATCAAGCATTGTTAGTATGCTTTGAAGGCCTGTCTCTTGATATGCGTATTGTTTCATTGCTGTTCTCTAATCAAATACTAAATAACGTAAAATACAGGAAGTTTGTATTATGACCCTTCAATCTCTGTTTCCATGAACCATGTCTTCAAATAGATTTTTTTCAGCCTTTCTGTTGTGTGCGCATTTCCATTTCTAAGGTTCTGTGGCAGATGGTATTGTTCGGAGACCTCCAGCAAGAAGGCGTCTTCTGCCTCCCCTTCAAATTAGTTTCTTCTTGGCGCCTGCATATGACTCACTTCAGTTCAAATGCATTTGTCATGAATTTTAACACATTGAAACAGCCACAAAGCCCTGCTGGTTAGAGTTTTCCTCCAAAATCTTTTCACATGAGACTTGTCTAGGAGGGTTACCTTTTATGGTTGGCTGGTGCTGCAGACAGTATGCGATAGCTCTTAGAGAAGTTATTTTTATTCCTCCCTTTCACAGAACACTAGAAACAGAAGATGTTAGCAGAACAAGCGCTCTTAATGCACTCCGTCTGCCTCATTAGTATGAGCCTGCACCGTTACAGGTCCTACTGGGTCTCTGTTCTCTCTCCCTCTGCCAGCAAGGTCCTTTTGTGACCGTCTTGTGCATGTTTGCGTTCTGCTGCTGTTTGAGCTCCTTTAATCTCTTCTGCAAGTTCCTCCAGGTGTCCAGCAGCATGTCCGTGGAAAAGTAATTTCCCATATTCCTTCTCAGTTTCCTTCCATTCACCTTCATATACTGACCTCTTGCCCTGGAGATTTTTGCAGTATAGAAAATGCTTTCTTCTGGTTCTTTATTGAAGCCTGCTAGATATTTTCATCCTTACCCTCTCTCCCTCCTTCCTTTCTGTGGGTATGACTTACAATGCAGGCAAAGCATCATTTTGGTGGCCCTTTCAATTCTTTCTACCTTTTATCATAACCTTTTGTGGCCTCCAGAATGAATCCCCGTTCTCGACTTGGGATCTCTCCAAAAATCTATACAGATGTAGTATTTCTGCTAGTGATGCAAGTACCTATTAACAAAGTATCCTGCTTTCACACACACTGATGCCCGGGTTCCCCCCCCCCCCCTCTCAATTTGGTGACTGCTAGATCTTCACTGTCACAAAGGTGTTTAGCACTTAGAATTCTGCACCACAAATACAAGATTTTGCATTTTTCTAGAATCAAAGTATAATTGCCATTTTTTAAAATGTCTTCTTTTGTCTTCTCTGTCACAAATTGTTGCATGATCTGTAAACATGCTACAGCTATTTATCTTTAGGATCTAATAATCAAACTATTTTGTCCGTCCCTTCTGTAAAAGTGATGAAAAAGGTCGGGACTCGTGCTAGGTTGTTTTCATGCGTTGCCCCACTGTTGTGAAATTCCTTCCCACAGAAGATAGATATGTTTGCAAAATGATAGTTGAAATTTCCTAAATACGTGAAAACTGTTAGTTACTTTTCTTTTTAGTGATTTATTGTAAGATTGGTTTTATATGTTTTACGTAACTTATTTCTTATGGGGGGATATTCAAAGCATTTCAGCCAATTAGTAGACTTGCTAACCAGCTAATGCAATCACCAGGATATTCAGCGGCATTAGCTTGTTAGTGTTGCTCAGATGCCCCACAGAGTACCGAAAAAACACTCAGTTAAAACTGAATAGCGGAAGCAATTTATTAGGAAAGATGAATGGCTGCTGTGCATTATCTGGTTAGCGGCTGAATATTGCCACTAAGCAAAGAGTGAAAACAAAAAACCCTTATAGTGACCAAAAATCAAATCAAAGCAAAAAGTAGTAGTCATCAAAACCGATTGATCCTCAAAATTTTTTTTTTAAAGCAACAAAGGTTCTTTGTGTCGGGCCAGAACCGGAGGAGGGGAAACACAAAGCTCACCCACACAAACCGGCGGGGGTGACAGAATATCACGTTTACAGTTTTTAGAACAACATTGGATTTACTTATTGAACTCTGTACACCCACAAGACTTAAATCGGGAGATTGATTGGTTTAGCTTATTGTGACATCATCCAGTGTCAGAAGGGCTTCCCCGATGATGATGGGTTTCCCCTTCTCTCATTGGTGGTTCTGTTTTTGAGCGACTTTGTTGATCAGCCAGTCTTTTTCACTATTGCTCCTTGAACAATTTTGGACTTTTGGTTGGGGCGTTTAATGGCAGTTATTTTGTTGTGGAAGGCAGGACCTATGGTACTTGAGACAGGGTGATGTTTTTGCCCGAAATGTGCACGTCGTGTGATTATCTTGTTGACATTCTTCTATACTGCTGCCATATCACCACACTACTGTAAGATAAGTGCTTTTGCACAGTTTAATGTTTTTTTGAGAACCGTTATTTGATTAAAATGCACACTGCCGGTTTGTGTGGGTGAGCTTTGTGTTTTCCCCCTCCTCCGGTTCTGGTCCGACACAAAGAATCTTTGCCATCCCTGCACTGCCACTGCCACTGCCGATTCTGTCTTTTGGGTGGGGTTGGTGGCAGCAACAGTTTAAAAGCGGCAGTTTTGTCATCTGCAGCTGGCCATGTGCTTTGATATACATGTTCGGTCACTTCTGACCCCCCTCTGACAGGAAGTTTCATCAGAGTGGGGGTCTGAAGCAGCAGGCCATGTGTACTGCAGCACATAGACTGTCACAGACAACAAAAGGGGCGGCACAAAGCTGCTGTGCCACCCGACATGGTCTGCCACCCTAGGTGGGTGCCTAACTCTCCTGGTGGATGGGCGATGAAGATGCAATACTCTTAACCCACAAAAACCAGGCTATGAAGACGCAACTCTCTTAACCTGCTAGAGATACCTCCATTAAAGCTCAAGAGCAAACAGCGAACATACGCCAGGGCATTCTTCCCCTGTGCCCCAATGTTGTGGAATTCCCTAATGCCTCAACTAAGAACCATTGAATCTATGGAAAATGTTTGAAAGAAACTAAAAACTTCCGCTATTCCTAGATTTCTATGGCACAGATCCCTATCCACCCTATGATCCGGTTCCCAATAAGGTGTAACAGATTACTCCAGGAACAAGCAGGAAGTCAGTCCTCCCATATGGGTGAAGTTGGTGCCAATGGAGCCGGCACAGAGCATTTCCCCAGCTTTCATAGAAAGCCTTTGGGATATGCTACCATGCATGCATGGTCCCCTTCCCGCCCAAGGGTGCCATCTTACTCGGTCTTTTTTCCGCGGAGCCCAACGGTCCAATTTCTCTTAGAAAAAATGCTTGCTGTAGCCTTAAAAAAATTACCTACTCCCAGTTTGCGTAGCGGTTCCTCTTCCCGTCTCGAGCTGGCTCCAGGTCCAGTACTGTTCTCTGTGCTTTTTCCCCTTTTTTTGATCGAGGTTTCCCTTGACCATTGTTTGTACCCTTTTTCGCCTGGGGGTCGTTGACCCCGGTCGGGTGTTTTCCCACCATGTCCCCCAGTGGGTCAAAAACTGTGACCGCTGCAGTCATATCATGTCTGTCACCGACACCTATGACTGTGCCAAGCCATGATGCTGAAAACCAATAAAAAGAGGTCAAAGTTGCAGGAGAAACTGTTTCCCAGATCTGACTCGGCACCGGCCTCCCTGACATTGAGCTCCAAGCCCAGCACTTCTCAAGAGGGCCGAGCATCCTCAGAGTCCTGCGGTGGCGGCTCCTCCGAAAAGACCTCTGACCCCGAGCATAAAAAGAAAAAATTCTTGAAGTCCGTTGAGGTTCTACCAGAGAAACCTGGTAAGACCGTCTGAAGGGGTGTTGAATCTAGGCCTATGAGTTATACATAGGCATGTATCTGAAGGCCCTAACCCAGGAGCTGTCCAGGTTTTCAGCGTGGCTGGCTGGGGAACCTCTCCAACGGTTCCAAGCTCTGACCTTCAGTATCAAGGACTGCTCGAAGTTCCTCTCCAGGGTGAACTATGACTGATTCAAGTCAGCAGCTCAAGTAGCAGTGGCCGGCACTGGGGCTCGACGCCAAGCCTGGCTACAGGTCTCTGACCTTGAGCAGTGGGTCCAGGATAAGCTGCTCGACATCCTCTGCAACCCATGGCCAACATGGCAGCTGAGATAGAAGCTGAAGTGGTGACCTGCCAGAGGCTCTCAAAGAAGACCTCTTCCTTTCCCCTCAAGAAACCCTCAGGGAAAAAGGGACACTTCCAACAGAGTCACAGATATCTGTCCTTCTTGGGTCAGCAACAGGGCTTTCACCGTAAGAGGCAGGGTTAAAGAGCTCAGAAGCCCAAGGCTCCGGCTCCAGCCCAACCGGGGGGGGGGGGGGAGAGGGAACTTTTGACTACCAGGGCAGGTCCTCCCTTCCCCCAGGAGACCCTTACCAGCCCACAGGGGGCTGCCTGGCACTCTTTGCCCACACGTAGGCCAAGGTCATCTCAGACCAGTGGGTGCTTCAAGTGGTAAAGAGGGATACCTCCTCCACTTACAACAGACACCACCCAGGTTCTTTCCAGGAGAGACAGTGCGATCTTTCCTCCACCAGACCCTTCTGCTCTTGGAACTTGCAGGTCTGCTCAGAGACAATGCTGTGGAGCCCATACCCAAGCATCAGTGGGGGAAGGGCTTCTACTCAAGGTACTTCCTTGTCCCCAAAAGAAAAGGGGTCCTCAGGCCCATACAAGATCTGCGA
Organism: Ichthyophis bannanicus; assembly: GCA_033557465.1. Classification (NCBI taxonomy): domain Eukaryota; kingdom Metazoa; phylum Chordata; class Amphibia; order Gymnophiona; family Ichthyophiidae; genus Ichthyophis; species Ichthyophis bannanicus. The sequence goes on along the minus strand of CM066043.1, from coordinate 178,385,334 downwards.
AACTTGAACAAGTTTCTGATGAGGGAGAAGTTCAAGATGCTCTCCCTTGGAACACTACTTTTATCTTTATCTTTATTTACGGATTTAATATACCGCTCTTTACCGGTGGCATCAGAGCGGTGTACAATAATAAAAATACAAGCTGCAGAAACAGGAAAGGAACGCCATTATGTAAAGAACAGGACAGGAGGAGAAAGGAAAGGCTATAGGTAGTACATCAAAAGAGGAACAAAATCAGGTAACAATAACATACAGTTGGTACTATCGTGGGGGAGGGGAAAGGGAGACAGGTGGGGGAGGGAGACCAAAAGCGGTGCAAAAAAGGTGAGTCTTCAGCCTGGATTTAAAAGTCTTGTATGAGGGTTCCAGGCGGAGGGCGGCGGGGAGCAAGTTCCAAAGTCTCGGACCCAGAAAGAAAAAGGCTGAGGAGCGGGTGGACTCGAGATGGGCCTGTGAGGGGGAGGGGAGGGACATGCGATTCAGGTGAACTGATCTGAGGGAACGGTATGATGAGTGTAGATGAATGAGACCGGCAAGATAGAGGGGAACCCCGGTATGGATAGTCCTGTGTACATAAATAAGAATTTTGAACTGAATGCGGTAAGGAAGGGGGAAGCCAGTGTAGGTGGATCAGAATGGGGGTGATATGGTCAAAACGAGATGCATGAGTAAGGAGACGTGCAGCAGCGTGATGGACTAGTTGTAATCTACGCAGTTGAGTTTGGGGGAGGCCGGCTAGAACTACATTGCAATAATCTAAGCGGGAAACAATCAGGGATAGTATCAGGGTAGATAGGGAGGAAGCTGATATGAAGGGACGGATAGCACGGAGTTGACGCAGAGGAGGAAAGAGCGCTGCACAACGGAGGAGATATGGTCTTTGAAGGAGAGAGCGGAATCCAGGGTGACTCCAAGGTATCGCAAGGATGAGACTACTGGTAGGGGGGTACTGGACAGGATGGGGGCAGAGGAGGGGATCGGGGCACCAGAGGTAAACCAAATAGCGAAAGATTTAGAGGAGTTTATATGCAGCAAGTGGGAAGAAAACCAGGCAGAGACTGAGGACAGGCAGGATTTGAGGGGGGCAAGATCCGGAGTGGCAGGGTCTGTATGGTGAAGGAGAATGATATCATCGGCGTAATAGTGGGCGGAGATACTATGTTGCTGGACGAGGAGAGCATCAACATATTACTGCCCTCCCTTCACCAGGGAGATTGGCTGTGCTTCTTGGAACTAAAGGATGCATATACTCACATCCTGATCCACTCCTCCCACAGGCAGTACCTACAGTTTGTGGTGGGAGGAGGGCACTACCCAGTACAGAGTGCTGCCCTTCTGCCTGGCCTCCTTGCCAAAGATCTTTACCAAGTGCTTGGCAGTGGTAGCTGCCCATTTGTGCCTACAAGGGGCTTTTGTCTTCCCCTACCTGGACAACAGGCTTATCAGAGGCAGTACCTCCTCAGAGGTCAGGCAGGCTGCAGAGCGTACAGCCCTCCTGCTGCAGCACCTGGAGTTCATCATCAACTACCCCAAGTCTCATCTCGCTCCAACCCAAAGTCTGGAGTCATAGGGATGCAGTTAATGTGCTACAGATCAAGGCCCTCCTCCCACAGGAAAGGGCAGACCTCCTCATACAACTGGCAGGAGGGGTTCAATGCTGCCGGTTAGTACCGGCTCGCTGCCTCCTCCGCCTGTCAGGCCACATGGCCTCAACGGTCCACGTCACACCACTAGCCCGCATGCACATGCAGACAGCCCAATGGTGCCTCTGCTCACAGTGTACTCAAGCCACAGGCAGACTACAGGACAGAGTCAGAATCACCCACCAACGGGCAGAATCCCTCACCTGGGGCAAAACCTGTGCCACCTCCAGGCGGAAATGCCATTCTAGGCACCTGCACTGCAAAGGATCCTGACAAGACGCCTCCCTCCTGGGCTGGAGGGCACATTACGGGGACTGCCGCATGCAAGGCAGCTGATTCTAGGAGGAGTGTCTCTTACAGATCAATCTCCTCGAACGCGGGGCAATTTTCCTAGTCCTGTGAGTGGTGCTCTACCTCCTGCAGATCCAGACGGACAACCTGTGGCCATGTTTTATATCAGCAAGCAAGGGGCACGGGCTCGTACTCCCTCTGCCAGGAAGCGGTGGCCCTCCTCTCCTTCACAGTGCACAATGGCATGCTCCTGCAAGCGGTATGCCTACCAGGCCAGGACAACTGCCTAGCAGACAGATTGAGCAGAGTCCTTTGCCCACACGAGTGGCACTTGAACCCCAGAGTAACAAAGCAACTCTTCCACTGCTGGGCCAGGCCTGTGATAGTTGTGCATTGTCTAGGGAGGCAAAAAGGTCTGTCGTGCTTCTGCTCATGCCAGCCACACCCAGGGAGAGTGGTGGCAAATGTCTTCTTAATCTCGTGGTCGGAGGGCCTACTATATGCGTTCCCACTGACACCCCCCCCCCCCCCCCATTTGCCAAAACCCTCTTCAGTCCAGAATGAGAGGGTGTCAGCCATACTAGCTCTGTAATCCAACCTAGGGTTTAACCAACTACAAAACGATATTCTACACACCATCTCATCTACACCTCTGACCTCCAGATTACCACACTAGCTACACTCACCATCATTACACCTCACACGATAGCCTCTCTCAGCATAAAATAGAGCCAAAACCCTCCAGATCAACAATCCCACTGAACATACGACGCTAATCAACTTGCTACCTTCCCAGTTTGTGGTACCTTATAAGTTGTTACAACATATCTAATATACCTTGTGATAATCCAGCCTCCTATCTTCTTTTTTGTATTGATACCATCTCTGTATGTACCTTGTGAGAGCTTAGCCAACTATCAGCTACAATACTGTATTACTACATCTATCCACTTAATATATGATGTATCTCCAGGAACAAGCAGGAATGAGTCTTCACACGTGGGAGACGTCGCCGACGGAGCCCGCACGGGAATGCTCCCCAGCATCCAATCAGAAAGCCTTTGGGAGCATACCCCGCGCCTGCGCGGTGGCTTCCCGCCCTTCCTACTGCCTCTCCCCAGTTTTTCGTTTTCCGCGGAGCAGGCAGGACGTCCCTCCTGCCACCGCAGAAATTTTTCCTTTTTTCTGTAGTCGCGGCTTTCCCGCCGACGGTGGCACCTCCGTGCCCCCCTTTTCTTTTAATTATTTTTCATTTAATTTTCGTCGCCCCCTCCGGGCGCTGAGGACCGGGCTTGCAGAATGGAGCCTTCTTCCCCCCCAGTCTCACGGCGGGGACTTAATTTTCCACGTGGACTCCAATGCCTGGTGCCTCTCCTGTTTGGGGCCTGACCCCTTTTTCCCGGATTCCCCGGGCTACAGTGTCGGGAGAAGACCCTCCCTCTTTCGGGTATCCCTCGACGACGTCTTCGCGCCCAAGGCGCGGTCGTCGGGTTGTTCTTCTCTCCAGGATCAGGTAACCACACAACAGTCTGTTAAGACTAGCCGAGTCTTGAGGGGCGAGTCTCATGCGCGGCATGGCGACGGCTCCGGCCAACCCCTCAAGTCCTCCTTGGCTGATATACCCCGGCGGGAGTCCTCGGGCTCCAAAGCATTTACGGGGTTTCGGGATGTCCGCTCCTCACAGAACATTCCCGAGCCATGCCCGAGGGAGATACCCGCTTCGAGCGGTGCCGATTCCCCGGCATCGGCGTCGGCATCGAGTGTTCCACTCTTCGCCAGGGATCGTCAGCCGGTGTCCTCGGCGCCTTTTGGGCCGATCGACTCGACCGGGTCTGACCTCCCTACATCCAAGCCATGCTTGGGCGTGGTAGCCGCTCCGGGCGGTACTGAGCCCGCGGCATCGGCGTCGGTGTCGAGCGCTCCGCTCCTCACCGAGGATCGTCGGCTGCTGTCCTCGGCGCCTCCGGGGCCGATCGACTCGGTCCAGCCTGGCGTTCCTCCATCCCTGCCATGCGCGTGGGCGGTACCCGCTTCGGGCGGTACCGACCCCTCGGCGTCGGTGACGAGCGTTCCGCTCCTCACCGGGGATTGGTGACTGCGGTCCTCGGCGCCTCTGGGGCTGACCGACTCGCGCCGGTATGGCATTCCTACGGGGGTGGTATCCGCTTTGGGCGGTGCCGACCCGTCGGTGTCGAGTGACCCGCTCCCCACCGGGGATCGCCAGCCGCTGCCCTTAGCACCTCGGGGGCCGATCGACTCGACACTGTCTGACGGCCCTACGTTCAGGTCATGCGCGGAGGTAGTACCCGCTTCGAGTGCGCGGGCGTCGGTGGTTCCGCCCCGCGCCGGGGATGGTCATCTGGCCTCCCTCCCCTCGGGGCCGCTCGCTTCGACCCGCGCCGGGTCGCCGGTATCCCAGCCCTGCGCAAGGGTGGTACCGGGTTCGAGCAGCGCCGCTCCGCCGGCGACGGCAGGGGCGTCGAGCACGAGGGACCGCCATCGACCTTCCCCGGGGACCTCGGGGTATGTCGGCCAGCGCACGGGCGACTCCCCGGCATCGACGCGGCCATCGAGGGCCCCGCCCTTTCCTAGAGAAGGGGCCTCGGGGTCTTCGACCGCTTCGACCCAATCTGGATCTGCGCCACCCCGCAACGGTACCCCGACATCGGCGCAGGGGCTTTGCACTCCCCCCCCGCAGGGACTCGTCATCGGGTGACCGGGGTCCCCTCGGGGATGGGCCGTATGCCCCGGAAGGATTTCTCTCCGGGTCGGACGGGTTCGAGAGGGAGCCCGGCATCGGGCAGTGCCCGCCGATCGACATCGGCGCCGGCGTCAGATGACCCCCTCCCCCGCCGGGGCCCTCTAGAAGGGAGTCGATCTCCTCGCTCGGTTCGATGCCCAGCCTGGAGTCGGTATCCAGCCTTGAAAGCCTGGACACTACACGTCTCGGGATCGGTCCCTGTCCCCTCCCGCGACGCAGAGCGGAGACCGCTGGCCCCTGCCCTCCGGCGGCCGCGGAACCGCTTCGATCGCCGGGAGCAGCGCCACCCCCGAGTTCGGGGCCGAGGCCGATTCCTGCGGCGCCGTCGGTGCCATCGACCCCTTCGATGCCTAGCTTGGAATCAATCCCAGGAGCCGACGACGCCATGGGGACTGCCCCGATCCGGGTCGGTTGGTCCCCTCCTCTGCCCAGCGGGCATCGGCCCGAGCGGCCTCTTTGTGCCCTGGCAGCCTTCCCCGCCATAACTCCTCCGGCAGAGTCACCTTTTCAGGATTTCCTCCTTGACATGGCGGACTTGCTGGCCATCCCTACCCCGGACCCGAGCCCGGGCCCTGCGGAACAGGCAGCCCTGATGCTTCCTCTGCATCCCTCCCTGCAGGATCTCCTGCTGGGGGCTTGGCGGTCGCCTTTGAGGGTTCCGGCACCGTCGACTGCGATGCAGGCTCTGTACCGGGTGCCTCCGTCCCCGGGTTTTCGGCAGCACCAGCTTCCATATCGGTCCATTGTGGTGGAATCGGCGCTGAGGAAGGCCGGAAGCAAGGAGAAGCATGCTTCTCGCCCCCCAGGCCGCGCCTCAAAGACGCTAGATGCTCTAGGACGTCAAGCCTTCCAGACGTCTATGCTGACGGCCAGAATTATTTCATATATATTTTATATGAGTCTGTCGCTCCGGGAGGTCACCGAGAGGTTGTCTCGGTTATCCCTCTTCGTATCTGCAACCAAGGCCTTTGAATATTCCCTGCTCCTTTATCACTGCAGGAATATCTCCGGGTTCCTTTCTTGTGCTTCGCTGGACTCCTTCCAGTCGGTCAGCAGAGCCTCTGCTGTTGCCATTAGAGCACGCCGTACAGCATGGTTGCAGGCGTCCGAGTTGTGTAGATGGGCACAGCACAACCTGGGTAATTCTCCCTGCGACGGAGATCACCTCTTCAATAGCGAAGCCTTGCGTCAGGTCGCACAGTGCTTCGCTAACCTTCCCAGAGTTAGCAGCCAGCCTAGGGCCCGGCCCCCCGGCGGTGGTAAATGCCTCTCCAGACCCCCCTTCCCTAGGAAGAGGAAATATCAGCCCTCCGCCCACCCTCCAGGCGCGCCCAAGCAAGGGACCTCTCACCCCGGGTTGATGCCCCCGAGCCCGCGCCAGGACTCTCATACTAAGCATTTTTAGGCTCAGGCGGGCGGCTGCCTGCACTTAACCCTCTTATCGGAAGTTTAAAAATTGTGCTCTACTCTGGGGCTCGTTCAGTTGACAAATGGTTCGGAGGCTTATCTAGGGGTTCAGGTATTCTCCTTCCGTTTGGAAGGGAGACCACCTCTATTCCGTGATAGCTATGGCCCACGGCCAACTTAATTACCCTTCGGTACGTCTCCGAACCCTTCTCAGCCAGTATCCCCCTGCTGATTGCTTCCGTACCGGAATTCCCCTCCAGCCGCTATAGTCCCCCAATGCTTGCCAGGACTATACCCTCCTGTCCTCCGTCTGTGCGGGGGGCGAGTTTTCTGCGTGCAGGTCCTGGGGACACATATAGGGCCTCCAGCCCCTGTGGCGTTCTACCGGACTGATGCTATCCTCCGTCCCCCACGCTACCGCGCTGTTGGTTCGCCGATCTGCCCTTGTCCTCCGGAATAGATCCCTCTACTGACGGATCTTGCTGCCACCTTCCCAGGTGGACGTTCTGTGGATCAATGGCAGATCCGCCTTACCAGGGTGATGCTCAGGGAGGTAGGCCCCTCGGCATACCTGCGTTAGTACCGGAGTGGGCGTCCTCATGCCCACCGGCTTAGATATACTAGATATCACCTGCGCGATAGGCGCATATTGGGGGGATGCCCGCAGTACCTGTGTTCTACCGCCTAATTTCCCTATGGCCGGTACTCACGCCCCCCCCCGGCGTCCGGCCAGTCCGCCTGCCTATTTCTCGATCGGGCCGCGGACTGGTGGTACTCTACCGCTGTGAAGTCTACAGCTCCCTTTTCAGTTAGGTCCTCCTCCCGGTGGTTCGGACCCTTGTCTCCCTATCTCTCGCTAGGGTAGCCCGTGTACTCCTTCTGCTCCGGGGTACACCCCTACTCTTCTCCGGAATGGGCTCTCTGGTTCGGCCAGTCTTCTACTGTTAGTCCTCTGAGTTCTGGACTCTACTCCTAAGGGAGTGCTCAGCTTTGCACTAAGCCTCCTGGAAGACCTGCCGTCCTTCTCCTGACCCAGCTGACGCCTGGATCTCCTAGCCTTCCGGATTTGGAACTTCCTCCTCGCTGCGGCGAAGTTTCCTTGACGACTTCGCTACTGCGTCTACGGTGCCTTCATCACAGGTCCGCTTCCGGCAACCCGGTAGGTAAGCTCTACAGGGTTCCACACCATTAATTCATTAAAACTTAATGGCCGGTAAGCTCTATATGGTACTAGGTCATTTACTCATTAAATGCTTACTGATACTATTTATGCATCCCTCTGACTACTCTTCCTGTAGCCTGGGTTTTTTTTTGCTGTATCTTAATGATACTTGTTCTGCACTCTAAAGACTTCCCTCTGTAGTCTTTAGATTCGCTGTTCCTCTATTCAACTCCTGCCCTCCATCCCTCAGGGGATGCCGGGGATTCAGGCTGGGCAAATGCCATCCCGTCCTGGGCTGCGCTTATGGGATCTCCCCGGGCATCCTTAGCTAGGGAGTCCCCACGTGTGAAGACTCATTCCTGCTTGTTCCTGGAGATAGCACAGTTACTTACCTGTAACAGGTGATCTCCGGAACAGCAAGAATTAGTCTTCACAACCCGCCCACCTCCCCTAGGAGTTGTATCTCTATTTTCTCTATTCCTTCCTCTCCTCTCCTTCTGGCTCAGCTATGAAACTCAACTGGGGAGAGGCAGTAGGAAGGGCGGGAAGCCACCGCGCAGGCGCGGGGTATGCTCCCAAAGGCTTTCTGATTGGATGCTGGGGAGCATTCCCGTGCGGGCGACGTCGGCAACGTCTCCCATGTGTGAAGACTAATTCCTGCTGTTCCGGAGATCACCTGTTACAGGTAAGTAACTGTGCTATCACTGCTCTACTGTATTGATCCAATTTTCCATTATATAATTGTGAAGTCAGCCAATCACCAGCCGTAACACTATAACTTCTGCACAATAGCTCATAGGATCTACTATCTATAATTAAGCTGTTCCCCAGCGCCACACTTCACCCTCAATATGGATATATCACGGTCATAGCCCCCAATCACATTGATACACCTCTCATTTTTAATAATCATATTACTCGAAGCGGCCTGTTCTCCCCAAACTTCCTACCACCCTCTCATCCTCTTAGGAGATCTCAACCTCTCCTAAACCACACATAAACAAGCATCATCCTTCCTAGATGCCATGGAAGCCCTACACGTCTCTCAGATCCTGAAATCACCAACTCACAACAAAGGAAATACCCTCAAGCTGATCTTCATGCCTCAAACCATTATAGCTAATGGCCAAACCTCATGCTCTATCCACCCATACCATGGTCAGATCACTCCCTGATCCTATTCTCCACCCCTTATACCTACCCCATCACCGACAACCCAAAACTTTAAACAATTTGACATCAACCTGTTCCTTAAACAGGTTATACCCCAACTAAATCTTCTCAATAATAGTAACTCCAACCTTACTTCCCAGATTGAAGGTTGGAATAAAATCATGGCTTCTACAGCCCAAGCCCCTCCCAGACCATCCTCTAACAAAAACCGCAAAAGAGCCCCCTAGTTCTCCACATCTCTACATGAACTCTAAAGGAAGACCTTAAGACAATTAGAACGCAGCTGGAGACATTCTAGAGACCCTTCTATCTATGCTACTTACTCCGAAAAAGCAGCATATCTATTGCAATGAAACCCTAAGATATAAGAGAGAATACTATGAAAACATCATCATGCGCTCTATAAACAAACCCAGGGAATTATTTTCCATCACAAAATCTCTCTTAAATGAACCAAACAAGTAGTTGTATGATGATAACATATCTCCTCAGACCATAGCTGACCACCTTCGCTCTAAATACTGCTCAACCCAGACACTATTAACCCACCACTCTGATCACTTAATTCCCAATATTATCCCTAAAGTAACCTGGGCTGAATTTGACCTGCCATCTTTTGACAACATAATCACCACCTTCAAAAGTCTTAACGCATTTACCTCTGCCCTAGACCCCTGTCCTGTCACATGGATAAAAAGTGCTAATGAATACCTTAGCCCCTATATTTTATCCATAGTACAAGCCTCCCTCTCCACTGGGATCATACCAACCCCTCTGAAGAAGAGCTCAGTTTTTCCTATCCTAAAAGGAAACAAGCTAGATACTACCATCCCTACGTCCTACAGACCAATTTCAAGTATTCCCCCTCCTTGCAAAGATGGCAGAAAAGATTGTACAAAACCAGCTACAGAACTTCATCGATGACCATGCGCCCCTTGACCCCTTCCAACATGGTTTTAAATGGAACCATGGTGTTGAAAATTTAATCACTTCCCTACTAGACTCAGTTATTTCCTACACACAAATGCCTGCCCAAGGCTGCCTCCTAGTCTTCCTTGATATTTCTTCTGCTTTTGATTCCCTTCCTCATCACCAGTTTCTTGACACTGCACAACATTGGCCTTAGAGATACCACCCTTAACTGGTTCCACTCCTATCTTGACCACAGGATTCAACAGGTAAGACTTGGTGAAAAGACCTCCCAACCATTCATACAAAAACAAGGCGTACCACAAGGCTCAAGCTTATCCACACTCCTTTTTAACATCTTTCTCCAACCTATATGCAAAATCTTCCAGGATTACAAGATTCAGTACTAATTCTATGCAGACGACATAGAAACAGAAAAATGACGACAGAAAAAGACCACATGGCCTATCTAGTCTGTCCTTCCATATCAACAACTATAACAGTCCCTCTTTTTTTTTCTTTAGAGATCCTCTGTGTTTGTCCCATGCTTTTTTGAAATCAGATACCGTCCTCATCTCTACCACCTCCATTGGGAGACTATTCCACAGATCCACCACTCTTTCTGTAAAGAAATATTTCACCACTCCTGAATCTACCCCCTTTCACCCTCATCCCATGTCCCCTTGTAGCAAAACTTGCTTTCAATTGAAAGAGGCTCCCCCTGTGCATTTATGCCACGGAGGTATTTATGTTCTTCACCCCCTTCAGCATTGCAGCGCCCAATTTCGCTAATATTCGCAAATGCTTTACTAAGATAAGACATGGACTCCACCAACACAATCTCTTCATTAACCAAGCTAAAACAGAGGCTCTCCACCTCTTCTCTGATCCATCTTACTCTCCCACCCCTCCATCCCTCCATCCCTCAACCTCAAGAACTATTCTATGTAAAGAGCGAAGTTAAATATCTTGTTATCATACTTGACCAGAACCTCACCTTCCATGAACAAAAAAGAAGTACAACCAAATCTATATACAACAAGATCAGAACTCTGAAAAAACTCCGCCCCTTACTAAGCCCAGGCTCATTTTGAATGGTCTGCCAAGCCCTTACTACCACCACTCTTGACTATTGTAACCTCATATACCACGGTCTCCCAAAGCAAAGCCTTCACCCACTCCAAATGGCACAGAACACCATAGCATGTTTAATCAATAGAACATCTAGGCAAGCCCACATTACCCCATCCTCCAACACCTCCACTGGCTCCCTATCCTGGCCAGAATAAAATTCAAAGCTCTCACACTGATTCACAAAGTCATAAACAATGAATCTGCGCCTTTCTTCTCTTCCTCTTCTCTAGGCCAAATAGAAACAGACTACATAGACCCAACTCCATAAACCTCCTCAATATCCCAGCCCAAAAGATAAAAAGCAATCTACCTGCAACCGTGCTTTCTCCCTTTTTGCCCCCACAGAATGGAACGCCCTCCTGCCTGACTTACGAGGCTGCTCCGATCACTCAGAGTTCCGAAAAAACTCAAAACCATCCTCTTCCAGGAACACTTTAGCACTACCCCCTAAGCCACAAAGATCTAGTGTAACCCAGTCCTCACAACATTCTTCCTCAGCAGATGTAATGTATCAGAATCCCCTACCCCTAAGTGATTCCCTGCCCTCCCCTTCCAACCTCTGTGCCCCTGCCCCCCCCCCCTCCTCCTTATACATAGTTGCCAACCCTGGCATCATTCTACAATTGTTAACTGTAAAATGTTGATTGTTTAATGTTCCAACATACCAAGTTTTGTTCTATGTACAACAGCTGTATCCACACTATTACAAGTTTAGTTTTATGTAATCTGCTTTGAATTGTAGAAAGACTGTATATAAAAAGGTTTAAATAAATACTGATTGTACCCATGTGGCCCAAGCAACCCTGGTTCCCTCTGCTGCCATCCCTGTTGGTGGCACTCCCAGTCCCACTGGGCTGGGCCCTGGACCCTCCTGTCCCAGGAGAAGGGCTCCCTTCTGCACCCAACCTGGGGTCGCTAACTGGGTGGCTGCTGAAAGGGGAGCGCTGGCCCTCTTCAACCTTCCAGGGGAAGTCAAGGAGGTCCTACTGGCCTCTCGAAAACCCTCCACCATGTAGGCCTATGCCTTTAAGTGGAGAAGGTTCTTTGTCTGGTGTGCGGAGAAGAAGGATAATCCCTTCTCCTGTCATGTGCAACTGGTTCTCCAGTGCTTACTGCACCTGTCGCACACCGGGCTGAAATCTAGTCTTTGAGGGTGCATCTGAACACCATAGTCATGCACCTCCATCCTATTGAGGAAAATCACCTCTGTAGCCAGCCCCTGGTCTCTAGGTTCCTTCAGGGCCTCCTTTTATCCAAGCTCCCCCTCCGCTGGCAGACTGGGACCTCAATGTGATGCTCTCTAAATCAATATTTGAGCCACTTGCCACCTGTCTTGGAAAGTGGCCTTCCTGATGGCACTCACATCCGCCCAAAGGGTAAGTAAACTCCAGGCCCTGGAGGAACCTGGTGGCGGAACCACCATATACAAAGTTTTATAAGAACAGGGTGGTGCTCCGCACACACTCCAAATTCCTTCCAAAGGTAGTATCTTCTTTCCACCTCGATCAGGAAGTGATCCTCCCCACCTTCTTTCCATGGCCTCATGCCAGCAGGAAGGAGCTAATACTTCATTCACTAGATTGTAAGCGGGCCCTGTCCTTCTACTTGCAGTGGACTCAGGCCCATCGGAAGGCTCCTTAGCTTTTCGTGTCTTATGACCCCAGTAGACTGGGGCTTCCCATGACTAAGCAAACTCTGTCCACTTGGGTGATGGACTGTATTGCCCTCGCCTGTGAGCGAGCTGGCCTCTCCCTCAAGCACCGGATCACAGCACATCGCATGAGGGTGATGGCCATGTTGGTGGCCAACCTCCGCTCGGTGACAGTGATGGAAATCTGCAAGGCTGCCACATGGTCTTCAATTCATTTGTTCGGAGCTCACTACTGCCTGGAGAGCGAGTCCTGCAGGAAAAGTGCCTTTGATCAGGCAGTTCTCCATAATATTCTCGTGGTGTAGGCAACTCCTGCCCTCCGACCCTTTTGTGTTCAGGCTACCGGAGTGATAGTGTCACTGGATGCAAGGGTCTTGCAGAGTCTCTCAGTGGGGACTCACCTTCTGCAACTCGTGGCTACCCAATTGATCACCATTGGTGCTGTCTTAGTTCAGTCCTCGGCAGCCTGGAGCTACGGAGTTCCATATGTGAGGACTGACTTCCTGCTTGTTTCTGGAGAAAGCATAGTTACTCACCTGTAACAGGTGTTCTCTGGGAACAGCAGGAATCGGTCCTCACAACCCTCCCTCCTCCCCTGGGAGTTGCCTCCCTAACTTCTTTTATTTTTTTACTGCCGTCCTAGCTATGTCATCTGACTGAACAAGATAGCACCCTTGGGCAGGAAGGGGACCATGTATATGTGATAGCATATCTCAAAGACTTTCTTTGAAAGCTGGGGAAATGCTCCACGCGGGCTCCGTCTGTGTCGATGTCACCCATATTTGAGGAATGATTCCTGCTGTTCCCGGAGAGCACCTGCTACAGGTGAGTAACTACGCTCCATCTGCCTCATATCACCATGTTCCTTGTACTATACATAACTTAATCTAATTAAATTACCTAACCCGACCTCACTCATGTATCAAATAACCTAGCTATCCTACTCATAATGTTAATTTTGCATTATCTGTAAATCACACCACTTGTTAAATGTACTTTGTATGCAATGAGTTCTCTGTAAACAGTCTTGACCGTTAGAAAGATGGTATAATAAATAAATAATTTGCTGCATATGTTATCCGAGTAAGACTGTTATGGAGGAATACATTTTGAGAATTTAATTAAAAGCAAATATGACTGGGCTGCTGGTAGGTACACCCATTGTTATCAGAGTAAGAGAAGAGAAACATCTACACATGTCTTGAAGATATTATGGCTGGAAATGTACTTCCTTAAGGTACGCATTATTAAAACGCAAGATCAATAGTAGATAATATACTAAAGATATTTCTTACATTTCTGTTCACTTTCTATTATGATTCTAATGTGTATTTCTCTGTACAGGATGACTGTCTGTTAAAGGTTTGGTATCCTCTTGCTGGCTGGAAGTCTGCTATTTTATCCCAGGAGGGCCAAGAGAAGAAAGGAGGGTCAACGCCTTTCCATTTTTCTTTTGTATATTTGGCACATCCTCGTGCTGTGACTGGCTTTTCCTGGCGGAACATCAGCAAGTATATGCCCAGGTCAGAGAAATTTATCGGAAACTTCATCTTTAATTTGCATCCTTCTAAGGTTTAATTACAAATGAGTGTTGTGAAAGGATCATGAGTCAGCAAGTACAGCGAGGTCCCATTGTTGATAGCATTGCATTTGTTCATAAGATATTCCTATGGTCTTCTTACTGACATTGTCGTTTTCACTATTTCCAAATGCATCGTCAAAGCATTTGTCAGCACTGGTGGTATCTTCCGCAAACTACTTAGATTTTTATTTTCATTAATTTTCTTTTACTGCTACTGCAAACAGTGTTGAATGTGTTCTGCTCTACGTAGTTAAGACACACAGATAAACAATTAGGAAACTCGAGTTCAAATCGGCAAAATTTGGAATTTCATTGAGGAAGGAGATGACTTAATTGACTAAAGTCTCTACCTCTAGTGAGGTAGGTGTGTGTTGGGCAGTTTGGCTTGCTGTTGTGTATGCTCAGTTTGATTTTGGATGGCATTAGAGATAAATGAATCGAAGAAAGAGAAGTGACTAGCATAAGGTATTCAACTTCAGTAGATGAGGGAGCCTCTATTGAACTGGGTGGCAAAGTTGACATGAGAGATGATAAAATCATATGGTAAGATAATTAGTATACTCATTGGTAATTATCCTTTACAGTTTTTATAATTGAAGACTACATTAGAGTTTGCCTCTTTCCCTCTCGCCATCTCTGCTACATTAGTTTACGAGGACACACACAATCCTGGAGGCTAGAAAGCACTGCAAATGTGTTGTCACCACGTCTCCAGAGAAGCCGTTATTGTACAGCCGGCTATTGCACAGTAACTCTCGTAGAACAAGATTACGATTTCTGAGGTCACTATTCAGAAGAGCAACTTCTGCTTCAAGATATTCACATAGCGGTCATTCCGCGCCATGAATAGTGGAGATTGTCCTGCCTGGACACACATCCCGCTATTCATCCCCCTACTGCTCCCAGTGCAAAGGCTCCCCATACAAACAGTGCTGTTGTACAGGGAGTCTTAGATGGAGGCAGGAGGGGGCAGTCTGGAGGCGGAGCATGGGTGGGCTGTGACACCAAATGTACAGGGCCGATTCTGAGGTTGGCCCTGTACATCGGAGTTGGAATATGTTCCCCTGGATGTTGGGGGAACACTGGAGCCGGGGAACAGTGACAAGGTGAGGGGGATCCCGCAGCCCAACCCTGGCCATGGGAGGCCAGACCAGGGGTCGGGCTGCAGGGATAGGATGTTGGGTTTTGCCGTCGGTGATCGAGGCTCCTGAATGGAGCCACGGCGCCATGGCAATGGGACGCCATGGCATTGTGACTACATTCAGGAGCCTGGCTGAGTTAGTCGAGGATCTGCTGGGCATGCGGCCCATTAGAATCGGGCCTGGCCTGCATGTCCAGGCCGGTAGACCCAATTCTGATCCCGTAAGCATGTCTAGCCCCGTGGGATCAGAATTGGGTGTTACTGCTATACGTCTGAATTCTGAGAGGCCGTTCAGGGGCTGGATGGCCAGAATACAATTGGCCTCATAACTTTCTAGGTATCTTTTTTTTATAAATTTGAATTTGCTTGCTTTTTTATTCCCAAGATCATGGGTTTGATCCTAAATTGTACTGTATTTTTTTGAAGGGGGGAGAATATTTGCTTGCTTTTTTGCTTGAGATAATCTGGCCAAACATATGCTTTTGCTAAGGATATTGCTTTTTGCAAGTATGTTTTCATAATGTAGTTTTTCTGTGTTTTCGGTGTGCTTATTCCACGTTGAATAATTTCCTTAAAGACTGCAGTGTCTGAAGTTCATAAGATAATTAAATCTAGAAATTTTTAGCCACACTATTCTTTGTATCCTTATCCTACTGAATGTGCAGTCCTGAATTTTAGATCAATAAGCTGTCCATTTAAGATAGGACACATTTATGTGATTTTGCTTAAGGAGATAGATATTTATTAATCTCCAGAAACAAGCAGGAATGAGTCTTCACATATGGGTATCGTCGGTACCGACGGAGCCTGTGCGGGAACGCTCCCCAGCGTCCAGTAAGAAAGCTTTTGGGAGCATCCCACAGCACCTGCGCACTGCCTTCCCGCCTTTCCCCAACCGCCTCTCTCCAGTTCTTCTTTTCCACGGAGCCAGCAGGTCGTGTTCCTGTCACCGCAGAAGAATTCTTTATTTTTTTCTTTATTTTACTGTGCATTGCGTTTTCGGCCTTAGGCCTGAACATTTTCTCCTCATGGAGAAGCCCGCTTCCGGGTATAAAAAGTGCATAAAGTGTGGCGGTACTATTTCCGTCACCGACACCCATGACTGGTGTCTAAAATGCTTTGGGTCCTGACCATTCCATCACGGATTGTGTGTCCTGTACCATGATGTCTAAAAGGAGTCGGTAGAACCAAGCAGCCAAGCTCAGTACCCTGTTTCCCTCTGATGCAGCCTTGGTGGCATCGACGTCTTCCAGGGCTTCTTCTTCCTCCCATGGATTTCAGGTAACCAAACATAAATCTAGCCGGTCCTCGAAGGGCAAATCTCCCTCTAAGCATCGAGATGCCTCCGGGCTTGTCCTCGAGGATTCCACACCGGCAAAATTACCCCGGCGGGAAGTTCCGGTTTCCAAAGCATCATCTATGGGGTCACAGGTTGACATCGATGGCTTGGCCTCGACCGATTACCTGTTGCCGTGTTCTGGGGTACCGGTGGCCTCCACCGGTACCGACATCCAGACTCTGGTGGCATCGATGGATCAGAAAATTCTGTCCATGCAGCGCACCCTAACGGCGTTTATGCAGGCTTCGACGCCTTCGGTACCGCAACAATCTCCGTTGCCGGTACCGACTCCAGCACCGGCATCATTCCCAGTGCCGGTACCGATTGCATCGGCTTCGGTGTCGACTGCAACGGTACCCTGTCCTATGATGCCCATCGGTACCGAACTGGTACCGCTTACTCCCGATGTCGATCCCACTCAGTACACGTATCGGGCTTTACAGCAGCATCCAGACAGGCGATACTTCGATTCCTCTGAGGACTCTGATGAGTCGGAGGCTTCTGTCGATGCACCGGTACTTCTTCCTCAGGAGTCTGCTTCTCCAAAACAAAGAATGTCTCCTCCAGAAGCCTTGTCTTTTCAAGACTTCATCAGGGAAGTGGCTAGGGGCCTCTCCATTACAGTGGCCTCTGAGTCAGAGCCTAGAGCCAAGAAATTAGATATTCTGCAATATCCTAAGGCTCCTAAGGAAGCAGCTACCTTACCTATTCATGAGATTCTTTATGATCTCATGTTGGGCATGTGGGAGACTCCTCTCACCACCTCTCCTCATTCTCGTAGGTTAGACACCATGTACCGTGTCCCTCCCTGTCCTGGTTTTCATAAGAATCAGCTTCCTCACCACTCTATTGTGGTTGGGTCTGCTATAAAGAAAATAAAGAGTGCAAAGAGACACTCATCTAACCCTCCAGGACGTGAATGTAGGACTCTAGATTCTTTTGGCCGAAGGATTTTCCAGGGCAATATGATTGCTGCCAGAATCAACTCCTATAGTCTCTATATGGGGATGTTTCTAAAAGAAGTCACAGATCATCTGCAGACTTTAGCTCCTTTTATTTCAGAAGATAAAAGGCAGGAATTTCTCACTTGGCTCAAACATGCCCAAGATGTTTCAAAATTCTCCAACCGTGCAGCCTTTGACTCTTTTGTAAGCAGAGCCACGGCTATTGCCATAGGTGCACGCAGAATTGCTTGGTTACAAGCCTCTGATTTGGAACTCTGGGTCCAAGATGAGTTGGGAAACCTTCCCTGTACAGGTGAAAACCTGTTTGGTAGGGATTGGCAAGCAAAGGCCACTCGGATGCTGAGAACTCTGCTTTGGATCGACTTTCAAAGTCTACCTCTGCTCCTGTTAAGAAAAGATTGTTCAAAAAGACATCTTTTTCTAAAAAGGGAAGATATTATCCTGCTCATGGGCAGACATCTTCTGCAAGTCCTTTTCCTGCAAAGCGTCAGCAACCACCTAAACAGGCCAAGTCAAAGGCTGCCAGGCCTACCACAGCCCAGCAGCCTCAACCTCCTCAGGGCCTTTGACTTGCAACTAGAGAACTTAGCCTTTCTAGCTCTGGAAAAACCAGAGCCCCTCACCATTCCAGGAAGGTTGACTTACTTTGCTCCCAGATGGGAGCAAATCACAGCAGAGCAGTGGACCCTCTTCATCATAAAGGAAGGGTACAAGCTTCACTTCTTAAACCTTCCTTCTCACACCATGGTGAAACAGTTCAATTCTCCAACATCTCTCCTCACCCTTCTAGGTCAGGAGATTGCTACCCTTCTTGCCCAAGGGGCAATAGAAGAAGTACCTCTTCTTCAACAGGGCTCAGGGTTCTACTCCCCTTATTTTCTTATTCCAAAGAAAACAGGGGGCTACAGACCCATATTAGATCTCAGAGAATTGAACAAATTTCTATTCAAGGAGAAATTCAAAATGGTTTCTCTAGGGGCTCTGCTTCCATACCTTCAGAGTCAGGACTGGCTTTGTTCTCTAGATCTCAAGGATGCGTACACCCATTTCCTCATCCATCCAACACACAGAAGGTTCCTTCGGTTACTTTTTCAAGGAAAGCACTACCAATACAGGGTGCTTCCTTTCGGTCTGGCCTCTGCACCAAGGGTGTTCACGAAATGCATGGCAGTAGTAGCTGCATTTCTCCGCACTCTAAGAATATTCGTATTCCCATATCTGGACGACTGGCTCATTCGAGCCCCATCCCAGTCAGAGGCCCAGACTTGTCTAACCTGCACAATGCGTATCCTTCAGTATTTGGAACTAGTGATAAACATCCCAAAATCCAGTCTCACCCCTACTCAGTCTCTGGAGTTCATAGGGGCCTTGCTGGATACCACAACTGCAAGGGCCTATCTTCCTCAGGCCCGTTGCCTATGTCTGGTGCAGTTAGCCTCCCAGATTCAGTTAAAGTCCCAATTAACTGCTCGAGAGATGTTACAACTATTAGGCCACATGGCATCCACCGTGCATGTGGTTCCATATGCTCGCCTTCACATGAGGGCAGCTCAATGGACTTTGTCCACACAATGGACTCGGGCATCAGGTTGCCTGTCAGACAAAATAGCAAACTCCAGTCGCCTTTTTTGGTCTCTCCAGTGGTGGAAGTCCTCTCAAAACCTGTTGCTGGGATCCCGTTTTCAGCAACCGCTACCCCAAGCAACTCTCACAACAGATGCTTCTCCAAGGGGTTGGGGAGCTCATCTACAAGATCTCTCCACCCAGGGCATCTGGTCTCCACAGGAGACTTCTCTGCATATCAATCTATTGGAACTCAGAGCAATATTCTTAGCTCTCAGAGTGTTCCATACACTGCTCAGCTACAGGACAGTCCTCATCCATACGGACAACCAAGTAGCCATGTTCTATGTAAACAAGCAGGGCGGGACTGGCTCTCTGTCGCTTTGCAACGAAGCTTTGCGACTGTGGGCCTTCGCCAGAGAGCATCACATCCATCTTCTGGCAGTATATCTTCCAGGCATTCAAAACTCTTGGGCGGACAGACTCTGTCGAGTTCTGCTCCCACACGAGTGGTCCCTCCACATGGACCAGGTAGCCAGGATTTTTCGAATTTGGGGAACCCCGGACATAGACCTCTTTGCAAGTCCGTGGAATGCCAAACTTCCCTGGTTCTGTTCCAGAATCACGTCTCAGGGAGTTCAGGCCAAGGATGCCTTCCTCCTTCAGTGGGGTCAAGACTTCCTTTATGCCTTTCCACCAGTTCCCCTAATTCCCAAAACACTATTCAAGCTTCAGAGAGATCGAGGGACCATGATCCTCATAGCTCCACATTGGCCACGCCAAGTGTGGTACCCTCTACTTCTGCATCTCTCTCAAGCTCCTTCCCTGGACTTGGGCTCTGCACCAGACCTTCTGTCCCAGGAAGGGGGAACATTAAGAACATAAGATATGCCATACTGGGTCAGACCAAGGTCCATCAAGCCCAGTATTCTGTTTCCAACAGTGGCCAATCAAGGTCATATGTACCTAGCAGTTTCCCCAAGAGACACAAGATCCACAATGCTTGTACTGATTCTTCGGTCACTTCTTAATAATGGTTTATGGACCTTTCCTCCAGGAACTTGTCCAAACCTTTTTTAAACCCAGATACACTAACAGCCTTTACTACATCCTCCGGTAACAAATTCCAGAGTTTGATTACACTTGAGTGAAAAAATATTTTCTTTTATTAGTCTTAAATAGTTTACCCTGTAGCTTCATTGCATGTCCCCTAGTCTTTATATATTTTGATAACGTAAACAATCGATCTACGTTTACCTGTTCCACTCCGTTCATTAATTTATAGACTTCTATCATATCTCCCCTCAGCCGTCTCTTTTCCAGGTTAAAGAGCCCTAACCTTTTTAGCCTTTCTTCATAGGAGTATCCTTCCATCCCCTTTACCATTTTGGTGGCTCGTCTCTGAACCTTTTCTAAAATCGCTATATCCTTTTTAAAATACGGCGACCAGAATTGCACACAATATTCAAGGTGCGGTCTCACCATGGAACAATATAGAGGCATTATAATATCTTTTGTTTTATTTTCCATTCCTTTCCTTATCATACCTAGCATTCTATTTGCTCTCTTGGCCGCCGCTGCACACTGGGCCGATGGTTTTAACATGGTATCCACAATGACGCCTAAATCTTTTTCCTGGGTAGTGGTTCCTAATGTGGAACCTTGCATCGTGTAACCATAGTTTGGGTTGTTCTTCCCTAGGTGCATAACCTTGCACTTGTCCGCATTAAATTTCATCTGCCATTTTGATGCCCAGCCTTCCAATTTATCAAGATCCTCTTGCAATTTTTCACAATCCTCTTGGGTTTTAACAACTTTAAATAGTTTTGTGTCATCTGCAAATTTGATAACCTCACTCGTTATTCCACTTTCCAGGTCATTTATGAATATGTCAAAAAGCAGCGGACCCATCACAGATCCCTGGGGTACACCACTATTCACCTTTCTCCATTGGGAAAATTGGCCATTTAGCCCTACCCTCTGCTTTCTATCTTTTAACCAGTTCCTGATCCACAATAGTACATAGTTTGGGGCCTGAGCACTCCGTCCCGGATTGCCAGTCCTGTTCCCTAATGTCTAAACGGGGGTTACAGAACCGAGCAGCCAAGCTCCATGTGCTGTTTCCCACGGATGCACCGGCGGTGGCATCGACATCTTCCAGGTCTTCCTCTCCTGATGGGTCTCAGGTAACCAAACATACTTTTAGCAGGTCCTCGAAGGGCAAATCTCCCTCCAAGTATCGAGATGCCTCCGGGCTTGCCCTTGAGGATCCTGCCCCAGCCAAACAACCCCGGCGGGAAGCTCCGGCTTCCAAAGCTCCTCCTATGGGGTTACAGGTTGACATCGATGGCACGGCCTCGACCGATCACCTGTTAGACTGCTCTGGGGTACCGGCACAATCTCCCGGTACCGACATCCAGACAGTCGTGGCGTCCATGGATCACACTGTGCAATCCATGCAGCAGGCCATACTGGCTTTCATCAAGGCTGCGACGCCGTCGGTACCGCAACAAGCCCTGTTGTCGGTACCGGCGCCAGTACCGGTACCAACCTCGATACCGGTACCGGCTGCATCGACATCGGCCAGGATGCCGCTTCCGGCTCCCTGTCCTGGGCTTTTTCTCGGTACCGACCCGGTACCGGGGGACACCCGATGTCGGTACCGATCGATACGCCTATCGATCTTTGGAATCGGGCAGACGATACTTCGATTCTTCTGATGATTCTGAGTCATCGGATGAGTCCCCTGAAGTATCTGTCACCCTTTCTGAGGAGCCTTCTTCTCCAAAAAGGAGAATGTCTCCTCCAGAGGATTAATAGTAGTAGCTAAAGGACTCTCTATTTCAGTAACCTCTGAAAAAGAACCTAGAGCAAAAAAATTAGATATTTTGGGATACTCTAAGGTTCCCAGAGAGGCAGACACCTTGCCAATTCATGAAATTCTTCAAGAACATTTGATTGAATTGTGGGAGACTCCTCTCACCCTTTCTCCTCATTCTCGTAGATTGGACACTATGTACCGTGTCCCTCCTTCTCCTGGATTTCAAAAAGCTCAGCTTCCTCACCACTCCATTGTGGTGCAGTCAGCTATGAAGAGGATATAGAGTACCAAAAGACACTCTTCTACTCCTCCAGGAAGAGAATGCAGGACCTCGGATGCTTTTGGTAGGAAAATCTTCCAAGCTAGCATGCTTATTGCCAGAATCAATTCATACAGCCTTTATATGGGTATGTTTCTGAAGGAGGTTGCAGAAAAGCTGCACAACTTTCTCCCTTTTATTCCAGAAGATAAAAGGGATGAATTCCTCCTTTGGCTTAAGCATACTCAAGACATTTCAAAGTTTTCCAACAGGGCAGCCTTTGATTCTTTTGAGGGTGCCAGCAGAGCCTCAGGCATTGCTATAGCTGCTCGTAGAATTGCTTGGCTCCAGGCTTCTGATCTAGAACCCTGGGTTCAAGATGGTTTAGGAAATCTGCCCTGTACAGGTGAAAACCTATTTGGCAAGGAGTGGCAAATTAAAGCCACTCAAATGGATGCAGAAAATGCTGCTCTGGATAGACTTTCTAAGTCTACCTCCACTCCGGCCAAGAAAAAATCTTTTAAAAAGTCTTTTTACAAGAAGGGCAGATTTCCTTCCACTTCTGGTCAACAGTCTTCTACAGGTCGTTTTGCTACTAAGCGTCAGCAACCTAAACAGGCCAGGCCTAAACCTGCAGGGGCTGCTGCAACCCAGCAGTCCCAAGCCCCTCAGGGTTTTTGACTTGACACTAGAGAACGTAACCTTTCTGGCTCTACAACAGCCAGAACCTCTCACCATTTCAGGAAGGTTAGCTCATTTTGCTCCCAGATGGGAGCAAATCACATCAGAGCAGTGGACCCTCTCCATCATCAGAGAGGGCTACAAACTTCATTTCTTAGACCTTCCTCCCTACACCATGGTGAAACATTTAAATTCTCCCACATCTCTCCTTGACCTTCTGGATCAGGAGGTGACTACCCTTCTGGCCCAGGGGGCCATAGAAGAAGTTCCTCTTCTTCAACAGGGGTCGGTGTTTTACTCCCCCTATTTTCTCATTCCAAAGAAAACAGGGGGATACAGACCCATTCTAGATCTCAGAGAATTGAACAAATTCCTATGCAAGGAGAAGTTCAAGATGCTTTCTCTAGGCACTCTCCTTCCATACCTTCAGAGTCAGGATTGGCTTTGTTCTCTAGATCTCAAGGATGCATACACTCATGTTCTCATCCATCCATCTCACAGAAAATTCCTACGTTTTCTGTTCCAGGGAAAACATTACCAATACAGAGTGCTTCCTTTCTGTCTAGCCTCTGCTCCAAGAGTGTTCACCAAATGCATGGCAATAGTTGCTGCATTTCTACGCACTCTGGGAATATTTGTTTTCCCATACCTGGACGACTGGCTCATCTGAGCTCCAACCCAGTCAGAGGCTCAGATCTCCCTGAACCGCACCAGGCACATTCTGCAATACCTGGGACTTGCGGTAAACCTCCCAAAGTCCCAGCTCACCCCTACTCAGTCCCTGGAATTCATAGGGGCCTGGTTGGACACCACTTCTGCAAGGGCCTACCTTCCTCAGACCCGTTGTCAACGTCTAGTGCAGTTAGCCTCCCAGATTCAGTCAAAGAGCCATTTAACTGCCAGGGAGATGCTACAGCTGCTAGGCCATATGTCTTCCACAGTACATGTGGTACCTTATGCTCGCCTACACATGAGAGCAGCTCAATGGACTTTGTCCACCCAGTGGACTCAAGCTTCAGGAGCTCTCTCAGACCAAATAGCAAACTCCAAATGTCTCTTTTGGTCTCTCCAATGGTGGATGTCCATTCAAAATCTGTTGCTGGGGTCCCCCTTCCAATCTTTGTTGCCCCAAGCAATCCTCACAACAGATGCCTCCCAAACAGGTTGGGGAGCTCATCTCCACCCAAGGCACTTGGTCCCCACAGGAGACCTCTCTTCATATCAACCTCTTGGAACTTCGAGCAGTGTTCCTAGCTCTCAAGGTCTTTCATACCCTCCTCAGCTACCAGACAGTCCTCATTCAAGCGGACAATCAGGTAGCCATGTTTTACATAAACAAGCAAGGAGGAACTGGCTCTCTGTCGCTTTGCAATGAAGCTCTAAGATTATGGGCCTTCGCCAGAGAGCATCAAATCCATCTCCTGGCAGTATACCTCCCAGGAATTCAAAACTCTTGGGCAGACAGACACGAATGGTCCCTGCACCTGAATCAGGTACTCAGAATCTTTCAGGAATGGGGAACCCTGGACATAGACCTATTTGCAAGTCCGTGGAATGCCAAACTTCCCCGGTTCTGTTCCAGAATTCCGTGTCAGGGAGTTCATGCCAAGGATGCCTTCCTCCTTCATTGGGGTCAGGACTTCCTGTATGCCTTTCCACCCATTCCTTTGATTCCCAAGACTCTGTTCAAACTTCAGAGGGATCAAGGATCTATGATCCTCATAGCTCCACGCTGGCCACGCCAAGTGTGGTACCCTCTACTTCTTCATCTCTCCAAGCCCCCTCCCTGGACTTGGGAGCTGCTCCAGACCTTCTGTCTCAGGAGGAGGGGACTTTGTGGCATCCAAACCCCAAGTCCCTTCACCTCAGAGCTTGGTTACTGAAGGCCTAGACCTTCAAGACTTCAATCTTTCACAGCAAGTGAAGGATATCCTCCATGCTTCCAGGAAACCTTCCACTAGGCATTCCTATGCTTTTAAATGGAAAAGATTTTCCATTTGGTGTGCTCAACAGGGTCTTGACCCTCTGGCACTTCCTGTGAATTCTCTATTAGAATATCTCCTGCATCTTTCCAATGCAGGCCTTAAAACGAATTCAGTAAGGGTCCATTTAAGTGCTATTGCAGCATCCCTTAAGCCTATCAATGGACAACCTGTTTCCTCTCCTCCTCTTATTGCAAGATTTATGAGAGGCCTAACTTTAACTAAACCTCCCACTCGACCTCCTCCGGTGGCATGGGACTTGAATTTGGTTCTTGGTCAGCTTATGAAGCCACCTTTTGAACCCTTAGCCACTACCTCCTTGAAATTTCTTTCCTGGAAGGTTATTTTCCTTGTTGCAATCACTTCTGCTCGCCGCATCAGTGAACTGCAGGCCTTAGTGGCTAATCCACCTTATACAAGGTTCCATCATGATAAGGTAGTCCTTAGGACAAATCCTCACTTTATGCCTAAAGTGGTCTCACCTTTTCATCTTAATCAAGAGGTATATTTACCTGTCTTTTTTCCAGCTCCTCATGCATTTATTTATTTACATTCTCTTATATACCGCGCTATTCTGCATCAGTGCGGTTTACATTGGACAAACTGAAATTACATTGAACAGGGCATTATAACTTGGAGATAACTATTTTACAGGGAACATGGGCTATGGAGGGTTAAGTGGCTTGCCCAAGACCACAAGGAGCACCTGTGGGACTAGAAACCCCAGTCCTTCCGGCCCAAGGTTGCTGTCCTCTAGTGGGATTTGAACCCCCGACCTTCCGGCCTGAAGTACCTTGCCCCAACCACTAGGCCACTCCTCCACTCCACTCTGCATCCACTGCAGAGAGGAACCTTCATACTCTAGATTGTAAAAGAGCTCTTGCTTTTTTACTTACACAGGACACAGCAACATAGAAAGTCTTCCCAGCTTTTTGTTGCTTTTGATCCTTCTCATTTAGGACTTCCAGTCTCTAAAAGAACACTGTCCAATTGGATTGCTCAGTGTATTTCTTTTGCTTACCAGAGTAAGAACCTTTCTCTGGAGGTCCATGTCACAGCTCACAATGTGAGGGCCATGGCCACCTCTATGGCTCATCTTCATTCTGTGTCCATCGACCAGATCTGTCGAGCAGCCACCTGTGCCTCGGTTCATACCTTCACAGCCCATTACTGTTTGGACAAGGACTCCCGCCGGATGCCTTGTTTGGTCAGGCTGTCCTCAGACACCTGTTCCATTCTTAAACAACTCCTGCCCTCCTTCCCTGAATGGATGCCTGAGATCCATAGGAAAATGAGGAACCCTTCAGGGTCTCATACCCTTGGGGATCTCCCAGGCATCTTATCTAGGGAGTCCCCATATGTGAGGACTTATTCCTGCTTGTTCCTGGAGATAGCACAGTTACTTACCTGTAACAGGTGATCTCTGGGGACAGCAGGAGTCCTCACAACCCTCCCACCTCCCCTAGGAGTTGTATCTCTCTTTGTCTTTCCTTTCCTCTCTCTCTCTATTGTCTCAGCTTTAAACTTGAACTGAGGAGAGTTGGTAGGAAAGGCGGGAAGGCAGCGCGCATGCGCTGTGGGATGTCCCAAAAGCTTTCATCCTGGAAAGCTGGGGAGCATTCCCGCGCAGGCTCCGTCGGTACTGACGTACCCATATGTGAGGACTAATTCCTGCTGTTCCCAGAGATCACCTGTTACAGGTAAGTAACTGTGCTATCTTTAAGCTCTGTCTGCTCCATACTCGAGGGCATTTGGGCTACTTTACTCTTTTGTGGAACCTCTCTGCTTTTGGTAGTATCCTTCAAGGATACATTCTTCCGAACCATCCGCTCTTGGGCGGCTGTCGGCTTTCCCCTAATATCTAGTTTAAAAGCTGCTCTATCTCCTTTTTAAAGGTTAATGCCAGCAGCCTGGTTCCATCCCGGTTAAGGTGAAGCCCATCCCTTCGGAAGAGCTCCTCCTTTCCCCAGAATGTTCCCCAGTTCCTAACAAATCCAAAATCCTCATCTCTGCACCATTGTCTCATCCACGCATTGAGACTCCGGAGCTCTGCCTGCCTTTTGGGTCCTGCGTGTGGAACAGGAAGCATTTCGGAGAATGCTACCCTGGAAGTTCTGGATTTCAACTTCCTACCTAAAAACCTAAATTTTGCCTCCAGAACCTCCCTACCACATTTTCCTATGTCATTGGTACCGACATGTACCAAGACAGCAGACTCCTCCCCAGCACTATCTAAGACCTTATCTAGGTGGCGCGTGAGGTCCGCTACCTTCGCACCAGGCAGGCATGTTACCAGGCGATCCTTATGTCCACCAGCCACCCAGCTATCTACATGCCTAATGATCGAATCACCAACTATAATGGCTGTCCTAACCCTTCCCTCATGGGCACATGGCCCTGGAGAAACTTCCTCGGTGCGAGAGGGTTTTACATCACCTGGAGGACAGGTCCTAGTTACAGGATCACTTCCTGCCACACCAGGGTGATGCTCTCCTGTCACGTGACCTCTCTCCTCCATTGCAACAGGGGTGCTGCCAGACTGGAGGTGGGACTTCAGGACTATATCCCTGTAGGTCTCGTCTATGTACCTCTCTGTCTTATGTTTTCCAAGTCTGCTACTTTAGCCTCTAGAGAACGGAGTCGTTCCCTGAGTGCAAAGAGCTCCTTGCACGTAGTGCACACATAAGACCTCTCACCAACTGAGAGAAAATCATACATGTGACACTCAATGCAAAAGACTGGAAAGCCCCCATCCCGCTGCTGGACTGCTGTCTGCATCTTAGTTTTAAGTTTGTGTCTAGATCTTTAAGTTCTTACTTACTAGGGGTTGCTATGGGTATTTATACCAATAAAACTGTACCTAATACGTTTAATATACCTTGTTCACCTGAAGCTTAATTAATCTCAGGTCCTTAGTGTATGACTGATTTGGGTAATGAGCTTCACCTGAAAGCACCACCTGTCTTTTAAGATGTGTAAGTACCTATAAAGCTATGATTATCCCAGGGGTGCTTGGGTGTGGGGAGGGAGGGAGGGAAATAACACTTATTAAAAGAGGGCTGCTACACAGTACCCTGTCTTGTGCTGCTGAGGTAAGCTAAATTCTGATTTGATTTAAATTATAGCTCTTAGCTGCTGCTGGGCTCTAACTTCTTATGAAATTTAAACTACAAGCTCTCTGCTGGGTATGAAATGTAACCAGAAAGTTCTCCTCTGTGTTTTAAATTCAAACTTTAATTGCTGCTACTAGGCCCTAACTGATCCAACAAAAAACAGTGGGTTCACAGATTAAGTAGCTTTTATACAAAGAATTCTTTTTAGAAAATTACCAGAAGTATATACTCACAGTTGCAGATTTCTCTCCAGAAGTAACAGTCCCCCTTTCTAGTCCTTCAAGACAGGCACCCAAACCCCCAGTTGCTCCATCTCAGGGCTTGGTTGCTGAGGGCCTAGAACTTCAAGATTTTCATCTCTCTCAGCAGGTCAGAGATGTTATTCATGCCTCTAGAAAGCCTTCTACTAGGCGTTCCTATGCTTTCAAATGGAAAAGATTTACCATTTGGTGTTCAGAGAAGGGTCTAAACCCTATTGCAATACCTCTGAATTCTCTATTAGAGTATCTCCTGCATCTATCCCATGCAGGCCTGAAAACGAATTCAGTAAGAGTCCATTTGAGTGCTATTGCAGCGTCCCTCAAGCCTCTCAATGGACAACCTATTTCCTCTCACCCTCTTATAGCAAGATTCATGAGAGGCCTTCTTTTAACTAAACCTCCCATTAGACCACCTCCAGTGGCATGGGACTTAAACCTGGTTCTTGGCCAGCTTATGAAGCCACCCTTTGAACCTTTAGCCACCACCTCCTTGAAATTTCTTTCTTGGAAAGTTGTTTTTCTCATTGCAGTCACCTCAGCACGCCACATCAGTGAATTGCAAGCTTTGGTGGCTAATCCGCCTTATACAAGGTTCCATCGTGATAAGGTAGTCCTCAGGACCAATCCACACTTTATGCCTAAAGTGGTCTCGCCTTTTCATCTGAACCAGGAGGTATATTTACCTGTTTTTTTTCCAGGACCTCATGCATCAAATGCAGAGAGGAATCTTCATACCTTGGATTGTAAGAGAGCTCTCGCTTTCTACTTACAAAGAACACAGCAACATAGAAGGTCTTCTCAACTCTTTGTTGCTTTTGATCCTTCTCATTTAGGACTTCCAGTCTCTAAGAGAACACTGTCCAACTGGATTGCTCAGTGTATTTCTTTCGCCTACCAGAGTAGGAACATTTCTCTGGAGGGCCATGTCACAGCTCACAATGTGAGAGCCATGGCAGCCTCAATGGCTTATCTAAACTCTGTGTCCATCGACCAAATCTGTCGAGCGGCCACCTGGGCCTCGGTTCATACCTTCACAGCCCATTATTGTTTGGACAAGGACTCCCGCCGGGATGCCTCGTTTGGTCAGGCTGTCCTCAAACACCTGTTCCATTCCTAATCAACTCCTACCCACCTACCCTGGTCGGATGCCAGAGATCGATGGGGGGAAGTGCAGCCCTCTGCAAGGGCACACAACCATGGGGTCTCTCCCTGGCATCTGCAGCTAGGGAGTCCCCATATGTGAAGACTCAACCCTGCTTGTTCCTGGAGATAGCACAGTTACTTACCTGTAACAGGTGATCTCTGGGAACAGCAGGAATAAGTCTTCACAACCCACCCACCTCCCCTAGGAGTTGTATCTCTCTATCTATCTTTCCATCTTTCCTTTCCTCTCTCTCTCTTTGTCTCAGCTTTAAAACTCGAACTGGAGAGAGGCGGTTGGGAAAGGCGGGAATGCAGCGCGCAGGCGCTGTGGGATGCTCCCAAAAGCTTTCTTACTGGACGCTGGGGAGCGTTCCCGCGCAGGCTCTGTCGGTACCGACGATACCCATATGTGAAGACTTATTTCTGCTGTTCCCAGAGATCACCTGTTACATGTAAGTAACTGTGCTTTCTGCTCAAAACCATCACTTCGTTTATTGCACTGAATATCTGTGCTAGCCGCATGACCTTTGTCCTCCCTCCCCCCCGGAATGCCTTTTGACCCCCCTCCTAAATGCATAACTTTTATTATTGATATTTATAGACGGCCTCTTCTAGCTAGGCTCCAAAGTGGGATAAAATATATAATATTACAATAAAACATTTGAATGATGAACTGGACTTTTTCACTTTACATTTAAATTTTACTTTAAGTCCATCATGCAGGAAAAGGCACGCTTTACAGTGTTGTGGGAAAGTGGCTAGGTCAGTAACTATTTTTAAGACAAAAAGCAAAGTGCTCCACAAACTCACACCAGGATATAAAAATGATCTTTGTGCTGTTGACACCAATCAGTTGGCAGCCTGAGTAATGCTAACCGCAGTGAACCTGGAATAACCTCATTTGACAGTAAAGCAATAGCAGAACTTTATTTTGTGAAATTTTATTTATCAAAAGAGTTTTAAAATCAATGCTTTGTTTCACTGGAAGGCCAGTATAGAGAGTACAACACTGGAAGAATTTGTTCATGCAATTTAGATCCAGAGATTATATGTGCAACGGTTTCTCTAGCAATTAAACATCTCTCATGGTGCCTAGTTAGCTGCCAGCCACAGTCTTATGGACGTCAGGTTCCAGCATTTCACATCACTTCCTTTTCCCTTATTGTAATAGATACTGTATGTGGGCATGGGAAAATCACGAATTTCGTTAATGTGCTCTCTTTATTGTGAATATTACATGGAATTGTGATTTAACTGCAAGGGGAATTCTGTACAAATGTGCAATGCAGAATTTGCACAGAATTATCTCCAGCTCAGAGTTCACTTTTCTCTTCACAGAATACATGAAAAGCTGGTTTGCACAACCATGACAAATGTTTCCACTCTACATGTGGGAGGAAGAGCTAATGCAACTGGGTCAGGGTGAAGAGTAGGGCTTTACAAGCCTGCAGGACAGAGGGGGACCATGCTGTCATCGTCCCGCGCCTGCTCTCTTTGCGATCTGCATAATGTCAGAAGTCCTGCGCTGTTCTTATGAGATGGAGAACCGCACAGGACTTCAAGCGTCCGATGAATCAGAAAGTTGTGTGGTGTAAGACTGACCGCTGGTTTGGGGTTGGGGAAGGGTTGCCTAGATACCGCTGTGAAGGTGAGCAGGAGAAACAGGGGAACCGACTGGTGAAAACTAGTGAAGGTTGACAGCTAGGGCCAGCCCCAGAGTTGGTTCAAGATGGAGCCCTAGGCAGACCTGAAGCTTTACACCTTCACCCCCGGCGGTCAAAATGTATTGTTTAGTATTGAATGCCCTGCTGTCTGCCACACACACACACATGTTGCCAAAGTAGGCGACAGCCTTGTTTGCCTAATGGTTGGGTCAGCCCTGCTGACAGCTGGAAGTGGGTGGGTATGGAGGCTGGCTGGGATGAGTTTGGAAGGGGAAGCCTGGGGTGGGGATAAGTTGCGAGAGCATGCAGGATTTAAGGAATCTGTCCGGAGAAAGAAAAGCTGGAAGAGAGGTGTGATGAGGGACTGTTCAGAATGGCAAAACGTATGTGGGGTGCAGCTAGAGTGTAGGGGAAGGGGATGCATTGGGAGGGGGAGCAAGAGTATTGTTGGGAAGAGCGTATAGTAGAAATGAGCTGGGGAAGAAAGGAGAGCGAGTGTTGGAAGGGACAAGCTGGGGATGAGGGTGCATAGGCTACTGCCTTCTGGTTTTCAGGGATTTTAATTTGGTGGTTATCAGAGCTAAAGAGGTGCTGTAGGCATCAGATTTCTTTCTACTACTGAAATTGTAGCAACAAGCATGCTGTGTTGCTGCAAGAAGTTGGTTCTGCCTGCAGCTCAGAGCTCCTCTTTGGATTGCTGAGGTAAAAGCCTTTGCAGTGATGTGTGCTATCACGGTACACATGAGAGATGTTATTGCCAAAAGCCGACACATTTTGCATCTTGAGAATTTAGATCCTGAAATTCAAAGGTATTTACACGGTTTACAGACCTGTAAACTGTGTAAATGCTGCTTCAAGGGATATTCAGCAGCACTAACATGGTTAGTCCCACTGAATATCCCAGATTAATGCCACTACACGCCCCGATGGTAAGCGCTTAGCATTGGGGTGTGTCGGGGGAGTTCCAGAGAGAGGTTGGCACCAGTCGCTAACTGGACAGCGGCGATATTGCACTGCTGCCAGGTTAGCGTCCCACGGGTAAAGCTAGGTCAGCTTTTCCTGAGCATATCATTACCCATGGGAGCTAACCACTGCTTGGTTAGCTTCTGCAGCATCTTTGGCTGTGCGGCGACCCCGGATATTTAATGCTGGGGCTGCCTATGACCTTGGCATTGAATATCTGGGATTAAAATTTGGTGACGACAGCTCTGTGCCATAGAGGTGCATAGCCGTTGCAAATTAATATCGGGCCCTTAAAGTTTAATTAGTAGAAACTGGTGATAGGTGGGTTATAGATAATAACAAATACAATGAAAATGAAAGACGGCGATTCTGTTAATAAATATATTATGCAGAATTATCCTTGGAGTATGGTTTGTGAAAAACCCAGCAATGGTATATCTCTATCTTAATTACCCATGATACTCCAACAAAAGCACTATTTCCTGCATACAGTGAGATACTTTTGAAAATGATTTGAATGTAGATGCTCTTAGACACTTAAGTAGACCCCCCACTCGCTCCTATTTCGTTCTGCGCTGGGTTCAAAATGGTGTCTGAGATCCCCTAGTGATAGTCTGACGTTACTACTGCTAGAACAGAAGAACACAAGAAATGCCATACTGCGTCATACCAAGGTCCATCAAGCCCAGTATCCTGTTTCCAGCAGTGGCCAATCCAGGTCAAAAGTACCTAGTAGTTTCCCAAAAAGATAGATGGGTTCCATACTGCTTGTATTGGGGCAAGCAGTGGATTATCTGTGTCCTCATTAATAAATACAAGTTAGCACAGGCAAACTGAGCGTGCGTTATCAGCCCTGCCCCTCAATGCAGGTGTAGGTAGTAGAGGCTGTCTGTGCAGCTGATGGGTGTGTGGCCCCTTGATGGACGGGTTAGTGGAGGTTGCATATGCTGGTGCTGTACCTGCAGTGTGAGATAAAGGTTACCCACGGGAATATGTTATACATGACCCACTCCCGGGATTTGAACCAGCAACTCTTCTCTCATATATATACTGCCCTTGTGTGTGAAGCCACAGAGCTGCCTTAGAGGTCAGCCCCAGTGGTACTACCATGAAAATACAGGTATGGGGGATCATGGGCACTATTTTGAACTGGCGCTAACCCAGATGGAAGCGAGGTGGGGGGGAGGGTCTTTCCTATCTGGGCTCACTAGATTATCTGGATTGCATTGAGGGAGGTCAAGGGGGGCCTTATGGGGTGGGAAAGTTTTTGGATAGGTTTGATAGTGCCTTTTGGGAGGGTGCCATGTATCCTTATCTCCTTAGTGATTGGGGTGGTGGGGATCCTCAAACTATTGATTATAATTTAGAGACACAGCCCCTTTAAGAGAGGCTGCATGTTAGAGGCCCAATGTCCAGCCGGGCAAAATAACACCAACTTTGAGCTGGTGTTACTTTTCCCTTGGAATAACAGCTTGTGGTGCTAAGTTATTGCAGGTTAGCAATGAATATCGTATTGAGTGACAACATGGTTTCAAAATTAAGCTGCAGTAAAATCCTAGATTTTACCACAGCTTAGTAACAAGCCCCCTTAACTGAAAATAGGGCTAGGATCCACTACCATGAAACGTCATTTTCAAGTACCAAAATACTTTTCCGCCACTATTTTGAATCCCTTCCCAACTTAGTTGGCCTGGTTATTGCATCAGCAGACTTTGACTGGTGGCCACACACTAGAGCTTCTTCCAGAACCCTGCAATGATGGACCACAAGATTGGTCATTAGGTTAAGGTGCGGTAAGCAATCACGGCATGAATTTGCACTCGCTGTAAGCACATGACCATGGTAATAGTTACCATGTTTATGTTTATGTTTATTCAATTTCTTGATATACCGCCCAGGCTGAAGGGCATCAGAGTGGTTTATAATTATTATAAGCAGGTACTGGAATACATTCCCTCGTCCCCAAAGGGCTCGCAATCTATGTACCCAAGGCAAAGGAGGGTTAAGTGGCTTGCTCAAGGTCACAAGGAGTGCTTATAGGACACAAGGTAAATGCATATCATGTCATGGGTCAAGAAATAGCTGGGTTATGGGCGGGGAATATGCATGAACTGTGCCATGCAGTTAGCATATGGTAACCACCTGTGCGCTGTCAGTGCATTCATGCTCTCATTGCTATTCAGACAAGGTAACGATTTGTCCTTTGAGGTAACTACATGGGCAGATTCTGAGACCACCCCCAACAGTTACCACAGAGGTTTTGTAGTTATCTCATGATCATTTGTGCACTAATTGCATGGTAATTGTAAAACGTTACTGCATTTTAGTAAAAAGGCCTCTGGGTATGTCCATTGCCTGGTAACTGGCACTCCCTCCCACCATGGTCTAAGCGTTGCATCAGCAACATCCTCAGTAGGCCTGTCGACTAGCAGACTTGACTTAACTCAGGGATTAAAGTCTGGTCTCTCCACACATAGCAGTATTGCTAATTGCCGTTGGGATGGCCCCAAAATAGTAGGTTTTTGTATTGTTTTATGCAGTGATGTGATTATTTTAGCTGCTGTTTTTGTTTTTCTATTGACTTAGCATGATGCCTTATCTCAGCTACGCTGGCCAAAGTAAGCATGACTGTTGATTTTGGAAGTTAAGTAAAGCGATACCTTTCCACTTGGATGGGAGATCACCTGAGGAAATATTAGAGTGGGTTGGGTATAGGACTGGCAGTGCCTGTCCCATAAATGGCCATGGCTTTCTGGTGGATGCATGATGTGCCAGTTGAGGCCTGAGGAGGATGTGATAGATATTTGATAGTTTAAGTTAAGGAAGGAATGGATGGGAGAATGATTCTGACAGGTCTCATAAATGGTTAAGGAGGGAAAAAGATAATTTTGGAACCATGTTTTCGTCAATACGATAGTCATTAAAAAGACTTTTGTAAACTTTCACATGGAAGGGAGACCCTTAGAGCAGCAGATGTGACTGTGAATACTGGTTGGATTCTGCCTTAAGAACAGTAGAAATGCCATACTGGGTCAGACCAAGGTTCATTAAGCCCGGTATCCTGTTTTCAACAGTGGCCAATCCAGGTCACAAGTAAATGGCAGTTTCCCAAAATTGCGGCAAGTAGTGGATTTCTCAAGTCCTCTTTAATAATGGTTTATGGACCTTTTTTAAACCCAGCTACACTAAAAGCTTTTACTACATCCTCCAGTAACAAATTCCAGAGTTTTATTACTTGTTGAGTGAAAAAATATTTTTTCTTATTAAATGCATATCATGTAGCTTAATTGCATGTCCCCTGGTCTTTCTATTTTTTGATGGCATAAACAATTGAACTGCGTTTACCTGTTCCACTCCATTCATTAATTTATAGACCTCTATCATATCTCCCCTCAGCCGTCTCTTTTCCTGGTTGAAGAGACCCAACCTTTTAAGCCTTTCCTCATAGGGGCATCCTTCTATCCCCTTTATCATTTTGGTGGCTCTTCTCTGTATTAATAACACTATATTCTTTTTAAGATAACAGCGACCAGAATTGCACACAGTATTCAAGGTGTGGTCGCACCATGGAACGATACAGAGGCATTATAATATCATAAGAACATAAGAGATGGCATACTGGGTCAGACCAAGGTCCGTCAAGCCCAGTATCCTGTTTCCAACAGTGGCCAATCTAGGTCATATGTACCTAGCAGTTTCCCCAAGAGACACAGGTTCCACAATGCTTGTACTGGGTCAAGCATTGATATCCTGGGTCCCTTCTTAATAATGGTTTATGGACCTTTCCTCCAGGAATTTGTCCAAACCTTTTTTTAAACCCAGCTACACTAACAGCCTTTACTACATCCTCCGGTAACAAATTCCAGAGTTTGATTACACGTTGAGTGAAAAAATATTTTATTTTATTAGTCTTAAATAGTTTACCCTGTAGTTTCATTGCATGTCCCCTAGTCTTTCTATATTCTGATAAAGTAAACAATCGATCTACGTTTACCCGTTCCACTTCGTTCATTAATTTATAGACTTCTATCATATCTCCCCTCAGCCGTCTCTTTTCCAGGTTAAAGAGCCCTAAACGTTTTAGCCTTTCTTCATAGGAGTATCCTTCCATCCCCTTTACCATTTTTGGTGGCTCTTCTCTGAACCTTTTCTAAAATCGCTTTATCCTTTTTAAGATACGGCGACCAGAATTGCACACAATATTCAAGGTGCGGTCTCACCACGGAACGATATAGAGGCATTATAATATCTTTTGTTTTATTTTCCATTCCTTTCCTTATCATACCTAGCATTCTATTTGCTCTCTTGGCCGCCGTTGCACACTGGGCCGAGGGTTTTAACATGGTATCCACAATGACGCCTAAATCTTTTTCCTGGGTGGTGGTTCCTAATGTGGAACCTTGCATCGTGTAACCATAGTTTGGGTTGTTCTTCCCTAGGTGCATAACCTTGCACTTGTCCACATTAAATTTCATCTGCCATTTTGATGCCCAGTCTTCCAATTTATCAAGATCCTCTTGCAATTTTCCACAATCCTCTTGGGTTTTAACAACTTTAAATAGTTTTGTATCATCTGCAAATTTGATAACCTCACTCGTTATTCCCCTTTCCAGGTCATTTATGAATATGTCAAAAAGCAGCGGACCCAGCACAGATCCCTGGGGTACACCACTATTCACCTTTCTCCATTGGGAAAATTGGCCATTTAGCCCTACCCTCTGCTTTCTATCTTTTAACCAGTTCCTGATCCACGATAGTACACTGCCTCCTATCCCATGACTCTTTAGTTTTGCCAAACGTCTCTGATGAGGGACCTTGTCAAAGGCTTTCTGAAAGTCCAGATACACAATATCAACCGACTCACCTTTGTCCACCTGTTTGTTCACTCCTTCAAAAAAACATAACAGATTAGTAAGACAAGATCTTCCTTGTCTAAAGCCATGTTGGCTCTCTCCCATTAGGTCATGACTATCTACATGCTGAGTAATTTTATTCTTTATGATGGTTTCTACCATTTTTCCCGGTACTGATGTCAGGCTCACCGGTCTGTAGTTTCCCGGATCACCCCTGGAACCCTTTTTAAAAATTGGTGTTACATTGGCGATCCTCCAATCTTCAGGTATTAGAGATGATTTTAATGATAGTTCACAGATTACTAATAGCAGGTCTGCAATCTCATATTTCAGTTCTTTCAACACCCTTGGATGTATACAATCCGGTCCAGGTGATTTGCTACTCTTCAGTTTATCTAATAGTTGTAATAATCTTCCCGATGTATCGATATTTCCTTCAATTCTTCCGCACCTTTAAATACCACTTCAGTCATGGGTAACATCCCTACATCTTCCTCAGTAAAGACCGAAGCAAAGAATTCATTCAGTCTCTCCGCTATCACCTTGTCGCTTCTTAGTGCTCCTTTAACCCCTTTATCATCTAATGGACCAACTGACTCTCTCACAGGTTTTTTGCTACAAATGTACTTGAAAAGGTCTTTATTTCGTGTTTTTGCTTCCGCAGCAAGCTTCCTCTCAAATTCTCCCTTTGCCTGCCTTATCAATGCCTTGCATTTGACTTGCCAGTGCTTTTGCTGTTTCCAGGTTTTGTCGTTTGGCTCTTTTTTCCATTTCCTGAAAGATGCTTTTTTGGCAACAACAGCCTCTCTGACCTCACCTTTAAACCATGCTGGCAGTTTTTTGGACTTCCTTCCACTTTTCTTAAAGCGTGGAATACAGCTGGTCTGGGCTTCCAAGATAGTATTTTTCAACACCCAAGCTTGATGTACGTCTTTAACCTTTGCAACTGCTCCTTTTAGTCTTTTCTTAACTGTTTTCCTCATTTTATCATAGTCTCCCTTTCGAAAGTTAAAAGGTAGTACTGTGGATTTCCTTACTATCCATCCTCCACTAATTAAATCAAAGGCGATTATGCTATGATCACTATTGCCAAGTGGCCCCAACACCCTTATCTCTTGCACTAGATCTGGTGTTCCACTAAGGACTAGGTCTAATACGGCTTCCCCTCTGGTCGGTTCATGAACCAGCTGCTCCAAGAAGCAGTCATTTATTTCATCTAGGAACTTTATCTCCCTAGCATGTCCTGACGTGACACTGACCCAGTCGATACCGGGGTAATTGAAATCACCCATTATTATTACTGCGCTGTAACATTTGTTAGCTTCCTTGATTTCTTTTAGCATTTCATCATCCATTTGGTCATTCTGGCCAGATGCTCGATAGTACACCCCCACACCCCCACTGCCATCGCCTTCCCCCTTTTACATGGAATTTCAATCCATATAGATTCTACAGCAAATTTTGTTTCCTGCAAAACTTTAATCCTTTCTGACTCAATGCCCTCTCTAACATAGAGAGCAACCCCTCCACCAATTTGATCAGCTCTATCATTACGATATAGTTTGTATCCAAGTATCACAGTGTCCCACTGGTTGTCCTCCTTCCACCATGTCTCTGATATTCCAATCATATCTAACCTTTCATTTAGTGCTATATATTCTAACTCTCCCATCTTATTTTTTAGACTTCTAGCATTTGCATATAAGCATTTTAGAGAAATGTATTTTATTCATATTAATTTGGCTGTTGTTAAACATGGGTAATTTGGGATCTTTAAGCTGTGTCTGTTCCATACTTGAGGGCATTTGGGCTACTTTACTCTTTTGTGGAACCTCTCTGCTTTTGGTAGTATCCTTCAAGGATACATTCTTCTGAACCATCCGCTCTTGGGCGACTGTCGGCTTTCCCCTAATATCTAGTTTAAAAGCTGCTCTATCTCCTTTTTAAAGGTTAATGCCAGCAGCCTGGTTCCATCCCGGTTAAGGTGAAGCCCATCCCTTTGGAAGAGCCCCTCCTTTCCCCAGAATGTTCCCCAGTTCCTAACAAATTCAAAACCCTCATCTCTGCACCATTGTCTCATCCACGCATTGAGACTCCAGAGCTCTGCCTGCCTTTTGGGTCCTGCGCTTGGAACAGGAAGCATTTTGGAGAATGCAACCCTGGAAGTTGTGGATTTCAACTTCCTACCTAAAAGCCTAAATTTTGCCTCCAGAACCTCCCTACCACATTTTCCTATGTCATTGGTACCGACATGTACCAAGACAGCAGACTCCTCCCCAGCACTATCTAAGACCTTATCTAGGTGGCGCGTGAGGTCCGCTACCTTCGCACCAGGCAGGCATGTTACCAGGCGATCCTCTCGTCCACCAGCTACCCAGCTATCTACATGCCTAATGATCGAATCACCAACTATAACGGCTGTCCTAACCCTTCCCTCATGGGCACATGGCCCTGGAGAAACTTCCTCGGTGTGAGAGGGTTTTACATCACCTGGAGGACAGGTCCTAGTTACAGGATCACTTCCTGCCACACCAGAGTGATGCTCTCCTGTCACGTGACCTCTCTCCTCCATGGCAACAGGGATGCTGCCAGACTGGAGGTGGGACTTCAGGACTATATCCCTGTAGGTCTCGTCTATGTACCTCTCTGTATGTCTTATGTTTTCCAAGTCTGCTACACTAGCCTCTAGAGAACGGACTCGTTCCCTGAGAGCAAAGAGCTCCTTGCACCTAGTGCACACGTAAGACCTCTCACCAACTGAGAGAAAATCATACATGTGACACTCAATGCAAAAGACTGGAAAGCCCCCATCCCGCTGCTGGACTGCTGTCTGCATCTTAGTTATAAGTTTGTGTTTAGATCTAAGTCCTTTACTTACTAAGGGTTGCTATGGATATGTATACTAATAAAACTGTACCTAATACATGTAATACACCTTGTTCACCTGAAGATTAATTAATCTCAGGTCCTTAGTGCATGACTGATTTGGGTAATGAGCTTCACCTGAAAGCACCTCCTGTCTTTTAAGATGTTTAAGTACCTATAAAACTGCTACACAGTACCCTGTCTTGTGCTGTTGAGGTAAGCTATATTCTGATTTGATTTAAATTATAGCTCTTAGCTGCTGCTAGGCTCTAACATCTTATGAAATTTAAACTACAAGCTCTCTGCTGGGTTCTAAATTTAATCAGAAAGCTCTCTTCTGTGTTTTAAAACTAAAAGTACTTTTCTGATGCTAGGCTCTGAGTGACTATTAAATTTAAACTACAAGCTCTCTGCTGGGTTCCAAATGTAACCAGAAAGCTCTCTTCTGTGTTTTAAAACTAAAAGTACTTTTCTGATGCTAGGCCCTGAGTGACTATTAAATGAAAACTACAAGCTCTCTGCTGGGTTCCAAATTTAACCAGAAAGCTCTCTTCTCTGTTTTAAATTTAAACTAAAAGTACTTTGCTGTTACTAGGCCCTGAGTGACTATTAAATTTAAACTACAAGCTCTCTGCTGGGTATGAAATGTAACCAGAAAGTTCTCCTATGTGTTTTAAATTTAAACTTAAACTGCTGCTACTAGGCCCTGACTGATTTAACAAAAAATAGTGGGTTCACAGATTAATTAGCTTTAATACAAAGAATTCCTTTTAGAAAATTACCAGAAGTATATACTCACAGTTGCAGATCTCTCTCCAGAAGTAACAGTCCCTTTTTCTAGTCCTTCGATATCCTTGGTTTTATTCTCCATCCCTTTCCTTTCCTTATGATTCCTAGCATTCTGTATGCTTTCTTGGCCACTTCTGCACACTGGGTGGAGGGTTTCAACGTGTTATCCACTATGACACCTAAATCCTTTTCCTGAGTGGTGGTTCCTAATGTGTAACCTTGCATTGTGTAACCATAGTTTGGGTTGTTCTTTCCTAGGTACAAAACTTTGCACTTGTCCACATTAAATTTCATCTGCCATTTGATTGCCCACCAGGTCTTCCAATTTATCAAGATCCTCTTGCAATTTTCCACAATCCTCATGAGTTTTTACAACTTTAAATAGGTTTGTGTCATCTGCAAATTTTATTACCTCGCTTGTTATTCCCATTTCTAGGTCTTTTGCAAATATATTAAAAAGCAGCGAATACAGCACAGATCCCTGGGGTACACCACTATTCACCTTTCTTTTTTGGGGAAAATTGGCCATTTAGCCCTACCCTCTGCTTTCTGTCTTTTTAACCAGTTCCTGATCCACAATGGTACACTGCCTTGTATCCCATGACTTTTTAATTTCACCAAGAGCCTCTCATGAGGGACCTTGTCAAAAGCTGTCTGAAAATCCAGATACACTATATCAACCAGCTCACCTTTGTCTACTTGTTTATTCACACCTTCAAAAAAATATAACAGATTAGTAAGACAAGGCATTCCTTAGCTAAAGCCATGTTGGCTTTCTCCCATTAAACCACCACTATCTACATGTTCTGTAATTTCATTCTTTATAATGGTTTTTACCATTTTGCCCAGTACTGATGTCAGGCTCACCAGTTTGTAGTTTCCTGGATCGCCCTTGAACCCTTTTTAAAAAAATATTGTTATTTATTTATTTATTTATTTTATTTAACAGTATTTCTAAACCGCCTTATCTTATTAATCAAGGTGGTATCACAGCAAACAATCGGGTAAAGTGAGTGTGTTATACATGCAGTGAGGGTGAAATTTAGTTGAGTGTGTGTTGTATTGTGTGCGAGATTAGTTTGAGCTATGTACAAAATGAGCTATATACAGTGGGGCTATAAAACATTTTCTATACATACAGTGTTAGGCGGTATCATGTGCTGTTATACATTCTCTGAGGTTATGTGATGTGTCCATAGTGTTCTATGAACAGCATGGTCTTCAGTTGTTTTCTAAAGTCTTTGAGGTCTGTATTTGCCCTCAAATTGTCCGGTAGTTTGTTCCATATTGTTGGAGCAGCCATGGAGAGTGCTCTGTTGTGTCCTTGCGTGTGTGTTTGTATTCACTTGGGGTGCTGACTCGGTTGTGTGTTTGTTTTCTTCTAGGACGTGTGCTGGTGTCTGATTGTATGAGGGTGTGCAGGCTGTTGGCTGATGTGTGCTGATTTATCTTAAATAGGTTTATGATCGTTTTGTATCTGATGCGTGCACTGATTGGGAGCCAGTGTAAGTCCTTTAAGATAGGTGTGATGTGCTCCTGTCTTGCAGTTCCGGATATTATTCGTGCTGCAGTGTTTTGTGCCAGTTGGAGTGGCTTGAGGGCTTGTTTCGGTAGTCCAAGGTATATCGGATTGCAGAAGTCCAGCAGTGGGGTTATCAGTGCTTGACAGATGGTACGGAAGTGTTCGGGGGCGAGGAGTGGTTTCAGTCTCCTGATGATTCGCATCTTGTAGTAGGCTTTTTGGATTGTTTTGTCTGTGTGGCTTGAGATTGAGTTTATTGTCCAAAGTAACTCCGAGGTATCTAACTTCTGATCTTATTGGTATAGTAGTGCTTTGTATCTTTATATTTGGTGGGTGTATGAAGCTTTGGTTCCGAGTGATGATTAAAGCTTCGGTCTTGCTGTAGTTGATTGCGAGGTTGTTTTGACACCAACTCGTCATTTGGGTAAGGCAGTCTGTTATCTTAGAGAAGTCCGGGTTGTCGATTGATATCGGGGTGTATATCATGATGTCGTCTGCATATATTGTGTATTGAATGTTGTTCTCTTTCATGATGTTGCATATTGGTTGGATGTAGATGTTAAATAGGAGTGCTGAGAGTGCGGATCCTTGAGGTACTCCTTGACGGACATTTATGGGTCGGGAGGTGTTGTGTCCCACCTTGACCTGTAGCTGTCTTTCGGTTAGGTATGAGTGGAACCATTTCAATGTGATACCGTGTATGCCAGTGCTCTTTAGTCTTTCCAGGAGCGTGTTGTGTTCCACTGTGTCGAAGGCTGAGGAGATGTCGATGAAGATCATTATGATTCCATTCCTGGTGTTGTCAATTATTCTTAGGATGCTGTCGAAGAGGTAGATCAGTAGCGTTTCGACTCCATGGTTGGGACGGAAGCCGTGTTGGTTGTCGTCAAGTGTTTTGTGTTTGTCGATGTGTTCCTGAAGTTGTAGTTGAACCGTTTTTTCAATGATTTTTGCCAGGAAGGGTATGCTGGAGATTGGTCGGTATGCTGCTGGATCTTTTTTGTCGAGAGTTGTTTTCTTTGTGATTGGTATTACTGAGGCGAGCTTTAGTTGCTTTGGCATGAGTCCTTGAGTGAGTGAGTTGTGTACCATGTTATGTATGGTGTGGATGAAGCTTGATTTGGTGGCTTTGACCCATGACACTGGGCACGGGTCTGTAGGAGCAGTGCTTGTGTTGATTGTAGAGATGATGTGGGATATTGGCCATTCGCCAATCTTCAGGTATTGCAGATGATTTTAATGATAGTTCACAGATTACTAATAGTAGGTCTGCAATCTCATATTTCAGTTCTTTCAACACCCTCTGATGTATACCATCCGGACCAGCGATTTGCTACTTTTCAGTTTATCAAATAGTTGTAATACATCTTCCCGGTTTATTGATATTTCTTTCAAGTCTTCCGATGCATCACCTTTAAATACCATTTCAGTCATGGGTAACTTCCCTACATCTTCAGTAAAGACCGAAGCAAAGAATTCATTCAGTCTCTCCGTTATGGCCTTGCCCCCTCTTAGTGCCCCTTTTACCTCTGTCGTGTAATGGTCCATCTGACTCTTTCACAGGTTTTTTGCTAAGAATGTACTTGAAAAAGCTTTTATTAAATGTTTATGCTTCCACGGCAAGCTTTCTTTCAAATTCTCTCTTTGCTTGCCATATCAGTGCCTTGCATCTAACTTGCCAGTGCTTATGATGTTTCCAGTTTTCATCATTTGGCCTTGCTTTTCTTGTCTCTTTATCTGCTGGATTGCTTTGAGAACTGTGCTGCTTTGCCTGTTCTATTACATGTGTCCTCCTTGAGTCAGCATTCAAGTTTTTACCTGTAACCCCCTCTCCAACCCAGCCCCAAAAGCAGGTAAAAAGGCAAGGCAAATCCCTTGAAAATTCTGTATGGGGTATATTTTTAAAAACTGTATAAAATTGTATAATCAACTGTATTATGTGGCTATGATATTTATGAATGTGTTTACACCCATCTAGATTAATATTATACAGCCATCTTTTATTGTATCGTAGTTTTATCAACTGTGCTGGGCTTTTCTGCCACCGCCCTTTCATGATATTGTCCTCATGCATTCAGTTTGAAGGGAAATTTATTTTATTTAACAATTTTTTCTATACTGCTTTTCTTGTATTCAAAGCGGTTTACAATGAACATTACATAGAACAATGTCGTTAAACTTGGAGATGGAACATTAAACAATAACTGGGTTCGTAACATAGAATAAGGTCGTTAAACTTGGAGAGGAGGGTTAACATTATTTACATGATTGCTTGTTAATAGTTCAGTATCAAAAGAACTACCAAGAGTGTGGGGCCAATATTTAAAAGCCCTTGTCTGGGTAACCACAGAGGGAATCGAGAACTGTGCTGGGTGAGATATTCAATGGCCCTATCCGGATAGTGTTCTTGAATATCTCCACAGAGCACCTGCTTACTATCTGGATAGAGAGAATTGTGCTGGCCACTAAGTGCCAACCTTATCCAGATGATAGTGATTTTCAGCCACTAACAGAATAGGTTATCTGGTTTGCTTAGACTGGCTGAAGAACAGGGCTAAATTGCTAGCATATTCTGAAATTGCTGCTATCTAGAGAGTGGCTGCACAATTTGGTTTGGCAAACTTGATGTTAGCTGGTTACATGCTGTTGACTTATTTGAGGATCATATTGTTCTGAGATATATCTGTCCCTGACGCAGGCATTGTTCGCCGAAACACAGCTGTGTCGGGCATAATCAAAGACTTTCTCTTTATTCTAGTACCCTTGCTCTTTTTTTTATTGCTTGGCTTTCTTGTGGGGGTGTCCCTTCATTTTTGTGTTTTTATACCTACTAGGATACAGTCATTAGCTGATTGGACCATCCTGGGGTTAGAGAATGAATAGTATTTACCTATATCCAAGCAGATTAACATAGTTTTCCATGTACAATTACTAAATTATTTAAGGGTGGTTTGCAAGACTAGATCTCCCATAGATTTAAATATATTGAGGGAGTTTTCCACTGTACGCCTACAAGGTCATTTTTAAAGGGAAATGCCTCGAGTTTCTTTTCGGTAAATGCCGCTAGTGCAGACACAGTGGGGACCTTCTCTCCCTGTGTTTACTGCATCTGCAGTTGAAGCAGATGCTAAGCCTGCTCTGAAGAATGTAGGAGATGATTTGAAAGTGAAATTTCCACAAGTACATTCGTTCCCTCATTTCAGCTCCACTTGCTTTGTATGAATAACAGTTCTGTGCTGTTTCACATATGT
Organism: Ichthyophis bannanicus; assembly: GCA_033557465.1. NCBI lineage: Eukaryota > Metazoa > Chordata > Amphibia > Gymnophiona > Ichthyophiidae > Ichthyophis > Ichthyophis bannanicus. The sequence continues at coordinate 178,340,447 of CM066043.1, read as the reverse complement.
AAAAACTTTAAAATGTGGCACCCATCTGTAAAAGTGTATAGATAATGCTAGTATCCTTTCTAGTAAGGATCACAACTGTACTATAATAAAAATTTCAAGCCATTCAAATAAAATTTCCTGTACTTCACCTGTTAGGACCATCCTTGTTCTCTTCCTGAATGATCTTGTGAAAGTATTATTGCTTTTGGTATAACTGCCTTTATTTCTTCAGTACGAAATGAAAGTAAAATATGCATTTTGAGAGCAGATTTTTGAATAGTTTTCTTTTTTTTTTCAAACTTCATAAGTATTATTTTTACCCATGAACTTCATAGATTTCGACTGTGGATTTGGATTTATTGTTCACCTTTTCCAAATCCAAGCTCAAGGCAAGTTCTATATTCAGATACAGGAGTTATGAGTTTCAAAGTAAAGACGTTAACAGCCACCCTTCCCTGATGAGCCTGTGTGCTTCTCGGGCTGGCCAGTAAGAGGCCCTCCACGCCCAGCATGGGGAACTGTGCAGCATGTCAGGAAGGAGGAACCATCTTGTGTAAGTCCCCATTGCATGCTGCAAGATATTCATGGTTAAGAGGATAATTTTCAGAGGCAGGTAAATTTGGGTTCATACAGTTCAGGTACAGGTTATTTATTTATTTATTTACATTTCTTATATACCGCACTATTTGCGATCAGCACGGTTTACATAAAACAAAAGGTATCTGACAATGAACAAAAGTCAGGTCATTACATAGAACAGGAACAAGTAACTTGGAAAACAGGGTAAACTATATACATATGCGTAGCATTGAATAGGTAACTATATACATGTCAGATGGAGTTATTAGGTACATCTTAATTTACCTGCTGCAGAAGGAGGCCGCCTCAAGGGTGCGGTTGGAGAATGATTTGTGTATAAACTAACCTTGTAAACGTGTGCATGCCAGGGAGCCGATACATCTGGTTTCCTAGGGTAATTTTTAAAGCGGGACTACCTGTACACTTTTGATTTGAAGATACAACCATGTTCACACAAAAATGACTATATGTGTACATTTTACGCGTGTGTGTGTGTGTCACCTCACTGTGAAGTTTGTGGGCACTTTTAACAGATGGGACTGTACTTTGAAAGTTGACTTGGGAAATGTGCACTCGCTAATATAGTACAAGCATACTGTTTGGGGAAATGCAAGCTGGGAAAAGAATGTGGTAGAATTTTGGTTGGGAGAAACAGGGCTTAGGACTTCTCACTTCCCTGGGCAAAGAAGAATTTTGACAGAAGCTTATTTAATAAGATGTGGGGGAGCCTTTTGGTGCCACAGGAGAGGGTTGAAATTTGGGGGTCTGAGAGACCACATTCTCTTAATATAAGAACATAAGATATGCCATACTGGGTCAGACCAAGGTCCATCAAGCCCAGTATCCTGTTTCCAACAGTGGCCAATCTAGGTTATAGCAGTTTCCCCAAAAGACACAGGTTCCACAATGCTTGTACTGGGTCAAACACTGATATCCTGAGTCCCTTCTTAATAATGGTTTATGGACCTTTCCTCCAGGAACTTGTCCAAATCTTTTTTAAACCCAGCTACACTAACAGCCTTTACTATATCCTCCGGTAACAAATTCCAGAGTTTGATTACACGTTGAGTGAAAAATATTTTCTTTTATAAGTCTTAAATAGTTTACCCTGTAGCTTCATTGCATGTCCCCTAGTCTTTCTATATTCTGATAACGTAAACAATTGATCTACGTTTACCCGTTCCACTCCGTTCATTAATTTATAGACTTCTATCATATCTCCCCTCAGCCGTCTCTTTTCCAGGTTAAAGAGCCCTAACCTTTTTAGCCTTTCTTCATAGGAGTATCCTTCCATCCCCTTTACCATTTTGGTGGCTCTTCTCTGAACCTTTTCTAATAATGCTATATCCTTTTTAAGATACGGCGACCAGAATTGCACACAATATTCAAGGTGCAGTCTCACCATGGAACGATATAGAGGCATTATAATATCTTTTGTTTTATTTTCCATTCCTTTCCTTATGATACCTAGCATTCTATTTGCTCTCTTGGCCGCCGCTGCACACTGGGCCGAGGGTTTTAACATGTTATCCACAATGACGCCTAAATCTTTTTCCTGGGTGGTGGTTCCTAATGTGGAACCTTGCATCATGTAACCATAGTTTGGGTTGTTCTTCCCTAGGTGCATAACTTTGCACTTGTCCACATTAAATTTCATCTGCCATTTTGATGCCCAGTCTTCCAATTTATCAAGATTCTCTTGCAATTTTCCACAGTCCTCTTGGGTTTTAACAACTTTAAATAGTTTTGTGTCATCTGCAAATTTGATAACCTCACTCGTTATTCCACTTTCCAGGTCATTTATGAATATATTAAAAAGCAGCGGACCCAGCACAGATCCCTGGGGTACACCACTATTCACCTTTCTCCATTGGGAAAATTGGCCATTTAGCCCTACCCTCTGCTTTCTATCTTTTAACCAGTTGGGCAGTAAGGAATGCATGGACGTTATCGCAACTGATAGCTGCAGTATGATGATAGCCACCAGAGTACTCAATTTATCAGTTCTCTTGGCCAACCCACTCATGAGGGACACCAGGAACCAATGTGCTCCTTCTCCTAGAACAGATCCTTTGGGTTGATCCTTCCAAGTAGAAGGAAGTGAGTTGAGGTGTCGGGCAGAAGAAACACTAGGAGGGATCTAATGCAATATACAACAGGCTAATAGAGTCCAAGAACAGGCAGAAATCAGAGGGGGCAAACTAGGTTCAGTAACAATAGACAAGCTGAGGTCAGGCATAAGGATAACGGAGAACAAGGCACTCGGAGCTTCCACGAGAGACCTGTCTGAGGACAGGGAAGACTGGGAGTTTGAGTATTTATATGCACAGGGAGCCAGTCAGTGGAAACCCACCTATAAGGACCAGTTAGTCTAAGGGATCTTCAGAAGTGACCCATCAGGTGGTGCCACATCATAGAACAGAGACAGGCAATAGTATAGAAGCAGGAAGAGGGTTGGGCTTCTTATTTAGAGAGGGATTTTAGAAGAGACATCTAAGCCAGAATGTCTGAAAAAAAAATGCAGGCATGTCCAGGTGCAGACATGATTTCAAAGATATGGATGTGCCCGATATGGGCATCGGCGGGGGTGTCTACATAGACATCCCTAGAACCGTATTTCAGAACCTTGATGTTTAGGATAGACTAATGGTTAGAGTAGTGGACTTAGGAACAGGGCAGCCAGGGTTCATACCCCATTGTTGCCATCATTGACATTTTGCTGAGTACTGAGAATGATGGAGTGCTGCCTTCTCTATACCCTCTGGATTTTTTTCAGCCAAAACGAGCACTTTTCAGTTGCCTGTTCCTGCCTGGCACAGGTCTAAACTTGGATGCAGCACTGGACGTCCATGATATTTCTGAAATCAGGCGGGGACATCCAGATTCCTGGGAATGCCCTGGCTACACCTCCACCATGTCCCTGTGCAGATTTGGATGGCCTCACACAGGGGATGTCCCCAAAGCCAGCTTTTAAAATGGCTTTGGAAACGTCTCTGTGCTTTGGATGTCTCTTCGCCCATTTTTGGACATCTAAAGCACAAATAGGGCTTCTAAAATGACCCCTTAGAGTCCAGCTCCTGTGAGATAAGTACATTAAAACAACAGTTTGAACATACTTTAGTAAACAGACTTGAAAATTTGTTAGAATTGCCCTTGATGGTAATTTTCTTTTTTTTATACAAATCAGTAAATGTGACTAAGTGGAGGAGTAGCCTAGTAGTTAAACCAGTAGGTTGAGAACCAGGGAAACCAGGCTTCAAATCCCACTTCTCTCAGTGAAAATCCTCGTGATCTTGGGTGAGTCATGTCACCCTCCATTACCTCTGGGACTGAGAAATAACTGCAGTACCAATTCACCTTGAGCTTGGATCTGGAAAAAAGTCAAGTATGTAAATCTAAAATCCAAATTCAATATGTCTAAACTCTACCATTAGCAAACCAGATGCTCAGACGACTGAGAGAAATATGTAGCTTGGCCAGCAGCATGATATTGCCTTCATAAAATGGAGGGGAGGGGGAGGGGGAGGGTAGTTACAGTGCTTCAGGGTTCTAAAATGGGAAGATCAGCACTCCTGAGATACACAGTACAGAAAGCAAGGGCATGGAGGGAAATAAGTATCACGAGTAATTTGTTCTTGTTCTTAAAATACATTAGTGACTAAAGACCGGACAGAGTTTAGGACAACTATCTGGAGGGTCGCCATGAGTCGATAGTGACTCAACGGCTCTTAACAGCAATAGCAATGTAGAATGCGTTTAAGCTGGCATTACACTTGGCCACTTACATTAATGCTGTTGCATTATGTAATAAAACTCCATATTGATGATTAAGAATAGTATTCAACATTTTTAAACCTTTCATTTTGATTCCTTTGCCCTCAGATTGCACAGAATCCTTTTACGTTTACTTTATAATCGACCTTTGCTGGGCTTGTTTTGTTTTTTTGCAGGGGTTCTGTATGCAACGTTCTACTTACTTCTTGCTTGGACGGCATCTGTCGGCTATGGGCTGAGACTTTGCTGCCAGACGATAGTCTTCTTGGTGGAAAGATCTGTGAGACCAGCAGTCCAAGCATTAGCAGCAGTCTCCCCCTTGGTGGGAGGCAAAAAGACAGGATACAGCATGCACTGGAGGTAGGATTCACGTCACCTTGAGGCCGTTTCATGGACATGAGTAAGGAACTTGGGAAAAGGGAAAAGGAGCTTGGCTTCATAAGTAAGAATGCTGTACACCAGTGGTTCCCCTGCCTGTGGTCTGTGGACCCCTGGAGGCCCTGGGAGACCATTACAGGGGGTCTGCAGGACACAGAAAAGAGAATAAAAAGAGAGGCTGGTGGGGGAAGAGAGAGGGACTGGAGGAGACTGTCTGGGGGAAGGAGATTAGTGAGGACAGGCCTAGCACTGAGGGGGAAGGGCTCTGAGAAGAATGATTGGAAGGAACGGAGTGTCCCTGAACTTTCTGAAGGTTGTTAAGGGGTTCACACAACCAAAAAAAGTAGGGAACCTTCTATACATACCAGTAGAAACTGTATTACCGCTTTCCAGGAATTACATCTGCCGCAGTCGATAGTCCCAATATAAAGCAGATCCCTTGGGGTTTAATTACTGCCTGTTTAGAACAGTAGCTAGAACAGTTTTGGTGCTACCAGTTGTTTTGGTTTTTACCTCTTTCACATGAGTATCTTTTTTTTTTTTTTTTTTCTTTCTTTTTTAAAAAAGTTTTTCAAAGGTCTATTCCTTTCTTTCCACAACTGTGGAACCTTCTGAAGAGAAAATAATTGCTTTCATAAAATGATTTTTCTTCCATAATGTGCAAGCGTGATTTCCAGAAATAAGAAACTGTTCACTCCCTGGCAATGCTCCTTACCCATTGATGGCCCTTATCGGAGAGTTTGTGCTCTCAAAGGAACTTTTCAATAAGCTTTGCAGTGAGTTTTGGAACAGAACAAAAGATTGGTTGTGTTATATTTTAAAATGAACTGCTTTCCAGTCGTATAGTAGCATTGCAGTAATGGGGTACCAAGAGAGTAAGAGGAACTCTATAACCAAAGGGAAAAAAAACCCATTGGTTGTGCTCTTAAAGGAAACCTGTTGAAAAAAACTGATGCCTCTCTGTTGGAGCCAGGGCTAGTGGGGAGGCAGCACTCACAGCTTTTGGGAGATAGGGAGCTGTAGACTTTGCTTAAGAGTGACACCTAGTGGCCAGATATAGAGCACATGATTGCAAGGTTTGTAGAGGAGCCCTTTTGCTTATCCCCAGTCCCCCACTGCAGTGTCCAGTCTAAATAAATTGGAGGGGATATAAAATCGGGGGGGGGGGGGGGGGCCCGAAGGGAAGGGAATCCCCAAGTAGTTTTGCTAGCAAGGGGTCCTGGCTCCTGGCACTAGATCCTAGCCTGGTTCCATTTGAAGTACAAAATTTGAGGAGGAAATTGGATTATTACATTTTTTCCCCTTTACAATGGAAGGTGGCTTTCTGTGTTAACCAGAAGTTCATTACATCTGATGGCCCAGCCCTTGCTTCCATTCTAGCCGAGTACTGAGTCTTTGTTAGTATATGCTGGTATTGAATGCGTACTAAATTATTCCTAGCTGAATAATTTATGACTGTGCTGCAGTCGTGCTGCTTTGGGAATTAGACTTCACACTCATAACACCCTTCTTGGAACGCTTCCATGGTTTCAGCATCCTACAGATAGGTTTTGCTGGGACTTTTTATGTTTTTTCCCTACTCCCACTTCCTCCATTTTACATAGAAGGCAGAAATCCATAGTGCTTTCTACACTTTTCACATGCACAGTTTTACTTTGTGCCCATGCAAATATCAGACTGAGCAGACCAGTCCAGGTTTTCAGGGACTCTCATTTCCAAAAGAATGTCTAAAATCTGTAGTCCATAGTTTTTGCTTGCAATAGAGAATAGATTTTTTTTCTGCAGCTAGACTTAAACACAGCTATCACTGAATGGTAAATTTTGTAGGGCCATGTCTATTAAAAGGGTTTTACTGTTTTGGGGAGAATTTTTATTTGCATATAAAGCACATTTTATATTTGCATAATTGCTCTCATATAATGACATAGGGTTATAAGCATATAAAAAGCAGGCATGTGGCATCATAGCATCTACTTTTATGCAGTGGATACATGTGATTTACAAATATGTGCATACGTGTGTGCACTGGCATTTTAGAAGGAACATCTAGTAAGACTCTACAGCATCCAGAGCGGAACATCCAAAAATCTGGGGGTAGGGTGGGGGTGGCAGCCATGAAGGGAGGCAAGTATAAGTGCCATCTGAGATTGCTGTGTTTCCACCCTGAAAAATTAACGTTCCTGTAACCCCTGGCAGGTTGCAAGGCAGAGTACATGCATGAGTGTAGGCCATTTCACCCTGAAGTGCACAGCCTCAGAACCAGATACCTGGACCTGCCCAACAGAGAGATTTCAGAAGGGGGGCAACTATGCTATGAGACTTGCATGTTCCAGCCTGTTATTTCACATTCTCGGACGTGCGGTGACAGGCCAGTAATATGTTTGAAGTTTGTATTTACACTCAGGCTTCTTGGGCAAGAAATAATAACTGTGGCAATGTAGGCATATTATGCGCTTTCTCCTGGAAGAATTATATCCATGAAACAAGCACTTTTTTCATCTTATTCATGGATGTTTTGCTAACCAGGGTCAAACATGCTTGTGCCATTCTGAAATGGCGCTGAGATATGCATCTCCCTTGATCCACCCAGGCCATAAATGGCTATCGGGATGTCTCCATGATTTTTATGTCTAAGCGCCAGTTTTCAGATGTCCAACTCACAAATAGGGCTTCTAAAATGCCCCATATAGGGGTCATTCTGAACAGAGAATAGCAGGGATGTATGTCTGGAGTAGATGTACAAGCCCTGCTATTCCCTGTGCTGCTAGTCTCAACCAGGAGCTCCCCACACCTATAGGACAATTGTGTAGGCAGCTCCAGATGGGGGTGGGGGAAGGGGTGACGACGGGGAGGAGAGTGGGAAGTGTGGGGGTGTGATGCACAACCCGGACATTCAGGGCCAATTTCAGTCATGGCCCGGTACGTCCAGCATGGAGGGGAGAGACACGGGACCTATTCTAACCCCAGAGGTGGACTAAGTCTCCCTGAGGACAGGGATGGGCACTGGAGGAGCCCCCTCATGCCACACACACCCCCAAGAGGTGAGGAGCACCAGGAGGTTTCCCACAGCTTGATCCTGACCTTGGCAGACCCTTTCGGGGGTCGGGTGGCAGGGAACAGCAATCTTTAACTTTTGCGAGGCAGTGAGGCTCTTGCATGGCATCCCGGTATCATGGTGATGGGGACGCTGTGGCACCAAGTCTCCATGCAGGAACACTGGGGGGGGGGGGGGGGGGGGTTAGACAGGGCGGGAACCGTATGTGCAACGTGTCGGCATCAGGGCACATTCTGCCCATCCAAGCCCTTTGCCCTGATTCTGTTCCCGTGGGAATGTATAGCTTCTGTGGGTGCAGAATCTGGTACAAATCCGGTTGTGCCCCGATCGGAATGGGCCCCATAGTGTATACATGTTTATACCTGCCTCACAGCAAGTGTAAGTTTGTGCGAGAGCATTCATGCGTTAATTGGAATAGTTCTGATAGCCCATTTTATAAAGCACAAAAGTGTTATGTTATGTTGTCTATATAAAATAGGTGTGTTTGAACATCTTTATAAGTCTCCTATTATAAAATGAAGTGCTTAGTATCTCTGACCCATAGGTTTACTTAGAGAAAATGTGCATAAAGTTTGTATAGACATTTTGTTGTGTGGGAATTTATCCTTCGCAGATGATCTCTGCAAACAGATGAAAATCCTTATTTAAAAGGATCTGAGGAACATGAATATTAAGGGGGATTTTTGTATCAATATTAAAAACGTTTAATTCTTTCTTTCTCCCCTTCCCTCCTCCATATTTTTGTCTTTTATCTGCTATCATTTTAGTCATTTCAGCATTTAAAGCACCTGAGAAAAGGACGACGGAGATCTTCCGTTCTTGCTGCTCATACTGAGCTGTTGCCAAGTCAGCTGAGCGCCCCTGAGGTCCATCGTCGCATCTCTCACCACGCAAACTCCCTGTGTCACTTTCATATAGCTGCAAGCATCAACCCAAATACAGGTCAGTCTTTCTGCTCTTTCCCTCGCTGCTTTGTTTGCTTGGAAGTGGAATGATAGGTATGCAGTTGCTGAATCTTTGCCACGTAGCGCAGTTAAGCTTGGAGTAGTACCTGGAAAGTTTGAAGGGCAAGAGTCAAAGGGCCTGACCTGCACTGAACATGTAGTTGTATAGTAGGTAAACATACATGGACGGAACTCTTGAATCGGCCAGTAAGGTTGCTTGATTGGAGCTTACATGTGCACAGAAATGAATTCCGTCCTATATCTTGGTCTAGACTGGGTCGATTCTGAAAACGGAGACAGAGGCTATGGAACTCTGCAAGAAAAGAAACTTCAAACAACTGCCTTGTAATAGTTTACCTGTGCATTTTTATGCCTTGCCCTAAGGGCAGTGTATGTACTTTTGGAAAATGTTCAGACGTATAGAAACTGTATAGATACCATTGCAGAAATTCAGCAGCAGCCCACTGTCGAGAGAGTTCAAAACGTAGCTTAAAAGTAGCTTGCTATTTGGAAGAGATTGGATGTTGTGGAATCATTTAACTTCTCTGTTAAATTTATTAACTGTTGGTGTTTTTTCTATGTATCCAGTGAGATGGATGTTCAAAGGGTTTCTCCGGCAAACTTTGGGAGTTAGCTGCACAAACCCTGAGATTTTAAAATTCCCTCGCCGCCTGCTTGCCCTGCCCTCTGTCCCCCCCCCCCCCCTCCACCCTGGCTGACTTGGGTAAATTGTTTTCCTGTGTTTTTGTCTGATCCGTGGGGGCTTATAGTTCATTTTAAGCTTGCTGTTAATATTAATTCCTTTAAAAATCACAAAAATTCAGATGCACTTACGTGGTCAGTGCTTCTGCCAACCGTATCGGTGCTTGTTTAAAAAAAAACATCTTGGACACTTAGAAAGACTGGCCATTTAAATCCATAAGGGGCTTATTTACTAAGCTGCATTAGACATTAACAGTGCACTGTGTGTTAACAATTAACTTGCGAGGGCACGTGGAATGGATTCCACATTAAAAGTGAAATTTTAGAAAGGATGTCCTGATTTTTAGAAGCATAGATGTCCCCAATGTGGTCGTCTGCAACCCCATCGACATAGACCTCCTGGCTACAGAATAATGGGGTGGGGACGTCTAGCACATGCATGGTTGCATATGGGGATGTCCTGCGGTGTAGCAAACTGGAAATACGAGCCTCCATTCCCCAGCAGAGTTTGTGGTCAACACAGGAAACATATGCAATAAGAGTTTATCTCCTCCTCCACACCCTCTGGATGTTTGGCAGGTAAAATGAGCACTTTCCCGCTGCCTATTCGTGCCTGGAGCAGATATAAACTTTGATGTGGCTCCAGACGTGCAGGGTGCTTCTGCAATCGGGCGAGGACATCCAGGTTATTGGTGATGCCCAGACACACCTATACCATGCTCCTATTAAGATTTGGATGTCCTCGTGCTGGGGGTGTCCACAGAACTTGGCTCTGGAGACGTCTCTGTGCTTAGGACCTCTCTATGTCCATTTTCAGACTATCCAAAGCACGAATAGGGCTTCTAAAATAACCTCCTAACTCTTCACATAGCGGATAATGCACTGCAGTTGACACTACCTGAGCAAGCATTACCACATCATGTTATCTGCAGTACAGTTAATGTGTGGTTCTGAGATTTTCATTTGCGTTGATTGAATGGACGACCGATGGAAACATCCCCAAAGGTTATCATAGAGGTTCTAGAGTTAGCTTTGGCCTTAAGGGCAGTTATCGCACCTTAAGAGGGTAATTATATAAACTCCTACATGGGCATGAAATACATGCATTACCTATTATGTAACGTAAAAAGTAAAGTGTGCGTTTACTTTATAAACTAGGGGCATAAGTGGTAAGATGTGTGAGCCAAATCTAGGTGCAACCACTTACACCAGCCCTGGACTTGATGTAAATGCCCACGCCTAGATTTCTAGAGAATGCCTGTAAGCTGTAGTGTTTTATAACTTATACATATAGCGTTATGTTCTGCCTATAGTCTCGCCGAAGCTCTGCCCTTGTACTCGCCCACACCAAATGTACTCACCATCGCCTTGAAATGCGTACTTGGAGAATAGCACCCACCTAAAACACACCATGTAAAGGCTCACCTACACACGTGTCATTGAAAATACAAGACTTTGGCATGTGGATGGCATGAAACTTTATCAGATGACTTCCTAATTGGATGAATGATCCACTTTTATAAAAGGGGCATGGTATGGTGTGGAGCAAGGGCAGCATTATGCTATCCTTTCAGCTGCATGTGTTTCTGTGTAAGTGTAACTTGCTGTCTGAAAAAAGTATGTTGTCAATCTTCACAGATATTCCCCCAGTTTTGGCTGGAGCTGCTTTTAATTTAGATGAAGGATGTGGGGGATTTTTGGTTCACTGGCTGAACAATAAAGAACTGCACTTTACATCTTCCGTTGAGCGATTTATGCAACATTTGCGAACAGTCGCTGAAGAACAAATCGAGCTTGCGGATGAGGAAGAGGATGAAGAAGGTTTGCATATGAAACTAGATCATGGTGGGTGACGTGCTGGCACGCATTGTAGATTTGGATTGTGCATGGAGTTTTTGGTTTTACTGTTTTATGTGGTTCTTGCAATTCAGTATTTGTTATGCAATAACTATAACCACTTGGAAATCGACAAATCTCTTTTGTAAAAGTGAAATTCATTTTAGGCTAGGCAAGCTTGCAAATGGCTGTCACTTTATATGGTTCCTTCTAAAAAAAAAAAAAAAGCAAGCCCAGCTGAACATTTTTTAAATTGCACATGACAAATTTAAATGCACTATGCTGCAGCCTTCAGTTCTCAACATACTGGGACATAATGCTTATGTTCTGTGTTGGGACGGCAGAATATGTCCCTCCCCCTCCCCCCTATGCATATGAACTGCCTGTTAGAATGCAGTGCACAGAATGTGAATAATCTCCAGGAACAAGCAGGAATGAGTCTTCACACGTGGGAGACGTCGCCGACGGAGCCCGCACGGGAATGCTCCCCAGCATCCAATCAGAAAGCCTTTGGGAGCATCCCCCGCGCCTGCGCGGTGGCTTTCCGCCCTTCCTACTGCCTCTCCCCAGTTTTTCGTTTTCCGCGGAGCAGGCAGGACGTCCCTCCTGCCACCGCAGAAATGTTTCCTTTTTTCTGTAGTCGCGGCTTTCCCGCCAACGGTGGCACCTCCGTGCCCCCCTTTTTCTTTCTTTCTTTTAATTATTTTTCATTTAATTTTCGTCGCCCCCTCCGGGCGCTGAGGACCGGGGCATGGAGCCGCCTTCCCCCCAGCCTCACGGCAAGGACTTAATTTTCCACGTGGACTCCAATGCCTGGTGCCTCTCCTGTTTGGGGCCTGACCCTTTTTCCCTTGATTCCCCGGGCTACAGTGTCGGGAGAAGACCCTCCCTCTTTCGGGTATCCCTCGACGACGTCTTCGCGCCCAAGGCGCGGTCGTCAGGTTGTTCTTCTCTCCAGGATCAGGTAACCACACAACAGTCTGTTAAGACTAGCCGAGTCTTGAGGGGCGAGTCTCATGCACGGCATGGCGACGGCTCCGGCCAACCCCTCAAGTCCTCCTTGGCTGATATACCCCGGCGGGAGTCCTCGGGCTCCAAAGCATTTACGGGGTTTCGGGATGTTCCTGAGGTTCGCTCCTCACATAACATTCCCGAGCCATGCCCGAGGGAGGTACCCGCTTCGAGCGGTGCCGATTCCCCGGCATCGACGTCGGCATAGAGTGTTCCACTCTTTGCCAGGGATCGTCAGCCGGTGTCCTCGGCGCCTTCGGGGCCGATCGACTTGACCGGGTCTGACCTCCCTACATCCAAGCCATGCTCGGGCATGGTAGCCGCTCCGGGCGGTACTGAGCCCCCGGTATCGGCGTCGGTGTCGAGCGCTCCGCTCCTCACCGAGGATCGTCGGCTGCTGTCCTCAGCGCCTCCGGTGCCGATCGACTCAGTCCAGCCTGGCGTTCCTCCAGCCCTGCCATGCGCGTTGGTGTCGAGCGTTCCGCTCCTCACCGGGGATTGGCGGCTGCGGTCCTCGGCGCCTCCGGGGCCGACCGGCTCGTGCCGGTATGGCGTTCCTACGGGGGTGGTATCCGCTTTGGGCGGTGCCGACCCGTCGGTGTCGAGTGACCCGCTCCCCACCGGGGATTGCCAGCCGCTGCCCTCGGCACCTCGGGGGCCGAACGACTCGACACTGTCTGACAGCCCTACGTTCAGGTCATGCGCGGAGGTAGCACCCGCTTCGAGGGCGCGGGCGTCGGTGGTTCCGCCCCGCGCCGGGGATGATCATCTGGCCTCCCTCCCCTCGGGGCCACTCACTTCGACCCGTGCCGGGTCGCCGGTATCCCAGCCCTGCGCAAGGGTGGTACCGGGTTCGAGCGGTGCCGCTCCGCTGGCGACGGCAGGGGCGTCGAACACGAGGGACCGCCATCGACCTTCCCCGGGGACCTTGGGGTATGTCGGCCAGCGCACGGGCGGCTCCCCGGCATCGACGCGGCCATCGAGGGCCCCGCCCTTTCCTAGGGAAGGGGCCTCGGGGTCTTCGACCGCTTCGACCCAATCTGGGTCTGCGCCGCCCCGCAACGGTACCCCGACGTCGGCGCAGGGGCTTTGCACTCCCCCCCCCCCCGCAGGGACTCGTCGGGTGACCGGGGTCCCCTCTGGGACGGGCCGTATGCCCCGGAAGGATTTCTCTCCGGGTCGGACGGGTTCGAGAGGGAGCCCGGCACCGGGCAGTGTCCGCCGATCAACATCGGCGCCGGCGTCAGATGACCCCCTCTCCTCCGAGCACAGTCCTCGGGGGCCTTTGATGCTCGCGGCACCGGTCGGCGCGGTTCCGATCCACGCTCCGGGATCTCCACCACCGGCGCGGTCACTCCCGCCGGGGGCCTCGAGGAAGGAGTCGATCTCCTCGCTCGGTTCGATGCCCAGCCTGGAGTCGTTGTCCAGTCTTGAAAGCCTGGCCATGGCACGTCTCGGGATCGGCCCCTGTCCTTTCCCGCAGTGCAGAGTAGAGACCGCTGGCCCCTGCCCTCCGGCGGCCGTGGATTCGCTCCAGTCACGGGGGGAAGCGCCGCCCCCGGGTTCGGGGCCGAGGCCGGTTCCTGCGGCGCCATCGGTGCCTTCGACTTCTTCGATGCCTAGCTTGGAATCGATTCCAGGAGCCGATGACGCCATGTTGACTGCCCCGATCCGGGTCGGTTGGTCCCCTCCTCTGCCCAGCGGGCATCGGCCCGAGCAGCCTCTTAGTGCCCTGGCGGCCTCTCCCGCCATAACTGCTCCGGCAGAGCCGCCTTTTCAGGATTTCCTCCTTGACATGGCGGACTTGCTGGCCATCCCTATCCCGGACCCGAGCCCAGGCCCTGCAGAACAGGCAGCCGCGATGCTTCCTCTGTATCCCGCCCTGCAGGATCTCCTGCTGGGGGCTTGGCGGTCGCCTTTGAGGGTTCCGGCGCCGCCGACTGCGATGCAGGCTCTGTACCGGGTGCCTCCGTCCCCGGGGTTTCAGCAGCACCAGCTTCCACATCGGTCAATTGTGGAGGAATCGGCGCTGAGGAAGGCCGGAAGCAAGGAGAGGCATGCTTCTCGCCCTCCAGGCCGCGCCTCGAAGACGCTAGATACTCTAGGACGTCAAGCCTTCCAAATGTCTATGCTGGCGGCCAGAATTATTTCATATATATTTTATATGAGTCTGTCGCTTCGGGAGGTCACCGAGAGGTTATCTCGGTTATCCACCTTCGTATCTGCAACCAAGGCCTTTGAATATTCCCTGCTTCTTTATCATTGCAGGAATATCTCCGGGTTCCTTTCTCGTGCTTCGCTGGACTCCTTCCGGTCGGTCAGCAGAGCCTCTGCTGTTGCCATTAGAGCACGCCGCACGGCATGGTTGCAGGCGTCCGAGTTGTATAGACGGGCACAGCACATCCTGGGTAATTCTCCCTGTGACGGAGATCACCTCTTCAATAACGAAGCCTTACGTCAGGTCGCACAGTGCTTCGCTAACCTTCCCAGAGTTAGCAGCCAGCCTAGGGCCCGGCTTCCCCCAGGTGGTGGTAAACGCCCCTCCAGACCCCCCTTCCCTAGGAAGAGGAAATGTCAGCCCTCCGCCCACCCTCCAGGCGCGCCCAAGCAAGGGACCTCTCACCCCGGGTTGATGTCCCCGGGCCCGCGCCAGGACTCTCATACTAAGCATTTTTAGGCTCAGGTGGGCGGCTGCCTGCTCTTAACCTCCTTACCAGAAGTTTAGACTAGAGCTCTACTCTGGGGCTCGTCCAGTTGGAAAATGGTTCGGGGACTTATCTAGGGGTTCAGGTCTTCTCCTCCATGGGAAAGGGAGACCACCTTACGCCGTGATCGCTATGGCCACGGTCACCCTATTTACTCTTCGGTATGTCCCCGAACCCCTCTCAGCCAGTATCCTCTTGCTGATTGCTTCCGTACTGGAATTCCCCTCCAGCCGCTATAGTCCCCCTATACTCACCAGGGACTATACCCTCATGTCCCCCGATTGTGCGGGGGACAATTTCTACGCGCAGGTCCTGGGGACACATTAGGGCCTCCAACCCCTGCGGCATTCTACCGGACTGATGCTATCCTCCGTCCCCCGCGCTACCGCGCTCTTAGCTCGCCGATCTTACCTTACCCTCCGGGAAAGATCCCTCCCCTGACGGATCTTGCGGCCACCTCTCCAGGTGGACGTTCTGGGGATCGATGGCAGATACGCCTTACCTGAGTGCTGCTCATGGAGGCAGGCCCCCCGGCGTGCCTGCGTTAGTACCGGAGGGGGCGTCCCCATGTCCACCGGCTTAGATATACTAGATATCACCTGCTTGGCAGGCGCCTTTGGGGGATCCCCACAGTACCTGTGTTTACCGCCTTTTTCCCCCTATGGCCGGTACTCACACACCCCCCCCCCCGGGGGTCCGGCCAGTCCACCTGCCTATTCCCTGTCGGCCTGCGGACTGGTGGTACCCTACTGCTGTGAAGTCAACAGTCCCCTTTTTCAGTTAGGTCCTCCTCCCGGAGGTCCGGACCCTTGTCTCCCTATCTCTCGCTAGGGCAGACTGTGTACCCCTTCTGCTCCGGGGTACACCTCTACTCTTCTCCGGGATAGGCTCTCTAGTTCGGCCTGTCTTCCACTGTTGGTCCTCTGAGTTATGGACTCTACTCCTAAGGGAGTGCTCAGCTTGCCGTGAGCCCCCTGGAAGACCTGCCGTCCTTCTCCTGACCCAGCTGATGCCTGGATCCCATGGCCTTCCGGATTTGGAACTTCCTCCTCGCTGCGGTGAAGTTTCCTTGATGACCTCGCTACTGCGTCTACAGTGCCTTCATCACAGGACTACTTCCGACAACCCGGTGGGTAAGCAGTACAGGGTTCTAAACCATTAATTCCTTAGAAACTTAATGGCCGGTAAGCTCTGTATGGTACTAGGTCATTTACTCATTACATGCTTAATGATTCTCTTCATGCACCCCTCTGCCTACTCCCGTAGTCTGGGGTTTTTTTTGCTGTATCCTAATGGTACCTATTCTGCACTCTAAAGACTTGCCTCCGTAGTCTTTGGATTCGCTGTTCCTCTATTCAACTCCTGCCCTCCATCCCTCAGGGGATGCCGGAGATTCAGGCTGGGCAAATGCCATCCCGTCTGGGCTGCGCTTATGGGATCTCCCCGGGCATCCTAAGCTAGGGAGTCCCCACGTGTGAAGACTCATTCCTGCTTGTTCCTGGAGATAGCACAGTTACTTACCTGTAACAGGTGATCTCCGGAACAGCAGGAATTGGTCTTCACAACCCGCCCACCTCCCTTGGGAGTTGTATCTCTCTTTTTCTCTATTCCTTCCTCTCCTCTCCTTCCGGCTCAGCTATGAAACTCAACTGGGGAGAGGCAGTAGGAAGGGCGGGAAGCCACCGTGCAGGCGCGGGGGATGCTCCCAAAGGCTTTCTGATTGGATGCTGGGGAGCATTCCCGTGCGGGCTCCGTCGGCGACGTCTCCCACGTGTGAAGACTAATTCCTGCTGTTCCAGAGATCACCTGTTACAGGTAAGTAACTGTGCTTTAGGCGTTCATGAAATTGCTCTGCCAATTTGCGCATAAACGTATGTGCCTGCAGCCTGCGTACGTTTACCTGAACTGAACAGCGGTGCAAGTGAGATTGAGTGGAACCGGGAGAGGTTAGGGCTTCTGTATAAAATATGTGCTTAAAATAAGCCAGGAAATTCGTGTGTACTGTATAACAAGTACAAATGCATGTGGGTATTTTCCATGGCATGATTTTTAAACAAGAGCTACACAAACACAGCTTATGCACACATTCAATGCATAAGTCTGGAAGCCTGATATAAAATTGCTCTTTCAGCGGGATAGGTACAAAAGTGTGTTACGGCAATAGCGCGTGTTATTTGGCCCTTGACACATGTTAAAGGGCAACAAAGTGTACTATTTTGCTGCAATGCACAACAGGTGTTAAATACTGATGAGAGATGTAAGTGTATGTAGAATACCTCATTAGTATTCACATGGCTTGTAGTAATTCACTGCCAGCTATGTAATTCCAAGGGTGGAAAAGATGCTAGCGTATAGCTGATGTTTATTTTTCCCAGTTGGGAGCACATCGGGACCACATGTAGAAAGGGTGATCAAGTAGCCCGGGATTCCCTATCCCCCGGCACCACCAAGTAGTCAAGGAATCCCACACATGGCTCCAACTCCCCCCCCTCCTCCAAAGATACCATCAAAGTCCCACTCCTCCCCTCCCCTTATCATCCTCACCCCTTAAGGCCCTCCTCCAGGCCTACCTTAACCCAATCCTGTTGGTCTACTGGGGTTCAGATGGGAGCGAGCCCCACTTACTCCTATTCGGGTCGGTTCTGGATTCAAAATGGTTCCCACGATCCCCTAACGGTAGTCTCATGGTACTACCGCTCAAGGTCACCCCAGTGGGTAGTACCTTGAGACTACTACTGGGGGATCGTGGGTGCCATTTAGACCTTAATACCTGCCCAGACAAGAATGTGTGGCATTGCTCTTATCTGGTCCCCACTAGACCACCCAGACTGAGTTATGCAGGACCTGGGGGGAGCCTTAGGTGAGTGGAGAGGGATGTTATTTTTAGGGGGCATGCCTTGACTACTTGGTGAAGCCTGGGGGGAGGGGGGACCCTGCACAACTGAATACACTTTATACACATGGCCCCTTTTAGAAATTGGCCAGGAGTATTGGGCCACATGTTAGAGGCCTGATTCTCCCAGCTGGGGAAAATAACACCAGCATCAAGCTGACATTATATTTATCTACACCGCACTGATTATAATAGCGCGGTATAAAAGAATTGTTAAATAAATAAATAAATAAAATCTTGGAATAACGCAGCTTGTGGTGGACATGGCAAGCTACATTTATTCCTTTACCATGAGAGTCAATAACCTGCAGAACTGAGTTGTTGAGAGATTAGTGACTCTGGCAGTAAACCAAGCTGTGGTAAAAGCCTAGTTCTGACTGCAGCTTGGTGATGACCCCCCCCCCCCCCCAATGCCTTTCCTTGCATAATGTGAAGGACATGGCTCACTGTGGCTTTTTAACATTCCAGACTGTGCCCCCTTTAGCTTAGTCACTTGTGGTATATTATTTGGAAAGCTACATCCTTATGAAAATAACTGCCTAGAACCATCAGTGATTGGTGGTCTATAAATGGCTTTTTAAATAGAAAAACGTATTCTGTTTTTCTACTCACCACCATGCTGAAGCTTTATGTGCGATGAAAGAAACCCGTATTGTGTTGCTCATACATAATAATTATCTAATTTGCTCTTTAATGCTTGTAAAAGCTATAGAAAAGTGAGTTACGAAATGCAATGTTAATATGTACAACTCACTTATAAAGGTTTCTGCACGTGGGCCGCCATAAACCGTGTCACCTAGAGGTTTTTCACCATCTTCCGCTTTTGTCCGCACATTCTCACAGGAATCTGAAGCTAATCCCTTCACAGGTTTGCTCCACAGCCAGGGTGATTCTCAGGATATCCACAGTGAATGTGTGAAATAAATTTGCATACACCGGAACCAAGTTTTGTAATGTGTTGCATTCTGATATTTTATGGAATGTCTTTTTGGGCGGGTCTTTAGAGGTCATCTGGGCATGTAGATTTACTTATCTCATATTTACCATCTGGTTGTCCTGTAAACTGAACTGGCTGGGGGTGAGTGTCATTAGGGTAGGTTTGGGAAGCCCCTGCTATAGATGTTTAATGGCCAGCACTCCTATTCTGCAGGTTTCTTCATATGGAATATAACATCACCCAGTAACTCTCACAACAATGTCAAATTTTGTTGAGGCAGGTAGGTTTAGTGTATCAGAACTCTGGAAAAAAGCAAGGATTTTGTTATAGACGCCTGCAGTGCGCCTCTGTGGCATTTCTTTCCTGAGTAGACAAAAGATAATCAAAATTTGTTCGTCAACGGGGCAGAAGACCAAATGTTTTCCCAGATTAGAAAGGAACTATTTTAAACTCCACTTTATCATTAAAAAAAAAAGTTTTCTTTTTCTTTAGCAAGTACAATTTTTGTCGTTATATTGTTGATCCTTATACTGTCTCTATTTCAGAAGAAGTATTTATGGAAAAAGAAGGTGTAACTGACTCACCTGACCATGAAGAGTCAGAGAAGGATGGAAGCACCAAAGCGTCGACACCTGACGGTGCCGATATGCCACTTCCTTCAGTCTTGTTAGATCAAAAAATTGAGAAGCTGCTTACCGAGTGGAACAGGAATCCCGACATGCTTTTCACGATCCACCCTGTGGATGGCACCTTTCTGGTGTGGCACGTGAAATATCTGGATGAATACAATCCAGGAATCTTTCGGCAAGTTCAGGTAGGTTTCTGCTGGGGCAGAGCTGTCATTCCTTATGTAGATTCACCAATATGGAGACTCACAATGGTCAAAGCATCAATTAAAACTACCAGGTCAATAACATACCAGGTGAAATCCTCAGCTGCAGTTATGCAGTGCTGTTATATAATGCCATGTTCTCCGGGAACAAGTAGGAAGTCAGTCCTCGCATATGGGTGATGTCGGCACTGACGGAGCCCTCGCAGAAGCATCCCCCCCAGCTTTGGGATATGCCACCTCACATGCATGGTGCCCTTCCCGCCCAAGGGTGCCATCTTGCTCACTCTACTTTTTTTTTTTTTTCAACAGAGCCCTTCAGACGTCTGTCTGGTTTCCCCAGAAAAAGTTGATTTTTTTTTTCAATCTGAGTTTCATGCTCTCTCTGTTTGTGTACCAGTACTCCTCCTGCCACTTAAGCTTGCTGTTTTTGGCATCAAGTCTCGGGTTCCTAACTCTTTTTTTCTTTTTGGCGCCTTTCTACTCTTTCTTTTTTTTTTTTCCAGCTGGCAGCATTGCAGATCTTCAACCTTGCTAGGGTAATTTTTTTCTCCATGGCTATCAGTGAGTTCAAGAAGTGTGATTGGTGTGCCAAAATCATGTCCCTTACTGACATAAACCACTGCTGCCTGCATTGCCTAGGACTGGACTACGACCCCGCAGCATGCTGTCTTTGTAAAAAGATGTCCACCAAGGCCCTCAAGAGCTGCCAGCAGCAACACAATGTTTTTCCCCAGAGTCTCCTGTACCTCCGAAGGCCAAGGCCTCCTCTGAAGCCATGGAATCTCAGGGTGCCCTTGCGGACCCCAATAGATGCCGTGGCTCCTCAGAAAGGGGATCTCCCTCGAGGGAACATAAGAAAAAGAACAAAACCCTCAAAGGTATCGTCCCTGAACAGTTCTGGCAGGTCAGGTAAGCTCCAAGCCAGGTCCTGCAGTCCTAGACGCTCGTCCGAGGGATTGGAGCAGGAGCAGCCTATCAAGGTCCCCTGGAAGAAATTGACCACAGATCGGCCTTGGATACCAGAACCTGTCCTTGTTGAGGATTCCCTCTGGGGAACCGGCGCCGGGCCAGAGTTCCTCTGTGCCTGCGTTGATGACTGCAGAATAGTGGCCCTGGAGCGCAGTCTGCCTTCATGGACTAGCAGCAGATGCTGTTGTTCGGTACCTCTGGTTCCTCTGCCCAGACTACTGGGACATCAACGTCAAGGACGTCTTCAGAGGTCGAGCCGATCCTCGAGACCATTCGGTCTCGAGTCGATCCTCAGCCAAGGCCTTGATCTGGTTCCCATTCTACAGGACTGAGGTTCTCCCTGGCTAGCGCACATGGCACCAGCCATGGGGCCTCTGAGGGACGCATGCAGTGCTCAAGCCCAGAGCCCGCATGCCGCCCTTCCCTTGAGTCTTTAACAGATTACTCGGAGTGGGAGACCGAGGACGAGGAGTCGCCGGACACCCGTCACCACTGTGATGTCCCCTCAGATTCCCCTTCTTCTGAGCCCCAGCATTGGTCCCTGCCTGAAGACATGGCATCCCTTGACTTTGTGAGGGACATATTGAAGACCCTAGCGTTCCCGATGGAGTCAGAGGAGGACCCTCGGATGAAAGAGCTAGAAATCCTCCAATGCAAGACCTCTCAGAGGGAATCTCTCATGGTACCCATTCCACCTATCCTGGAATGGCTAATGCTCCATGTGTGGGAGACACTGGCATCTGTGCTGATTGTGAACAAGCGGCTCAACTCGATGTATCGGGTCTGCCGGAGCCCTGGATTCCAGAAGGCACAGCTGCCGCATAACTCATGGTGGTGGAGTAGGCCATGCGTCAGCTGAAGAGCCAGAAGACGCACTCCTTGGTGCCCCCGGGTAGGGAGGGCCCGCACCTTGGATGCCCTCAGCAGAAGGTGCTACCATGGCTCAGTGTTCATCAGCCGGATCCAGGCCTATCAGTTGTACATGGGTATGTACCTGAGAGAGACCTGACGAAGGAGCTCGCCAGGTTCTCGGCTGATCTCTCTGATGAACCCCTGCAGTGGTTCAAGAACCTGGCCAAGGCCATCCATGAGTGCTCCAAATTCATGTCTCAGGCTGTCTATGACAGCTTCGAGTTGATGACTCGAGTAGTGGCGGTGGGCATCGGGGGCCCAAAGCCAGGCTTGACTACAATCTTCCGACCTCTAACAATGGTTTCAGGACAAATTGATTGATGTCCCATGCCAAGGAGAAGAACCTCTTTGGCAAACCCATGACCGAAAAGGCTGCTGAGTTGGAGACAGAGTTCATGATGAGGACCAGGTTCTGTTTCCAGAAGACCGCTGCCCTTCCCCGATGGAAGGGCCTGGGTAAAAAAACCCTTTTACCTGAGAAAAGGGACTGCTTACAAAAACTGACCACAATTTCAGGCCTCCCCAGCACTACCAGTACAGCAGGGTACTACCCTTCTGCCTGGTCTCCGCCCCCAGGATCTTCACCAAATGCGTGGCAGTAGTGGCTGCCTTCCACTGCCTCCAGGGGGATATTTGTCTTTCCCTACCTGGATGACTGTCTCATAAAAGGAGGCATGGCCACAGAAGTGCAGCAGGCCACCGCACACAGCATCAAGGTTCTGTAACATCTGGCATTTGTGATAAACTACCCCAAATCCCACCTCCTCCCGACACAGTGTCTGGAATTCATAGGGGCAAGGCTGAACATTCTTCAGGCAAAGGCCTTCCTCCTTTTGGATCAAGCCAACTGTCTCAGGCCACTGGCCACAGATGTACAACACCGTCCCTTGGTGCCAGCTCAGCTTCTGCTGTGCTTATTTGGGCACATGGCCTCTACGGTCCATGTCACCCCAGATGCCCATCTGCACATGAGGGCTGCTCAGTGGTGCCTTCAAGATCAGTGGACACAAGCCACAGGCTGTCTCCAGGACAGAGTCTTGGTGACACACCAGTTGGCTGAATCTGACTTGGTGGCAAAACCCCCATCATCTCCGGCAGGGATGCCCTTCCAAACCCCAAGCCCTCTAAGGTCCTCACTACAGACGCCTCCCTGCTGGGATGAGGAGCCCTCCGCACCCAGGGCAGCTGGTTGTAGATCAAGAGCACCAGCAGATCAACCTCCTGGAGCTTCGGGTGATATATCTAGCCCTCCGAGCGTTCTGTCACCGCCTGAGGCACCAATTGATGCTGATCCAAACAGACAATCAGGTGGAAATGTTCTATGTGAAAAAGTAAGGGACATGGGGGATCACATCCTCTGCCGCAAAGCGATGACACTCTGCTCCTACACAGTTCAACAGGGAATACTCCTACGGGTGGTATATCTACCAGGCCAGGACATACCATGGCGGACAAACTGAGCAAGGTCCTCCAGCCGTACGAGTGGCAGCTGGACCCCAGAGTAGCCAACCGGCTCTTCCGACTCTTGGGGTTCCTATGGGTGGACCTCTTTGTCAGCCCTTGACAACTACCAGTTGCCCTTCTTCTGCTCCTGGCACCCCCCACCCCTCCCGAGTGGCAGCAGATGTGTTTCTTATTTTGTGGTCAGAAGCCCTCATGTATGCCTTCCCACCCATGCTGCTGATTGACAAAATGTTTTTCAAGGCTCTTCATGACAAAGCCTCACTGATCCTAGTGGCCCCTTGGTGGCCTAGGCAGTCGCGGTTCCCGCTGCTCCTCCAGCTGTCAGTGGAGACTCCGATCCCACTGGGGAGCTCCCCATGGCTCTTGTCTCATGAGGTGGCCTTCCTCCTGAACCCCAACATAGGGTCCCTATCACTGATGGCATGGCTGCTGAAACGGTGACCCTAGTCCCTTTCAACTTCTCGGGAGAAGTTGAAGAGATCCTGCTGGCCTCCCATAAAGCTTCCACCAGGAGAGCTTATGCCTTCAAATGGCGCAGGTTCTCGGTCTGGTGCGCGGAGCAGCGGGTGAACCTGTTCTCCTTCCTGGTGCAGCTGGTACTGCAATACCTTCCTTATCTTTCGCAATCCGGGCTCAAATCAAACTCTGTCGGAGTGCACCTCAGTGCCCTGGCAGTGCATCACCACCCGGTGGAAGGCAAGCCCCACTTGGTCCAACCTTCCACCCGCATTTTGAGAGGACTTCTGCTGTCCAAACCCCCCCGTCTGCCCTTCAGCGACCAAATGGGACCTCAGTGTAGTATTGATGCAACTCACTCACCCAGCATTTGAGCCTCTAGCTACTGCCACCTGCGATACATCTCGTGGAAGGTGGTGCTCCTGGTGGCACTCACCTCCAGTCACAGGGTCAGCGAGCTCCAAGCCCTAGTGGCAGAGGCGCCGTATACCAGGTTCTATAAGAACAGGGTTGTGTTATTCACACATCTAAATTCCTCCCAAAGGTGTTATCTTCTTTCCACCTCAACCAGGAGGTGGTGCTGCCCATCTTCTTCCCAAGGCCTCACTCCAGCAAGGCAGAGACAGTCCTTCACACCTTGGATTGTAAGAGAGCCCTGTCTTTCCTCATTCAGTCTACCCAGGGCCACTGGAAAGCTGCTCAGTTTTTTGTTTCCTATGACCCCAGTCAGCTGGTGGAGGTAGTAACCAAACGGATACTGTCCACCTGGGTGGCAGACTGCTTTGCCCTCACCTATGACCAAGCTGGGCTCACGCTGGATGGCCGGGTCATGGCACACTGTGTCAGGGCCATGGTGGCCTCTGTAGCAAACCTGCACTCCGTCTCTGTGCTGGGCATCTGCTGGGCTGCCACCTGGTCTTCACCTCATACTTTTGCAGCTCATTATTGCCTAGAAAGGGAGTCCCAATGAGAGAGCGCCTTCGGACAGGTCATGCTCTGTAATCTTTTCGGGGTCTAGGCAACTCCTACCCTCCGACCCTTCTGTGTTCAGGCTACTGGAGCATTGGTTTCCATC
This sequence comes from Ichthyophis bannanicus, assembly GCA_033557465.1. NCBI lineage: Eukaryota > Metazoa > Chordata > Amphibia > Gymnophiona > Ichthyophiidae > Ichthyophis > Ichthyophis bannanicus. Next base: position 178,315,946 of record CM066043.1, on the reverse strand, counting down.
GGACACACGGGTCCTACTGCAGTCTGTATCGGCGGACTCAATTGCTGCTGTTCACAGCTCCCCTTGAGAGCAACCGTGGCTTTTTCCTACAGGCTTGAGTTAACCTGTAGCTAGGGAGACCCATATGTGAGGACTGACTTCCTGCTTGTTCCTGGAGAAAGCGTAGTTTCTCACCTGTAACAGGTGTTCTCCAGGGACAGCAGGAATCAGTCCTCACAACCCTCTCCTTCCCTTGGAGTTACTTCTTTACCATCTTTTATTTTTTGCCGTCTTTTAGCTATATCATCTGACTGAGCAAGATAGCACCCTTGGGTGGGAAGTGCGCTATGCATGCGTGGTGGCATCTCCCAAAGGCTTTCTTTGAAAGCTGGGGGGATGCTTCCGCGAGGGCTGATAACTACTGTCCTCAGAGAACACTTGTTACAGGTGAGTAACTACGCTTTCTGTGAAGCTCAAGAGTGTATATAAGATTGCTCAGAATTAAATCTTTTTGGATCAGAGGGAAATATTTCCCATGCTGACCCTACAGGCCAAATAGCTTTGTACATGTAACCTATCTTCATTAATTGAAAATGTTGCAGAATTGAGGCCCCGTTGTCATTTACCCAGGTAAAAAATCTTTTTGACAATTGTCCAGCCTAGAGATTAAGTGATAGGCGAAACATAAATCCTGTCCAACGAGATAAAGTAAGTGTGTTGCAGAACATGGGTATTGTTACTTGCAGTTTCATGGAGCCATTCCTGTGGTGGCGTTAGGCTAGGGGAAAACAATAACACATCTAGTTTTCCATTTTCGAAAACTACAATTACTGTTCCTAGGGAAAGACATCTGCAGAAAAAGCAAGCGTGGGCACTTGCTCCCTAGGCAATTTTTCAGAGGAAACCGTGCATGGGGAGAGATACCTACAAACTTCACACTTTCACCATATTATTTCGAAATTCACCTCATAATGTGCACCAGAAACTATCTGCCTGGATCTCGGTGCCTTTGCATCTCCTTTAGGACCTCGTCAAAGTTGCTTTTGCTCCAGTTCAAGGCCCAGGAGATGACTTGACAGTAGCTGGCAGTGTGCAGTAGGTGTTCCTCAGTGTAAAATCCCACAGATAGTAACTTTAATTGGATGAGTTATGTTCACTTGCACATCTTAATCATCCCTTGTGCCCACTGCACAGCATTTCAGCAGTCTTGGCACTTAGGAACGTGTTTACTGAAACGTGGTAATAGTCACTAGCACCTCAGTGGGTGGTGATAGGTGAACCCACGGTAAGAGCACCTGCCTGTTTAGTGCGGCAGAGACCTCTAACCTGTACTAACTGCATGGGAGCATATCAGGAATGCCCCCATCAGTCAATGTGGGTCTGGACTCAACCCCCACCCCAGGTGCTAATTTTTGCGTACTACCTTGTGTTAAGGGACGCTTCCTTAGCAAACTTTAGTAAACATGTCCCTTATATCTGTTAAAAGATCTGCTTCAGTCTGAAGTTTTTATCTGTCTATTGCTGTTTGCACTATGACTGAGACTTGATGTGTTTATTTCCCAGTTCTGTCGAGTAGCTAACCATTTATTTTTACCTTTGTTTTATTTTTGTTCAAGGTCGCCTTTTCCTCTCGAATTCCAGTTGCTTTCCCTTCTGGCGATGCAAGCTCGCTCAGTAAACGCATCCTGATGTATGCTTGCACTACCTCCGCAAAGGACCCCAATGTTACTGTGCTGGAGCAGGAAAAGCCATTCGTTTATATTTCAGCCAGCACCCCAAAAATTCAAGTGCAGAGCCCCGATGGAGACCTTTCAAAAGCAAACCTTATGACTTCTACAGTCATGATGGTGTCTAAGCACTTCGATGGGTCTCTGAATCAGTGGGCGGTTACTTTTGCAGACAGGTCTGCTTTCACCACTGTGCTCACTGTGTCTCACAAATTTAGATACTGTGGGCACAGATTTCATCTCAACGATCTGGCTTGCCATTCTGTTTTACCCTTGTTGTTAACGTCTTCTCATCACAATGCGTTGTTGACCCCGGAATCAGACTCTCCCTGGGATTTGGACAAATACAACAGAGTAATGGACCCTGCCAATCAAGTAAAAGGCTCTCCCAGACAACATCTGAGGAACGCAGCAACTCGGACATTTCATGATCCGAACGCCATCTACAGTGAGCTTATCCTCTGGCGTGTAGACCCAATTGGACCCTTGTCGTATACGGGAGGAGTTTCCGAATTAGCTCGAATTAACTCACTTCGTACATCAGCCTTCTCTAATGTGGCTTGGCTTCCAACTCTCATCCCCAGCTACTGCCTAGGTGAGTGCTTTGAGTCTCTTTCACATGAGACATTAAATTCACCATTGTCGGGGATTTGCTCATAAACTGCTGTGGGGAAAGGTTTAGTTTCTAGTGTCAAGTGTGCCGCCCCTTCGTGGCTCAGCCAGACGTGGATGCATAGTGGCAGTCCATGTTCTTGGTTCTGAGGGAATAGCAGAGGGGAGTCCTTTCTGACTCAGTTATAATACATGAATTGCATATCTCAAAACTCTAACTGCTTACAAAAGAGGATATGTTTCAGATAGTAAAAAAGCCGTGGATTTCCACATAATTTGCAAGTGGCAACGGTCAGTCCATAGGTAAATCCCAGGATAGGATTAGTTGTGCTGGGAACTACAAAAGTCCAAAACAGTCTGATTTTGTCTTTTCTTTTTGTGCAGTTTATACTGTAACTGCGATGGAAGTTGATCCTGGCAGCTTAAAGGCAGGGAAGTGGGCCTGAGACACATTATGGTTCCCCACCCTCGGCTTCCTTCCTCCTCCTCTACACCCCCCCCGTCCATTCGCCCTGATCTCTGGGACGGTCTGTTAGCTTCACTTTCAGAAGCCTCCCTTTCGTCTCCGAACCTTGTCATTCTGGGTGATTTTAACATTCATTTTGAATCCCCTTCCCGTCCAAAGGATGGAACTCTGCTGTCCTTGTTGGAGGATCTTTCTTTTGTTCAGCATGTTTCCTGCCCCACGCATGTTGCCGGTCATACATTAGATCTAGTCTTCACCCCCTCAGCTTCTACGGTCTTCCCAGCCCACATTTCGTCTCTCACTTTACCCTGGTCTGATCACTCTTGTCTTCTCTTCACATTATCTCTCCCACCCCCTCAATGTCCCACACGCCATTCCCTTCCACCTCCCCCCAGGCTCAGGCGTCACATCACACCACTGACTCTTCAGCAATTCCCCCCGGTAGGTTCCCCCTTCCCTTTATCTTTTTCTTCTCTCCCTGTGGATGAACAAACAGACCTCTGGACATCTACCCTCACTACTACACTGGATTGACTTGCTCCTCTCCGTCCCCTTCCTACATCTCGTCCCCCATCATGCCATCCCTAGTTCTATCCTGGCCTCTACCTTCAGTGAACCCATCTTCGCCGTGCAGAACGAACATGGCGCAAGCATCCTACTCCAAACACATTAACTACCTTTTGCAGCTCACAGATGCTTTATCGTACAATGATCACCGACGCAAAGCGATTGTACTACTCTGACCGTATCTCCTCCTCTTCCAGTTCATCACAACAACTATTCCGAATCCTCCGTTCTGTTATTAATCTGTCCACTCCCTCTACAACCCCCGCCTCTCCACTTAATGCGCCTGACTCAGATTGTCTGGCGTCTTTTTTTTCTCTAGTAAAATTGAGTCTCTTCGTGCTACCTTCCCAACCTGTCCCCCACCCCTGTCCCCCCTCCCCAATCACACTCCATTCATTTATTCCACTTTCTCTCTCCTCCCCCCTTCTAACAGGATCTTCCCCCACATCTGGCATACGTTTCATCCAATTACCGCGGCTGAGCTCTCCAAGTCCAATGCTACCTCTCACAAAACCACCTGTCCACTTGACCCTTTACCTTCCTCCTGGCTGTCAGACCCCTTCCTCACCCTGCTTCCCTATGTACTTCACATTTTCAATAACAGCCTCTCCACTGGTGTCTTCCCCTTAATTTGGAAACATGCCCTCATTCGCCCATTCCTTAAAAACCCATCCCTCGATCCCTCCATACCGGCTAATTGACGTCCTGTGTCTAATCTCCCCTTCCTGTCTAAGATTCTGGAAAAGCTTGTCTTTGTCCAACTCTCTGCTCATCTTGATGCTACCCTTTCCCTTCACCCACGCCAATCTGGCTTTCGCACAGGCCACAGCACTGAGACCGTTCTCACTTCCCTCCTGAACGAAGTGCACCAAACCCACCACCGGGGTGATCTTTCCCTTGTGGTGGCGCTGGATCTATCTTCTGCTTTTGACATTGTGGATCACCGCACCCTCCTAGCCCGCCTGGGTGATTTCGGGATTCATGGGTCTGTTCTCTCCTTGTTTCGTTCTTTTCTCTCTTCTCACACTTTCTCTGTAAAGACCAGTTCAGCCATCTCCCCTCCTCGGGCTCTTCTCTGTGGGTTCCCTCAGGGTTCAGTTCTTGCTCCCCTCCTTTTTAACATCTTTCTTGCCCCTCTGGCACTCATTGTTCAGCAGTCTGGTATTTTGGGCTATTTCTACGCTGATGGCATTCTTCTTGTGCACCACACCAGCTCTCTCTCACCAGATCTTTCCATTCTCAATTTCTGTCTCGCTTGTGTTGCCACATGGATAAACGATAACTTCCTTCACGTTAACCCATCAAAATCAGCTGCTCTCTGGCTTTCCTTTAGTACACCACCTCCTACTTGTTCCCCTCTTTTCCTTTCTACTCCCATTCCTCTGGTTTCCTCCCTCCGCTATCTCGGAGTCACCCTCGACGACTCTTTCCTTTCACCACCATATCTCCTTGCTCATCCATGGTTCCTTCTTCCTGCGCCAGATCCGAGCTGTTTGCCCCTTTCTCCCCTCCTCCTCTCTCACCTCACTAGTTGTCTCACTTGTTCTCTCAAGACTGGACTGCTGTAACAACATTTTAGCAGGTCTCCCACAACATCAACTCCGGCGCCTCCAACTGGTTCAAAATACAGCTGCACGTCTGTTCACTCATTCCTCCACCCGGGACCACATCACCCCCCTCCTTTTCCTTTTGCACTGGCTCCCACTCAAATTTCGTTTCCTCTATAATTCTTGCCTATAAAGCGTTACATACCAGTTCTCCCCAATATCTAGCCGACTCCATCCACCTGAAGCCTTCTCCCCATCTCCTTCATTCAGCACACGGGCATCGCCTCTTTCTTCGCTCCCTTTCTGCTCACCTGGAATACACACGTCACTCTGCTTTCTTTTCCCTGGCCCCTGCCCTCTGGAACTCCCTCCCCCTTGCCCTCCGGAACTCCCTCCCCCTTGCCCTCCGCACCGAGCTGTCTTATCTACGCTTCAAGAGCTCACTCAAAACCCACCTCTTTCATCAGGCATTTGACCTCCCGGACCCTTAAGGCTTCCACACTCCACAAGTCCCCCCACCGAGCCTTTCCTTCCTGTACCCTGCCTAACTGTTCTCTTCTGTTTCTTCCTGTCCCTCTCTGTCCTGTCTAATTAATGGTGTTCTTTTCTTTTTCTACTTTCTAATTGATTTTATTGTACACTGCCCTGGCGCATACGCTTGTGCGGTATATCAAGCGATAAATAAAGATAAAGATTCCCATTAGAATAAGAACATAAGAGATGCCATACTGGGTCAGACCAAGGTCCATTAAGCCCAGTATCCTGTTTCCAACAGTAGCCAATCTAGGTCATACGTACCTAGCAGTTTCCCAAAAGACACAGGTTCCACAATGCTTGTATTGGGTCAAGCATTGATATCCTGGGTCCCTTTTTTAATAATGGTTTATGGACCTTTCCTCCAGGAACTTGTCCAAACCTTTTTTAAACCCATCTACACTAACAGCCTTTACTACATCCTCCGGTAACAAATTCCAGAGTTTGATTACACATTCAGTGAAAAAATATTTTCTCTTATTTGTCTTAAATAGTTTACCCTGTAGCTTCATTGAATTAGAGACATTAAAGAAAAGAGAAGGTTTTCAAAGGGCACATTTAAATGGAATGCTTATAATATTTTTCAAAGAACCTTATTCATCTTTTAGAAATAATGTGGGTCCATTAAAGTTTATGGCATCAATGTTGGGTGTCCACATAGAATTGTAGAGGGGCGGGTTAAAAGTATTTTGAAATAAAATAAGCTGGATGTGAGAGAACACCTAGAACCTGCAGCATACTGCAGTTGGTTTAAATGCTTGCCTCTGATGAAGGAGTCATGGTACACTGGACAACAATAGCATATAGTTATCTTAAGGTGCATTATACTGCAGCAAGCAGGTTGCAGAGGCAGCCATTTTGGAAGCATCTACAGATGGAAACAGCAGCATCTATGTGTAGATTTGTATCTGCAAATGGCAATTGTAGAAAACTATTTCCACCTGTTGAAGGCCCAGAATACAGGGGTTTCTAGGGGAGTTGGTGTGTGCTGGCTGAAAAATTTGTACATGTATGTTTGTTTATGTTTATTTAGAATTTGATATACCGCTCAGGCCAAAAAGGCATTAGAGCGGTTTACAATACTACATCATTCAAGAAAATAGGAAAGGAACGCCATTTATATGATAGGACAGCTAAAGAACAGAGACAGTCAAATAGATAAGATAAGGAGAAATACAAGGAACAGTTACCACAATAAGTAGGCACGAACAGTCCAGCCAAAGCTATCGGTGCAATTTCCAGCGACGGACGCCACGGACCAACGCCTAAGGGCCACGCCCTTTTACAGTAGAAATACACCATGTATATTAAATTTCCACACTGACCTTTGCACCTGCTCCAATTTTGTTCACCTCTATGCTCCATATCATTGTATTTATTTGTAAAGATTTGATATACCACTAATGGTTTGTTACATCATAGGGGTTTACAGATAAAATCAGTTTCTTGATTGCAAAAACAGATACGACACAGACAAGGAACACAAAGAAACAAGTGTGGGAGGGGGGAGAGGAGTAGCACAATATTAATCCCAAAATACAGAGGCTATAATGGAAAATTGTAGTGGAGACAAAAAGGAGGGAGGACAGCATCTAGCCTCAGAGCCAAGAACAACATGAGGAGAGAAGAATCTATTCAAAGGCCTGATTAAAAAGCCAGATCCTCGGACCAGTTTTGAACTTTGCATAAGAGGATTCCATGTGGATTGCTGTGGGCAGAGTGTTCCAAAGATGAGGGGCTTGGACAGAAAAGGCAATAGATTCATAGACTTCTAGGCTGTCTTCTACTACCCATTATCTACACTCCTGTGCCCGTTCAGCTGAGTGCATTTGGCTCAAATCCTGAACCTTTTCAGACTTTCTCAATCTCAAATTCATGGTTGCCTCGTTCCAGTCAGCCATAGCACTCGCCAAGCCTCTGACCCTCGCCATCTCATCTCATCTGTTTCCGTAGTGTAGTGGTTATCACGTTCACCTCACACGCAAAAGGTCCCTGGTTTGACCCTGGGTGGAAACAACTTTTGTCTATCTCCAACAACAAGCAGGAATGCAGTCTTCACATATGAGTATAGTCTGTACCGATGGAGCCTGTGCAGGAATACCTTCCCAAGTCCTCTCCTCATTTCTTCGTTTTCTGCAGAGCCAGCATGTTTTCTTTCTGTCACTGCTTAAAAACATCATTTTTTTGGTTTAAATCTAAGCTCTGCCTTACCATTGATGCCAGTACCTTCTTTGATACCGGCCTCGATTGTTTATTTTCTTTTCAAAATATTTTTCTTTCATTTTTTCATTTTTTGCAATTTTGGTGGTTTCCACCACCAAATTAGGCCTCTGCCTACTTTTGTTCCACAACAATGGAAAAACACATCAGCGGCTTCAAAAAATATACCAAGTGTTCTCCAGGAATAAGCAGGAAGTCACTTCTCACATATAGTTCAACTACGATAAAACCGAGGCAATGTTCGTCACCAGGAACCCCACCTTCATACCTCCACAAACTATCAGCATCCTAGACATAGTAGTCAACGAAGAAGTTAAGTATCTGGGCATCACACTAGACAGAGCTCTGAACCTGAAATCCCACATCACCAAAACCGCAAACAAGGCCTATCAACGATTGAAAACAATCAGACAAATCAAACCAATGCTCCGTCAGGACCACTTCCACACAGTTTGCCAAGCACTCATTGCACCACTATTTGATTATGGAAACTCAATATATCAAGGCCTACCTCAACAGACACTCCACCCACTACAGATGGTACAAAACACCACAGCACGCATCATTACAGACACACCAAGGACCGAGCACATCACTCCTGTCCTATAACAACTGCACTGGCTCCCAATGGTGGCAAGAGCCAAATACAAAACAATCATGATCATCTTCAAAGTCATTCACCATCTCTCAGCAGACGTACTCCAAAACGTTATAACAAGGGATATCAGCAACAGACCAAGAAGATCCAGTAATGACAACATGATCGGCACACCTGCAGGCTATCACAAAACCAAACAACTTCAAAAAGAGCACCATCACTACTGGCATCCACACTATGGAACTCCCTCCCAACGAGCCTGAGGGCATTAGATGACCTCACAGACTTCCGCAAAGACTTCAAAATGTTTTTATTTATAGAAGCATATGAGCATCCAGGCATCATCCCAAACCCATTCTGAAACACTACTTCCGCTGCCAACTAAGCACGCACCCATCCTCCCCATACACACAAGTTTATCATATCGCGTTATTAAATACCCTCATGTTAAATGTTACCTTCAATTGTACTGTCTATATGTTGATAAGTGACTGTACTGTCTGAATGTCTACACATACCCTAATGTTAAATGTAACCCTCCAATTGTGATGTGAAGTGACCACCTTGATTGAAGGATAAGGTGGCATATAAATCTGTCTAAATAAATAAATAGGTGACGGCACCGAAGGAGCCCATGTGGAGCATTTCTCCAGCTTTCAAAGAAAGCCTTTGGGACATGCTACCATGCATGTGTTTTCCCCTTCCCGCCCAAGGGTGCTATCTTGCTCAGTCTCCCTTTTTCCGTGGAGTCCAGTAGTCATCTGTCCTGTTTCCCCGGAAAAATCCTTGCTAATTATCCTTAAAATAGTTAGTTTCATGGTTTGTATGCTGGCTCCTCGAGTAAGCTCTGGCACAGGCACTCTTCTTGGCTCCTTTTGTATTTTTTTGATCAAGGCTCACCTCGACTGGCGTTCGTGCCCTTTTTCATCTGGGGGTCATCGACCCCATTCGGGTGTTCCCCCAAGTGGGTTCAAAAACTGCATCTGCTGCAGTCAAGTGATGTCAGTGACAGATACCCATGACTGCTGCCTGGGCCCAGACCATGACGGCACCTCCCGTGGCCTTTGCTAGGTCATGACACCTAAAACCAATAAAAAGAGGTCCGAGTTGCAGGAAAAACTGTTCCCCAGGTCCAACTCGGCACCGGCCTCCCCAAGGCTGAGCTCCAAACCCACCGCTTCTCGTGAGGCCCAGAACAGCGGCTCCTCCAAGAAGACCTTGGACCCCGAGAGAAAGAAGAAAACGTCTGCCGAGGTTGCACCAAGGAAACCTGGTAAAATCACCTGGAGGGACTTGGGCAGCTCTGTGAAGTGCCCTACCAAGGTCCTCAAGAAGGATTCCTCTATCAGCGGAGACTGTATGAGGATGAGGTTGGTGCCAAGTGGCCAGTGGCCTCTGGAGGACCTGGGGTTCAGGTCACGGGAACTGACCAGAGAGGATCGGATGACTGCAGACTGGGTCCTCGACCGGCAATGAGGGCTTACCTGAGGCCGATGATGCTCGGAGTTTGGCTCAACAACTAGGGACTCCCCTGTAGTTGGGGCCCTGTCGTCGGGGCAGATGATAGCAGTGATGTTCTCCTCCAAGGCCGCCATTGTGGTTTACAAGCCAGAAGGCTCTGCATAGGGTTTTCAGTTGGGCTTAACAGGGATTCCTTCCAATGGTTCCAATCCCTGATCTCTGGAATCAAGTTCCTTTCCCGGACAGCCTATGACTGCTTCGAATCAGTGGCTCGGGTAGCAGTGGCCGGCATCAGCATTTGGAACCAAGCCTGGCTGCAGTCTTCTGACCTCGAGCAATGGGTCCAAGACAAGCTGCTCAACGTCCTCTGCACCGGAGATAACCTCTTTGGCAAGCCTATGGCTAACAAGGTGGCCAAGATCGAGGCCAATGTGGTGACTCGACAGAGGCTCTCCAAAAAGACCTGATCCTTTCCCCATAAGAAACCATCAGAGAAAAGACCCCTGTCCCGAGGGGAAAGGGGGCCAGCAGCGGGGTTCTTACCCTAAAAGACAAAGCCATGAAGCTCAGAAGCCAAAGGAACAGAAGCCCCAGGCCCAGCTTCCACCCAGCCCGGTGGGGGGGGGGAGCTTTTGACTCCTGGGGCAGGGCCTTCCCTCCTCCAGGAGATTTCACCAGCCCACAGGGGGCCGCCTGACGCTCTTCGCCCAAAGGTGGGGCAATGTCACCTCAGACCAGTGGATACTGTGAGGGATACCTCCATCACCTACAGCAGTACCACCCAAGTTCTTTCCAGGAGAGTCTGTGTGACCTCTCCTTCACCAGACTCTTCTGCTCTCAAAGCTTGCAGGTCTGCTCAGAGACAAGCAGTAGAGCCTGTGTCCAAACATCTGTGGGGAAAAGAATTCTATTCCAGATACTTCCTTGTCCCAAAGAGAACTGGGGGCCTCAGGCCCATACTAGACTTGAGAAACTTAAACAAGTTTCTTGTGAGGGAGAAGTTGAAGATGTTCTCCCTTGGAACACTGCTGTCTTACCACTGCTGTCTTACCAGGGAAATTGGCTGTGCTTTTTGGATCTAAAGGATGCGTACACTCACGTCCTGATCCACCCCTCCCACAGGCAGGACCTACAGTTTGTGATGGGAGGAGGGCACTACAAGTACAGGGTGCTACCCTTCGGCCTGGCCTCCTTGCCTGGTAGCTGCCCACCTGTGCCTACAAGGGGCTTTCGTCTTCCCCTACCTAGACGCCTGGCTCATTAGGGGCGGTATGGCCTCAGAGGTCAGTCAGACTGTAGAGCATGCAATCCTCCTGCAGCTCCTGGGGTTTCTCATCAACTACCCCAAATCCCATCTCTCTCCAGCCCAGAGCCCTGGAGTCTATAGGTGCTCAGTTGGACACCTTGCAGGCCAGGGCCCCCCCCCCCCCCCAAGGGATAGAGCAGAACACTCAGGCAACTGGCAGGAGAGGTACAAGGCTGCCGGTCAGTACTGACTCGCCGCCTCCTCTGCTAGCTGGGCCATACATATGGCCTTGATGGTCCACGTCATCCCCTCAACTTGCTTACACAGGCAGACAACCTAGTGGTGGCTCTGCTCGCAGTGGACTCAAGCCATGGGCAGTCTATGGGACAGGGTCAGGGTTATCCACCAACTGGTGGAGTCCCTCATCTGGTGGCAAAACTTACACCACCTCCAGGCGGGAATGCCCTTCCAGGCATCTGCACTTGTGGGGACCACCGCACACAGGGCAGCTGGTCTCAGGAGGAGTTACTTCTACAGATCAATCTCCTGGAGCTCCGGGCAATCCTTTTGGCCCTATGAGCATTCTGCCAGCGCCTGTGAGACTGGCCTGTGCTAATCCAGATGGACAAGGAGGTCGCCATGTTTTATATCAACAAGCAGGGGGGCACAGGTTCCCAGTCTAGGACAACTGCCTAGTGGACAGGCTGGGCACTTCATCCACACGAGTGGCACTTAAACCCCAGGGTAACGAAGCACCTCTCCAACCTCTGGGGCAGGCCTGTGATGGACCTTTTCGCCTCCCCGGACAAAACGCAGCTGCCTCGCTTCTGCTCATGTCAGCCGCATCAGGGGAGAGTGACTCGTGTTCAGTGACTTCCACATCATTGAGGACATTGGCCTCCTCTCTTCTCAGGTCTCCTCAATATCCAAACATAAGACTAAGTCTAAGTCATCGGCATTGAAACTCAATACTGATCCTCAAGGTAAGTCCCTTTATCGGCATTGAGATTCACCAAAAGATGCATCTGATACAGACAGGCCTGCCACACAGCCCTGGTGGGAGGATCAGCCCTCCAAAACTCAACAGGGGCTCCAGGATGCTCCTGAAGCCTCAACCTTTGGAGAGCTACTGGTTCCATACTTTGGGACGGTGGATCAGAGCCCTGTGCAAGATTCCACCCAGACATCTGCCTTCTCTCTCAACCAGCGCATCCTAGCTATTGAGAGGAGTTTGGCAGCACTCCTGAAAGCCTCAGTACCATTGGTATTGATAGCTCCAATGATGCAGGTGTCAGCATCTAGCCCTCGGCCAATACCCTCGGGCCCGATGTCAGACCTTGAACCTGCATCGGGGGACCCTCTCCCTCCAATCCCTGCTTTGGAACTGACAGGCAGTGGTACCCAGCAGGTTCCCGCTGCTGCACTGACCAATCATTGGTATCTGCATCTGGTCTCAACATCGGCATGGGACCGTCGATAATTTGACTTTCTCTCAGAATCTGACTACTACTTCCAATTTCAGTGATGCATCAGAGGATTCCAGAGTAAGCTGGATCTCTCTTCAAGACTTCACACGGGACATGGCAGCAGGCCTGCAGATCACCGTAGCATCGGAGACTGAACCAAGAGCAGAGGAGTTGGAAATCCTCCAATATCCCTTGACACCTAAAGAGGTAGCCATGCTACTGGTGCATCATATCCTGCAGGATCTAATGCAACATATGTGGGAGGCCCCACTAACTGTTCCGCCTGTCAGCAAATGACTCTATACCATGTACCGAGTTCTACCATTCCCTGGCTTCCAAAAATATCAACTACCACACCACACCATTGTAGTGGAATTTGTGATGTGGCACATCAAGAGTTCTAAGAATCGTTCTTCCATGCTTCCGGGCATAGACTCCAGAACTCTCAATGCCTTTGGCATTCGGTGCTTTCAGGCATGCATGCTCACTTCTTAGGATTACTTCCTATATGCTCTATATGGGCATGTATCTCAAGGATATCTCCAGGGATATAGAGAACTTTGCCCCTATCCTTTCTAATGACAAACCTGATGCATTCCAAGCCTTAATCAGGCAAAATCAGTATACATCCACATTTCTTACCAGAGCATCTTTCAATGCCTTTAAGTCATTCAGCAGAGCTTTAGCAGTCTGCATTGGTGCTCACAGATGGTCTGACTCCAAGCATCTGACCTTGAGCAGTGGGTTCAGAAGAAATTGGCCAATATCCCCTGCTCTGGAGGAAAGCTCTTTGGAAAAGGTTGAAGGGAGAAGGTCAGAGAGATTGAGACATATCATCTCACTCTAAAACACCTCTCCAGAAAGTCATCTGACTCCTCTAGGAGAAAGACTAATCCAAATAAGTCTATCTATCCTAAGAAGAAAATATATTATCCTTCTTATCCTCCTGCAGCTGCTTACCAACCTCAGCAGCATCAACAGGGGCCTTGCCAGCCCAAAAAGCCTAAGCCACTTAAGCCACAACCAGCTGCACAACCACAGCCAGCACCTGGTTTTTGACTCCTTCCTAGAGAATATAGCTACTCTGTCTCTGCAGGGTCCTCCATCCCTACACATAGCAGGCAGACTCTGTTCCTATGCCCACAGGTAGCACCTCATCACATCAGAGCAGTGGACTCTCAACATCTTCCAAAGGGGCTATTGGCTTCATTTCGAAACCTCGCACCCCACCTCCTCCACACGGGATTATCCCTCAAACCTCTTGCAGATAAATTTCCTATCAGTCAGGGTGCCCACCCTGTTAGCTCAGAGGACCGTAGAGAGAGTTCCACCCACCCAAGAGGGCAGGGGCTTCTGCTCTCCTTACTTTCTTATCCCCATTCTAGATCTAAGGAATATAAAAAAAAATCCTAGTTCGAGAAAAATTCAAAATGATTTCCCTCCTTACATTTCTGCCATACTTTCAGAGGAATGACTGGCTATGTTCTCTAGACCTCAAGAGTTGCCACCTACCTTTGTATTTTGGGGGTCTTTGTCTTCCCCTACTTGGTTATCTGGCAAATCAGGGGAGAATCCCCACAAGAAGTAAAGCTATATCATCATTGCACCATCACTGTGCTTCAAGATCTAGGATTCATTTTAAACTTTTCAAAATTGCACCTGGTCACTGTTCCCTCTAAGCTGTGCGCGTGTGCGCGCGCACACACCTCGCCGAGCAAGCGCACATACTTTACAACAGAGCGCACAAAAATTACGGCTCTGATTCTGATAGAAAACAACACAGACATCTTAAAATTTAAAAGTTATGATTGTAATTACTAGAAATTTCCTGCTTCATTTAGTAATCGTCTATTTTCATTTAATTTGATTAAAATCAATGTGGTGTACATACTGTATTCTGACGTGTAGTCAAATTTTAAAGTATATAACTCTGAGTGTCGTTATGTGGCGCACAAAAATTTAACCTTCCTTCAAAAGCTGCACACAGCTGATATTTTATGCGCACACAGCCTACAGAAAATTAGAGGGAACATTGCACCTGGTCCCATTCCAGCAGCTCAAATTCATTGGAGCACTTCTGGACACTCATCAGGCCCGAGCTTTCCTTCCACAGGATTGCTCTGCCCGTCTCATCGAACTGGCCAACAGCATAAAGGGTCACAGTGCTGTGACAACTTGAGAAATGCTGCACCTTCTGGGGCACATGGCCTCCACAGTCCATGTTGTCCCCTATGGCCCATCTGCACATGCAGCAAGCCTAATGGACTCTTGTCATCTCAATGGACCCAAGCAACCGGGCATCTCTCAGACAAGATCTGCATCACCCCTCCACTTGTAAACTCTCTCCAGTGGTGGTGTTCTCTTCAAAACCTGCTTGGAGCATCACCTTTTCAGATGCCTCCACCTCAATGCACCCTGACAATAGATGCTTCCAAACTCAGGTGGGGAGCACATCTGGACAGTTTCACTACACAGGGGCACTACACAGTTTCACTACACGGGGGAATCTCAGTTGCACATCAACCTTCTGGAACCATGTGCTCTCACGAATGCCCTTTGGGTTTTTCAACCCCATCTTATATAAAAACTTGTTAAATAAAATAAAATCTTTTGGGCAAACAGGTCTTAGTCCGAACAGACAACCAGATGGCTATGTTCTTTGTGAACAAGCAGGGGGGAGATGGGTTCCTATCCCCTCTGCCAGGAAGTCCTTCATATCTGGTTCTTCTCCATTGCACACCGCATCCATCTCGGAGCAGTGTATCTCCCGGGCGAACTTTAAATGAGAAAACTGCATCTTGGATCTTTCACATGAGGGAGACCCCCAGAATAGATCTGTTTGCCACCCAGGAGAATGCACAACTTCCACTGTTTTGCTTGAGACGTTCCTCCTGGCACAGCCAGACAACAGATGCCTTCCTTTTCCATTAGGAAAATGACTGACTTTATGCATTCCCGCCCATCCCCTTAATGCCTAAAACCCAGTTCAAACTGCAGGCCAACAGGGGCTCCATGAACCTAATAGCCCCTTACTGGCCCCATCAGCCAGTTTCCTCTGCTGACTCGTCTGGTGCAGACTCCATCTCTCAGCCTGGGACATGTGCCCAACCTCCTTTCTCAGGATCTTGGGATGCTTCTTCATCTCAATCCACAAGAACTATGTCTCACAGTGTGGCTACTGAAAGCATAATCTTTGCTGACCTCGACCTTCCACAGCAGGTCAAAGACATCCTCCTTGCATTTCACAAGCCGTCTACCAGATGTTCTTATGCCTTCAAATGGAGAAGGTTCACTCTCTGGTGTACCCCAAAACATATTGACTCCTCCACCTGCCCCGTGGAATTCCTTTTACAATATCTCGTCCACTTGTCCTCAGCTGGTCTCAAGACTAACTCAATCAGAGTTCATCTGTGTGTCATCTCGGCCTGTCATAGGCCGGCGGACAGGAATCCTATTTCTTCACACCCCTTGGTGCAAAAATTTATGCGAGGTCTCCTGCTGTCCAAGCCACCGATAAAACCACCACCAGTGGCCTGGGACCTCAGCATGGTCCTAGCACAACTTCTAAAGTCTCCTTTTGAGCTTTTAGGCACCACTTCTTCTTGTTTTGGAAGGTAATCTTCCTCATCACCCTCACCTCAGCTTGCTGCATTAGAATTGCAGGCTTTAGTGTCAGATTCTCCATATACCCGGTTCTACCATGACAAGGTGGTTCTCCGTACTCATCCATACTTCCATCCAAAGATGGTCTCTCCCTTCCAACTCAACCAATCAGTGATACTACCGGTCTTCTTCCCAAGACCGCATGCCTCTAGGGCTGAAGCAGCACTTCACACTCTAGATTGCAAGCATGCACTGGCTTTCTACTTGGACAGAACCAAGAATCACAGGACGTCCTCTCAATTATTCATTTCCTTTGAGCCAAGTCACCTTGGACTGTCAATAACAAAGCACACCCTATCCAACTGGATTGTGGACTGCATTTCTTTTGTCTGTGCTCATGCGAGACATTGTGAGCGGGTCATGTCACTGCTCACAACGTGCGAGCCATAGCAACCTCAGTGGCCAACCTTCATTCTGTCTCCATTGACCAGATCTGTCGAGCAGCTACCTGGTCCTCCATTTGTACCTTTGCCGCACACTACTGCCTTGACAGGGACTCCCGTTGGAATGCTGTCTTTGGCCAGGCTATCCTCTAGCACCTTTTTGGGACTTAACTGCAACTCCTACCCCTCCATCCTGGACTAATCCTGGCATCAGACTTCCCTGGTGATGGTCTTGCCAACTTCAATTGAATCCAGTTGAGCCACTTTGTATCCACACTTTCTTGTTTCTATTTTTAACCTCGGGGATATCACTTCTACCACTTCCAGTCTGGTACCTTGGAGCTAGTGAGTCCCATATGTGAAGACTGCATTCCTGCTTGTTCCTGGAGATAGTGTTGTTACTCACCTGTAACAGGTGATCTCCAGAAACAGTAGGAATCTGTCTTTACAAACCATCCTCCTCCCCTAGAAGTTGTAGGATATTCTCTTTTGACTGTTGTGGTTGATGTGGAGGGGCAGGCTGGATAGGCCATGTGGTATTTTTTCTGCTGTCATGATTCTATGTTTCTAACTCTCAACTTTCTCCTCAAGGCACCTCCACCTTCGACCCCTCCTTCTCTTTCTGCCCAAACCCTTGCCGACTATTTCTATGGCAAAGTCCACAAGATTACACTCCGATTCCCTCCACAAGATCAGATTCATCCCTTGTTCCCCCTCTTCAATATCAACTCTTCCCTTCAATCTCTGCTACTCTTGTCTTTTCCTAAGATCTCTGAAGAAGAAACCTCTCATCTCCTTTTCTCCTCTAAACTCACTATCTTTTCCTCTGATCCTATCCCCATCCATCTTCTTAACTCCATCTCCTCCTCTTTCATCCCTTCCATCTCTCATATTCTCAACTTATCACTCTCCACTGCTACTGTCCCTACAGTTTTCAAGCATGCTGTGGTCACTCCTGTCCTCAAGAAACCTTTACTTGGCCCAATTTGTCCTTCTAATTATCATCTCATCTCCCTTGTCCCCTTCATTTCCAAACTTCTTGAATGTGCACTTCTCTATCGTTGCCTTGAATTTCTCTCCTCTCAAGCCCTGCTAGATCCATGTCAATCTGGCTTTCATCCCTTGTATTCTATTGAGACGGCTCTTGCCAAAGTCTCAATAACTTGTTCCTAGCTAAATCCGAAAGTCCTTTACTCAAGCCTCATTCTTCTTGACCTTTTTGCTGCTTTTGACACTGTTGACCATCACCTTCTCCTCAACACTTTGTCCTCACTTGGTTTTAGGGACTCTGTGCTGTCCTGGTTCTCTTCTTATCTCTCCCATCGCTCTTTTAGTGTTTGTTCTGGTCGTTCCTTCTCTACTGCTTTCCCACCCTCAGTTGGTGTACCCCAAGGGTCTGTCCTTTTTTTCTCTCTGTATCCAATCCCTTGGTGCACTTATCGCCTCCCATGGCTTTCAGTACCATTTTTTATGCTGATGACTCTTAGATCTTTCTCTCTACACCTGCCATTTCTCCAACACTCCAGGCTGAATCTCTGTCTGCTTATCTGACATTGCTGCCTGGATGTCTCACTGCCATTTGAAATTGAACATGGCCAAAATCTTACTTCTTCTTTTTCCCCCTAAACCCTCTTCCTCCCTTCCTCTTTCTCTATGTCTGTAGATAACATACTTCTACTTCCTAGTTCCTCAGCCCCGTAACCTTGATGTCATCTTTGATTCCTCCCTTTCCTTCTCCTCAAATATTCAACAGATCGCTAAAGCCTGTCATTTCTTTCTCTATAACATTAGGAAAATTCATCCCTTCCTTTCTGAACACACCACTAAAACTTGTCCACTCTCTAATTACTTCTCGTCTCGATGATTGCAACCTCCTCCTCCTTGCTTGTATCCCTCTGACACCTCTCTCCCCTTCAGTCTGTTCAGAACTCTGCTGCACGACTAATATCTTTTGCCAGCCACGACTCGTATCTCCCATCTTCTCATGTCACTTCATTGGCTTCCCTTCCATTTCCATATACCGTTCAAACTTCTCCTTCTGACCTACAAATACATTCCTTATACTGCTCCTCATTACTTTTCCTCTCTCCTTACACCCCTCCTCATGAACTTCATTCTTCTACTGATTTTCTTCGCTCTGTGCCCTTCTCTTCCTCTGCCAACTCCAGACTTCGATCCTTTCACCTTGCTGCTCCTTATGCCTGGAATAAACTACCCAAATTTGTATGTCAAGCTTCAGCTCTCCCCCTTTTGAAATCTATGCTAGAGACTCATGTCTTTGAGGCTACTTTTAGATCCTGATACCTTTCTTTCCTTATTTAGTGCTTTGTTCTCAGCCATTGTATTGTCTGCCTTGAGCAGGGACCATCTTTTATGTGTTTCTATACAACGCTGCGTACGCCTTGTAGCACTATATAAATGATTAATAGTAGTAGTAGTTGGCATAGTGTGCATTTTGTGGGTGTCACTAAAAGGTTGGTATTTGATGAGCAGAGAGCACGGGAGGGGCAGTAGGGAATAAGATGAGAGTGTAGGTAGAAGGATCGTCCAGTATAGTAAGTGCAAAGGGTAAGCAAAAGTTTGAACTTAATCCTGACAGCAACAGGGAGCCAGTGCTGCTCGTGGAGCAGAGGAATGATGTGATCATTTCATTTTGTGTTGTAGATAAGTCTTACAGCTGTATTCTGTATGAGTTGCAGGTGCTTTGCTTGAGCTTGGGATATACCTGAGAGAAGAGCGCTACAATAATCCAGCCTATTTATAACCAGTGAGTGAATGACGATTTGTAGAGCCTTCATGTCCAAATAAGGTTTCGTTGATCTTATCCATCTTAAAGCTTTGGACAGTTTTTGAAATGAAGGTGCGGAATGTTAGATGTTCATCCAAAAGAACTCCAAGTGAACGAAGAGGACTTAATTGAGATTGGATGGAAGAGATTTGTGGAGTGTAAGAGGGAGGCTTGGAATTATGAGAAATCCAAAGTGCCTCTATTTTGTTAGGGTTAAGAACCATCTTATGTGATTGGAGACAGTGCACCACAGACGGTAGCTTAGAGTCGAGTTCTGACTGGAATTAGGGGTCCCAGATGTCATGAGCTATCATGAGTTGAATTTCATCAGTGTAGAATTATGAACTGATGTTTAAATCGTGCATAAATAAAGCTAGCGGAGATATCAAGAGGTTAAAGAGAGTAGGGGTGAGAATAGATCTTCGAGGAACACCGTATATCTGAGGAAAAGTGTGTGAGAGAGAGAGAGATAGAGAGAGAGAGATTTGTGGCCATCAATAAAGACCTGAAAGGTATGATCAGAGAAATAAGAATGGAACCAGTTCAGGGCAGTATGTCTTATTCCTGTTTCTTGTAGGTAGTCTAGCAAGAGGGTATGATTAATAACGAGGGTATGATCAACTCCTTAATTATCTCCTCTTGTATATGTAGCTTGTAAAATCCAATGTGTTCATGAGATTGATATCCACACATGTAGATGGCAAATACATGTGTAAAACCCTGAGTAATGACTCTAGAGCAGGCCCCAGAATTGGTTCAAGATGTTGACACCCTAGGCAAACTTTCTGTCCCTGTTTCCCTCCTCCCCCACAGCTGTCATAATCTATTGTCTAGCTGTTGCCCTAGGTCCGGGGTCTCAAACACGCGGCCCGCGAGAGAACTTTGTGCGGCCCGCAACGGAGGGAAACAAAAAAAAAAAAAAACCCTGGCTTCTGCTGCTGCCGCCGCCGTGGCAGCGGCAGAATCAACTGTCCCGCGGCCCCTTCCCCTCTTCCCGGAAGAGCCCTGAGTCTGCTCCATCAGCGGCGGGCTTTTCAAGCCGCGAAGAGAGTATTTCCCTCTCGCGCGGCTTGAAAAGTGAATAGGCTTAAGCCGCGCGAGAGGGAAATACTCTCTACGCGGCTTGAAAGGCCCGCCGCTGAAGGAGCAGACTCAGGGCTCTTCCGGGCAGAGGGGAAGGGGCCGCGGGACAGCTGATTCTGCTGCTGCCACGGCCGCAGCAGCAGAAGCCAGGGTTTTGTTTTGTTTTGTTTTTATTTACCTGGGCTGATGGGGGGGGGAGGGAGGGTTAGGACTGGAAATGGGCGGATGGGGGGGGGGGGGGGGGTTAGGACTGGAAATGGGCAGATGGGAGTTAGGAAGGACTGGAGGTGAGCTTATGGGGGGGGGGAGTTAGGACTGGAAATGGGCGTAGGGGGGTTAGGAAGGACTGGAGGTGGGCTGATGGGGGAGGAGAGGACTGGTAATGAGCTATGGAGGGGCTAAGACTGAAATGGGGTAATGGGGGGTTAGGACTGGAAGTGGGCTAATGGCAGCAGGGGGGGTTAGGACTGGTAATGGGCTATGGTGGGGGCTAGGACTGGAAATGGGCAGATGGGGGTTAGGACTGGTAATGGGCTATGGGGGGTCTAGAAATGGTAATGGACTGGGGGGTTGCTAGGACTGGAAATGGGCTTAGTGGGGGGAGCTAGGACAGGAAATGGGCTGATAGTGGGGCTAGGATAGGACTGGAAATGGGCTGATGCGGGGACTAGAAGGGAGCGGATGCTGGGTGGGGCTGGAACTAGAAGGGAGCTGATGTTGGGGGAGGATTAGAACGGGATGGGGCTGGGAGAGTGAAATGGAGAGGGGAAAAATATTGTGTGGGAGAGAAGAAAAATCTGCAATTGGCCGGGTATTGGGAGAGTAAGTGGTGATTGAGGATGGAGGGGTAAAATTTGAGTGGATGAAATAGGAATGAGAAAGGAGCAAAAGGAGAAAAATTAGTATGTTAAAGCAGATGTAGAGAGAGAATGGAAAAAAAACTAGAAGAGAGAAGAAAGGACAAATGGACAGCAGACAATGGAGAGTTAGCAGAAGACACGAAGAAACCAGAAGAAAGTGGCTGAAACAATTGCAACTGAAAAAAATGCACAAAAGGTAGAAAAATATCTATTTTGAATTTATTAACTGGAATATGTCAGCTCTGGGAAATGTGCATCATTAACGTCTGTGCTTTGTATGGTAACATTATGCAAATATTTATGCAAATGAGGCCCCGCGTCTTATGCGGCCTGCGGGTTACTTTACAAGTCCTCATTTGGCCCTCAAAGCAATTTGAGTTTGAGACCCCTGCCCTAGGTGACTGCCTGGTTTGCCTAATGGTTGGGCTGGCCCTGAGTGAACACATTTTTTTTCTGAAATGGTTGCTTTCACTTCACATGCCAGCAACTACATGTCCATGTTATCCCTAGAAATTTTTAACAGCCAGATGGCCACACGATAAGTCGGCCAGCAACAGACAATGTAACTAGCTGTCTTTCAGGAAGCTCCCTACACAATGAGGTACATTCTGGTTTGTGTTCAGCAGGGATGGATGTCCGGTTCGGAAGTCTGTCCCTGCTAAACTCTGGGGTGCAGCTGCAGCCTACAGAGCTCCCCACATGTACAGGCAAGGTGTGAGGGGAGCTCTGTTTGTAGGTGAGAGAGGGTGGGCCGGAGGTGGAGTGAGGGCACAGTGAGCAGGAACCGGATCTCCTGATGTACAGGGCTGATTCCAGTGTCGGCCCTGTACTTCTGGGGTCAGCAATCTAGATGTGGGACTTATTCCACCTCCAAGGTGGAATGAGTCCCCCTAGATGGTGGGACAATGATGGCTCTGGGGCTGGAAAGAGAGATAAGGGTGTGGAGGGGGTACCCTGCAGCCCAACCCCTAACCATGGCACGCCCGATCGGGGGTCAGGCAGCAGGGAAAGGACATTTGTGGGATATGTTGGGGATCAGGGCTCCTGCATGGAGCCACGGTGCCATTGTAACAGGACTCCACAGCACTGCCGCTCCATGCAGGAGCCTGTCTGGGCTAGCTGGGTAAATGTCAAGACGTCCGGGGTGCCTGAATCGGGGCATGTCCTGGACATTCCAGCCTTATGCCATGATTCTGCTCCTGCAGGGCCCTCTAGACCCCGCGGGAGCAGAATTGGGTGCATCCCTGGGCTGTCCAGATGTTTGGATGGCCTGGGGATGCACATCTCTGAATTGGCCTCCATGTGTTTGTTTATCACTATTTTAAATTCATCTAAGGGGTATGTTTACTAAACCCTCTTAATGTGCGCCCAGCGTTAGTGTGCAGGATGCCATATAAGGAGTGGGCGTTTCAGTTTAAAGTAGCAAAACGGGATTAGCGCGTGATAACACGCGCTGCTGCGCACATTATCGGGCAAAGCGCCGCTAAGCGCGTTACCGCGCGGTAATCTTAAGTAGGCGCACAGACATCCAAACATAGAAACAGAAGTGTAGCACAATGGTTAATACACTGACTGATGATACAGGGGTCATGAGTTCGATCCCCCAGTGTGCCTAATGCATAAGGCTGGCTGAGTTATCAGCTGTGACATGTAAGTATTGTTTCCTGAGGTATTTTATTTATTGCTGCCAGCAAACACACCCTCACGTGCCGTAACCTAAGGTGCCGCATAAGGCACCCTATAAGGCACTCCATAGGGCACATTATAAAGTGCACTGTCCGCCACGGCACCCTATAATGTCCCCTATAGGGCACCCTATAAGGCGCTCCATAGGACACCTTATAAGGCACCTTATAGGGACTGTAACCATAAGGTGCCTCAGAAGGCGCCCTATAAGGCGCCTTATAGGACGCCTTCTGAGGCACCTTATGGTTACAGTACCCTGAGGGTGTTTTGCTGGCAGCACTAATGTACATTAAAAAAAGACAATGCTTTGGACAGCCCTATCAAAGAACCCCTACTGTGGGTTTGAACCCATGACCTCTGGCTCCACAAGTAGTGAAATAACCAGTGGGCTACAGCTCCATAGCTGCTAGCAAACCCCTGGCTGGCTGCAGAAGGACTGCACGTCACCACACAAACAGTCTGCTGTGGTCACCAGGATAGGGTTAACCCACCCATACCCATGATGCACTGCACATGCAAATCAGCAGTCTACAGATGATCACAAGATGGGGTATGCACCCCCACAGCACCTCGGCCTGGTAGGGGGAACTGACCATGTGTGGTACTGGCACAGAGTAGCTACACACCGTCACATTGTGCAGGTACTGCACTCACCCTGAGGATGAGGTGGGGCGCCCAG
Organism: Ichthyophis bannanicus; assembly: GCA_033557465.1. Lineage (NCBI taxonomy): Eukaryota > Metazoa > Chordata > Amphibia > Gymnophiona > Ichthyophiidae > Ichthyophis > Ichthyophis bannanicus. The sequence continues at coordinate 178,292,381 of CM066043.1, read as the reverse complement.
CACCAGGTCCACAGCAGAGATAGGCCATGCTGCAGGTCCCCAGCAGTGCTAATGTGTGAGATGGGTAGTTTCTGCAGACACACCTTGGATATATCTGTATGTCTCAGTCAGGTTTAGCCCCTATGGACCCCTAGGAGGATTATGTACCACCACCCTCCTCCTCCAGGGCTGAGGGGGGTAAACAGGTCTCCCACCAACAGATCCACATTCTACCTCCCTGCAATGGTGGCAGTAGAGGGGACCATCAACCCCAGTCCTGCTGGGGAACAGACACCCTTCAGGGCAGTCAATGCAGCTCTGTACACATCCAGAACGCAATAGCAGACAGACATTAGGCCTGGTTATGCTAAGCTGCACCCCACCACTATCTGATATTCTCCTGCAGCAAGCCTTCAGCCGCTGCACGGCGTTCCATCAAGACACATACCAGCTGCAGACAGTCGGCTAGCTAGTACCCAGAACTGGGATGTCAGCATACACACCAAGCAGATAAGTCAGTGACTGGGCCCCAAAAGGGGAACCCATAAATATCACATGAGAGAAATACTATATAGCACTATGGGGGAGCCTAGCCATGCCGTGGTCACTGCTCAGTCAGGGTGAGAGTGATCTCCCAGCGGAACATGCTGTGGCCACCCTGTCTGTGCAGGTGGTGGCCGGGCACTACAATGTCCCAGCCAGTGCCCTATGCCCTGTGCAGATGCATCCTGGCCAGGCCACCCTGTCCGGGCTATACCCACGATACCTTGCTCCTCATTATGCACATTGGCAGGCCAATACTGGCAACAGTGCTGGCATTGTGGGCTGTGGAGGGTGTTTGCAGCCACCACACACTGGATAGACAGACACACACTCCCACATCTATGCCAGCATTGTGCTGCTATAGAGGTGTTTAGCAGCCCTGGCCACCACACCAGTCCTGGGCACAGTGCAGGCATGGATATGGTACGCAGTACTGTTGGGGGTCACTCCCCAGGGTGGTAAACACTGTCAGAGACCAGACCTGCAGCACACTCCACAGACATCAGAAAGGTTGCTATGATGGAGCTCAATCAGCAAACTGTGCTTAACGTAGGAATTGCTATCTGTCAGTAATCATAGCAAACATTTGATAGCTGTGTACCGTATTTCCAGGTGTAGGGTGGCATTGCTAAGGTATGCAAGTGCTAGTATTGGGAGATGCACGCAGGGCCCAATGTCCTGCTTCTCCAGGAGGCATTGGATAATGGAGCCTGTGGGTGCGGGTTTGTCTGGCCCTGTTGGCTGCTGCTTTACGGCAGAGGTTCCCAACCCCGGTCCTGATGTGCGCAACACTGTTCGGGTTTTCATGCTGTCCCTCATGAATATGCATGGATACATCTGCATACCATGGGGGCGGCGCATAGAAATGCAGCACAGGCATCTTTATTAGAGGCAGCATAAAACCTGAATGGTGTTTGGCCCTCCAGGACTGCATTTGGGTTACTCTGCTCTAGGTAATGCACCTGTTTCTGGTGTCTGTGCTCTGTTGGGTAAAACGTAGGTGTTTTGGGCCTGTTTACGTCATCTGCAATAAAGATTCTGTCTGTAGTAGCACGTTTCAGTTGTGGGTAAAATATGGGTTCTCCATGGACCGCAGGATTGCGTCAGCCACACTTGGTGACGTCCTCCGGGCGGCGCCACAATTCGGAAGCTCTCAAGTTTCTCAGGTAGCCCACCTCCCGGGTCCGCCCCCTAGCCTGCCCAGTTCTTCTTCTTCCGCCTTGCCACCAAGACGGATCTGCTCTCTCTCCTTACATGATAAAGAAAAAATCATCTCTACTCACAGGATGCCGAAACCAGGATCAAGAAAATGCCCCTGTGGGAGAAAGCTGCGCTCCACGGACTTGGATCTGTGCTCCCTCTGCCAAAACGGGGGACCCTCCGGCCTAAATCGGCTCCCGGCAACGAACTCTGCTGCAGCTTTCAAGGCCCAGGATGTGCCCCTTCGGGCCTCCATCCCCGGCCCGACGTCCGGATCTCCAGCGCTGCCCTTTCCTGGCCCCAGCTGTGACATCCGCTTGCTCACTCCGGATCACGCGGCGATTCCCAGCCATGCGGCACCTCCACACACTCAAGATGGCGCCGCCGGTGAGTCCCTCTCTTCTCTTTTGGGCTCAAATTCTCCCGCCGCCGGCTCTGCCCCTCCTCTGACGTCCATTTCCCTGCCGGAGTCTTCAAGCCCCGCCCACGGACGTCATCCACCGCCGACACTGGAACAGTCGCATCATCATCCCTCGACGCTTGGGAGTCTGAATAACGCCGGATTCTACGCAGGCAAGCACAAGAGAAAAAGAAGCTGTGCTCCTTCCTCCCCCGACGCCGGCTCCCGCAGGCGCGAAAAACGGAACAAGCGCTCTAAGAGGTATAGCTCTGGCAGCTCTTCCGAATCCAGCGATGACTCATACCGGAGGCACAAATCAAAACGCCACTCCTCCAGACGCAGAGCCCGTTCTCACAGGAGCTCCTCTGCCTTTTCCAACTCTGCCAGCTCTTCAGCCATTCTGCAATTGCTCACCCAGCTGGTCCAACAAACAGCCCCCCCCCCCTTGCGGCTGCTACTGCTCCTCCGTGCCACAGTCTCCCTCCACCGCAGGCTAACGAATCAACCTGCAGCCAGCGTCTACCCTCTCCCTCAGCTGTTCCTTCCCTGGACAGTTCCGCAGATGAACAAGAGGCAGAGGAAGTGATCGTGGGGTCCGCTGCCACGGACGCTTCCGGGGCCAGGCCCTCCCCGGAAAAGGAAGGTCCTCCCACAGCCCCAGAGGACCTTACTTACCCCAGGTTCATCAGCAAGATGTCCTCTACCTTGGGCCTAAACCCGTCCAACACAGCAGAGGAGGCTGAACATGAGGTACTCAAATACCTGTCCGCCCCCAAGACCCCCCTCGCCTTGCCCCTGCACCACAAGCTGAAGGAGAACCACTCCAGACTTTGGCAAACACCAGCGTCAGGGCTCGCTACCTCCAGGAGGCTGGACTCCAAATACCTACTCCAACCCACCTCCGGGTTTGAAAAAGCACAGCTGCCTCACCATTCTATAGTGGTCTCTTCGGCCCTTAAGAAGGTTAAATCCTCGTGACTACACACCAACCACCCACCCGGGCGGGACAACAAACTGCTCGACGACATTGGAAAGAGAGTCTTCCAAGGGGCCATGCTCGGGGCAAGGATTGCCCCCCATCAATTCCAACAGACCCTGTTCCAGGACATCTGTGTCTCCAACATCATAAATGCAGCCTCCACCCTCCCTAAGGAGTCTCTCGCCCCTTTCTCAGCCGCGCTGACAGACCTGGTCGAGGGCAACAGACACCTGGCTAGCACGGCCTTCGATGCCTTCGACATGTCCATACGTACAGCGGGCACAGCGATCTCGGCCAGGAGATGGGCATGGCTGCGAGCCTCCGGCCTGAGAAATGACTCCCACGACAAGATCGCCGATGCCCCCTACTCAGGCGATTCTCTCTTCGGGGACAAAGTGGCCGATATGGTAAACAGCATGAAGGAAGATTGTAACACCCTGCAGACCCTGGCGGAGGAGGGCTTCGACCGCTACGGTAACACCCAAAAGTCAAGTTACCAACGGAAAACCCCTTACAACTATGACAAGAGGTACTCATCCAACAGGAAGTGGCAGCCCCCCAGGTATAAGTCCAACTCCTACCAAGGGTCCAGCGCAACTTCCAGAGAGACCGCAAACAGAAGAAGGGCACCAACGCGCAACCCGCCAAGGGTGGCCCTTCCTTTTGACAACCATGGACCGCCCCCCTCCCAGATAGGGGGGCGCCTTTCCTTCTTCCTCAAGGAATGGGAGAAGATCACCACCGACTCCTGGGTGCTGCGAATCATCCGCAAGGGATACCGCATCAGTTTTTCTATTCCTCCCTACCAACGCAGCAGGCCCACCAGCAACACCCCTCCTCACCTGCAGCGCGCCATGGCACTGGAGCTAATACACCTCCTGTCCTCCAAGGCGATCGAACCGGTCCCTCCGATGGAGATCGATTTGGGGTTTTACTCCAAATACTTCCTTATTCCGAAGAAGTCGGGGGCGGTTCGCCCCATCTTGGACCTTCGCAAACTGAACAGATTCATACCCTTGATTCAGAACGGCGACTGGCTCGCGTCTCTGGACCTGCAGGAGGCGTACACGCATGTCAGCATCCACAAGGCTCACAGGCACTGTTCCCTCTAAGCTGTGCGCGTGTGCGCGCGCACACACCTCGCTGAGTGAGCACACATACTTTATAGCAGAGCGCACAAAAATTACGGTTCTGATAGAAAACAACACAGACGTTTTAAAATTTGTTGTGTATTTACGGTTTTCACAAGTTCTACAATATTTTCTAGTGCAATCAATATGGTGTACATACTGTATTCTGACGTGTAGTCAAATTTTAAAATATATAACTCCGAGTGTCGTTATGTGGCGCACAAAAATTTAACCTTCCTTCAAAAGCTGCACAGCTGATATTTTATGCGCACACAGCCTACAGAAAATTAGAGGGAACATTGCTCACAGGAAATTCCTCAGGTTCTACGTGCTGGGTCAACACTATCAATACCGAGTGCTCCCCTTCGGACTCTCTCCGGCCTCACGGGTCTTCACGAAGTGTGTGGCGGTCGCAGCGGCTCACCTCCGCAAGCAGAACATCGCAGTGTTTCCATACCTCGACGACTGGCTAATCTCGGCTCCCTCAGCCCACGACCTGCTAGCCTCCCTGCGCACCACCAGTTCCTTGATCTCCGCCCTGGGGTTCGCCATCAACTACAAGAAATCGCAACTCCTCCCCTCTCAGCGGATGGAGTTCATTGGAGCCATAATCGACACTCAATCCTTAAGAGCTTACCTACCACATCCCAGACTACTGGCCATCACCTCGCTTGCCTCCAGGACAGCAGCGGCAGCGAGCCCCTCTGCTCGAACAGTGTTGCGCCTCCTGGGACACATGGCAGCCACGACAGTGGTCATCTCAGTGGCGCGTATGCGAATGCGCCCGCTGCAGTGGCATCTCCGAGCCCACTGGAACCAACACTCGCAGTCCCTGGCCTCCAGAGTCCCGATGAGCCCTCTTATCAGGTCTCAGCTCCGCTGGTGGACTATACCAACGAACCTCTCCGCGGGAAAACCCTTGCACCCGCCGCAACACCGGACCACCCTCACCACGGACGCCTCATGCACCGGCTGAGGCGCCCACTTCCAACAGTTCAGCACACAAGCAGCGTGGTCTTGGAGCGAACGACAGCTGCACATCAACCTCCTGGAATTGAGAGCGGTCAAGTACGCCCTCAAGGCATTCTTGCCCCATCTTCGGGGCACATCCATCCTCATCCAGACGGACAACCAGGTTGCAATGTTTTACCTCCAACAAGCAAGGGGGCACGGCCTCCCGATCCCTCTGCAAGGAGGCACTGGCTATCTGGACTCTAGCCCTGAAGAACGAATGCTGGGTGCGCGCTTCCTACATTCCCGGGGACATGAACAGCCTGGCGGACAAGCTGAGCAGGCAACTGCAACCCTACGAATGGGCTCTCCTTCCAGAGGTGGCCTCAGCCCTCTTCCAACGGTGGGGAACCCCGGAGGTCGACCTCTTTGCCTCCGAGGAGAATGCCAAATGCCCCCAGTTCTGCTCCAGGCGCCCATCTGTCAAGAGGCTGGCAAGGGATGCATTCGACGTGTACTGGGGGGGGGGTGGTCTCTGGTTTATGCCTTTCCTCCGACTCCCCTCATCCCAGCGACTCTACAACGCTTTGTTCAGGACAAAGCACGAGTCATCCTCGTGGTTCCCCACTGGCCGCGGCAAATGTGGTTTGCGCTCCTGAGGCGCTTAGCCCAGGATGCCCCACGGCATCTGCCTCTGCGCCCGGATCTCCTGACGCAGAACTCGGGGCTGACCAGGCACCCCAACCTCAAAACCCTGTCGCTCACTGCTTGGATATTGAGCGGGTGAACCTGTCCTCCCTCGCCCTCCCCGCGGAGGTGCAGGACGTGGTCCTGGCGGCCAGGAGGCCTTCAACCCGAAAATCCTACGGCCTCAAATGGAAGAGATTCAGCCTCTGGTGTGCCTCTAGAGGGCTTGACCCCATTTCCTGCCCCGTCGCCCAGATCTTGCAGTATCTTAGCTCCCTCTCTGACCTCGGCCTCAAGACACAAACCATCCGAGTACATCTGTCAGCTATTGCGGCTCTACACGCCCCTATCGAGGGCGCCGACTCCATCGCAGCGCTGCCCCTAACGGCGAGCTTCATGAAAGGCCTGACGAATCTTCGGCCCCCGGTGAGGGCCCCGGTTCCCCCCTGGGACCTCGGCGTAGTCCTGCACAGCCTCACCTGGGCCCCCTTTGAACCTCTACTCACGGCGGATATGAAGTACGTCTCCTGGAAGACCATATTCCTGGTGGCAATCACCTCTGCCAGGAGGATCAGCGAGCTCCAGGCACTAGTTGCACACCCGCCCTACATGCAACTACACCAGGACCGAGCTTCTCTGTGTACGAACCCCAGATTCGTACCCAAAGTGCCATCGGCCTTCCATGTCAATCAATCCATCGAGCTCCCCTCCTTCGTTCCCGAACCTCACCACTCAGAGGAGGAGCGACGTCTGCACACTCTGGACTGTCTGCGTGTACTTCGGATCTACCTGGCCAGGACACTAACCGCCCGCAAAGGCGAGCAGCTGTTCATTTCCTATGACCCGCTCAGGCCCGGGTTCCCTGTCACAAAGCAGACCCTGTCCCACTGGGTCGCCTCCTGCGTATCCTTCTGCCTCGACCCTGAAGGGAATCAGCCACAAAGCAGAATAGGTCCGCACCGTCTGCGAGCAATGGCCACATCTTTAGCCAACCTGCGATCAGTTCCCCTGCCCGACATCTGTAAAGCTGCTACGTGGTCATCCCCTCACACGTTCCAGAAACACTACTGCCTTGACCTCCGCTCCCAGGAGGACTCGGCGTTTGGCAGCGCGGTCCTCGCCGCTGCCCTACCGACTCCACGGACTGCTCCATGAGGACTGACCTTAGGAACTCAGCCGCGCCTTAGCATAGCATATGTCTGTACTCAGATGCACCTTAATGCCCATGTTAATCATGTCGCGCTGCTCCTTAGACTTGCATTGTTGCACGTTGTTTGATGTTCTGCACTATTGTTCACTGTTTGCACTATTATTGCACCTGTTTGCACTGTTAGTTCTATTAATTGCACTTGCACTGTTACAACATGTCCCTTGTCATGCACCTGTTTTCGTTACTCTGTTCCAGTAAAGACTACCTCCACTGACTGTAGTCCTCTGTTCATGCCTTCCTCCTCCACCTCAGCGCGCTGCGCGCAGCTAGGGAGTCACCAAGTGTGGCTGACGCAATCCTGCGGTCCATGGAGAAAGCGAGGTTACTTACCTGTAACGGAGGTTCTCCGTGGACAGCAGGATAAGTCAGCCACACGCTCCCTCCCACCTCCCCTGGAGGAGGTCTGCCTGAAAATCCGCTCCCTAGCCTTGTTGTCAAGCTTGGAAAAGAACTGGGCAGGCTAGGGGGCGGACCCGGGAGGTGGGCTACCTGAGAAACCTGAGAGCTTCCGAATTGTGGCGCCGCCCGGAGGACGTCACCAAGTGTGGCTGACTTATCCTGCTGTCCACGGAGAACCCCCGTTACAGGTAAGTAACCTCGCTGACTGGGTTGGCAGGAACCATAGCTGGGACTTGAACCTGTGACCTTGTGCTCCTGAACACACTGGCTGTGTTCACCGCACCACACTGTGGTCACACAAATGGTGCAGTCCCTGGAGATACCATGGTTGTTTGTCAGACAGAGCCTGTCTGTTGCAGTGCATGGCACCCACCTACACAGGGCTAGGCCATGGTCTGCTCTGGGCAGCTGCCACTGCCCCCTCCACCACCAGTACCCCTCCGCCACCATGCTGACATGGCCTTATATTGAAGACAGCATAAAACCTGAATGATTTGTGGCCCTCCAGGACTGCATTTGGGGGACTCTGCTCTAGGTAATGTGCATGTTTCTGGTGTCTGTCCTCGGTGGGGTTAAATATAGGCGTTTGAACCATGCGTATGTTCTCTGCAATAAAGGTTTGTCCTTACTATCACGGTTTAGTAGCGGGTAAAATATGGGGACTGGATTGGCAGTAGCCCTAGCTGGGACTTGAACTTGTGACCTTCTGCTCCTGAACACACTGGCTGTGTTCACCGCACCACACTGTGCTCACAGAGACAGTGCAGTCCCTGGAGATACCATGGTTGTTTGTCCGACAGAGCCTGTCTGTTGCAGTACATGGCACCCACCTACACAGGGCTAGGCCATGGTCGGCTCTGGGCAGCTGCCACTGCCCCCCTCCACCTCCAGTACCCCTGTGCCACCATGCTGACATGCCCTTCTGCTGGTGGTGCTGGTGGTGTGCAGTCTCAAGCCATCCAGTGTGCAGGTAGGCGGCTGCCTATGGTGCGTGTTCTGGGGTAGGGGTGCCTGCATGGGCGTCCACGCTTCCCCCCAACACCGCCTGCCAATGTTCTGTGCCCTTGGGGGTACCTGCTGGGTACTATCCCCTGTGACACTGTGATAAACACTCTCGTGCCCATGTTGGGCCCTCATCAGTTGCTGTCTGGCTGCTGTTCAGTTTCAGCATTCCTAAGTGCCACCTAGGCATCTGCCTAGTCCGCACTGTGCCCCAGCTGTACCACAGCATGTGCCGCCTGCAGCCCTCTGTATCCCCTTTCCCAGCATCTGTCCAGTTGCCCATTCCGACATGCCCGCCCTGCTGTTGTGGAACATGTGCATGCCATAGGTAACCTGTCCAATGGAGAGGGAAACCCTGATCAGTGCTATTTCACTGTGGGATCATTCACCTTGTATGGGGACGGAACGTAGACCCTTCCAAAATTCATATTTATTTTTTGGGGCTTTCTTGGGAGTGTTTTTTGATGTTTCCCATTACTATCACTATTGCCCAGCTTGATTATGATTTTTTTTATTTTGTTGGGGTCATTTTCAATGTTTATTTGCACTTTTGTTCCGTGCACATGTATCACACATCACGTTTTTGTAGGTTTCCCTGGTTTTGCTGTACATTGCTGACAGAAATGGTTTCTTTTCCCTTTAAATCAGCTCTAACGCGAGGTTTTTACTTGCGTTAGTTTTGGCCTCGAATTTCACATCGTTAGTGTGCGGGGAGCCTCTCCCCTCCCACTCTCCACCCATTGACCCCTTCTCTCCGCCCCTGGGGAGCCTTCCTCCGCCCTCCGGGAGCCTTTCCCCGCCTTCAGCGCTCGTTTGTGCCGCTGCGCGCATGAGTGCGCACTACAGCGCATTTTTTGCCCCGTAAAGCATCATTAGCGTTCGTTAAGGTACCTTAGCGTGCGCTAAGGTACCTTAGCGCACGGTAATTGCGCGGCGCGCACGTTAAGAAAGTTTAGTAAACATACCCCTAAATGTCTAATTCATTCATATTATATTTACATAACTACGGCTTTGCCGTCCTGAATAAGCCTGACTTCAGAAGTTAAGCAGGGTTAGGCCTGGCTAGTTCTTTGATTAAACTTTTATAATAGTTCAAAAAACACTTATTGATCATACAGAATGCATTGTGAAATTATGCTGAAATGCAAAAACAGAACTCATTCATTCAGGATGACAACTACCGAAGTCACACTGTCATCATTGCTCAAAAAATCTTTACAAAAGTTTTCAAAAATAATCTTCTTATAATTTACTAAATATTTTGCCCATGAACCAGTAACACAAAAAACACGTATCTGATGGTGCAAGCCAGTGACCGTAGTATGTGATCATGCCATGTAAGATCCATCCAGTGTGCCACATTTATATTATATTTCAATCCAGAGAAGGGGGGGAGGGCAAGATGGTGGCAGGTATCTGACCTGTGGAGGTTGCTCCGCGATAGCTCTGTGTTTCCTCGTTGGTGGTGAGCTCTGTTCTGTCGAGTATGGGGCGGAGGAAAAGGAAGCAAGCGGGCTATCCCTGCGCTCCACCACAAGCTTCTGTCACCGGCCAGAGGACCCTTGAGCATTGTGGTTTCGCAGTTCCAGGGTCATTAGCGGCGTCTTCCCCAGCACAGTTGGAGGAGTCGATCGCCGTGCTGGGCGCATCAGGAGTGTCTTTGTCTCCAGATCTGCGGGAGCCCCCGATACAACCCGTAAGTTCTTCATCTCCAGTCGGCATTGGTTTCTCCGCGGTGCCTGGTCCCCGGGTGAGCACTCCCTTGCCTGGAGGTGAGGGGCAAGTGCTACAGCGGTCGGCCCTGATCTCCAGAGGGGTTAGTCACCCAGAGGGATGTGATGTGTATGACCCATCTCCTCGAGTGGTAGCCCTGTGGCAGTTGGAGCATGGAGGAGGGCTGATGTCAGTAAATCGGAAAAGTCAGCAGTTATTGCATTAGAAGTGCTGTGGGACGCTATTTCTGCTTTAACTTCAACCCTTTCTACAGTCATGGGTTCAGTACGTGCTGAGTTATCTGCTATGAAATTGGAGGCGTCCAAGAATCAGGAGTTGCAAGCGGGTTCTTTGGTAAAGGTAAAGGAAGATTTGGTTCAGCTTAAGGAGGAGCATATTGCTCTGTTGAAAGAAAGGGCAGTGCTGATGCAAAAAACTGAGCACCTTGAAAATCTTGCCCGACGGAATAATCTTCGTCTTTTAAACCTTCCAAGGTCTCCACTCATGTCCCCTTTGGAAATGGTGCGGAAATATTTAAGAGAAGTGCTCAAGATTCCAACTGAGCATTTACCCCCCACTTATTAGAACACAATACCTGTCGGTTAACATCTCTGAAGCACGGGGGAGAAATTTGGAGGCTTCAGTGAGCGGGATTGGGGAACTGACAGGATTCCTGGAAAGTTCGTTGGACGTGGTTACAGAAAGAACTACTATGCTTGTGACTCTGGCCTTGGAGACCGACAAGGCATTGATTCTTCGGGTTTTTTTTTTTAAATATTAATGAGAAGTTCTTAGGTTCTAATGTTAGAATATTTCCAGATTTGTCTCGAGTGACCCAATTGAGGAGGAAAGATTTCCTGGCTTATCGTGCCGGGACTATTTCCTTGGTTGCCACTTTTGTGTTAAAGTATCCGTCTAGATGTTATATTTCCTATCGAGGGAAGAATTTCCTATTTTTTTTTAACCTAAGCAGCTCTTAGAATTGTGCTAGGGAAGAGATAAGGGTAGAGGTGGGCCCTACTACGGCTGTCATATTTGGTATATAATTCCTTTGGTTTTTTTTGCCTTGGCCTTGTTTTGTTCTTGAGAAGGATTGCAAATCATGGTCAATGGTTGATTTCTTGTAGCCCCCCTAAAAAATTGTGGACTAAATTTTGGGAAGATTACTTGAATATTTTATGTGTTAATGTATGATATGTTGTGGAGTTCCCGCTTTTTCTTTTATTCATTCATGTAAATACCTGAGTGTTATTATAAATGCCAATAAAGATTATAAATATATTTCAATCCAATTACAGCCAATAGTTTCGCCCATGGCTGGCTTCATCAGGGAACTCTCCCAGGCCAGCAGCAAGACCTCAAACCAGCTCTTTCTCTCAAAAGACGCCTTGCATGCGTAGTAGAAATGATGCCTTCTAGCATAATTTCACAAATGCATTTTACATGGTCAATAAGTGTTTTTTGAAGTATTATAAAAGTTTAATTTTGGAAGAATGCATTATTTTAAATATGAGATGTGTGATAACCTGTGTATAAGATTTGTGGCTACCATTTTTATTTTTCATTGTGTATACATTGTAGCAGTTCTTGGTGGTTATTTTTTTAATGAACCTACCCACTTGGCCATCCCAATTTCTATCTCGATGTTCTGTGCAAAATGGGCCGTAATATAGATCAAATTTACAATTAAACTGTACAGTGCAGCAAGATATTATTGTATAGACATTTTTAAATGAGTAAATGTATAATTATCTACCTAAAAATGCCATTTGAAAATTGTCCTCCCTCCTAATTTCACAAGTATGTACTTCATTCGCGTGAGGAAAAAGAGGGCGGGGTTATACCTGGGGAGGGAATCTATATATACTGAAATCTCTGTAGGTACTTGAACCTATCGCCTTTGTACCTTTTTCCTAGATTTTCCTCAGCTGGTCTGCATTGTCAAAGGGCACCTCCTTAGGGAATTTCCCTTTGACCTGCGGTCTGGTGAAAAATGCCTTCTAAATGGCCACTTGCTTATTTATTTATTTTTTTTATAACGTCAGAATTGAAGAATTACACAGTACAGTAGGCATATTTCTGACTCGTCTCCAATGTGGTTTTTGTCAGGTACGTACTGCAATTCTGCTAGTGCTTGTTTTGTTGCTTCTGATGGCAAGAACCTGAGATTATATCAAGCTGTGGTGGATGCAAGGAAACTTCTTGATGAGTTGTCGGATCCTGAGTCATCAGTAAGTGGAAAGAAAACTGACCAAAGGGACCTAAAATGGGGAGAACAGTTTTCAAAGTGATTTGCCTGGGTAAAAAAAAAAAAAAAAAAGCAGCATTTTCCCAAGTTAATTACCTCTATGAAAAGTGCCCTCCCTCAGTGTTGCAAAAAGACTGCGCATTGTTCCTCAGCACCTGTTAGCCGCACTGAAAGGAGGCATTCCCGGGATGAATTTACACTGCAGGATCTAATCTATGCACTTGCTTTTCGAGCGGAAATCTTGCTGAAAAAACTGGCATAAGTGGTCATGCCTAGTTTTCACCTACAATGATTTTCAGAGCTAGTGTGCGTGCTTGCTGCCCCTTTGAAAATAGGGGCAAAAACCACAAATGAAAAACACATGCTAACTTTTGCACCAAGGTGTATAGTTTATAAATTGCCCTGAGAGGGCATTGCTAATTCCCTTTGTATCACAATGGAGACTGTAACATGCCTCGAGTCCTCAACGATCCTCTCACACAGACACTAACTGTTGAAGTACAGGTTTATCTGAAAGAAACAAACTTAGTTGAGTTATTTGATATAATAGTCTTGTTTTGATCCAATACACTTGCAGGGATACTTAAGTAAGAATTTGCCTCCAATTTGCAACACCTTAGAATGGAGCGATTAAAATAGTCTCTGTCTCTTTAGGGTTGCACGGGCAACATCAGAAATTTTTTTTTTTTAAATCAACACAATTCTACTGGAAGAAAAGACGCATGAGAGCGAATAATTTGTATATGTCTTCTTTTTTTTTTCTTTCTTTTTTTCCTCCCTTCTTTCTCTAATGGTGGACTTTGTATGGAGCTGAAAGTTCAGTTCTTTTGTTACTTTACTGTGACTTATGATGGATGCGGTCTATTTTTGATCTGATTTTTCACCTCCTTTCCTATCAAGACATGTTTATCTTGTTTCTCTATTCATAATGTAATATAATTTTTTTTAAAAATTGCCCCAACAGGATTAAATAATCTAACTGCTCCCTTTCTACAGGTCCCACAGGCGACTTGAGTTGTACCAATAAGCAGAAGCGTGTATGTCCTTTTTCTTTGATTGTACTGTAGCCTTTGGAAAAATCACCTGGTGAGATCTGTGCATGGCTTTTCCAAAGGGGGGAATGCATCGTTTTGATAATAGAAGCCTGAGGACATTGTTTTTACTCTTGGGAATGCCTCTACACGGTGTGGATAACGTGCGTGCATTGATAAACAATGTAAAGGCTTTTAGCTGCACTCAGAATGGATAGCACTCAGCTCACTGTAAAAGTGGAATGGCTTTGAATATGGTCCTCGAAGTGGGAAAGTTTCAAACACTGTTTAATGTCTACAAATACTTTTTACCCACAGACTTTACACTGATTTTTCAAAAGGAAAAAATTCCCTATGAAAATAGACTGGGGGAAAACGCACAAACATATCTGCCCCCTGCTATTTGGGTATTTTTTTTTCTGTGAAAACTTACATGCATGGTTTTGGAAATGCAAAAGCACACTTGTATATTCGCTCTCTGTCCTAACCCTACCACCAGGAATGTCTCCACTCTGAGTGCAAATGTTGGGCAATCCACATTTCCGTGCATAAAACCCATTTAAAGAGTCCTTTTAAGGGGTAATTTTATAACAATGTGTCTGTAAATATTCTCAAACATACCTATTTCATGCCTGTTTTATAAAGGCAAAACAAGAGACTACACGGAAGTGTTTGTTACTATCACTGGGAGAAACAAGAAATACTCACATTTAAACAGCTTCAATACTTGATAGAGAAGCTACGATAGATTGAATTTTTCAACTTTCAAAGCTGCTTAAATTTTTAGATTTGAGGCATCACATACATTGTCACAGAATGACTTTAGCATGCCTTTGTGATCTTTCATACCCTCCAATTCATTGTCTACCTTTTTTTTTTAAAATCTAAATACTTAGCATTCATTGGAAGAACATTTGCGCCCTATATTGATGTTTCAGTATGTTTCCAGCTTCTGGGGAAAACACGTTTCTTTCTTTCAGGATCTGATTTCTACAGCTCATAGTACCAAAAGTTCAACACCATCGTGCTCCTCAAGAAAACTTTTTATACCAAGCTGCTCAACTCACTGCCAAACATTCAGGCTTTTATTTAACTGTGAGTAATCAATAATCTGAATGAATAACAGGACAGCATCACCGCCTCCATGAAATGATTTTCCATTGGATTTTTCAGTTCCATAAATCAACAAATATCTTGTACATAAACGATCTTGGAAAAAAAAATGAAAGCAATGTTTTGAACTTCAAACCTACTCATTAAACCAAAAACCAAACTGAGCCAGTGCTGATCCAGCGTCACCCTGGGGGCATTTTAAACTGTTTTTGACAAAATTGTGCTTCTCGTAATAGCTGCTTAAATATCCAGGCCAACACTGTGCTACATAATCAAGCTGTCATGATTATAAATTTGATTATAAAATGTTTATCTGGGATGAAAGAGATTATGAGAACCATGCACTATATCCGTGGATACAGACTAGTACACAAGACATACAGAAATGAGTGACATTCTCGGATACATCTGAAGAATCCTTGAGTGGTGGATCACTTGTAGGAGACCTAAAAGAGGATTATTTTTAGATCAAAGGAAGCCCCACATGAAATGCAGGGTAGAGGCAGAACCAAAGGCTTGAGTTTGAGACAGGATTGGTTAGAGACTCGTTTTCAAACTTAATGGTGGACACAACAGAATATCAAGGGTCATATTACACCCCCTCCCAAAATGAGAAACATTTGCTTAAATCGGGACTCTCCTTTGTCCCTTCTCCAAAATTTGATCTCTTTGCAGTTGTTGTTAAGTCTTTAACACGTTTTTGTTCAGTTGTTAACTGTTACATTTCACAATTGATTCAAAAGGGTTAGAAACTACTCCGTTTTCTGGGCACCATCTCAGTGGGCCCCCCTAGAGTAGTGTATCCTGCAATATCTGTTTTCCAAGACGTAGTGGTAAAGGAAATTTCAACGTTAATAGGAGATGTTCAGATCTTTCTAGTGCAGCTTGGCGAGTGTTACAGCAGTTGAAACTCTGGCAGGACATTACTATAAAACCCACGGACAAGGCTGGATCTGTGGTGGTAATGGGCACAGACCAATATTTGGATGCTTTCAGATGTCTCCTTTTAGCAGGAATTAGCCGAGGAGCCCTCTAAAATATTTAAAACAGAGATTGACATATATTTAGACATGGTTGTTTCACATGATTGGGTCACACAGAAAATGCTCCAGTTTTTAACAGTAAACCATCCTGTAATGTCTCTGTTCTCTGTTGACAGCTACCTTCCGCTTAGGTTCGGAGGCGACACTCCTTTGAACACTCAGCTAGTGACACTGAAGTTTTGGGGAATTACCCGGGATAGCCTTCCCTTGCTATACCCTCCCCTGCCCCCTCAGGCACACATACACATGTTAATAAGCATGACACACCAATTATTGCAGTGCTCAAACAAGACATCTTTATTATAGAAGCTCAAGTATATTATCTAATTACACCTAACAAGCAGAGAGCATAAGCTTACCTAGCAAGAAAGAGAGAGGTTGGTTCAGCACCCCTCCGTGTCCTGTCCCCACTAACTCCCTCCCATATAGTTCTTCTCTTACTTCCCTTATAGGCCTTCCAGCACGTACACCTGCGAACACACATATATTGTTATCTCTGTATTTCTTCCCAGACATCATGTCTGTCATTTCTTTCTGCATAATGTTTCCTTGTATTTAATTAACTCGCATCCTGCCACCTAGTGCATTATATTTCAGTTATGATCGCCTCCCCTGCATTCCCGCTTCCTTCATTGCACTATGGTCTTCGCTGTCTGAATCTGTCCTTGGAAGTGAAAGATAACTGTGCTGAACTTATTCGCACAGCTTCTCTATTAACCCTTTTGCTGAAGTTATAGCAAACAGATTGGCAGGCCTCTACGTCTCCCAAAGATTCATAACTGCCTGCTTAATCCTCTGGGTTGTCCTATCATCTCTGCAAAAGGCTTTTTGCTCAAACCGGTCTGTTTGTAGACCATCTTTTAAGACCTTTTGTGGCACAAGCTCCTTTTTTATTCAAGACTTTTCCCACATGATCCAGCTGCTCCAAGAAATGAAGACCGAGGACCCACATATCTTCTTGGTAACAGCAGATAGCGTTTCCTTCTATACTAACATTCTTCAAGATGTTGCTTTGAGTGTTATTAAGCATTACATTATCACTTTGCCAGGACCAAAGTATTTCCACTCGTTTTCTAACACAATTGGCACATTTTGCTCTCACACAAATTATTTTTCAGTCCCAATCATCATTTTATTTAGAAATTAAGGGCACAGCAATGGGGGCTTCTTTAGCCTCCAGTGTGGCTAATTTGTGCGTGGCACAACTTGAACAACAGTGGCGCCAAGTAGCTCCTTTTTTAAGGTATATAAAATTCTGGAAGCATTTTTATAGATCGTGTTTTGAATTGGTTCCATTGCTGATTGGGTTTTAGTTTTTTGAGGAGTTAAACAAGTGTGATTTCAGTTTACAGTTTGCTTACATGTACAGCTTTAAGACCATTTCTTGTTGGATCTACAGATCCCATGGAATGACAGCATTTGTTTTCTCAGTTTTTAGAAAACCCACAGATCGCAACACTATGTTAAATTGCTCTAGTGCACATCTTGAGCATTTTAAAAAAAATGTGGCCACTGAACTTATTCCCTCTGGCTCAGACACACGTGTTCTGTGGTTCAGGACTTTAAAGTACAAGCATGTGAAATGATCAAAAGATTTGTACAGAGAGGTGTGCATGAGCAAGGCAATCTCTGAGGAAACAAGATTCTACAAATTCAGCTCATGCTTTTAAAATACCACGGGTAATTAAGAAATATTGGTGCGTTGCACAGAATCATGATGTGTTTCAGGAACCTCCTGTCTTGTCTTAATAACCATCAAAATCTAAGTGAGCTTTTGGTGCATCCGGCATCAATCAGCACTCTTAAGAGGCAGGAGGGTGGAGTTAAGCCATGTCAGCGATGTAAATTGTGCCCTCAGGTCATCATGGACAATCCATTATTTTTACCAAATCATTCTATTTGGATCAGGTTTCCATGTTCGTGCTGCACTGTGAATATAGTTTGTGTTATCACATGTCCTTGTTCTCTAATCTATGTTGGAAAAACGAGCTGTATGTTTAGACTTTGTATTAATAAGCACAGAAGCAGATTTGAGAAATAAAATATTGAGGCTCTCATAGTGGCTCCTTGTTTGGAACAATGCCACACTTTTGCAGTTTGCAATTATTAAACACATTTTGATGATGCTTTGAGGAGAAAATGTGGATTTAAAATTCATCAGACATGAACAATGGTGGATATTCCGTCTTGACACAGTTACCTTAAGAGGTCTGAATTCATAAATTGAATGGTCTGCCTTCTGTTGACTGGAAGATTGTATATGAATGTACAAATGATTAGTAGTTGTAGTACTACTACCTAAGGGTCTCAGTTTTAATGGCTTGCAACTCCTTTCTGTTATGGGTTTGAATCCCGACAAGGTCTCTGCCCTCAATTTTTTTTTTCAGGATACATTTTTAATGGAATTGTGGCAATTTGATTATGTAACAGAGTGTTGGTGTTACTTGTTTATAGAAGATTTGGATGTTTAAGCAGCTGATAAGGGAAGAACGGTGTTCTCAAACACACTTTAAAGCTCCCCTGGGTGGCCCGACTGGATCATTTTGATACTATGGGGTATGTTTACTAAGCCGGGCTAACAGTTAACCCGTGTTATCTGCAACTAGGTCGCATGTTGTTCAGTGGGACATTATTGCAGATAGCCCGGGTTAACCATTAGCCCAGCTTAGTAAACAATACCCCCTGTTGTAGAAATCAGACCCTGGAAGAAAGACAAATGTTTTCCCCAGAATCAGGAAAACATACTGCAACATCAATGTCTGATGCAAATGTTCTCCCAATGAAAGCTAAGTTAAGTCTGTATATTTGAAGTATTCGAGACTTTTAAATTTGGTTAAAGACGCAGAGCATGATGAATTGGCGTGCATGAAAGATCACAAAGACTTGTTAAAGTCATTTTGTGATCATACACATTTGATGCCTCAAATTTAAAAGCTTAAGAAGTTGGAAAGATTTGATCCATTGTAGCTTCTCTGTCAAGTATAACAACTGTTTAAACGTGACTTTGTCAATGCAGTTTATAAAGGCAATATGGGTACCCAGCTACCTTTTTATCATCATCATAGTAGCGCAGAAATTCTCCAGTGCAAATTTACAACTGGGTCAAGGTAGGTGTCTTTGTATTCTGTGGTGAACCAGTGTATTTTGTTAAATAATTCTACCGGAACTGCTCGCCGGGAATCCTTATGCAAAGGTGATCATAAAGTGTGTGGATCTTTGTTGGCAAGTGTACCTGCGCACATGGCCATCCCTATGCGTTTTTTGTAAGAGCCATGTTTTACACATGGAAAATGCTCTCTCAGAGGACAAGGAGGATTGCAGGTTTGCACAACTGTTATGCTCTGCCACAGATAACTAACTTAGGTTTGTGAGAACCCCTAAATGTGCTGTGCCTTTTTATGGTAACCTTAAAATAATAAATTCATTTAGATCATTTCCATAATTCCCTACTTTCACTGCACATTTGAATTTGCTAGGAAACAACCAGAGTGTCTTCTAAAATGCTGATGGGTCACAGGTGACATGTTTTTGAAAAATGAAGAGGGTAATTTTTCAAAGTCTTTTCTGTGACTAAAACCTTGTTCTACCTATGGAAACAGCCTTTTGTAAAATTGCCCGTGCAGTGTGCACATAAAGCTAACCCAGTCATGTACGTTAGTAAATCTAGCCCTATGTCTGTGTACTAAATGCTAATTCTGTGTTCAGAAGGACCCAGTAAGTGATGGATATAAGGTGTTTCTCTGCACATCCATTTATTAAAGTTAAAAGAAAATGAAAAGTCCCTAGGCAGTGGTCAGATCAATCAAAACATTCAAGCTGGCCGTTCTCAATGCAGATCATCTCTCAGCAGTGGCTGAAAAGTGGACCGTGGAACAAGAGAGAGGCTTGACCCAGTTAATGAATTAAGAGGCCCTTTACTAAAGGGTGTTAGAGTGCTGCGCCAAAAGCGCTGAACGCCACCGGGTTACCTGTCAGGTATGTGAAAAGCATTTCCTGCCACTTAACGCAGAGCCCTTTGGCCTTAACGTGCACCATATTGGCACAGGTGTGCTTAACTCCACTTATTGAGGTGGCTTTAGGTGAACCTGCACTAACTATGTGGGACACAGCACGTGGTATGAACCCGGCGCTAACTGTGCTGAGCTCACCAGGCCCACTCTCCGCCCGATAATGCAGGTTGCACAGTTTGCATAGGAATAATCCTGCACGATCATCGCCCTGTGCTAGCTGGCAAAACATGTCCCAGCACGCTTTCAGCGCGCACTAGAACATACACCACCAGCTAGTGCCTGTTAGTAAAAGACCCTCTAAATGCGTGAGGCGGGGTAATGCAGCTATTAGAAAAGTCTCCAGATGCTGTTTTCCTAAGCAGAAATTAATTGCCAGTACCGAGTTTGCCTCAAAATCTCAAGGTGGACTCCGTAATAATTGTTTTGTGTTTTGTGAATTAAGTGGAGATTGTTTTGGAAAAGTTAGTATTTTTGCAGTCTCTTAAGAACTTTAATAAGTGTTTTTCAGTGTTTTCTAAGCAGCAGCTGTGGACTAAGCATGCACATACCTTCTCTTTTGAACGTTTCTTAGAGAAAAGGACCTGCAGGGATTTACTTTTGCTTTTTCTGTGAACAGTATTTTTTTCGAGGAAAACAGCATGTATAGATTTGAAAATGCAAAACTCTGTAGGTTCTTGCCTCCCTCACTCAAGCCCACCTACTTTTCCTGGCAGTAAAAAAATAAAGCACAGAGTTTATAAAACTACAAGCACGTATTTGAGACCTTCAGAGCCAGTGTAACTTTGTGAGAATTTGCATGCTGTTGGGCCTGGTACATGGGTGCTTATATTGACTTTAGAAAAGAAGCACATTGTTGGACTTCATATAGGTTTCCTAGCATGAAATGTGCATCAGAAGTAGCATAATCACTGCTTACATGTGCAAATTGATATTGTCCTTTGATGGAACATTTCTCTTTGCTAAACAACAGCTTCTGATGGACTGTATGTGCTGCCGAAATACACATGGCTGTACAAATTTTATAAAAGGCTCTTGCAAGCTTTAAATAAAATACAGGGATTCTTTTTTATGAATGCACAGACCTAAACTTCTGTTTTCCCATCTAGATGCCGTCTGCAAAGCTATCTTTAAAATCTGTAAAAGAAGACTGCTTTCTTGTCCAGATTGGAAATTTCTGTTCCCGTAGTGATCGAAGTAGACAGATGGTGAGGGCAATAATGCTGCCCTCATGTTGAAAGGAAATTCCACCACAGTGTGGAGATTTGGCTTCTCTGATCTGTTACATTTTCAAAGAGTTCCCCCCCCCCCCCCCCCGGGTGTAAATACATGCTGACATCCCTTTGAATTTTGCCACCTTAGTGCATACCGAGGGTGATTTTATAAACTCCCGTGGAGGTCACACATACTTTATAAAATGAAGTGTTTGTATTCTCTAGAAGATAGGCCCACGAGTGGCTATGAAAATGTGCATCAGACTAGTCGTGGGCATGTAGGGCAGGTGTAAATGCCTTGCCTAGATTCTTCAAGAACATATGTAAGTTATAAAATACTATAACTTATGCATAGAAATTTGCAGTCTGCCTACACGTCACCCCTCTGCACACCCACCTTGAAAGTACCCACTTGCTTACAGAATAGTGAGACAAGTCTTGAAAACAGGGACATGTATGTTTATGCGGCTCCCTTCATGTGCAACCCAGTGTCACGTATTGCATCCTAAGGCAATGTTAACTCTTTAGCTGTATTAACCCCTTTGCCTTAGAGCATACAGTACGCTTTTTACAATGGTGCCTTTGTAGGGGTCCCATGTAAGGCTTTGTTTCTCATACCGTAGGCACAGGATAGAAAAGACGATCTGGAAAGCAGGGCAGTCTGTCCTCCTGCAGTCTCTTGCTGAAACAATGCACTACCCTCCGCAGCAGAGTCCCACCTACACTTTCACTGCACCAGAGCTCCGTGCAGCCAGAGAGAAACGCTGCAAGACTCTGCAGCGTGGATGGGCATACAGCCAGGACTGGCGCAGGAGCGCGTGTGGAAGGGATGGGAAAAAGCAGGCAGCGCGCCTGCACCTGGGAAAAAGCCAAATGCCTCTGTTAAGATTAACTCTTAGCATTCAGTGTTCTTTTCTAATGAAGCACCTATGCTTTTTTTTTATTTTTTACTTTTTAAATATTCTGTGTTATAAATGAGACACCCAAGCACGCAGCTTACAATTCACTCTGGAAATTCGGTTTAATTAAATGACGTATTCAGCCTCCTGTTTACAAATGTTACCGCCAGAATCCCTTTCTGAAGTATGCAGTTTGCGCAAGGACTGAGCAATGTGCAAAACCGTTTCTGGCAGCATTGGAAAATGATCCAAATATTTAACGGAAATAACTTCATCCAGTAATGGTGGGGAAGGTGATGGACAGTTGTATTGCCAGTGTAGGAATACATGACCAGATATATTGTTTGTCAATTTGTTTTTATCTTAGAAACTTATTGGGGAAGTGTTTAACATTGTGAGTCAGCAGTCTACCGCTCGCCCAGGGTGTATCATTGAACTCGATGTTATAACCAGTCAAGTAAGTAACTGTTTTAGCCAAACGTTGCGCCAAGGTGGGGAAAATGTGTGTTCTAGTTATTCCATTGTTATGCTATGTAAGGTGCTCTGCATTTGTTTCGGTAGGGTGTACTCTACTCCATGTAGAATTGAGATTTATAGCACGTACCTTGAGCAAGAGGGCAATTTTCAAAGACATTTAACCTGAGTCGAACGACCTGACTGAAAGTCGCTACCTTCAAAGGTTGCTGAAAGGGTATATGGGTAGTTACAGGCAAATTTTCAGCCAAAGCTAAACCCGATATAGGAGAATTATCAGCCAAATTGAGGAGCTCAATATTTAAAAGGAACTGAGCCCCTTAGTTGGTTGAATAATTGAGGCTCCTGAATTTCAGCCGTTATTAAATGCTTAAAATTGGGACTGAATAGAGGAGTCTAAATTAATTTTAATTAGCTCTCTAAGTTGAAAAACCCAGTGTTGGAAATCTCCTCCCTTGGCCTTTCCGGATCCCTTTTTATCGTAGCCTTGTGAATTTAAGTGTTACCTTGAGGCAAACGGCCTAGGAATTCTTAAGAAAAAATAGCCAGACCCAGGGACAACTCCTAAAGTTAAGTACCTAGCTGTCTTGAATATGGGGCTCTTGGCACTTAGCTATTTGTCTCAAAATTCAGCTATATATTGCCACTGAAATCTAGGACGGTTAGCCTTGTCTGAAAATGGGAGCCTAAACCTAAAATTCACCCCTGCTTCCCCCTCTCAAACACGGATCCCTGGAGTTACGCTTTCCTTGAAGGCACCATCTCTAGAGCCCAATTAAGCTGCCTTCTACAGAGCACCAGTCCCCTTCAAGAGGTAATTATGAGCCACTAATCACTTCCTTGTTCCCCACTGCTTGATATAAGAAATGATGCCAAGCACCCACCCGGCCCAACTCTCTTCCTCCCCTCTCCCCACAGGAAGAAGTTCTCAATACCCTTGTGGAATCCACAGGATTTCAGAGGGGCCTCCGCTCTCCACAGCTTGAGGGACACAGTCTCCCTGTTACCACTAAGGGGGACCTGGAAGCTTTGTCATGTGGAATGGAGGTGGCACCAGCCATTATTTCTTATATCTCCAGAAGTTAGATTCCTATAGCCTTTGATTAAACGTGCACACCGACTGATTTCAGTTTAAAAGGGGGTTACTTCTCTGATGGGTTTAAAGCGGGGGGCGGGGATCATATGCATACATTCATTTTCAAATGCATATGTTTTATTTTTTTATAGAAATACTAGGTGCAATATGTTTTGACAATTTTAGGGACATGTTTTCCAAAGGGTAGCAGGGGCTTAGTGCATAGTTTTGGTGTGATGCTCAAAAGTATCACGGGGCCCCGTGCCACAAACCCCATGCTGCCCTGCTGGTGCTCATTGGGGCAGTGCATTGTACAGGATGGAGGTGTGCCCGGGCAGCATAGCCACCTCAGTGGCTGGCATTAGTTGCACCCATGCACAATTTTCTGCACTGAAGTGCGTTAATTGCAGTGGGAAGGGATGTACCCACCTCCTGCAGTTAGCCCGAGGCCTCGCACTGATACTGTGGCCCACACATGTGCCATTGACACAGAGCTTAGTAAACATGCCCCTTAGTGCATATGCTTTGCACTGCTTATATTCATAAAGAAGAAACAGAGATAATTTGTCTTTTTTTTTTTTAATTAATTAATTTTTTTTAATTTATTTATAATTTCTTGAATAACAACAAAATAATAAGGAAATACAATGAGATTCCAGCGCATTTAACAATACTCAAGAAAAACATAAACCACATAAGAAGATACCACATCAAGGGAGAACATACTACCTATTATGTAAGACAATGAAAATAAGGAAATCAGAAGTACTCAAACTCCACTATTGGGGGACAGAAATCTCACTGCCGACATCCTTTACCACCTTTTTCTGGTTCAAAAAAGACTTAAGTTGGGTCACATCCGTAAATACAGAAGACTGACCCTCAAGGGTAACTACACATCTACAAGGAAATTTTAAATAGAAGCATGCACCTATAGCCAAAACAGATGGTTTTAACATCAGGAACTGCCTACGCCGGACCTGGGTAGCCCTACTCACATCCGGGAAAACCTGCAGCTTTTGACCGCAGAAAAGGGATTCCCTATACTTAAAATATGCACGAAGAACGTTTAATTTAATAAGCTCAGAACCAAAAGTAGCAACCAAGGTGCTACGCTTGGAGATAGTGTCTGCTGAATCTTCCAAAAAGGCAGTTAAATCCTGGCCGGCGGTATCATCTAAAAGAGGAGAGGCGATAACCTCGCCCTGAGTAGCAGAAGAGGTAGACCGAGTAGGCAAATAATACAAATATATAGCCTCAATACTTCCATCCAACTTCAATACTTCTGTAAAATATTTCTTAAGCAAAATAGCAGGAGACAACAAATGGGTAACTGGGAAATTAAGGAAGCGTAAATATTTGGCTCTCGACTGATTCTCAAGCATCTCTAAACGATAATTAAGGGATGAAAAATCCCGTATCAAAGCATAATTATTGTCAGAACAAACTTGAAGTTGAGATTCAGTCTTAACCAAAGTATTAGTTATAGCTCCCAATTGATTGTCAGTACTTTGCATTTTACAAACCACATCAGAGGTAAACATACAAAGGGAAGACACTGTGGCAGTTAAACGTTTGTCAATACCATTAATAGCTGTCCAAATGTCTGTTAGAGTTACCTCACCAGAGCCAGGACTCTTAGGTATTCCTTCTGGCTTCCCCGGAAAAACAGGTCGTGGCATAGGTGGAATATGCTCCGACGGTGTCTCCAATATCGTTGATGAGAGAGGGGGCAAAGGGTGAAGAGGCGGTGTCCTGAAACGGGGGCTTAGCGAAGCTCCCTCAGGTGACGATACAGCAGATAGCTGGGAGACTAGGTGCTTGTCCATGGGTCCCACAACTTTCTCTCCTAACACCTTCTCTCCAAATTTCAAAGCTTTACCTTTACATTTGCCCATGGTAAAACAGCCAGTCTCAACTTCTCAGTTGCGCCAAAGGGGCGTGTCCTGCCCCTTGAGTCACGCCCCTTAGGTCGCACCACGAGGGCCGCGTCACGCGGCCGCGTGTAGAAGCCGCCGATAGAAATAGAGGATCAGAGAGGGGGTCCTCCTCAGCCGGGGGCGGCCCTCACACTGCCTGGCCGAATCCGGGCAGGGCCTCCAGGCACCTGCCAGCTGCTCCCGCGGCACAGGAAAATGCCGCATCTGTCTCCGAAGCAGGTAGGCTCTCCAATGACCTCCTGCAGCCGCCGGTAGAAATAGAGGATCAGAGAGGGGGTCCTCCTCAGCCGGGGGCGGCCCTCACACTGCCTGGCCGAATCCGGGCAGGCCTCCAGGCACCTGCCAGCTGCTCCCGCGGCACAGGAAAATGCCGCGTCTGTCTCCGAAGCAGGTAGGCTCTCCAATGACCTCCTGCAGCCGCCGGTAGAAATAGAGGATCAGAGAGGGGGTCCTCCTCAGCCGGGGGCGGCTCTCACACTGCCTGGCCGAATCCGGGCAGGGCCTCCAGGCACCTGCCAGCTGCTCCCGCGGCACAGGAAAATGCCGCGTCTGTCTCCGAAGCAGGTAGGCTCTCCAATGACCTCCTGCAGCCGCCGGTAGAAATAGAGGATCAGAGAGGGGGTCCTCCTCAGCCGGGGGCGGCCCTCACACTGCCTGGCCGAATCCGGGCAGGTCCTCCAGGCACCTGCCAGCTGCTCCCGCGGCACAGGAAAATGCCGTGTCTGTCTCCGAAGCAGGTAGGCTCTCCAATGACCTCCTGCAGCCGCCGGTAGAAATAGAGGATCAGAGAGGGGGTCCTCCTCAGCCGGGGGCGGCCCTCACACTGCCTGGCCGAATCCGGGCAGGGCCTCCAGGCACCTGCCAGCTGCTCCCGCGGCACAGGAAAATGCCGCGTCTGTCTCCGAAGCAGGTAGGCTCTCCCTAGATAATTTGTCTTTGAAAATCTGCATAAAGTATGCACATGAACACTGTCCATTTAGTATGCACCTACTTAGACTATTTAAAGATTGCTCCCAAAAGTCTGATACATGCACACAAACGTTCCATGGTCATTTTCAAAAATTGGTCTTGTAAAGCATAAAGGGGAAAGTGGGCACTGGAAGCTAAAAAGTGGTTAGTAACGTATTTTCTCAAATTCTAAAACGTTATTTACATTAGGCCATGGCAATCTCTCTTGGGGCCTAATTCACTAAGGGCTGTCTCCTATTCTGTGCCTGCGGGAAAAGACCAAGGATAAATATGCCCTTTAGTCTTTTCCAGTAATGATGGGCCAAGTCACCATTTGGTTTCTTTTCCAGCCTCTCTCAGCTTCCATTCACTACTCCCCCAACCCTCTTTCTCCGTATCTCCTACCTCCAGTTCCTCCCAGACCTGAACAGCTGCTTCTGTGATGCTGGGCCAGTTGCTTCCATTTTCTTGAAATACTATTGGGCTGGCTGGTTTAGGACCCACTTCCCTTTCTTTGTGGATCTCAGTGGACATACTTAGCCCTGTTTGGGCCTAGAAACCAGATTATAATCCCGGTCATAATAGTGACCTTTTCTCCAGGAACAAGGAGGAAGTCAGTCCTCACATAAGGGTGATGTCGGCACCAACGGAGCCCACACAGAGCATTTCCCCAACTTTCAAAGAAAGCCTTTGGGAATGCTACCACGCATATATGGTCCCCTTCCCGCCCAAGGGTACCATCTTGCTCAGGCTCCTTTTTTCCGCAGACCTCAACGTACGTGGTCCTCTACTCTCCCTTTAATTCCTTCCTTTGTCCGCTTGGCATGCCGGTTCCCTTCCTGCCTCGAGGCAGCACCACTGGTGCCAATCTCGGCTCCCCTTTTTCTTGTGTTTCCTCGAGGTTCCACCTCAACCGGCCTTCGGCCCTTTTTCCACTAGGGGGTCCTCGACCCCAGCTGGGTGTGCTCCCACCATGACTGCCAGGTGGGTTCAAAACATGCGACAGCTGCAGTCAGACTATCTCAGTCACTGATACTCACGACTACTGCATCCACTGCCTGGGCCCATCCTGGACCTGCGCAATTTGTGGTGAGGGAGAAGTTCAAGATGCTCTCCCTTGGGACACTGCTGCCCTACCTCCACCAGGGAGACTGACTCTGCTCCTTGGATCTCAAGGATGCTTACACCCACATGCTGATCCACCCCCCCCCCCCCCCACACAGGCATTACCTGAGATTCATGGTGTGGGGGGCAGGGTGCTGCTGTTCGGCCTCACCTCCTCTCCAAGGGTCTTTACAAAATGCCTGGCAGTCGTAGCTGCCCATGTGTGCCTCTAAGGGGCCCACATCTTTCCCTATCTGGACGACTGACT
Organism: Ichthyophis bannanicus; assembly: GCA_033557465.1. Lineage (NCBI taxonomy): Eukaryota > Metazoa > Chordata > Amphibia > Gymnophiona > Ichthyophiidae > Ichthyophis > Ichthyophis bannanicus. Next base: position 178,264,824 of record CM066043.1, on the reverse strand, counting down.
CATCAGAGGTAGCCCACCTCTCGAGGCCAGGCGGGCCACAAGGCTCGCTATCCACAACCTGCAGCATTTGGAGTAAATCATCAACTACCCCAAGTCCAGCCTTTCCCCGGCCCAAGACCTGGAATTCATAGTGGCCCAGCTGGACACTCTGTGGGTCAGGACCTTTCTCCCTGTGGAGAGAGTCCACCACCTGATGCAGCTAGCAAGGGACGTGCAGAGCTCCAGTTCGGTGCCAGCTTGCCTACTCCTCCGCCTGTTAAGCCACATGGCCTCGACAGTTCATGTTACGCCTCTACCCGCCTGCATAGGTGGGCAGCCCAGTGTTGCCTCCATTCCCAATGGACGCAGGCAACAGGCAGGCCGAGGGACAGAGTGAAGGTCACCCACCAGCTGGTGGCCTCCCTCACCTGGTGGCAGTCCCTCCATCACCTTGGGCCAGGGATGTCCTTCCAGGCACCAACCCCTCAGAGGGTCCTGATGACAGACGCCTCCCTTGTGGGTTGGGACGCACATTACGAGGGCCAGTGCACCCAGGGCACCTGGTCCCCAGAGGAATTCCTCCTGCATATCAATGAATCTCGAGCTTAGGGCCATCTTCCTGGCCCTTGAGGCCTTATGCCACCTCCTGAGTGACCTTCCAGTCCTCATACAGACAGACAATCAGGTTGCCATGTTCTGTGTGAACAAGCAGGGGGGTACAGGCTCCTACTCCCTCTGTCAGAAGGCAGTGGCTCTCCACTCCTTTGCAGTGTGCAACCATATCTTTCTGAGGGCGGTGTACTTACCGGGCCAGGACAACTGCCTGGCGGATAACCTCAGCATGGTACTTCAGCCTCACGAGTGGCGCCTGGTCACAAAAGTGACCCGGAGACTCTTCCGCCTCTGGGGAAAACCCTGGCTGTACCTGTTCGCTTCCCTGGACAACTCATAGCTGCCTAAATTCTGCTCTCCTCAGCCACACCACAGCAGGGTGGCAGCGGATGCTTTCCTGATCTCCTGCTTTATGCATTCCCACCTACACCTCTGTTAGCCAAGTGCCTTTTCAAGATCCAGAACGAGCACACCTCAGGAGGTGGCCCAGGTAGCCCTGGTTCCCCCTGCTGCTCTCCCTGTCAGTGGCAACCCCACTACCACTTGGCGGGGGCCCAGACTTCCTGTCACAGGAGAGGGGCTCCCTGCTACACCTCAACCTGGGATCCCTCATGCTGACAGCATGGCTCCTGAAAGGGTAGCACTGGCCCCTTTCAGTCTCCCAGGTGAGGTCGAGGAGAGCCTCCTGGCCTCCCAGAAGCCATCCACCAGAAGGGCTTATGCCTTCAAGTGGAGGAGGTTCTCTGTCTGGTGTGCAGAAAGGAATGAGAACCCGTTTTCCTGTCAGGTAAAGCACGTGCTGCAGTACTTGCTGCACCTCTTACACTCGAACCTGAAATCTAACTCAGTGAGAGTGCTTCCCAGCACCATAGCCAATAGCCATCACCCTATAGAGGGGGGAAGCCCCTCTATGGCCAGCCTTTGGTCTCCAGATTTCTCAGGGGTCTCCTGCTATCCAAGCCCCCTTTCTTCCCTCCGGCGCAAAATGGGACCTCAATGTGGTGCTCTCCCAACTCACTAGGCCGCCATTCAAGCTTTTGGCCACCTTCCTCCTGAGACACCTCTTCTGGAAGGTGGCCTTCTTGGTGGCATTGATGTCCGCTCGCAGAGTAAGTGAGCTGCAGGCCTTGGTGGCGGATCCGCCCTATACTACGTTCTATACGAACAGGATGGTGCTTCTTACGCACTCCAAATTCCTCCCAAAAGTGGTGTCTGCTTTTCACCTCAATCAGCAGGTAGTTCTCCCCACCTTCTTCCCACGGTCACACACCGGCAGGGATGAGGTCGTCATGCATACCCTGGATTGCAAGAGGGCGCTGTCCTTTTATTTACAGAGGACCAAGGCCCTTCGCAAAGCTCCTCAGCTTTTTATCCCTTATGACCTCAGCAGACTGGGGCTACTTGTGACCAAGTGAACGCTGTCCATCTAGGTGGTGGACTGCATTGCCCTCGCTTATTATGGAGCTGGCCTCCCTCTGGAGTGCCGGATCACTGCTGGCCAACCTATGCACAGTGCTGGTGCAGGAAATCTGTAAGGCCGCCATGTGATCTTCAGTCCATACGTTTGCAGCCTATTACTGCCTTGAGAGTGAGTCCTGCAGAGACAGTGCATTTGGCCAGGCAGTGATCAGAAACATTCCCTGTGTATAGGCAACTCCTGCCCTTCAACCCTTCAGTGTTCAGGCTACCGGAGTTATGGTGATGCTGGATGCTGGGGTCTGCAGAGTCTCTTGGTAGGGACTCACCTTCTGCAACTCACGACCTCCCTTTGGTCGCCGCTGCTGCTGTCGTGGTTCAGGTCCCGGCAGCCTGGAGCCCCATGTGTGAGGACTGACTTCCTGCTTGTTCCTGGAGAAAGTGTCGTTACTCACCTGTAACAGGTATTCTCCAGGCACAGCAGGAATCAGTCCTCACAACCCTCCCTCCTCCCTTTGGAGTTGCCTCCTTAACCCTTTTGTCTTTTTCCTAAGCTATGCCATCTGACTGAGCAAGATGGCACCCTTGGATGGGAAGGAGACCACGCATGCGTGGTAGCATTCCCAAAGGCTTTCTTTGGAAGCTGGGGAAATGCTCCACGTGGACTCCGTCAGTGCCGACGTCACCCATATGTGAGGACTGATTCCTGCTGTACCTGGAAGAACACCTGTTACAGATGAGTAACTACACTATTTCTGGGATTATAACAGCCCTGCCTTTAGTCTTTACTGTGTAGTTCATGGTAATGCTTAGACCAGGTTTTTTTGTAGTTCTTTTTTCTAATATTTCAGTTCACTAGCTGAGGAAAATTAATTTCTTTATACAATTTTAGATTATTTTCTAATCCTTGCCAAGTTCTGCTAAAAGCCAAGGATCAAAATTTTCACAGGATTTGATGATAATAGCAAGAATGTCATGTGGATCTTTTGGAGGTAGAAAGAAATTGTAATATTACCTTTTCGATCATTTTCTTAGTGTGGCTCAAACACACAGTTACTTCATGTGTTCCAAGAAGATTTCATTCTGGGTTATAAACCAAATAAGGAAGAAATGAAAGTAAAGGATACAGAAATTTTCTTCCAACCATCACAAGGTATGTCCATTAATATATTAGTCCTTGAATATCGCCCATTGGATTAGGAAGTCCATGAACATAAGACTATAAGAAATACAATACTAGGTCAGACCAAGGTCCATCAGGCCCAGTATCCTGTTTCCAACAGTGACCAATCCAGGTCACAAATACCTAGTAGCTTCCCCAAAAAGACACACAGGTTCCACAATGCTTGTATTGGGGCAAGCAGTGGATTACCTGGGTCGTCTTTAATAATGGTTTATGGACATGAAATAATATACATATAATGTGCTATTTACGCGTGCACACTATATGTGAACATATTAGCGCGCTTTGACCCGGTGAAAAGCGGAATATAAATACAGCTAAATAAATAAATAAATAACAGACAAACCAAAAGGGGTAAAAAATAGAGTGCTAAAAAAGAATGATCAAGTGTTTAGAAAGTGAAGTTCATTGCTACAAAGTGTAAAATCGTACATTTGTGATACAAAACTACCAGTTAGACAAATTATTCATCCCTAGTGGTCTACTGGGACCCAGACAGGAGTGATTTCCCATTCAGTCCTCTTCGGGATAGTGTTGTATTCAAAATGGTGCCCACAACTCCTAGTGGTAGTCTCGCAGTACTATCGCTGGGGCCGACTTAAAGGGTGCATCTCAAGGGGGGACATGACTGTTTGCCATTGCTAGGGAGGAGGGACCCCCAGACTGCAGATTTATTTTATTTTATTTTATTTATTTATTTATTTTACATCTTCGGCCCCTTTGAGATTTAAGCCTGGAGCATTGGGCTGCATATTAGTGACCTGATGCACCAGACCAGGAAAAATGACGCCGGCTTTGAGCCAGGGTTGTTTTTCCCTCAGAATAACCCAACTTGCAGTGTTCAACCCCAGCTGCTTTATTCCTCACCTGTGGGAGTTACTAACATACAATACTGAGTTAACCTAGGTTAGTGACGCCCATGGTAAATTAAGCTCCAGTAAAATGCACGATTTTACCGCAGTTTAGTAACTAAGAACATAAGATATGCCATACTGGGTCAGACCAAGGGTTCATCAAGCCCAGTATCCTGTTTCCAACAGTGGCCAATCCAGATTACAAGTACTTATCAGGTTCCCAAAAGGTATATTAGCCCTCTAACTTTGTATCTGAGGCAATGGAGGTTATGTGATCGATGTTTCGGACTGGAGTGGAGGATTAGCCTAATGGATTGGACTGAGAACGAGGGAAGCTTGGCTCAAATACCACTGCTGCTCCTCATGACCTTGGACAAGTCACTTAACCCTCCATTGCCTCAGGTACAGGCTTAGATTGTAAGCCCTCTAGGGACAGGGAAATACCTACTGTACTTGAATGTACGGTAATTTGCCGTGAACTGAGAGGGAGGTGTGAGCTAAATCCTATGCGCTTTCCCTTCCCCAAGATCATGGGGAGCAGCAATGGAATTTGAACCATGCCTTATTGATTCTTGGCCCTCTTGCAGCCCAGAGGCTTTCTGGGGCAAGGAAGAAGTTTATACATACAGCCTTGGATTTTGAAAACTGTGCATAGTTGTGATTGGAAAAATATTTGTAGAAAAAACAAGGGCAGATCTTTGTGGGTACTGTTTTCTTAGGCAGTTTTCACTGGAAAAGCAACTCATCACTTTTTAATAAATAAATAGATAAAAATATTTTAACTTTGACAGTTGGAACAAAGACCTTGGTTTAAAAATTCCTTCAGTCTTTGTTCTCTTGGGCTTCCGCAGCTAGTATGAAGATCTTCACAGTTTTCCAGCATGACCCGGAAAACTGCAAAGATCTTCCTCCAGACTTTGTAGCAATGCAGGTAAAGGGTTACGAAAATAATAATAAAGCCTCCAGCACAAACCCTACAAAGCAAGGCTTAAGACATTCCTGAGAGAAAGAAGCAATGGGAAAGTATGATAGAAACTTGGTGGCTGTGTGGATTATTGCAGAATTTGTTGATGAGGCATTGGAGGGGTCCTTGGTTTTGGATTAATCATGGCTGTGTAAGAATCAAAGAGAAAGATGGTAAGGCCTGGAATTACAGTTGTAGTCAACATTATTGGCACCCTTGCATTTTAGGTATGTTGTCTACAATACCTTGAGAAATAATTGGAAATATTCTACCTGTATGTCAACATAATATTTTAATAGTATGTATAGAGGTATACATAAAAAAAAGATGTCTGTGCAACTTAGACTTAGTAATTTATGAGAAAAAAACCCCCAAAATATGACCTGGTCAGGATTGATGGCACCCTTCACTAATATTGGTTTGCACAACCATTGGCAATGATGACAGCCTCCAAACATTTCTTGTAGCCATCTGTAGGGTTCTCATATCTGTCTGCTGGTAGTTTCTCCCACTCTTCAACTGTGATGTGTTCCAGCTCATGAATGTTTCCAGGATTCCTTTTATCAGTGGCAGATTTCAGCTCTTTCCAAAGGTTTTTGATTGGATAGAGATCAGTACTCATTACTTGCCAGTTTAAAATAGCTTATTTTTTCCTTTTTAACCATTCTTTTGTACCTTTAGATTATTGTATTTTGGATCATTGTCCTGCTGCAGGACCCATGACCTTTGACCCAAACCTAGCTTTCTGACACTAGGTAGCACATTTTGCTCCAAAATACCTTGGTAGTCCTCTGACTTCATGATTCCTTTAATATGTTCCAGGCCTCCAGTTCCTGAGACAGCAAAACAGTCCCACAACATTGTAGAACCTCCACCATATTTAACTGTAGGAAGGGTGTGGGTTTTTTTTTTTCCTTAAAAACTTCATTTCTTCGTCTATAAATGTATCGCTGGTCTGCATTGCCAAGGAGCTCAAATTTGATTTCATCTGTCCACAGAACATTTTCCCAGAAGGATTGTGGTTTCTCAAGGTGGGTTTGGGCAAAGATCAATCATGCCTTTTTATGTCTGTCTTTGAGTATGGGGTCTCCTTGGCCTTTGCCCATGAAGTCGTTCTTTCTTTAGTGCACAGTATATGGTGTGCGTTAAAACCACCACTCCAGATTGCTCCAGGTCAGCCTTAAGCTCTTTGCATATTGTACGTGGTATTTTTCCAACAGTTCGCACTAACCCTTGAAGACTTCTTGGATTCATTTTACTCTTCCCACCATGTTCTTGGAAATTCTTGACAGTTCCATGAGTAGAAAACTTCTTAACATTGCAAACTGTACACACAGGAATCCCAGGGTCTTTGGAGATGGCCTTGTATTCCTTTGAAGTTTGTTTGGTAATAATGGCTTTTCTGATGGTCTCAGGCAGCTCTCTTGTCTTCATTGTGAAAATGGAACAGGGAGTGAATGTGGTCATTTTAAAAATTAGAGCCATCATTCATTGGTTGATTCAAGTCATGTAAGTACTGACAATTGATAACAGACACGTCTAATTTTACTGCAATGGGAATATGGTTCTCCTTTTCAAACTGATTTGAATTGTTTATAAGGGTGCCAATAATCATGTCCTGACAATGTCCCAGTTTTTATACTGTTTTCTTTTCTTATTGGTCTTGTTTTATTTGATTGTATCAAATATGTGTGCATATATAGTCCAAAGCCATTTCACTAGCCACTTTTCTTAAGGAGATATTGGACATTAAGGGGTTGAACTGTAAGGGTACCAATAATGTTGACCACAACTTTATCCTACCAATGGAACTGGTAAAGGCCAGCAACATAATTTAAACATGCTGCGGACAAATGTGGAGAGCAGTGGTAGGAACAGAACTGAGAGAATGAGGGGTATGCTGGTGTCCGTTTAAGTATGGATTGTATATGCTCACCTACCGCATGTTGTAGAGAACCAGAGGGCACTATGCTACTTCTTTTACCTCTGACATTTAGTTTTCTTTAGTTCTCCGGAAACAAGCAAGAAGTCAGACTTCACATATGGGTGACGATGGAGCCCTCGCGGAAGCATCCCCCCCACTTTCAAAGAAAGCCTTTCGGAGATGCCACCACGCATGTGTGGTCCCCTACCCACCCAAGGGTGCCATCTTTCTCGGTCTCCTTTTTTCTGCAGAGCCCTTCAGATGTTCGTCTGACTTGTCCCCAGAAAAAGTTTATTTTTTTTCTCTCTGAGTTTCATACTCTGCTCCGGTATCGCACCGGTACTCTTCCCACCATCTGACCTCGCCTCTGCTTCGATTTCGGTCTATTTTTGTAGTTTTTTCATTCTTTCATTTTCTGGCGTCTTTGCGCCTTTTTTCCCAACTGGCAGCCCAGCGAGTCTTCAACCTCGCAGGGGTACTTTTTTCCCCCATGGCTACTGGTGGCTTTAAGAGGTGTGATCGGTGCTCAAAAATTGTCTTTGATTGATACACACGACTGCTGTCTCCGCTACCTCGAGCCAGACCACGACCCGGCAGCTTGCAGTCTCTGCAAAAGGATGTCCAGCAAGGTCCTCAAGAGCCACCAGCAGCAGCACGACATGTTTTTCCCCGAGTCCTCGGTGCCTCCGACGGCTAAGGCCTCATCTGAAGCCTCGACACCTCAGGCGGAACTTTCCAAGCCTGAGTCCCGTCATGGGTCCTCAGAGAGGGGGCTTCCTTCGAGGGAACCCAGGATGAAGAAGAAACCCTTGAAGGTGGTGTCATTGGACAGTTCTGACCTGCTGGGTGCCCCTCCCCCTGGCATGGTCCCGCAGTCCGAGACACCCATCCGATGCTTCGGAGAAGGAGCGGCCTTCAAAGGTCCCTCAAAAGGACTCTACCTTGGACTGGTCTCTTCCCAGACACCATCCTCATCAAGGATTCCCCTTCGGGGGAGCCGGCATCAGGCCCGAGTCTCTTGGTGCCCACACCAAAGGCTGTGGAGCCTTCTGGCCTGGAGTCCAGAATAGCAGCCCTGGAGCGCAGTTTGTCTGCCTTCATGGACCAGCAGCGGGTGCTGTTGTTCAGCATGATCGGTTCATCTGCCCCGACCACCAGGCCCTCGACGTCCAAGACGTCCCCGGAGGCCGAGCCGATCCTCGAGGTCCTTCGGCGCGAGTCAATCCTCGGCCGAGGTCACGATCCGATTACTGCTCGATGGGACTGCGATCATCCCTGGCATGTATGCCAGGCACCAGCTGCAGAGCATCAGGAGCCCCGAGGCCCACAGAACAGCCCTCCTATGAGTTCTCAATGGACTACTCCAAGTGGGAGATGGAGGATTAGGAGTACCTCAACACCCATCGCCACCATGACATCCCATCCGTCTCTCCCAACTCAGAGCCTTTAAAGCAGTCCCCGCCGAAAGATATGGGCTTTCTTGATTTTGTCAAGGATATGTCAAAGGCACTGGTGTCCTCTATGGATTCGGAGGAGGATCCTCGGACGGATGAGTTGGAAATCCTCCAGTACAAGGCTCCTCTGAGGGAATCACTCACAGTGCCCATCCCTCCCATCCTGGAACAGCTGATGCTCCAGATGTGGGAGACACCGGCTTCCGTACCAGTGGTGAGCAAACAGCTCGACTCAATGTATTGAGTCCGTCAGAGCCCGGGTTTCCAAAAGTTACAGCTGCCACATAACTCCATGGTGTTGGAGTCGGCCATGCATCGGCTGAAAAGCTAGAAGAAGCACTCCTTGGTACCCCCTGGCAGTGAGGCCCGCACCTTGGATGCCCTCGGCAGAAAGTGTTACCAGGGCTCGATGTTCATCGGCCGCATCCAGGCCTACCAGCTATACATGGGCATGTACCTGAGAGACTTTGTGAAGGAACTCGCTGAGTTTTCAGCTAGTCTTTCTGAGGAACCCTTGCAGCAGTTCAAGAACCTGGCCGAGGCAGTCCGTGAGTGCTCCAAATTCATGTCTCAAGTGGCCTATGATGGGTTCAAGTTGGCGGCTCGAATAGCGGCAGCTGGCATCGGTGCACGGCACCAAGCTTGGCTACAGTCGTCCAACCTCGAGCAGTGGGTTCAGAACAAATTGGTCGATGTCCCATGCCAAGGATAGAACCTCTTTGGCAAACACATGACCGACAAGGTTGCGAAGCTAAAGTCCGAGTTCATGACGAGGACCAGGCTCTCAAAAAGACCACTGCCCCTCCCCGACGGAAGGGCTCAGGTAAAAAGTCCTTCAACCCGAGGAAAGGAGCTGCTTACAGAAACTACCCCCCTCTTCAGTCCTCCCCAGCTCCCCAACAGGATCAGCAGGCCAAAGGACACGGGCATGGCCCTCGTAAGCAGAAGGCTCCAAAACCCCAGGCACCGGCTCTGGCCCCAGCCAATCCAGGGGGGAGTTTTTGACTCCTTGAGCATAGCCTATCTGCCCCAAGGAGATCAGCAGCCCACAGGATGACATCTGGCCCACTATGCCCAAAGGTGATTGACCATCACCACCGACTCCTGGGCACTTCGGGTGATCAGGGAGGGTTACATCCTCCACCTGACTCTGACACCTCCCCATTATTTCCCAGGAGAGCCCCTCAGGTCTCCCCTCCACTGAGACCTTCTACTGAAGGAGTTGACAGGTCTTCTTGAGGACAAAGTGGTGAAACCGGTGCCTCACCATCTCAATGGCAAGGAGTTCTACTCCAGGTATTTCCTTGTGCCAAAAAGAACAGGGGGCCTAAGTCCTACCCTCATCCTGGCAAACCTCAACAAATTCATGGCGAGGGAGAAGTTCAAGATGCTCTCCCTTGGAACAGTGCTGCCCTACCTCCAGCAGGAAGATTGGCTATGCTCCTTAGAACTCAAGGATGCCTATACCTTCATCCTCATTCATCCCAACCACAGGCAGTATCTGCGATTCATAGCGGGGGGCAGGCACTTTCAGTACCGGGTGCTCCCTTTTGGCTTGACCTCTGCCCCAAGGGTCTTCACAAAATGCCGGGCAGTCGTGGCCGCCTTCCTCCATCTCCAGGAGGTCTTTGTCTTCCCCTACCTGGACTACTGACTCATAAAGGGAGGCATAGCCTCAGAGGCACAACAGGCCACTGCATGCACCATCCAGTTTCTGCAGCACTTGGGTTTTGTCATAAACTACCCCAAGACTGACCTCCTCCCGACACAGTGTCTGGAGTTCATCAGGGCAAAGCTAGACACTCTGCAGTCAAAGGCCTTCTTGCCCAGGGACCGAGCCGATCATCTCAGGACTCTGGCACAGGACATACAGTACCGTCCCTTTGTGCCCGCTCAGCTTCTTCTGCGCCTTCTCGGGCTCATGGCCTCCACGGTCCACATCACCCCAGATGCTCGCCTCCACTTGAGGGCGGTGCAGTGGTGTCTCTGGGACCAGTAGTCTCAGGCCACGGGACGCCTATGAGACAGGGACTGTAATCCTCCAACTGGCAGACTCCCTAGACTGGTGACAGTCTCTCCAGCATCTTGAGGTGGGCATGCCTTTTTAGGCCCCAAGCTCTTCAAGGATCCTCACCATGGATGCCTCCCTGCTCGGCTGGGGAACCCACTGAGGGTATCTCTGCACTCAGGGCGTCACCAGGCGAGAGCACCCAGCAGATCAACTTCCTGGAGCTGCGGTCCATATACTTAGCCCTGTGAGCTTTTTGCCACTACCTGCATCACCAGCTGGTGCTAGTCCAGACGGACAACCAGGTGGCGATGTTCTATGTGAACAAACAGGAGGGCACGGGGTCTCATGCCCTCTTTCGGGAGGCAGTGGTCCTCTGTTTGTACGCAATCCAACAGGGTATCCTCCTGCAGGTAGTGTACCTACCAGGCCAGAACAATCTTCTGGATGACAAGCTGAGCAGAGTCTTCCAGCCGCACGAGTGGCAGCTGGAACCCAGGGCAGCCAATCGGCTTTTCCAGATCTGGAGGGAACCCGTGATGGACCTGTTCACCAGTCTGGACAACTTCCAGTTGCCCTGCTTCTGTTCCCGGCAGGCCCACTCCTCAAGAGTGGCAACAGATGCGTTCCTCATCTCATGGTCAGAGGGTCTCATGTACGCCTTCCCTCCCACGCCACTGATTGCCAAAACCTTGTTCAGGACCCTCCGTGACAGGGCCTCGCTCATCCTGATAGCCCCTTGGTGGCCCAGGCAACTGTGGTTCCCATTGCTCTTCCAGTTAACGATGGAGACCCCCATCTCCTTGGAGGACCTCTCCGGGACTCCTGTCTCAGAAGGAGGGTTCTCTTCCGCACCCCAATCTGGGGTCCCTGTCATTGACAGTGTGGCTGCTGAAAGGGTGACTCCAGCCCCTTTCATCCTCTTGATTGAGGTGGGATAGATTCTGCTGGCCTCTACTAGGGAGGCTTATTCCTTCAAATGATGCATATTTTTGTCTTGGTGCCCCGAGCACGGGTCTGACCTGTTCTCCTGCCCAGTGGGCTGGTGTTAAAGTATCTTCTCCACCTCTCACAATCTGGGCTCAAGTCTAACTCTGTCCGGGTGCCCCTCTGGGTCCAGCCTTTGATGACCCCTAGGGGCTTGCTCTTATCAAAGCCCCTGGTTCGCCCTCCGGCAACCAAATGGGACCTCACGTAATGTTGGGGCAGCTCACTCAGCCACCCTTTGAGCATCTGGCTACCTGCCAACTTCGCTACCTCTCTTGGAAGATGGCGTTCCTTGTTGTGCTCACCTCCGCTCGCAGAGTTAGCGAGCTTCAGGCCCTAGTGGCAGAGGCGCCTTATACCAGGTTCTACAAGAACAGAGTGGTGCTCCGCATGCACCCCAAATTTCTTCCGAAAGTAGTATCGTCCTTCCATCTCAACCAGGAAGTAGTACTCCCTATCTTCTTTCCAAGATCTCACTCCAATTGGGCAGAGACGGTCCTTCACACCTTGGACTGTAAGAGGGCTTTGTCCTTCTATATCCAACACACTCAGGGCCACTGCAAAGCTTCTCAGCTTTTAGTCTCCTATGACCCCAGTAAACTGGGGGAGGCAATGACCAAGCGAATGCTGTCCATCTGGGTGGCAGATTGTATCGCCTTTGCCTATGAGCAGACGAGGCTCGCACAGGAAGGCCATGTCACGACGCACCGTGTCAGGGCCATGGTGGCCTCGGTGGCAAACTTGTGCTCTGACCCGATGGTGGACATCTGCTGGGCTGCCACCTGGACTTCAGTCCACACCGTCACAGCCCATTGCTGCCTGGAAAGAAAGTTCTGACGAGACAGTACCTTCGCCAGGCTGTGCTCCGTAACCTTTTTGGGGTTTAGGCAACTCCTACCCTCCGACCCTTCTGTTTTCAGGCTACCGGAGTACTGGTTTCATCGGACACAGGGGTCCTACTGTGATCTGTGGATATGGACTCAATTGCTGCTGCTTGCGGCTCCCTGTTTTGCTAAGGGTTTTCGGTAGCCTGTAGCTGAGAAGTCCCATATGTGAGGACTGATGTCCTGCTTGTTCCTGGAGAAAGTGTAGTTCTCCTAGGACAAGCAGGATTTGTTAGCCACACCTGGTGACGTCCTCCGATGGCACCGTATACGGAAGTGCTCTCTAGAGCTCAGTCTTACTGAGCATGAGCCAGAGGCCCAACCCACTAGCCCGCCCCTAGCCAGCCAGTCTTTTTTTTCTTCCACTGTGCCTACCACACGCGGATTCCTGCTCTCTCTACAAGCCAGAGATAAGAAGAAGAAAGAATTCATACTCACAGTAAGAAGAGGCCTTCAGTGAAACCCGGTTTTAAGAAATGCATCCATTGCTTCCGGAAAATGCACGGACTCCCACGATCGTTGCATAAGGTGCTTGGGGGCTGATCATCAGGTCTCTGATTGCCAGCACTGCTCCCGGATGTTTCCCAGGGCCAGAAAGGCCAGAGGCCATGCGCTAAAAGACTTGCGACTTCCCAGCCACCGGAAGCTCCATCTGTGGCACCCGGCCCCTCTCCAACCCAGGGTGTGCCTTTAGGGACCTCCACCCCCGGTCGCTCTACTGCTGTAGCACCCACCACCAGCCATCCGATCCAGGAGACCCCTGCCATGGCAAAAAGCGCTGAAAAAGCACCCTCCAGCCAGCGCAGCTCTTCCAGCGCTTCTCATGACTCCTGCAGCACCTCAGCACATGCCGCCAGCCTGCTCGACTCCCGCAGCACCTCAGCACATGCCGCCAGCCCGCCGGTCTCCAAAATGGCGAAGGGAACCAAGGAATATCCCTCAGGCACCTCTAAGAACCCCCGCAGAGCTAATACACTCCATGCCGACCACGTTGCTCCTGGAGGCAGCCATCTTGATGACGACATGCCTGCAGGCTCCGCCCGCTCCACTGCCATTGGCGATCTCCGCAGCTCAGCAAGCTGCTCCCCACCCGCATCCATTGGCCAGCATCACGGGTATTCTCCGCCCCCTCCCTCCGGCACCGAGACGGCAACCACGGGCAGAGTCTCCCCATTGGGCCTGGTGAAAAAGCAGCATCGGAGCCATGCACAGGAAGGACTTCAGAGCCAGAACCGGAGCCGCAATCGCAGCCAGCAGCAGCACAGAAAATACCGCCGCTCCCGCAGCCCTGAGGCATCCAAGAAGGACCACAAGTCCCACCACCGCCAAAAAACGCCATGCCTCCAGCAGCCCCAGCCCAGAAGCCAGACCAGGTAAAAAAAATTACTAAACTGGCTAGGAGCTCCAGCCCGGCCCCCTCTTCTGTCAGAACTGTTCAATCTAAGGACACTGCTGTAGTCAGAGCACTTCCTAACCAGGGGGCTATCTTACAGCTGCTGTCCAACCTCTCCAGCCTCCTGTGTGAAGGCCTTACGGAAGCCACCATCACCCCAGAGGCCCAGGTCACAAACTTGGAGGAATGCCACGACGCATCATACAATGACACGCAGCACCTTGAGTGCGCCTCGGACAGCTCAGAGCCCCAATCCTTCCTCAGCATAGGAGATGAAGAAGGGGAGGCAGCCCCGCTGAGCTCTACATCACCGGACAAGGCTTCCCAAGGGGCCATAACCACTGGTTCGGTGGAAGGATCTGTTGTGGCCTCGGATGGCTCAGGCCCATCCCCTTCCACACTGCCACCAGAAGACCTCACATACCCCAAGTTCCTGCGCAAAGTGACATCTATCTTAAACATGACGCCATCAGAAACCCCGGACCAAGCCGGACCAGAGGTCCTCAGGTACCTTAATGCCCCGAAAGCACCGGTCACTTTACCTATCCACCAGCGCCTTCTGGATGTGCACTCCAAGCTCTGGCAGAATCCGACCTCTTCACTGGCTAGCCCCCGGAAACTGGACACTAAATACCAGGTCCAACAAGCTCCAGGATTCGCGAAAAGTCAGCTACCCCACCACCCCATCGTGGTGTCCTTGGCCCTGAAGCGCATAAAATCATCGCGCAACCATGCCTGCTCCCCTCCAGGGAGAGACCCCAAACTCCTGGATGACGTCGGAAAGAAAGTCTTCCAAGGGGCCATGCTGAACGCCAGGATTGCGGCACATCAGTTCCAGCACATACTCTTCCAAGGCACGCTGCTGGTGAGTCTCAATGACACCATTGCATCCCTCCCACCTGAAGCTAAAGCAAAAGCAGCGTCCATGATTGGAGACCTCAAGGAATGTGGAAAGCACATGATCAGCACAGTGAACGATGCCTTTAAGGCAGCCACACATACCGCTGGTACGTCCATCTCCACCAGAAGACTAGCGTGGCTATGGGCTTCGGGCCTGCGTGAGGACACCCACGAGCGCATCGCCGATGCTCCTTGCAACGGTGAGTCCCTCTTCGGAGAGAAGGTCAAGGACACAGTCAACGACATGAAGGACCACTGCATGACTCTCCAAACGCTCGCAGAGGAGGGTCTGGAACGCGGCTCCAACACCAAAGGAAACTATGGCTGCAAGTCCTATTCCACACACAAAAAATATAACTCCTACTGCAAATGGCAGCCCCCGCGTTACAAGCAGGCAGCATACCAGTCCTCATACGAGGCAACGCACCAACAGAAGCGCCAAAGGGACAGAAAACAAATTAAACAGCTTCCCCCGTCCAGCAAAAGCGGCCCTTCCTTTTGACAATCAACAGGTGGAAGAGCGGACAACGCTTCTGGTGGGAGGACGACTGACTGCCTTCTGGGAATCCTGGCGGCTTATCTCTACGGATGCATGGGTCCTCCAGATCATCCGAGAAGGCTACCGCCTACATTTTCTGTCTCCTGGCCAGCGCTCAACCCCAACCCAGATCGCCTGTGACGAAAGGGTGCTATGATGCACCAAGAGTTGCTATATCTTCTAACGTCTCAAGCAATAGAGCTGGTTCCCCCCCCAATCAAACCAATCAAGGTTTCTACTCCAGATTTTTTCTCATGCCCAAGAAATCAGGAGGGGTAAGACCTATCCTCGATCTCAGGAACCTGAACAAATTTATCCACAAGGAGAGGTTCCGTATGTACTCACTGGGCTCTAACCTTCCTCTGCTCCAGCCGGGAGACTGGATGGCATCCTTGGACCTACAGGAAACCTACACTCATGTCCCGATACACCCAGAGAACAGACAGTACCTGTGCTTCCAAGCCCTGGAGTGTCACTAGCAATACAAGGCCCTTCCCTTCGGTCTCTCCCCGGCTCCACGGGTATTCACAAAATGTGTAGCCGTTGCAGCGGCGCACCTCCGGAAACAGGGTATTCATGTCTTCCCATATCTCGACGACTGGCTTCTTGCATCACCATCGCCACGGGAAACTCAATCAGAAGTCAAATGGACAATCTGCCTCCACAATTCCCTGGGATTCCTGATAAACCACCGGAAATCACTCATCACCCCCACCCAATGCCTGGAATTCATCAGGGCCGAAATAGACACCCTGGCTTTCCTCCCAGTGCAACGTGCGGAGAAGTTGTCTGCCCTAGCTCAGCGAGTCTCCCTTCAGACGGTCTCAACGGCTCGGACTCTCTTGCAACTCCTTGGCCATATGGCCGCCACCACCCAAGTACTGCTTCTAGTGCGGCTGCACATGCGCACTCTTCAGTGGCGACTACAATCATGTTGGAACTAGCGCACCCAACCTCTATCCATGCACATCACTCTCGATGTACATACCTGGAGGAGCCTCAGGTGGTGGACCTCCGAACAGAACCTCACGGTGGGAGAGAACCTCCAACAGCCCGGCCACCAGGTCACCATCACTACGGATGCCTTCAAGACGGTTTGGGGAGCGCACATGTGCCACCTATGCACCCAAGGAGCCTGGACAGCAACAGAACCGTGCCAGCACGTCAACCTCCTGGAACTCCAGGGCCATCAAACATGCCCTACAAGTCTTTCAACCACACATCAGGGACAAATCGGTCCTCATCCAGACGGACAACCAAGTGGCCATGTTTTATCTCAACAAACAAGGGGGAACGGGCTCTCGACCCTTATGCAAGGAGGTGCTCGCCATCTGGGCTCTAGCCATAGCGAATCACTGCTGGCTACAGGCATCCTACCTCCCGGGTGAGCAGAACTCCCTGGCGGACAGGCTAAGCCAACAGCTGAGTCCACACGAGATGGACCCTGAGCCCTGAGATCACCCGGGAAGTCTTCCAGCGCTTGGGCTCCCCCCAAATCGATCTCTTTGCATCGGAGTCGAACACAAAGTGCAAGCTATTCTGCTCCAAACGCCCGTCATCCCGCAGCATAGCCTCGGATGCCTTCAACGTGTGCTGGGGGGAGTGGTCTCTCATGTACGCCTTCCCACCCACTCCCCTGATCTCCAAAACATTGCAGAAGGTGATCCAGGACTAAGCTCACATCATCCTGGTGGCGCCGCACTGGCCCCAGCAAATGTGGTTCTCAACCCTCCTCCGTCTCACGCAGGACAAACCTGTTCACCTTCCCCTCCACCCATCCCTACTCACCTAGGATGACAGGCTCACCCTGCACCCCAACCTGAGATCCCTTGCGCTGACGGCATGGAGGTTGAGTGGGTGAACCTCTCCTCACTTAACATCCCGGAGGAAGTTCAACACGTTATTCTGGCAGCCAGACGGCCTTCCACCAGGCAATCTTACAGGCTCAAATGGAAGCGTTTCAGCCTATGGTGCACTTCGAAAGGACTCAACCTGTCAACCTGCCTGGTCCAGCTGTCCTATAGTACCTTACTTCACTATCCGAACAAGGACTCAAGACAAACTCCGTCCAGGTCCACCTGTGCGCCATTGCGGCCTTCCATGATCGCACGGATACCGCACCCATCTCATCCTTGCCCCTGATGCCCAGCTTCATGAAAGGGTTCAACAACCTGCGGCCTCCTATACAAGCTCCTGCCACAGCCTGGGACCTCAATACGGTACTACAACAGCTCACTCAGCCTCCCTTCGAGCCTATGCTATCAGCCTCGATGAGACACCTGACCTGGAAAACGCTCTTCTTAATAGCTATCACGTCCGCTCGCAGAATTAGCAAGCTGCAGGCCCTTGTGGCATACCCTCTGTACACTCAGCTCCTCCCAGACAGAGCCACCCTGCACACTCATCCCAAATTCCTTCCTAAGGTAACTTCGGACTTCCACATCAACCAATCCATCGAGCTGCCTACATTCTACCCAAAGCCACACTCCTCCCCCGAGGAGCAGAGGCTCCACACTCTGGACTGCACCAGAGCACTCAGGACCTACATCATGAAAACAGGCCCACTCAGGAAGGGTTCCCAGCTGTTCATCTCCTACGACTCCAACAGACCGGGACGCCCAGTCACGAAACGGACTATGGCCCGATGGATATAGGATTTCATCACTTTCTACCATGAACAAACGGGTGCACAGACTGCGCCACACGTGGGGCCACACCAACTCGGAGCGCTAGCAACCACCATTGTGAACCTGCGTTCTAGTCCTCTGATGGACATCTGCAAGGCTGCCACTTAGTCCTCTGTCCATACCTTTCAGAGACATTATTTCTTGGACGTGGACACTCAAGCACGATGCGCATTTGGTCAGGCGATCCTCGCCATGGCCACCAGTGGGCCCGGAAGAGGACAGTGACAAAACCGTCGCACAGCAGTGCTCCACTGCCCAAACCACTGGGACAAATGGGACTTTAATGTTGTCAATATGATGTCCTTGATGCGGCCATGTTGGCCAATTGTTAGAGTGCTGAATAATAATCTTGGTAGCCCTGATGCGGTCATGTTGACCGTTTTGTTTGGCCGTGTTGGCCAGTTGTTGTAGTTAGCCTACGTAAAAGCGGTAAATAAAAACATTTTTACTCACCTGGTCTTGACCTCCCTCTCCACAGCTCATAACGCGGTATCATGCAGCTAGGGAGGCACCAGGTGTGGCTGACGAATCCTGCTTGTCCTAAGAGAAAACAAGGTTACTTACCTGTAACAGGAGTTCTCCGTGGACAGCAGGATAAGTCAACCACACTATCCCCACCCACCTCCCCAGACCGAGGTCGGCCTCGCCCGCCTCCTAGCCACTGGTCCACTGGGCATTGCTAGGGACACACTGGCTGGCTAGGGGCGGGCTAGCGGGTTGGGCCTCGGCTCATGCTCAGTAAGACTCTAAGCTCTAGAGAGCCCTTCCGTATACGGCACCGTTGGAGGACCAGGTGTGGCTGACTTATCCTGCTGTCCACGGAGAACTCCTGTTACAGGTAAGTAACCTTGTTTTACTCACCTGTAACAGGTGTTCTCCAGGACAACAGGAATCAGTCCTCACAACTTTCCCTCCTCCCTCTGGAGTTGCTCCTTTACCATCTTTTATTTTTTCCGTCTTTTAGCTATGTCATCTGACTGAACAAGATGGCACCCTTGGGCGGGAAGTGGACCATACATGCATGGTGGCATCTCTAAAAGGCTTTCTTTGAAAGGTGGGGGGATGCTTCCGTGAGGGCTCCGGTGCCGATGTCACTCATATGTGAGGACTGATCCCTGCTGTCCCAGGAGAACACCTGTTACAGGTGAGTAACTATGTTCTCTCAGCACCATACTTCTTTTGTACTTTCTCTCCCCTTAGAAATGTGATGTAAACCGACCTGCTGTTTTTCTCCAAGCGCTGTATATCAAGATGGTTAATAAACTAAACTAAATTGGGGAGACCGGTTGGTTGAAGCGGTCTTTATCTGTTCTCATCTACTGTGTATGAGATAGAACATTACAGGTCAAAATTCTTCAAATATTCAGCCCTTTACACAGTATGGGTAAGGTGAAGCAGAGGGGCTACTGTTGTGTTATATCATCCCATCCCTTAATGAAAATGCAATCTTTACAAGTACAGGCCAGTTCATCAGCAGCAAGAGAGAAACATTTATGATGTGTGGCAGTTTGAGACACAGTTTTGTTAGGTGGCTGCATTTGTCAAGTAAAAAATTCTAATTTGCATCCAATCATGCCCTTGTTGCAGCTAATTATGTTCACTGTTCTCCTGTAGACAAGCCTAGTGGTAGCGTGAAAATCTGGCCATGTAGCATTGCTGCAAACTTCAGCACTGCCCTTTCTGCACATGCTAATAGTAGGTGTTTTGGCTTTGCATGTCAGGTTATCGCCCACCACCTTTTTCAGAAAAGTTTTTTTTGGTGGTGATTGAAAAAGACGTCAAGAACCGCTCCTTTCTGCAAATGTGGCACCTTCATCTTAAATCCGTGCAAGCATGTGTAGGTAAGTGTTTGGGGATGGCTGACAAAGTAGTGGTTCATTTAGCAGTGTCATCCTTAGAGCATCATGACAACTCTGGCAATGGAAATTAGCAGTATGTGCCTTGATACAATATTCCTCTGCTTTGGTGGTTACGTGCTGTATTTACAGGAGAAGAAATAATGGGGCTGAAAGTTTTATTTTTGTCTCTTTTGAATGTGGCTCTTTATTTTCAGCTTCTGCTTTGCAAATAGTGTTGTCGTGTTTCTTTTAAAGCCAAAACTGCAGATGTCCCCACATCAGAGAATCTGCTGTCTGTACCTGGACAAAGTCTCATGGAATCTTCTCCAGACACATCCCCTGGCACCAGTCCCATGACCCGCTCTGCCTCCATTGCTAATCTTCAGACTGCTAGTAAACTTATTTTGAGCTCCAGGCTTGTGTATAACCAGCCCTTGGGTCTTCCACATTCGGTAGAAGTTATAAGAGCAACTCCTTCAGCAGGTAAAAAAAAAAACAAAAAACCTCTTCATGTTCCTTTAGAGAGTAATTTTATAACCGTGTCAAAGCCTATATGTTGCACCTATTTTATAAAGGCAGCCTATACGCCTTACCCCATGTGAAGCAGATGTGCATATTTGCAACTGTTCCACAGCCAGTGCAATTATGTGCATGCATGTGCTGGTAAGAATATATAATATGTTCGCAAGCAGAGCTGATACAAGGTTATTAGATGTCCTAGACAAATCTTATCCTTGTGCCCCCTCACGATTAGCTTTTAGACCACTAGCCATCCCTTCCCTCCCCTCAAGATTTTGATAATTAAAATCCGTCATAATCATCTTGTCACCATCCCTTCCAGAAAATCCTATAAAAACACATATTTGAGCATCATACTGAGAGACATTTCCAAAAGCCACTATTTGAAAACTGCTCATCTTTCCTGTGGGTAAAAGTCAGCATTTATGAAACTTTTGAGTTTGTATGACTGTTAAGACCCATTGCTTTGCTTTGATTGTAGACCTGACCTCGCCCCCCCCCCCCCCTCTCTTCCTCTGCATTTCTCACCGAGGTTCTTCAAGCTGGGAACTTAAAAAAGGGAAAAAAATTAACGAGGGCAGAGATAGTGGCCGTTAAACTTCCTTGTTTGAACGTGTGCTGATGTACTGAATAAAAGAAAATGATTGTGTTATTTTTTTTGTCAGCTTGCTAATTAATGTTAAATGGGTGAATAAGTTATATTAGAGTCATAGCAAATGCATTCTTTTTTACCTTCTAGACAAAAAAAGTAAAATGGCACAGTGCTAGTAATGATCTTGGTTCTTGTGTACTTGCCCTGCTAAGACGTTTAGTTGACACTGAGGAGTAACTCAAGAGCAGTCCTCGAGACACCCCTAGCCAATCAGTTTCTCAGGGTAAGCTCAAGGAATCTGCATGCAGTGGAGGCAATGCTTGCCAGTCTATCACCTTCATATTCATTCTGTTTATCCTGAAAGCCTGACTGGCCAGGTGTGTCCTGAGGAGATGGGAGGGGGAGGGGAGGGGGAGAACCCCTGCTCTAGAGGAACAGAACCTATGGCAGGGAGCATTCTTAAGCAATGTTCGGTTATGTGGCTTATCTCTCCTGGCCCTTTGCCACCTCCCTGTTCTTTCAAAGAAGGAGCCTTGAGGATCACAGAATGAGATTCATTTTTAAATTTAAGAATTCCAGAGTTCAACTGAAGGAGTCCCATAATACGGGGTGGACATTATTCACGGGAGTCTTACAAAGCCAGGCTCCAAAATGTCCCACCAGGAAACAAATCCAAGAAGCCTTCAGGCATCCTGTTAAAAAAAAAAAAAATGCAGTGACTGTTTCCTCTGCTGCTCTTCACCTTTTCTTGTAAAGGGATCCAACAGTGGAGAGAGAGACCTCATAAATAAATGTAAATTTGTTACAATGATATGAGACTAATCTAAGTTGATATAAGTTGTTAACAACATAAATGAGTTAACAGTCTGTTAAACCACTGCGTGTTTTGAGCATAATTTCCCCTAAACCATCTTGTGACAAAGTGCATAAGTACTTTGTTCCTACATTACGAATTTTCAAAGAAAAACTACCCTTTGCCCCTGTTATATCTGTATCTGGGAGACTGGGATTAGGTTGGGGAAACTACATGTATTTTGAATATACAGATGTAGTTTTTTTTCCTACCAAGTCCCCAGGAATTACCTATTTAGAGCAACTAAATTCAGCTTCCTAGATCACTAAGAAGCTATCTTTAGCTACCCTGTGTGGAGTGATTTTCACCACAGGCGATCTAACAGTTATCTCCTTAGCTAGCCTTCTGTATCTCTTAGTCTGCTCTCTGTATTTGGGATGTCACTTTTACAAGCATTACACTGAATTCTTTCTCTTATATTTTTAGGGCATCTGAGCTCTTCATCAATTTACCCAGTGTGCCTTGCACCTTATCTGGTGGTAACCACCTGTTCAGACAAAAGAGTGAGGTTTTGGAGGTGCAGCATAAGGACAGATCAAACCTGTGAAAGCACTGAAGAGAGACACTCCTATCACTGGAGAGAATGGTCACTGATGAATGATGAAGGAGATGACAGTAGAAGTGCTGTGAGAGTAGCTGGAAGGCCTGTGGCAGTTAGCTGTTCTTACACAGGCCGTTTAGCAGTGGCATACAAACAACTCATGGATCACAATGGCTTTGTTTCCAAAGAGTTTTCGATGCATGTTTGTTTATTTGAGTGCGAGTCTACTGGAGGGTCAGAATGGGTCTTGGAACAGACAATTCATCTTGATGACTTAATCAAAGTTGCAAATGTGCTGGACTCCCGGGTCAGTGTGGACAGCAATTTATTTGTGTACAATAAATCAGATATATTTTTGAATAAAGACAAGCATCTAATGCCCAATATTAAGCATTTAGTGCACTTGGATTGGGTATCAAAGGAAGATGGCTCACATATACTTACAGTTGGGGTGGGATCAAATATATTTATGTATGGTCGACTGTCAGGGATTGTAACAGATCAAACAAATAGCAAGGATGGAATGGCTATCATTACATTACCACTAGGTGGTAGCATAAAGCAAGGTGTCAAGTCAAAATGGGTCCTTTTGAGATCAATTGACCTGGTGTCATCTGTGGATGGCACGCCTTCATTGCCTGTGTCCTTGTCTTGGGTAAGAGATGGAATACTGGTAGTGGGAATGGACTGTGAAATGCATGTTTATGCACAGTGGAAATATGCAGCAAGGGTTGGTTTTGGTGAAAGTGAGAGCTATTCATCTCAGGACAAAACCGAACTACTTCAGTCTGATTCTGCCCATTCAAAACTGCCCACAAAGAAAACCAGCATAATTAATGGATCGACAGTTATAGATGATGTTTTTAGCACGCCAGCTGTGATTCAGGATGGTGGGCTTTTTGAAGCAGCTCATGCACTTTCACCCACTCTTCCGCAGTACCACCCAACTCAGCTATTGGAACTCATGGACCTTGGAAGAGTTCGCAGGGCCAAAGCAATTCTTTCTCATTTGGTGAAATGTATAGCAGGAGAAGTCGCAGTTGTTAAGGATACGGATGCTGGAGAAAGCATTACGCCTAAACGCCATCTTTCACGCACCATTAGTGTAAGTGGTAGTACAGCAAAGGACACGATCATCGCCGGAAAAGACGGCATCCGGGAGTATACAGAGATAGACTCAATTCCTCCGCTGCCGCTATATGCGCTGCTCTCTGCAGATTCAGACACGACGTACAAAATTTCCGAAGAGACAACCAAAAGATCCCAGGTCGCTGAAGTTTACCTGGGAACTAAAACAGAAGATCAGTATGAAGATCTCTTTCAAGTTCAGAACATAACCACAGATGACTTTATTGGTCTTGAAATAGAAAAGAGAGAAAGTAAATCAAAAGTTATTAATCTCTCCCAGTATGGTCCTACCTATTTTGGGCGAGAACATGCCAGTGTGCTGTCAAGCCATCTAATGCACTCCAGCTTGCCGGGCCTCACTCGGTTGGAACAGATGTTTCTAGTGGCCTTGGCGGACACGGTAGCTACTACAAGCACAGAGCTTGGCGAGAGCAGAGATAAGAATTATTCAAGTGAGCAGCCCATGTGCAACCTTTATATTTTATATAGTATTATTTTATATTTGTTTTAAATTGTAATTGGGTTTGGTGCTGTTCATCAGAGGTGATAATGTTAATCTGGAAAAATGTGATTTATTTGGTAGCCATCAATATTAATAGCAAAAAATTGTATGTAGTGTATAGGATCAAAAGCTGTCAAACTATTATGGGGTCAGTTCTCCTATTGCATACCTTAAGCTCCAACATAGGTTTTGTTTTTTTGAAATTATGAGGATAATTTTATCAACTGCCTGCACTAGTGAAAAGTACACACATACTTTCGCTTTAGAAATTACCTCAGAAAAACTATGCATGCGCATCTAAACCTGCTAGTCAAGATGCATAAATTTTGTGAGATAAATTATGCAAATACTTATGAAAATTCAAAAGTGTGCTTGGATGTGAAAGCCCTGCCCTCTGGAATGTTTCCTTAATTTGCAGGTAAAGTCTCTGGAATGCAGGCTGCACACATGTAATTTTACCTGCGCAAAGAGTGATTTTTATATCAAGTTACAAGCAAGCATAAAAATGAAGGGGCTGATATGCCAACGCCATGGCGATTGGCCATGGTGCTTAACTATTGGCAGGATATTTAACGGACGTATCCGGATAGAAGCTGCTTATTTTGGATTATGACTTAGGCCAGCTTTTCTTGCAGCCTAAAATGCCCAGATAGGCGCTGACTGAAAATCTGCTAACCGAGTGCCAGCACTTATCCAGATAGCACCAATGCACTCCCGCTCCACCCCTGCTTTATCCCGATAGCGTCAACGCACTCTCGCTCCGCCCCTGCTTTATCCCGATAGCGCCAACGCACTCTCGCTCCGCCCCTGCTTTATTTTATTTATTTATTTATTACATTCTCTTATATACCGCGCTATTCTGCATCAGTGCGGTTTACATTGAACAAACTGAAATTACATTGAACAGGGCATTATAACTTGGAGATAACTATTTTACAAGGAACATGGGCTATGGAGGGTTAAGTGGCTTGCCCAAGACCACAAGGAGCACCTGTGGGACTAGAAACCCCAGTCCTTCCGGCCCAAGGTTGCTGTCCTCTAGTGGGATTTGAACCCCCGACCTTCCGGCCTCCGGCCTGAAGGTCGGAGGTTCAAATCCCACTAGAGGACAGCAACCTTGGGCTGGAAGGACTTGGGGTTTCTAGTCCCACAGGTGCTCCTTGTGGTCTTGGGCAAGCCACTTAACCCTCGACCTTCCGGCCTGAAATACCGGCCTGAAGTACCTTGCCCCAACCACTAGGCCACTCCTCCACTCCTGATAGTGCCAACGCACTCTCGCTCCGCCCCTGCTTTATCCCGACGTGCACGTTTCGGGGTACTTCCACCCCTGTATCAAGTGCTCCATGGCTTTACAACTGTCGTGCATCTGATTTTTCTTGGATTAAGATAAGTGATGTAAAGTCTTATGGATGGATTTTCCTAAATAAGTTAATCAACTTAGACACAATTTATATGAATAAAACGAGCACCGTTTGACTGGTGTGGATTGATTGCAGTATTATCCTCCCTCAGCATTGCCCGACAAAAAGATTTGTACATGGGCATGTATTTGTGAGGTCTGGCGAGGGAGCTCACTGGGTTCTCTGCTGTGCTTTCCGAGGAACCTCTTCAACAGTTCCGGACCCTGACCTCGACAGTTGAGGAGTATCCAAGTTCATCACTTGTGTGGCCTGCGATGGTTCGGGTCGGTGGCCAGAGTAGCTGCGGTGGGCATTAGTGCCCGCCACCAGGCTTGGCTACAGTCCTCCAACTTGGAGCAATGCATTCAGGACAAGTTGGTTGGTGTCCCCTGCTGGGGAGAGAATCTCTAAGCAAACCCATGACGGACAAAGCTGCAGAGCTGCAGTCCGAGCTCCTGACCAGGACCAGGCTCTCCAAAAAGACCACTGACCCTTCCTGACAGAAGGCTTTGGGGAAAAAGTGCCTATACCTGAAGAAGAGGAAAGCTTACAGAAACTACCCCCAGTACCCCGCCTTCCCAGCTCCCCAACAGGGCCAGCAGGGTAAGGGACAGGGGCATAACCTGCATAAGCCTAAGTCCCCCAAGCCTCAGGCAGCGCCCCCAGCTGCAACCTGGGGGAGGGGGGCTTTTGACTCCTTGAACATAGCCTCTCCTCCCCCGAGCGGTCCGGTCCCATAGCACATGTGGGGGGGGGGGTGCTTCTGGTGATCTATGCAACCGGTGGTGGTGGGGGAGGATTACCTCCTTCATTTTGATCAGACACCTCCCCTGTTCTTTCCAGGGGAACTCCCCTTCACCGAGACCTACTTCAGTGAGAGCTCACCAGGCTCCTGGCTGACAAGGGGGTGGAACTGGTCCCTTTCCACCTCAGGGGTGATGGGTTCTACTCCATCTGCTTCCTGGTTCCCAAAAGGACCAGCAGCTTTTGGCTTATTCTGGATCTCAACCAGTTCCTGGTGAAAGAGAAGTTCAAAATGCTCTCCCTTGTAATGTTACTGCCCTACCTCTAGCAGGGAGATTTGGCTATTCTCCTTAGATCTCAAAGATGCATACATGCACATCCTCATCACTGGCAATACCTCCACTTCATCATCGGAGGATGCCATTACCAGTACTGGGTCCTGCCCTTCGCCCTGGCTTTGGCCCCAAGGGTGTTCACCAAGTGTCTGGCAGTGATCACAGCCTACCTGTGGCTGCAAGGGATGTTCGTCTTCCCCTACTTCGATGACTGGCTTGTTATGGATGGCACTGCCAACCAAGTCCAGCAGGCAGCACGCTATGCCATTCTCATCCTGAAGCACCTGGTGTTTGTCATCAACTACCCCAAGTCCCACTTGAAGCTGACCCAACACCTAGATTTCATAGGGGCACTGCTAGACATGGCCCAGACCCAGGGTCTTTTTCCCCTTGACAAGGCCCGGTTCCTTTTGGCCCTTGCAAAGGAAGTTAAGGGCCAGTACTCTACCTTTTCCCGGCTCATGTTGCACCTCCTGTGGCACATGGCCTCAATGGTGCATGTCACAACTGATGCCATCTGCCACATGTGTCCGGCCCAGTGAACTCTCTGCTCCCAGTGGTCTCAGGCAATGGGGTATCTGCAGGACAGGGCGACTATCTCCCATCCCCTTGCTGAGTCCTAGGCTGGTGGCAACAGCCACAGAACCTACCAGTGGGAATGCCCTTCCAGGCCCTGCCCCTCAGAGGGTCCTCACCACAGATGCCTCCAAGTTGGGCTGGGGGGCCCACTGCAACAACCTCCGCACTCAGGGCCTGTGGTTGGTGTTGGAGAGCCAAAAAAACACAAAAAGATCAAACGCCATTCTAGTATGTAACAGAAGACCACAAGGGGTGAGTGGCATGTGGAGGTCACAGGTGCCTTTATTATATTAAAAAAAAAGCTACACTTCAGAAGGTATACATCTTCAAACAAATAAAAACAATTATGAAACAATTAAATATTGAACAATATAAAAGAATTATAGTGGTAAGTTATTCAAACAAATAAAAATATAAATAAATGCAAAACAATAAAAAAGATTATAAAAGATTAAAAGCATAGAGCAGAGTATAAGTGGATACAAGTAAATAAACAAGACATTATATATAAAACTCAAATATTGGATGAGAGATGAGGAGGTACAAAGGTGGTGCTATATTGAGACCATTACTTACTAAAACACTCTGTACGTATCCTTAGAAGATTTAGTAGTTTACAAGATCACTCTTGGTCTGAAATGGTAAGGCACAAGTCGAGAATATAACATCATATCATAGTTTTCAGATGATAACAGTTATATACCCAAGCCATGAACAATTAAGAGAACTGGATGGAACGGCTAATAAGAATTAAAACCCTTTATGATCCTTAAGGAGCGGGTAACTGAAAGGATGTTCCTTTTTAAAATACATATAAAGTTAAGACGGAAGAAATAATGTTGGAACTAGATGACAAATCACAAATAAACAGAATACTACACAGTATGAGAGGCTCGGGCAATCGGGAACAAGCTGCTCAAAAGGAGGATCAGAATAAATTGTAGTAGAGCAAAAACGAAAGTGCAAACCAACTTTCATTTCATTTGAAGATACAATAAGGGGGAACCTTATGTACAGTGAATAGTTATAAAACACTGTGAACGGAGCCCTTGGGTAAAAAACCTGAAGTTAACATTTCATCGTAAGGGTCCATAATCAGTTAAGGAATGGTAGCATAAGTGAATCAGAAATAATTGTACTGACCCTGACTCACACATGGAAAAGCAAAAATAAAGATTACCCGAGGACTCCATATATCAACCCGGATCCGGACGGGCTCTAATCTGAACAAACAGAAAGTTTCAAGTAACATTGCTGCCGATTCTGTCCTTTGGAAGGAACATTATGAAATTTCTAGATATGATAAAAAGTGCCGTGTGTTACAGTTGTGCACCAAAACTTGAGATTCAGCTATGCCATTCAAAATCAGACGTAAAGGTTACTCACCCTATTCAGCAAAATCAGTCTTGGTCAAGCGTGTAATGTTTGTTTGTTAACCTTTGACCTCTGATTTGGCGCAAATCCAAACGCTATGAATAGAAGTGTGTTTGAGCGCATCGGCTCATTATAAACTTTCTGTCCCCCCATCTCCTCCGGCATTTACCAAGATTTCCCTGGTGAAATAGTGGAGGGGCAAGAGTAATCTCCGTTGCTGCCCAGATTCCAAATGGCAGCTGTGACCCGACCAGTAGTCTCATTATTGCCACTAAGGATCAAGCTGCCAAATTATAAATAGATTCATTCATCTTCAGTCTTTTCTGTGCATAATTTATCCACTCAGAGTAAAAACCAGTACAACTTGGGGAGGGGCACTGGGGCTATCACCTGACCAAAACTTTGACAAATAGCCTCAGCAATTAGGGAGCTTGGGAGTAGAGGCTGAAGTTAGTTTGATTGCCCTCGCTCCCACAAACAAAAAGGTGCTCCACAGGCCCTACCTTACATTTAATTTTTCAGTATAAAACCCGCAACCAAAAAAGTTACTACTTTGGAATTACCTTGATGTCTTGAGTAAAAATGATAGGAAAGTATGGCGGAAAAACAAAATGTCAGATGGAGGATGTGTTTGAGTGGAAATTTTATCGGTGTTTTATTTGTACCCGCTTAACAGGGGGTGACACGTTGGATGAGTGTGGTTTACGCTACTTGTTGGCCATGCGCTTGCATACATGCCTTCTAACATCATTGCCTCCTCTATATCGACTTCAGCTGCTCCACCAAGGTATTGTGTTGAGTTTACTCTTTATATTGTCACTAGGACTAGCTTGAAATATTTTAGGATTAATTTTTCCTTGTCTCGTAATTGCTATGGACTGAAAAAAAATATTTATAAAGTGTTTTCTCAAGCTTGTGAATGGATGTTACTACAGACCCGCGTGTTTCCAGCTCTCTTCTGAATCTGATCGCCCTCTATAGTCAGTAAGCAAACTAACTGCATGATTGAACCTGAAGGTGTGAAGTTAGGAAAGAGCCAGAGAAGACCACGGGGGAACTTCATCATTAATCAAGATGTTATAAGACCCATTATTAAGAGAGATACCACTAGACCTATGGTGGGCCCTGACAGGCTGATTCAGTTATGGCTTTGCCCTATTGCATCTGTTTTCTCTAAAGTGCGTAAATGTAGTGGGGCAAAGGAACTGCCTCAGTTGATCAGGTTTATAAAAAGAAAGAGAAGAAGTTAGATGTTCCCAAGACCAGCAGGCAAGCACTGAGCTACACTAGTGGCTGCCTTTCCCAGGCATTGTGGCCATCTCCTGCCCCCTTTGTCAATCCATAGGAATGCAGAAAGGGAGACCTTGCATTCTTTACAATGTTATTAAAGGGTTCTCATGTGGGAAGGCTCAGTCCTTTTTCTACTATCCAGCTGCAATGGCTACTCACAATGGGCTTACGGGAGGGCTGATGGAGCGATGCCTGGAACGGTCTGATCTCCCCCTCTGCTGACAGATCCCACCTGCAACAGACTGATTTCTAAATCCTTTTCTAGTGCCCCACATGCCAAAAGCGAAGTCTCCTGACCTTTCATGCTCCAGCTATCCTGGCCAGATATCCAGGGCTCCAGCTGTCACAGTCTAGTCTTGGGGGACCCACTTACCAGTGCTTGATCTCTGGGATGTCTTCTATCAGAGCCCAGCCCTAGGGGGGCCTCCATCACAGCCCAATCCCAGAGTTCTCCTTGTCACAGTTTGTATCTGTGCTGCTCTACCACCTACTGGGGAGTGAATGAAATATTAAGTGTTCTGGGCAAATCTGGCTTGGAACCTGGTCCCTGAATCTTGCTCCATAAGGTCTCTCCCCTGCCCCCTCAAATGCTCCTCTGACTCCTCTGTTACTTTAATCCTCAGAATTTATGCCCAAGAAGCCTCACTCTTGTATAAGCCCCGGTTCCCCCCCTCCCCCTCTACTAGCCCTGGCTGAGATACAGCCCTAACTGTTGATACAGCAATCAATAATTGATCAGTGCTCTAAGTTTTCTTCTACAATAAGTCAAACAAAAGCATTGATGATTTGTTTATACTAATGTAAAAAGCACAGGATGTAGAGGTTTTCTTTACTCCCAAGAGGAACTTTCATTTATTTATTTTTATTTTTTTAAGTGTTTTACTTTTCTTGCAAATTGGAAAATCTAGTAGCAGTTCAGACATAACCACATTCCTGACATTTTTGTAGCTGTGCCAGTTAAACAGAACAGCGAGTATTTAACATAAGACAGTCACTATGCTGGCTGAGTATTAACACTGGTGTGGTGCCATTGCTGAAGTTATTGGTGAAGTAGTGTTACATAGGTACAGCAGAGCATTATAACTGTGATGAAGCAATTCATGGACTGTAGTCACTGGTTACTCCTCTTTCATGTATTCAGCCTAGCAGTGGATGTGCATAGTACTGTTAAAAAAACAAACAAAACAAAACATTTCCAGACAGATAATACCATGCGAACTATAAGCAACAGGAATATAAGAATTAAGACAGCAATTTTTGCATCGTTTTTAGGTTTGTCTACCTGCCATTTTGCTTGGGCTTTTCACTCGGAGGCTGAGGAGGAGCTGATCAACATGATTCCAGCTATTCAGAGAGGGGATCCTCAGTGGTCAGAACTGAGAGCCATGGGGATAGGTTGGTGGGTCAGAAACATTAATACTCTCCGAAGGTGCATTGAGAAGGTATTAAAGCAATATGTTTTAATGCAACATGTTCTTTAAAAGCAGTGTATGAAAGAATGGGTGAAGCTTTCAAACTTTGACAAGAGCATTGCCGTAGTGCAAAATACAATTTTTTGATGAGTTTACAAATGTAACCATTTTTTCTCTAGGAACAAACAGGGAGTCGGTCCTCACATATGGGTAACATTGATGCCGATGGAGCTCTGCGTCGAAGTTTCTCCTCAGCTTTCAAAGAAAGCCTTTGGGAGATGCACCATGCATGCATGGTCCCCTTCCCGCCCAAGGGTGCCATCTTGCCTCAGTCTCCTTTTTTCCACGGAGCCCACCAGATGTGTGTCTGCTTTCTCTGAAAAAGTTTTTTCTTTTGGAAGTTTTCTTCCCTGGTCACATACTGGTTTCCTTTACCACCCCCAACCTCGCTTGCCTCGACATCGCATCTCGGGTTTGTTTTTTCTTTCCTTTTTTGACCAGTGCAGTTTCGCACCTTTTTCTCTGGCAGAGCCCCAGGTCTTTGACAGTTCTGGGGCTCTTTCCCCCACCCATCCCCCATCGCCAGTGGTTTCAAGAAGTGTAATCGGTGCTCATGAACAATGTCCCTTACCGACACACATGACTGCTGCTTCCGCTGCCTCGGGGTGGACCATGACCCCTTGGATTGTGTCCTCTGTAAAAAGATGTTCCACAAGGCCATTAAGAGTTGTCAGCAGCAGCATGACAAGATCTTCCAAAGGTCAGACTCTGCCCCGGAGTCTGCAGCGATGCTGCCCTCCAAGCACCAATCTGGGATCCCTGAGCCCCAAAGAGACCCTGCTGCCTCCATCCGAGGCCATGTGTCCTCTGAGTGGAGCACGCTAGAGGTAGAGCACAAGAAGAAGTCCTTGAGCATTATCTGTGGATGAGTTGGGGAAGGTGGGTAAATCCCGGCCTGGTCTCGCAGTCCATGTCATGAGTCCGGGAGATTGGAGTGGGAGTGGCTGACCAAGGGCACTCGAAAAGAAGCATCGGCCTCTGGTGACTGGCCTTGGACCCCCAAGGTCATCCAGGCTGAGGACCTCCCCTTCATTGGAGCCGGAGCTGGCATCGGGCCTAGGACCCTCGGTGACCACGTCGAAGGCTATGGAGCCATCTGGAATGGAGACCAGAATGGTGACCTTTTAGTGCAGTTTGTTTGCCTTCATGGCCTAGCAGCAGGCCTTGATGTCTGGTTCTGCCGGCTCATCTGCCCAGACCACCTTGAGGACTTCCCTGGATGTCGAGTGGATCCTTGATATCAGTCTCAATCCCAGTCCCCGATCCTTGGAACTGACATCTTCCCTGATGAATGGCCGCAGCTCCACCTGCAGAGCCTCAGAGGGGAATGGATGGTCAGGCTCGGGGCCCGACCTAGGCTCCTACACCGTCTTGAGTCGGACTGGGTGACTGAGGACTAGAAATCTCCAGACACCTATCGCCACCACAGCATGCCCTCGGACCCATCTCCTTCTGAGACCCGGCACCAAGTCAGAGGAGGACACTCGCATGGAGGAGCTCGAGATTCTCCAGTATGCGGCCCCTCCAAAGGAGGCACTTACAGTGCCCATCCTCCTGATCCTGGAATGGCTGCTCCTCCGCTTGTGGGAAACACCAGCATCTGTGCCCATTGTGAGCATAAGAACATAAGATATGCCATACTGGGTCAGACCAAGGTCCATCAAGCCCAGTATCCTGTTTCCAACAATGGCCAATCTAGGTCATACGTACCTAGCAGTTTCCCCAAAAGACACAGGTTCCGCAATGCTTGTACTGGGTCAAGCATTGATATCCTGGGTCCCTTCTTAATAATGGTTTATGGACCTTTCCTCCAGGAACTTGTCCAAACCTTTTTTAAACCCAGCTACACTAACAGCCTTTACTACATCCTCCAGTAACAATTTCCAGAGTTTGATTACACTTTGAGTGAAGAAATATTTTCTTTTATTAGTTTTAAATAGTTTACCCTGTAGCTTCATTGCATGTCCCCTAGTCTTTCTATATTCTGATAACGTAAACAATCGATCTACGTTTACCCATTCCAGACGGCTGGACTCGATGTATCGGGTCCGCCAGAGCCCAGGCGTCAAGAAAGCACAACTACCACACAACTCCATGGTGGTGGAATCGGTCATGTGTCTGCTCAAGAACCAGAAGATACACTCCTTGGTGCCCCCGGTAGGGAGGTCTGCACCTTGGACACTCTGGGCAGGAAGTGCTACCAGGGCTTGATGCTCATCGGCCGGATCCAAGCATACCAGCTGTATATGGGCATGTACTTGAGGAACCTGGCAAAGGAACTCGCCAGGTTCTTGGCTGGTCTCTCTGAGGAACCCCTCCAGAATTTCTGGAGCCTGTCCTCTGCCATCAGAAAGTGCTCCAAATTTATGACTCAAGCAGCCTATGACTGCTTCAAGTCGGTGGCTAGAGTATCCACGATGGGCATCGGTGCCTGATGCCAGGCTTGCCTACAGTCTTCCAACCTGGAGAAATGGGTTCAGGACAAATTGGTCAACGTCCCCTGCCAAGGAGAGAACCTCTTTGGTAAACCCATGATGGATAAGGCTGTAGGGTTGGAGTCAGAGTTCCTGACAAGGACTAGGCTCTCTAAGAAGACTGCTTCACTTCCCTGACAGAAGGCCCTGAGTAAAAAGCCCCCTTACTCGAGGAAGGGAAGAGCTTATGGAAACTACCCTCAGTATCAGGCCTCCCCAGCTCTACAGCAGAAGCCTCCCAAAACCCAGGCACAGGCTCCAGCAAAGCCTGGTGGGAGCTTTTAACTCCTTGGGCATAACTTCTCCACCCACTGGAGGCCCACACCAGCAGCCCACAGGGGGACATCTGATTTTGTTTGCCCACCGGTGGCCAGCCATCACCACAGACACTTGGGCACTCGAGGTGGACAGGAGCAGACCCCCCCCCCTCCATTTTTCTAAGGAGAGTCCATCTGGATTCCCCTCCACTAGACCTTGCTACTGCAGGAGCTCGCAGGCCTTCTCAAGGATAAGGCAGTAGAACCTGTACCCCCACACCTCTGGGGCAGGGGATTCTACTCCCAGTACTACTTCGTATCAAAAAGAACAGGGGGCCTAAGGCCCATCCTGGACCTGTGGGACCTGAACAGGTTCCTGATGAGGGAGAAGTTCAAGATGCTTTCTCTTGGGACACTGCTCCCATACCTCCAGCAAGGAGACTGGCTATGTTCCTTGTACTTAAAAGGATGCGTACACACACATCCTCATCCATCCCAGCCACAGGCAATACCTCAGGTTCGTGGTGAGGGCAAGTACTACCAATACAGGGTCCTACCTTTTGACCTGTCTTCTGCCCCAAGGGTCTTCACCAAGTGCCTAGCTGAGGTCACGGCACACCTTTGCCCCCTATCTGGACAACTGGCTCATCAGAGGAGGCTTGGCCACAAAGGTGCAACAGGCCACAGCCTACACCATCCACATCCTACAACACCTAGGGTTCATCATAAAACATCCCAAGTACCGTATCCTCCCGAAACAGTCTCTGGAGTTCATAGGAGCCCAGCTAGACATCCTTCCGGCCAGAGCGTTCCTACCCCAAGACAGGGCCAACTTCCTCAGGGCACTGGTTGCAAACGTACAACGCAGACACAGTGTGTCTGTTCACCTCCTGCTACACCTGCTGGGCCACATGGCATCCACGGTCCATGTCACCCTGAACGCCTGCCTCCACCTGTGGGCGGCCCAATGGTGCTTCCACTCCAAGTGGGCCCAGGCCACTCGATGACTGTGGGACAGGGTGACGTTGACCCGCCAACTTATGGACTCCCTTGGCTGTTGGCAGGCTCCGCAGCACCTCTAGGTGGGGATGCTCTTCCAGACCCCTGACCCCCAGAGGGTCCTCACTGCAGATGCCTCCCTGCTGGGTTGGGGTGCACACTGCAAAGGTCTCTGCACCCAGGGCAGGTGGTCACAGTCAGAGAGCCAACCGCAGATCAAACTGCTGGAGCCTCGGGCCATATTCCTAGCTTTCTGATCCTTTCACCATCGCTTGCAGCACCAGTCAGTGCTGGTCCAAATGGACAGTCAGGTGGCGATGTTCTCCTCAAATAAGTAGGGGGGCACAGGGTCCTATGCCCTCTGTTAGGAGACAATGGCTCTCTGCTACTTTGCGCTCCGCAATGGGGGTGACCCTGCAGGCGGTGTATCTGCCGAGCTAGCTCAACCCTCTAGCAGACAAGCTGAGCAGGGTCCTCCAGCCACATCCGTGGTGGCTGGACCCCAGGGTCTCCACGAGACAGGCCTATGCCTTCAAAGGGAGGGAGGAGTGGCTCAGTGGTTGGGACAGGTTACCTCAGGCCGGAAGGCCGGGAGTTCAGTTCCCGCATTGGGACAAGCAACTTCAGGCCGGAGGGACTGGGGTCTCTAGTCCCATGGCCACTCCTTGTGGCTTTGGGCAAGCCACTTAACCCTCCATTGCCTCAGGTACACTTAGATTGTGAGCCCTTCAGGGACAAGGGAATAAAAAGTACCTGTTAGTATACATGTAAACTGCACTGATTCTAAATAGCGCTGTATAAAAAATAAATAAATAAAAATAAATAAATGTTGCAGATTCTCAGTGTGATGCACGGAATGGTAAGTTAACCTGTTCTCATGCTCTATGCAGCTTCTACTGTAATATTTGCTCAACCTGTCATAGGCAGGACTGAAGTCCAACTTGGTCAGGGTGTACCTGAGTGCTCTAGTGGCGCATCACCACCTTATTGAGGGCAAGCCCCTCTTGGTCCAGCTTCTCGTGACCTGCCTCTTGCAGGGCCCCCTGTTATTCAAGCCCTCCAGCAGCAGAGTGGGACCTTAATGTGGTGCTATCCAAGCTCACCAGGCCACCGTTCGAGACCCTGGCTACCTGCCACCTGTGGTACCTCTCACGTCCACTCACAGAGTCAGTGAGCTTTAAGCATTAATGGCGAATCTGCTGTTCACAAGATTCTATGAGAACAGGGTGGTGCTCTGCACGCACCCCCAGTTTCTTCTTAAAGTGGTATCTCCCTTCCACCTCAGTCAGTAGGTAGTGCTCCCCACCTTTTTTTCGTGACTTCACGCCAGCCAAGTGGAGACCATACTGCATACCCTCGACTGTAAGAATACCCGGTCCTTCTGTCTTCAGTGCACTCAGGGCCACTATAAAGCCTCTCAGCTTTTCTTCTTCTAGGACGCCAGTCAGCTGGGGGAGGCAGTGACCAAGCAAACTCTGTCCACTTGGGTGGCGGACTGCATTGCCCTTGCCCATGAGCAGGTTGGGTTCTCGCTGGAGTGCTGGGTCACGGTGCACAGTGTCAGGGCCATGGCAGCATCTGTGGCAAATCTGCATTCTGTCTCTGTCAGACATCTGCCGGGCCGTCACCTGGTCTTCAATCTACACTTTCGCAACTCATTACTGTCTGGAGAGGGAGTTCCGATGGGACAGCGTCTTTGGCCAGGTCGTAATCTGTCATCTGTTTGGGGCATAGGCAACTCCTTCCCTCTGACCCTTCTGTATTCAGGCTGCCTGAGTGCTGGGTTCTCACTAGACACTGAATCTCTTGAGTCTGTCTCCTTAAGACTTGCTGCTGCTGATGGTTCACCTTTTCCTGGTCACCTGTGGCATTTCTACAAGTTTTTGGTAGCCTGTAGCTAAGAAGTCCTATATGTGATGACTGACTTCCTGTTTGTTCCCCGAGAAAGTTACTCTTCTGTAACAGATGTTCTCCGGGGACAGCAGAATCTGTCTTCACAACCCTCCCTCATTCCCGTGGAGTTGCTTCTTCATCATTTTTGCTATCTTTAGCTATGTCATTTGACTGAGGCAAGATGGCACCCTTGGGTGGGAAGGAAACCACACATGCATGGCGCATCTCCCAAAGGCTTTCTTTGAAAGTTGGGGAGAAGCTTCCACGCGAGCTTCGTCGATGTCTACGTCACCCATACCTGCGGACTGATTCCTGCTGTCTCCGAGAATACCTGTTACAGATGAGTAACTACTTTTTTTTTTTGCATCTTTTGCGAGAAGACTGTGTGCACTTTTTAAATATTTTCTTAGTTTTAAATGGATGACAAGTTAGAAAATTACAATGACTTTCTAATCTATCATATTTCTTTAAAAGAGAGAGAAAAAAAAGAAACTCACAAAACTTCATTTTCTGTTCTTCTGAGTCACAATGAGCACTCACAGCAGAATACAAATGGATGAAAATCCACAAGTGGCCTCCTTTTGTGTTAAAACCCACCACAATACTGTCCTTCATTTATACTTTGCACATAAATGAGTCCCTTTTGGGTTCTCTTGTACATGTTTTTCTTGATTTATCTTGTCACCCAAGCCAGACGTAGGGGGTTCTTTGCTTTGAAACCAAGCTCGCTAGCAGTGAGGGTAAGCTTTAATTTAAAATTTCCTTGTCGTATTGTGAATTATGGTGTTGGAACTTTGTTTTTATGGACCCAAAATAGCTCTTAGATTTTGTTTCTGTGAGAGAGAACGCTAAGCCTTGACTGAACTCCCAGAGTTTGCGCGTTCCAGCTGCTAGAGTTGTCGTCACCTGTCTCTTGCTCATCAGTGATTTATTTCTTAAGATATTCTGTGTTTACTTAGCCCTTATTCATCGTTAGATAAGTTGCCTGATTTTGACATGTTGACTTTTCTGTCATTTAAAGTTGTTTTCTTGGATGTAATTTTGGAAATCTGCAATAAATAGAAAAAAAAAATAAAGCCCACAAATTGAAACCAAAATAAATAATAAGCAACCATGCTTTTACCTGCTTCTGGGAGAGTAAGGAAGTAATTCTAGACAGGGTTTTACACATGAAGAGTTGTTAGTAAAATGCGTGGGATGCATGCATAAAAGTATGAGTAAGCATTGATCCTTTTAGCTTTTAAGCTTTTTTTTTTTTAAGTAGGTGTTCCTGGGAGCGGAGTTGGGCAGAGTTTAGTATTTACAAGAATACTTTGCAGAAAGCTGTGGACATTCCATACCATTATGGGGCCACATAGTGTATGATCAAAACTTTTTGGTGAATTTAAGTTGAGAGCAGGATGTTAGCATAGCCATGCACCTATGCTGCTCTGTTTTTGCGGAGTTTGTTGTTTGTTGACGCTGCTCTTTACATACTGTACCATAGGTTGGAAAAGCTTCTTTTCAGAGGAACAATGATCCCTTGGATGCTGCTCTTTTCTACCTCGCCATGAAGAAAAAGGCTGTACTTTGGGGTCTGTTTCGGTGAGTGTAGCCGTAACATTGAACTTTCTAATGAGGATTATCCCAAGCAAAATAGTTGCTTTAATGGGAATAATTTTAAAATTGCCCTGATAGTATGAAGTCTTTAGGAAGAGTAGCCTAGTGGTTAGAGCAATGGGCTGAGAGTCGGGGAAACCATGCTTCAGATTCCACAGATTCTTGTGACCTTGGGAAGTCATTTAACCTTCCATTGCCTCAGGTACAAACTTATGGACCGATTCAGAGAGACACATGCGCCCTTGTGTGTGTAAGTTGCATTATTTGTGCACAAAGTTCCAACAAACCAATTGCAGAAAAGAGATTGATGCGCGTGTATACAGCAAAGCAAAAGCAAGTGCACACAGTAACACCAAGCGTATTTAAATTAAATACAAATAAGCTGCATGTATTAAAATGACGTGCTAATATTATCTGCTCCTGATGCAGAGAAACACGTAGAGGATTATGTAACCAGCCAAAGTGCCAATATCTCTACACCTGGTCTGAGGTGGCTTAAACGTCTTGCACATGGCCCCAAAAGTATTTTGATGGCATTGGGGGCTTTCCCCGATGCCTGAATCATCTGAAGCGAAGTCTCGGATGACCTTTTTCTCTGGGAGAGCATGCCAGACTTGCGCCAGCTTTTGTGCATATGTGTTTGGCTTACTCTCCCAGTTTAACGCTGACATTTGCACCACAGTTTAACGCCTGGCTAATTAGCGCTGAAATCGCATGCTATCAGCGCTCTGCATAGAGGCGTACATAGCTGATAGCGCATTACTTCAGTGCTGGCTTTCTGCATCGGCCCCTTTAGATTACAAGCCCGCTGGAGACAGGGAAATGACTGTACTACTAAAAAGGCATGTGCTAAATCCAAATGCTTATTTTCACTTATTTTAAAATGAAAGTACGCACATGCTTTCACTGTGACAATTCACAGAGTAAAAGTAGCCGCATACGTTTACACTTTTTTGAAAATTTCAACTTGTGCTCATATTTCCAAACCTCACCCCTAAAAATGCCTCCCTGCGCTGTGGGAATACGCTACCTTTCTACCATTAGCTGCAGGGAAAATGGAGAGTTTTCTGAAAACCCATTTCCTGTTAGTAAAGCACCGTTCACTTGCTGAAATGGCTTTGAAAATTCCCTTCTCAATCAGCTTGCACGGTCAGAGAGCTAGATTTGAGGATCAGGCCAATAAAATCGCAAAGTTGTGAATATTTTGTATATTACATTTATACCAAATTTCAGGCAACATATTCCACAGCTTCAGCTATTTTGCTGAAAGATAATCTCTGTAAGTACACGCAGTCATTTCTTGCACACTTTTGAAATAGTGGTGCAAGCTTTGTCCAGGATATAAATTCTGCAAAGCACAAAGGAGTTAAGCATGCAAACGATGGGCGGATTGACTCCACAGGGATGGGAGATGTTGTCCAATTCTTAAATCTGCCTCTCAAGTACCATTCCATGGTACAGTTACTGTGCAGCCAGTTCCCTGAAATCCCCCCAGTTTGTATAACCAAAATAAAGTGTTCCGCCAAACCTTGATAGTGGTAGATTCAGGCCTTGGACAACTTTTCCTGGAATCCTGGAGACAGCCTAAAAATCTAGGAGCCGGCTGTCGAAATCTAGGTCACAGTGCACACCCCTGCCTCCCAAAAAGGTGTCTCGCAGTTACTTTTTTAGGTTTTTAGGGCCTGATTTACTAAGACTGTTTGTTTTCCTGATTTTCTATGGGGGGGAAAGCTTAATAAATCAGGCTCTTAATAGGTCAGTGCACAGTGCCTTCTAGTGGCCCCTCCTCTCCCACTATTCCCACTGACCCTTTAAGCCACGCTGTGGGGTGCAGGGAGCGGGGTGCCTATGTGTGTGTGTGATGGAAGAGGGCTGCACTTTTTGCACATATACATTGTGCCCTTTACTTCCAAATAATTCATCTCTTCACCCTCCGACCCCTTTCACTCTCCCCCCCCCCCCAATCTAGCCCTCTCCTGCTATCCTCCTCCTACCTCCAACTCTGTTATCTTTCCCAGACTCTTTCCCCTTCTCCCTCCCCCCTTGCAGTCACCCCTCCGCCCTCCATTCACCCCACCATTCTTTATGTAAGCTGCCAGCACTGTCTGCCTTTGGGGATCCCAACTCCCACGGGCAGAAGTGCTGCAAAGGGTCGCAATCGCAGCCAGGCTGGGGCAGACGGCACCAATTATCACAACCTTTTTCAGCACTTCTGCCCATGGGAGATGGGATCCCCGTGGGCAGACACCGTCAATCTGAGCCCCAGACTCTAGGTTTGATATTGGTTTTTTAGTTGCTATGGTAACCTGGTGCCTGGGGTTTGTCAAGCTGTGGATAGATAAGAGCCTAGAGGTAAGAGAAGCCAGAGTTTCAAGTCCGCTTTGGCCATTGATGCTGCTTGTGTCCTTGAGCAAATCACTTAACTCTCCATTGTCTCAGGGACAAACTCGTAGCCATATTTACTGATCTTCATTAATGTATTAATGCAACTTAATACATAACGCACCTTATTCAGTGCAAGCTGCATTATTCTCAGTGGGGCCTCTTTACTAAGCACATAGCTTGCATTAACATGCATTAAGTGGTAAGCCATGGACTTAGCTGAGCGAAAATCACTGAGGTAATCTGCAAAGCCCTCCTCTGCAAGGAAATACTGGCTTGCCTTGAGCTGTGATTCTGAAAGGCGAGTCATCAAATCTAAATAGCCAAAGCCATATATCTAACTGGTTATTCCTGTCTTCCAGATCTCAACATGAGGAAAAGATGACACAGTTTTTCAGCCACAATTTCATGGAAGATAGGTGGCGCAAGGCAGCCTTGAAAAATGCCTTCTCTCTGTTGGGAAAACAGCGATTTGAACAATCGGCAGCCTTCTTTTTACTGGCTGGCTCATTGAAAGATGCTATAGAGGTATCAGTTTTATAAAAACTAGCGAGTATTAGCATGCACTGTCTGCCACATGGCTCGTGTGCCATATGGACAGCTGACAGAGCACGCGAAGTGTTGGAAAAAGCGGACCTCTAAGAGGTCAGTTTGTAACCAGATATCTTTCTGAACAAAGTTAGGGTTTTTGTAAATACTGGATAATGTTAACCACTTAACTTTAGATCAAGGCATTTTGTTCAACTATACTTAACTGGTTAACGTTAAGCCATGTCCCTGAAATCTCTCTGATCCTTCCCATACTTCCCTGCTTAAAATTTAGTCTGTGGGTCAGAATTTTTACATTTAGATCTGTCGGCTTAATCCTCAGAATCATCTGGATAAATCTTCTAAATATTGACCTCTTGGTTTCCAAACTAAAATTTAGCCCTACCTTTGGGAACTGGCAGAAGGCAATTTTGTTGTAATACTTTCATGAACAGTGTGGGTGCTTTTTTTATCATAGAAAGAATATCCATAAAGAACTGAAAATACAATTCATTGGTACTGTTTCTCTTCTCCAACCAAAACGCCCTCGGTGCAGAGTACTGATTGTGGAACACAGCATTTATTTTTAGTTCTTTTGAAGAGAAGTCTTTATATGTCTAATGTAAGTGCATAAATGACTATTTGCCCACATAGATTGCTTTGAAAATTGTCATATAAAGAGTGGAGAGAATGGCCACTCCTTGAAAGGGGATGAAATGAAGCTGATCTGTCCCCATACCTGAAAGAAAGGCATCGGAGACCACTTGAAATCTTATGTAGAAATGTCTGATTAAAACATTATGAAATTTGCTCTACAAGACCTGTAAAAGAACTAGCAAACGGTACTCTCACAAAAGGAGAAATTATAATCATAGATAGGACGTGTAGAGGTTGTGTAGGTAGAAAAGGGTACCTTTATATCTGCCCACGTAAAACTAGGCAAATGTTTTATAAAAGGCTTAGCCAGTGCCAAGCTGAAGATATTCACACATTTTGTGCTACACAAGGGAGGAACAGTCCTACAAACAAATCCACAAAGAGCAGAGGAGGATGAGGGCAAGTCACTTAACCCTCTATCACTCAGAAAAATCCAAGTTATCAATGTCCCTGTTTAATGTACGTTTACCAAGTTTAAGTTACAATGTAAATCGCTTTGATTGAAATGATAAAGCGGTATAAAAAAACTGTTAAATAAATGAGGCCACACCCATAACCATTGTCAGCATCACAGGTTTTATTTAATCTGTAAATCAATTGAGACCCATCAAAGACTCCTCTAAGCACCAGGTCCCACAGACAAGCTAGCTGGGAGTTGAGAAGGTGCAAATGCTAATGGGTATGAGTGCTGCCATTATAAAAATATCCAATATACGTATACTGCAAATGACCACCTACAACGCACCACCTTGCCGTAGGGAGAAAACCCTGCATTCTTTTGTCTCTATGTAGTGCCTTTTCTAAAATCGCTACTTATACTGTCATGGGGTAGATCAGAATCTGCCTATGGAAATAGGAAAAACAGAGCCGAGCAGGTCTAAAAGTGACAGCTCAGAGCACATGGATCAGGGTTGCTATGAGCAACCAGCAAAAACAAAAGCACCAGGTGTAGGAGCACGCCCTAGTAGGGGATTACATCATAGCATATTAGCTGATGAGAGGCAGCTGAGGGCAGGGCAGGCTCACCGGAACACTAGGAGTGACTCAGATAAAACTCACTCAGAGTTTGTCAGTAGTAGAGCTAACCAGGCTCCTAGGAGGGC
This sequence comes from Ichthyophis bannanicus, assembly GCA_033557465.1. Taxonomy (NCBI): domain Eukaryota; kingdom Metazoa; phylum Chordata; class Amphibia; order Gymnophiona; family Ichthyophiidae; genus Ichthyophis; species Ichthyophis bannanicus. Next base: position 178,221,982 of record CM066043.1, on the reverse strand, counting down.
TAACCAGGATTCCAGGAAGAGAGCTAACCAGGAGCTTAGAGGAGCTAAGCAGGAGTTTGCCAGAGCTGTTTTGGAAACTAAAGGAAAAACTTCCCACGGAGGTTCAAGCAGTGTTCCACAGGAGATAGCTGAGAGAATACCAGAGGCTTGTTACAGGGTGCTGGGCAGCACTGAACAAGAACCAGGTGGTTGGTGCCACGGAGGTGTTCAAACAGGCAGACGGAAAGAACCTGTGAGAGGAAGGCTCCCTGAGAACAGGTACCGGGAGGGCAGTAACTATTATCAAAGGGATACTTACCTGCCCAAAGAGAAGCATACTGTAAAAGGGAGTAGAAGGCTTGCCTGGGGAAAAAGCCACGCTAAGTTTCCGTGCTCAGAAAGCTCCGGGGGAACCGAGCCAGAGGACAGGCTGATTTCTTATAATAGAGGGAACTTTGAAAGGGAGAGTTTCCCATACACACAGCTAGGAGTGTGTGGCCCTCTGGAGGAAAACTCCACTATATACGGTAACCTTCCAATTCACCCTGATAGAGAGGGGGAGAGAAGCCTTTGGGAAGGAGAGGAGGTTTTTTGAAACAATGATATGATTTACAACCATTCTGAAGATAGCTACGGGGAAAACTATGAGGACATGGAATGTGACTTTTGTGGGGAAAGTCCTGAGGAGTTCCAAATGGAGTGTGCACTAATGTTCTCAGATAACATTTCCTCTCTATGCTGATTTGTTTAAAACAGAAATCCGTTGAGGGAAACGGATTGTGAAGAACTCACTTGTGTAAAGTACAAGGACTGTTTTACCTTTTTGGATTGGCTGAAGATAAGCACCTTTTTGTTAACAGTAGTTCATTTTCATTTGTACCAGAAAAATATGGTTTATTTCTTTTGATTCTTATGTGCAAAAGTTCTCCCGGAAGGGAAATAAAATACCTCTTTTGAAAAGCCTGGCTACTCGTTCACAACTACCTTTTTGATTAGCTAGTGGGACTACAGATCCCAGGGGGCATTGTAAAGTCCCAGCTACATTAAGAAGAGGCCCCACTGAAGCTCCCTAGGCTTCCGCCTATAGGAGTGAGTAGGTGGGTGACAATACACATGCCAATTTGTGCGTATAACCCTGCTTTCTATATAGTGTGATTGGCACATATGGTTTTTTAAATTAGCCCCTGACATTACAATGGCATGTATGAGAAGTCAGAAGTTACCTGAGATCTTATGGGCATAGGAACACCTCACAAGCTGAGCAGAAAATAGACACTTCCAAGTCATCCTGCTAGACCAGTCCACACAAGTGGGTTATGTTCCCCTGCCAGCATATGTTGGAGACAGAGAAGTATCAAAGGCCCTGGCACATATAGGTTGCCCCTAGGGGTCGCTTTCAGTATTTCTCTGTCTCCAGCATTTGTGGATGCTTTCTCTGCTCCTGACAGTTACCAAGAGAGTTCCCAGTCAGCAGGTTTTTGTCTACTTCCTTAAGACTCATTGGGGTCTCGCCAGCAGACACAAGAGGTGTTTTCTCTGAGCCCGCTGCCCTTGCACAGATTTTAGCTCCTGTTCACGAGGGTCAGTAGAGCTGCCTGTCTCATCGGAGGGGGGAGAGCTTCTGTCAGGAAGACCAGTGGAGCCTGCACTGAGAGCCGTCAGTATTCTCTTCAAGGCACAACATTTTGTGTCCATCCTTATCTGGACGAGTGGCTCATTCAAGCAAAGACTTGCATGAAGACTCTGGAAGCCATCTCCTGAGTGGTCAGGGTGCTAGAGAGCCTTGGTTGGGTAGTCAATCAAGCTAAGAGTGTTCTGCAGCCTTTGCAATCTCTTGACTTCCTGTGGGGCAGATTCGACACCCGCAAAGGCAGGGTCTGCCTTACCGCAGATCGTGTCCAAACGTTTTCAAGCCAACTTCAGCTTTTCCTCTCGCAGACTCAGCCACAGGCCAGGAATTACCTGCAGGTTCTGGGGTCCATGGTGGCCGTGGGTGCAAGCACACATGAGACCACTATAGCATACACTTCTGCCTCTGTGGTCTTTGAAGCAGGACTTCGAGGTTTGTCTACAGCTACCTGGAATGGTATGCCAGGACCTTCAATGATGGCTGTCTGTGGCCCATCTCCTGCGTTGGAATCCCTACACTGGCTTCTCCTCATGACCGACATGAGCCTGTCCAGCTGTGGAGCTCACTGTCATGGACAGACAGCACAGAGCCCATGGTGCCCTCAGGAAACACACTGGCCCATCAACTGCCTCGAAGCTCGAGCAGTCCGCCTGGCCTTGCTCTACTTTCAACCCCTACTGCAGTGTCAGGCAGTTTGCGTTCTTTGCGACACCACAATGGTATCTTACCTCAACTGACAGGGGGGCACCAAGTGGTTGCAGTGTCGCCAAGAAGATGGTGCTTCTCCTCCCTTGGGCGGAGTCCAACCTGCAAGCTCTGTCAGCCCAACACATAGCAGGAGTGGACAACGTTCAAGAAGATTTTCTCAGTCAACGCATGCTTGACCCCGGCGAGTGGGAACTCTCGCCGCCTGGGAGTTCAAAAACATTGTGAAATGGTGGGGTCAGCCCAGTCTCAATCTCATGGCCACAGCAGCAAATGCGAAAACTCCTGCCTTTTTCAATCATTGATGGGAGCATGGTTCAAGCGGGCTAGATGAGTTTGTGCAGCTTTGGCAGAGCAACCAAATTTATCTCTTCCCACCCTTGGTGATGATACAGGATCAAATGGCATCTGAACTGTGATACTAGTAGCCCCCAATTGACCTCGACAACCATGGTACGCAGACTTAATGTGCTTCATGGTGGTTCCTCTTCTTCCACGCAGGACTCACCGGGGGCTGCTGTGCCAAGGGCCCATACTGATAGACAATCTAGCGCCTTATTCGCTTACGGCTTGGCTCTTGAGAGGTGACATTTAGTGCGAAAGAGCTATTCTACCAAGGGTAGTGTCTACCCTTCTGAAAGCCTGTTTTTCTACCTCTCTGTATGCCCGCATGTGGCGCCTTTTTGAATCTTGGTGCTCTTGGCGTTGGATCTCCCCATGGCGCTCCTCCATTCCCGACATCCTAGCCTTTTTGCAGGACTGCTTCAATAAAGGCTTAGCTCTCAATTCCTTGCACATGCAGGTAGCGGTTCTCACTTGTTTCTGGGGGCCCATTGCGCGGCGCTCCATGGCTTCCCATGCGGATATCAGCCATTTTCTCAAGGGCATGCATTCTTTATGGTGGTCCCCCCTGGGATCTCTCCCTGGTGCTTCGGAGCTTTATACGGCTTCCATTTGAGCCTCTCAAGGACATTGCCCTCCGCAATCTCTCATTCAAGATGGCCTTTTTAGTGGTGATTGCATCAGCCCAGAGGATCTCCGAACTCCAGGCTATCTCATGTCGCAGTCTTTATCTCATTGTTTCCAAGGAGGTAGTATCCTTGTGGATGGTGCCCTCTTTTCTGCCTAAGGTCACCTCACCCTTTCATCTTAATCAGGCCATTTCCTTGCCAGCCTTTCCCAGGGATTTGTGTGTCAGCGCTGATGCTGGCCTGTGAGCTGTGGATGTCTGTTGGGTCCTGCGCCATTATCTCCGAGCTACGTAGTTCTGCAAAACTGACCGGCTTTTTTTCCTCTTTGCCAGTTCCCATCAGGGTATGGTGGCATCCAAAGCCACCATTGCTCTTTGGATTAAACGGGCTATTGAGTCTGTCTATATTTTGAATGAGTGTCCCATGCCAATGGGTCTCTGGGCTCACTCCATGCGGGCTCAAGCCACCTCCTGGGCAGAGCGGTCTCAGGTAGCCCCTCTGGACATTTGCCTGTCATTACCGCTTCGATCTGCAAACCTGCGATTCAGCTTACTTTGTGGCTCTGGTATTTGCAGCGGCTGTCTCTTCCCTCCCAGTGGTGGACTAGCTTGGGTACTGCTCACTTGTGTGGACTGGTCTAGCAGGATGACTTGGAAGATGAAATTTCACTTACCATCAATTTCCAATCCTGGAATCCTGCTAGATCAGTCCATGGCCCATCCTTGGCTATTTAGATCCGCTTTCAGACAAGAGCATGGTTCTCTGTACCTTTAAATAGTGGTTCCTGGCTACAGCACTTGTCACGGCAACATTAGTGTGCTTCCTGACTACAGTGCATGTCAGTACGGCGTGACCATTTGCCATGGTGCTTTTTGGGTACCTTTGGTACCTGTTTCATGTGTATAGTTTGGCTTTTGCATATTTTTCAGCGGGTTCATGAGTTTTCCGTTGCCTTGGTTGCCTCTGCTTTGTCAAGAGAATACCGAAGGCGACCCCTAGGGGCAAACCTATATGTGCCAGGGCATTCTCCCAGAAGCCTTTGGTACTTCTCTGTCTCCAACATCTGCTGGCAGGGGAACATAACCCACTTGTGTGGACTGGTCTAGCAGGATTCCAGGAAAGCAAATTTACGGTAAGTGAAATTTCACCATATAAAAGGTTGCTAGAAATAGATTCAAATATCTTAGAAGTAGTAAACCACGACTTTCAGATTAACAATTATGGGTCATTTTTTTTCACTTGCATGTTTTAGCAGTTGTGTTATGATTTTTTTTCCTGTTTGATAAAAGGAGAAAAAAAATAAGGTGATACCTTTTTATTAGACTAACAATAGATTCTTGGACTAGCTTTTGAAAGTTAAAACCACCTTCTTCAGGTCTGGACAGTATTCTTCCTATTTGGAATTAATATACAAATGTTGCATTTGGCTTGTTCATTTGCCCTTTTAGAGAAAGTGTCAGTATAATGTGTGTTTGATGGAGGATTTTTGCTGTATTCATGACTGGCATTCCCTTGCTAAGCTGGGTTTTAATTAAGAGTCTTATTTGAGCTTTTTGGAGAGAAATGTATAGTAGCATAGAGGATGGCAGAAAAACACCAAGTGGTTCATCAGTCTACCCAGCTAGTCCTATTCACACTGACAAGGATATGCCCCAGCTGCCTGTCAAAGAACTACACATCCTGCAAGGCATCACTCCTTATTTAAGAGACGTATGTTATCGACTTCTTCCAATGTGTTCCACCCTCCTGCACAGATGACCGTGCAAAATCCATTTTTTAATTTACAGCCAACACCCTATGTGTTATTGGTACTATTGGCATTTCTGATACGGAAGCCTTTCTCCCGTTTCCAACCACAAGGTTCTACAATGATCCCAATAGCCACCAATGCCAGCACAGCTGTTGCCTGAACATCTGGTCTCTTAGGTCCACATAGCCATGGAAATACAGAGTTGCCAAGTTATTCAGTTCTAGGAGACAGATTTTTTTGGCCAGTTCTGGTTTTAAATTTGTATTGCAATGCAGTTTGGTATTTGTAGTTCCTGATTTTTACCCTTTGAAATCGGTGCTGCAGGTCCCATAATGCATCTGGATGAGATTGTCCAAAATCCAGGACTGAATTAAAATCTCACTCCTGGAACTGGGTAACTTGGCAATGCTGGAAATAGTAATTGTTTCATATTTTCTTCCAGAAATATGTGTCTTGGTAACCTTGATCCATCTTAATGTAGCAGAATTTCTCTTTACTGTGTATAGGTATGTCTTGAAAAGATGGAAGACATTCAGCTAGCCATGGTTATCGCTCGCCTCTATGAGTCAGAATTTGAGTCTTCGTCCACCTATGAATCAATCCTTTATGAAAAGGTTCTGGGTTGCCAGAAGGATGGAACAGGGTTCAGCTGTAGTAAACTGCACGCCGATCCCTTCTTGCGCAGTATTGCCTATTGGATAATGAAGGATTACACCAAGGCGTTGGATACCTTATTGGAACAAACACCGAAAGAGGAGGACGAGAATCCAGGTGAGGAAAACTTATGCACATATTTCTTGGATTTAGATGTACCAAGTAGGAATGTATGTAAATTTGGCATGCGTGCCACGGCATATGTTTTTGCCAATGTGGAAACTAATCTCGTTGTAAGGAGACGGCATGTTGCCTATAGGGCCAAGTCTCTGCATTTCTCACTATTCTCCTCCTGGGATACAAAACCTGTTCGTGGGAGAGTTTAGCAGCAGTAAAATCTTTCATGGATGTAAATTTAATTCTGACTTTTGTTACTAATGACGTACATCTTGTGTATTTGTGAAACTTATAAAACATGAATATAGTTCCCCTTTATACAAGTTTTATAAGTTTCACAAATAAGTTTCTATGTTATCGACTACGTTTAATATAGCAGTCAACATTGTGATTGCCTCCCTTGTCGTCTGCATAATTTCTGTTCAATGTAAACCGCTCTGATTGAAGGATAGAGTAGTATAAAAAAACCTGTTAAATATTTGCTATAACTGTTGTATAGTATATAGCTGCAATCCAAAAATAGCAAGAATTATAACACAATATTGAACCCACAGTGGTCGGTATTTTTTTCAAACCTCCGGATATTTAATGGTAGTATCCGGACAGCGGCTGCCACTGCCTCTGTGTGTGCAGATTTTGCATTCGGCAGTGGTGGCTATTCTGAGATGCAGTTTTTGGCTACTAGCTCAAAAGCCAATCCACATATTTAAAGACAGTTTCTTCATGGTCCACATACGTATCCGCAGAGCAGCGTGGATCATTGCCGCTATCTGGATAAGTGCTGGTTCCTCTCCAGCTCTGCTCACGGACTGCCCTGACACTATCTGGATAGTACCTTGGCGGTCAAAGGAAATATTGGGCTCACCAGGACTTTTGCAGTTAGCAGGTACTGCTTACAGGCCCTTTTGAATATCAGCTCATTAGTCCTTTTATTTATAAATCATCTTGTGCCAGATGAAAATTAGAGGGTGATAACCCTTCCAGTGCCAGCTAGTTTAGATTTGGTTCATATTTATTGGCAATAAGAACTAATTCCAAATTTTTGTCCTCTTGGGTAAATGGCATCCATTGGCACCCAAACAGTATTAAGTAGATATGAAATGAGTTTCTAATCTTGATGGTAACATCTGTTTGATTCCTATAGTTATCATCAAATCGTGCAGTCCTGTGGTGTTCAGTTTTTACAACTACCTTCGCACTCACCCTCTACTCATAAGAAGATATTTTACCTCACCAGAAGGCACCTTGGCAACCCTTAGTATGAAAACTGAGAAAAGTTTTATTGATGAAATCAATCTTATAGAACGGAAGTTATTTTTTACCACAGCAAATGCTCATTTCAAAGTTGGATGTCCTGTATTAGCTCTGGAGGTACTATCCAAAATCCCAAAGCTTAGTAAAAAGGATGGAGTTTCTGGAAATGGAGAAGGCGGCAGCTCAAATCTGGAAGGACGCAATGATGTGAAGTCAACATCCAGTGCAGCAAAGGGTGATACAAAAGACCTAGATTGGCACAAGCCGGTTTCAACTTCCACAGTGGATTTTGACTGGAGTCAGCCAATTATAAAAATTGATGATGATCCTCTTCATCTTGATTGGGGAGATGATGGTAGTGGTGCATTGGAAGATGAGGAAGACAAGACTGGTTTAATCATGAAAGATCCAGAATTGGAACAACAAGAAAGATGCATAGGTGCTAAGGAGTCTCAAGCTTCTGAGGTGTCTAGTCACACTGAGGTTGACGTGATTGCTGAACAACTCAAGTTTAGAGCATGTTTGAAAATACTGATGACAGAACTCAGGACTTTGGCTACAGGTTATGAGATAGATGGTGGAAAGCTTAGGTTCCAGCTCTACAACTGGTTAGAAAAGGAAATTGCTGCTATGCATGATATATGCAACCATGAAACGGAAGGCAAAGAGTATTACACTGAAACATATACAGGAGTAGACAGTGACCTATCGGTGCCTGAAATAGTTCCAGATAAGCCAGATATTGGCTCATATGAACGTCATCAGATAGAACGGCGCAGGTTACAAGTTAAACGGGAGCATGCTGAGAAACGAAAGTGGTGGTTGCAAAAGAATCAAGCTCTTCTACGAGTATTTCTTAGTTACTGCAGCTTGCACGGAGCCCAAGGAGGTGGTCTGGCCTCGGTCAGAATGGAATTGAAATTTCTGTTGCAAGAGTCTCAGCAGGTAAGAATTTTATCAGTGGAACACAATGTTATGTTTCATTTAACTGTATGGTTTCTCTGTATTGTGTTTAATTTTATTGGGATCACTATTCAGTTGGTGCAGTGGTCATATTAAATTAATACTTATGTTCAATACTGCTGCGGCATTGAATATATCTATTAAGCAGTCGGCACACTGGTGCTATGTTTATTTTAGGCCTGTCAGCAGGATGAAATTTGCCACCGTCTGGATAATGTTTCATTCTGCCCTTCACAGCTCGGCCAGTGGTCGGTAAACATATAACTGGTTTTAAATATTGGTCTGATGATAATTTCATTGATAACATCAGGATGTACTTGCAGATTTATGATCATGAAAGAAATAAGTACAGAAAAGGAATTGATAACATATTTCTAAGGTGACTTTAAGAAAAAGGAACTGTAAGACTGGCTCTCATTACCAGGAACAGTTTCTTTGGTAGAGTGAATTTTATCCGGTAGACACTGTTGGCAAGCATTGAAGTATGGTTTTAAAAGTTAGTCTGTCAAATTCAGAGCTAATATATGACTTAACAGTGATACTACTAGAGTTGATATTCAAATGATTTTTCTGAGCAACTTTGGGAGTTACCTGGACAAATCTGTGTTGAAATTTGTTTAGTCAATAAAATGCATTTGGTAAAGGAGGCCAGACAAATCTGGTTATAGCATGATCATGGTTATAGCAGAAGGCTGTGCTGAAGTTATTTGGATAAGTGGTAACTACTCGTCTAAATGTCTCATTGAATATAAGAAGTTAAAAAGGGCATTGCAGGAATAATGTATGATATTTGCTCCTTAATGCAACCATTTTCAAAACTCATGGACCAACACTTCCTGACTGTGTGCCTATAGTGTCCAGTGTATTTGTTTTATAAGTCAGGACCAAGGCTTGAGAGTAAATTGAACACAGTTAACACTTGTGCAGTTTATACTCAGGGCAGTTGCTGTCATGCTTTTGTGGTCTGCTCATATGTGGATCCTGAATATTTGAACCCTAGCAATTTGGTGGTGCTGTCTCAAATTCTGGTATGTGGTGTATGCAGAACTATTCTAGTAGAAGCTCAAATTGATTCTGCTCAGTGCTACTAGGATGTGTCTCTCAAGGACATTCAAGTCAGCAGTCAGAAGTGCTTGCTCATGCATTTTGAAAGTGGCCAGCAGCCCTGCAACAAGTCCTTGCCCAGTCCTGAATTGTGATGTCGCAGCAGTCTACATAGCCAGATGTAGCATTGCTCAATGTCTGCTGCATGACTGCACAAATCAAAGGCGAAAATAGGCCGGGAGCCCAGCACAGGAAAGGGTTTGGTATTAGGAACTGGGCTTCTGCAGGGCTAGTCGTGGAGCAGGAGACAGGTTCGAAACAAACACAGAACATTGAACTAACTGGGGAACAGAAGTAAAGTTGTGTGAATTAAAATAAAACAGTGAGCAAATGAGTTCTGTCCCTAAAACATTTTCAGAATAATTCCTTAGAAGATTCATCAGAATTTCCAAATATATGGAACTACTGTTGTTGATGTTAAGTGTTGGTGACCCTATGGATAGTTGTCTATGTTGTGGCTATCCTCTAGATTTTCTTGGCACGGTGCGATTAGAAGTACATTGCCAAGCCTTTTTTCCACACAGTAAGTCTACAACACCTGGTATTCCAATGCGGTCTTCCATCCAAGTACTAGCCAGGCCTGACCCTACTTAGCTTCTAAGATCAGACAAGATCGGGCACATTAAGGGAGGTGTGGCCATAGTATACAGAACTCTAGGAGGCCAATTCAGAACAGGACATGTCAAAATCTAGATGGGCTGGTTGTGCATCCCATTCTGCACTCGTAGGAGCAGAATTGGGTGCAATGCCTGGACGGGCAGGATGTGCTCTGATTTCGGCCTGCTGTATGTCCAGCCCCCTCCCTGTACAAACACCTGAGGTTTCTGCATAGAACCTGGAGCTGTGGCTTCCCGTCACCATGGCACCGGGACACCATGCATGAGCCCTGATTGCTGGCAAGCCTGTTAACTGTCCATTTCCCTGCCACCCAAACCCCGATTGGACCTGCCACGGCCGGGATCGGGCTGGGAGGGTCCCCCTCCTGGTCGGTGTTGTCCTCCAATGTTGGGGGGAGTTATTCCACCTCCGAGTCCCCCGTCTGTTAGCAATCCTGGATGTGTAGGGCCATGACCGGAATAGGCCCTGTATGTCTGGGGGTCAGGGTCACGCTTCTGGCCTGCCCACGCTCCTCCTCCAGCCTGTCCCTGTCCAGAGCTCCCTGCATAGCTCCTCTGTACATGCGGTGAGCTTTGGCAGTGGAATTTGCCCCCTGCAAATATTCACAGGACACAATAACCCCCTAAATGTTTATTAACATAGTAAACAAATGATGAAACTTCAGATTTTTTTTCCTGGTGCCATTTTGAAATTCTGATAAGAAATTGAAGTTACTTTTTGAGTATCAAGGCATAAACTGGGGTGATTTATTTTACAGAAAAATTTAAATCTGAAATTGTAACGTACATATGACTGTCTATATGCTTAACAGTTACCAGAATGTATAAAAGGAATTGATAACACATTTCTAAGGTGACTTTAAGAAAAGAACTGTAAGACTGGCTCTCATTACCAGGAACAGTTTCTTTGGTAGAGTGAATTTTATCCAGTAGACACTGTTGGCAAGCATTGAAGTATGGTTTTAAAAGTTAGTCTGTCAGATTCAGAGCTAATATATGACTTAACAGTGATACTGCTGGAGTTGATATCAACATGAGGACTTACAAGGGCACTAACATATATCCGAGCTAGATAGGGTGAAATTTTGAATATGCAGGAAAATATAGGACGAAATGGGTAAGACTGGGATAGAATTACTGTACTTGATTAGTAATATAGTACGTGGTGTATATATCCATTTATTAAATATTTTTGCTTGAAAATTTATGAAGAAATTGGACACACAATGTTATAGCAATTTTAAAAAACTGAACAGACATAAAATTCACTTATATGAAATGAATCATACTCTATGAGTAAGGCTTCTGATCCTAGGGGTATATTTACTAAACCAGGTTAACTTTTAACCTGGGCTACCTGCATATGGGTCCCATTGAATAACATGGGACTTAGTTGCAGATAGCAAACATACCTCTTGGTGTTTATCAGATATTTAGGGGTTTATTTTTAAGGCAATCAGGTCCTTTCTCAGGGTCAGAAGAATTGGTGTATTCACATTGTGTAAAGAAAAGGTTAATGGATTCCATTTAATGACACAAAACACACTTTTCCAGCTACCTTCTCCAAGCCTCAGCAAAAGCCTCCACCTCCCCTTCTTTGTCCTCTGCATCAGCTCCCTCCGTTCTCCCAGTCTCAACAACAGCTCCCCCCAGCCTCCTAGATCAGTGACAGCCTCCATATCCCCCTCAGTCTCCTATATCAGCTCCCTCCATTCTCCCAGCCTCAGCAACAGCCCTCCAGCCTCCCTAGATCAGCGACAGCCTCCATATCCCCCTCAGCCTCCTGTATCAGCTCCCTCCATTCTCCCAGCCTCAGCAACAGCCCCCCAGCCTCCCTAGATCAGCGACAGTCTCCTGTATCAGCTCCCTCCATTCTCCCAGCCTCAGCAACAGCCCCCCAGCCTCCCTAGATCAGCGACAGCCTCCATATCCTGTATCAGCTCCCTCCATTCTCCCAGCCTCAGCAACAGCCCCCCAGCCTCCCTAGATCAGCGACAGCCTCCATATCCTGTATCAGCTCCCTCCATTCTCCCAGCCTCAGCAACAGCCCTCCAGCCTCCCTAGATCAGCGACAGCCTCCATATCCCCCTCAGCCTCCTGTATCAGCTCCCTCCATTCTCCCAGCCTCAGCAACAGCCCCCCAGCCTCCCTAGTTCAGCGACAGCCTCCATATCCCCCTCAGCCTCCTGTATCAGCTCCCTCCATTCTCCCAGCCTCAGCAACAGCCCCCCAGCCTCCCTAGATCAGCGACAGTCTCCTGTATCAGCTCCCTCCATTCTCCCAGCCTCAGCAACAGCCCCCCAGCCTCCCTAGTTCAGCGACAGTCTCCTGTATCAGCTCCCTCCATTCTCCCAGCCTCAGCAACAGCCCCCCAGCCTCCCTAGATCAGCGACAGCCTCCATATCTCCCTCAGCCTCCTGTATCAGCTCCCTCCATTCTCCCAACCTCAGCAACAGCCCCCCAGCATCCCTAGTTCAGCGACAGTCTCCTGTATCAGCTCCCTCCATTCACCCAGCCTCAGCAACAGCCCCCCAGCCTCCCTAGATCAGCGACAGCCTCCATATCCCCCTTAGTCTCCTGTATCAGCTCCCTCCATTCTCCCAGCCTCAGCAACAGCCCCTCAGCCTCCCTAGATCAGCGACAGCCTCCATATCCCTCTCAGTCTCCTGTATCAGCTCCCTCCATTCTCCCAACCTCAACAACTGCTCCCCCCAGCCTCCTAGATCAGTGACGGCCTCCATATCCCCTCAGTCTCATGTAGCAGCTCCCTCTATTCTCCCAGCCTCGGCAACAGCCCCCCAGCCTCCTAGATCAGCGACGGCCTCCATATCCCCCTCAGTCTCCTGTATCAGCTCCCTCCATTCTCCCAACCTCAGCGACAGGCTCCTTCCCCCAACCTGTACACAGCAGCGGGAGTGTGTGCCTTTTGCTGCTACCGCTGCTGGCAGCATGGAGGGCTCTGAAACATTAGAACAGAAAGTGCCTGGTCTCTGGTTTCAAACACTTTCTGATGCTGATGGCAGAGAGACACAGCAGAAGGCAGAGGCTGCCACTGCCACCAGTGAGCTCTGCTTGCAGTGGCCAGATCCAGTGATATCACCCAGCTGTGACAGCAGCTGCTAGGTGATATCCTTGAAGCACTGAATAAGGGGCCATTTTTCAGGGCTTTTCAGTTGGCATTGAAAATCGGAATGCCTAACTATGAGGCGTGGATCTCTACATGCTTGCCTTGGAGGCCCCATGTGATGTCCTAATAGTTATGTTTCATGGGGAGAACTATGACGCTGCTGCTGCTGCTGACAGAAGCTATTTATTTCCTACTGTGCTCCTTGCTATCCGGCATTTTCTTGCTGAGTTTCTCCCAAAGGTTCTTTCCCTCTACAGCAGTGGTTCTCAACCCTGTCCTCGGGACCCCACTAGCCAGTCGGGTTTTCAGGCTATCCACAATGAATATGAATGAGATATATATGCATTAGAAATAGCCTGCCAAACTGACTGGCTTGTGGCCCTCCAATGCTGGATTTGGGGACCCCGGCCTTACACCTCTGTCATTTAAGATTGTGAGTGGGCAAGGTACAGATGTCCAAGACATCAAAAAGATTAGATGGAATATGTCACATACCTCCTCGCCTCTCACCACCACCAAAATATTGTCTATTAGACAACGTTTTGGTGGTGGTGAGAAACTAGGAGGGATGTGACACATTCTATCTACCCTTTTGATGTCGAGGACATCTGTACCTTGCCCACTCACAATCGGACTTGACAGAGGTGTACGGCAGGGGTCCCCAAATCCAGCACTGGAGGGCCACAAACCAGTCAGTTTGGCAGGCTATTTCTAATGCATATATATCTCATTCATATTCATTGTGGATAGCCTGAAAACCCGACTGGCTAGTGGGGTCCCGAGGACAGGGTTGAGAACCCCTGCTCTACAGTGAAGCACAAAATTCATTGATATGGTTGTATCCTTACTACTGTCCCGCAAGGTCAAGCCCCTGGCTCTTTTTGTATGTTCTCCTCTCTCCACAACATACTCTACCTCCTGGACAGTCATAGGACGTGCATGTTTCTAGGTGCCCTCCCCTCTCTTATAGATCTTCCCTTTGTCATCCTGATGTACTGTCTCATGTCCCTCCACCCAGTGTCTGACAGTCTGGGCTATGAGGTCCCTTCTTCAGTCTCTGGTCTTACCTGCTACTTCCTACCTTTCTATCTCCTACCTGCACTGCAATAAACCACTTCAGTGGCCTTTTCAGGGCTCTACCACCCTTCTCCTTGTCCTCCCCACTGCATCTATACACACCTACTTCTCATGTGACTTCTACACACATGCGCAATTGCTCATATATTTTCCACTCCATCCTTTCACCAGCCACATCTTTCCAATCTGGCTGCCACCTTGATAACTCACTCTTCTCTGTTCCTTGCTGTCTATTGCACTTCTTCCCGAAGTCCTTCTATTGGAGCAGCCACATCTCCTCTATCTGTATCCTCTAGTGTATGTGGATAGTTGAGCCCTTTAAACCACATCTGGTTCCTGTGGGTTCATGCCTGCTAAAACTTAGTTTGCATATATCTGTGTATGTGGTCATTTTTGCATATATGTGCCAACATCATTTAGTACATGTGTACTAACATATGACCTGTTCACAGTTCATGCAGTGGCTGGAAAGAGTAGTTTTCAAACTCTTTACCGGCCTTAAAGAATTCTTAAAAATTCCCTAACTCTTAGAACAGGTAAAACTGGACAGGGTTAGGCTAGGAGAGGGAAAGTAGCTGTAGGGCTTCATTTTGAATCCCTAAGAACATGAGATATGACATACTGGGTCAGACCAAAGGTTCATTAAGCCTAGTATTCTGTTTCCATCAGTGGCCAGTCCAGATCACAAGTACCTGGCAGGTTCCAAAAAAGGTACATAGGTTCCATAATGCTTGTCCCGGGGTAAGCGGTGGATTTCCCGGGTCCTCTTTAATAATGGTTTATGGATGTCTCCTCCAGGAACTTTTCCAAATCTTTTTTAAACCCAGCTACACTAACAGCTTTTACTACATCCTCCGGCAACAATTTCCAGAGTTTGATTATACCTTGAGAGAAAAAATATCTTCTCCAATTGATCTTAAATGTGTTATGTTGTACTTTATTGTGTGTCCCCTAGGAGTAAACAAGCGATGTACATTTACCTGTTCCACTCCACTCACTGGCACTTGCCTCAGAGCAGGGGCAAAGTATCCACATTCCCCCATCAGCCATGTGTTTTTAAAGGGAACTGAGGGGGGTTCCCTTTGTACTCACGGGCTTATAAGCTAGGAGTATAAAAACTACCTCCGTTAATGAATAGCACACAGCTTAAAATGCTCACTAAATTATCTTAACTTGCATCTTAAATTTCATTGCATAGGAGCACAGCCGCTGCATGGATATGAAATGCGCTAGGCGAGCCCTCATTCTTCCCACCCCTCTGCGGGACCTGCAGCAGCAATAACATTAAAACGCAGGGCTTATCCAAACTGGCCAGCGCTGTGCTTTGACCAGCCACTTCCACTCCCGCCCCCTCCCCCCAATAACCAAATAGGAAGTCTGCATTAGAGGGTGTGGAAGCAGCTGGTCAAAGCGCAGCATCAGCGAGTTTGGATAAGCGCTGCATGTCCCGGCGAGGGGTGGAAGCAGTGGCAATGAGCCGCCCTAGGCGATCTAGCTGTCCTAATGCGTAGCGCCGCCCTGGATAGGCCTCTATGAATCTGGACGTCTACTAGCTCTAGCCATGGCACAGTTACACACACGTTTGTGCAAAGAAACAATGCCTGGAATATTCTGGCTGGTCCAGTATTCGTTGTGGATGCCTCTCTGTTCTGCTTTAGGTAGCGCATTTTACCATGTGGTGGTAAGATTCTACGTGAGATGCATTTTGATGCAGAATTGCTTTGTCTGTCTTGATCATTCTGTCCTTCACGGTTCTTTTTTTCCATTTCAAGAAAGTTCATAAAGGGCGTTTTGGGATAGTTTGTCTTTCTTGACAGCTCTTGAAATGTTATTTCGTGCTTTTGCACCCCGGCGGACTGTTTTGTTTTTTTTTCCTCAGTTCTTGCTTGCTTAACTGCTTTGATAAATCATGCAGAGACAATACTGTAACCAGGATACAAAGGACTTCTCATATTAAACTGAAATGAGTTTTCTGTTCTTTAAAGAGACTTAAATTTCCCAGTATATTTTGCTGGCTAAGGGCTCCCTTTGCTAAATGCAGTAAGATCTTTCAGTTAAATTGTAAGGCTGAGGCCTTTTTCAGTGGCTCCTCAAGTAGTCTGTAAAAACAGTTAAATAAATACTAACAAGTGTTACTAGAATTCATAAGGACTGATGATTTTATGGCTGGAAGATCAATGTTAGGAGAATAGTACCAGGGTTCATGAAAGTTGTGATAAATCTGTTTTTAACTTAAGAGCTTTCGGATGTGGACTTCATGAGAACGTGAAGGCAAGGGCGTACTAACTTTTCAAAAGGAAGGTGTGGACTAGTTCGACAAATCCACAAGAAGACTTGCAGGTTATCAAATTAGTTCAGTGAGATTTGCCCAATAAAATTTGATGCGCTTTCCTTGATTCAATGATTATGCTTTAAAAATGAAGTTAACCCAGTCCGAGTCTTGACCTTGTTTTCTCTGCTTTTCTACATAAGAGGCTGAATTTCTGCAAGTGAAACCAGATTGTCACCATGTAGCCCATAGCGGGAGGATTCTGTAACAGGTTGCCTAGGTTGAGGGAGCAAAAAGGTGCATATTTGATTAAGATATGCAGACATCTATGTGCCTTTTATAAAAAAAAAAAAATACAAAAATACTAGGGGTAAACCCCAGACTTTTACACTTGCTTAGGAGTCAGTATTTTATGAGCAGCATGTGCACCTCGCAACTCTGCCCCAGAACATGCCTACATGCGGGTTGCATATTAGTAAGTGTGTACTCCATGGGGTGGCTTTACGAACGCCCTTTTTAAGTGCATAAAACCAGGTTTTAAGTGTTAACCCTGGAATTACCGAGATTTTTTGCACACACTGAATACCGTTGGGGACATAAATGACCCCACGACGAATTTGAATTGTTAACCATGACAATTTTAAACTAAACAGAGAAAATATTATTCTGAATTAATTATTTATTATATGAAGGTTAAATGTTTTGAAATTGAATGCTTTATCATAAAATTACATGAAGAAGAGTTGCCATGAAAGCAGTTTTTGCATGCACTTGATGAACGCAGTAAAGTACTACAGTCATTTGCATGAGACACAGACAATTTCTGAATGTTCTTTGCAAACATTGCGCTTGCAGGAGGTGCAAACTATGTTGCTTTTCTTGTCTTTTTCTCTGGAACAGCAGTGACACCTTGCCCTTTTCTATGGGATCCCGGCATTGCAAACAGCATCAGTGGCTTCTTCAAGGCTGGAAGAAGTCTTGCTGCAATTACTCTGAAGCAGCTGCTTTCCTAATTCCAAGAGGAATAGACGACGTTTGTGCTTTGACTTGGACTGCTATTCTGGATTTAGTGACATCCAAACAATGAAGGCGTTCAAAGCACTGATGTCCAACATGTTGTAGAAGATTGTCACAGGCCAGCGTCTTGTCATTCGTTTTATGGTATACGTGCGCAACATTTGATCTGCCGTATCTACTCCACCTTTACTAGAATTATAGTCCAAGATCATGCGTGTTTTTTTGTCTGGACGTGTGTTATCTACTTCTTCTTGATCATGCAAACTGCTCAGAAGAACAACCACTTTTCCTTTCTTCGGGCAATAGGAAACCGGAGTGGCGTCATCACGAAAGGCAAACAGTGAAGTGAATACCTCTCGGCCCTTTGCTGTTACAAATTCTGGAGGTAATTCTTTTCTGTTCTTTCGAATTGTCCCCAAAAGTGTCATTTGTTTTTCTAGCAATTTCCGTGACAGGGATAAACTGCAGAAGAAATTGTCAACAGTAACATTTCTGCCAGATCGCGTCAATCCTTCAGTGAGTTACAGCATAACCCTTTCACCCTGATTCTGTTCCCTGTTTTGTCCGAGTTCCCTTCCTGTATATACTTGAAGACGCAGAACATATGACGTTGCACTGTCACACAACATCCATAGCTTTATGTCATATTTCCCAGGTTTGCTGGGAATATATTGTCTGAACGGAACACGGCCACGAAATGTAAGCAGTTGCTCGTCCACGGTAACATTTTCACCAGGAACAAAGGCGTCACAGAGCTGCTTCCCAGGTATCAAAAACGTGTCTGATTGGAGCAAGCTTATCCACGCCTCGTTGTTCACATCTGTTGGTTGCATCATCAAATCTGAGAGCACAAGAAATTTGCTGAAAACGGTTACGGGTCATATTTTTGCCGAAAACAGAACGACCATCTTCAAGGTTCCACAACTGAACTATGGATTCATTTCATGACTTGTACATGCCTGAGAGGATCAGATGTCCAAAAAAACGTTGAAATTCGCCATCTGTCAAATCTTTCCAGGTGTCATCATAAATGTGTCTTCCTTGTTTGCTCGTCCACATCATGATTTCATTCAATAAGTTCTTCCTCATGAACAAGTGGAATGCTGTGAGAGGGCCATCAACATTTCGTACACATACCTTGTAAGCACTGGTTACGGGTATGACATTAGCTCTGGCGTATCTTCCAGCAGCTTGCTTTATAGGTTTCCTGTTCCATGATGTGGCATCCTTAGGTACATAGGCTTCAATGGCAACATTTGTGCTTATAGTTTATGACCTCTTAGCTCCTCTACGACCACAACTAAGATTCCTCACATATGATACTGACACCGAGGACTCCTGCCTTCTTCCCCGTCCAGCACAGCTTCGACCTTTGCCTCGACCTGTAATTTGACTCTTTGCTGCAGGCGATGTTACCGGCTCAACATCAGTCTCACATTCACTTGGCGACCAACTGCTGTCGCCATCTGAATCATGACTGTCATCAGATTTATCGCCCGAACTTGGCTGATATGCTTCTTCGCTTGCTGAATATGCTGCATCATCAGACGACTCAGAGCCGTCACTATCAGCATCTCGTTGCAATATTTCTCTTACTTAGGCAGCTGAATATTTTCGTTTTGACATCATAAACAATAACCTAAAATAAATAAACAAAGATGAAGTTGAATAAAACACAAAGCAGGTTTATTATAGGTGTACAGTAATCATGATGAACAGGCTGAAAGCCTTTAGATTTCATCGGAAATAATGAGAGAACGTATGATATCAATTACAGAAAATGTGTAATTTTCATAAAATAAGAGTACAAAAAATAAATGATACATAATTAATGATAAATAGCTTTGTCAGATCAAAAAATTCACAAAACTGCAAATTGTATCACGATCCAAACTGGACGTAAGCAAATAGGGTCAAAAATGACCTCACTGGTACTCTGTGCTGCAATTCATCACTAGCGTCATCTAGCAGATGAAAATTATTGCTCTCATGGCGCAATATAAAGAGAATATTGACATGTGAAAAGTCATAAAAAGATTGCATTCTTGAACAACAAGTTTCTGAGATACGCGTTGTGAAACTTGCAGTGGGGTCACTTTTGACCCCATCGGTACTCCCAGGGTTAAAAAAGCGTATTAATTACCCCCTTGGAGACTAATTTTGAAAGTGTCTGCAGTGTTTCAAAAGCTCACAGGTCTCAAAGAAATTCCATATGATGTTTCCCTTTGAAAGTCCCTCATTGGCCGGTGCCGGGGGGGGGGGGGGAGGAGGGGTTTGCCCCTCGTACTTTGCAGGTGTGGGGTAATCTAGAAGTAAATTCCACATATGTACTTTATTCAGTCTGCCCCACCCCCTCCCTTCGTACCTTTCCTCGCCGGTAAGTCTTGCATGGACTGCATATGTATATATTTTATTTGTATATGTTTTATCTACTTCTTTTCTTTCATAACTCACGGCAATTTACAGTCCACATTATCATCTTTCTCAGCAGTCCCCAGCCCCACCACCTTCTTATAGCCAGGAATGTCTGTACAAAAAGCCAGCATTCACTCATTTTCGAGAGATGTGGGCAATTTTTTTGATTCTTTTCTTTTTTTTTCTGTTTAACTTATTGCAAAGTTTTAAATAGCCAAGAAGAAAATCTTGCAACAGCAATATGGTGGATTCAAATCAAACAAATAAAATACGCTCAGAAGGAACCAATTAGGCACTGACTGATCGATCCCCAAACAGTAGAGGAGGCATGAACATGATATCAGGAAATATTATTACCCACTTTAGCATTAACTCCCCAAAAAAAACAATCTCTGAGTTTGAGAAGCATTCTGTGAGTAAGCTGACAAAATGGGAGGTCCGGCCCCCACCATTAGAGTTTGTAGCATTCAAGAAGGCAGGTGGATTAGATTCATAGAAAAAAATGTTTCTGAATCTGAATCTTGATCGTGCATTTACCAAGAAAATGTAATCAAAATAACCTACCCAGCTGCATCATCTTAGGCCTAAGTAATAAAACTGGCACCTCTTCTGCTCTGCTTTATTAAGAAGAGCCCCTACCATAGCAATCCCTTCAAATCTGCCCTCTTCATGAGCAGAAGGTACCAGTCAGTCTAGATAAGCCACGTGGTCTTTTTCTGTCGCCAAGTTTCTATTTTTCTTCCACTTCCTTCCCATTTGCAAGAGTCCATGATAGCGGTCTGGGATACTACCGTAACATCTGAAGTGGCCTTCCTTGTGATGGGGTCGTAATGGTGCCTCACCTTTTGTTTGCCTCTTTATATGCAAGAACGTCCTGCTGATGCTAATTAAATGTGAAAATATTATTCTAAATATCTTTTTTTTTTTTCTAAACAGGAAACCACTGTGAAACAGCTTCAGTCTCCTCTGCCGTTACCTACCACGCTTCCTTTGCTTTCAGCAAGTGTCGCTTTAACAAAAACAGTTATTGCCAACCCTGTACTGTACTTGAATAATCACATTCATGACATCCTGTATACCATCATGCAGATGAAAACGCCACCACACCCTGACAATAAAGATGTGAAGGTAATGCAAAAAACACCTCGTAAGTACAAGACTACCGCGTTAACTCTCGGAAAAGGCAGATCAAATAATAGAGTTTTTCTTGTTAGATGTTAATCTGCAGTTATCGTAAATAACTTAGGGCGTGATTCATCAAGGTCTTTTCTCATTAGCACAGAGTAAGTCCTACTGCGTGAGGTCCTTTGGCCTTCACGCTGCGATATTTGGGTATAGCCTGTAACTCCCTCGATTGGGCCCGTTTTAAAATTCTGCTGAGCAGAAAGGATAATGAGGCAATTGTGTCCCCTTATATTTATATTTAGCTGGATTTCCAGCTGCTCTTAACAGTATGTTTTCAGCTTGAAATGTTTTCTAAATTTAAATTAAATTTAACTTAAATTTAGGTCTGCCACTATACTTACACTCAGGGTTAACTGGGTAAGTTAGCTAGCTAATGCTGAAATCGGTGCTCACCAGCAAAATTCTCTCTTCAGCCTAGACGCTCCTCTGATCTCAGCCCTTTTTCACTGCCTAAGTTTATTCATCTTGCATATTAGGCAAATGAAATTTAGATAGTCAGATGGAAGAAATTTGCTAAATTTAACCAGCTAACTCCCAAAGTTAGCCAGTTAAATGTTTTTGTGTTGGCATCATGTTCCTCATATTATCAGACATTTAAACTGGGGTAAGTTTCTCTCTTGCAAGGAAATGTTGGATGACTAGGTAGTTGTATAGTCTCTCTGCATGTCTTTGCTCTCTTGTTTTGGTGATATAGACTGACTTCCACCAGCAAGAAGGAAAAAGCAAATTAATGATTAATTAGACAGGCAATATCCAAAGATCTTTCCGTTTTAGCGATGGAAATGCAGAGTTTAAGAATTACCCCTCCATCTCCTCACCGTGGGCAAAGGTAACCCACACTGACCACAGCACAGGTACTTACACCTGCAGCAAAAAAATAGACAGGTTTAGGTCAAGATGGTAAGTCTGCATGATTTAGGGATTTCATTTTGAGAGTCCTATGCTTGCTTTTTGCAGGTACTTATGCCCTTTCTCTAAAAAATATGCAAAGAACCCACATTCCCAGTTTCACATGTATATAAGTTAATATAATGTAACTAACCCAGCCTCTTCTTATATGTACACTGCTTTGATGCGGCGAAAAGTGGTATATAAGCACAGCTAAATAAATAAATAAATTGCTTCCCCCCACTGCCCACAGGTGCAACGTATGTTTGAAAGTGGAAGCTCTGCAGTCTTTTTCATGGCATTTATTAGAAAATAGACCAGCTTGATTCTTAAGGTTTTGAAGTTACATATTTTCGCATGTTTCAAGAATATTCAGTTTTTGCTTCTGTTAGAAGTATTGGACCCTGTCACAGGTTTTGAAGTTTGTCAGTAAGAACAAGGGCATTTTGAAACTCTGCCGAGAGCTTTCCCGTTTTGCAGTTCGGCCTGCAACATTATCCACGTGCATGAGAATCTGTACGGAGTATGCGTCAGGAAGTTTTGCAGAAGTTGAGAAATGCGTTCTCGGTGCATACTTCCCCTTTCTTCCAGTCTCTCTGCCCCTTTTTGTGCAGGTGCAAGTATGCCCAGGGAAAAGAAATGCATCTCCAGGAACAAGCAGGAATGTAGTCTTCACATATGGGGTATCATCGGTACCGATGGAGCCTGCGCGGGAATGCTCCCCAGCGTCCAATAGGAACGCTCCCCAGCGTCCAATAGGAACGCTCCCCAGCGTCCAATAGGAACGCTCCCCAGCGTCCAATAGGAACGCTTTTGGGAGCATTCCTCAGCACATGCGCGCTGTCTTCCCGCCTTTCCAACTGTCCCTCTTCAGTTCTTCGCTTTCCGCAGAGCCGACAGGACTCGCCCTGTCACCTCAGAAAATTTCTTCTTTAATCTTGTTTTGTTGTGGTCGCGTTTGCCTCCGCACAACGCCTACTGTTACTGCCGGTTCTTTTCTTTTCTTTTCTTCTCTTCTTTAAAAAAAAAAAAACAACAACTCTGAATTCTTTCTCTTTTTCGGTGCTAGGTGCCATTTTGGGCATTAGGCCCTATTTTTCCTTAAAGATGGAAAAAAACAGCTAGTGGTTTTAAAAAAAATGCACTAAGTGTGGGGGTACCATTTCCATCACCGACACCTATGACTGGTGTCTTAAATGTTTAGGCCCTGACCATTCTCCGTCTGAGTGTCTCTCTTGTATGGGAATGACTAAAAGAGGAAGACAGAACTGGGCTGCAAAGCTCGGTACCCTCTGTTCTTCGGATGCCAGGTCCATTGCATCAACATCTTCAAGAGCCTCTTCTTCCTCCCATGGATTTCAGGTAACTAAACATAAAGGCCGGTCCTCAAAGGGAAGCTCTCCAGCAAAGCACTGAGAGGCCATTGGCATTGCCCTTGAGGGGAACCACACCGGCAAAACAGCCCCGGCGGCAGGCTTCGGCCTCCAAAGCATTAACGGGGTTCCAGGATGTTCTTGAGGCCTCAGCCTCAACAGAACTACTGGTGCCATGCTCAGGGGTCCCGGCCGCCTTTACCGGTACCGATACCCAGGCATCAGCAGCATCGATAGACCAGAGATTTCTCGCTATCGAGCGTAGTATTGTAGCTCTCCTTACAGTTGTGGTACCGTTGACACCGATGGTTCAACGGGCACCGGCACCAGTACCGATGCTGGTACTGGCACCGATGGGAATTCTTCCAATGCCGTCTTTGGCTGACATCAAAAGATCGGTACCGGATCAACTCGGTTCCGACTTCGATCGATACCGGGACTGTGCCTTACATGAACATCGTGATCAGAGATACTTCGAATCCTCCGATTCCGATGACTCTGATAATTCTGCTGGTACCAGAGTGTTTCTCCCGGAAGACTCTTCTCCCCAATGCAGAATGTCGCCTCCGGAGGACATGACTTTTCAGGATTTTATTTGTGATGTTGCCAAAGGCCTTTCTATCACGGTAGCTCCTGAAAAGGAAACTAGAGCAAAGGAATTGGAAATTCTCCAATATCCTAAGGCTCCAAAGGAGGCAACCACTCTGCCCATTCATGAAATTCTTCATGATTTGATGCTCAGAATATGGGAGACACCTTTGACCATATCTCCTCATTCTAGGAGACTTGATAACATGTATCGAGTTCCACCATGTCCTGGATTTCAAAAGACTCAGTTGCCACACCATTCAATGGTAGTGGAGTCAGCCATGCGTAGGATGAAAAGTGCAGAGAGACATGCATCCAGTCCTCCAGGTCGTGAATGCAGGACACTTGATGCTTTTGGGCGTCAAACTTTTCAAGCTTCCATACTTTCAGCTAGGATCAGCTCATATATTTTATATATGGGTATGTTCCTCAAGGAGGTCACAGGAGATTTGGAGCTTATGAGCCCACTTCTCCCAGATGACAGACGACAAGACTTTCCTTACTCTTGTCAGGCATGCTCAAGATGTCTCCAAGTTTATGAATCGTGCAGCCTTTGACTGCTTTGAATGCATCAGCAGAACCTCTGCTATTGCCATTGATGCACAACGGATTGCCTGGCTTCAAGCATCAGACTTGGAGATTTGGGTACAGGATAAATTAGGCAACATACCTTGCACAGGAGAAAACCTTTTTGGCAAGAATTGGCAGGAAAAGGCTAATGAGATAGATGCTGACAATATCACCTTAGATAGATTGTCAAAATCTACAGCCACTCCAGCCAAACAGAAACCCTATAAGAAACCCTCTTTCAGCAAAAAGAGGAAGTTTTATCCATCCTATACCCAGCAAAGCCAAGCTCACAGTCAAGTTGCCCAAAATGGACAACAGCAGCAATTCAAACAGCAGAAGAAGCCAAAAGGCCCGAGAGCTGAACCAGCTCCGCAGGTTCAGCCCCCTCAAGGGTTTTGACTCCTTCCTAGAGAGCTTAGCCTTCCTGCCTCTGGGGTGGCCAGAACCCCTAAATATTCCAGGCAGGCTGTGTCATTTTGCCAACAGATGGCACCAAATAACAGCGGAAAATTGGACTCTGTCCATTGTAGGAGAGGGGTACAAGCTTCATTTTCACAGCATGCCCCCTCCTACAATCTTAAGGCAGTTCAATTCCCAGATATCTGCAGACAATCTGTTGGATCACGAGGTCGCAACACTTCTTGCCCAAGGGGCAATAGAGGAAGTACCCATTCTCCAGCAGGGTACAAGGTTCTACTCTCCCTATTTTCTTATTCCAAAGAAAACAGGGGGAGACAGACCCATTCTAGACCTTAGTGAATTGAACAAATACCTGTTCCAAGAGAAGTTCAAAATGATTTCTCTAGGAACTCTTCTGCCATACCTTCAAAGTCAGGATTGGCTTTGCTCTCTAGACTTAAAGGATGCATATACTCACATTCTGATCCATCCAAATCACAGGAAATTCTTACGATTCCTTTTCAAGGGAAAACACTTCCAATACAGGATTCTTCCCTTTGGGCTGGCTTCCGCACCAAGAGTATTCACGAAATGCATGGCAGTAGTAGCTGCATTCCTGCGAACCCTAGGGATTTTAGTCTTCCCTTACTTGAACGACTGGCTCATTCGAGCCCCCACGGTTGCAGAGGCCAGCTCTGCACTGTCTCGCACAATGTGAATCCTCCAATACTTGGGATTGGTAATAAACTTCCCAAAATCCCAACTTTTTCCTTCCCAGTCTCTGGAGTTCATAGGAGCCTTTCTAGATACCAGACAGCCAAGGGCTTTCCTTCCACAGGCCCGGTGTCTTCGCATAGTGCGACTAGCTTCTCAAGCAGCAGGAAAATCCTCCCTAACTGCTCGAACTTCTACAGTTACTGGGACACATGGCATCCACAGTTCATGTAGTTCCCTATGCTCGCCTCCACATGAGAGCAGCCCAGTGGACCCTATCCACACAGGGGACACAGGCCACTGGACGTTTGTCAGGCAAGATAGCAAACTCTCATCGGCTGATCTTGTCCCTACAATGAGGCAATCACTGGAGAACCTTTTAGTGGGGTCTCCTTTCCAACAACCCCTGTTCCAGGCCACCCTAACAACAGATGCATCACAGGTGGGTTGGAGAGCACACCTGCATAATCTCTCTACCCAGGGCACCTGGACTCCACAGGAGGCTTGTCTTCACATAAACCTCCTAGAATTAAGTATTAATTAGTATTCCATGCCCAGCTCCAGCTACAAGACAGTCCTAGTTCAAACGGACAATCAAGTAGCCATGTTCTATGTGAACAAGCAGGGCGGAATAAGCTCTCTGTCATTATGCAATGAAGCTTTACAACTTTGGGCCCTCACCAGAGAGCATCAAATCCACCTTCTCGTGGTATATCTTCCAGGCATTCAAAACCTTTGGGCAGACAAACTCAGCTGAATACTGCTGCCTCACGAATGGTCTCTCCACCTAGACCAGGTGACAAAGATATTTCACATCTGGGGGACTCCAGACATAGACCTCTTTGCAAGTCCACTGAATGCCAAACTTCCCCGGTTCTGTTCCAGGATTCTAGCTCACAATTGCCAGGTAAGGGATGCCTTCCTCTTTCACTGGGGTCAGGACTTCCTCTATGCCTTCCCACCCATTCCCCTCATCCCCAAAACACTCTTCAAGCTTCAGACAGACAGAGGTCGTATGATCCTCATAGCGCCACGGTGGCCACGCCAAACGTGGTATCCCCTGCTTCTACATCTCTCTTAAGCTGCACCTCTGGAGTTAGGGTGCGCTCCAGATCTCCTTTCCCAAGAGAGCAGGATGCTATTGCACCCGAATCCCCAGTCCCTACATCTCACGGCCTGGTTGCTGAGAGCTTAAATCTTCAGGATCTCAACCTTTCCCAACAGGTAAAGGATATCCTTCAAGCTTATAGAAAACCACCTACAAAACGATCTTACGCCTTCAAGTGGAAACGTTTCACTATATGGTGTTCCCAGAAGGGGTTAAACCCCCTGGTGATACCTTTGGAGTCAATACT
The DNA here is from genome assembly GCA_033557465.1 of Ichthyophis bannanicus. Taxonomy (NCBI): domain Eukaryota; kingdom Metazoa; phylum Chordata; class Amphibia; order Gymnophiona; family Ichthyophiidae; genus Ichthyophis; species Ichthyophis bannanicus. The sequence goes on along the minus strand of CM066043.1, from coordinate 178,195,261 downwards.
AGAGTATCTACTTCATTTATCAAATTCTGTTCTAAAGACCAATTCAGTAAGAGTCCATCTTAGCGCAATTACAGCTTCCTATAAGCCTCTAAATGGACAACCAATTTCCTCTCATCCTCTCATATCCAGATTTATGAGAGGTCTTCTATTAACAAAACCTCCCATCAAACCACCACCGGTGGCATGGGATTTAAATCTAGTTCTCGGGCAGCTCATGAAACCACCTTTTGAACCTTTAGCCACTACTACCCTGAAGTTTTTGTCTTGGAAGGTCATCTTCCTAATTGCAATCACCTCTGCACGTCGCATTAGTGAATTGCAAGCCTTAGTGGCTGATCCTCCTTACACTAGGTTTCACCATGATAAGGTTGTCCTCAGAACTCATCCACACTTTATGCCAAAGGTGGTTTCGCCTTTTCATTTAAATCAAGCGATTTATCTTCCTGTATTCTTTCCGAGGCCTCATGCCTCTAATGCAGAGAAGAACCTTCACACTTTGGACTGTAAAAGAGCCTTAGCCTTTTACCTACAAAGAACACAGCAACATAGAAAGTCTTCTCAACTTTTTGTTGCTTTTGATTCTAGTTATTTGGGACTTCCAGTCTCCAAGAGAACTCTGTCTAAATGGATTGCACAATGTATATCCTTTACTTATGAGAGTAAGTCTTCCTCTTCAAGGCCATGTCACAGTGCATAATGTGAGAGCTCTGGCAGCCTCTATGTCTAACCTTCACTCTGTGTCTATAGATGACATCTGTCAAGCAGCCACCTGGGCTTCGGTGCACACCTTCGCAGCCCACTACTGCCTAGATGCCTTCTTTGGCCAGGCTGTTCTTCAACATCTTTTTTCAGACTTAATTCAACTCCTACCCACCAATCCTGGTAGGATGCCAGAGATTCATGGGAGGAAGCATGGCCCACCTCACTATAGGTGGCAGCTTCCTGGGGCCATCTCCCCGGCATCTTCAGCTAGGGAGTCCCCATATGTGAAGACTACATTCCTGCTTGTTCCTGGAGATAGTATAGTTACTCACCTGTAACAGGTGGTCTCCGGGAACAGCAGGAATTTGGTCTTCACAACCCACCCACCTCCCCTAGGAGTTGTCTCTCTATCTCTCTGTCTCTTTCCTCTCTCCCTCTATCCTTTCACTCAGCTACAAATTTAACTGAAGAGGGACAGTTGGAAAGGCGGGAAGGCATGTGCTGAGGGATGCTTCCAAAAGTGTTCCTATTGGATGCTGGGGAGTATTCCCGCGCAGGCTCCGTCAGTACCGATGATACCCCATATGTGAAGACTAAATTCCTGCTGTTCCCGGAGATCACCTGTTACAGGTGAGTAACTACGCTTTACCAGCACAAACAGGTTTGATCTTTGCTGCCTCTGATTTTTGAGTTTTTCTTGCAATATTATCTGCAGCTTGAAGGTTTTCATATAATGAATGACTTGTAGTGATACTTTCCTTTTCAGATATACACACTACACTCATTGGCTGCTTCGCTTTCCGCTTCTATTTACCAAGCATTATGTGACAGCCATAGTTACAGGTAAAAACAAAAAACATCCTTTTAGCAGCACATGTGAAAAGTATATTGCATTGATCTTTCACTTTAGCAGATTTTAAGGCCCCTTTTAGACGGGCCATTGAGACAGGAATTGAGACATCCAGGTTGTGGCATGCTCCGTGTCCATCTGCCAAACACAGAGTCTTATGCAAAATACTTAGAAGAGCATCAGTAAATCCAGAGGTGTTTGCAGGTCTGTCCAACGGTGACAGCTGCGCATGATTGGTGGAGAGGGAGAAAGCATCCTGCTTTTCCCAAATGTGTATAGCTGCAGTAGTTTAAACTTGCTACTCCCAAAAGCCAAGAAGACCCTCGCCATCCCCAACCTCTCAGTAGGCAAAACTCCCTCCTGTTCCCCCAATCTCGCCCTCTACTCTTACTGGGGATTTCCCTAGCGTCTACTGAGGGCAGGAACAATTCTAGGTTGTTCCTGTCCCATGTGCGCTAGGGTTCAGAAGAATAGCTCCAAGCCCCTTTTGCAGTAGTCTTGTGATACTATCACTTGGGGTCAAGCTGCCAAATAAGGAGTGCACACTCTCATTTGATAGCTTGCCCCATAGAGAGAGGACCGCAAGACTACCATTGGTGGATCAGAGGCACCCCATTTGGAACCCAGATGCTTGATAAGAAAGGAGCAACTGGGGATGGCCCCTCCCTCCCCACCCCAGACATTAGTAAGAGTCAGGTGTGGGAAGGGGTTTGCCTATCGGGGGAGTGGGGGGAGGTTGAGTCTTGCCTGTTGGAGGATGGGGAATTTTGGGATGTCAGTTGGGTTGGAGGTGGGTAGCTTTTGCACCTGCCCCTTCAGATTGGCACTTGTGCGTGCCTTGGGGTAGATGTCAAAGCAGACGTGTAAAGCTTGTGGCATCCATATGAATTTCCTTTGTAGAGTGGGGAATACACATCTTTATTTTGGGCCCAGCCAAACCACGCCCCCTTGAAATCTCCACCTGTAAATGACCACTTTCTAAAACCTTTATTTGCATGCGTAGCTGATCTACATGTGTAAGTGCTTCTAAATTAAGAGCCTTTGTGGTATTCACATTCGTATTTGAAATGTCGGTCATCAGTTCTGTAGGAATGCAAGCGTCGTGTGTTGAAATAATGCTCGTCACATAGCCAGTTACTAGACAGTTATGTGTTACACTAGTGCAATACAACATTATCTTTTGTAAAGGAGTGTGAGCGATACATTGCCATGTTCTCTTCAGAGCTATTTAGGATAATTCATTTCAGGATAAAATGATGGAAATAATAACCAGTTTAAAACATCTCTTTGGAATGTTTTGTTTTAGTACTCAAACAGAAAGAAACCAGTTTACGGGGATGGCATATCAAGGGCTTCTCCTGAGCGAACGACGCAGGCTGCGGACAGAAAGCATTGAGGAACATGCAACACCCAATTCCAACCCTGCCTCGTGGCCTGGTGAGGAACATGTCAATAATAACTCAGAAAAAACTAACCGTTTTTCTGGAAATTTCCCTTATTGCTCTTTGAAAATGTTGAAAGGACAGTTCAGTACTTTCTTTGCCGTAACAATACATGATTTAGGACAGGGGCACGCAGATTCAGCCCTCGAGCCACAAACCGCCCAGGTTTTCAGGATAGCCTTCATGAATATGCATATGAGAGAGTGGAATGCATACCACCTCAACTGTATGCAAATCTGTGTCATGCATATTCATTAGGGATATCCGGAACTTGTGTACCCCTACTCCATAGCATATTTGCAGTCTTAAGAACCACTGCTGAGGATACATGATGGCTGGTTAAGAACTGGTCAATATAGACGGAACAGTAGTTACACTGTTTAGATTAGCCTGTTGTACTAATTGAGAAAGAAATGGGCAAAATACATCAGATGCTTGAATATTTCCGGAGTGTGAAGCCAGTTAATCTAGTTTTTAACTGCACTTTATCTCAGAAGCAGGTCTGCATAGGGGCCAGTATTCGGCACATCATGTTTGGGTAAAATTGTCCAGATAAACTTTTCCAGTTAACTTTATCCAGTTAAGCAGACAAAGGTTTGGGTAACTTTGGTCATCCAGTGTCTACCAGCCTAAGCATGGCACAGGGGCTGCCCCTTAGCATTGATTTCATTTTTCAGCTCGATATGTTTTGTATGCGTAAAAAATTTGTGTAGACCAAATTTAAACCAGTTAGTGGGGAAGAGTGCAGAGAGGAATTTTAAATGCCTGGGTTGTCCAGTTTACCTAAAAAGAAAGTCAGCTGAACAAATCCTTTGTATATGGACTTCAAAGTCTTTGAACGTTTTAACAAACATGAAAAAAGTAAAGGCATGGGCCTCAGTGATACTATTGTTCGTGGTAGATGTTGTATTAGTGTGTAAAGTTAAATATATAGTATAGATTATAAGGTCAGAAAAAGAAGGTCAAGGGTCTTGATATGACATTCAAGGGAGGAGGGTGGATACCTAGAATAGCCTTCCATCTTGAGGCAGTAGTACCAAAATTCAAGCATCCTTGGACAGATACAGAAAGCAGTTGTAAAAGTAAGAAATGGGTAGAGACAGCTTAGAGTAATGGAGGGCGTCTGGGTGTTAAGATACAGAAATGCTCATGTCCATCTACTTAGAACAATAAAGGGCTCAAAATGGTGGAAGGGAAAGTCAACTTCCCACTGAGAGATGGCCAAGTCATCCAACCTTGAAAAGTGGTCCAGCTTTGAAACATGTTCAGTTTTAACGTCAGAAGGTGTGGCAGACTTTCTGAGCATTTACCTTAGAACAACTAGGCTATACTCCTGAACTAACATCAGACGGATATAAATCACCTTCCTATCGGTAATAAAGATTGTACCACTCCCAGCTGGGCTTTCTCCCTAGTATTGACAGCAATGGTACGGGCAAGAACAACTAGGCAAACTGTGGATCAGATTGTGTTTATCCACTAACATCTGCATTGTTCACATTTGTGGTTACTTGCATCTCCTTCTTTGCAAAACACACAGGATGTCTTCTACTGTCATGCCGCTAGGGCTGCCAGTTTAAAGGTGCCAGTCCATACTGCACAATCCCTTACTTTTACTATACTAGTTGACAACGCGACAGCATTTCTCCTTTTCCACAGTGCGATTCCACTATCATTTTTGGAATAGCACTAAAATGGAAAGCTTAGTTCGAAAATTCCAGAGCACGATGGGTTGTTCAACCTAAGGGTTTCTTTTTTTCAGTGCATGTAAACAAAATGTATTGCCTAGTTGTACTTTGAAGATAAAATGTGTACTATGATTCCCTAAATGCTAAAACCTGCTGTCCATTTTCTCTGTTCCAGGTGTTAGTTCGCTTATCAATCTCTTAACATCAGCCCAAGACGAAGACCAGCCCAAGCTAAACGTATTGTTGTGTGAAGCAGTTGTGGCCGTCTACCTGAGCTTGATAATCCATGCCATTGCCACACACTCTAGCAATGAATTGTTTCGACTAGCTGCCCATCCCCTGAACAGTCGAATGTGGGCTGCCGTCTTCGGAGGTGGTGTTAAACTTGTCATAAAGCCTAAACGACAATCAGAAGCTGTTCCAGGTAATTTTATTTATTTATTTTTTCACCACTACTAATACTGATCATTTGTGTAAGCACTACAAAGCGTCCGCAGCGCTGTACAGACACATGTAAAAAACAGTCCCTGCTCATCAGAGCTTACGAACTAGTTTTTTAGTTCTCCTCTGCATATTATAGTATACAGTAACCCTGTATATCATGACAGTGCATTTGAGCATATTTGACCCCCATTGTTAAATTTTTTTTTAAAGAGTATTTTCTATCACCTCAAGAACATTGAGTTCCAAAGGATGAAAGATGGCAGTCGAGAAAAAGCCATCAGATAATTATGTTCCCTTTCTCTCTTCCCACTCCAAAGAAAAATCCTTCCCAACTTCAAAGGGAGGTTGCCATATATCCCTAATTCCATACGTACCAATTAGTATATCACGAACTCTGAATCTAAGAACTGGTCCTTAGCAGGAATTTGCAATAATCAGCATAGTTTAGAAAGTTACTATCCTGCTTCTGAACAATGTATTTTTCCTGATTCTTTGAACTTAAAAAGTGTTTAAAACCATTTCCTACAGCACTTCAGCAAGCTTAACTATATTATTAATTTGTCTGACTCAGATAAAAGAGAGTGCTTAAATGAGGAAAATACTGAAAGAGTTCCACTAGAAACTACTCAGCAGTCTCCATCGCCCCTGTTAACTTTGTCAGATAGCAGTGAATCTGCTGGTGGTAGTGACATGGAGCAGTTACCCCAGGAGTGCGGTGAGCGACCTGTGTGCTGACTGCTTTGCCTGATTTGCAGTGATGGCTTCCAGCAAATGCCTCCCCCAAAAAAACACAGAATGGAGCTTTTCAGCATGTTGCATGTGATTTGACCTTAAAATAACTTTTTGTGGGATATGGGGGGGGGGGGGTTTGGCGTCGGGTTTTCACAGTACTCTAAATTAACATCTTTGTGAAAACTAACAGCCACGTTTTCATCTGTAGTGTGGCGTGGCATGACAGTTTGTTGGGGTTTGGCAGCTGCTTCTGAGTGTGGTCATTTGAGTTTTCTCCTTTGCAAGACATACATGACATTTTATACCGCAGTGCATTAAGAAGTGCGCATCCAGACGGCGTATTGGACCTTCCTTTATGATAAAGCGTCATTACAGAATGGGCAGCGATGGGTTATGTGCCCATAATATAAATGATCACCTTTTTTAAGGAGCATTGCTTAGCTTGTTTACTTTGTTCAGTTACTTCGAATATTAAATTCCAGGTATTATAATAATAATTGGCTAGATCTGAACATCATTGGTGTTGGCTACAAACTTCAATGTGTATCAAATTGTGTATTCGTGTACCTTCTACTTGCATTTTGTCAATTTTGTTTTGCATTTGGAAAATTCATTCTCCAGCCGGACTTCAGATAGCCCATGGGGCTTGCAAGCCTATTTTCAAGGAGAAATCATAGGCAGAGTTTTCCTTCAAAAATCACACCTTCTGTAGGAGTGGGGTTTGCTTCTCCCTCTTACGTTTGCACAGGCTTTCAAAAGGAAACCCTCTGCTTACTCTTCTCCATTGACCTCTCCCTGCCCTCTTTTTGGCCACTACACAGCGAGGTTACTTACCTGTAACGGAGGTTCTCCGTGGACAGCAGGATAAGTCAGCCACACCTGGTGATGTCCTCTGGGCGGAGCCATGCGGAAGTACTCTCTAGAGCTCAGGATTTGAGCATGCCCAGGTAGCCCACCTCACCGGCCCACCCCTAGCCCAGCCAGTGTGTTCCTAGCTAGCCTTCCCCGGCTAGGGGCGAGCCCATTCGGCTGACCTCCAGGGAGGTGGTTGGGATTGTGTGGCTGACTTATCCTACTGTCCACGGAGAACCCCCGTTACAGGTAAGTAACCTCGCTTTCTCCATGGACCAGCAGGATTGCGTCAGCCACACCTGGTGCCTCCCTAGCTGTGCAGGGCACACAAAGATGGAGGAGGGAGGCAAGGATAAGGCTACGGATTCATTGAGTCTGGGCATCGAGTTTACTTTATTTTATTTTAATTTTATTTTTTAATACAGGTGCAATGGAACACAGCGCAACCAGTAAGGAGCATACAACTCTGTAAGAGCACCTTACAGATGGTAGACGGTCAACGTGACATAGTGCAGCAAGCATGTCAAAGTGATCTAGTGCAACAGTGCAACAAGTACAAACGTGATAACAGTGAAGTCAACAACGAGGTGAACATAGCCGTGAAGTCATGGTGTAGCACTCTCAGTTGATTAACAGCGTTCATGGAGGGTGCAGGGTGGCGTCAGTTCCTTCCACCACGGTGGCGAAGACTGCCATGCCCACAGCGCCATCTTCCTTCGAACGGAGGTCCAGACAGTAGTGTTTCTGGAAGGTGTGTAGTGACGACCACATAGCAGCTCTGCAGATGTCGGCCAGTGGAACAGAGCAGAGGTTGGCTAAGGAGATGGCCAACGCTCTGAGTCGGTGCGGTCCAATTCTCAGTGGGGCCTGGCCATCCGGCGTGTCAAGGCAGAAAAAGATGCAGGCTGCCACCAAGTGGGAGAGAGTTCTTTTTGAAACGGGCCTTCCTGGCCTGTTTGGGTCAAAGGAGACGAAGAGCTGGTCGCCCGTCCGGACAGGGAGCATCCTGTGGAGGTAGATTTTGAGTGCCCGGAGACAGTCCAAGGTGTGTAGGCGTTGTTCCTCGACTGAGTGTGGCTACGGAAAGAAAAAGGGGAGCTCGATGGATTGATTGACATGGAAAGCGGAGGGAACCTTGGGAACAAATCGAGGGGTTTGTCCTCAGGGAGGCATGGTCCTGGAACAGTTGTGTATAAGGTGGGTGTGCCACCAGCACTTGCAGTTCGCTGATTCTTCTGGCGAAAGTTATGGCAACTAGGAATAAGGTTTTCCAGGACGTGAACTTCATGTCTGCGGACCCTAGTGGCTCGAAGGGTTCTTGCGTTAGCTGCTGCAGGATGAGGTTGAGGTCCCAGGGCGGAACAGGAGGCCTGACCGGAAGTTTGAGATTGGTAAGGCTTTTCATGAAACGTGATGTAAGGGGCAGTGTCGCAACAGAGGCCGCTATTGCAGAGAGGTGGACCCAGATTGATTGGGTCTTGAGACCGAGGTTGGACAGTGAGTTGAGGTATTGTAGGACTTGTGCAACCGGGCATGTGATAGGATTGAGGTCACGCGCCGTGCACCAAATGCTGAACCTTTTCCATTTAAGGCCATAGGATTTCCGGGTGGATGGCCGCCTGGCTGCTAGGACCACGTCTTGAACTTCGGCTGGCAGGTGGAGGTCCGAGAAGCTCAGCCGTTCAACCTCCAGGCAGTGAGAGCGAGGGCTCTATGGTTGGGGTGTCTGGTGCTGCCTGCGTTTTGTGTTAGTTGGTCCGGTCTGAGGTGAAGGCGCTTCGGGCTCCCGTGGGCCATGCGTAGCAGCAGGGTGAACCACATCAGACGAGGCCAGTGGGGAACCACTAGAATGGCGCGCGCCTTGTCCTGTATTATACGCTGCAGGATTGCTGGGATGAGCGGGGTTGGCGGGAAGGTGTACACCAGAGACCACTCCCCCCAGCACACGTCGAATGCATCCGCTGCTAGTCTCTTGGCTGACGGGTGCCTCGAACAGAACAGTAGGCACTTGGCATTCTGCTCTGTGGCAAAGAGGTCTATTGCTGGGGTACCCCATTGACGGAAGAGGCTCTCGGTAACTTCCCTGGACAGAGTCCATTTGTGAGGACGTAGCTGCCTGCTGAGCTTGTCCGCCAGGGTGTTCATATTCCCAGGTAGGTAGGAGGCGCGTAGTGTGCAGCAATTCTCCAAGGCCGTGGACCATATGGACAGCGCTTCCTTGCAGAGGGGGCGAGAACCAGTTCCTCCCTGCTTGTTGATGTAGAACATGGCCACTTGGCTGTCTGTCTGGATAAGGACGGACTTGCCTCGAAGGTGAGGGAGGAAAGCTAAGAGAGCGTATCGGATGGCTCTCAGCTCAAGGAGATTGATGTGCAACTGTCGTTCCCTCTGTGACCAAGCTCCCTGGGTGTTGAACTGCAGGAGGTGTGCGCCCCAATGGGTGTTGGAGGCATCCGTGGTGAGGGTCAACTGGTGCGCTGATTGGTGAATGTCCTTTCCCTTTGACAGGTTCGAGGGACTTGTCCACCACTTTAGGTGAGCCCTGGTGTAGGGGGACATCGAGACACGGGTGGAGAGGGGTTGGGAGTGCTGGTCCCAGTGAGAGCACAGGTGCCACTGAAGAGGCCGCATCTTCATCCTTGCGACTGGCAGGACAGAGGTTGTTGTTGCCATGTGGCCCAAGAGGTGCAGGAGGGACTGTGCAGATGAGCTCTCCGCTGCAGCTGTGCTGGCTGCAAGGGAGCTGATGGTGAGTAGCCTGCGCTCCGGGAGGTAGACTTTTGACTCTCAGGTGTCGATCACTGCTCCTATGAATTTGAGTCGCTGGGAGGGCTGTAGCTGTGATTTGTCGTAGTTGATGACAAAGCCCAGGGCGGAGAGCATGGCTATCGCCGTTTCCAGGGAGTATAGTAGCTTTTGGGCGGAAGGTGCTGTGAGGGAGGAGCCAGTCGTCCAGGTAGGGAAAGACAGAGATGTTCTGTTTGCGGCAGTGCGCTGCTGCCGCGGCTTCTCACTTTGTGAAGACTCGAGGTGCCGGCGACAGGCCAAAGGGAAGGACTCTGTATTGGTAGTGGCGCCCCAGCACATGGAAGCGGAGATATTTCTTGTGCGACCTGCGGATGAGGATGTGAGTGTAGGCTGCTTGCAGATCCAAGGACACCAGCCAATCGCCGGATTGAACAAGGGGAAGGATGGTGCTGAGGGAGTACATCCTGAACCTCTCCTTGGTGATGAATTTGTTCAGCTTGCATAGATCTAGGATAGGACGCATCCCGCCCGATCTCTTCGGAATGAGAAAGTATCTGGAGTAAAACACAGAGTTGATTTCTGTTGGTGGAACCTCCTCTATGGCGTGGGACGCGAGGAGGCAAATCAGTTCTGTCACCATGTGGACTTGGAGGTGCGGAAGGGTGTTGCTGGATGGCTTGTTGCGCTGGCAAGGCAGTGCAAAAAAGGGGATACGGTATCCCTCGTGAATAATGCGTAGAACCCAGGAGTCAGAGGAGATATTCTCCCACTCCTGCAGGAATCGTGACAGGCGGCCCCCTATCTGGGTGGACGCCCGTCTGGGCCTGTCAAAAGGAAGAGCCTCCTTTGCCTGCTGGGGCATTGTTGCTCTTTTTCTGCTTGCGATCCCTCTGCGGTTGGCGCTGGTAGGAAAACCCGTGGAAGGAGTTGGTTTTGTACTTGGAACCTTGCCACTTTCGATTGGAGGCGTATTTCCTGTTGGAGTTGTAGCTACTGGAGCTGTAGTAAGGTTTGCACTGGTAATTGCCCTTTTGGGGGCCACTACGGCGCTCAAAGCCGTCCTCTGCTAGGGTCTGCAAGGTAGTGCAGTGCTCCCTCATGTTGTTTACAGTGTCTGTGACCTTTTCCCCGAAGAGTGACTCGCCCGAGCAGGGGGCATCAGCGATCCCGTCGTGGGTATCGTCGCGTAGACCAGACGCTCTTAGCCATGCCCACCTCCTGGCGGAGATAGCTGTGCCTGCAGTTCTCACAGACGTGTCGAAGGAATCGAATGCTGTGCTGCTAGGTATTTATTGCACTCCGACATGTCTGCGAGAGAGTTTGCAATGGACGCTTGGGCCTCCTTCGGAAGGGAGGAGATTGCATTCTTTGTTTGCCATGCAGGCATCTTGGAATAGGACGTGCTGGAACTGGTGTGCTGCGATTTTCGCATTAAGCATGGCTCCTTGGAAGACCACCTTGCCTATGTCGTCGAGGAGCTACTGGTCCCGACCCGGTAGGCTATTAGCGTGGGAGTGTGGGTGCGTGAGGACTTGATTCTCTTCAACGCTGAGGAGACAACGATGGATTGGTGTGGCAGCTGTGGTGTGGTGAAGCCCGGTATAGGCTGGACCTGGTATTTGGAGTCCAGTCTTCTGGGAAAGGGGCGGCCAGAGGCTGGGGTCTGCCACACTTTCATATAGTCGTCCCGTAGCTTGCTGTGTATCGGCAGTGCAAAGGAGGGTCTAGGAGAGGAGAGGTATTTGAGAACCTCGGGGTCCGGCTCAAGTTCTGTGTTCGGATCCACAAGGGCTAAGGTGCCCGTGACCCTCTTTAAGAACTTAGGGTAGGTAGGGTCCTCTGGAGGGGGTTGAGTACCTTCCGGCTCCGGGGATTGCCGGGCTTCGGAGGTGGTATGGTTGGATGTGGAGCCGACCATGGCTTCGATGTCCGGTTCCTCAGCGGTGCTATCTGGGGATGGGTTGAGCGGAGTTTCCACTGCTGGCATAGATCCCTGCGGCAGTGTGGGCTGCATCGCGTGGTCTGTGTCTGGGTTGACACCCGGGGATCTGGAGCGCGATTTGGGCATGCAGAGAGACCGGGTTGCAGGGGCCGAGGCGGAGGGGGCATTCTGCTGCAGCTGTGTAAGGAGTCTCAGGATGGCAGAGGAGTTGTGGCTGCAGGATCTGTCACGGCTGCTTGTGCTGACTGAGGTGGAGCATCTGCAGTGCTTTTTATGGCACCGAGAGGCGTGGTGTTCGGTGCGGTGCCTCCGGCGATGAGGTCGGCCGGGACTGGAGCTCAGACTGCTGGAGGAGTCCCCTATAGCTTCTGTGCCTCTTGGAGTGTCCGCTGCGCCGATTACTATGCCTGCGATCACCGCTGCTGTTACCCCCATGGTGCTTCTTGCGTGATTGGTGCTGTGGCTGATCGGCGCTGAAGAGAGGAGCCGGGTAGTGGGCGGAGCCTGTTACCTCGACATGACGAGTTGCAGCAATGGCTCCTGGGGTTCCTGATTCTTGGCCAATCAAGAGGCGGTGGGCGGAACTAGAGGACTAGCCAGAGGACTTTTGGCCGGCACCATCTTTGGGAGCTGCATGGCCAAATTTGGCTGCACTGTTGTAGGCTGAATTTTGGTCAGCAATGTCCCAGAAGGCTGGCAGCGGGGAGACTGTGTTCGGAGGCAAGACTGAGGTTGAAGAGGAGGCTGGAGCGCTGATAGCAGCCTGGCTGAGGATGGGGGCCCCGTCGGGCGCATCTGGAGCCGGTGCGTTCATGGAGGAGGCGGATTTACCTGAGGAGGCAAGGTAATCCTTCAGGGCATGTCTTCTAGCCTTGCGGGCCCTTGGGGACATGCGGCTGCAGTGGAGGCAGTCCTGCACACTGTGGCCCGAGCCCAGGCAGAGGTCGTGGGCATCCGAATTGCTCATTTTCTTGCTGCAGCGTGTATATTTTTTAAAACCCGGCTTCGACATGATGGGTGTGCAGTCGATCTGGAAGAAGTTAGGAGTGGAATCTTGGAATCGGTGAGAGGAGAATAGGGTCTGTCTTGCTGGCAAGGCGGAAGGAAGAAGACTGGGCGGGCTAGGGGCGGGCCGGTGAGGTGAGCTACCTGGGCATGCTCAAATCCTGAGCTCTGGAGAGTACTTTCGCATGGCGCTGCCCGGAGGACGTCACCAAGTGTGGCTGACGCAATCCTGCTGGTCCATGGAGAAAGATATTTTTACATGCACCGAAGTGAGCAGTTTTCAGCAGGCCCTTTTCTGTGAGTAAACGGCTCTTTTCCCAGGACAGAAACATTGACTATTGCCCTTTGATCTTAGTTAAGATTTTGGAAGTTTAGTCCTTCTTTATTCCCTTCGCCTGTGCCAATGCCTTCACTGCGCAAGTGCCATGTAGCCAGACTGTGATGCTATGATACCAGTAATTACAGCTGGGGAGCTATTTTGAGGCATACCGACCTGTTAAAGCTGCACTCTGCGGTGAAATCGGTTCTATTCACTGGCACTTTCATGTCGGGCTAACTAGCACTGAGGAAGTTGCAATCTAGGGCATACCCTGTACATCTTTTGGGTTAGCATGTTTGCAAAAATGTAGTTCACCCCCAAGGAAGTAATTTCATAAGCCATTTCTGCAAGTAAAACAGCTTTCTATGTGCTGAAATATGTGTTTACTAAATTGCCTCAGTCTCTTAGTCTATACTTTTTATCCAGAAGGAGTGTTGACCTTTTAGGGAGTGAAGTTGGGGTCACAGTTGCATATGTTATAAGATACACACACAGGCGTGCAAACTTTGCTAGGGTAATTGCACAAGCCTCAGCACGGGTATAAATGTCTATGGCTAATTTCCATGGATAATTTCATAAAGGGAAAGGGGAAATGGGATTTCTCTCATGCCTTTCTCAGCAGTTCAAGGTGAATTACATTCAGGTACAGTAGGTATTTTCCTGTCTCCAAGGGGCTTACAATCTAAGTTTGTACCTGAGGCAATGGAGAGTTAAGCAACTTGTTGAGGATGACGAGAAGTAGCAGTGGCGTTTGAACTGGGCTTCCCTGGTTCTTGGCCTGCTACTCTGACCATAGGCTTTATAAAACAGGCATGGTAGGCTCACATTTACTGCACCAGATAGGTGGCCTCTTACAGAATGACTCTTTAAGGGATGTGAGCATGCAGAACAGCATTCCCGTGCTCAAATAGGCTCTCATACAGTTGATATAAGCACATAAACCTTGTGCCCCTTTTATGCAGTATATACATGCAGATATTTTAGGGCAGGGGGGCAGAGACTAGGTGGGGTGAGACTGGTAATTATACACATATTCTTCCACACAATTGCACCTGATTTGGAGTAGGTATATATATGTGTTCACCTACTTTCAGTGGGGTAATATTATAATGGCACGTGGGTGAACATGTTTCCTTTTTATAAAATGGGTGCAATATATATATTGTAACCGCCTGGATTATTTTAAGGGTTTTTTTGACTTGTTTAGATGGAATTGGTATTGCTATTTCAGTTGTGTGTTGGCTTTATATTGTGCTCTGCTTAGGATGGTAAAATTATTTTAGCAAGTAATAAAGGTTTAAAAAAAATAAATGTGTGCTTATTTGCCCTGACAACCTAAGTTCTCTTATAAAATTAACATCCATCTGCTTATAGGGTCATCTTGTGCTGTCTGTCTCCCCCCCTGTACATTCTGTCAGATTGGGGCATTCAGTGGTAGACCCGATTCTGATCCCATGGGGGCTAGACATGCCCGCAGGATCAGAATCTGGTCGTCTGGCCTGGATGTGCAGGCCGGGCCCCTGTTCTGACCGGCTGCACGTCCGGCAGCTACCTGGCTAACTCAGTCCAGCTCCTGAATGGAGCCTCAGTGCCTTGGTGTTCTATCGCCATGGCATTGCGGCTCCATTCAGGAGCCATGATCCCCAGCCAACCAGACGCCATCCTTTCCCCGCAGCTCAACCCCTGATCTGGCCTTCCTCTGAGGTGTGGAATAAGTTCCCCATCTCCATGGCCGACCCCAGACATATAAGGCTGACCTCAGAATCGGCCCTGCACATCCAGGGTCACTCTCCACCAACCGCCCGCCCTCGCTTTGCCTCTGTCCCAGCCCCCTCCTTCCCACAAACAGCTCCCTCTACAAATCGCCTGCCCATACGGGGAGCTCTGTCACCGGCAGACTGCCCGGCCGTATCAGACATTCAGACCCGCTAAACGGTGTTCAGAATGACCAGGTTGGTGAACAAGTCTAAAAAAAAATTTTTGTGAGAAATTTTGGGCTTAGGTCCCTTAGCATTAACATGCATGCAGGATTTCTACTTCAGATGTTCATCTTTGCAATCTCGTGCTTTGCTTGTTATTGTCAGTGTTTGTTCATTTAAATGGATTTCTAATCACTAATCCAGGAATGTTGCATGCTAGATGATTGACAGTCCTAGAAACATAGGGTAAATTTCCGGCTAAAGTCGTCAGTTATTAAGTTAAGTGCAGGCACCAGCATTTAGCGTAATACGTATATTTAGTGCTGTTATCCTTGTCGGCGGCGGCATTGAATAACCATACAGTGCAGTGACCTTGCCGGCAGTATCCGTTTAGCAACAGGATATCACCAGGAAACTGCTCATTTTTAGGGCCTTCTATGCCCCACTCCTAATCTGGCTTATAATCTATACTCTCTGGCCCCATCAGTGATTTTAATGGCCTGACAACGTCTGTATAATTTTTAAAAATATATAGATAGCAGAGTTATACACTGGCCAACCGGCTGCTAACGCGTAACTCCCTTTGAATATGTGGTTGATAAAATACAATACACGTAACAAGCACTGAGTCCACAATTTTAAAGAAATACACAGCAAGGAAGGTAAATCAAGCTAGTCCAAACAATATTCACAAAATAGACTTACTGGTAACCAAAAAAAAAGCCATAAACAAAACAAAACCAGGGATTGTGTCCAGTGCAAGAGCTTGTTATTGCCTTTCAAAGACATAGCGGCAGACTGAATGAACTGACATAAAGTAATGTCTTTACACTTAGCCCCTCCAGTCCCCTCGGAAGAAATGGATAAGCATCGTCGTCGGTTTAACATGAGGATGCTGGTTCCTGGAAGGCCAGTCAAAGACAGTGTTGTCCCTCCTCCAGTGCCTGCAGAAAGACCATCTTACAAGGAAAAATTCATTCCCCCGGAGCTCAGCATGTGGGACTACTTTGTTGCAAAAGTAAGAAATCATGTATGGATTGCAATAACGTAATGTTTAAATTTAGGCAAAATATTTGTTCTTCGGGTCATTTTTAAAGAGAGGAAATATCTCGGCTTTGCAGTGCCTTTCTCATGTCCCACATACAGAGCGAGTATACCAGCTGGCAAAATAAGCAATCGCCTAGGGAGTCAGAATTTGGGGAGAGGGTGGCAGAGCAGCTCAGGGTAGCAGGAGTCTGTGTTGCAGTTCCCTCCCTCTCTTCCCCCTCTTCCTTAAAGCCAGCACTCGGGCACATTCAAAACACGTGCTTGTGGGGTGCATCTAATGCTTTGTGAGATCAACATCAGGAAACGTTGACTCGTAACCATGTCTTTTGAATGTCTTTATGGTGCTGGCGTTGAGGAGGAGAAAAAAGGACAGGGAATAATAGGTATATTGGGGTTTGTGGGATGGTGGTCCTAAGAGTGGGTACAAGGCTGGTTTGCCTATGGTTGGCATTACCCTCATAACATTTTATAGTGAGGCAGATGTGCTCTTACTGTAAACCCAAAGGTGTGGCAACTTTATGTGCATCTATTAATCCTGCCAGATTGCTATGGGAAGCAGCAGCAATACTTGAAATTAACCCTCTATACTTATCCTCGGTTGTTTCTATCCTAGTGGTAAAGACGGGATGCAACTGATTGCCCTGCTGAGTAATTTCTGCCCCCCTTCCAAGGATCCTGTACATTGATGAAACCAACTCCCAAAAAGGATAGCACCAAATATTTTGTCGGAAGCGCCAGCACAGTGAATAGGAATCACACCTAACACCGCTGTGGCTATTCCTTTTAATAAAGTGAAAATTATTCTAAAATACAACAGCTTTACTTAGCTGATAAATGGCTCGTCAGTAGGCTGCTCTCAAAACGCTCCGCTGAACGCCAATTCGACGTGGCACGTTTCGGGTACATCTAACAAAAGCACCCTGCTTCAGGTCTGGCACTGCGCGGTCCTCTCATGGGTGTTGATTTTTCCACGCAGTGCCAGACCTGAAGCAGGGTGCTTTTGTTAGATGTACCCGAAACGTGCCACGTCGAATTGGCGTTCAGCGGAGCGTTTTGAGAGCAGCCTACTGACGAGCCATTTACCAGCTAAGTAAAGCTGTTGTATTTTAGAATAATTTTCACTTTATTAAAAGGAATAGCCACAGCGGTGTTAGATGTGATTCCTATTCACTGTGCTGGCGCTTCCGACAAAAAATTTGGTGTTATCCTTTTTGGGAGTTGGTTTCATCAATATACAGGGTCTTTGTTTGCATGCGTTATTGTTGACACTGTTAATAGGATACTTTTTTGTGGTCATTGCCCCTTCCAAGGATGACAGAACCTGATTCCCCTGCATTCCGTCCTCTCTCCTGATCTGCCCACCTCCCACCTGCCATTTCCAACAGAGTTGACATGCTAATCTTTATTGAATGACTGGCAGAATTTGTTCTCTTGGGTGAGGAATCCTGACAGTTTGTTCATCAGCTAGAGTAACAGAGAAACAATGACACCCCTGAACTTTGCATTTGTGGAAGAGGAAATCTTCATAAAGTGACACAATTGCTTTTCAACTAGGCTGTCTTGACAATCTGGGCCATGAAACCTGCTGAAATTCACCACTTGGATCCAGACTTGGTGTGGGAGAGGGGGGAGCATGGATTTGGCCCCTAATCTCTTGAAAATGACTTTGATCTGATAAGTAGGGAGGAGGGAGGGATTTTGGATTTAGCTCATGCCTTTTTCAGGAGTTGGTCAAGGCGCATTAAATTCAGATACGATAGGTATTTTCTGATCCCTTGGAGGGCTTACATTCTAAAGGGTCATTGCAGTTCCCTTGCATTAGAGCCATGCACTAAAGCCCAGCGCACGGTTTTCTAACGCAGAACATTTGCTCCCAAGAGCTGTAAACAAAAGTGTGCAAATTGGGTTGTGCGCTAACATGGATTGTGCTAACAGTAGCTGTATCTGTTCCCACCATGATGGGATGTTTTACTGCACATAGCAATTTTTTGCAATATTATTTAGGCACATAAGAGCATTTTATTCATTTATGCTTTAGCTACATTGCAAACATTCTCCAGGTACAAGCAGGAAGTCAGTCCTCACATATGGGTGATGTCAGCACCGACGGAGCACGCGCAGAGTATTTCCCCAGCTTTCAAAAGAGAGCCTTTGGGAATGCTACCACGCATGTGTGATCCCCTTCCCGTCCAAGGGTGCCATCTTGCTCAGTCTCCTTTTTTCTGCAGAGTCCAACGGATGTAGTCCTCTATTTCCCCGGAAGAAGCACCAGAAATATCTCTCTTCCTCCGGTGCTGCACCGGTCTCCTTCCTACCTTCAGACGGCACCTTTGGAGCCTGTCCCAGCTCTCCCCTTTTTTTCCTTTTTCTTGAGGTTTTTCCCTCGATTGGCCTTCACACCTTTTTTTGCCTGGGGGGTTCAAGATGCAGTCAGACTATCTCAGTCACTGACACTCATGACTGCTGCATCCGCTGCCTGGACCCAGACCATGAGAGTTCCACCTGCGACCAGTGCCAGGCCATGACCCCTAAGACGAATAGGAGGCGGTCTGAGTTGCAGGGGAAGCTTTTTCCAAGATCTGACTCTGCC
This sequence comes from Ichthyophis bannanicus, assembly GCA_033557465.1. NCBI lineage: Eukaryota > Metazoa > Chordata > Amphibia > Gymnophiona > Ichthyophiidae > Ichthyophis > Ichthyophis bannanicus. The sequence goes on along the minus strand of CM066043.1, from coordinate 178,176,981 downwards.
CCAGCTTCCCCATTGTCGAGCCCCTAAGCCGGCCCTTTACGAGAGATCCAGGCATCCTCGGAGTTCTGCAGCGGCGGCTCCTCCGGCACGGCCCTGGACCCTTCTAAAAAGAAGGAGGTGCCTCCAATTGAAACCTGGCAAAGTCAATCGCTGGGACTCGGGCGACTCTGAGCAGCGCCCTCAGAAAGTCTTGAGACAAGAGTCCTTGGCCATCAGAGACCACGCCAGCAGCCGTGAGCCAATAGTCCTCCCCGAGGATGCACTCTCTGGAGTGCCAGCATCGGACCCAAGGCCCTCAGTGTCCATGCTGGGAGCTGCACAGCCATCGGGCTCGAGTCCCGCATGGCGGCCATGGAGCACAGCCTCTCCTCCATCTTGGCCTTGCAGCGGGCATTGATGTTGGGCCCCTTGGCATCATCGGCCCTGACACCGGGACCCCTGACCTCAGGGGAGCCTCCGGGCATCGAACTTGGCACCGAGCGCCACTGGCCTCGGGTAAGCCCTCTGTGTCGATAGAGGTCTTGATCACGCTTCTTGGGGATCTGGTCCTCCCCAGCGAGTTTCCGGAAGTCCGACCCCAGGTCCTCTGGGGGGCCCAGTTCCTCGGAGCTGCCCCACAGGACTGACTCCTGGATGTCCTCTGAGTCTGATTGGGGAAACCAAGGACGAGGCCTTGCCGTAGACCTCCCGACACCAGGACGTTCCCTCAGAGCCTTCCCCGGAGCCTCAACGCCACTCCCCACCTGAGGACGTGGCCTTTCACGACTTGTTCGCGACAAGACCTAGGCTCTCTTGATCCAGACGGAGTCAGAGGAGGACCCGCACACCGATGAGCTCAAGATACTACAATATGAGTCCTCCCCCAAGGAGACTCTCACAGTGCCAGTTCCACCCATCATCAAAAGGCTGTGCCTCAGGATGTGGGAGTCCCCGGCCTCGGTGCCAGTGGTCACTCAGCGCCTGGAGCCATCTAACATGTTCGGAAGGTCTCCGGGTTCCATAAGCCACAACTCCCCCACAAATCGATGGTGGTAGAATCCTCCATGCAAAAACTGAAGAGTCAAAAGACCTACTTCTCAGTTCCCCCTGGCAGGGAAGCGCGGGCCTTCGACACTATGGGGCACAAGTGCTACAGGGTGCCATTCTCGGGTGCCAAATACAGGCATGCAAGTTGTATATAGGGATGCACCTTATGGGCCTGATACAGGAGCTTGCGGGGTTCTCGGCAGGCCTTGCTGGGGAACCTCTGCAAAGGTTCTAGTCCCTAGCAGCAGGCATCCAGGACTGTTCCAAATTCCTCTCCCGAACCGCCTACAACAGGTTCGAGTCTGCAGCCAGAGTAGCAGCCACTGGCATCTGCACCAGGCATGGTAACAGACCTTGGACCTGGAGCAGTGGGTACAGGAAAAGCTCCTGTATGTCACCTACAATGGTGAGAGCCTCTTCAGGAAACCGATGTCGGATAAGGCTATGGAAATTGAGGCCGAGGTAGTGACCCGGCAGAGGCTGTCCAAAAAGACCTCGACCCTCCCCAGGAAAAAATCCTCGGGGGAAAAAGGGCTATCCCCAGAAAGGCTTCTAACGGGCTTACTCAGGGAAGCCTCACCAGACTTCACAACCGAAAAGCCAGGGACACAGGCCCAGGAAGCCCAAGGCCCAGGCACCAGCTCCCGCCCAACCAGGGGGGAAGCTTTTGACTCCTTGGACTGGGCCTCCCCTACCCCTGGAGTCCCAACTCAGCCCACAGTGGGTCAGCTGGCCTCTTTTGCCCACAGATGGGCTGGCATAACCACAGACCAGTGGGTCCTCCAGGTGGTGAGGGAGGGGTACTTCATCCATCTACAGCAAAACCCTCCAGACTTCTTCCTAGGAGAGCCATCACAGCCTATCCTCCACCAGGCTTTGCTCACCACAGAACTCACAGGCTTGTTCAGGGATAGGTCGGTAGGACCTGTAACCTGACAGCTCTGGGGGCAGGGGTTCTACTCAAGGTATTTCCTTGTCCCAAAAAGATCAGGGGGCCTCCTGCCCATTCTGGACCTGCGCAACTTGAACAAGTTTCTGGTGATGGAGACGTTCAAGACTCTCTCCCTTGGAACACTGCTGCCCTACCTCCGCCAGGGAGATTGGCCTTGCTCCTTGGATCTCAAGGATGCTTACACCTGCATCCTGATTCACCCCTCCCACAGGCATTACCTGAGATTTGTTGGGGTGGGGGGGCAGCACTACCAGTACAGGGTGCTACCGTTCGGCCTCGCCTCCTCTCCAAGAGTCTTTACAAAATGCTTGGTGGTCTTTGCCACATATTCCCTGATCTGGACGACTGGCTCATCAGAGGCAGCATGCTCCTCAAGACCAGTCGAGCCACAAGGCTCACTATCCACACCCTGCAGCATTTGGGGTTCATCATCAACTACCCCAAGTCCAGCCCTCTCCCCAGTTCAAGACCTGGAATTCATAGGGGCCAGCTGGACACACTGCGGGGTCAGGGCCTTTCTCCCTGTGGACAGAGTCCACTGCCTGATGTGGCTGGCAAAAGAGGTGCAGTCCTATAAGTCAGTGCCAGCTCGCCTGCTCCTCAGTTTGTTAGGCCACAAGGCCTCAATGGTTCATGTTACACCTCTGACTTGCCTGCACATGCAGGCAGCCCAGTAGTGCCTCAGTTCCCAGTGGACACAAGCCACAGGCAAGCTGAGGCACTGGGTAAAGGTCACGCACCGGCTGGTGGCCTCCCTCTCCTGGTGGCAGTCCCAGCATCACCTCAGGGCAGGGATGCCCTTCCAGGCACTGACTCCTCAGATGGTCCTGACAACAGACACCTCCCTCTTGGGCTGCAGAGCACACTGCGAGGGCCAGGGCACCTGGTCCCCAGAGGAATCCTTCCTGAAAATCAATCTTATCGAGCTCGGGGCCATCTTCCTGGCCCTTCAGACTTTCTGCCACCACCTGATCAACTTCTGCCACCACCTGATCAGTCCTCATATGGACAGACAGACAATCAGGTTGCCATGTTCTGTGTGAACAAGCAAGTAGGCACGGGCTCATATTCCCTCTGTCACGAAGCAGTGGCCCTCCACTTCTTTGCAATGCACAACCATATGCTCCTGAGGGCGGTGTACTTACCAGGCCAGGACAACCGTCTGATGGACAACCTCAGCAGGGTCCTTCGGCCACATGAGTGGCATCTAAACCCCAGGATGGCCCGGAGGCTTTTCCACCTCTGGGGTAGACCCTAACTGGACCTGTTCGCTTCCCTGGACAAATCACAGCTGCCAATATTTTGCTCTCCTCAGCCACACCACAGGAGGATGGCGGCGTATGTGTTCCTAATCTCCTGGTCACAGGGCCTGCTTTATGCATTCTCGCCGACACCTCTGATAGCCAAGTGCCTGTTCAAGATCCAGAGCGAGCACACTTCAGTAATCCTTATTGCTTCCAGGTAGCCCAGGCAGCCCTGGTTCCTCCTGCTCCTCTTCCTGTCAGTGGCAACCCCAGTACCCAGACCACCTGTCTCAGGAGGGGGGGGGTTCCTTTTTGCACCGTAACCTGGGGTCCCTAACGCTGACAGCGTGGCTGCTGAAAGGGTAGCACTGGCACCTTTCAACTTTCCAGGTAAGGTCGAGGAGATCCTCCTGGCCTCCCGGAAGCCCTCCACCAGAAGGACTTACACTTTCAAGTGGAGGAGATTCTCAATCTGGTGTGCAGAAAGGAATGAGAATCCATTCTCCTGTCAGGTAAAGCTTGTGTTGTAGTACTTACTGCACCTCTCGCACTTCGGTGAGGATTCATCTCAGCGCCATAGCAGATAACCATCTCCCTATAGAGGGGAAACCCCTCTCAGGCCAGCCCTTGATCTCCAGGTTCTTCAGGGGTCTTTTGCTATCCAAGCCCCCTCTCCACCCTCTGGTAGGAGAATGGGACCTCAGTGTGGTGCTCTCCCAGCTCACCAGGCCACCGTTCGAGTCCTTGGCCACCTGAGAGATCTTTCACGGAAGGTGGCTTTCTTGGTGACTTTGACGTCCGCTCACAGAGTAAGTGAGCTGCAAGCCCTGGTGGCGGACCTGCCCCTATATCAGGTTCTATACAAACAGAGTTGTGCTTCGGACGCACCCCAAATTCCTTCCAAAGGTGGTGTCTGCTTTTCACCTCAATCAGGAGGTAGTTCTCCCCACCTTCTTCCCACGGCTGCACACCGGCACAGAGGAGGTTGTCTTGCATACCCTGGATTACAAGAGGGCCCTGTACTTTTATCTGCAGAGGACCGCAGGCCATTGAAAAGCTCCTCAGCTTTTTATCTCTTATGACCACAGCAGACTGGGACTGCCTGTAACCAAGTGATCCCTGTCCACTTGGCATTGCCCTGGCTTATGAGCGGGCTGGTCTCTCTCTGGAGCACCAGATCACTGCTCATCGCATGAGGGCTATGGCTACATCGGTGGCCAACCTACACGCAGTGCCGGTGCAGGAAATCTGTAAGGCCACCACATGCTCTTCAGTTCATACGTTCGCAGTTCCACTACTGCCTAGAAAGTGAGTCCCACAGGAACAGTGCCTTTGGCCAGGCAGTAATCAGAAGCATTCTTGGTGAATAGGCAACCCCTGCTCTCCGACCCTTCTGTGTTCAGGCTACCAGAGTTATGGTGCTGTTGTACACTGGGGTCTGCAGAGTTTCTTGGTAGGGACTCACCTCCTGCAACTCACGGCCTTCTTTCAGTCGCCATTGGTGCTGTCGTGGTTCGGTCCCCGATAGCCTGGAGCTGTGGCGTACCATATATGAGGACTGACTTCCTGCTTGTTCCTGGAGAAAGTGTAGTTGCTCACCTATAACAGGTGTTCTTCAGGGACAGCAGGAATCAGTCCTCACAACCCTCCCTCCTCACCTTGGACCTGCCTCCTGTACCTTCTTTTCTCTTTTGCCTAAGCTATGTCATATGATTGGCGCGGCCTTTTTCCATATCAAAGACAAAGAGGGAAAGCGTGGGCAGCAATAATATATGATAAAGATCTCCTGAAGAAAAAATTTTTGAAACGCCATTAAGGCGCCGGAGTTGAGCGTCGAGATCTGTGTTTTAAATATAACCCTGTTTACAGCAGTTCACTCGGGAATTCTGTCCATTATAAGATGGTGTCTATAGTTTAATATTAAGCAAGAGAAGATTTCCTGGGATGTTCCTGTATTTTTAAGAGCATTGAAAAATGAATAAAAAAAGAAGCTTATTACATTTTTGGTTTTTCTGAACGTATTGACTTTTTAACAATTGATAATAGTACGTTCATAAAATAGACCACAGGTATATGTCATATGATTGAGCAAGATGGCACCCTTGGGCGGGAAGGGGACCACACATGCATTGTGGCAGTCCCAAAGGCTTTCTTTTGAAAGCTGGGGAAATGCTCCGTGCGGGCTCTGTCTGTGCCCATGTCACCCATATGTGAGGACTGATTCATACTGTCCCTGGAGAACACCTGTTACAGGTGAGTAGCTATGCTTTCAGTGATGTGATATAATTTTAAAATTCACTTCAACAAAAGTGACTGAGATAATAAAATATAGCAAGTTCAGTTTCTGAGTGAAGCAGAACAGTTTTATTTTTTTATTTTTATCTTGCACAAAAATGCCAATAGTCAGAACTTCTAACAAGAGACAGATAGGGTACTGCACAAGCAAGATAGAATGCCGTTTCCTTCAGACAGATAAATGTTCATAAGGAGGCAAAAAGAGCCAGTATGGGGTGACCACCACTGAGCATAATGTGATTGCTAGGCTGTAGTTACAAGGCAGAGTTGTTAAATGCAACTCTGATCTGGCTCGGAGGCAGTCTTGTGCATTGTCATATGGAAGGTCTACAGTTAGTTCCCCAGAAAGAGTCTTCAGCTGACGGAGTGGGCTGAGGATGTTATGTATAAAGGCAGCATCACAGCTCCAAGGAGCAAGGGGAATTGTGGTCATTGCTTAAGGGTGACACCCAATGATCTGATTCAGGGCCTGTGATTGCATGGGTTCCAGAACGAGCCCCGGTGCATGGTTCCAGTTGAAGGCCATCATCACATTGATAAAACCAGATGGCTTTTTTTGGGATGAGAGGGGTATATCAAATGCCTAAACCATAACCATAAAGTGGGGGGTGGGGGGGGGGAGAATGCAAAGAAGTGGGAGGAAACTGCTAGATCAGAAAAAAAAGGTCATTAAACTCTAGATCCTTTTTTTAAAGGTTTTGCCCATTGGCATAGCCAGGAATGATTTGGGGATTTTTGAATGGGGTCCAAGATAGGGTGGATACTGGGCAGTATGGATGCAAACACTGTCCCCATTTCTCCTCTCATTGTCCTGTACCACTGCCACAGACTCAGAGTGGTTTTGACATGAAAGTGGGGAGTGGGGGAGTATCAGGGCCCACAAAGGCTATCCATAGCTATATCCTTCAATTTGCTCTGAGGAGAGAACAGACCGAACGTTTTGTTAATATAAGGCTGAATGTCTTTATTTTCATGCATGTATGCAGAGATGCTGTGAAGGTCTGAAGCGCATAGGAGTTCTTGCTGTTGCTACTTCTACTATTAATTATTTGTATAACGTTGCGCTGATGCAGAGGATATAAAGGGTTTTCTCTGGCCACTTGTGCTTCTGCAGTATGATGTGAACACGCTGGGCTCCATTTTTCAAAATAACCACTGAAGCAGTTGACTTGATTGTGCACTTCTGTTGACCATTTACAAGCTTTCCTTAAAACAAGGGTGCAACTCAACCAGTTGCTTGCACATTTTTATTTTAAAATAGAGCTCACCGGCTGCAATAGAGATATGACTGCAGTAGTTTTCACTGAACCCAAAGGAATTTGCAGGTGAATCTAAAAGTAGGTACATTTTCAAAAGACGTAATCCATTTACTGGCTGCCAGTAAACATATAACTTTGCTGTCCGTACATGATATTTAAAAGCTACAAGGGTAATTTTACAAAGGCATGTTTGCACATAGATGGCAGTATAAGCATATGTAAGGCCTCTTATAACATTACTTTGCATGTACAAGTACACGGGATAAGAAGAATATGTAAACATGTGTGCGACTTAAGATATGTTCTGGGGTGGAGTTTGCTCCATTGCCCCTGCTCCATGCAGATTACACATGTACTTTACAAAATGTGCACGATTGGGCTTGTTGTTGCACACTTACACCTGCCCTCAAGCTTCTGTACATGAACTCACCTATGTTTTACTTGCAGATGATGCAGGACGTATGCTAGTATTCTACAGAGACACACACGCACCTGTGTCTTAATATATTCAGCTACAAGTAGGCGCCTTTTTGTCCTCTCAGTTTAGGTGGCTTTATAAAATTACCCATTCGAATAGTGCTGGGCTCAAAATATGTTTAACCGTACTAGAACTCTTCCCCCTATTGTGAAGGGGTGGAGGGAGAGAGAAGAGCCAATAATATCTGTATAGTGGGAATAGTCAGCTGCTATATGGTTAACCTAGAACTTGGTTTAGGCCCGTAAACAGAGGTATTGGCGGTCATGAACTACACAGATATTTAGCAGTGCCAACCATATTTATCACAGCGCTGAATTATAGGTATTTAACTTAAATACTGCAGCCAGCATTTAAATGAATATGGTGACTGCTGCTACTGAATACTGTGACCGTAGGGGGATCATTTTATAAATATTTTTCACACACACAACATTTCTTCTAAAGTTAGGTCATGCCTCAAAGTAGGCATGGTGCAAGATGGCGTGTACTTGTAGTCTAGGCGTGCTGAAGGGAAGAGTTAGTAGGATGGCACATGGGAGGAGTCATGATTTACTCATGTGTATTATAAAGTAATACATGTATGCAGGTAAAATGTGCACTAAAGACTCCTGCTCTCAGGCAGACATAACGTCCGTGCTTTCAAGCTAGTCACACTTTTCTGCAGGATTCATGTTGGTGTTTGATAAAGACACACGGGCACCAGTGTGCCTTCATAAAATAGGCATCTTCTCCATATCCATGCCTAGGTTTGCTGTTATAAAATTACCCTCGTAAGCGTGTACTTTTAAGCACAAAGTAGGCATATAAAGTGTGGGGGGGGGGGGGAGTGCGTATGTGCATTCATGATCTCATAAAATACAGACTAGCACATTGCTTGGTGGCGTGTCCTTTGCTAGTGGGTGTGTGCGGCGTGCACAAGTCCGCACCTAGACTATAAATTAATATCATTGGTGCGTTCTTGCAGACATCTACTCAGGGCATTTCCACCAACTTGAGGGCTGCTGTAAACATCCACCCTTAAAGTAAAGCATGATTTCTGCCTCTCGGGCTAGTGTTTTATAAAGACAAGCTGTTTTTATAAAATAGGCTTAGGACATTTTTTAAGGTGCCTATGTTAACAGGCCCCCCCCCCCCCCCTTATAAATGTACCCTCATAGTGCCTAATGTTTGCAATCTGTGCACAGGCACCTCAGCAGTTGTGTGTATATTGTATAAAATAATGCCCCTTTCTACTGGCACGTGTGCGCAGTTACTCCTGTCTTGGAGCAGGGGTAACTTTGTGCGAAAGTTTTAGGATAGATTTGTCTGCAGAAATTTTTTTTTTTTTTTTTATTTTTCCCAACTTTCAGGTGGTTTTTTTGCACATTGGTTTTTAATGCTTGCACTGTATGTGCTTTACTTACATACTTTCTAACAAGTGCAAATTGATTGTACACATGCTAATTCCTAGGTTTGAATGCATGCAATTGGGTTTGCGCACCCTACGCTTTAAGGCAGCTAACGAATTGAATGAGGAGTAATGAGTCTGCAGCCCTACTGCTTTATAGAGGCACATAGACACGTGTTACCTTTATAAGAGAGAGATGTTAGGCTCCTGATATAAGATCATTCTTTCAGAGGGCAAGGTTCAAGGTTTTTTACATGGGGAGAACACTTACTCATGTAAAAATGCCTTTTGAAAATTGCTTTCTCTTCCCCCTTTACTGCACGTTTACTTCTATCCATGAGGCTAAGGGATGAGGTTAGGTCAGAGGAGGGAAGGTTTCCTTTTAAATGCATCATGCGTACTTGCCAGCACACACAACCTTGGACGCTGTGCCTGTCTATGTTCATACTCCATGGGGAGTTTCTTTTGAAATGTGTTGCAGGCCGCCTGAATATTTTGACAATTAATTTCTAATGAGGTTATTTGCAGAAGTGCCTGCATTGTTGCATGTGTGCAAGTACGTTTCCCCGTGGTCTTTGCACATGCTTTCAGAGGGAAACTACGAGCAGACTTGCCATTTGGAAAATTGCCCTAGGGAAAAGTATTTGCAGAGAAGACAATGTCCCGTCAAAATAATATCTCCACACGTTATTTCCTTCACATCTCTGGGAGCGCCTACTTCAGGGCTTCCTAGGGGACCACATAACTAGTTGGGTTTCCAGGATATCCATGCTGAATATGCATGAGAGGAATTTGCACACATTGTAAAATCAGCATATGCAAATTTATCTCATGCATATTGCGAATATCCTGTGAACCAGACTGGCAGTGGGGTTTGGGAAGCCCCTGGCCTACTCGTTACCTGCTTTACAGGTATGTGTGGCATTGACCCTGCATTACATTGAGTGATGGCCAATTTTCCAAGAGTCCGTTTGCCCAGGTGAATTGGAACTTACCTGGGTAAATGGCTTCTGAATTTTTCCCCCACCCAGAAGCTTGGGACTGGGGACTAATGTGCTTTTCTTTCTGTTGCAGCCATTTCTTCCTTTGTCTGACAGCGGGGTTATCTACGACTCAGATGAAAGCATTCCCAGCGATGATGAAGAGGATGATGCTTTTCTATCAGATACACAAATTCAGGAGCACACAAACTCCAATTCTTACAGGTTAAGTGAAGAGAATAGCATTTACTCCATAACAACAACTTGTTTTAATAAAGCTCTTTTCAGATCCAGATAGGGTGGTGGTGTATTTTGAAATCATCCTTTTGCATTTCAGAAGCGTGCATCTAGCCACCTCTATGGGTGGCCAAGTAGCACATTTCTATCCCTTGTTCTGACTCTAAGCTTTGAAGAGGGGGAGGGGGAGAAGAGCGTTGTAATTATCCGAATATAATAGAATACAGCAAAGCACAGGAAGATAGACACGGTTTGTGCAGTCAGGGCTGGAGGCTCAGTAGCAATGCTGTGCGCTGTCGTGTGACAGTCAGCAAATCAGGTCTTGTGCCTCTTGGGGTGACTGGAGTCGAGGACACGGCCTCTGCAGCATCCTCCGCCCCTGGGAAGAAGGAGTCATGTTCTTTGTTAAGGGTGACACCTGGTGGCTACATGTAGAGCACATGATGCTGGTACATGATCCATCTCTTCAGTGAGCAGACTAGGAGCAGTAGGTGGTTGCGAATGGAGGCTTGTGTTAACCCGAATCCTGGTACTGGTTCCAATGGAGCTGAAAGGAAAAAGAAGCTACCCAGACAGAAAAAAATGATTTGAGTTTGATTATATCCAGTCATTCTGTGTACTCCAGTTATTGCAGATTGTATGCGCCAGCTCCCCTTGAATGTTCGGCGTAGGCTCCTCCTACTTTTTTCCTGCCTATCAAACATTTTCTCAGTCCCCTTGCTTTCACTTTTCATGGGGTATCTCTTATGAATAGGTGAACTTTCTTTGTCTTGCTTCATATCCACCTTTAACGCCGCAAATAGTTGACTTGATTTTATTGAGATTCAACTTTAACATGATTGGAGATTGATGAATCAGTTGCAACCAAAGTTATACAAGCAAATTCAAATAGGGCTCTGTTTAAAAACTCAATAGGTGCAGTTTTCAAAAAGGCTGATAGTCAAAAGTGGTGCTTAAATATCAGCAGGATATTCAGTGCAGTGTCCAGACAGGAACTACCGCTGAATTTCCAGACTGAACGGCACTATCTGGATAAGCGCCAAAGCTTCTCGGGTCTGTGGGTTTTTCAGTCGGCACATCTGCAGTTTTCAGCTGACAGCCTTTCATCGGACTTAAATTGTCTGGATAACGACCGACTGCAAATCCCACTCACCAGATAAAATCGACAGTTATCTAGATAGCGCCTTGGCCTGTCCACGGACCACTCCTGTGCTGGGCTGTCTGTGGGCGTTACCCAGATAGTGCCGCTGAATATCGTAGTTGGCACCCTTAACTGCCATACTCCTGTTGGCTAAAGGTTTGGAATATTGGCCCCTATATGTTTCACAATCCTTAAAACAATAGCAAAGTTGATAATTCAGTGGGACAATTGACTTGAGATACGTCTCACCTTTTGCAATGCTACCTACAGTTACAGCAAATATTTTAAAATGTATATTTTTAAAATCTTTCAGCAATTTGTTTAATTGGGGAAAATAAAGAAAGCGTGGAAGCACGGTAGGCAGGGGTTTCAGTACTAAAATGTCTTAACGCATTCATGAATATTATTTTCTGCAGCTGGGCACTGATCCGCTTAGTGATGGTCAAACTGACTCTTCACAATGTGAAGAACTTCTTTCCTGTTGCTGGGCTGGAATTCTCTGGTGAGCGGTTTTCTCATTTCCTACCTTTCTGTTTTTGTTCTCTCTCCATGATTCAGCCATAAGTACGTTAGGTATTGAAAGTGCGTCCCAGGCTTATGGGCCTCCAGAAACCATTGCTGAGTTCAAAGGCAGAGACTTGTCCATAATTTACAACATTTAAAGGGAAATGTCATCTTTTCTGGGTCAGCTGTGCTGAGATGATGCCTTCAGTTACATAGTAGTAAAATATTGTTGGAGACCTTTGAGGTGCAGAGGGTTGTGTTTTCAAATGGACTTTTTCGGTATAGTTATCCCAATTACAACAAACATGTGGAACCTTGTGGGGCTACCATCTCTGCTGATTACAAACTCATTTTATACTGCAAAGAATTTTACAAAATTAAGCATATGAAACAATCGTGACAAGAAAAATGCCCAACTATCATCAGTCTTGAGTTTAGACCTCATTTCCTGTACATGTGTTAGGTACCGAGCTTTGAGAAGAAACTGACTTCTCCTCTGAGTCCACCGTAAGGCTTCTGTTAGGAGGCTGTACAATCGCAGAGAGCTCCTAGGCTACAGAGAGAATTCGGGGGGGCGAGGGGGGGAAGACAGATGCACAGAAGCATCAGTCAGGGATTAAAGTAATCTTGGAGGTGGGAGAGCAGTTTTCAAAGCCATTTGTGAAGTTAGATAGGGATTTATCCACTTAGCAACTTTGAAAATTGCCTTTTCTCACTATTGCTAGATGTGCAGGAGGTTTTCCTACATCATGTGTACTTTGAGACATATTTGGCCGAAGCATTCTCCAGGAACAAGCAGGAAGTTAGTCCTCACATATGGCTGACGTCGGCACAGACTGATCCCACGCAGAGCATTTCCCCAACTTTCAAAGAAAGCCTTTGGGAATGTCACCACGCATGCGTGGTCCCCTTCCCACACAAGGGTGCCATCTTCATCAGTCTCCCTTTTTCCATGGAGCCCTTCAGACACATGTCCCTGTACCTTAGAAAACGTTTTTCATATTGTCTTCTATTCCGGTTTCCTGGTCCTCTTCCTGCTGTCCCCAGTGCCCCTGCCTTGGCAGCGGACCCCGGGACTTCATTATTTTTTCCTTTCCCCTTTTTTCTTCGTGAGTTTGTCTCCAGCGCGTTTCACGCCTTTTTCAACCACTGGCCGAACCGAAGATCTTCGACCTTCCGGGGATTCTTTTTGCCCCCATGGCCTCTGGTTTCAAAACGTGTGACAGATGCTCCAAAAACACATCGCTCACGGACACCCAAGACTGTTGTCTCAGGTATCTGGGAGCGGACCATTACCCGGAGCTCTGTTCCCTTTGCAAAAAGATGTCCTCTAAGGCCATCCAGAGCCGTAAGTAGAAACTGGATGATATTTTCCGCAAGACGGCCCCGGTGTCCCTGGTAGCTTCCCGTTCCACTGACCTTATGCCTCTGGGGTCCCCCGCGGTCACTCCACGGCCCCGGCACCACTCTGAGCAAGGGTCTCATGAAAGGGAGTGGAAGAAGAAGGCCTCGAAGACCCTGTCGGGGGCTCCGGACAAGTGTGAGTGTTCTCGTGCTCGGTCCCTTAGCCCTTCTCGGTAGTCCCTGGAGTCGAAGAAGGAGCGGCCCCAAAAGGTACCTCGTAAGGACACAGAGGCCTCTGGCGATTGCGCCCAGTCTCGTGAGGGTTGTCCAGGTGAGCAGGACCGTACCGAGCCCTGTGCGTGCAGTGTGGCCGCACAGGGTGCAAAGGCTTAAGGAGCGCATTTCGGCTGTCTGCCGTTGCCTGCCGCCGCCGCCACTTTTTCTTCTCTCAGGGGCGGCAGGCAACGGCAAACATCTGAAACGTGCCCCTTAAGCCTTCTTGCGGCATGCTAATCACATTTGTCCCTCCCTGCTCTGATGCCATGTTAGAGAAGGGAGGGACAGATCTGCTTAGCACGCCAGTAACTTACACAGCGGGTGCACCTCTTCTCTCCCGCTGTGGAGGGGGGGGCGCGCGCTCATTGTGCAAGTCACACAGGGCGTGATTCAACCTCGGTATGGCCCTGCAGGTGAGGACCCCCTCTCCTCTTCGATGCCCGACCTGGTTACCCTGGTGTCAGCGTCGCAGGGCCTCATTCCTGAGTGGGAGGCCCAAATGCTGGCACTGGAGCATAGCATTTCTACCTTTCTTCCTACCCATCAGGCGCTCGTGCCAGGCCCCACTGGCATGCACCCTGAGACCTCGAGGGTGACGCCTGTCTTGGCTCCCCAGACCGCCGTGACAAACCCCAAGAGCCAGGGGCCTCGTGAGGGCTCCCGGCAGAGGTCTCGATCTCCATTCCGGTCCTCAGGTGCGAGATCTTCCCAAGCCAGTTCCTCTGGCTCCAGAGGGGCTTCGGTCTCGAGAGCCCAGTGCGCTTCACGGGCTCTGCTTGAGCAGCCTATCTCCGAGTCTTCCTCTGAGATTTAAGGCTAGGAGTCCGACGGAGATACTTCCCCTGAATTCCTGGCTCATTGGGACCTCCCCTCGGACCCTTTCTTGCCTGTTCAAAAGCGGCGGTCATCTCCCGAGGATACCTCCTTTCTGGAGTTTGTGCGGGACATGGCTTGAACCCTGGCGTTCTCTACACAATCCGAGGAGGAGCCCCATGTGAAAGAACTTGATATTTTGCAATACAAGGCCCTGGTGAGGGAATCCCTTATGGTCCCGGTTCCATCCATCCTGGCCCAGTTGTTCCTCCGCATGTGGGAGACACCTGCGTCTATCCCCATTGTCAGCAAGCACCTGGACACCATGTATAGGGTCCAGCAGGGGCCCAGCTTCCAGAAGATCCAATTCCTCCATACATCGATGGTGGTGGAGTCTGCCATGCAGAAGCAGAAGAGTCCAAAAACTCATTCTTCAGTCCCATCGGGTAGGGAATCTCGTGCCCTCGAAGCCCTTGGGCATAAGGCCTACCAAGTCTCCATGTTAGCCTGTTGCATCCAGGCTTACCAACTATATATAGGCATGTTCCTTCATGACCTCACGAAGAAGCTCAGAGGCTTCCAAGCGTGTCTTGATGGTGATTTCCTCCGCTGTTTCTAATCCCTCCTGAAATCAATGGGGGACTGTTCAAAGTACCTTTCTCGTGCTGCATATGATAGCTTCGAGTCCTCTGCTCAGGTAGAGGCTGTGGGTACTGGGGCCAGGTAGCAGGCCTGGCTTCAGTCCTCAGACCTCGAACAATGAGTCCAGGAAAAGCTGCTCAATGTACTGTACCTGGGCGAACAATTGTTCGGCAAACCTATGAAGGACAAAGCAGCGTAAACAGACACGGAGTAAGTCACTCGCACCTGTCTCTCATGGAACACTTCCTCTCTCCTGCAGAAGAAACAGCAAGGCAAGAAGCCTTTCTTCCAGAGGAAGGGTCTCCCTTACCATGGCTACCCACATTTATCCTCTGGCGCCAGTCCCATCGCAGGGCAGGCAGGGCAAGAGCGGTCTCCAGGGCCAGCATAAGCCTAAGGGACCCAAGAGCCAGACCCCAGCACTGATTCAATCGGCCCTGGGTTTTGACACCAGATGCATAGCAATCTGCCCTTCACTGACACAGCTACCATTGGGAGGGCGCCTGGTCCACTTTGCTTCCCACTGGGAGTCCGTAACTTCGGATGCCTGGATACTTCAGCTCATTACCTCCTTCACCTGGACTGGCTTTCCCCACCCTTTTGCCCCACGGAGCCCCCTCAGCTCCCTGCGCACCAGTCCTTCTTGTTGCAGGAGCTTGCCAACTTCCTTGAGGAGCAAGCAGTGGAAATGGTTCCACCGCACCTCAGAGGTCATGTTTTCTACTCCCGCTACTTCCTTGTGCCAAAGCAGGCAGTTTCCGACCCATCCTCAATTTAAGAAATCTCAACAAATATCTGGTGCGGGAAAAATTCAAAATGCTATCCCATGGCGCCTTGTTGCCCTTCCTCCGGCAGGGCGACTGGCTATGCTCCATAGACCTTCGGAATGCGTAGGCGCACATCCTTGTCCACCCAAAACACAGAACATACTTATGCTTCAGAGTACAAGGGAACCACTGCCAATACAGGGTGCTTCCCTTTGGCATCGCGTCCGCTCTGCGAGTGTTCACCAAGTGCCTCACGGTAGCCGCAGCCCACCTTCGGTTACAGGGCACCTTCGTCTACTCTTATCTAGACAATTGGCTCATTACAGGGGAGACGATTAATGAAGCGCGGTGGGCCACGGCCCTCACCGTCCATCTCCTCGAGCGCCTTGGCTTTGTGGTGAATCACTCCGGTTCAATCCTTGGAGTTCATCGGTGGGTGCCTTGACACACAGCGGACGACAACCTTCCTTCCCCAGGACAGGGCAGACTGCCTCACTGCTCTAGCCTCTGTGATTCAGCGCTGCGACACAGTTTCAGCCCGAGTGATGCTCAGTCTTCTCGGCCATATGGCCTCAACGGTCCACTTGTCCCCGATGCCTGTCTACACATGCGAGCGGCTCAGTGATGCCTTTGCTCTCAATAGGCTCAGGCGATGGGCTATCTCTGTCACTCCCCACTTGTCTGAGTCCCTCGACTGGTGGCGGAACACCGGAATCTGCTTCGAGGCATGCCGTTTCAGGTTCCACAACATGATGTGCTGTTGACCACGGATGCTTATCTAATGGGCTGGGGAGCACACTGCGGCGAACTCTGTATGCAGGGGACGTGGTCCCTCGAGGAATCCCAGCTGCCGATCAACTTCCTCGAACTCCGGGTGGTCCTCCTCACCTTCCGGGCACTCGGGCACCACGTTCACCATCGGGCAGTGCTTGTCCAAATAGACAACCAGGTGGCAATGTTCTATATGAACAAACAGGGGGCAATGGCTCTTACAGCCTCTGCCTGGAGGCGGTAGCCCTATGGTCCTTTGCGATTTGCCAAGGCATAATCCTACAGGCCACCTATCTCCCAGGTCAGGACAATGTTCTGGTGGACAGACTGAGCCAGATTCTCCAGCCACATGAGTGGCTGTTCCAGTCCTGGATCTTTTCTCCAACCTTACCAGTTCGCAGCTCCCGTGGTCCTACGACCTGGTTCCCCACCTGAGCAGGGAGGTCGCCGATGCCTTCCTGCTGTTGTGGATGCACAGTCTCCTGTATGCGTTCCCTCCCAGCCCACTCATAGCGCGAGCTGTCCTCAAGATACAGCGGGACGGGGCCTCAGTGATTTTTGCGGTGGCCTCTACAACCCTGGTTCCCGCTGCTGCTCCATCTCTCCTCGCAGTCTCCAATCCCCCTCGGCAGCACGCCGGGCTTGACGACACAGGAGGAGGGTCGCCTGCTTCACCCAAACCTGAGGTCCCTATCTCTCATGGCATGGTGGCTGAGCAGGTCGCACTGGCCCCTTTTCATCTCCCAGTGGAGATCGAAGACGTATTACTGGCCTCGTGCAAGGAATCGACTAGGAGGGCGTTCGCCTTTAAGTGGCGTCGGTTCTCGGTTTGGTGCTCGGGGGTACGAGCCGACCTATTCTCTTGCCCCACCCACTTGATCCTGCAGTACTTATTCCATCTCTCGCAGGCAGGCCTGAAGTCCAACTTGGGTCAGAGTCCACCTGAGTGCAATCTCGCCCAACCACCACCACCACCAGTCGAGGGCGGACTCCTCTCAGGCCAGCCGCTGGTTGCCTGCTGTATGTGTGGGCTGCTTCTTTCCAGGCCCCCCCCCCCATCCAACCGCCTCTGGCGGAGTGGGATCTCAAAATCCGGCTCATGCAGCTAACGCCACCCTTCGAGCTGATTGCATCCTGCTTTCTTCGGCACCTTTCTTGGAAGGTGGTTTTTCTGGTAGCCCTCACCTCAGCCTGAAGGGTCAGTGAGCTTCAGGCCCTGATGGCTGACGCTCCCTACACAAGATTCTGCAGGAACTGGGTGGTTCTCCAAACGCACCCTAAGTTTCTCCCGAAGGTTGTCTCGGATTTCCACCTCAATCAGGAGATAATGCTGCCTACCTTCTTTCCGAAGTCCCAGGCCAACCGGGCATCAGCAATCCTCCACACCCTTGAATGGAGGAGGGCTCTCTCCTCCCTGCAGCGCACAGAAGCCCACCGCAGATCCGAGCGGCTCTTCATCTCCTATGACCCTGCCCATCTAGGGCTTGGGGTCACCAAGTGGACCCTCTCTCTCTGGGTGGCGGATTGCATCGCCTTCACCCAAGCTCAGGCTGAGCTACCGCTGGACCACTGAGTCACGGCACACAGTGTCCGTGCGAGGGCATCTGCGCTTTGTGCCCCTGGTGGACATCTGCCGAGCCGCAACCTGGTCCTCGGCTAACACCTTTGCAATGCATTATTGCCTGGAGAGGGAGTCCCGTTGGGACAGTGCCTTCGGCCAGGCCATACTCCATAAACTGTTCGGGGTTTAGGCAACCCTGGCCCTCCGACCCTTCTTCTGCAGCTACCGGGAGTGTAGTCTTTCGGGGACCCAGGGCCCTCGAGCTTTCTTCGGTTACCAGTGTCTGCTCACTCACCATGGCACTTTCCTACAGGTCCTTGATAGCCTGTAGCTGGGTATTCCCATATGTGAGGACTGATTTCCTGCTTGTTCCTGGAGAAAACGTAGTTACTCACCTGTAACAGGTGTTCTCCAGGGACAGCAGGAATCGGTCCTCACAACCCATCCACCTCCCCTAGGAGTTGCCCACTTTTTTTTTTTAGATTTTTATCCTTTGCCTGAGTTATGTCATCTGACTGATCAAGATGGCATCCTTGGGCGGGAAGGGGACCACACATGCATGGCGGCATTCCCAAAGACTTTCTTTGAAAGCTGGGGAAATGCTCTGCTTGGTCTCTGCCGGTGCCGATGTCACCCATATGCATGGACTGATTCCTGCTGTCCCTGGAGAATGCCTGTTACAGGTGAGTAACTACACTTTCCTGGGGCATGTATTGGGCAGGGAGTGGAGGAGTAGCCTAGTGGTTAGAACATTGGCTTGGTAACCAAGCAACCAGGATTCGATTCCCACTAGCACTCCTTGTGGCCTTGGGCAAGTCACTTAACCCTCCATTGCCTCGGAAGAAAGGCCTGGCAATCTACTTCCGGTGACACTGCCAAGAAAACGCAGGAGCTTCTGGGTCGCCAGGAGTCAGGACTGACTCGAAGGCACACATTGCATTTTTGTATTGGGCAGAACTGGAAAAATAATGCTCGGGTTGGATTTTCAAATGTAAACGCTGAGACGATCATCGTGAAAGGGAAAGAACGTGCAGTATTCTTCCTTGGAAATTTGGTTGAAAATTTGTAAGCAGAAGGTAGCCATAGGAGCTGCAGCAAAGTGGCCAGTTGGAAAACTGCCCCCCCCCCAACTTAATGTTATTTTGCTGCTTTTGAATGTATATTTTGCTACTGTTTCTGTATGAATTTGAGCTTTTAGGGGGTCATTTTAGAAGACATACAAGGTATCAACCTATGTAAATAGTTGTTCCAGAAAGCCATTATTGATGACGTGTTTAGATCTGCAGCACGCGCGGTTTGGAAGAGGGTATGATTTTTGTGGGAAGCAAAGAGTGTGAGTGTGTGTATATTCACAATTTTACAATGGCAACACAAGCATACTTAAAAAAAAAAAAACCCAGGACATCGGTGTGTATTCCTTCTCAAAAACTGGTGCACCCGTGATTGAGGGGAGTATAAACTACCTCAAAATTTCATAGCGATTTTTTTACATGGACTCTTTACTTGGTTCTTCCTGAATGTGCAGATTTATGGACACTGCTACTTAAAATACAAGTGTTGGCATTTAGACGTGCAGAACCCTGAGTGGTGATGCCATCTTTTGAACACATTGCCTGATAAAATAGCTGCTCCTACTCTCTGACGTCAAATACATGTGTGTTCCCCATGAATGAAAACAAAATGATCACATCACTCTTCTGCTCTGTGAACAGCACTGACTCGCCATTGCTTTCCAGATTAAGTTCAAACTCCCCCTGCTTACACATCGGGCTTACTGTACTGGGCTATCTTTCTGCCTGCACTCTCATCCCATTCCTTACTACTTCTCTTGTACACTCCGTTCATCAAATGCAAACATCTTAGTGACCCCCACAAAACACACACTACGCTTAGAGGTCTATGAATCCATTGCCTTTTGTTTCCATGCCCCTCCTCTTTGCAACACCATGCCCACAGTACTTCGGATGGGATTCTCATGCAAAGTTTAAAACATGTCTGAAGACATGACTCTTTAATCAGGCCTTTGAATAGATCCTTCTCACCTTTCTTTTTGCTCCTGACTCCGAAGCTGGATGCTGTCCCCACCCCCTCCTGTTTCCACTACTGTTATCTGTTACAGCTTTGTATTTTGGGATTAATTATTGTGCTGCTCCTCTCCCCCCCCCCCCCACCCCACGTGTTTCTTTGTTCTTTTGATTGTGTCATATCTGTTTTTATAGTTCCTACAATCAAGAAATTGGTTTTATCTGTAAACCGCTATGATGTACCAAACTGTTATCGGTATACCAAATCTTTGCAAATAAATAAATCCAGTGACCTTAGGGAATTTACAGAGTGCTCTGCATTTAGTGAGCCTTTTGTAAAATACCTTGCTAATTGCAGAAGTCCCAACATGGACATTCTTTCTTCTGCCCAGAGACCCTATACGAACTCAGGCTTCACATTAAATTAAAATCATTCTTTCGTTTGCATCTGTTACTTCTGTAGCTGATAATTTGTACTTGTGATGACTGAAAGGGGATTATGAAGTATTCTACATTACAGTATATGTATTTTCAGACTGCTGGGTAGCCAACACATAACTCCCTATCTAATCATTTTTAAAAAAACATATAAATGGTACCAGGCCATTTAAATCACAGAGAGCCCAATACCAGGGCCAGGGCTAAGTGGGTGCAGCCAAGGCAAGTGTCCTTGACCTCTAGGCCAGAAGGGGCCTCAAGCCTTCTTGAAGCTGCAGAAGACGTATCTGCCAAGGCCTATGCTAGTTTGGAGTGTATTCGAAATAACAAGTTGTGCTCTGCAACAAAGTGGAAGACAGGAATTAACGTGAAGTTAATCAGCAGAATCCCGTGTTCCGAGGTAAAAGCAAAGAACAGCATGCACCATAATCACATCCTTGTAAAGGGGAATAAGCATTTCTCATGTGCTAATTCCGGTTCTACAAAAGAAACCATTAGTGTGTACTTTTATCCACGGGGAGGAAGGCCTCATTCTCCTAGATAATGGCTTTGGTAAATTGCCCTTATTATACATATCTATGTGTGTATATGTATATAGAGTACATATGTATGTGTGTGTACATCTCCGTAGCAGTGTTTATCTGTGTAGTATATACTCACAGATATCTTTCTCCAGTGAAAGGTAGAAATGTAGCTATACATACAGGTGCTTTGACATATATACACAAAAATTTAAAAGTCTGATGCCCAGTTATGCATTTTACAGGATTGTTCTGGGAAGGAGATTGGACTGGCAGTAATGCTAGAGTTTATTATCAGAATCTCAAAGTGGTAGTGGGTTGGGGGGGGGGTAAGGCTCGAGGTTTGCCTAGCATGATCTAAAGCTCTTGCTCTGGCCCTCGATGAGATTGCGTAACACTTCCAGCATGAAAGACTATCGGAGTCTAGCAGCATCAGTGAATGATCTGCAGAGGTGTTTGTGCCGTGTTAGAGCGCCTCAGCTGCATTGAAACCCATCCCTGCAACAAATCATTTGATATGGGATTAAATCACATGATATCTGCTAACTAACCCCATGGGGAATCTTTAAAAGTGGGGTAAGACCAATAAAACCTCAGTGTCTTTGAACTATATTAAATTCTAAGGTGAGAGAGAGCAACCACAGAATGGACTTTTGTATTTTCCAGACGTGTGACTAGCCAAGTTGCTCAGGGTTTGATTCTGCCAGATTTAATATCCTCAATTTTTAGAAGTAACAGCAATTAGGAAGTGTTCCTGTTCATGTCAGTAAAAACCCCAAGGATGTACCAAATAACAAATGTACTTCTCCAAAGATGCAGTCTATTGTCAAGCGCTCAGAATGGAGTAGGCAGTGGTAATCCTATTGTATAGATCTTGACAAAATTTTGTTCCATTTAGGAGTCGGTCCAAAAAATTATAAGCCAGTAGCTGAGATTTTCCCCTCATCTTCCCCCCCCCCTTCTCCACTCAAGTTGAGAAGCATTTGGGGGGGGGGGGGAGAGATCCTTTGAGGTCTACCACAGCTCTTTTAGGGCCTGATTTACTAAAGCTGGTTTTCCCATTCTGTGTCCAAGAGAAAAATAAAGCTTCGTAAATATGGCTCTTAATGCACCCTGGCAGGCTTTTCGCTAAAATAAAGCAGCCAGCAGCATCCCCCCTCCCCCCCCCCCAAATCCGGTAATCACTCAGTCTTGCTATCTTTCTTGATCTCCCTTATGCTGTCACCCAGTCGTCCTCTCTCTTCCACCATGCCATCAGCCAGCCTCTCTCTCTTAGCCTATTCTCCCCCAGCAGTCTCCCTTCCCATCCCACCATCTCTCTCCTCCCTTAAATTGGCCATCCCCAACCCCACCCCCTAAGCCAATCAGCCACCCCTCCCAGCATCCGCCAGCAAGCCCATCAGTCATCTCCAGCCCATACTAACTCCTATATCAGTAAATCGGCCACCCCTTCAGTCCACACCCCAGCCCGACACCCCCAGCCCTTACCCAAGAAAGCCAGTCAGACATGGACCATATCCCCTTAACCCCCATCTAGCCCTCAGAACTACTGACAGCAGGTTGAGGATCAGCAACTGCAGTCCGTAGCAGGAGCTACTTTTTCTCTGCACTGTGCAGTTTTGTACAAGTCTCAACTCTCCCAGGACCAGTGTGAGAGTTGCTGCATTATGCAGCTCAGACTTGCACACAGCTGTGAAATGTTCAGAAGAGGCAGTTCCTGCTACAGCGTTTCCAGCAATGGCAATAGGGTAAAAAAATCTCAGGTGCCAAATGAAAATTTCTAGTCAGCTTGTCAACATGGCACCTGGGATTTGTCATGCCATGTTGTAGGGTATCCCAGAGTTAGGGTATCTCCAGGAACAAGCAGGAATGTAGTCTTCACATATGGGCGACGTCGGTACCAACAGAGCCTGTGCAGGAACGCTCCCCAGTGTCCAATAGGAAAGCTTTTGTGAGCATCCCACTGTGCCTGAGTAGCTGCCTTCCCGCCTTTCCAGCTCTTCCTCTTAGTTCTTCATTTTCCGTGGAGCCGACAAGAGGCAATTCCCGTCACTGCAAAAAATTCAATTTTTCTTATTTTTTTTGTGGATATTATAATGCCTCTGTATTATTCCATGGTGCGACTGCACCTTGAATATTGTGTGCAGTTCTGGTCATCGTATCTTAAAAAGGATATAGCATTGTTAGAAAAGGTACAGAGAGGAGCCATCAAAATGGTAAAGGGGATGAAAGGATACTCCTATGAAGAGAGGCTAAAAAGGTTAGGGTTCTTCAACCTGGAAAAGAGACGGCTGAGGGGAGATATGATAGAGGTCTATAAATTAATGAATGGAATAGATTGATTGTTTTCGTTATCAGAATATAGAAAGACTAGGGGACATGCAATGAAGCTACAGGGTAAACTATTTAAGACTAATAAGAGAAAATATTTTTTCACTCAATGTGTAATTAAACTCTGGAATTTGTTACCAGAGGATGTAGTAAAAGCTGTTAGTGTAGCTGGGTTTAAAAAAAGGTTTGGACAGGTTCCTGGAGGAAAGGTCCATAAGCCATTATTAAAAGGGACCCAGGATATAACTGCTTGACCCGATACAAGCATTGAGGAACCTGTGTCCCTTGGGGAAACTGCTAGGTACATATGACCTAGATTGGCCACTGTTGGAAACAGTATACTGGGCTTGATGGACCTTGGTCTGACCCAGTATGGCATATCTTATGTTCTTATGTGTCTGCCTTCCCATCGACACTGGTACCGACTCTGTCGGTGCTCATCTTCTTTCTTTCTTTCACTTAAACCAGTCAGTATACCTCCCTGTTTTCTTCCCTAGACCTCATTCTTCTAGGGCGGAGGTAACCCTTCATACTCTGGATTACAAATGTGCTTTGGCCTTTTATCTCCAGAGAACAAGGGAACACCAAAAAGCTTCCCAACTTTTCATCGCGTTTGATTCCAGTCACCTAGGACTGCCAGTATCTCTAAACAAACTCTCTCCAAATCTATAGCAGATTGTATCTCCTTTGCTTACGACAATGCCGGACTCTCCCTCGAGGGTCACGTCACGGCACACAATGTTTGAGCAGTGGCTGCCTCCATGGCGAATCTCCGCTCTGTGGCAATTGATGAGATATGTAAAGCAGCAACCTGGTCCTCTGTTCATACTTTTGCTGCTCACTATTGCCTGGACAAGGACTCCCGCCGGGATGCCTCATTTGGCCAAGCTGTTCTCCAGCATCACTTTCATGCTTAGATCAACTCCTACCCCCCCCCCGTTCCGGGTTTCAATACCAGACGTCCTTGGAGGATATATGACCTACTACTTAGGCCTGTGTTCCATAGCTTGCTCTGAGGTCATCTCTCTGGCATCTCCAAGCTAGGGAGTCCCATATGTGAAGATTACATTCCTGCTTGTTCCTGGAGATGGCGTAGTTACTCACCTGTAACAGGTGACCTCCGGGAACAGCAGGAATTAAGTCTTTACAACCCACCCTCATCCCCTAGGAGTTATACTTTCTTCTTCTCTCCTTTCATCTCAGCTACAAACTCAGCTGAGGAGGGAAAGCTAGGAAGGCATCTATGCAGGCGCAGTGGGATGCTCCCAAAAGCTTTCTTATTTGGATGCTGGGGAGCGTTCCCGTGTAGACTCCGTTGGTACCAACATCACCCATATGTGAAGACTCAATTCCTGCTGTTCCCAGAGATCACCTATTACAGGTGAGTAACTACGCTTTAGATCCACTATGGCAGTAGTCACTATGGCAGTAGTCACTCATCTCCCTAAACCAATGGTTCCTAAACTTGGGTCCAGACCCCAAATGAGGGTCACATCATCAGCAGATGGCGGTCACAGAAACATAGTCATTTCCCTCGCGACTTTCACTGTGACCTATACCAAGTAGTGGCAGTCACCAGTCAGCATGTGGCCTGTGAGCTAGTGAACATTTATTTATTTCAGTGTACTTACAGTATATACTGCTCCTTCCTGAGATCAGGGGCGGTTTACAATAAACGTAACATTATACATTGAACATTGGTGAACATCAAACTAGGGTGGGGGTGCAAGTGGAGTAAAGAATACCTTTAACTATGTACATGGTGTTGTAAATGCAATGCAGTATTTCACTTTCATAGGGAGAGGGGGATGAGGAGGGTTGGGTTGAGTGAGTAGGGTATGCATAGTGGAGGTGGGATTGTTATGTAGGGTGATTGCTGTTGACTTTTCCAAAATGTTCTATAAATAGGTGAGTTTTGATGTGCTTTCTGAATGATTGAAGATCTTTAATGGACCTTAATGTGTCTGGGAGAGCATTCCACATTGTGGGGGCTATGTGTGAGAAGGCTCTATTACTAGTGGTTTGTTTGGCTTTCCGGAAGTCATGTGGGTGTTTGATGGTGTTTAGGTGGCATCCTCTTTTGTTTCTAGTTTCAGCAGCTGGGTGGATTACTGTAGAAAGGTAAGAGGGGGAGATATCGTTAATGAGTTTGAAGGTGGTCATTAATATTTTATATTTGGTTCTGCTGAATAAGGGTGATCTGGTCAGGTAAGGGGGCTTTGCATATAATTCTGTCTGTGACATTTTGAGCAATTTGAAGTTGATTGGTGGTTTTTTTAGGCAATCCTTGGAGTAGGCTATTGCAGAAATCATTGTGAGGAGTAACCAGTCCCTGTACTACCAATCTGAAGTCATAGGGGTCTAGTAATGGTCTCAGATGTTGTAAGGTTCTGAGTGTATGATATATGTGATTTGTTTTACTTGGGAGTTCATGCTAAGTGTCTGATCTAAAGTGATTCCTAGGTATTTTACTTCTTTGCTGATGGGGAGGTCTGTTTCTCCAATTGAAAGCTTTATTGGAGGGATAAAGTTTGGATTCCTGGTGATGTAGAGAACTTCTGTTTTATTGAAGTTTATCCGGAGGTTCATATGGATAACCAAGTTTGTGCTACTTTGATGCATGAAATGGGTATATGTTGGTGTCAATGGGGACATAAAGCATGATATCATCTGCATAAATATGATATTCTACTTTGATCTTTATGAAGATGTTACATACTGTTTGGAGATACAAGTTGAATAAAAGTGCCAAGAGGGCGGAGCCCTGAGGGATACCTTGTTCTTGTTGATAGCATGGGGATGTTTCTAAGCCAACTTGAACAATTTGAATGTGGTTATGGAGGTAAGAAGCAAACCATTGAAGTGTGGCTCCTGCTATGCCAATGTGTTCTAGTCTTTTGAGTAATATTTGATAGTTGATACTGTCAAAAGCCGAAGCAATGTCAAAGAAAACTAGTATAAATACTTGTTTTGGGTTGTCCATTCCACATAGAGTTTGTCAATTAGGGTTAGTAGTAGGGTTTCCACTCTGTGAAAGGGGCAGAACCCGTATTGGTGTTGATCAAGGGGGGCATTTAGGTCAATACGGTCTTGCAGTTGTGTTTATACAACTTTTTCTGTCAGTTTGGCTATGTATGGGATGTTTCCTATGGGTCTATATGAGTTGGGATTTGTCTTGTCTAGGGAGTTGTTTTATAGTATTGGGCGAATCATAGATTGTTTAAGTTCAGGTGGTATGTAGCCTTGTTCAAGAGATTGGTTTATTAAGTGGAGTAGGTAGGGGGCTAGTTCTGATTTGATTGCCTTGATCCAGCTAATTGGACATGGGTCAAGAAAGGATGTGGTTGTATTGGTTTTGGTGATTATGTTTATAAGTTGTTTTTGATCTATTAAATGAAAGTTGTTCCAGGTGGGAAGGTTTGGGTAAGGTTGAAATGTGGGTTCATTTATAGGCGTGTTTTTTTAGCTTGTCTGCAAAGTGACTGGCGAAGGTATTAGGATTGATAGGGATGTTCTGTATGTCTTGGTTAGGGGGTTGTGTAAGGGATTTGACTATTTCGAATAGCTCCCTTGGGTGGTTGAGACATTTGTTGAGAATGTTGGTGTGGTAATCTTTTTTCCTTTGGAGTATGGCTTCTTTGTAGTTTTGTAGTGGTTCCATGTAGGAGGAACTATTGTCTGGGGATTTAGTTGTCCTCCATATGTGTTCTTTTTTTTCCTGAGTTCTTTTTTGAGTTGTTTTAATTCATTTGTGTACCAAATTTGTGTGGGTTTGCGAGATTGGTTTATTTTTTGGGGTTTTGTATTGATTGCAAATTCTGATATTGTGGTGTTCCATGTTTTTATTGCAGTGCTTATGTCTGTGGTTGGGTTGTTTAGGTGGATAAATATGTTATTTAGGAAGCTGTCTTTTGTCAAACTGATTGAATATTTTTTTGGAATTGGGTTTATTGGTTTGGTGGAGGTTGTATGTTTCTAGTGGTGTGGTGAATTCTACAATGTGATGGTCTGACCATAGGACTTGGGTTGTTTTGGGAGAAGAGTATAGAGGGTGTGTAGTTTAGTGTTTAGGAATGAAAACCAGATCTAAAGTCTTGCCTTCGGTGTGTGTAGGCATTGTTACTATTTGTTGGAATCCCATGTCAGACAGTGAGTTGATAAATGAGGTGACTTGCATGTCATTTAGTGATGGGAGATTGAAGTCACCTAGAGGTATCTGAGGTTTTCTTAACGAGGTTAAGCATGTACTTTCCAGAAAGGCTGGGAGGTTGTCCTGATTGGATGTGGGTGGTCTGTAGACTAGGCATACAGAAAGATTTGTGTTTTCTGTTTTAATCATGCCCATGTCATTAATGTTGCTGCATATGTTAAGTGTAGGCTTTGGTTCTCTTTTGCATAGTACGAGTACACCTCCCTTTTTTGTATCCCTACAACAGTTGAAGAGAAGATATCCTCCTGTGTTCAGATGGTATAGTATTACAGTGTCTGTGTTTGAGATCCAGTTTTCCAAAGATCCAAAGAAGGTGGGGGTTTTTCATCTCTAAGCATGTCGAGGATGAGTGGGATTTTATTTCTGATTGATCTCATGTTGATAAGTATGCATTTTATTGGGATGGGGTTGTTGTAGGGGTTTGAGCGGGGTTAGGTGAAGGGTATTTATGTGTATGAGTGGTAGTACCTTTTATAGGGTTTGTTTTAATGTTTGAGTTATGATATTTGTATGTTAGGCGGTTGCTAAAGGTTTTGGAGTAAATTATGGGAATGTGGAATTGTCTTGTAGTATCTTTTTGGAGGGAGGAAGGGTAGGCTGCTGCGGAGGATAAGGAAGTTAAGTTTAGGAAGAGAAGAGTGCACAGTAGTAGCCTTATGTATTCCATGTTGGGAACCAATATGGAATTGAGGAGGTGGAATTTCTGTGCAGATGCAGCTGTGTTGTCTACGTGGGGGTGTTTCTAGGGGTTGTCAGGATGGATGGGGTTTTGAAGCATAGATTGTTGCAATGTTATAATCTTGTGCTGGAAAAAAATAGTGCAGTAATGAATGGAATAGGTTAACCAAGGAAAATGTTGATTGATTACAAATATTGAATGAGTATAGACAGTGTTACAATAGTATAGCAGATAATAGCTTCATTATCTAGCAGAGGCTGGCTATGTTACTTACACAGTTATGGCGGCAGCTAGAAACATCAGTAGGTTGTAGCATGAAGGGCGGACCGATTGGTTATAGCTTAAGTCCTCTGTTTCTTTGTTTCCTCTATGAACAGTGAGGACGTAGGTATCTGCTGTTTGAGTTTCATGCCTTGGTTCCATGCCAAAGGGCCCTCTAGCAAGGCCCTCAGGCGTGGGCGCGCCTGTGCTGTGCTGGATTTTAAAGTCTCTCCGTGCCGGTGGAGAAGGGCTTGGTGGGTGGAGCAGTCTGAGCCACGAGCAGAGAAGATCACGGCAGCACATGCAGGATACTTTCACCTCTTTCAGGTCTTGTGCAGCAAGGTTGGCCGATCTGGTTGTAGCTGGAGAGGCCCTTGCTCCCTCCTGTTCGACTGGAAACCCATGCAGACTACTGGGGTCTGTAAGCGCACACTGCATACTGACACAAAGCACCCTGTGCTGACTGCTGCTGTTGCTGCTGCCGTCCTGCTTTAGATGATTGGACGGAGGGGAAGGAGGCTGGAGACCTGCTATTTTGGTTTCATCATCTGGGGTCGCGTGAATTTTCAGTTGCTAAAATGGGGTCATATGGGATAAAAGTTTGAAAAGCACTGATGTAGACTGAGAAGTGTGTGTAAGAGTTGTATGGTCAAAAAAATGTTTTGTTTAAAATGTGTTTTGTTTTGTTTTTTGTCCTTTTGAAATGATTACTGCGGGGACGGTTTGCCTAGTGGTTAGGGCGGCAGCCTGGAACCATAAAGTCCAGGGTTTAAACCCCACTGACTCTCCTGGTGGCCTTGGGCAAATCACTTAACCCTCCATTGCCTCAAGTACAGACTTAGATTGTGAGCCCTCCGGGGACAGGGAAACACCTACAGTACCTGATTTCTAACTCACCTTGAACTACTGCTGGAAAGACGTGAGATAAATACAAACAATAAATGAAAATGAGCTAGAACTTTAGGTGTGCAAATTGATTGCACCCATGTTAATTCGTAGGCATGTTTGCATAAAAGTGATTCCATGCTCCTAAACAAATCTCTCCCAAATGAACAATCCTAGTGTATAATGCATAGAGGGCATACTGTGTGTTGATTTTGGTTTTCTTGTCCTTTTGAAATGATTTACTGTGGTGGTAGTGTTAGATACTGTAGTAGAATGGTATCTTAAATTACAGCATGTCTGGCATTTCGAAACAGAATAACACGAGTTCACCAAAACGCAAAGAGCACGTGGGATTGCAGAGCAATGCAGGTGTAGGAGTTTGCGTGTAAATGTTTTCTCAGTAGCACAGTGCAACTAATAGCAAGTAAATAAAAAGTGCGTAATCGTGATTTCTGTGCAGAAGTCCAGAACACATTTATGCCTTCCAATAGAGGTGGAATTTTCCAGTTCTCATTCTCCTATATGTCAACAGCCTTATTTCTGATTCCTACTGTTATGCAGATCTCCCAGTGACGTCGCCGCTCGGCATTGCTGTGATAAAAAATCTGGAAAACTGGGAGCAGATCCTGCAAGAGCGCATGGATCAATTTGAAGGCCCTCCACCGAACTACATTCACGTCTATCCCAATGAACTTGCTATAGGAGCAGGGCCAGCCATACTCCGACACAAGGCCATGCTGGAACCTGAAAACACGCCATTCAAGTAAGAAACAAAGCCCCCAGGGCTACAGGTCATACAGGCTTGCTTTTGGGTCAGTGGTGGGGTATTGTTTCAGTTGTCTCATTCAGGAATTAGTGTCTAATATCCGGCAAGTCAGTTCAATGTACAATGCAAAGATACTATATTTCCTTTTAAAAGGAAACTATGCAGGAATTTTGATTCCCCTGATATTTTACACATGCTTTAAGATGTTTATTAAAAGATGTTGATGCATTTCCTATGACCAAACATCCCAGAAGTCCAACCTCCTGCCACGTGGCTAGCACTGAGAGCACGTGCTGAAGAGTATGTCAGTCTCCTCTGTGGCATGGCGTCAGTCTCATGAGATGACCCACAAGCTTGATGCCACGTCACAGAGGAAACCGATGCGCCGTTAAGCACCTGTCCTGCTAGAGGCTGAGCTGCCCATTTGCTGCCCCCAGAACTTCAGCACTCAAGGCGACAGTCTGGTTCACCGAATGGAAGTGCCAGCCCTGTGTTGAAATCTCTGCAGGTAACAGCTATAACACGTTTCTGTGAATAGCAGCAGAACAAGATAAGCAATCGGAGGATATTTTCTGTGAGCTGCAGGGAGGTTGCCGGCTGCTGATACTTAGGACCCACAAGCCTGAAAGTTAATTTTGAGATTTTGAAATGGAAACGTCCTGCAGTACTTCCCTCTCAACATTCGCTCACCAGCCGGCACCACAGGGGTCTCTTAGTCTGCAGGCGCAACGTATGTGGAGTAAACAGGAAAGGATGGGTGGGAGTTTCAGAAATTAAATCCCTACCCTTACTTCAGCTGGCCTGCCTTGGTTTTGCTGCTGCGTCCCGGAGGAGGGGAAGGGCAGTCTTCAAAGGACCTTTCTCCTTGGGTTAACACCTATTCCTCGTACAAATGTGTACTTTTCAAACTTTTGCTGGTGTTTCACTTAGTTTGCATACATTCTAAAGCACTGTTCTCAGCCTGGTCCTCGGGGCACACCCATCCAGTGTTTCAGGATATCCACTATGAATATGCATGAGATAGATTCACCTACCAAGAAGACAGAGCATACAAATCTATTTCATGTATATTCATTGTGCGTATCCTGAAAACCGATTGGATGGGTGTGCCCGAGGACTGGGTTGAGAGCTATTGATGTAGACAGTTGAAGAAGAGAGCTTCTAGCCAGTTGAGACAGAAATGCTCACTTGGCTGTTAGTATGCTGTATACCAAAGCGGGCCTTTTTACTTTGTTCGGCCATTTTGTGGGAAATGGAGAAATTGTTGACATCATTGACTGCTTGCTCTTGGTACATAATGGATGCTCTCAGCAGAAGAATGGAGTCCTTTCAATGGTAAGGCATTTCAGGACCCAACAGGAACTAAAGTACCTTTGATCACCTCGCCTGACCATAAGCTGCCTTGAAATTTAAGTATTAGTGATCAGGTTCTTACAAAATTAGAATGCCTACAAAATACTAACATCCTTACTCAGCTCATAGTGTTTTCCCATTGTGGGCTAGATTTACTAAAATGCGCTACAGCATTATTGCATGCTCATATTAGTGCACATTGGGCATGTTTACTAAAATGCAGTAGTTTATTGTGCATTAAGCCTAAACACTGGCACCGGATCAGCGCTAACGAATGGGGGCATATCCAGCATGTCCTATACAGTTAGTATGGGTCTGGGCCGCTACCCACATGAAGCCGCTTGCCACGATTACTGCAGGTGCAGTTACTGCCACCTCTTGAGGTGTTGGTAAGTGCACCCCCAATATTTGCTCACTGTGTGATTAGTGTGCACTACAGATGCTTGCACTGACCGCACTTTGCAGTGAACGCCTACACTCGGCTCCTGACCTGCCCAGCCTCCACCTAAACCCATGCAAAGCGCTTAGCATGGGATTTTTACCACGCTCAAAGTTTTAGTGTACAGTAACCGTTACCGATATACCCTATGCCCCATTATTAGTAAATGGGTCCCATTGCATAAAAAGAGACCTGGGGTAAATAATGAGCTAGTGTATGTTAGCACACAATATCACCTTTCAGTAAATCTAGCCCTATGCTCTTAGCTCGAAATATAAGATATAAAATAATGTGTGTCTTTATAATTTTTGTTGACAGGTCGCGGGATTATTCAGCCCTTCCTGTTCGAAGGCTCTGGCATTTTCTTGTGAAACAGGAGCTCCTACAGGAGACATTCATTAGATACATATTCACAAAGAAAAGAAAGCAGAGCGAGGTAACCAAGGACCAAAATAATTCATATGGAAGTGATTGCAGGCCTGGATGTTTGTCATTTTTCAAAAATGCTTGTTTGCCTTTTTTTTTTTTTGGTAATGCCTGCTTAGTCCTTAATTAGCTGCTATTTTGTTCATATGTGTTTTATTTTCATTCGCATTTTCATTTTCTTGGTAAGAAGCATGTGTTAATTTTGTGTTGTGATTAACTATCTAAATCTTTACAAATCCCTATTAAGCCACTGGCCCCTTGTGTAGTCCATGCTAAATGAAATTTGTTTAGAGACGTGCTCAGTCTTTTTATGAACATAAACCGGTTCTGTGACAGATTTATAACTAAAACCAAACAAGACAGGAGCAGGTCAGAAAGCAGTTCGTTTTTTTTAATGAAAATGTAAACTAAGTTTCCTAAAGTTGTGGCGCCAATGGTAAAAGTCCACTAAAGTGCCAAAAGTAGCATAATATGTGAATGCCTACACAACCATGACCTTTTTATTTTATTAATCAGATTTCATATTTCACAACAAATATACCACAGTGCTATAAGGTGGATTACAAAATATAAAACATATTTGTATATCACACAAAATATCTATCAATAAATAATAACTAAAGTCTTCTTCAAATGGTAGCATACAACTTGTAGGTGGTAACTTTGTACGGGACTATTTTAATATTTGTTTTGACTTGCTTTGAAAGCTAAAAATTTTTCCGCAGGTTAAAACAGAACATTAACATAAATCAAAAAGGTGGATCCAGACACAGGGAGAAGAAAATAAGACTGGAATGGCAGACAGGGAGAATGTAAAAAAAAATAATAAAAGTTGACGTACCCTTATCTTGCCATAATCTCTGTAAATGGAAGAAGAGAAACCACTGCAGTGGGCCATGTAATCTCCATGTGTAGTTTACTAGAGACAGCATAAGCTCACCAGTACAAACAGAATGCACAAGGATCTGGAGGAAGTAACTTGAGAATTTGTGCAGGTTTAGGCATGAAGCCATGCTTTTTTTCAGAACAGTTTCCATATTACCCATTATCAGACAATCCTGAAAATGTCATTGTGACGGGATGCAGCCTCACCCAGAGTCTCCCTCAGCATGAATCCAAGTATCATCAGTCCTCAACAGTACTAATTCCAATATCTATCTGTAACGAGAGCTGGCTGGCCATTCAGTGGTCTTATGAGCCCAGTTAGATTATAGTGAATTTTCAAAAGCAGCTGCTCACCCCACATCTTAAAGATATACCTCTAAATTAGCATAATTACAGTGTAAACCCTTGTTGCTATTTAACTGTGGCTCTCAGCGGCTTGTAAATGCCGGCCTCTATGGTTAAATAATCCCAGATATTCAAGACCAGTGTCTGGATACTGGATTTTGCAGTTGGCGTGGCGCTGATCTGTATAGTGGTGGTATTCAGCTGCACAGAGTACTTAGAACAGCTCCTGTGCTGTCCAGATAACGTCTGACACTACCCACGTTCCACTCCCAGACTGAATATCCCTTATCCGATTAGCAAGTGCAACTAACCAAAGAACTGCTTTTCAGTATTGGGCCCACAGTCTTTATGGAAGACGTGCTAGATGGCGTCTCTCAATGGTAGCTTGTACCTCTGAAGCTTTTTCAGAGAACTGATCACTCTCATGTAGATGTGGCATATTGAAGTGCTCATTTAACCAAACAATTGATACATACGTTTTACCCATAAACAGCAAAGATGAAACCACTCCTCTAAAACCGAGGGGAGCCGAATCTGAAGTAGGGCCTTGAATCTGAATAGCTCCAAGTCCAGAGCTGTAGTGGTGGTTTACTTCAGGTTCAGGGCATCTTCTTCCTATCTCGTCTCACCTTTGAAAAGAATTGCAGTAGTCTGTACTACAGAGAGCAGGAATTCTCGACCTCTTCAGTGCTAAGCAGTAAGGTGAGGGCATGATATCCAAAACCAAAAGGCCTTTGGCCCATCAGTAATATACCAATTCTTGCCCAGTTTAGTTGATCATTAAACAGATAGGGTTACTTTAACATATCAACCTTGTCGCATTTATTCTTCATCTTTTAGACTGTTAGGGTAGCTGGATTTAAAAAAGGTTTGGACAAGTTCCTGAGGTAAAAGTCCATAAACTATTATTAAGGAGAACCAGGGAAATTACCCCAGGATAAGCATCAATAGACAAGAATTGTATCCTACAAAGAGCCCTCACAGCTCTACAGCCCTCATAGGTCCTGCAAGCTAATTTCAGAATAGAAACTACCCATAGAATATCTTCATCCATGTGCATCTGTATTGACTGGGGCATTTTCACTTAACCTCCACCCTCACCAAAATAGGGATTCTATTTAAAGATAACCTAAATGTCATTTCTCACTGGACTATCTATAAGTAGCTATAGTGTCATCGTTTTCAATATCTAATTGGTAAACAGTTTGCTTCCAGCTGTGATATCTATAAGAATTTGTTTGTCAACATCCGAATTTTTAAAACTAAGCCACAGCGCTGTTTATGGTTTGCTGCATAACATACCCTAGTGCTACTACAGAAAAGCTTTCTTAGCCTGGAGGGCTAGAGGGGAACACAAATTAGGCCCTTTTGAATTGTCTGCTGCACTTCTAATTTGCCAATTTGGCCATGTGACATTTTAAACTTTTCTAGAAAGGATTAATGCAGCGTAACGAAAATGGTAAATAGTAAAAGTGGCATAGTTATGACTCTAAAAGAGCTTCCGTATGTATTCCTTAAATTATTTAGGGGATCATTGCAAAGCTGTAGTGCTTATTCATCTTGGTCGCCATCTATTGGTTCACTTGCCAGCTGGAATATTACCAGGACGTTTATTGTCATATTGGGACAGGATGGCCTTTTCGGTCCAGTTTTGGAATGTTTCATTCTTTTTTTTTTATATTTGTTTCTTTGTGCATGTGTTTTGTGTTTGTGATTACGTGTGGTGTTATGTAGTCTGTAGAAGATCGTGTGGAGCAGGTCAATCAAAACTGCGTAGCAGAAGATCACAAAAGCAAGGTAGTATCCCTTTCCCCATCCCTTGTCTCTAGCTTATTCTTCACAGCTCTGTGGGTCTTACATTTGTTTATGTATTAACACTAACAGAGTCCGTGCATGATGGTTCTGAACCTGGTCCTCCAGGACCACTTAGCCTGTCGGATTTTCAGACTATCCACAATGACCATTCATGGGATGCATTTGCATGTACTTTGTATGCTGATATATTTTATGCATAGTCATTGTGCATATATACAAAAATCAGACTGGCTGGGTGGTCTCCAAGGACCAGGCTAAGAACAATTCACATTGTATGTTTTCACATGATTGTATGTGTTTTATTAGCATCATGTGGCTACACCAGGACTCTTATGCCTGGTTATGTACTAGTTTATATTTTGCTCTAGCCCTGTCAAGACTATTGATAGCATATCGCTTTCAAGGAAGTCATTTGCACGTACAGAGGTTTTTATAAAACTACTCATCCAATATGCACATACAATTACACACATATAGCCTGGTATATATTAGGAGTAGGCATGCATTAGTGTGTATTCATTTCCGTTAGCATGCTTTTAAAAAATGTAGCGTGCGCTAGATTGATTTAACATCATGTTTAACATGCACTAACCAACTCAGCCTGCCTCAATTTATTGATTAGTCTGAGTACAATCATTTTAGCATGCACAAAAATTGCCTATTAAAACAAATATGTGAAATCAAAATAAACTCCTGAAAATTGGGAAGAATTCATGAAAAAAACCCAAAAACTTCAAAAACATTTTTTTGTCTGTGCACATCCCTAGTACACACAAACTGAACAGGTGTATTCCTGAGAACAGAGTGGGATAGAGGTTTGCATCTATGTGCATACTTCTGGAAAATATGCATTAAATTAACCCATGCATGCAAAAGAGCAGGCGTGCAGGGTAAATGCATAGACTTCCTATAGCAATTTGCAAAACAGAAGTACGGGTTTGTTTTGAAAATTTGTGGAACCCACGAAAGGAAGAGTTTGCGGGTACTTTTTATGCATTTGTGCAGTTATAAAATGATCCCCATCATGTATTTTCTGGAAGGGAAAAGGACTGAATTTCACTTTAAGCATAATATACCCAGAGCATGTAGCAGAATACCTCAGTGCACTCTTTGTCCTGTTGTTCCTCACATAACAATGCCCAGCATCTAACTTCAGGTATCCCATAATTGTAATAAGAAGCAAAACAAAAAGTGACATTTGGATTACACACAGAGCTCTGCTTGCAGATCTGTGAGTGTTAATTATCTTACAAATGCTGTACCCACCGAACCGTTCTCTTTTTTTCTTTTCTTTTCTTTTTTTTTTTTTTTTTTGCATGCTCCTTTAAATTTCGTAGTATGTGCAGTGGTTTTGGAGATTGAATTCAGTGGCTTTTGTTTTGCAGGTCGAAGCAGATCTTGGCTAT
Organism: Ichthyophis bannanicus; assembly: GCA_033557465.1. Lineage (NCBI taxonomy): Eukaryota > Metazoa > Chordata > Amphibia > Gymnophiona > Ichthyophiidae > Ichthyophis > Ichthyophis bannanicus. The sequence continues at coordinate 178,140,520 of CM066043.1, read as the reverse complement.
CCTGGAGGAAAAGCAAAGATCATTCACAAAGATTCGGATATGATAATGGCATTTGCTGTTAATAAGGTAAAAGTAGGGCTTTCTTGAATGTTGTTGTTCAAACAGTGTAATGCGATTTTTGAGTTACTGTTCAAATGAAAATTGGTTTAAACTTTTTCGCGTTTGGTCTTTCACAGGCAAATTGTAATGAAATTGTTTTGGCTTCTACCCATGATGTACAAGAACTAGATGTTACTTGCCTGCTGGCTGCTCAGCCGTACATATGGATAGGAGAAGAGTATGACAAAGAGTCTAAAAGGTTTGATATTTTCCTGTTTATCCTCTCTGATTAGCCCTACACCAAGCCTTTGGATCTGTCTTTTAGTGTTGCAATAGAAGCAGAACATACTTGCCTTTACAGAATTTGATAGCGCACTTCACCAAAATATCCCAAAGCACAGAATAATCCATAAACTGAAATAGGATGAGATGGGTTGGGATTATTTTAAGCTTTCTCACTTCAAACCCCAATCCTATCCATACCTTAATCCTTAATCCTAAATCCTCCACAGAAATTCCACCCCCTCCAACCAAATTGCCCAACATTCCATCGCTTCTTGACTCTAATCCTAAACCATCAGCTTCACCAAGCTAGCTAAATATTATTTAAAAAAAAACCACCACCAGTTTGTCTCAAGGAAGACGAGTAAATGCTTTACTGATGCACCGAGATTTAAGATAATCCAAGTGCAGAAAAGGTTTGCAGCCTGGTACACTGAAGTCCTGCATTTCCCAGCACTCGGAATAAGAAGTCCTCAATGGCACAGTGTGCTTTTTAGACTGCCAGAAAATAATGGAGTTTGCGGTCAGGAAATGAGCTGAGAAATTTCTCTGTTTCTTATCTTTTGCAGTTCCGATGATGACTATCGTGGTTCCACGTTAACTCTCCATCAGCCCAGTGCAACATCCTTTACAATCAGTCAGATGCAGTCCTCCTCCTCCATGCCTTGGCTGGGCAGCGGGCAGACTAGTACCGGAGCGGGTGTGGTATGTAATTGCACCATATCATTTATTGGGGGTTTTTGTTTCTCTACCATTTATTGTGTGGGATGTGCGCTAACATTCACCGCACGCTAAGCAGTTAGCATGGAACCATGGTAACTGTTAACGCTTGATAAAACAGCCAGCACATCAAACTGCTTAGTGCACAATGGAGTGGACACTGGGAAGGGTAGGTGTTTACTGCACATTGTGGCTGGTATGGGGGTCATTAGCATGCACTGTGCAGTTAGCACGGGTGCACTTACTGTTACCTCAATGGGTGGCATTCATTGCAACTGCTGGATTAGTGCAGTAAGGTGCTTCTCACTGCAGTAACTGCATGGAGACTTGTCGGACACACCCCCAGTGGGTTAGGGTGGGCCTGTCACACGACCTGCGCTATTTGTCCCTAAGATTATTAAAATGCACAGTGTGGTTGAAAAATAAGCATAAAATTCAGAATATTAGAAAATGATTCTTCTGACCATCATAATCCACTGGTCATCAAGCAAGTTGACCCACTTAGTTCATTTTTGGCAAGCTCTGAAGAGTTAGGGGTCTGTTTACTAAACGGCAGTAGTGGGCTCCGATATCGCACGGAGTCCGCTACTACCGTTTAGTAAACAGATCCCTTAGTTTCATTTCATTAGGTCGGGAGCGTAACTCTTGAAAATGGGACAAGGGTTTATTAAGTTGGTCAGATTAAAAAAATAAAAGGCATTGCCTGCAGATTGTTTGACCTTATATTTCTCCTTATCTAAGAGGAGTAACTTGATAAGCACACTACTTTGTTCAGTCCAGAGTTAAAAGCTCTGCAGTACAGTACAGGAATGGAGGAGTAACCTAGTGGTTAGAGCAACTGCCTAGTACCCAGAAGATCAAGGGTTCGATTCCCACTGGCACTCCTTGTGACTTTGGGCAAGTCACTTTACCCTCCATTGCCTTGGAAGAAAAGGCTGGCAATCTACTTCCGGTGATACATTGCCAAGAAAACCCAGAGGTAGCTGGGTCGCTATGAGTCAACACTGACTTGATGGCACTAAAAAAAAAAAAAAAGTACAGTCATACCAGCACTATAATTGAAAATTGTCTTTGTCCGGGTACACGATGTAGTATCTCGGCTGAATTTCTTCATAAAGGCAGTAAATAAATGTTAAATACATAAATAAAAATGCCCCTAGTGCAATGATTTCATTAGTCACCAGATGGCAGAATGAGCCAAACTAATGGGATGGGAGCTTTTGAAAAAGTTCTTTTGGCTGGGAATGCTTAGATAGGCTTAGAAATCAGAGCCATATCTCTTTTAGAGCCCTATATGCTAAACATTTTTCTCATAGAAACATAATGGGAGGATACCTTTAGTAGACAGACCTCTTGGTGCAACAGTCTGTCCTATTTTTTGGAAATTCCCGATTGATATAATCACCTAGTTTGGCTGCCCAAAGCAATGTAGAACTTTAAGAGTATGGTACATACTACAAAAATGAGCAGAGATAGATGAGTAAATAGATTTGGAACAGGTAAAATCCTACAAGCATGCATCAAGCTTAATAAAATTAAATAACCTGCTGACTTACTACCCTCAGCCAACCATAGTGACATAGTAAATGATGGCAGGTAAAAACTAGGGCAGCCTATGCAGTCTGCCCAGGAAGGTGGCTAGGACCGGGCCTGTCAAGCCTCTGTGCCCATTAATATGCATCATGATGTTAGGCACAGAATCCAACTCCTGCTTCTTATACCCGATTAGTAAAGCGTGGCTCATAAAGCATCTTGGTTCAGAGAGTTACTTCACCTCATGAGGGTCTAAGCTAGGCTTTCAGCATCTTGTGAAAGACAAGATAATTCTGCTCTGACAGAAAAGCATACCCCAAGAAGGGGGGAACTACTAGCAAAAAAGGTTCTTGCTCTCAACCAAATTCCACTCATTCTCCAGGAACCAGCAGGAAGTCAGTCCTCACTTATGGGTGACATCGGCACCGATGGAGCCCGCGCAGAGCAATTCCCCAGCTTTCAAAGAAAGCCTTTGGGATTACTGCCACGCATGCATGGCCCTCTTCCCGTCCAAGGGTGCCATCTTGCTCAGTCTCCCTTTTTCCGTGGAGCCCATCGGATGCTCGTCCTCGTTCCTCTGAAAAACGTTTTCATTTTTGGCCTACAGGCCTCTTGTTTTCTGGTTGCACCGGTCCTCTACCCGTCCTTCCCCTGTTCTACCTTCTTAGAGCTATAGGGGATAGTCTTCCTGTTTTATTTTTTATTGCGGGCTTCGCGCCCTTTTTTCCTCCCTAACCACTGGCCACGTGGGTGTTTGACCTCACAGGGGCCATTTTTGCCCCCATGGCCACCGGCTTCCAAAAATGCGATAGATGCTCTAGGAACATGTCGCTTACGGACACTCACGACTGTTGTCTGTGATGCCTCGGAGCAGACCATGATCCGGAGCTCTGTTTGCTCTGCAAGAAAATGTCCTCTAAGGCCCTGCTCAGCCGTAAGCAGAAGTCTGAAGATATTTTCCAAAAGGCCGCCTCAGAATCCCCGGTGGCACCTTCAGTCGTCTCCCCTGTGGCCCTGCGCTCTTGGTGGCATTCTGATCAGGGATCCCCTGAGGTGGAGCAACGCAAAAAGGCGGCCTCAAAATCACTGTCAGAGGCTCCCAACAAGCATAAGCACTCCCTCGCTCGGTCACTTAGCCTCCTTCAGTGTTCCCGAGAGTCGGACTGGGAGTGGCCTCGCAAGGTACCCTGCACGGAAGTGGAGGCCTCCGGTGAAGGCGCCCGATCTCCTGAGGCCCAGTGAGGACCTCTTCTCCTCCTAAGCACGTGACCCAGTGACCCCGGGATTGGCGTCACAAGGCCCCATGTCCGCCTGGGAGTCCTGCATGCTGGTGCTGGAATGCAGCATTTCTGCATTCATTGCTACCCAGCAGGCGTTCATGGCCAGCTTTGCTGACTTACGCCCAGAGACCGTGGGTCCCTCGTGTGGGACACCCAAATCTGTCCAGGAAACCTCCGAGAGCCGCAGGGGTCCTCAACGTTGGTCTCGCTCGCCCTCCTGCTCCTTGAAGGCGAGATCTTCCAGGGCCTCCGGCTCCAAGCGGGCACCGGCCATTGGACAGGGCGATCTGCTCTGCTCTGCTCGGACTCCTCGACCGATTTCTCGGAGTGGGAGTCCGATGGGGACATCTCCCTGGAAACCCGTACCGACCGGGATCTTCCGTTGGACCCCTTCCCGCCCGCGTTCCAGCGGCGCTTGCCACACGAGGACACTTCCTTCCTGGTGTTCATTCAGGACAGAAACCCGTACCCACCGGGATCTTCCTTTGGACCCCTTCCCACCCACGTTCCAGCGGCGCTCGCCACACGAGGACACCTCCTTCCTGGTGTTCAGTCAGGACATGGCACGGGTCCTTAACCTGACCACTCAGGCCGAGGAGGACCCTCGTGCTGAAGATCTCGATATTCTTCAGTACGAGTCCCTGCCCAGGGAATCCCTCACTGTGCTGGTTCCTCCTATTCTATCTTGGCTGCTGCTCCGCATGTGGGAATGCCCCTGCCTCGGTCCCCATCGTGAGCAAGCGCCTTGACACTATGTACAAGGTGCAACGTGGGCCAGGTTTCAGGAAGACCCAACGTCCCCACACCTATATGGTGGTGTAGTCGGCCATAAGGAAGCAAAAGAGCCCAAAATCGCACTTTTCGGTACTGCCCGGCCGAGAGTCGAGAGCCCTTGATGCCCTGGGCCACAAGGCCTACCAAGGCTCCATGCTCTCTTGTCGCATTCAGGCATACCAACTATACATGGGTATGTTCTTACGTGATTTAGCCAAGGAGCTCGGAGGGTTCTCCATGGGCCTCGAGAGCAAATCCCTCAATGGATTCGGCACTCTGTTGAAGTTCGTCGCAGACTGCTCTAAATACCTCTTCTGAGCCGCCTACAATGGGTTTGAGTCATCGCCTCTTGTGGCAGCAGTGGGCATCGGGGCCTGCCTTCAGGCATGGCTCCAATCCTCGGATTTGGAGCAGTGGGAGCAGGAGAAATTCCTGGACGTGCCCTGCCTTGGCGAGCAGCTCTTCGGCAAGCCAATGGAGGATAAAGCCGCAGAGATAGAGACAGAGTTTGTCACCAGAACCCGTCTCACGCAAGTCCTCCACTCTGCCCCAAATTAGCAACCGGCCAAGAAGCCCTTCTTTCCTCGGAAGGGCCTCCAGTTCCGGGGCTATCCTTCATACCTGACTACCCTGGTGCAGGGTAAATCCAGCCAAGGGCATCGTAAGCTGAAAGGGCCAAAAGCCCAAACTCCATCTGCTCCACAGCCCGCTCAAGGGTTTTGACACCATCAGCATAGCCCCTCGCCCTCCGGCAACGCAGCAACGTCGTGGGCCTCCATCACCTCAGACACCTGGATTCTCCAGGTTGACCGGGATGGCTATCGCCTTCGCTTAGACAGGCTTCCACCTCCTTTCTCCCCAGCGGAGCCTCCTCGACTCCCCATGCACCAACTTCTACTGTAGCAGGAATTACACTCTCTCCTTGCCCAACAGGCAGCCAAGAATGTCCCTCCGCACCATCGAGGTTGGGCTTCTATTCCCGGTACTTCCTCATCCCAAAGAAGACAGGGGGTCTGCGGCCCATCCTCGACCTCCGCAGGTTGAACAAATTCTTGGTGCGTGAGAAATTCATGATGTTATCCCTTGGCATTCTGCTGCCCTCCGGCAGGGCAACTGGCTATGCTCCTTGGCTCTAAAGGACGCTTATGCCCACATCTTAATTCACCCCAGCACAGGCAGTATCTGCGCGTCAGGGTGCAGGGAGAGCACTTCCAATACAGGGTGCTCCCCTTCGGCCTTGCGTCCGTCCCGCGAGTCTTTACAAAGTGCCTCATCGTGGTCGCCACCCGTCTCTGGCGGCAGGGCATGCTGGTCTTTCCCTTCCTCGATGACTGGCTCATCACGGGCTCCTTGGTTGAGGGAGCCTGGTGAGCAATGTCGCGCACCATCCTTATGTTGGAGGGCTTGGGGTTCTTGGTCTCACCTCGAGCTGGTGCAGGCACTCGAGTTCATCGGGGCGCACTGCGATACTCAGCGGGAAACCGCTTTCTTACCAGCGGATCATGCGGACCGCCTCCGAGCTCTGGCAGCCCTCATCCAAAGCACTCCCTGGGTCACTGCTCGGACCATGCTACGCCTACTGGGCCACATGGCCTCTACCATTCATGTGGTCCCCAACGCCCACCTGCACATGCAGACAGCTCAGTGGTGCCTCAGCGCCCAATGGAGCCCGTCCCTCGGTCACCTCAGGGACCCTGTCAGGGTCCTTCCTGACCTCTGCTTGTCCCTGAGCTGGTGGCAAAACCCAAGGAACCTCCTGGGGGGATTGCCCTTCCAGGCCCTGCAACACGATGCGGTGCTGACAACAGACGCTTCCCTGCTAGGGTGGGGAACCCACTGCGGGCCGCTGTGCATGCAGGGGCAGTGATTGCCCGAGGAGGCTCAGCAGCAGATAAACTTGCTCGAACTCCGGGAAATTTGGGGGGCCTTGAGGGCCTTCGAAGACTACCTCAAGGGGAGGTCAGTTCTCATGCAGACCGACAACCGTGTGGCGATGTTCTACATCAACAAGGAGGGAGGCATGGGATCGCGTTCCCTCTGCCAGGAAGCAGCCTTCATCTGCTCCTTCTCTGTCCGACGGAAGATGTCCCTCAAGGCGACCTACCTTCTGGGTCAGGAGAATGTCCCGGTGGACAGGCTCAGCAGGATTCTTCGCCCCCAAGAATGGCGGCTGGATCCGGGGTTAGCAGCCTGGCTGTTTCTTCACTGGGGTACGCCAGCGATAGACCTCTTTGCCAGTCCCCAGAACATGCAGTTAGAAAGCAGAAGGCCCCACATAAACTGGGAAATTAAGCCGCCCATCCGTCCCCCCCCCCCCCCCCCGCGGAATGGGAACTGAATGTGGTGCTCATGCAACTCACCCATTCACCCTTCGAGCCAATGACGACATGCCCGCTCCGCCACCTGTCCTGGAAGGTGGCCTTCCTGGTGGCGCTGACCTCAGCCCGCCGAGTCAGTGAGCTGCAGGCTCTCATGGCTGACGTCACTTACACCAGGTTCTATCGGAATAGGGTGGTCCTCCGTACCCACCCTAAATTCCTGCCTAAAGTCGTCTCGGACTTCCATCTTAACCGGGAGATAGTCCTGCCGACTTTCTTCCCGAGGCCTCACGCCGACCAGGCGTCAGCGGCTCTCCACACCCTCAACTGCAGAAGGCCTCTCGCCTTCTACCTGCAGCGCACCCAGACTCATCGCAAGTCTGGCCGACTCTTTGCGACCTACGATCCCAATAGGCCAGGACAGGCAGTTACCAAACGCACCCTCTCGGTTTGGGTGGCGGACTGCATCGCTTTTGCTCACATGAGGGCAGGTGCCCCACTAGATTGAGTCACCGCATACGGGGTTCGGGCCAAGGCAGCATTGGTGGCCTCGCTATGCTCCATGCCCCTAATGGACATCTGCCAGGCGGCAACCTGGTCTTCCACGAATACCTTCGCTGCGCACTACTGCCTGGAGAGGGAGTTCTGCCGGGACAGCACCTTCGGCCAGGCTGTACTCCGTAACCTGTTTTGGGTATAAGCAACTCCTCCTCTCCGACTCTTCTTCACAGCTACCGAGGGCTTTGCCCCGAGGACTCGAGCTCCTTCTTCTGGCATCGGCTTTGGCTCATAGCCTCACGGAAATGTTTTTTGGTTACAGGTTCGGTAGCCTGTAGCTGGGGAGTCCCATAAGTGAGGCCTGACTTCCTGCTTGTTCTGGAGAAAGCGTAGTTACACATCTGTAACAGGTATTCTCCAGGGACAGCAGGAATCGGTCCTCACTACCCTCCCGCCTCCCCTGCTGAGTTGCTAGATTTTATTGTCCTTCCCTTGCCATCTGCTTGGTAGGGCTCGAGCTAAGGGACCTGACTGAGCAAGATGACATCCTTGGGCAGGAAGAGGACCACACATGCGTGGCAGCAATCCCAAAAGCTTTCTTTGAAAGCTGGCGAATTGCTCCGTGTGGCTATGTCGGTGCCGACGTCACCCATAAGGGAGGACTGATTCCTGCTGTCCCTGGAGAACACCTGTTACAGGTGAGTAACTATGCTTTCCTTTAAAAGAGGAAAGTGAGATCTGTCCCCTCCCTCCCCACCCCAATTTAAAGTGTAGCTGATGCTTTATATTGAATTAGGCAACTTCTACCATATTTACATAGGAAAGGTCTTATTTCACTTATTCATTCAACAATTTTAGTGCATATAGACTATGCTGATTCTTTTTGTATGGAGTTATCTAAACAAAAGTTATTTCAATTATAGCGTTTGGACAATATGGCTGCAATATTGGTTATTGATAAGAAATATATGATGGTGTATCGCTGCTGTTAAAGGAATTCCATTGGCTTCTGCACGAGCGGCGCATTTGGTTTAGTCGGCTGTTGCGGTTAGAACTTCTATAGATGTAGGCGTTGATTCTCCAGCTAATTAGCAGTTCTTGGAGAGTACAAAATATCCGTGTTCATTGATATGTCCATGTCATAGGTACAACTGCAGGGTACCTTTTTTGGTGCCTTCATTTATATGCGGTTGTGTCACTTAAGAGTCGATGGCACAGAAAAGTCACAAGACGAGCTGTGGGGCGAGAGAGTTTTATGTTTTTTTTTGGTGTTCATCAGTTAAAGCATAAACCTGGAGCCCTACTTATAGATGTCTTAATTCAGAACCAGCCGTTCTATTAGGCATCTGAGTGTTTACAGACCTTTGTACATTTTACATTTGTCACAGCAAAAACTGTTATTTACTCAGACTATTCAGATATAAAATTGAAGAATGGCACCGAGCTTGTGGTATAGTTTACCATTTAGGCTACAATTAGAACCAGTTTCTGTGCTTTAGAAAGCTGTTAAAAGTCTATATTTTTGAAAATTGTTTTAAATTATTACTTTCAAATATTGTAATTATCCATTTGGGGGTCATTCTGACCCACGTTTAGCAGGGCTGGCTGTCTATTCGAGACGTCCAGCCCCGTTAAATGCCGGGTTGCCGTTGCAGAAGACGGAGCTCTCCGTATGTATAGGCAAGTTGTGCAGGGAGCTCTGTTCATGGGCGGGAGGGGGTGAGGCTGAGAAGGAATGAGGGCAGGGAGTGGGCGTGAACCTGACCCCTGACATAAAAGGCTGATGCCGGGGCCAACTCTGTACGTCTCGGGTCTGTCATTTGCACAGGGGACTCATAAGTTCCCCTAGACGGAGGGGGACGACGGATCTGGGGCCAGAAAGGAAGATGAGGGGCTGCAGGGGATTCCCTGTAGCCCAACCTTGGCCACAATGGCCCGATCGAGGATCAGGCTGTGGGGAAAAGAACTTTTCTATGGCTGCTGGGGTTCATGGCTCCTGTATGTAGCCGTGGTGCCAAACAAATACAAGAAAGAGCACTAGGCCCTCGCAGCAAGAAGCACGGACATACCAAGCGAGAGACGTATGAAGGTCACAGGTGCTTTATTAATTAGTCCCCGACACTGTGTAACTTTCTTAGGGAAACTACAGAATGTACCTGTACAATATAATTTCCTCTATGCTGAAAAACAGTAAATAAAAGACATTACACTTAAAGTAAACACATTTATACGTTTAAAACATTTAAAAACCATGAGGCTAACAAAGGGAAACAGGCAGATAAACAAATGTTTCAAAACCAATTGTAATATCCGGCAAATTATTGTCATTGTTTATACAAAAAACTATCCCGTTGTGGTGAATCAGAGGCAGACTTCCAGAGACCAGAGTGCGTTAGGAGGAACAACTATATCACTAACATTTAAAAACCCATATGGGTACTATAAAAAAGGGAGCTCAAATCTTATAATAACAGGTCATATACAAAAACACAACTCTCAGAAATCCAGCACATAACGGTGAGCAGTGCATAGGCACGAACTTAAAAATCCCCTGAAATTGTGTTTAAAAATATTGTAAAGCAACATTTCCAGAAAATATATGTTGACAGATAGGGGCACAAAGCTTTGAGAACTGCAGAAATATATCCGATCGGACGCAAAAAAACCTCCAACGAAGTCATTGGGTAAAAAACTCAACGGTTATGTTTTTGGTTCCTTGTACGCCAAAACAGAGTTTAAAGAAAAAATATGGGAGGAGCCAGTGTGTGGCAATCAGCTGATGGTGTCAAAAGGTTAAAACGAAAACGTAAACTCTCCGGTTGTGTGTGGGTTCCTTGCACGCCAAAACGGAGTTTAAAGATAAAAATTGTGTGGGGGAGGAGCCAGTGTGTAGCGATCAGCTGATCGTGTCAGAAAATCAAATGAAAACACAGGTTTGCCCTAAAAGTACTGATCAATGATTCAAATTTGAGAATGCTAAAAAGGGAGATTCATAAGCAAATAAAAACTACAAAAGGGACTACTCACAAAAGGGAATACTCATAAAAAACGGAGGATGGGAAGAAAGAAGAAGGAGGGGAAAGAAAGGGGAGGGGGGAAGGGGGAAGAGAGGGGGAATGGGAGAAGGGGAAGGAGGGGAAGGGGAGGGGGGAAGGGGGGAAGAGAGGGGGAATGGGAGAAGGGGAAGGAGGGGAAGGGGAGGGGGGAAAGGGGGAATAGAGGGGGAATGGGAGAAGGGGAAGGAGGGGAAGGGGAGAGGGGGAAGGAGGGGAAGGGGGAAAGGGGGGATGAGGGGAGAAAAGGGGAGGAGGAGAGGGGAAGGAAAGGGGAAAAAGGGGGGGAAGGGAAGAAACGAGGGGGAGGGGAAAGGGGGAGCGGGGGAGGGGAAAGAGAAGGGGAGGGTATGTGTGCCAATTGCAAATAAAACTACTAAAGTTCAACATATATTTTCTGGAAATTTTGCTTTACAATATTTTTAAACATAATTTCAGGGGATTTTTAAGTTTGTTTCTATGCACTGCTCACCGTTATGTGCTGGATTTCTGAGAGTTGTGTTTTTGTATATGACCTGTTATTATAAGATTTGAGCTCCCTTTTTTATAGTACCCATATGGGTTTTTAAATGTTAGTGATACAGTTGTTCCTCCTAATGTACTTTGGTCTCTGGAAGTCTGCCTCTGATTCACCACAACAGGATAGTTTTTTGTATAAACAATGACGATAATTTGCCGGATATTACAACCATTTGCTTAGTTTTGAAACATTTGTTTATCTGCCTGTTTCCCTTTGTTAGCCTCATGGTTTTTAAATATTTTCGTATAAATGTGTTTACTTTAAGTGTAATGTCTTTTATTTACTGTTTTTCAGCATAGAGGAAATTATATTGTACAGGTGTATTCTGTAGTTTCCCTAAGAAAGTTACACAGTGTGCGCCAGTGAGTATACATTTACTTTTGTACCTCCCCTAGCATATAACTTGTCTATTATCCCTTACTGAAGGTGTCATGCTATTTCACCCACTGCCCTGCGTTTTCTCTACAGTTTTTTCTGTAACAGTCACATTCTACAATTGATAATCCATATCTCTTATTTTATTTGTTTGGTTCATGGTTTTTATCATTGGTGCTGTTCAATATATGTTCTTATCTATGAATTTTATTTGCTTTTTATGTCTTATTGCTACTATTTATTATTCTTACTATTTCTATATTTTTTAATTGTACTTTTATTATTTTTATTGACAAGCTGCATACCCCCTGAGGAAGGTGTTGCCGAAACGCGTCGGGGACTAATTAATAAAGCACCTGTGACCTTCATACGTCTCTCGCTTGGTGTGGCCGTGGTGCCAAAGCAATGGGACACCAGGACACTGCATCTCCATGCAGGAGCCTGGCTGGGTAAGCCGGGTAGTGAGATGGACGTCCGGGTGCCCAGAATCGGGGCATGGCCTACATGTCTGGCCGGGTGCACCCGATTCTGCTCCAGCAGGCACATCTAGCCCTTGTGGGAGCAAAATCGGGTGCAATGCAGGCCCGTCCAGTTTCTGGATGACCCGGGGACTCCCAGAACGGAAGTTTCCTCCACATGAATATATGGATCAAGTATTTGATGATTTGTTTGTATTTTAATTATAAACCACTTAGGGCCTTTTGGTCCGAGGTGATATATGAAACTGAAAAAAGAAATGAAGTTTATTGTTGGGGCCATTTCTCCTTATAACCAAAATAAAAATGTCAGCAGTTAGGTTTGTACAACCATTAGACCTGATTGTCTTCTCTTATTAAAAAAAAATTGATCAGCTAAACCTCTTTCAGTTATAGTGCAACTTTAGAATATGAGGTGCCATCACATATTGAAACTTACAAGGTGTAAACATCAAATCTTGTGTTTCCTCCGTTACACGGTCTTCCTCGCTGCTATTTTCTTATGACACACATCTGCCGTCTATGTGTGGATGCCACAAAGTAATGTCTTATTGCAGATCAGTCATCGGAGCAGCAAACCAGAGCATTTCCAGAGGTTACATGCAGCAGCATAATATAAGCCTTTTATTATTCTTATCTTTCTACCCTCTTTTTCTTTTATCTTTGATTCTCCCCACCCAAAACATTATCCTTGGGTGACTCTGAGGAAGCTTTGGTTGTAAGTTTATCTGAACACACAGTCCATGCTGTATTTGGCCATGTTTACGAGTGTCTTCTCCCGTCCCTAAGCCTTTCACTGTACACACGGACTGAGCCGGCCCCAGTTGATGGGAGATCCAAACACAGCTCCCCCATGTGATGCTGTAGTTGGCTCCATTATTTTATTTTATTTTATTTTTTTAGTGCTGACTCCTGGCGACCCAGCTGCGTCTGGGCTTTCTTGGCAATGTATCACCAGAAGTAGATTGCCAGGCCTTTTCTTCCAAGGCAATGGAGGGTGAAGTGACTTTCCCAAGGCCACAAGGAGTACCAGTGAGAATTTAACACTTGATCTTCTGGATATTAGGCAGCTGCTCTAGCCACTAGGCTACTCTTCTATTATATGGCCCCATTATAACAATTTGTAAAGGAATCAAGACAGTCAGAAAATAGCCCCAGCCACAGTAAGTCAAATTACTGTAATGAAATTTTAACAAGGCTTCAGACTGCTGGACCCGCGTCTTAACCACAAGCCAGTAAAGACTTTTCCATCAAGAACCTCTCTGTAATAAATCAAGAAAAATTGATTTCATGCATAGATGTAATTAATAGACCACCTGAGCTTGTCTCTTTTAGAGGAAGCAGAGTGGGTGTGGCATTTAGGACAGGGTAGCCACAAGAGCATTGTCTTTCATTGTGAGCGGATAACAACCAACATAAGCACCATTCCAGCAAGATTATATGAAATCATACAACTAAAACTCCAAGGCAAACACAAAATAAGTGATTGGACAGTGTTAGGGAATAGCATGGCCAATCAGGCATAGACCAATCCCCTAAATTAGTGGCGTCAATGTGGTCTAGCCTCCACACTTTCCCTAGAGCAGTGCTCTTCAAACTGTTATCCCATATGACCCCATTTTAGCAACTGAAAATTCATGTGACCCCAGATGATGAAATCAAAATAGCAGGTCTCCAGTCTCCTTCCTCTCCCTTCACTCATCTAAAGCAGGAGTAGTGACAGCAGCCAGTACAGGGTTCCTTGTGCCAATGTACAGTGTGTGCTTTCAGACCCCAGCATTCAGCGGGGGTTTCCAGTCTAACGGGAAGCTTACTCAGGAGGGAGCAAAGGCCTGTGAATGTTCAGACTCGCAGGCCACATGCTGATTGGTGACTGCTACTGCTTGGTATAGGTCACAATGAAAGCCCAGAGAGAAGGGGGAATGGCCATGTTTCTGTGACCCACAGCCACTGATGTTATCTCATTTGTGGTCCCAACCCCAAGTTTGGGAACCACTGCCCTAGAAAGAGAGAGAGAAGTTGCGCACCGTTCCTAGCACATATACTTATCCCCGTGGGCTTAGTTTGGGAGAGGGACAATGCACACTGGGCTTCCACTGTGAAATCCTCCGTGCCCTCTATCACCTTTTTGGCATCGGCTTTGAAAATTGTAATCTTGGTTTTGTTTTTATTATTCACCTAGACCATTGGGTTCCAAACTGTAAACCATGGCCCCAAATAGGGTCCCAAAATTAGTGAATGGGGCCACGAGAAATACAGCTATTGCCCATTTGAGTTTCTACTTCCCATCTCTCCTCCTCGCTTTCCATCGCAACCTCCAGCGGCAGTCAGCAGAGACCCATGAGCCGGTGTGTGCTCCGTTATCACTGTCTTTTCCTTCGCAGGCTGCTTGTTAGACCGGTGAAGTCCAGTTATCACTGTGCATAGACTTGGAGACCCTGGGCTTAACACTGCTGCTGCTTCCCCACTTTGGGTAAGGGGAGAGGGAAATCTACTTATTTCTCATCCAAGGTCATGCAAATTTGGAAAACGCTGACATAAGCAAACATCAGCAGTGGAACCTGTGACATTATTTTGTCCCCTCTGCAGTAATGATCCCTAATTTTCTGTATCACCTTGTCTGTAGATTTTAAGGGCCATTTTCAAACCTTTTTACTTGCTAAGCAGTTACTCAGGTAAAATAATTGGTTGAAAATTGTCCGCTGCTCCCTTCTCTCTTTGCAAATAAAAGCACCAGTGATGTTCCACAACTTTTAACCACATTACATAGGGGGGTGGGACAGAGTAAGGGGCTTGGGCAGAACTGGCAGACAATGCACAAGCTTTTTCATTTTGAAATAGGCATGCATACAGAACCGAATTTGTAGAAGGCAAGAGGATTAAATGCTGGCAGTGGGGAGGAGGGTCAGATGATGGAGGGAGGAGACAGCAAGGGGGAAGAGGCCAGATGAAATGAAGCAGGGAGAGATGCCCGGGGAGGGACTAGGGGAGGCTTTCCCATGTTCCTGCTTCTTGCCAGCCCTGACATGAAAATAAACATTGGGCAACGAGGTCATGCACCAGACAGGTGCAAGGCTAAGAAGAGGAACTAGTCCCAGCATGCAAGTATAAAGACAATATTTAGATGGCATTAGCAGCCAGCATGGGCCAAAGGAAGGAAGAGGTGAGAACATCCTTGACCCAACTCTCCCCTTCCTCAGCTCACCATCTCGGGGTCATCTTTGACTCTCTCTTTCTCTGGGCACATCCAACAGATGGCTAAAACATGCCACTTCTTTCCCTATAGCATTAGCAAAATTCATTCCTTTCTACTCACACTACAAAGACCCTCATCCACTAACTAGTCACCTCCCGCCTTGACTATTGTAGTCTGTTCCCTCGCTGGTCTCCCTCTGAATCATCTCTCTCCCCTTCAATCTGTTCACTTGCATGACTTATCTTCTGCCAGTGTCCCTATGCTCACATAAGCACTACATAAGAACATAAGATATGCCATACTGGGTCAGACCAAGGTCCATCAAGCCCAGTATCCTGTTTCCAACACTGGCCCATCTAGATCATATGTACCTAGCAGTTTCCCCAAAAGACACAGGTTCCACAATGCTTGTACTGGGTCAAGCATCGATATCCTGGGTCCCTTCTTAATAATGATTTATGGACCTTTCCTCCAGGAACTTGTCCAAACCTTTTTTAAACCCAGCTACACTAACAGCCTTTACTACATCCTCCGGTAACAAATTCCAGAGTTTGATTACACGTTGAGTGAAAAGAATATTTTCTTTTATTAGTCTTAAATAGTTTACGCTATAGCTTCATTGCATGTCCCCTAAGTCTTTCTATATTCTGATAACGTAAACAATCGATCTACGTTTACCCGTTCCACTCCATTCATTAATTTATAGACTTCTATCATATCTCCCCTCAGCCGTCTCTTTTCCAGGTTATAGAGCCCTAACCTTTTTAGCTTTTCTTCATAGGGGTATCCTTCCATCCCCTTTACCATTTTGGTGGCTCTTCTCTGGACCTTTTCTAATAACGCTATATCCTTTTAAAAGATACGGCGACCAGAATTGCACACAATATTCAAGGTGCGGTCTCACCATGGAACGATATAGAGGCATTATAATATCCTTTGTTTTATTTTCCATTCCTTTCCTTATGATACCTAGCATTCTATTTGCTCTCTTGGCTGCCGCTGCACACTGGGCCGAGGGTTTTAACATGTTATCCACAATGACGTCTAAATCTTTTTCCTGGGTGGTGGTTCCTAATGTGGAACCTTGCATCTTGTAACCATAGTTTGGGTTGTTCTTCCCTAGGTGCATAACTTTGCACTTGTCCACATTAAATTCCATCTGCCATTTTGATATCCAGTCTTCCAATTTATCAAGATCCTCTTGCAATTTTTGACAATCCTCTTGGGTTTTAACAACTTTAAATAGTTTTGTGTCATCTGCAAATTTGATAACCTCACTCGTTATTCCCTTTTCCAGGTCATTTATGAATATGTCAAAAAGCAGCGGTCCCAGCACAGATCCCTGGGGTACACCACTATTCACCTTTCTCCATTGGGAAAATTGGCCATTTAGCTGTACCCTCTGCTTTCTATCTTTTAACCAGTTCCTGATCCACAATAGTAAACTGTCTCCTATCCCATGACTCTTTAGATTTGCCAAAAGTCTCTGATGAGGGATCTTGTCAAAGGCTTTCTGAAAGTCCAAATACACTATATCAACTGACTCACCTTTGTCTACCTGTTTATTCACACCTTCAAAAAAAACATAACAGATTAGTAACACAAGATCTTCCTTGTCTAAAGCCATGTTGACTGTAGCCATGACTATCATCTACATGTTCAGCAATTTTGTTCTTTATGATGGTTTCTACCATTTTTCCCAGTACGGACGTCAGGCTCACCGGTCTGTAGCTTCCCGGATCACCCCTGGAACCCTTTTTAAAAATTGACGTTACATTCGCCATCCTCCAATCTTCAAGTATTAGAGATGCTTTTAATGATAGTTCACAGATTACTAATAGCAGGTCTGCAATCTCATATTTCAGTTCTTTCAACACCCTTGGATGTATGTCATCCGGCCCAGGTGATTTGCTACTCTTCACTTTATCTAATAGTTGTAATACATCTTCCTGGTGTATCAATATTTCCTTCAATTCTTCCGCACCTTAAAATACCACTTCAGTCATGGGTAACATCCCTACATCTTCCTCAGTAAAGACCGAAGCAAAGAATTCATTCAGTCTCTCCGCTATCGCCTTGTCGCCTCTTAGTGCCCCTTTAACCCCTATATCATCTAATGGACCAACTGACTCTCTCACAGGTTTTTTGCTACGAATGTACTTGAAAAAGTCTTTATTACGCGGTTTTGCTTCCGCAGCAAGCTTCTTCTCAAATTCTCCCTTTGCCTGCCTTATCAATACCTTGCATTTAACTTGGCAGTGCTTGTGCTGTTTCCAGGTTTCGTCGTTTGGCTCTTTTTTCCATTTCCTGAAAGATGCTTTTTTAGCAACAGCCTCTCTGACCTCACCTTTAAACCATGCTGGCAGTTTATTCCATCTTGCTTCTCCATATGCCTGGAACAAACTACCTGAGTCTGTGTGTCAGGCTCCTTCTTGTAGCCCTATTCAAATCCAGGCTAAAGACTCACCTCTTTGAGGCTGCTTTTGGATCCTGATGCTCCTAACTCTCTTGTCCACTTCTTATGTGTATCTTACCATACTTGCCTCCCCAGTTTCACTATGGGGGTCATTCTAATCCTAGTTTATCAGGTCTGGGCGTCCGATCCGGACAACCAGACCTGCTAAACATCAGGATCGTGCTGCTGGTGACAGAGCTCCTTGCACATATTGCCAATTTGTGCAGGGAGCTGTGTTTGTGGGTGGGAGGAGGAGTGCCGTAGGAAGAGTGCGGGCAGACTGTGTGCAGGAACGTGACCCTGGATGTACAGGGCCGATTCTGAGGTCAGCCCACTACATCCGGGGTCAGCAAGGTAGACGGGGGAACCTATTCCTCCTCAGAGGTGGAATAAGTCTCCCTGGATGTTGGGGACCCAAAAGATAAGGGGGTGCAGGGGGTTCTCTGCAACCACGACACTGTTCATAGAAGGCCAGATCGGGGATCAGGCTGCGGGAAAAGGATGTTTGTTTGTGTGGCTGGTGATCGCAGGCTCCTGAATGGAGCCACGGTGCCATGGCAGCAGGGTGCCATGGCACTGTGACTTCATTCAGGAGCTTGGCTGAGTTAGCCATGTAGGTGCAGGATGTGTGGCCGATCAGAATTGGGGCCCAGCTTGCACGTCCAGGCCAGTAGACCTGATTCTGATCCCACAGGCACATCTAGCCTCTGTGGGATAGAATTGGGTGCTACTGCTATATTTCCCGATTCTGCCTGGCCTACAGGGGCAGGACGTGCAAAACTGAATTAGTCTCCACATGTTTTGTCTTAATTAGATTGTAAGCTCTGATGAGCAGTGGCTCTGTGTCTTACATCTATATGTACAGCACGCTGTCTGCTTTGTAGCAGTATACAAATGATTAGTGGTAGTATCAGTATTTATTTATTTTATTTTATTTATTAGATTCTTCTATACTGCCCCTTCCAGTAGAGCTGCTGTCTGCTGGTGAACTGCGGGCTAGGTGGAGGAGGGCGTTGAGAGACCAGTGGGGACAGGTGAGAGAGGTAGAGAGAGAGGTACATAGAATAACGAGGAGAGAGAGCGTGGTGGGGATAAGGAGGTCAGAGGCGGTCAGCCGTTTCTTTATGGGAATAGAGGGAGATAAAGGGATGACCCATGCCCTCAGAGGTGAGGTTGGCCGCCCCTGTCTTAGTAAATTTTCTTTCCTCTGCTCCTTTGACCAAAGGCACACCCCTTGGTTTTGAAACAGCAGCATAAGGCTACTCTTCTCTTGTTCACGCTGCCCTCATGATTCCCACACGGCAGTTTAACACATGCACAGGGTCCTCCTAGACATCAGCAAAACAGGGCTTTGCATTCAGTGGGATGAGTGGCTTTCTAGGAGGTATTTAGAAAATATTAAGCATTAATATTGCTTAGAGACTAATAATGTTGTCTTAACCAGCAACTGTGTGATTAAAAATAAAATGTTGCTGACAGCACTTACTTCACTCAGAATTACATATTTTGTGTACTTCTTTTTAGGTTGTGCATTAGCACTAATTCATAATCCATAGGAATAAAATGGAAATCATTGTACATTTCCAGACTTGCTTCAAAGGATTCCGTTTTTTAAATTTAACATGGGATTTATTTTTGTACCTTAAAGCTGATAAAAAGAAATCTGAATAATGTGAAGAGGATGGCTGCACATCCAGTTCATCAGTACTGTAAGTAATTGCTAGTTTTTTGATTTGCTGCAAGAGAATGATGATTCTGATGAGCAGGACCTGCCCTACCCCACAGTCAGAAAGGAGCCCAGTCTCTCACATAGCAGTGATATTACTGAGGATGCAGGGCCTGCCCTACTCCTCAGTCAGAAGCGAGCCCAGTCTCTCACATAGCAGTGATATTGCTGAGGACGCAGGGCCTGCCCTACCCTGCAGTCAGAAGCGAGCCCAGTCTCTCACGCAACTGTGATATTGCTGAGGATGCAGGGCCTTCCCTATCCCACAGTCAGAAGTGAACCCAGTCTCACGTAGCAGAGGCGACAGTTTGAGGAATGATTTCATTTCATTTATTGGCTCTTGATATACCATCTTTCTTGAAAAAAAAAAAACAGTAGATATGCACTGTTTGCCTGTCTAAATCAACATGCATGCATACATATCAATTTTTTACAAATGTAACAGGCAGATATGTTCTGGGCATGGTTTGTGCAGTCTTTCAGAATGTACTTCATATCCCAGCCAACCAGGCCAAACACTTGGGATTTGCTCCCCATCAGCAAGGGTTAGGAGGTTGCAGAAAGAAGGAGGCAGAACAAATTGCCTGTTGATATCTCACTGTATTAGGTCCTGTGCAGCCTCAGCTCTCCAGCAGATGGTGGGTGTGGAAGCTGCTGCAGCCTAAATTGATTCTTTCAAAATGAGGAGATGGCTCCTGGGGTGATGGTGCAGGGAAAGCAGGCAGGAGATGTAGTGGGGAATCTCTCACTCTGACCACTGTAGGCTCTCTGACTCTCGGGGAGTAGGGGGGAGTTAATAGCCAGAGGTTTCTGGTATCCCTTCCCTCCTCTCCACTCCCCAACAACAAAAAGATAAGGGAGCTACTCTGTTCTTGTGAAAAGTGAACCTCTCCTTTCTGGGAGCAATAAAGTTTGTTTACAAAAAAGTAAAGAAAGGCAATGCTGGCCTTCTGTTTGCAGCAGCATTAAGCTTTAATGTGCGTTAAAATGGTAGTTCACGTGTCAATGAAAAATTAATATATGATCTCCAGGAACAAGCAGGAATGTAGTCTTCACATATGGGGGATGTCAGTACCGACGGAGCCTGTGTGGGAACACTCTCCAGCGTCCAATAGTAAAGCTTTTGGGAGCATCCCACTGTGCCTGCGTAGCTGCCTTCCTGTCTTTCCAGCTCTCCCTCCTCAGTTCTTTGTTTTCCGTGGAGTCAGCAGGAAGCAAATCCTATCACCGCAGAAAATTTCTTCTTTCTTATTTTTTTGTGGTCACGTCTATCTTCCCATCAATGATGGAAATGAATTAGCATCTTTACTTCTTCTTTTTCTCAAAAAAAAAAAAAAAAAAAACCTTCATTCTTCAGGTGCTCAACACCATTTCAGGCTTCAGCCTTCCATCCAGTCTACTGACGATGGAAAAAACAACTAGTGGTTTCAAAAAATGTTCCAAGTGTGGTAGTACTATTACTGCCACTGATACCCACAACTGGTGCCTCAAATGCCTCAGCCCAGATCACCAGCCATCCGAATGTCCCTTGTGCAAAAAGATGACAAAGAGAGGCCTACAGGATCAGGTCGCAGAACTCAACTCCCTGTTTGCCTCAGATGCAGTCTCGCTTGCTTCAACATCGAGGACATCGTCTTCTTCACATGGATCTCGGGTATCAAAACACATGTTTTCTTCAAAGACAGACTGTCCTCCTAAGGGTAGATCTCTGTCTAAATATAGTTAGGGCCTTGAGCGTTGCCCTAACTATTCCAGCGGGAGGACTTTTCTTCCAGAGCCTCACAAGTGGTCCAGGATGCTCTCAAGGCCTCTACCCCTGGAGAGCTCCTGGTGCCATGCTCTGGAATGGTAGCCCAAGCTTCCAATACCGATACTCAGGCATCGGCAATCTCGATGGACCAGCGCATACTCACCATCGAACGGAGTCTTGCAGCTCTATTAGCAGCGTCGGTACTGGTCAAAACATTACGGCTGGTATCGTCAGCACTGATACAGCCAGCGATGCCGATGCAATCGGCATCTAGCTTCATGCCCCTCGGCACACTTCCACCCATGCCAGCGCTCTATTCTGTTCCCAGTTCCGAGGTACCAACATGGCAAGTCTCTCGCGCCAATAGCAACCTCGATCGCTACCGGTCCCTATAAGAGCAGGAGCATTGCTCTCGTTGAAACTTCAAATCTACCGATTCTGATTCTTCCGATGATGAATCGATCGGTACCAAAGAGATGAGGAGTCTCTCCCAAAGAGCCCTTCCCATCTCCTCAGAGACGTATGTCCCCTCCTTAGGACATATCTTTCCAGGAGTTCATCAAGGACATGCAGGAGGCCTATCCATTATTCCTGCATCGGAGCCTAGAGCAGAGGAGTTGGAAATTCCTCAATATCCTACAGCACCTAAAGAGGCCACTACTCTCCCGATTCACCGCATACTCCAGGACCTTAAGTTCCGGATGTGGGCGACACCTCTCACCATTTCTTCCCATACCTGGCGACGCGATACCATGTATTGGGTACAGGAAAGTCCTGTTTTTCACAAACTGCAGCTTCCACACCACTCAATAGTAGTGGACTCGGCTATGCGTCGAATTAAGAGTTCTAAGACGCACTCCAATCCCCCGGGCAGGGAGTCAAAAACCCTCAATGCTTTTGGTTGTCATTTTCAGGCCTCCATGGTTTCCGCCCACATAAGTTCACACATACTCTACATGGGTATTTTCCTTAGGGAAGTGACCAGGGATCTGGAGTCAATGACTCCTCTTCTCCCGAATGAGAAGAGGGCAGACTACCTTACATTAGTCAAACATGCCCAAAATGTTTCCAAGTTTGTCAATAGGGCAACCTTTGTCTGCTTTGAATGCATCAGCAGAACATTTTATCTGCATAGGTGCTCATAGGATTGCCTGGCTTCAGACATCAGACCTTGAACAATGGATTCAAGATAAACTGGGAAATATTCTCTGTACAGGAGAGAACCTGTTTGGAAAAGATTGGCAAGATAAGGCCTCTCAGAATCTGAGAACACCAGCCTAAATAGGCTTTCAAAGGCTATTGCCTACCCTGCCATAAAAAAGCAGTTGCTAAAAAAAAACATTTTATGGTAAGAAGAAGAAATTCCACTCTTCTTACCTCTCAACTTCTCAATACCATTCTCCAGCTGCCCAAAGGAAGCAACAGCCTCCTAAGCAGCAAAAGAAGCCTCAGGCACCTAAACCACAACCAGCAGCACAGACTCAATCTACGCCTAGTTTTTGACTTCTTTCTAGAGAACATTGTCACCTTGCCTCTAGAGATTCCCCACTCTCTCTACATAGCAAGTAGGCTCTGCCATTATGCCCACAGGTGGCATCTCATAACCTCAGAGCAGGGGACACTGACCATAGTGAGAGAGGGGTACAAGCTTCATCTGCAAAGCATGCCCCCCACTACTCTAGTAGGGGAATATAAGTCAAAATCCCCACTCACTGCTCTCCTCTCTTCTGAGAGAGTGTGCCATAGAAGAGGTTCCAACATCCCAGAGAGGAATGGGGTTCTATTCTCTCTATTTTCTCATACCAAAAAAGAACGGAGGATACAGACCCATCTTAGATCTCAGAAACCTCAACAAGTTTCTAGTTTGCAAGAAATTCAAGATGATTTCACTAGGAACCCTTCTTCCTTATCTCCAGAGTCAGGACTAGCTCTGTTCTCTAGATCTCAAAGAAATGTATACCCATATCCTCATTCATCCAGAACACAGGAGGTATCTACACATCATCTTCCAAGGAAATCATTACCAATACAGAGTCCTTCCATTCGGGCTCACCTCTGCCCCCCAAGAGTCTTCACAAAATGTATGGTGGTTGTAGCCGCATATCTAAGGATTTTCGTAATATTCATCTTCCCTTACTTAGACTATTGACTAATAAGGGCAACCACTTCTCAGAAAGTTCACCTATCTCTCCTTTGTGCCATTCAGGTACTACAGGATCTAGGATTTGTCATAAATGTTCCAAAATCCCATCTAGTTCCTTTTCAAACTCTAGAATTCATAGGCTCTGTTCTGGATACTCAACGGTCAAAAACATTTCTACCCCAGGACCGTTGTACCCGCCTTGTACAGATAGCATCTCAAGTAAGGGTCAAAAGCAATCTTTTGGCCAGAGAGATGCTCCAACTCTTAGGACATATGGCCTCTACAGTTCATGTAGTGGCGTATGCTCATCTGAACATGCGCACAGCTCAATGGGCTCTTGCCTCCCAGTGGAAACAGGCCTCTGGGACCCTCTCAGACAAAATCAAAGTAACAGACATTCTCACAAACTCCCTGCTCTGGTGGTCTACCTCTGGAAATCTCCTCATAGGTCACCTTTTCAGATGCCTCCACATCAAAGCATCCTGACAACAGATGCCTCCAAATTTGGTTGGGGAGCCCACTTGGACTCTTTCTCCATTCAGGGCCTCTGGACAGAGTAGGAGTCTCAGCTCCAGATAAAATTGCTGGAGCTTCGTGCTATCTTCAATACCCTCAAAGTGTTCCATCAACAACTTCGAGGCCATACGATTCTGATCCAGACGGACAACCAGGTGGCTATGTTCTACGTGTACAAGCAAGGGGGAACGGGCTCTTGGACCCTTTGCAAAGAGGCTCTCCGACCCTTTGCAAAGAGGCTCTCCATCTGTGGTCCTTTGCCATTACCCATCAAATGCATCTCCAAGCAGTATATCTGTCAGGACATTAAAATGTCTTAGCAGATTGGTTGAGTCGAATCCTCCTTCCACACGAGTGGTCTCTCCATCAGGGAACAATCTCCTACATCTTTCAGACCTGGGGAACTCCAGAGATAGATCTTTTTGCCACGCTGCAGAATGCCAAACTACCTTGGTTTTGCACCAGGACCCCATGTCCAGTTGCCAGCAGGTTGATGCTTTCCACCTTCACTGGGGTCAGGATTTCTTAGAAACATAGAAACATAGAAATATGACGACAGAAAAAGACCACATGGCCTATCTAGTCTGTCCTTCCATAACAACTACAACAGTCCACTTTTTGCCTTTAGAGATCCTCTGTGTTGGTCCCATGCTTTCTTGAATTCAGTTACTGTCCTCATCTCTACCACCTCCACTGGGAGACTATTCCACGGATCCACTACTCTTTCCGTAAAGAAATATTTCCGCATATCACTCCTGAATCTATCTCCCTTCACCCTCAACCCATGTCCCCTCGTAGCAGAACTTGCTTTCAATTGAAAGAGGCTCTCTCCCTGAACATTTATGCCACGGAGGTATTTAAACATCTCAATCATACCACCTCTATCCCGCCTTTCCTCTAAGGTGTACATATTAAGATCCTTAAGTCTGTCCTCATATGCTTTATAATGAAGCCCATTAATCATTTTGGTAGCAACCCTCTGCACCGACTCCATCCTGTTCACATCCTTTTGAAGGTGCGGTCTCCAGAATTGCACACCATACTCCAAATGAGGTCGCACCAAAGACTTATACAGAGGCATTATCACCTCCTTTTTTCTGCTAGCCATTCCTCTCCGTATGCACCCAAGCATCCTTCTAGCTTTTGCTGTCGCCTTTTCCACCTGTTTAGCTACTTTAAGATCATCAGACACAACCACGCCTAGGTCCCACTCTTCTTTAGTGGACAAAAGTACTTCACCTCCTATACTGTATTGCTCCCTTGGATTGCTGCAGCCCAAATGCATGACCTTACATTTTTTAACATTAAATCCCAGCTGCCAAATTCTAGACCATTCTTCAAGCTTAGCTAGATCCCTCCTCATGTTATCTACCCCTTCCTGGGTGTCTACTCTATTGCAGATTTTGGTATCATCCGCAAAGAGGCAAACCTTACCCGACAGCCCTTCCGCTATATCACTAACAAAGATGTTAAAAAGAATTGGACCAAGGACAGATCCCTGGGGCACACCACTGGTAACATCCTTCTCCTCAGAGTGAGCTCCATTTACTTGTACTCTTTGTCGCCTCCCACCCAACCAGTTTCTAACCCAAGCAGTAACTTTAGGGTCCATCCCTAGGGTGCTCAGTTTGTTTATAAGTCGCCTGTGAGGAACAGTGTCAAAGGCTTTACGGAAATCTAAATACACCACATCTAGAGCTCTCCCTCGGTCCAACTCCCTGGTCACCCAGTCAAAAAAATCAATCAGATTTGTCTGACAAGACCTGCCTCTGGTGAATCCATGCTGCCTCGGATCCTGTAATCCGCTGGACTCCAGAAACCTCACTATTTTCTCTTTCAGCAGCGTTTCCAATAATTTACTCACCACCGAAGTTAAACTAACCGGCCTGTAGTTTTCAACCACATCCTTACTTCCGCTTTTGTGTAAAGGCACCACATGAGCCTCTCTCCAGTCCTTTGGCACCACTCCTGACTCCAACGAGGCATTGAAAAGGTCAGTCAGTGGAGCTGCTAGAACGTCCCCAAGTTCTTGTATGCCTTTCCTCTCATACCCCTAATTCCCCAAATGCTTTTCAAGCTTCAAGCGGACAGGGGCCACATGATTCTCATAGCCCCACGCTGGCCACATCAACTGTGGTTTCCTCTTCTGCTACGTCTCTCACAGACTCGCCCTCTCCAGCTTCAGAGCAGCTCCCAACCTTCTCTCACAGGAGGAGGGGATGCTGCTCCATCCCAACCCACAGTCTCTTCATCTCATGACTTGGCTACTGAAAGCGTAGACTTGCAAGGTCTCAACCTTCCTCAGGAGGTAAAGGACATCCTACTAGTCTCTAGGAAACAATCCACCAGATGTTCCTAGGCAATAGGTACTCCACTTGGTGTACCCAAAGGGATCTTAACCCCTTATCAGCTCCAGTGAAGGCTCTCCTTCAGTATCTCCTCTATCTTTCATCCTCTGGTCTCAAGACAAACTCCGTAAGGGTTTACCTCAGTGCAATTGCTGCTACTCACCATCCCTTAGATGGGCATCCCATTTCTTTACAACCATTTCATGAGGGGACTACTATTAATTAAGCCTCCCATCAAGCTACCACCAGCAGCATGGGACCTTAATATCATATTAGGCCAACTCCTTAAGCTGCCCTTTGAACCTTTAGCCACCACCTCACTAAAGTTTCTCTCTTGGAAGGTCATCTTTCTTATTGCGCTCACTTCAGCTAGATGTATTAGTGAGCTCCAAGCCTTGGTGGCTGACCCACCTTATGCATGCTTCCACCATAAGGTCATCCTTAGGACTCATCCTCATTTCATGCCCAAAGTCGTCTCTTCTTTTCACTTGAATCAGTTAGTCTACCTGCCTGTCGTCTTCCCTAGACCTCATTCCTCTAGGGCAGAGGCAACCCTCCATACTCTTGACTGCAAGCATGTCCTGGCATTCTATCTTCAAAGGACAACTGAGCACTGTAAGAGTTCTCAGTTATTCATTGCCTTTGATCCAAGCCACTTCGGGTTGCCAGTATCCAAATGTACCCTTTCCAAATGGATAGCAGATTGCATCTCATTTTCTTAAGTTAAAGCAGGACTATCCCTTGAAGGTCATGTTACTGTCCATAACATTTGTGCCATGGCTGCCTCCACAGCAAACCTACATTTTGTTGCCATTGATGAGATCTGCAAAGCAGCCACCTGGTCTTCCGTGCATACCTTGCTGCACACTACTGTCTGGACAAGGACTTCCACCGGGATGCCATGTTTGGTCAGGCTGTACTCCAACACCTCTTCCAGACTTAGGCCATCTCCTGCCCTCCATCCCAGAATTTCAATGCCAGATACATGACATCAGGAAGTAGACAAACAGCAACCCAGAGTTAAGATGCACCCTAATCGATACCTGCTCTGCTTGCAGCAAAATACTAACACTAACAATTACATTAGACCATAGCATCGATATTATGTGCATAATGGAAACATGGTTCACAGAGGCTAATAATGTCCTAATCAACCAGCTCTGTTCACCTACAGTACACAAACCATCCACAATTGCACTAGAGCATCCAGCAGAGGCAGAGGAGTATGCATAGTAGCCAAAAACCATCTAAAATTCAACACCGCAGACTCCAGCTCCATGAACAACATGGACATCCTTACAATATCAAACAAATCACGCCTGGTATACAGAGCTCCACATAGCAATGCCAACAAATTGACCACCCTACTTGAAACATGCTTTCTACCCTCTAAACATCAATACCTCATCCTCCTAGAAGACCTGAACCTGGCTTCTGCACCCAAGAAGTAAGCTGCCTCCTTTTTAGAAGCAATTGGAAACACTGCACTATAGACAACTCTTCACTGATCCAACCCATAGGAGAGGAGGAATACTCAACCTTATCTTCCTCCCTGATTGTATCTCAAACAAGCCCGAGTAAATGCCCCCCACAGTCTTGCAAGTCCCTTGGTTCGACCACAACTTATGCTAAGTATCAGCACCACAATGCTGGGCTTGATGGGCCTTGAGTCGCTCTCAGAATAGCACCTCTTATTTTCTGTTGGAAAGAAATACAAGACGGAGGACCCTGAGGCCATCCTTGAGCAATAGGGTAGAAGAGAAGAGTTGGTATAAAGTTATATAGAGACCAGGCAAGGTAAAATAGCTGAAAGGCTAAGAACACAAATACAGTACTTATAATCTAGAGTCTAGACAATAAAAATGCAGATCTGGAGGCGGGCCTAGGTATTGTGGTTTCCATGGAGGCATAGAGTAATGAGTCCCATGAATGGGATATGGCCACACTGGCCCATAAATGTTCAGGAAGGTAATGGGTAGTGGAAAAGGGCATGCTCCCCTTTTATGTTTTAAAAAAATAAAGCAACAAATACAAAGGGCAAAAGAAAAGAGGCAATCCCATCACAGGGAATAAATGTAAAAAAAAAGCAGTGGTCCCACAACACAAAAACATAAAACATATTAACAAACATATGAATATGTGTTGCGACAATCTTATACATTTATTAATGTTCTTTATTTTTTAGATGT
Organism: Ichthyophis bannanicus; assembly: GCA_033557465.1. Taxonomy (NCBI): domain Eukaryota; kingdom Metazoa; phylum Chordata; class Amphibia; order Gymnophiona; family Ichthyophiidae; genus Ichthyophis; species Ichthyophis bannanicus. The sequence goes on along the minus strand of CM066043.1, from coordinate 178,112,329 downwards.
TAATGTATCCCTGAAGCAGGTTGAAACTGTAATATGTTGGGCTTGTATTGAAAATTGTTGATATGTGTGTGTTTGAGAATATATGATTTTTAATGTAATTGTTTGTGTTCTGCCTATGCTATTATTTCTTATAGGCTTAATAAAGTCCATATTTATTTTTTCTCTTTGATTATGGGGCCGCCACTTTAGATTTCATCCTTTACCATCCACTATCTCAAACCTTTCATAGTAGGCCTATTCACCTCCACAGGGAGGAGTGGTCTAGTGGTTAGGACAAGGTACTTCAGGCTGGAGGACCGGGGGTTCAAGTCTCACCTGGGGACAGCAATCTCAGGCTGGAGGGACTGGGATTTCTAGTCCTATAGGCACTCCTTGTGGTCTTGGGCAAGCCACTTAACCCTCCATTGCCCATGTTCCCTTTAAGTATTAGCGTATGTGTCTCATATCCCCTCGTGTTAAATGTATCCCCCAATTGACTGCTTTGACCCGGTGAAAAGCGGGATATAAATACAGCTAAATAAATAAATAAAAAATAAAATATTTGCTGGGCTTGTATAAGGCTCTGGCTTGTCGATTTCTCATCTCTAATATCTATCATTGAGATCAGAGTCTTAACTGCTAGAAGTTCAATAAGAGAGTCAAAAGTGCTTGGACTTAATTTTCAGCAAAACCTAAGGGCAACATTCTAATACCATTTGCCGGTGTCATGAGAAAATTGTCTTAATACTCACTTCATGTGTCTGTCATTTGTTGCAGATATCACAGGAGCCCAAGATGGCAGCGTCCGTATGTTTGAATGGAATCGTCCACAGCAACTGATATGCTTGCGCCAAGCTGGAAATGCCAGGGTTACCAGATTATATTTCAACTCCCAAGGCAATAAGGTAAGGGGGATTTTTTTGTTTGTTCCATACGCACTAACCAATTAATCCTAGGAAGCTAATATATTTTTTAAAAAAGCCCAAATGCCTAAATTTAGGGTCTGAGTTGACTGAAAAAAGTGCCTGCCTTTGTGTGCATGTAAAGTGAGCCTTTTAAATTTAGGCCTGTTATTCACGTCCTTATGTTTAGCAGCATATCTCTGGAAAGCAGCAGGGTTCCTAACTGCATTCTCCCGACCAGACCAGACCCTTTCTCTGGCCCTGCCTATGTTTTAAGCACTCATATTTTGGTCCTAATAAAAATAGATGCCCACATTTAGGTATTCAGTTGGGGATCATTTTAAATTTGCCACAACTAAGTTCTTAATTCTGAAATAAGGCATCTAAATCTTTTGAATATCGGAAAACAGAGTGTAGGTTTGATTATAGAGTTGGGTTTTTTTAGTGTCCAGTACACAATCATTTTCCTGTTCAGTGTGGTAGTAAAGGAAAGTTAAAGGCTTTACGTGAATGAGAGGTGTAAAGGGAGGAATGAAACTTACCAGGGTTTTGGAGAATGACCTTGATAAGTTTGTCATTGAAGGTCTGACAAAGATGTAAGCACTCAAGCAAAACTTAGTGTAGTGAGGCAATAAATGCTTACCCGTGGTGCACAGGTATCGTCTTTCTTTCTTTATTGAATTTTTTAAATATTACATTTCAGAACAAAATAAGGAAAGTAAGCATTACCGCCATAATCCATCCAAAGACAAAGCAAATCAAAATTTGCAAAGAATTGTACATGCAAAGCTCCATTCTAGAGGAAAGAACTAGTACTCGAGACTAATGAAGCATATAGCACAAGTATCGTCTAATGGAAGCTTAATAGTCCTGTCCAGACGTGACATCATGAGAAGACTGACGGCTGTAATGCTGTCCTCTCCTTGACACTATTGTGGCTCCTTGACACAGACTTACCATTTTAGGGGGAGGGGGGAAGGGATTTTCACCTGCCTTTTCAACTAGTGCTTACAGCATTAGAATTCAGATACAAGTAGTCCCCTGCCCAGTGGGTACCTAAAGCAATGAGAGAGGCTGCAAAAGCATATTGGTTGGTATGTTCTGACTATTTTATAAAACTTACTATGGGTTTTATGTGGATTTGAGAGTGTTTTCCCCAGTAAGCTTTCCATTTTCTTGTAATCCTTGGATCGAGCAGCAGGTGGCAGCCTAATTCCCTTCATATAGGCTAGCCCCGGGGTCTCAAACATGCGGCCCGCAAGAGAACTTTGTGCGGCCCGCGACGGAGGGAAACAAAAAAACCCAAAAAAACCTGGCTTCTGCTGCTGCCGCGGCCGCCGTGGCAGCGGCAGAATCAACTGTCAAATTTTTAAAAAAAAACCTGGCTTCTGCTGCTGCAGCAGCAAAATCAGCTGTCCCGCTGCCCCTTCCCCTCTGGCCCGGAGATCCCTGAGTCTGCTCCATCAGCGGCGGGCTTTTCAAGCCGCGAAGAGAGTATTTCTCTCTCGCGCGGCTTGAAAAGTGAATAGGCTTAAGCCGCGCGAGAGGGAAATACTCTCTTCACGGCTTAAAAAGCCCGCCGCTGATGAAGCAGACTCGGGGCTCTCCGGGCAGAGGGGAAGGGGCTGGGGGACAGCTGATTTTGCTGCTACAGCAGCAGAAGCCAGGGTTTTTTTTAAAATTTGACAGTTGATTCTGCCGCTGCCACGGCGGCAGCAGCAGCAGCAGAAGCCAGGATTTTTTGGGGGGTTTTGTTTCCCTCTGTCGCGGGCCGCGTGTTTGAGACCCCGGTTCTATATGATGTGGCTCGGTAGCACTTCACTTCACTTGTCATGTGGGCTTCATGCATGGAAAGTGTATTTCATATTGTGGGGAGAGGGAATTAGAGAGAGATTGGTGCCTTCCATAGGAGATAAGGTGCCTAACAAATTTGACAGTTGATTCTGCCGCTGCCACGGCGGCAGCAGCAGAAGCCAGGGGTTTTTTTTTATTTACCTGCGCTGATGGGAGGGAGAGGGGTGTAGGACTGGAAATGGGCTGATGGGGGTTAGGAAGGACTGGAGGTGGGCTGATGGGGGGGAGTTAGGACTGGTAATGAGCTATGGAGGGGCTGACTGAAATGGGGTAATGGGGGGTTAGGACTGGAAGTGGGCTAATGGCAGGGGGGGTTATGACTGGTAATGGGCTATGGTGGAGGCTAGGACTGGAAATGGGCAGATGGGGTTTGGACTGGAGGAGGGCTGATTGGGGGGTTAGGACTGGTAATGGGCTATGGGGGGTTAGGACTGGTAATGGCCTATGAGGGGAGGTAAGACTGAAAATGGGGTGATGGGGGGTAAGACTGCAAGTGGGCTATGGGGGGACTAGGACTGGTAATGGGCTCGGGGGGGTAAGACTGAAAATGGGGTGATGGGGGGTAAGACTGAAAATGGGGTGATGGGGGGTTAAGACTGGAAGTGCGCTATGGGGGTGTTAGGACTGGTAATGGGCTATGGGGGGTCTAGGACTGATAATGGGCTGGGGGGGTTGCTAGGACTGGAAATGGGCTGAGTGGAAGGGGGGCTTGAACTGCAAATGGCTGATGGGGAGGGGGGCTTGGAATGGAAATGGGCTGTGAGGGGAGGGAGCTAGCACTGGAAATGGGCTGAGTGGGGGGGGGAGCTAGGATTGGAAATGGGCTGATAGGGGGCTAGGATTGGAAATGGGCTGATGGTGAGGCTAGGATAGGACTGGAAATGGACTGATGCAGGGACTAGAAAGGAGCAGATGCTGGGTGTGGCTGGAACTAGAAGGGAGCTGATGTTGGGGGAGGATTAGAATGGGATGGAGCTGGGAAAGTGAAATGGAGAGGGGAAAAATATTTTGTCTGGGAGAGAAGACAAATCTACAATTGGCCAGGTATTGGGAGAGTAAGTGGGGATTGAGGATGGAGGGGTAAAATTTGAGTGGATGAAATAGGAATGAGGAAAGAGCAAAAGGAGAAAGATTAGTATGTTAAAGCAGATGTAGAGAGAGAATGGAAAAAAATTAGGAGAGAGAAGAAGGGACAAATGGACAGCAGACGATGGAGAGTTAGCAGAAGACATGAAGAAACCAGAAGAAAGTGGCTGGAACAATTGCAACTGAAAAAAAATGCACAAAAGGTAGAAAAATATCTCTTTATTTTGAATTTATTAACTGGAATATGTCAGCTCTGGGAAATGTGCATCATTAACGTTTGCGCTTTGTTTAGTACAAGAGGAAATTAATTTATAGTTTTATTTCTACAGTGTTGTTGTACATTCCAAGTTTGGCTTTTGGGGTTCCCAGTTTAATTATTGTCTTCCTGTTTCTAAATCTTTTAGTCTTTCTTTATCCATACTCATTAAGAGGCATGTTTACTAAAAGTTAGTGTATGGTAACATTATGCAAATATTTATGCAAATGAGACCCCTTATGCAAATGAGGCCCCGCGTCTTATGCGGCCCCCGGGTTACTTTACAAGTCCTCATTTGGCCCTCAAAGCAATTTGAGTTTGAGACCCCTGGGCTAGCCTGTAGGAGGAGTTCTTACCCTCACTATACTAACTCAGGATGAGGCTTGGAAAGCCCATTTCCTAATACCCCTCCATAAGCCGTAAGGCTGCAACATTCTGAAGTCGGTGCCCTGAGCTATACCAAACCTACATACAGTTCTAGAGGGGATTAACCCAAAATGTCCTAGAATCCTGTAGTCTTGACGTAGGAGTACAGAAGAAGCAGATCTGTGCCTAGGCCCTGTCCCAGCTCTACAAAGTGTGCCCTAAACCTCTCCTGTCAGTGCCAGATTATCCATATTTGGATCCACTAAATCATAATCATCATAGAAAATTTTGATCTCGCTGTTAATTAAACTAGACAACATTTTCCTCCCCCTGGATTTTTCTGTCCCACTAATTGTACAGATTTTAATTGCCCAACCCTAACTAACCTGAAATTGATTTCTTTGCCTCTGAAATGAGAGAAATTGTAAAAATCCTGAATAAATTGAAAAATTCCCTAAACGAACAAAGGAAACTAAACAAAATGAAAAAGTTTGGCCTGCACACCCCTACTCATTAACATAAGAACTGTCATACTGAGTCAGATCAAAGGTCCATCAAGCCCAGTGCCCTGTTTCTAACTGTGGCTAGTCACTTTATAATCAATGTCCCATCTATCACCCTTTCCATATTTTCCCTTCCCTCACAACCACTGAGATGGGCTCTCCTATCTGCATCCCACCTCTTCCTTCAAACAAACTATTGGCACACAATAAAATATTATTGTTATGTATTGTAATACACAGGGTCGGTGAAAGGATTGGAAGCACCCTAGGCAGGCCCCTCCCCCATTGCCACCCCTCTCCAGGGACTGCAGCAGTGGCTCCCAAATCATGACGAAGCACTTATCTACACAGTCCAGTGCTGCGCTGTGGTTTATTTGCTTACTATCTGCCATTTTCACCCCCCTCTGATGCAGACATCCAGTTTGCATTGAACGTCTGCATTGGAAGGGGGCGATAGTAGGCAAAAGAAACTGTGATGCAGCGCAGGAGTGTGTAGGTAAATGGTGTGTTCTGGTTTTGGAGCCCCCGGAGAGTGGCAGCAGTGGGCACCTCAGAAGAGCCCATGCTCTAGGCGACTGCCCAGTTTGCTGATGTTGGCGCTGGACCTGGTAATGCACATCAAGCACAGGTGATGCGTATTCTCGAGTGTGATTAATTAATAAAATAAAACTTATCGTAAGACCCAAAAAGGGCGTGTCTCAATACACCCCTACAGCGTGTATTGTGGCAACACACCAGCATGCTCGTATATGCCAGGACAGTTTTGTAAGTGACTACTTGAGTGTGTAAATACTCTTCTGTATACTCAAGTTGTCTATAAAATTACTCCCCAGAGTGACCCACCCAAGGTCACAAGGAATGTCATTAATAGAAGTGCATCTTGAACCGTTGTTTTCCTGTTTTTCAGCCCATTTATCTGTTAAGCCACTTCTCCTGCAACACCACCTCTTCTTTCCAGTCCTCCTGCAAGGGCTGATGCTGGAAATCATTTGCCTGAAGACCCAGGGCCACCTACAGATGGTATGGCCCTGGATCTAACTCTGATGGTTCATGCTTTAAAATGGCCCTGAATAACAGCCGTATTGAAATGCGGTCGCACAGAGGTGGTGACCTGTGCTGGCTAACATCATGCCTGCCTAGCAGTGCCAAGAAAACACATTAAAACAGCTCAAGTTAATCCAAAAATATCCAGAGTTTCTGTTAAATCAAAATTGGCTTAATCCTCCTTAACATGGTCTCAAGTTTTCACATGATTTCAAACTCGGGTAAAGAACGAGAAGCAAACAGAGCATTGCTGTATGTTGGCACATTCTATGGAACGCCACTGATATTCCTAATAAGATCTTCATTGAAGACAATACAAGAGGCCCCTGTGGTTTCAGTCTTCCGAGGAAGATGCGGTGCTCCACCATTCACTGTAGAACCTTCCCTGCAAGTGTATATTCAAAAACAATCCAGACTGTGATTATGGGCACTCAAATTAAGCAATGTATGATACTGTAACTATACTTAGACCAGGGGTCGGCAACCCGCGGCTCCGGAGCCGCATGCGGCTCTTTCTCACCTTTGCCGCGGCTCCGGAGCACACTGCCCGCTTTAAACGTCGCGTTATGGGCTCCCTGTCAGCTCCCTCCCTTCTTCTGCAGCCGCGGTTCCCTGTCTCTTAGGGAACCGCGGCTGTGCTTTTAAAATCATCTCGGAGCCCTTCCTGTCTTGACGGGCTCCGTGCAGCATTGTCCCACCTCTAAAGGAAGTTTTGGAGGCGGGACAATGCTGCACGGAGCCCGTCAAGACAGGAAGGGCGCCGTGATGATTTTACAAGCACCGCCGCGGTTCCGTAAGAGGCAGGGAGCCGCGGCTGCAGACGAAGGGAGGGTGCTGACATGGAGGGATGGAGCAGATATGAATGGATGGATGGAGGGGGGGGGGCTGACATGGAGGGAGGGAGCAGATATGAATGGATGGAGGGAGGGGGGCTGACATGGAGGGATGGAGGGGGCTGACATGGAGGGAGGGGGGCTGACATGGAGGGATGGAGGGGGCTGACATGGAGGGAGGGGGGCTGACATGGAGGGAGGGGGGCTGATATGAATGGATGGAGGGAGGGGGGCTGACATGGAGGGATGGAGGGGGCTGACATGGAGGGAGGGAGCAGATATGAATGGATGGAGGGAGGGGGGCTGACATGGAGGGATGGAGGGGGCTGACATGGAGGGATGGATCGAGGGGGGCTGACATGGAGGGATGGAGGGGGCTGACATGGAGGGAGGGAGCAGATCTGAATGAATGGAGGGAGGGGGGCTGACATGGAGGGATGGAGGGGGCTGACATGGAGGGATGGATCGAGGGGGGCTGACATGGAGGGATGGAGGGGGCTGACATGGAGGGAGGGAGCAGATATGAATGGATGGAGGGAGGGGGGCTGACATGGAGGGATGGAGGGGGCTGACATGGAGGGAGGGGGGCTGACATGGAGGGAGGGAGCAGATATGAATGGATGGAGGGAGGGGGGCTGACATGGAGGGAGGGGGGCTGACATGGAGGGATGGATCGAGGGGGGCTGACATGGAGGGTTGGAGGGGGCTGACTTGGAGGGAGGGAGCAGATATGAATGAATGGAGGGAGGGGGGCTGACATGGAGGGATGGAGGGGGCTGACATGGAGGGAGGGGGGCTGACATGGAGGGATGGATCGAGGGGGGCTGACATGGAGGGATGGAGGGGGCTGACATGGAGGGAGGGAGCAGATATGAATGGATGGAGGGAGGGGGGCTGACATGGAGGGATGGAGCTGATATGAATGGAGGGAGGGAGGGAGGGAGGGGGGCTTACAGGGAGGGAGGGAGCATATATGAATGGATGTAGGGAGGGGGCTGACATGGAGGGAGGGGGGCTGACATGGAGGGAGGGAGCTGATATGGATGGATGGATGGAGGGAGGGGGGCTGACATGGAGGGAGGGAGCTGATATGGATGGAGGGAGGGGGGCTGACATGGAGGGATGGAGGGGGCTGACATGGAGGGAGGGGGGCTGACATGGAGGGATTGGGGAGGCGGGCTGACAGAGAGGGAGGGAGCTGAGATGGATGGAGGGAGGGAGGGGGGCGGGGGGCTGACATGGAGGGATGGAGCACTGGTAATGGGGTTGAGGGGACGAGCACTGGAAATGAGCTGATTAGGGGAGGCTAGGACTGGTAATGAGCTGGTGGGGGGTAGGACTGGTATTGGGCTGATTAGGGGAGGCTAGCACTGGTAATGGGGTTGAGGGGGGATTAGCACTGGAAGCGAGCTGATTGGGGGGCTTTGACTGGGCATGGGCTGATTGTGGGGAGGGGAGGATAGAGCTGCTGGCCCTGGAAGATAACTGGGGGCTAAGGCTACAAATGGGCTGATATGAGGGGATGGGAGAATGGAACTGGATCTGAGAGGGGCTGCCATGGTATTTGTACTAGAAGGGACTGGTCAGTGGGGAAGGAGGGGGACTGGAAGGAAATGGACACCAGTGGCAATCATGGGAATGCAAGTTGACATTGGAAGGTACTGGGAGTGAGGACTGGAAAGGGGCTGATATTGGGGAGGGTTACTGGGACTGGAAATAGGCTGATGGAAAGAAGTGAAGAAAACGAAAGAAGAGATAAGAACTGGCAGATGGACCATAGACCACAGAAAGAGAGCTAAGAGAAGACAGGAAAGCAGAAGCCTCAGATCGGGACCAGCATGATCAAAGAATAAATTGGTCAGACAACAAAGGTAGAAAAAATAATTTTATTTCATATTAGTGATTTGACTACAAAATCATCATAATTTTGAAATCAAATATTGTTACTTCTTGTTGTTATATTTTCTGGCGTATTTTTTTTGGTGTGCGAAGGAAGAGGGGTAGTCTTATACGGCGAGTATAGGCCACCAACCTATATTTTAACAGGAAAAGTAGGGGGTCGTATATAGCATTAAGGTAAGAAACAATATATGCAGTGTTAGATTTGTTTTAAATGTCGCAATGGTTTTGCGGCTCCCAGTTTTTTTTTTCCCTTCGGAAACGGGTCCAAGTGGCTCTTTATGTCTTAAAGGTTGCAGACCCCTGACTTAGACTATACCCGTTTGCCCTACTACTAAACCTATCCAGTAGCTAACAGATTTGACCCTAAGCATCTGGGTTGTACACACTTGCTACACGCTAGAAACTGTTAGTGCATATTGGGTAGTAATATCTAGCCTGTTTCAATTAAAATGTTACTTTTAAGTCATTTTTTTTAAATTATCTAAGGAACTCTCTTGCCGGAGCCATAAAACACATGGTAGCAATTTTCAGAACATGATTACTAAATTACCGTAGATCTTATTCCGTCTTATTGAGTCGGCTGCAGTGTGAGGTAGTTTGACTCTTGCTGGCATGATTGTTCCTAGAGACTTAGAGGGATTGTAAACATATTGACTTAAGAGCCACATCACCGTGATTTCATGGCGGATCACTTTTTCCCACCACTAGGTACACTGTCTTGTGAAACATTCCCTTCTACTGCCTGTCCCAGCCACGCTTTGCAATGCATCTTAGTTTGGTTCATAGCTTCTGTGGGTCCCAGGTTCTTCTTTCATTGGTCCAGCCTCAACACGCGTGTGCTGTCCTGTCAACTACTCATCTTCACACTCGCTGCTCACCTTCTCCAGCCCTTGTAAATGGCGAATTCCTCCTGCTGAACTCAGAAGACGAGCTAGCCATTAAAGGCCAACATTTTGAGCAAAGACACTACTGCTTGACACCAGGCAGGACTTCACTTTGCGGCCTACTCCAAGCCACGTGGGGTATCTCAGTGGCATTAGGGTTCCCTTCATCAATGTCACCCATAGAAAAATTATGTCGTGTAACGTGACATTGTACACGCACTGGTATTAAATAGGCATGACATTCCATTTAATTCCCTGGGGTATACACTATGCATGATATCCACTTATGAATGAGGTTTGTAGACTTGAATATTTTCTGAGTGCATATGCCTGCATTTCTCATATAGTTTATGAAATGTCACGACTGAAGGAGATGTTCAACAAACCTTTTCTGATAGGTTTAGGGCTAGTATATGGGCTCCTGTTTTAACCTTACGTCCTTCCCCCACACTGAAAGTAGGAGCGTGCATAGTGTGATTCTTCTAACCCTATTCCAGATGAGGGGAGAAATGCAGATGAGATAAATGACACCCTATTAAAATAAAGCTGATATAATATATTGTGCAGCTCGAAGATGGGCCTGTCTTACAGAGCTCTGTAAAGAGGGTTTAATATTTCAAAACACATCCCTCTTCAAACCAAGTCACTCTTATTTGCCAAAATATTTTCAGCTATAATTTTTTTTAAAGCAGGCATTAGGAGACTTGAGTCCCAGTTTAGTTTCCTTCTTAGCTGGTATGAAAGCCCCCTTTGAGCTGAGCATTGCATGAGTTCCTCAAGCTGTTGTGTGCCACTGGGGCTAAGCGTTGAGCTCTAGGGCGGAGCTTCCAGTGACAGGGCCCTGATTATTACTATTGTGGCTTTGTTGTTCCTTTTGCTGCTTTGCAGATGTTTTCATGCTGTAACAGTCATGCGGTAAGGAAGACAATGGTGCCCTTCATCCACAGACGTTAACCCAAGCAATCCAATAAGGTGATGCTGTAAACAAGCGTAGGTGGTAATCGCAGCAAAGCCCTTCTGCACCAGTAGCCCCACTGGACATTCTCCAGCTTTTTCTGGGATACTTCAAAACCAGAGATGGGCCTGGCTGTTGGTTTAACTATTAAGTCTTGCGTAAGGAAAGTTGAAAACGACAAGGCCTCTTATGACCTCCTAATGGAGGAGGGAAAGCCATTGCTAACAAATTTTGCATAAAGTCCACTTGAAAGTACAGAAAAAAATGTTAAGCTAAAACAAAAAAAAAGTATTAAAGGTGACACTGTTTTATAAAGGTTTTGGACAAGCCTAGGAGAGCAGCGATGCTGAAAAAGGTTGAGAGGTTGGGAAAAAGACCTTTGAAAATGGAAGTTGGTTATGGACATTTACATAAAGCAGACGAATCTCACGTTAGCAGACTGGATGAGCCATTTTGAGTTTCGACTACTGCTGTTTACTACGTTACAATAAAACATTTCAGCAATAAGGGATATTACTGCTGGCTGAGCTACATGATAGGGGATGGCTTTATTTGAGTACTTAATGAAATAAATGGAAGATGTTACAGACAGTGAACAGTTCTCAAATTAAGTGTGTGTCCTTCGGAGATGGTCATGCCCTACTGTCTGGAACTGAGTTACATTCTCTGCGTTAGTGGAGCGCCCCAGAAGGCATTAAAAGAGAGCAGTCAGTCGCTAGAGTCCAGCCATCAGCTAAAAATATGATCCTACTGCATTTTCTGCAGCTTTAAGCAGCTTAAATGTTGTAGAAAGTTGCAGAGACTGCCGTGAGATTGCCATTTTGCCCATGGCAAGATGTAGTCACTTGATCTTCATTCAGCTTGCTCTTGAGTTTTAGAGATAAGACTGACGCCTTGGCTGGCTTGAATTCTTGGTTTTCTGGATTGTGTACTTCTAGTCCCATTTTATAGATAGCGGCAGTCACTCTCATGTGTTTGCAGCGTGTGCCGTGTGTGGTAAGCAGCAGGTTGCCAAGGCAACCCACAGTCTGCCTCCTTGGAGTCAATGGAGGCATAGCGGACTGTAATGGGATGATAATGGATGACTTCAGATTAAAAGATTGAGCAGCAAGCACGCACATCTCCTCCACAGTCCTAGCTGCCCCAGCTTGCTTTGTCTTAAACGCTTTTCAAAAGGCATTTGTGCTTATTTTTTAAAAACTATAGTACTGTTTTCTTTGTCTTTTTTTTTACAGTGTGGTGTTGCTGATGGGGAGGGATTTTTAAGTATTTGGCAAGTAAATCAAACTGCATCCAATCCAAAACCTTATCTGGTAAGTTTTATGTAAAGCAAGCTCGAAACATCTACACAGACAGTCTTTAGGGAGTGAAGTGTCAAGTTTCAGACAGTTCACGATCGTATGCAGACATTTATGGATGACTTCACTGAAGTGTTCCTTTGCTGGTTTACTGCCTGAAATTCTTCTATCAAAACAGAGAGGGAGTTTCATGGGTGTAGCTTTAAACTTTTTTTCCAGACATGCAAAACATCCCTTCTAATATAATTAGAAATGCAGTAAAGTGGCTGGAGTTGAAAAAAGCATAGAGTGGGGGTAACCTGCACGGAGCGGCAGTTAAAACCCAAAGGAGTGGGGGGGAACCTGCATAGAGTAGCTGTTACAACCCAAAGGAGTGGGGGTAACCTTCACGAAGCGGCAGTTACAACCCAAATAAAACAAGCATAGAGTGGGAGTAACGTGCATGGAGCAGCTGCTAGACCCCCAAAATAAAAAGCATAGAGTGGGGGTAACCTACATGGGGCAGTTGTTAGAACCCTCAACATCTTGCTGAGCAGACTAGATGGGCCGTGCTAGTCTTTATTTGCCATCATTTACTATGCTACTATATGGTTTTATAGATTTTGTTGTTGTTAAGTGCCGTCAAGTCTGTGTCAACTCATGGCGACCCTCTGGATAGTTGACCTAAACTGTGTTCCATCTTTACAGATCTTACCAATGGTTTGTTTTTGGGGGTTTTGTTTTTTTCATTTTTCTTATTCCTTTTTCTCATGGCAAACTTAGTGACAAATCAAGTTTAGATTGCCAGGAAATCCATTTTCAAAGCATTTTACTGTTATTGCTTTAAAACAATTTATAATCTTAATATCCTTCATATGTTAATGACTAGACCCTAGATTTTTGTAATGGCCATAGTATATTATGGTTTTATCATTGGACACTTAGAGCAGTGAAGGGTTGTCAGAACTAGATAATGTCCTGGCTCTTAAGAGAGATATTTTTTGGATAACAAGTTGGAAACTCCTTGAGCAATACCATGACTGAATTTCAGGATTTTAATTTCTTATGACTCTATATCAGGGGTCTCAAGCTTTACATGTGAAGGGGTTGCATAGGCCATTTGCAATCATAGATCCCGCTGTGAGAAGAGTCACTGAGAGTATGGGAGCGAGGATATGAAAGGGGGGCCATGTTTGGTTATTTGAAATATAAGGGAAGAAGGGAGTGAGGCAAGTAACCCGTCTCCCAGTATCCTCTCTTTCTCCCATTATCCTCTCTTTCTCCAGCATCTACTCCAGTGGGAGGTGGATGGATAAGACGGTGTGGATAGCACACTCTTCTACACAAATGCCCAATATAGTCTTCCCTCCCTTTTCCCATTTTCCCCTCCCCTCTCCTTCCTTTCCACTTTCTTGCCCCTTTTTCTCCTCTTCCCTTCCTTCTGTCTCCTCTTCTCCCCTATCTCACTTTCATATCTTTTCCTCAATCCTGCAATCTCAGATTTTGGTGCCCCTGAACAGATAATCCCAGTACTGCATCATTGAGAGCAGGGTGCACCAACACACATCCCCCAATCTTGAAGTCCTGAAACAGAGTACACGTGAACACACAACCTATGGAACTATACAGCCCTGGAATAGGGTGACAAATGCCCACCTCCCCATCCTCGCCCTCCATCACAAGGAGCATCTCCTGGATGGCCAATGTGACCATCCACAACAGATGCAAACCAGGACTGAGTTGCTATTATAGGGATTGAAGGCAGCTCAGTGGGTTCCCTGAACTGAAATGTCTCATTTAGCCACTCGCTGACTCAATCATAGAATTATAGACTGGATAATATGAAATCAGTGGTGTCAGATTAGGGGTCCAATTTCAAAGTGATTACGCTAGTTAGAATTCAGGAGATTGCATGGAATTCTTGAAACCATATTATTCTTATAACTATACAAAACAAATTTTGCATATAATCAATGAAAATCTCATTACATTGTAAATCTAGAACAGAAACATTAGTTCTCTGAGAACAAGCTGGAGGTCAGTCCTCACATAATAGGTGACATCAGCACCGACGGAGCCCGCATGGAAGCTTCTCCGCAGCTTTCAAAGAAAACCTTTGGGAGATGCACCACACATGTGGGGTCCCCTTCCCGCCCAAGGGAGCCATCTTGCCTCAGTCTCCTTTTTTTCCGCGGAACCCATCAGATGTCTGCTTTCCCTGGAAAAAGTGTTAATTTTGTCTTAATTTTGTCTTGAATTTTTTCTTTCTCCGGTCGTATACCGATTCCCTTTCCCGCCCCCAAGCCGCCGTGTCTCTGGTTCTTTTATTTTTCCTTTTTCGAATCTTCTCGACTGGAGTGCTTTTGTGCCCTTTTTTTCTCTGGCTGGGCCTAAGGTCTTCGACCTTGCCAGGGCCCTTTTCCCAATGGCCTCCATCAGTGGTTTTCAGTGGTGTGATTGGTCCATTCATACCATATCCCTCACCGATCCCCATGACTTTTGCCTCCGTTGCCTTGGCCCGGACCATGATCCCTTGGACTGTGGCCTCTGTAAGAAGATGTCCACCATGGCCATCAAGAGTTGTCGGCAACAGGAGGAAAAGATTTTCCAGAGATCATACTTTGCTTTGGAGTTGCCAGGGACGCTGCACTCCAAGGCCCCCCTCCGGAACCCCCGGTGTGGCCTCAGTGCCTCGAGATTCTGAGGCCGCAGGTCCTCCGAATGGAGCACCCCGGAGGTAGAACACAAGAAGAAACCGTCGGACTGCCTTGGAGGATGGGTTGAGGAAGGTGGGTATGGCCCACAGCTCGCACCATGAGTCTGAGGGAGACTGAGCAGGAGCGGCCAACCAATGTGGCCCAAAAGGAATCGTCTGCCTTTGGCGATTGGCCTCGGACTCCCAAGGCCATCCTAGTCTAGGACTCTCGCACGTTGGAACTGGTGCCGGGCCCAAAATCCTCAGTGCTTGCGCCAAAGGCTGCGGAGCCTTCTGGACTGGAGACCAGAATGGCAGCCTTGCAGTGCAGCTTGACTGCCTTCATGGCCCAGCAGCAGGCTCTGATGTCTTGTTCCTCCGGTTCATCAGCCCCAGCCACTGGACCCTCAACTTTGACATCCCCAATGGTCGAGACAATCTTCAAGAGCTACCATCCTCAAGATGTCCTTCAGCTTCGGTCCCGGTCCCGATCCTTGGGGCCGAGATCCTCCCCAAGGAGTGCCCACGGCTCCGAGCACAGGACCTCCGAGGGACATGGACCCTTGGGTCTGGGATCCGACCCCAGTACCCAGACCGCCCTCGACACCTCCACCAACTATGACTCTGACTGGGAACCCGACACCATCACAATGTGCCTTTGGATCCATTTGCCACTGAGACTCTGCGCCAGTCCCTGCCCGAGGATATAGCCTTCCTTGACTTAGGGCAGGGCATGGCAAAGGAACTGGTGTTCAACACAGAGTCGGAGGATCCTTGAACGGAGAAACATGAGCTCCCTCAAATCCTGGAACGGCTACTTCTCCGCATGTGGGAGACACCCGCATTGGTACCCATCATGAGCAACAGCTGGACTTGATGTACAGAGTCTGCCAGAGCCCTGGGTTCCAGAAGGCACAGCTGCCATATAATTCCATGGTGGTGGAGTCGGTCATGCATTGGCTCAAGAGCCAAAAGCACACTCCTCTGTGCCCGCGTTATGGATACCATGGACAGAAAGTGCTACCAGGGCTCGATGCTCATCATCTGGATCCAGCTGTACATGGGCATGTACCTGAGAGACCAGACAAAGGAGCTCGCCGGGTTTTCGGCTGGTCTCTCCAAGGAACCTCTCCAGCAGTTCCGGACCCTGTCCTTGGGTGTCAGAGAGTGCTCCAAATTCATGACTCAGGCAGCCTATGACGGCTTTGAGTCGATAGCTAGAGTAGCTGCGGTGGGCATCAGCACCCAGTGCCAGGCCTGGCTACAACCTTCCAACCTGGAGCAATGGGTTCAGGACAAATTGGTCGATGTCCCTTGTAAGGGAAGGAATCTCTTTGGCAAATCCATGACCAATGAGGCTGCATAGTTGGAGACGGAGTTCCTGACGAGGATCAGGCTCTTCAGGAAGACTACTACCCTTCCCTGACAGAAGCCCTCTGGTAAAAATCCCCCTTATTCGAGGAAGGGCAAGGCTTATGGAAACTACCCTCAGTATCAGGCCTTCCCAGTTCCTCAGCAGAGTCAGCAGGCAACTGGACAAGGGCATGGCCCTCATAAGCCCAAGACTCCCAAAACCCAGGCACCAGCTCCGGCCCAGCCTGGTGGGAGCTTTTGACTCCTTGGGCATAGTCTCTTCTCCCTAGGAGGCCCACTGAAGTAGCCCACACGGAGACATATAGTCTTGTTTGCCCACAGGTGGCCATCCATCACCACCAACACCTGGGCACTGAAGGTGGTCAGAGGGGGTTACCTCCTCCACCTACTGAGGATGCCCCCTCCAGGCCTCTCCTCCACCAGACCTTGCTACTGCAGGAATTCACAAGTTTTCTAGAGGTTAGAGCAGTGGAACCAGTGCCTCTACACCTTTGGGACAAAGGGTTCTACTCCTGGTACTTCCTCATACCCAAAAGAATGGCGGGCCTATGGTCCATCCTAGACCTTTGGGACCTAAATAGGTTCCTTGTGAGGGAGAAGTTCAAGATGCTCTCCCTTGGAACACTGCTGCCATACCTCCAGCAGGGAGACTGGCTATGCTCCTTGGACCTAAAAGACACGTACACTCACATCCTCCTCCATCCCAGCCACAGGTGGTACCTCAGGTTCATGGTGAAGGGCGGCCACTACCAGTACAGGGTACTACCCTTCATCCTAGCCTCCACCCCCAAAGTCTTCACCAAGTGCCTAGCGGTGGTCACAGCCCACCTTCGCCTCTAAGGGGCCTTTGTCTGCCCCTACTTGTACGACTGGCTCATAGGAGGGGGCTTGGTCGTCAAGGTGCAGCAGGCACAGCCCACAACATTCATGTCCTCCAGTATCTGGGGATCGTTATGAACCACCCAAAATTCCATCTGCTGCTAACAGTGTCTGGAGTTCATAGGGGTATGGCTGGACACCATTCAGGCCAGAGCCTTCCTGCCTGTGGACAGAGCCGACCACCAAAGGGCATTGGCTGCAAACTTGCAGCACTGACACACTGTGTCTGCTCACCTTCTGCTCTGATTGCTGGGCTGCATGCCATCCACGGCCAAGGTTACCCCAGATGCCCGCCTTCACATGAGAGCGTCCCAGTGGTACCACCACTCCCAGTGGACCCCCAGGTCAGGGGCCGTCTACGAGACAGGGTGATGATGACCCACCAGTTGTCAGACTCCCTCAGCTAGTGGCAAGTGCCTCAGCATCTTCAAGCCGGGATGCCTTTTCAGGCCCCTACCCCTGCCCTCCAGAAAGTCCTCAACGGACGCCTCCCTTCTGAGCTGGGGGGCTCATTGCAAGGACCTCAGCACTCAGGGCAGTTGGTCGCAGGTGGAAAGCCAACAGCAGATCAACCTTATAGAGCTTCTAGCCATATCCCTGGCTCTCTGAGCCTTTCGCCAGTGTCTGCTGCACCAATCAGTGTTGACCCAAATGGACAACTAGGTCGCAATGTTCTACATCAAAAAACAGGGAGACACAATGTTGTACACTTTCTGCCAGGAGACAGTAACCCTCCGCTTATATGCGAACTGCAGTGGGATGCTCCTGCATGCGGTGTATCTGCAGGACCAGGACAATGCCCTGGCAGACAGGCTGAGCAAGGTCCTCCAGCCATACAAGTGGCAGCTAGACACCAGAGTGGCCTCTTGGCTCTTCCAGCTCTGTGGAACTCCACAGTTGGACCTCTTTACCAGCCCAGCCTTCTCTCAGTTGCCCCGCTTTTGCTCCCGACAGCCTCACCCATCCTGGGTTTGCAACAGATGCCTTCCTCATCCCATGGATGGAAGATCTCCTTTATGCCTTCCTGCCCACATCTCTGATACCAAGACTCTCTTCAAGGCTTAGCGGGACAGGGCATCACTGATATTAGTGGGCCCTCGGTGGCCCAGGCAACCGTGGTTCCCACTGTTTCTTCGCATGTCCATAGTGCTCCCATTCCCCCTGGGGAATGACCTGGGACTACTGTTGCAGGAGGAGAGCTCCATCCTTCATCCCAATCTGGGGCCTGTGGCGCTAACGGCTTGGCTGCTGAAAGGGTAGCCTTGACCCCTTTCAAACTTTCAGGGGAGTTTGAGAAGGTCCTCCTGGCCTTCCACATGACCTCCATGAGATTCCCTGTGTGGTGCGCGGAACGACAGGTTAACCTGTTCTCGTGCTCTTTGCAGCTTGTGCTGCAATATTTGCTTCACCTGTCTCAGGCAGGACTGAAGCCCAACTCGGTCAGGGTCCACCTGAGTGCTCTTGCGGTGCACCACCACCTCATCGAGGGCGAGCCTCTCTCTGTCCAGCAGCCCCTTGTAACTCGCTTCCTGTGGAGCCTCCTGTTATCCAAACCCCCAGTCCGCCCACCAGCGGCGGAGTGGGACCTCAACATGGTGTTTTCACGGCTCATGGGCCCACCGTTCGAGCCCCTGGCTACCTGCCACCTGCATTACCTTTCATGGAAGGTTGTCTTCCTGGTGGTGCTCACGTCCACTCACAGGGTCAGTGAGCTTCAGCCTTTGGTGGCAGATCCTCTTTACATGAAGTTCTATAAGAATAGGGTCATGCTCCACACAACACTTTCCTTCCCAAGGTGGTGTCCCCATTCCACCTCAATCAAGAGGTGGTGCTCCCCACCTTCTTTTCGTGGCCTCATGCCAGCAGGGTGAAGACTGTCCTTCATACCCTCCTTTCACCTCCAGCATACACAAGGCCACTGCAGAGCCTCACAGCTTTTAGTCTTCTATGACCCCAGCTGCCTGGGGAAGGTGGTGACCAAGCGTACTTTGTCCACTTGAATGGTGAACTGCATTGACCTCGCCTATGAGCAGGCTGCACTCTCATTGGAGCGCCAAGGCACGGCATCAAGGCCATGGAGGGCTCTGTGGCAAACCTGCGTTCCATCTCCATGACGGAAATCTGCCAGGCCGCCACCTGGTCCTCTATACATACCTTCGCAGCTCATTACTGCCCAAAGAGGGAGTCCTTATGGGACAGCGCCTTCGGCCAGGCCGAACTCCTTCATCTGTTTGGGGTGTAGGCAACTCTTGACCTCCGACCCTTCTGTTTTCAGGCTACTGGCGTGCTGGTTCCTCACTGGACACTTGGGTCGCTTGAGAGTCTGTTAACGTAGGACTCCATTGTTGCTGCTCACAGCTCACCTTTTTTCTGGTCTCCCATGGCCTTTTTACAGGTTTTCGGTAGCCGGTAGCTAGGAAGTCCCATAGGTGAGGACTAACGTCCTGCTTGTTCCTGAAAAAAGCTTAGTTACTCACCTGTAACAGGTATTCTCCAAGGACAGCAGGAATCAGTCCTCACAACCCTCCCTCCCTCCCCCCCTCCCCATGGAGTTGCTTCTTTGACAGTTTTT
The DNA here is from genome assembly GCA_033557465.1 of Ichthyophis bannanicus. Taxonomy (NCBI): domain Eukaryota; kingdom Metazoa; phylum Chordata; class Amphibia; order Gymnophiona; family Ichthyophiidae; genus Ichthyophis; species Ichthyophis bannanicus. The sequence continues at coordinate 178,092,968 of CM066043.1, read as the reverse complement.
ACCGTCTTTAGTTATGTCATTTGACTGAGACAAGATGGCACCTTGGGCAGGAAGGGGACCACGCATGCATTGTGCATCTCCCAAAGGCTTTCTTTGAAAGCTGGGGAGAAGCTTTCGCAGGGGCGCCATCGGCACCGACATCATCCATGTGTGAGGACTGATTCCTGATGTCCCTGGAGAACACCTGTTACAGGTGAGTAACTATGCTTTTTCTGCACCCGGAATCTGATGGGTTGGTGATTGGCCTCTCACATACACAAGGCCGACCCCAGAGTTGGTTGAAGGTGTTGGCACCCTAGGCAAAACGTAAGCCTTTTGCCCCCCCCCTCCCTGGCTATCAGAGTCTGTTGGTCAGTTTTAAATGCCCCTGCTCTTTTTCCCCCCCCTCCCAGAAGCTGCTGCTTAGGCAACTGCCTAGTTTGCATAATGGCCCGGCCCTGCGCATAACCCACGTGATATGGAAACCGGCATCAGTGATGCCATTTCTGATACTACTTTCTAATGGCTGTTCTCCGTAGCATCAGAGGTTGCTGGAAAGTAAGAACCTTCTAAAGGAAGCAGTTTTCAAACTCCAATGGGACAAAGCCTGCACATAGTTTTTGCTCACTGGCTTTGTACCAGTTCTCAAAGAAGCAATCCGTGTAAATGTTTGCTTTAAAGACTGCCTTAGGTACAAAGCAGGTGTGGCCACTTGAACCTGCTTTTTCAGTGGGTAAACCTTTGCTGTAAAAGTGTGCGCAAAAATCTGAGCATGTCATGGTTTCTTTGCCTGTCCTAAACACATTCCCGGGAACACCTTATCTCAGTGGGACTAACAACATGCAGACATATGGCCACATGGAAAGACGAATAAGACTGGTCAAAGCAAATTACATAGATGTAAAAAGGGTTTTAAGAGTGGCATTTTATGTTGAAAATCTGGTTGGCAAATGGTGGCATTTTCTAATGGCCTAGACAACATTTAGAAGCATGCTTTCAAACATTTATTTTTAAGTTGCCCTTTTTATAAGCTGAGAAATCAAACTAAATAGAAACTTTTTTCCACTTTGCTTCTGTTTTGCTGTTAGTAGAAGGGCACTAGGAAAAGAGCACTATTGATCGGTTAATCAAATGACTTTTCATTTTGCATAGAACTGGCAGTGTCACACTAAAACTACTGGCGACTTTGTCTTTATTACTTCTTCGAGCCTAGTTGCCACCTCAGGACAGTCCAGTGACAACAGGTAAGATCATATAGCCTGGAACTGAACGTCGTTACATGAATCTTTCCCATACACCACCTTCATTCTCCATTCCTAGTTTAGATATGCATTAGTATCCTAAGGTATTCATAAAACTATGTGAATGATTATTCGTATATACTGATTTGTTAACTTATAGAAACCTTTTGTATATGGTGTGAACATTATAAGATGAATGATCTTGCAGAAAATATCTTCCAGGTAACTTTATTTCAATAGGCCAGAATGTACGACAGCAAGAGGCCACAGTACAGATTGCCTGTGTAAGATGTCAAAAAAAGGTGCCAATGCATCTCGATATAATAGACACATACAATAATCCCCACGTAGAATGTGTGCATGTATTCTAGGTGTGTACATGTCCAGATCCACAGCGCCTTGCAGCTCTGCCCTTGGGAATGCCTGTGTGCAGATCACATAAATGTAGTCACAATCTTGCATGGTGTGTGTACCCAAGCAGTTTTATAAGAGCGATTTTCCACATGTGAAATGTGCTGTACATAAGAAAACGCTTTAGAAAGTTACCTGCTATGAGGCACCATGGTGACAGGCTGCAATGCAGCATTAGAGAATATTTCTTTACAGAATGTGCAATGGATGCTTAACACAGGTTCTTTTTGAGGTATTGGCATAAAAACAGTAGTGGAATGGAAGAAAACCTGGGACCGGCACAGATGATCCCTAATTTCAAAGAAGTGAGGGAAAGCCACAGATGAATTGGACTCTGGAATTGCACTTTTTATTTATCTGCTGGCTGCGGCATTTAAAAATGAAACCAGATATTCAGAGCCGAAATCTGGATGGCCTCTGGCGCTGAATATCCAGTTTAAGCGCTGACCTGCTGCGCTACCCGGGTAGCGGTGATATTCAACCACTATCCGGATAGCAAACCGCATAAAGTTGGGCCTGCCTTTTTTGCGGCCTAACTTTCTGCGGTTTATCTGGTTGGCGGCCTGAAAATCACTACTAACCAGATAACGTCAGGGACCACACTCACTCTGCCCATAGACTGCCCTGCCACTACTCAGACAGTGCCAGGGGGGGGGGGGGGGAGAGGGTCAGAGGAGATATTCAGCAATCTCCAGGAACAAGCAGGAATGTAGTCGTCACATATGGGTATCATCGGTACCGACAAAGCCTGCACAGGAACGCTCCCCAGCGTCCAATAGGAAAGCTTTTGGGAGCATCCCACAGTGCCTGCGTGCTACCTTCCCGCCTTTCCAACTCTCCCTCCTCAGTTTTTCATTTTCCGTGGAGCCGACAGGACACACACCCTGTCACCACAGAAAATGTATTCTTCTTTTGTTTTTTGTGGTCACGTCTGCCTTCATTCGACGCCTACCGGTACCACCGGTTCTCTTTTCTTCCTTTTTTTTAAAAAACTAGCTTTCTAAAAGATTTTTATTTCAGGGGCCTTTCCCCTCTCGTTGCTAGGTGCCATTTTGGGCACTAGGCTCACTTTTCTTCAAACATGGAGAAACCAGTTACCGGTTCCAAGTGTGGCGGTACCATATCCGTCACCGACACCCATGACTGGTGTCTCAAATGTTTAGGTCGTGACCATTGTCCATTGGAGTGTCTCTCCTGCAGAAAGATGACTAAGAGGGGCCTGCAGAATGAAGCTGCAAAACTCAGTACCCTTTTTGCCGCAGATACGATGTCAGTTGCATCGACGTCTTCCAGGGCTTCATCTTCCTCCCATGGATCTCAGGTAACTAAACCTAAGTCTTCTAAGACTGGCCGGTCCTCAAAGGGTAGATCTCCTTCCAGGTATTGAGATGCCATTGGCGTTGCCCTCGAGGAAAGTTCACCGGCAAAACAGCCTCGGCGGGAGGCCTCGGTCTCCAAAGCATTAACGAGGCTCCAGAATGTTCCAGAGGTTTCCACCTCAGTAGACTACTGGTGCCATGTTCTGGGGTCGTACCCGCTTTCACCGGTAACGACACCCAGGCATCAGCATGAGCGATGGATCAGAGAATCCTCGCTATCGAACGCAGTCTAGCGGCTCTCTTAGCAGCTTCGGTACCGCTAAGACTGCTGTAGAAGGTTCCACAGGTATCGGTACCGATACCGAGCATACCTTGTCAGACGGGTGCCTGGGTGAGAATGTTCACAGTCTTGGCAAAGGCATATATCAATATGATTTGCAAGGGATTGTGGGAAATGCAGTCCATTCACACCAGACACAGCCGCTCACAATAATTAGTTGTGCTTGAGTGTAAAGCCAATAAGATATTTATTTATGGGGTTATTTCTCCCAACACAGATATGCTTGGTAGCACATAAAACAGGATACTTGCTTTCAGTGTTAAACTTAGAAAAACAAAATCAGGAAAACAGCTGAACTTGTCAGGCAATCAAAGCAAAAGAATAAAGACCTGGTTGGTAACAAACTGGTCTTTTCTGTAGGCTCTAGCTAATATTTTCTTAGCAGTGCTTTAATCAACAAACAAAACCCACAAAGTAGGGAAAAACTGTTCTTTTCAGGTTAACTTCTTATATCTTCACACATAGACTCAGAAGTGATTTCCTCAGAGCTCATAAGCAATTAGGTAAGGCTCAATTGCTAGCAGTTACCCAGCTGAAACCCCTTAGCTGGCTTGCTTTCTACTGCGTGGCTCAAATCCTACTCAGGAGCTTTTCTGAGTAGATTAAAGAACAAGTTTGTATTTCTTTGTGATGGTTGTTGTACTTTGTAACAGTAAATTACCAAAGGAGTTTAGACAGAGAGCAATCCATGTATTCACAGCCTGTGTCTATAACCTCTCCCCCTTCTTCAACAATCATGGGTTCAATATCATGGATTGGCACAGAGGAATTTCTCAATGGAGCACTCTCAGGAGAATACTTGTTTCCCTGCTGTCTTTCAAGGGTATAGCTAGGGCATAGATCAGTGTTCATACCTGAGCTTCCATTGCTGTTAGAGTTCCTCTCTAAATAGCCTGGCCAGTATGTAGTCCAGTTCTTATGTCCAGCCTTCCAATCCAGATCCCTGGACACTGGATCTCTCTTCACATACCTTCTGGCACGGGTCCTAGGGTCCCCTCCAAGTGCAGCCGTCTCCCTCACAGGTACCGTCTGGAGATTCCTAGCTCTGCAGCACCACTCCTCTGGTTTTCCCCAGTCCAATGGTGTATGCTGGCCTTTTGAATGTCTCCCAGTATACGTACTGCTCTGGACTCCTTTAGACCTCCCAAATGCTTTTCTCTTCTTTCTTCCAAAGGGTTTCTTGCCCTCTCTGTCCGTCCGCTCTGGCTTCTGCTTCTGATGATCCTCCAGATGATGAAGCTGTCCCAGATCATGAAGATGATTCTCTGTAGAATAAACTCTACCTTTATTCTGCTTAGATGAGCGCTCCACCCTAGCACAGAGACTGAATGAATTCTTTGCTTCGGTCTTTACTGAGGAAGATGTAGGGATGTTACCCATGACTGAAGTGGTATTTAAAGGTGCGGAAGAATTGAAGGAAATATTGATACATCGGGAAGATGTATTACAACTATTAGATAAACAGAAGGAGTAGCAAATCCCCTGGGCCGGATGGTATACATCCAAGGGTGTTGAAAGAACTTAAATATGAGATTGCAGACCAGCTATTAGTAATCTGTGAACTATCATTAAAATCATCTCTGATACCTGAAGATTGGAGGATCGCCAATGTAACACCAATTTTTAAAAAGGGTTCCAGGGGTAATCCGGGAAACTACAGACCAGTGAGCCTGACGTCAGTACTGGGAAAAATGGTAGAAACCATCAGAACAAAATTACTCAGCATGTAGATAGTCATGGCCTAATGGGAGACAGCCAACATGGCTTTAGACAAGGAAGATCTTGTCTTACTAATCTGTTATGGGGTTTTTTGAAGGTGTGAATGAACAGGTGGACAAAGGTGAGTCGGTTGATATAGTGTATGTAGACTTTTAGAAAGCCTTTGACATGGTCCCTCATCAGAGAATTTTGGCAAAACTAAAGAGTCATGGGATAGGAGGCAGTGTACTATTCTGGATCAGGAACTGGCTAAAAGATAGAAAGCAGAGGGTAGGGCTAAATGGCCAATTTTCCCAATGGAGAAAGGTGAATAGTGGTGTACTCCAGGGATCTGTACTGGGACTGCTGCTTTTTGACATATTCATAATGACCTGGAAAAGGGAATAACGAGTGAGGTTATCAAATTTGCAGATGACACAAAACTATTTAAAGTTGTTAAAACCCAAGAGGATTGTGGAAAATTGCAAGAGGTTCTTGATAAATTGGAAGACTGGGCATCAAAATGGCAGATGAAATTTAATGTGGACAAGTGCAAAGTTATGCACCTAGGGAAGAACAACCCAAACTATGGTTACACGATGCAAGGTTCCACATTAGGAACCACCACCCAGGAAAAAGATTTAGGCGTCATTGTGGATAACATGTTAAAACCCTCCGCCCAGTGTGCAGCGGTGGCTAAGAGAGCAAATAGAATGCTAGGTATCATAAGGAAAGGAATGGAAAATAAAACAAAAGATATTATAATGCCTCTATATCGTTCCATGGTGAGACTGCACCTTGAATATTGTGTGCAATTCTGGTCGCCGTATCTTAAAAAGGATATAGCGTTATTAGAAAAGGTTCAGAGAAGAGCCACCAAAATGGTAAAGGGGATGGAAGGATACTCCTATGAAGAAAGGCTAAAAAGGTTAGGGCTCTTTAACCTGGAAAAGAGATGGCTGAGGGGAGATATGATAGAAGTCTATAAATTAATGAACGGAGTGGAACGGGTAACCGTAGATCGATTGTTTACGTTATAAGAATATAGAAAGACTAGGGGACATGCAATGAAGCTACAGGGTAAACTATTTAAGACTAATAAAAGAAAATATTTTTTCACTCAACATGTAATCAAACTCTGGAATTTGTTACCGGAGGATGTAGTAAAGACTGTTAGTGTAGCTGGGTTTAAAAAAGGTTTGGACAAGTTCCTAGAGGAAAGGTCCATAAACCATTATTAAGAAGGGACCCAGGATATCGATGCTTGACCCAGTACAAGCATTGTGGAACCTGTGTCTTTTGGGGAAACTGCTAGCTACATATGATCTAGATGGGCCAGTGTTGGAAACAGGATACTGGGCTTGATGGACCTTGGTCTGACCCAGTATGGCATATCTTATGTTCTTTTGTTCCTGGAGAAAGCTTAGTTACTCACCTGTTACAGGCATTCTCCAGGGACAGCAGGAATCAGTCCTCACTACCCGCCCACCTCCCCTGATGAGTTGCTAGATTTTTATCCTTCCCTTGCCATCTGCTTGGTAGGGATCGAGCTAAGTTACCTGACTGAGCAAGATGGCACCCTTGGGCGGGAAGAGGACCACTCATGCAATCCCAAAGGCTTTCTTTGAAAGCTGGGGAATTGCTCCGCACGGGCTCCGTCGGTGCCAACGTCACCCATAAGTGAGGACTGATTCCTGCTGTCCCTGGAGAACACCTGTTACAGGTGAGTAACTATGCTATCTCAGCTGCAGACCCAGCTGGAGATGCAGGCCCCCTGCCAGCAGTGGAGGGAGAAAGTCCCAAAGGCTCAGCTTGCCCTGAAGCCGAAGCCGGGGGGTTGGTTTTTTACAAGGGCCCTCAGGAGCATAGCTAGCCAGCCATTGTCCGCTGGGATATCCCTTCAAGTAGGGGGGCAGCTTGTCTACTTCATCCCATCGGTGGCCCCTCATCTCAGTTGCCTGGGTGTTGCAGATCATCTAGAGAGGTTGGCGGCTGGACCTCGCCCAGCAGCCACTTCTGTACATCCCAAGGGAGTACCCCAAGGACTCCACTGCAGGAGAAAGTCTCCATTCTGTTAGCCAACCTAACCATCGAGCCAGTTCCTCTGGCTCAAGTCATATACGGCTTCTATTCCAGATACTTCCTGGTTCCCAAGAAGACTGGGGGGTTCCAGCCATCCTGGACCTGCAAAACCTAAACTGATTCTTGGTGCACGAGAAGTTCAAAAAGGTCTCGCTGGGGACGTTGCTCCCATATCTTTTACAGGGTTATTGGTTATGCTCCTTGGATCTAAAGGATGCATACATACACCTCCCAACCTAAGATTCGTACTGGGAAGCCAGCGCTATTAGTACAGAATGTATCCCTTTGGGCTGGCCTCTGCCCCACAGGTCTTCATGAAGTGCCTGGAGTTCATGGCCACCTTCTTCCGAATCATGGGGAGTCTTTGTCTTCCCATACCTGGACAACTGGCTTATCAAAGGTCCCACACCAGAGGGCATCCAACAGTCTGCCCAACTCATCATTCAGGTGCTCGAGCGACTGGGCTTCGTGATCAACTACCTGAAGTCCCATCTCCAGCCCATGCAGCAGCTGGAGTTCATCAGGGCCCTCCTCGATACCACTTAGGCCAGGAGTGGGCAATTCTGGTCCTGGAGGGCCGCAGACCAGTCAGGTTTTCATGATATCCCTAATGAATATTCATGGACCTATTTCCATACAATGGAAGGCAGTGGATGCAAATAGATCTCATGAATATTTATTAAGGACATCATGAAAACCAGAATTGCCCACTGCTCACTTAGGCACAGGCCTGGCTATCAGAAGACATGCAGCGGCTGGTAGCAGTGGTGGGTGATGTGCAGCATCAGGGCCACACAACAGCCCAAGGGATTTATTTAGCAGTGTTTATATGCTGCTTTTTGACAGGTCAAAGCAGTTTACATAGAACAGTAAAATACCAGTCTGTTTATATAGAAACATAAGAACTATATACAGTAAACATTGGATAGATTGGCAAAAACAGTTCACTATGTACAATAGGTATCAAATATATATAATGCTTACATCGTGGGTAGGGGGGTTAATGTTGAGGGTTCTAGGTCACTTGGCTGCCACAATGCATGTCACCCCTTGGGCCCATCTCTTCATGCAGCAGGCCCAATGGACCTTAAGCACGCAATGGAAGCAAGCCGCCTCCAAGATAGGATCCTGGTCACCGCTCCCCTCGTGCGGTGCCTCAACTGGTGGCTCAAGCTGGCAAATCTGCTGCAAGACCTCCTGTTCCAGGTGGCACCCCCCCCCTCAAGATGCTCATGACGAAAGCGTCCAAGCTCGACTGGGGAGCTCACTTGGATGGCCTGTGCACGCAGGGTCTGTGGTCTGAGCAGGACAGCCTGCTCCAGATCAACTTTCTCAAGCTTCGAGCAATTGCAAATGCTCTCCGTGCCTTCCGAGCACACCTGGTCAATCAGGTGGTCCTAATCCAAACTGACAACCAGATGGCAGTATTCTCTGTGAACAAGCAGGGAGGCACAGGCTCGTACCTCCTCTGTTGGGAGGCTGTCTGGTTGTGGAAGTTCTCCCTGCTCAACAGCATGGACCTCAGAGCAATTTATCTGCCCAGTGAGCCCAATGGCCTAGTGGACCAGTTCAGCTGAGTCCTTCAGTCACACGTGTGGACTCTTAGAAGGGCGGTGGTGAACCAGATCTTCCAGGAGTGGAACACTCCTGTGCTAGACCTTTTTGCCACAGCACACAATGCCCAGGTTGCCCGGTTCTGCTCTCGGAGGCCACTGGGGGAGGGGCTTGCTGTATGCATACCCTCTGGTACCACTCATGTCAAAAACCCTCATGAAGCTCCAGACCGAAAAGGGCTCCATGATCTTCATTGCTCCTTATTGGCCTCAGCAGCCATGGTTCCCACTACTGCTGCAGCTCTCACAGAGGGAGCCTCTCTAACTGAGCTCTGCCCCGGACCTCATCTCTCAGGAGGGTGGCATTTTTCTGCTTTCCAATGACATTGGCCTTCATTGGCATGGATGCTGAGCGGGAAGTCTTCTAAGAGCTCAGTCTTCCCAAAGGTGTTACCAACATCCTTCTGGCATCCTGCAAGGACTTGACATTCAAGGCCTACATGCCAAAGTGTCAGAGGTTTGCTCTCTGGTGTGCGGGCAGGGCACTGGACCCCCCTGGGCCAAGGACCAGCTGCAGGAATACCTTCTGTACCTCTTGGACTCAGGCCTGAAGTAAATTTTGGTGTGGGTCCACCTCAACGCAATAAAGGCATGCTATTGTGGCTCCGGGGAAGCCCATTTTGGCCCCACCTCTCATGGCTTGCTTCATGTGGGGCCTACTCCTCTCGAAGCTCCCGCTCAAGCCCCCTCTGGTGGCTTCGTGTCTCAACGTGGTACTTGCCCAACTGTTGTAGGCCCCATTTGAGCCACTGAGCTCATGTCCCCCTGAAATTTCTGACCTGGAAGGTCCACTTCCTGGTGACTGTTACATCAGCCTGATGTATCAATGAGCTCCATGCCTTGGTGGCTCAACCACCTTACACCAGGTTCTACCAGAACAGGATGGTGCTTCGCATACACTCCAGTTTTCTGCCCAAGGTGGTCTCTACATTCCACCTCAACCAGTCAATAGTCTGACCGGCTTTCTTCCTGCAACCTCATGCTAACCGAGGAGAGGTGACATTGCACACCTTGGGCTGCAAGTAAGCTCTAGCCTTCTACCTGGAGTGCACAAGGGCGCACCGCCAGTCCACCCAGCTGTTTGTTTCCTTGATCCCAATAAGTTGGGCACTGCCATTTTGAAACACGCTATCCCTCTGGCTGGCGGACTGCATCACTCACACTTATTCCCAGGCAGGGATGAGCCTTGAAAGTCATGTCACAGCCCACAAATCTTCCATGCTATGGCTGCGTCAGTAGCCAACCTCTGCTCTGTTTTCGCCGAGGAAATCTTCAGGGATGCTACATGGTCTTCAGTACATACCTTTGCAGCCCATTACTGTCTGAATGGGGATTCCTGACAGGGCAGCAGTTTTGACCAGGCTATTCTACAGCATCTCTTTGGGTCCTAGAGTCAACTCCTGCCCACTGACCCTTCTGTCCATCCAGACTACCTGCAAAAAAACCCTGTTTGATTTCTGCTGAGGATGCTGTATCAGACGACTCCGTCGAAGGAACTAAGTTATTGTTCTTCCTGGCTTCTCCAGTTTGGTTGCCCCTATTGGGCGGCTGTTCTACTCAGGGAGTACCATAAGTGAAGGCATATTTTCTGCTTGTTCATGGAGAAAGCGTAGTTACTCACCTGTAGCAGATATTCTTTGTGAACAGCAGGAATAAGTCCTCACAACCCTCCCACCTCCCTGGGGAGTTGCCTTGTTGGTTCTTGCTATGTTATTAGACTGGAGAAGGGGCACAGAACTAGCTGACTACATGTAGGAGATTTCATTTTTAAAACCCTTCATAGGTAGTGTAAATCATGCTATTTGTCTCTGTTGCCAAGCAAGCATCCAAATCCTTTGGATACATTAATGTTCACAGCGCAGCTGGCCCCTTCATTTTCAGAGGGAAATTGTGTGGCGTTTCCCTTAGAACATGTTTGTAGACCTGTGGAGACAAAGTACCCGAGGGCTTCCAAGCACCCCATGGGGCTTCAAACTTGCCAAGGTAATTTTTTACCCCAAAATAGCAGTGCCATCTCATTGCACCATTGAAAGTGGCCATAAGGGACCAGCCTGGTGGTGCACTCACATGTGAAAGGTCCCCTGTTTGATTCCCAAGTTAGTTCCTCCACTTCCTAGGTTGGCTGTGGCTGAGGATGCCACAGAAGCAGAACTGAAAGTCACAGTAGGAGTGGGGGGGGGGGGGGAGAAAGAGCTAGTTTTTGCTTAAACATAACACTTAGGAGGAATAGTTACTAAGCTGTGCTATGGTTAACACATCTTAAATTATCATAAACCGCATTATTTTACCAGGGACCTAATTACTAAAAATGGACAAATGAGTGTTGACCATGGTGCACCTTAGTAGCTGCCCCACTTAGTGGTCCGATTCAGGGCCCACAGTGGAGTTCTGGAATGAGCCTTGCTGTATGGCCCCTGGCTTGCAGTGGTTACTACAAAGTTTTCCAGTTCTAGGAGTGAGACTTTGGTCAGTCCTGGTTTGGAAAGTATATCCAAAAAACAGTGTTGTATTTGTAATCTTTGATTCTACTCATTGAAATCGATGCTACTCAGCCCATAATGCATCAGGGTATGATTGTCTGAAATCTGGGCAAGGTCTAAAATCTCCCTCTTGGAACTGGGTAACTTGGCAGATCTGGAGGTGGTACATTGGTGTGAGATATTTACAAATGAAGGCTTATTGCACAAGGATTCAAGCTTTGGGTTTGATGGAGGAGGAGGAGGAGGAAAATAGCTGAATGAAAAACAAAAAGAATCTGTCCCAAGGTGAAAAGTACACCTTACTAGAGGAAGAGAGGATTTCCAGGACCATGTTTGTCAAGTACCTGGTATATTAAGGCTGGTTAAAAGACTGAAACCTGTGGTATCACACCTCTGTTTCTGCATGTCCATTGTGATGAAACCAAACCAGAGAAACCAATAAAACAAAACAAAAAAATAGAAATACTGAGTAAGAAACCTAATGCTACTAACAAAAGATCCATGGTGGACACGTAAACAATTTTCCACATGGATGGAAAATATATTCCAGACAATTTCAAGTAGATTGCAAAGAACCCCAGCCTGAATGCCATATATACTACTACTACTGTCTGCACAGACACATGTAAAAGACAGTCCCTGCTCATCAGAGCTTATAATCTAGTCAAGACAGACAACACAGTAGCTGTAGACATGGGATACTTATAGGGGGAATGGTAAGAAAACACAAAGGAAACCAGATGAGTCAAGATCCGAAGGTGGCAGCGATGAGGTGAGTTTTCAGCCTAGATTTGAAAAGAGCCAGAGAAGGGGCCTGATGTACAGACTCGGGTAGTTTGTTCCAGGCATAAGGAGCAGCAAGGTGAAAGGAGATAGCAATAGAAGTGATTTGCCAGAAGAGCAGAGATCTCCAGGAACAAGCAGGAATGAGTCTTCACATATGGGTATCGTTGGTACCGACGGAGCCTGTGCGGGAACGCTCCCCAGCATCCAAAAGGAAAGCTTTTGGGAGCATCCCACAGCACCTGCGCGCTGCCTTCCCGGCTTTCCTAACTGCCTCTCTCCAGTTCTTCTTTTCCGCGGAGCCAGCAGGTCGTGTTTCCTGTCACCGCTGAAGAATTTCTTATTTTCTTTTATTTTTCTTTAGTCGCGTGTCCGCCTTCTCGATTCCGGACCGGTACCACCTGTCTTTTTTCTTTCTTTAAAAAAAAACAAAAAACTACAGTGCATTTTTTCTTCTGGGGCCTTAGGCCTACAGATATATTTTTCCTCATGGAAAAACCCGCCTCCGGGTTTAAAAAGTGCACGAAGTGCAGCAGCACTATTTCTGTCACAGACACCCATGACTGGTGTCTAAAATGTTTAGGTCCTGACCACTCCATATCGGATTGTGAGTCCTGTTCTATGATGTCTAAGAGAGGGTTACAAAATCGGGCAGCCAAGCTCAGTACCCTGTTTCCCTCCGATGCAGCTTCTGTGGCATCGACGTCTTCCAGGGCTGCTTCTTCATCCCATGGATCTCAGGTAACCAAACTTAAATCTGGCCGGTCCTCAAAGAGTTCATCTCCCTCTAAGTATCGAGATGCCCCCGGGCTTACTCTTGAGGAATCCACACCGGCAAAATTACCCCGGCGGGAGGCTCCGGCTTCCAAAGCTCTACCTATGGGGTCACAGGTTGACATCGATGGCTTGGCCTCGACCGATCACCTGTTACAATGTTCTGTGGTACCGGCGGTCAACACCGGTACCGACATCCAGACATTGGTGGCGTCGATGGATCAGAATATTCTGACCATGCAGCGTGCCATCACGGCATTCATACAAGCTGCGACGCCTGCAGTACTGCAACAAACCCCATTGTCGGTACTGGTACCAATTCTGGTACCGGATCCGAAATCGGTTCTGATACCAGTACCGCTTGCATCGACATCAGCATCGACGGCAGCGGTATGCTATCCAGTGATGCCTATCAGTACCGACTCGGTACCGATTACTCCCGATGTCGATACCTCTCGGTACGCGTATCGGGCTCTGCGAGAGCATCCAGACAGTCGATACTTCGATTCCTCTGAAGACTCTGATACATCAGAGGCCTCAATTGAAGCATCGGGGATCCTTCCTCAGGAACCCTCTTCTCCAAAAAGGAGAATGTCTCCTCCTGAAGACTTGTCTTTTCAGGACTTCATTAGGGAGGTGGCCAAAGGCCTGTCCATCTCAGTGGCCTCTGAAACTGAACCTAGAGCCAAAAAATTAGATATCCTACAATATCCTAAGGCTCCTAAAGAGGCAGCCACCTTACCAGTACATGAGATTCTTTATGATCACATGTTGGGCATATGGGAGACTCCTCTTTCCACCTCCCCTCATTCCCGAAGGTTGGACACCATGTATCGTGTTCCTCCTTGTCCTGGGTTTCATAAGACTCAGCTTCCTCACCACTCCATTGTGGTAGAGTCTGCTATGAAAAAGATCAAGAGTACAAAAAGGCACTCCTCTGCTCCTCCAGGAAGAGAATGCAGAACCCTAGATGCCTTTGGTAGGAAAATCTTCCAGGCCAGTATGCTTGTATCCAGAATCAACTCCTATAGTCTTTATATGGGGATGTTTCTAAAAGAAGTTACAGATCAAGTTTTCCAAGTTGCATTTCCTGTTTAATGTAATGACCAGACATATTTAAGTTGTCGGATGTTTCTGTTCCATGTGAACCGCGCTGATTGCAAATAGTGCGGTATATAAGAAATATAAATAAATAAATCATCTGCAAACCTTATCTCCTTTTATGTCAGAAGATAAGAGAGAAGAATATATCACCTGGCTTAAACAGGCACAGGATGTATCCAAGTTTTCCAACCGTGCAGCCTTTGACTCTTTTGAGGGTGCCAGTAGAGCCTCGGCTATTGCCATAGGTGCACGCAGAGTTGCTTGGTTACAAGCCTCTGATTTGGAATCCTGGGTACAGGATGGTCTAGGTAACCTTCCCTGTACAGGAGAAAACCTCTTTGGCAAAGATTGGCAAGCAAAGGCCAACCAGATGGATGCTGAAAATTCTGCTTTAGATAGACTTTCAAAGTCTACTACTGCTCCTTTTAAAAAGAGGTTGTTCAAAAAAGGATCTTTCCCAAACAAAGGGAAATTTTCTTCGGGTTACGGTTGGGCCTCTTCCCAAGGTCATTTTGCTACAAAGAGACAGCAACAACCAAAACAGGCCAAGTCTCAGGCTGCGAGGACTGCTACGGCCCAACAGCCTCAGCCTCCTCAGGGCCTTTGACTTTCCACTAGAGAACTTAGCCTTTCTGGCTCTAGAACATCCAGAGCCTCTCACCATCCCAGGAAGGTTAGCTCACTTTGCTCCCAGATGGGAACAAATCACAGCAGAGCAATGGACCCTCTCCATCATACGAGATGGGTACAAGCTTCATTTCTTAAACCTTCCTCCTCACACCATGGTGAAACAGTTCAATTCTCCAACATCTCTCCTCAACCTTCTAGGTCAAGAGATTGCTACCCTTCTTGCCCAAGGGGCAATAGAAGAAGTACCCCTTCTTCAACAGGGCTCAGGGTTCTACTCCCCCTATTTTCTCATTCCAAAGAAAACGGGGGGCTACAGACCCATACTAGATCTCAGAGAATTGAACAAGTTTCTATGCAAGGAGAAATTCAAGATGATCTCTCTCAGATCTCTCCTTCCATACCTCCAGAGTCAGGACTGGCTTTGTTCTCTAGATCTCAAGGATGCGTACACCCATGTTCTCATCCATCCAACACACAGAAGGTTCCTTCGGTTCCTTTACTAAGGAAAGCACTACCAATACAAAGTGCTTCCTTTCGGTCTTGCCTCTGCTCCAAGAGTGTTCACAAAATGCATGGCAGTAGTAGCTGCATTTCTGCGCACTCTAGGAATATTCGTATTCCCATATCTGGACGACTGGCTCATCCGAGCTCCATCCCAGTCAGAGGCCCAGACTTCCCTGACCTGCACAAGGCGTGTTCTTCAGTATCTGGGACTGGTAATCAACATTCCAAAATCCCATCTCACCCCTACTCAGTCTCTAGAGTTCATAGGGGCCTTACTGGATACCACAACTGCAAGGGCCTATCTTCCCCAGGCCCGTTGCCTACGCTTGGTGCAGTTGGCCTCCCAGATTCAGTTAAAATCCCATTTAACTGCTCGAGAGATGTTACAACTTTTAGGCCACATGGCATCCACGGTGCATGTGGTTCCTTACGCTCGCCTTCACATGAGGGCAGCTCAGTGGACCCTATCCACCCAATGGACTCGGGCATCAGGTTGCCTGTCAGACAAAATAGCAACCTCCAGTCACCTCTTTTGGTCCCTCCACTGGTGGAAGTCCACTCAAAATCTGTTGCTGGGGTCCCCCTTTCAACAGGTGTTACCCCAAGCAACCCTTACAACAGATGCCTCTCCAAAGGGTTGGGGAGCTCATCTACAAGATCTCTCGACCCAAGGCATCTGGTCTCCACAGGAGACATCTCTACATATCAACCTCTTAGAGCTCAGAGCAATCTTTCTGGCTCTCAGAGTCTTCCACACCCTGCTCAGCTACAAGACAGTCCTCATCCACACGGACAACCAGGTAGCCATGTTCTACGTGAACAAGCAGGGAGGGACTGGCTCTGTCGCTTTGCAACGAAGCTCTCAGATTGTGGGCCTTCGCCAGAGAGCATCAAATCCATCTCATGGCAGTGTATCTTCCAGGGGTTCAGAACTCTTGAGCAGACAGACTCAGTCGAGTTCTGTTTCCACACGAATGGTCCCTCCATGCGGACCAGATAGCCAGGATTTTTCAGATTTGGGGTACCCCAGACATAGACCTGTTTGCAAGTCCGTGGAATACCAAACTTCCCCGGTTTTGTTCCAGGATTCCATGTCAGGGAGTTCAGGCCAGGGATGCCTTCCTCCTTCATTGGGGGCAAGACTTCCTCTATGCCTTTCCACCTATTCCCCTCATCCCCAAAACTCTGTTCAAGCTTCAGAGAGACAAGGGGTCTATGATCCTCATAGCACCACATTGGCCAGGCCATGTGTGGTACCCTCTACTTCTGCATCTCTCTCAAGCTCCCTCCCTGGACCTGGGGTCTGCTCCAGATTTCCTCTCCCAGGAGGAGGGAACCTTGTGGCACCCAAATCCTCAGTCTCTTCATCTCAGAGCCTGGTTGCTGAAGGCCTAGACCTTCAGGATTTACACCTTTCTCAGCAAGTGAAGGATATCCTTCATGCTTCCAGAAAGCCTTCCACCAGACGTTCCTATGCTTTTAAATGGAAAAGGTTTTCCATTTGGTGTTCAGAGAAGGGTCTCAACCCTCTTGCAATACCTTTGAATTCTTTACTAGACTATTTGCTGCATTTATCCCATGCAGGCCTTAAAACAAATTCAATGTCCATTTGAGTGCTATTGCAGCATCCCTTAAGCCTCTCAATGGACAACCTATTTCCTCTCATCCTCTTATAGCAAGATTCATGAGAGGCCTTCTTTTGACTAAACCCCCCATTAGACCACCTCCAGTGGCATGGGACTTGAATCTGGTTCTTGGCCAGCTTATGAAGCCACCCTTTGAACCCTTAGCCACTACCTCCTTGAAATTCCTTTCCTGGAAGGTTATTTTTCTCATTGCAGTCACCTCAGCTCACCGTATCAGTGAGTTGCAAGCTTTAGTGGCTAATCCTCCTTATACAAGGTTCCATCATGACAAAGTAGTCCTCAGAACTAATCCACACTTTATGCCTAAAGTGGTCTCACCTTTTCATCTGAACCAGGAGGTGTATTTACCTGTCTTTTTTCCAGGACCTCATGCATCAAGTGCAGAGAGGAATCTTCATACCCTGGATTGTAAAAGAGCACTTGCTTTCTACTTACAAAGGACACAGCAACATAGAAAGTCCTCTCAACTTTTTGTTGCTTTTGATCCTTCTCATTTAGGACTTCCAGTCTCTAAGAGAACTCTGTCTAATTGGATTGCTCAGTGTATTTCCTTTGCCTACCAGAGTAAGAACCTTTCTCTGGAAGGCCATGTCACAGCTCACAATGTGAGGGCCATGGCAGCCTCTATGGCTCTTCTTAACTCTGTGTCCATCGACCAAATCTGTCGAGCGGCCACCTGGGCATCAGTTCATACCTTCACAGCCCATTATTGCTTGGACAAGGACTCCCGCCGGGATGCCTTGTTTGGTCAGGCTGTTCTCAAACACCTGTTCCATACCTAATCAACTCCTACCCTCCATCCCTGACTGGATGCCTGAGATTCAGGGGTGCAGGTGCAGCCCTTCCCAGGGACTCACAATCTGGGTGATCTCCCAGGCATCTCTAGCTGGGGAGTCCCAATATGTGAAGACTCATTCCTGCTTGTTCCTGGAGATAGCACAGTTACTTACCTGTAACAGGTGATCTCTGGGAACAGCAGGAATAAGTCTTCACAACCCACCCACCTCCCCTAGGAGTTGTATCTCTCTATCTTTCCTTTCCTCTCTCTCTCTGTCTCAGCTTTAAAACTCGAACTGGAGAGAGGCAGTTAGGAAAGGCGGGAAGGCAGCGCGCAGGCGCTGTGGGATGCTCCCAAAAGCTTTCCTTTTGGACGCTGGGGAGCGTTCCCGTGCAGGCTCCGTCGGTACCGACGATACGCATATGTGAAGACTTATTCCTGCTGCTCCCAGAGATCACCTGTTACAGGTAAGTAACTGTGCTTTCCCGAGGAGGGGTGCAGGGAGAGATAATAGAGGAAAAGTAGTGAGGAGCTGCAGAGTGAATGCACTTATAGGTCAGCAGGAGAAGCTTGGACTGGATGCAGAAATGGATAAGGAGCCAGTGAAGTGACTTGAGAAGAGGAGTAATATGAGCATGACGAGGCTGGTGGAAGATTAGCCATGCAGCAGAGTGTTGAACAGATTGAAGGGGGGAGAGATGATTCAGAGGGAGACCAGCAAGGAGTAGCTTACAATACTCAAGACAGGAGGTGACTAAAGAGTGGATAAGTGTCTTGGTAGTGGGTTCAGAAAGGAATGGGCAGATTTTGCTGATGTTATAGAGAAAGAAATGGCAGGCTTTAGCTATCAGATGGATGTGTGTGGAGGAGAGAGGAGTCAAGGTTGCGAGCCAAGGAAATAGGGAGGAGTAAAGAGTTATCCACGGAGACTAAGAAAGGAAGAAGGGGAAAGGAGGGTTTAGGAGGAAAAATAAGAAGCTCAGTTTTGGCCATGTTCAATTTCAAGTGGTGGTGAGACATCCAAGCAGCAGTGTCTGAAAGGCAGGCAGAGATCCAGGCCTGGATTGCCAGAGAGATTTCAGGTGTAGAGAGGTAGATCTCAGAGTCATCAGCATAAAGATGGTACTGAAAGACATAGAATGAGTGTACCAAGGGAGCGGGTATAGAGAGAGAAAAATAGTGGACCCAAGACAGATCCTTGGGGTACACCAACTGAGAGTGGGATAGCAGCAGAGGAGGATCCACCAGAACAAACACTGAAAGAGCGATGAGAGAGAGAGAAGAGAACCAGGATAGTACAGAGCCCTGAAAACCAAGCGAGGAAAAGGTATCAAGGAGAAGGTTGTGGTCAACAGTGTCAAAAGCAGCAGAAATGTCAAGAAGGATGAGAATCGAGTAAAGGCCCTTGGATTTTGTCAGGAACAAGTCTCTGAAGACTTTGGCAAGAGCCATTTCAGCAGAATGTAAAGGACGGACGAAAGCCAGATTGTAAAGGATCCAGGAGGGCTTGAGAGGAGAGAAAATTGAGGCAACGGTGTTGAACTGTATATTCTAGTAGTTTAGAAAGGAAGGGGAGGAGGGAGATGGGTTGATAGTTGGAAGGACAGGTAGGATCTCTTGAGGTTTTCTTGAGACTGCAGAGACAGTTGCAGTGGAGAGCAATAGGCTGGGAATATGAGAGATGGAAGGGACAACAGTGGAGGAGATGGGGCTTAGGAGATTGGTGGGAATAGGGTTAGGAGGAGGAAAGAAGTGTGGTTTCCTCCTCAGAGATCATAGAAAAGGAAGAAAATGATAGCAGAGGTAGGGGGAGAAGTGGGGGGGAGGAGGGGAAGTAGCTGACCTTGTGGGGAATTAGAGAGTGATCTTTTGGATTTTGTCATGGAAATAGCCAGGGTTTGGACAGAAAGGGAAGGAGGGATCAGAGGCAGAGACATCTTGAGGAGAGAGTTGAGAGTTGTAGAGAGACAGGGAGGAGACAGAGGTAAGAGAGTTAGTCAGATGGCTATAATAGTGTTGTTTGGCTAGTGCTATGATAGACTAGAAAGAGACAAGCATGAATTTGAAGTGTAGAAAATCCACAAGGGTGCGGGATTTGAGCCAAGCACACTCAGCTGAACAGGCACAGGAACGATAGCGAGTAGTGGAAGACAGCCAGGGCTAGGGTATAGTACTCCTCACAGGATGTGGCATGGGTGGAGCAACAGCATCCAGAGCAGAGGAGAGTGCAGCGTTATAGGAAGTTATTGCCTCATCAACAGACTTGGATGACATAGTGGAGGAAAGAGATGATGAGGCAGTGGAGGAGATAGCCAAAGGGTCAATAGCATGAAGATTTCTAAAGATGTTGGAGGAGACAGGGTGAGGTTGAGGCGGCAGGGAGTGATGAAGAGTGAAGCTTAGCAGGTGATGGTCCGATTGGGGAAGAATGGAGGTACAGAAGTTTGAGGGTAAGCAATTAGAGAAGAATACAAGGTCGAGGCAGTGGCCATGCTGGTGAGTGGGTGCAGTAGAATAAAGATGGAGGTCAAATGGTGAGGTAAGGGAAAGGAGCTTTAAAGCATAAGGGTAAGAGGGGTTATCAACATGAATGTTAAAATCCCTGAGAATATGAGAGGGGGAAGAGGAATCGAGAAAGAAGGAAAGCCACGAGTCAGTCAGTGCAAAAGGCAGAGGTGGACCTGTCAGGAGGTCGATAAATAACAGCTAACCGGAGAGGTAGTGGAGTAAAAAGGCAGATGGAGTGGACTTCAAAGGAGGGCAAGGAGTGACATGGAGGCAGCAGGAGGGGTTGAAATTAGCAGGAAGGAGAGAGTAGAAGCCCAACACCACCACCATGGCCAGTGGGACGAGGCGTGTAGGAGAACTGATAGCCACCATGAGAGAAAGCAGCAACTGATGCTAAGTCTTCTGGGAGGAGCCAGATTTCAGTTAGAGCAAGAAGATGGAGAGCATAAAAGAGAGAGAGATCATGAGTAAAGGCAAGTTTAATCTACCACTGCTACTACTAAGCATATAAATTGAAATGCATGCAAGTACATAAGTGGCCAAGCGCCTTGCACAGTGATCAGGCCTATTGAAATCTGCTGTCCCACTACTGAGATTGGCATGCATGGGCTTCCCACAGCTCTGAATCCATAAACAGTGCAACTTGCATATTGATGCTGAGGGGATGTAGAGCAGTGTCCTTTCTGGCTTTTTTATTTTGGTGGGAGATGACCAGCGAGATTGTAATGGAGCAATAAGAGCTGTTAACATTTTTAAAACAAAGATAGACCTGCTTTAAAGACTATTCTGGAGGTTCATCATGTGTCTGTATTTCTTTGCTCATTTAGAAATGTCTGCCTGTGGGACACTCTGGCATCGCCTAATAACTGTCTTGTACATGGTAAGTATCTCTTCTGACTCGTCGGTGGGCTGTGGGATTGGACAGAAGAGGGCACTTCTGACAGTTCATTTCTGGTTGTAAAGAACTGAGTGGGATCTGCATGCTGCTTTTTTGATAATGCTGTAGAGAGTGTGCCAGACGAAACATCTGTGTTAAAAGCTGATCTCTGCTGTTATGACTCTTGCTGCCAAACAGATAAATGGTGCCTCCCAAATGAGATTCCTCCTCGGTGTTTGGGAAAAAAAAATACAGGAGTGTCCAAAAAAGGCCACCTGCAAGGCTGTTCAAAGACGATTGATAAGAATGCAATTAAAGGTGGTGCAAGCTCTGCCGGTTCACTGCATAAATATCTATTTGTATGTAGCAGAATCCTAGTAGCTATGTTGAGCTATTTAAAACTGGGTTTTACACTGTGGAAGTTTCTGCTGAACCAACATAATACAAAATGATGAACCACTCATGTATTAATCTGAGGTTTTCAGACCACATAGGTTCCTTCTACTGATGGGCTGTCTGCCAAACATTTTTGGTTCCAAACCAACAAAAACCTGTCAGAATCACATTAAGTAACCTTATATCAAAAATTCCAACATGCATATCACCCTTGAAAAATATTATTTTTGTCAGAGCCAGCCGTCAAAGTGAATGGAAATTGTGCCATACACCGCTGCGACTTCTCCTTTTATTTATAATTTATAATGTAGAAAAAAGCCATGGAGTTAAAACTTCACACTTAGCTTTATCGATCCTTAGCAAACAAGTGCTAGAAACTTGATTGAAAATCGCCAGAGTTTCCAAATGTTTGACGACGTGCCACACGTTTCGGGTTTGACTCAAAAAGTCCTCCAACCCTGCTTCAGGTCTGTCTCATACTGGCTGATCAAAAGCTTCCACAATAAAGAATCAAGGGCAGGACTCGCCTAAACTTCTCCGGCGTCAAACATTTGGAAATTCTGGCGATTTTCATTCAAGTTTCTAGCACTTGTTTGCTGAGGATCGATAAAGCTAAGTGTGAAGTTTTAACTCCACGTTTTTTTCCTACATTATAAATTATAAATAAAAGGAGAAGTTGCAGCGGTGTATGGCACAATTTCCATTCACTTTGATGGCTGGCTCCGACAAAAATAATATTTTTCAAGGGTGATATGCATTTTGAAACATTTTTGGTTTGCATAGATGCATTATTGTGACTATTTCTGCATTTATACAGTTCCCTAAATCAGGGTGCTTTACAAGAAATTACATACAGATACATTGAGTCCTTGCCTCCTAGAACTTGCAGTCTTAAAGGGGTTGGTTGCCTGAGGCAATGGGAAATACCCAACTATCATATTGTTTGTTTGCTTTTATTTCATTTCTTCTGTCTTGTATGCTTTATATTTGAGTATTGCTTTGCTTTGCTTTTATTTTTGAATGCTATGGTTTTTTTCTGGCTGTGATCACGTCAAGAAATGGGTCACAATTAACCCAGATCTCATTGCTTTGAGAAAGTACATTTTAGCTACATAAGGAGGTTAGTTTTCAAAGCTTTCTACTCTGGCAAACAGCTGTTTTTCTGTTCAAAAGCCGAAATTTAAAATGCCATTCCCCCAGTGGCGGCAGCTCTGTTCTTTCAGACCAGAAAATAGTTTCCAGGAGCTTCTCGCCTCATTTTCAAAGCCCCATATGACTCTGATCTCTGTTTAGAGAGCACAAAATGGCTGTGAGGAATTACCAAAATCAGGTTCGGTGTGCAAAAACAAAACCCCCCCTAGCTTTTACAACAGATGCCAAATATCAAAAGCTGCTGCTTTGGATGGTAATGGATACAATTCATCCACAGCAATTTTGGCTTCAGGATATAAATGACAACTCTCATAGAAGTGACTATTTTGCAAAATTAAAATATTAAAAATAAAAATGTTTGCCAGTCTGTGAAAAAACTGTCAGCATGGGCAGGAGAAGCCACATAAACATGCCAAGAAGGCCTTTGGGAGCTCTACCCAAGGTGCATCACTCAACTGAATTATGCACCTTATATCCACCTCTAGAAGATATTTTTTCCTGCGCCAGTCAAGGATAAAGCCACACCTGCACTTGTAGGTCTCCATTACCAAGGATCCTAAAATCCATCCAGGACTTACCTGTATTCTCGTCTTCCATGCTCCATCTCACAAAAATAGGATTTTGGGGACCTGTGGCAGGAGTACATGTGAATACCACATGCCCATACTCCTACCCAAGTACAATATTCTCATTCTTTTCTTCCACTCCACCTTGGGGCAGCCGCTTGTCTCCTGCTCTCGCTCCCACCTAGCCATTGAACTTCTTATCCCCCTCTCCTACTGTTCCTTTGCCTCCATACCCAGCCCCCTTTCCTCCCTTCCTGACTCAATGCGTTCCCCCAGCCCTTCCTGTAGCTTTCATTCTCCTTCCCCCTCAATCCTCTTCCCAGGCCTCACCAACACTTGTGCCATCTCCTTATGCCTAACATAAGAGCTGATGTTTCAGTGGCTAGACAGGAATCTTTGCCAATGGTCTCTGCTACTTTTTCAAAGTGTTCAGCATTTTGGAATGAACTATTTTTCTTAATATCTGATGTGGTTATTTGCATTTGTTTGTTGCTGGTACTTTCTCTAAATACCAAATATAAGTAAATCAACCCTGGTTTTAGATTGTTGAGTAAAGCAGCATTCTAGAATCTCATATCTTTCTGTCTGATTTTCTGCTTGCTTTGAGAACTTTTTATTTAAATGTGATATTCCATATCGTCCTGCTAGACCAGTCCAGACAAGTGGATTGTGTCCCCCTACCAGCAGATTTGTGGAAACAAAGAACCAATGAAAGCCCAGGTTTCAATGACATCACTCCCATGCTTCTCTCAGCCTGAGCCACTAGACTCGCAGGGGTGTCCAACCCTGTCCTGGAGGGCCGCAATCCTGGCAGGTTTTGGGATAGCCCTAATGAATATGGGTGAGATATCTATGCATTAGAGAGATCCTGCCAACCTGACTGGTTTGTGGCCCTCCAGGGCTGGATTTGGAGACCCCTGCCTTACACCTCTGTCATTTAAGATTGTGAGTGGGCAAGGTGCAGATGTCCTAGACATCAAAAGGGTAGATAGAATTTGTCACATTCCTCCTCGATTCTCACCACCACCAAAAAGTACAACATTTTGGTGGTGGTGAGAAGCGAGGAGGAATGTGACAAATTCTATCTACTCTTTTTGATGTCTAGGAGTGGTCGTCTTCCATTGTCACACTCTCAATCCTGGGGAGTGGGTGTTGAGTCAGAAGGCATTTAAGATGCTTCTCCATTATTGGAGTCACCCCAGGATAGAATTGAAGGCGTCCCACTCCAATCTCAAGTATACCGTTACTTCACTCACCACACGGAAACTGGCTACAAGGGCTTGTTGCACTGGTTCAGTCCTGGCCACAGCAATGCCTGCTGTATGTGCTTCCTCCATGGCTGCTATTGATGGTACATGAAGCACCTTCCGGGCTGGATTGTACTGGTGGTGCTGGATTGGACAATGAGAGTGTGGTTTAGGAACCTGATGCTGTTCCCCCTCTTTATTTGCCCCATTCCAGGGCCAGTTGCTTCAGAGGTTGTTTGTCCTGGATGATCCAGCTCCCTTCTCGCTTATGGCTTGGCTCTTGAAGGGAGTGGGATGTTGCATAAGCGCTATTCTCCTGAAGTAGCTTCTGTTCTGCTCAGAGCCTGGAGGGGTTCTACCTGCCTTGCATGTGTTGGGGCCTAGTACCTCTTGGAGCATGGATGTGGCACACAACAGCTTGTTCCTAAGTCTGCCAAGGTGCCAGCTCTGTTGGTCTGTAGGATGGTCTGGAAAAAGGTTTCTTTCCCTTACCTCCCTGAAAGTCCAGGTGGCAGCCTTGTCTTGTTTCAGTGGTCTGGTGGCTGGAAAGTCTTCAGCCTTGCTCCCAGATGTTTCACATTTTCTTCAAGGGTTTTGGTGTCTGTCATCCCCTCTGGCCTTTTGTGCCTTCCTGGGCATTCTGTGTGGTGCTCAGGGTCCTGGTGTCGGAGCCCTTGAGCCTCTGAAGCATTCTTCTCTGAGGGTGCTACTCTCAAAGCTTTCTTGGTCACAGTTTGTTTGGCAAGGTGCATTTATGAGCAGCAGACCCTGTCTTGCCAAAATCCATGTTTGTACTTTTCAGAGGAGGCCGTTTCCATTTGGCTTGTGCCTTCCTTTTGCCCAAGATATTATCTCCTTTCATGTGAGCCAGATGGTTTGCTCACCGTCCTTCTCTGAGGAACAGTGTAGAAGGAGAGATAAGGATCTTTGCCTTGTGATGGCTGGAGCGTGCGTCCTGAAGATTTGGAGATTGTAGCTTCCTTTTTGTAAGTCCAGTCGTCTTTTGTGCTGTTTGCTGGCCTGCATGAGGGTGTTGCAACAGCCAAGTTTACCTTGGGATGCTGGATCTTGGAGGCATTTGCTGCAGCATATCTGTTATGGAGCCGGCTTGTTCTGGAGGATTTACACACCCATTCTTCTCGGGCATGTATGGGGTGAAGGATCAGCTGGACTGTGGACCAAACAGTTCTCAAGCAGACACCTTCCTCCGTCCAAAAGGGAAACTACTCAGGGAGGACATATCACTTACCAATAAAAGAAACACCACAGAGAGGACTTACACTTACCAATAAAATCTCACCTTATGCAGGACAACACGCTCATACATGGTAATAACTATCTCACAGATATTTCTTCCAAAATTATCCTTTTATTATTCCCTATCTTACAGAAACAAAAAACTAAGCAAAGAGGAAAACAGCCCAGTGGAATTACAGATCTTGCCACCTCTCACAGATCTTGCCATCTCTCACAGCAAACAATTAGGGTCATTCTGTACTTATCTCAGATGCAGATCTCTAAACAGCTACAAGCAAGAATGTCTGGTCCTGCCTGCATGATTATGTCTTACTTCCTGACTCAACAGAGAGTGAGAGAATGTATGACAGGCTTTCCTGGACACAAGAGATCAGTTTAACAGACATACACAAGACAAACTAGCACGCACACAAAACTCTCAGATACGACAACAGGAATAGTGGGGCCATAGGGAACCCAGGGAATCCATACCCCATACAGCCTTCACTGCACAGGAGACAAACTCATCGTATATCTGGCCTGTCACATTATAAACCCTTGATCAGGACCATTACTTGCTATTCTGGGCATTCTTCTCTAATTAGCTAATTCTTGTTCCAGCTGTCTAGGGCTGCCACTTGTGTGATTTGCCATGTTATTCTACTCATATCTGTACCCCTCTCCTTTGACCTTTTCTCTCAGGCCCATGTCTGGCATTATCAGCTTGGGCCTGTCAGATTGATATTGTTATCTGACCTCTATCCCCCTCACTCGGTTCTTTACCTGGTTCTCTTGCTTGGTTCTCTGCCACCCTTCATTTCCCAAGAAATATATCTCTTTAACTTCCCGTGTTCTGACAACTATACTGGGGGCCATTTGTTCTTCTTCATGCTAAGCTGGCATGTTTATATCTCATGGTTGCCCTCTCTCTGTCCACCACTTACTGATAAGTATGTTTTCACATCTTTTCCATATGATGTCACATACCTCTGAAAGCTTCACATATGCATTTCAGTACAATTCCAGCATTCAGACATTTCAATGATTTCCTCTGGCTCTCACAGGCGTCACTATCCTCAGGGGCAGAATGTAGCTCTGTAGCCCCTTCAGACATTGGCAGGTAGTACTGTGGGCATCACTTTCCACTTTCTGTCAAGCTTTATGGCTTAGATGTCCATGCTCAGGCGAACATGGCCTTTGGCTCCAAGGTTTGGTGAGCTGCAGTGTCTTCTTCCTGCCCAGTTGAGGCGTAGCTTTGGTATGTTTCACTTATCTGGACTGGTTAGCAGAACAATGTGGAAGGTGACATTTTACCAGATAATGTCCTTTCCTTGAATCCTTCTAGGCCAGTCCAGGACCCAACCCTTGAACTGTGTTTGTGTTTGCTCTGTTATTCTATGGCAGTACCTTGGTCCCCTAGGATTTTCTGCTTGGCTCTGCAGATTCATTTCCTACTGACAGTCTTCTGGTCAATTTATCATCTACATAGTTTTCTACATGGTTTTCTCAACTTTTTGATTCATCATTGTTGCCCACGTTGAGATTGTGTGAGGTTTGCCATGCTTTTCCATATGCTTTGGGACAAATACTAAGGTGATGTCTAGTGCTGAGGCTGATAGAGGCATGGGAGTGATGTCATTGAAACATGGACATTTGATTGGTTTATATCTCCACCAATTTGCTGGTAGGGGAACACAGCCCACTTGTCTGGACTGGTCTAGCAGGGTTCAAGGAAAGGATGTTATCTATTAAGTAAAATGTCACCTTACATTTGCCTTTTCTAGCCTTCACTTGCCATGACCACGGGGCTACAGTACTCCGGTATGCACCCAAGCAGCAGCTATTGATCACTGGAGGCAGGAAAGGGTATATCTGCATCTTTGACATCAGGCAGAGACAAATCCTTCATACCTTCCAAGCTCACGATTCTGCAATTAAAGCACTAGCACTGGGTCCATCTGAAGATTATTTTGCCACAGGCTCAGCAGAAGGTAACATGAAGGTGAGACAAAATGACTGGAGGAGCCAGCTTACAGCATGAAACTATATGTGATAGGGGATAATATTGAAACTGCATTGTCTTTTTTTAAACACCGGCCACTGGGATTACGTAGTATCTAGATAGTCAGTGTCCATATCTGTCAGGTCAGGGTTTTCAGAGCAATATACTCCACAAAATACAAAAAATTGCCCTACTTGTTGCAAATACTGATCTCCAAAATCCTAATTTATTGTATGATCAAAAATATGATCGAATATTTTTTAAATTTTGCTATTTTGAAGATTTTTTTATATCTATACACTTGAGACCTGTATCCAAGTGTATAGATATAAAAAAATCTTCAAAATAGCAAAATTTAAAAAATATTCGATCATACAATAAATTAGGATTTTGGAGATCAGTATTTGCAACAAGTGTCCATATCTGGACATGTTATGCTTCAGGGTAACCATGGAGTCTGAAGCTATTACTCTGGCAGAATTATGTTGGGATTAGCTGATATTCAAAGAAATGAAAATGTCAGAAGCTAAGTATTCTGGGTTTTTTCAGCTTTACCCTGAAGCAGAGCCTATTGAATTGTATTGGTTCGAAACGCAAAGTTGGGTTGGTGAAAGGTGCCGCTTGTGGAAGAGAAGCTAAATGGTTGGCTGGAGAATGCTCATTTATCTATATTTTATATATGTAAAATGAACCATTAAAAATATCTAGCTATATTGGGCTAGTATATAATGAAAATAAGGTCTGACAAAAAATAGAGGACGCAAGTTTGGGACTGTCCAGATAGCATGATATTCAGCCATTGTCAGACAATTTGCATAGCACTTAAGATAGCATTTTTGCTACACAACATCATGATTGGGATAGCAGCGCCAAAAATTGCAGTTAACCAGATATGTGCTGACTTCACTTCAGCTCTGCCCATAAACTGCCCAGGACCATCTGGATAGTGCTGCTGAATATTTCCCCTTGGGGGACTTATCCGATTAGCAGGTCTTACTAACCAGTACATCCTTTTGAATATTGACCCTCCCCATATTTTTTTTTAAACAATATCACCCCATCGTAATTGTGTGTCGGTATTTGGCATAGAAGACAGTAACTTAGACTTAGCCAGATTCTAATGTGAAGCTGTAAACTCAAATCACACAACAGTAAATGCTTAAAATCGGAAGTCTGCTTTGCAACAGCTGAAACCAGCATGTGCATTGAGCCATTCTTAAAAGGTCCATATTTCATTTGCTTTGCTGTTTTTTTATCCCAGGTTTGGAGGTTGAACGGACATGGTTTAATCCATTCATTTAAGAATGAACATGCCAAGCAGTCCATATTCAGAAACATCGGTGCTGGAGTCATGCAGATTGACATTGAACAAGACAATCGCATTTTCTCCTGCGGAGCAGATGGAACGTTGAAAATGAGAGTTTTACCCAGTGCTTTTAATCTCTCTGCTGACATCTTCAACCTCCTGTAGGTTTGCAGACTTCAGTCTTGTTTTTACACGCAGTTCAGTTAGAGGTGCAGTAGTGCACAGTGTGGGGAAGGAACATGTCAGCTTTTTACCCTCGACTCCCTCAACAGCGACTTCAGTGGGAGAGGCAGAAATGACAGGTTTTGAATCTGATGTTTAAAGCCGCTATACCGTTCAGAGCATAACAACAGCAGATAATAGGATGGCTGTGCATGTAATATTTAAAAGACTGAATCAATTTACAATCGAAAAATCCAGTGCAGCCCTGAGTGGGTCAGCACCCTTTATAACAGAATACAAACCTCCATTTCCCTGTTCGTACATCATTCTGCAGCATTGCGCACAGTGGATCAAAGTCATGAAGTAGTCGTTCCCATAATCCAGGGTGAGGGGGGGGGGGGTCGGCTTCCTACCTTTAACACTTGTGTTTTACAAAGCATGGTGCATACACTTTCCCATTTTGCAGACAACCCCTATGAATGAAGAATGCTGAAGGATTTTTCTATTAGATGCCGCTGCTAGAGCTGTGAACATTGAACAATAAAGACTGTAGCAGGCAGCACAAACCGTGCATCCTTTTCTGTTAGCTGAGATATTTGTTTTCCCTTCTGTTAATATTAAACCATTAGTGATCTGCACCCTCTTTTTAAATGCAGTGTTTTCTTCATTTTGTATTTTGCACAGCTCCTTTCTTGCTATTTATCACCATTACGGTTTATAGCCCAAATCCTGTCTTCCCATAGGAATGTGAATGGTGAGCATGAAATGTTGATAGTGAAGAGGAAGAGAGGGGGCTTCCTTTCCTTAGTCAAGGGCAGTTTGAAGGCATTTTTTTTATTTGTCCAGAAACCTCATTTCATGAAATAAAGCTGTATGAAAATATATGGACAGAGTATACAATGGCACATTTTCTAACGAATGATGGGCTTCCTGTGATCAGTTAGGAATTAGATAATGGAACTGGTAATCTAAATTATTACATCCCATTGTATAAACTATGCAGAGTTTAATATTATTTGCTTGTAACATAGTAGGCGATGTTACCATCATACGTTGATGTATTTTCTGTTGTAAACAAAATGGCATTCCTAATACAATATTGAGGCCCAATGTCTGTGTATTTAAATGTTATCACCTTGTCCTTTTCTTTGAATGTCTGTGCTGTGTTATAAACGGAGATGACATTCCACATACCTTTCTCAGATGGCACAAGGTGAGAAGTCTGTATTTGAATGAAAGTAAGTGTCATTTGTCAGAGTTTTACCTTTCTAAGTTAAATAAATTCCTTTTATTTCATGGAGTCTAGTCTCCCATGTTCTCCTTTTGGATTGTAGTTGGACAAATGGTTGCATTCCTTTAGCAAAGCTGCTTGCCCTTTGTGGACAGGAAGGAACTTCACTTGGCACTATTCTGCAGAAAGCTGCCTTGAGTTTGGGTGATGGATTCAGTCTAAGAGGCAACAACCTAACTCCTGATGTCCAGACCACACTTTCTCTTTCTTTGTGCCTCTTAGGTGGCAGAATACTATGGAATACCTTATATCCCCATGCATGCCCAAATGGTCAGGCACATAAGACATTCGATAATATACCTCTACCTAAGAACCACAGAGGTAGAGAAGATGTAGCGCGGATATCAGGAGTGTGAGCAACATCATGTTGATGGGGGGAGGGAAGTAAGTTAATCCTGCTACCTTGCTTGGACAATCCATTGCTTGTAGATTAATTCTGCTACCTTGCCTAGACAATCCATTGCTTGCAAGCTAATTCTGCTACCTTGCCTGGACAATCCATTGCTTGTAGATTAATTGC
This sequence comes from Ichthyophis bannanicus, assembly GCA_033557465.1. NCBI lineage: Eukaryota > Metazoa > Chordata > Amphibia > Gymnophiona > Ichthyophiidae > Ichthyophis > Ichthyophis bannanicus. The sequence goes on along the minus strand of CM066043.1, from coordinate 178,062,323 downwards.
ATAGAACTTGCTACCCACTGTTTGCATTGTAAAACAACTCACGCTGCATAGCTATTAGCTCTATTAACTCCACTACTACCTCATAGCTAGACTGCTAACCAACCACAAGTAACACAACACACAGAGTAAAGACATCACTACCAATGCAGAACTACACCTATAGGACCCAACTCAAGTTGAACCCAGGTCAATAAAACCACAAACCTAATCCCAGGTCACTAAAATACAAATTACAAAATCCACTCCACTACCCACTACCTCATGGCCTACCTCACACTCCTCCATATGTTCACACCCTTCACACATAGCATCAGACTCAACAAGCAAATCCCCTTGATCAACCTACATACCACCCAGCCCAGATACACACCAACATCACACCTATCCAAAGAACGCCAACAACCAAAGCATACAGCCCACAAACCATACAATGCCACACGTAATACACCCGCACACCACAAAAATAACAAACACACAAACCCATTCATAACAACAAACATCAGGTGCGCTCTTCTAAACACCAGATCTATCAGGAACAAACCAAATACTATCTTTGACCTCATCCATGATAAGAAGCTGGATATAATATGCATCACCCGAGACCTGGCTAAACGACTCAGACCAGGTCATCTTAAACCAAGTAACCCCAACAGGATACTCGGCATTTAACTGCATCAGAGCACAAAAGAGAGGAGGAGGAGTATTAATACTTACCAGAAAAGAATACAGATTCAAAACTATCGCCACCACTAACACAATCGAATCTAACACACTCACTATAGCCAACAAGTACCTAAGCATCTCCCTCACATACAGACCACCTGGAACCACAACTAAACACCTATCCACAGTAATCAAAATGATATGCGCACATAACAGAAGACACAAACCTTTCATTGCACTAGGAGACTACAACCTAACATCCGCACCCACCAGAGAAACCGCAACATTCTTAAAAGCCATGGAGTCATTAAAATACTGCCAGACAATTAACGTCCCAACGCACCAGCATGGTACAACTCCGGACATGATCTTCATGCCAATGCAATTAGTGGAACAGAACAAGACCACAAAACCAACAATCACGCCAGTCCCTTGGTCAGACCACCATGACCCTGAACAACCCCGCCCAACGCAAAGAACAACTAGACGGTTCAAAACATTTAACAGAGACTCATTCATAAACAAAATCACTCCACAACTTCAACAGGAACACAACACCCTTGACCTTAACATAGAAGAATGGAACACAATAATATCCAACGCAGCATCTGCCCCAGCCATCAAAGAACCACAAACACGCAAGAGATCCAACGCCCCATGGTACTCATATGAAATCAGAGTTGCAAAACGCACACTCAGAAGACTGGAAAGAAAATGGAGATGGAACAAATCACACAACCTCCTAACCCAATACAGAGACAAACAACAGGAATACAACAACCTAATAAATGAGTGTAAACAGCAACACCATACCAACCTAATCATGAAATCTACTAATAGACCAAGAGATCTCTTTAGCATTGTCCAAAAGCTCAACAAGGACAACATGCAACAAAGCACCCATCATCTGGACCCACAAAAATATGCAGACTACATGAAGTCAAAAAACACCAACCAAATATGCTCTACTACACCACAAACAAATGATCCCACGATAAAAAAGCAACATCAAACATGGGAGAGCTTCAACATACCAACAAAGCAGCAAGTAGAAGACATTATATCTGGACTAAACACAACAACTTCACCGTCAGACCCATGCCCAGTGACATGGCTCAAAGCTACAAAAAGCCAACTCTCATCACATTCAAAAAATCGTCAACGATTCACTCCAACAAGGATACATGCCGCAACCCCTAAAGCATGCAATGATATGACCAATACTTAAAAGTAGCAATCTGAGTCCCTCCGAACCATCTCCAGCCTGCCATTCCTTGCTAAAATCATGGAAAAGGCAGTGCAAAGGCAACTTCAGGACCATATTGATATAAATGCCCCACTAGACATACATCAGCATAGATTTAAGCCCCAACACGGCGTGGAAACACTACTCACCTCCCTCTGACAATCTCCTAAGAGGCATGGACAACATAAAAAACGGCTTCCTGCTAGTGTTCATGGACATCTCGGCGGCCTTCGACACAGTGTCCCACACCAAGTTATTGCAACGCTTACAACAGATAAGACTATGCAAGAACACTCTGAAGTGGTTTGCATCATACTTGGAAGGGCGAACACAACAAGTCAAATGCGACCAAAAGAAATCACTACAATTCCCCGTCATGCAGGGACTACCTCAGGGCTCAGCTCTATCATCAATGCTCTTTAACATCTACATACAGCCCATATGCAACATCAAGCACCACAAACTTCACTATCACATTTATGCTGACGACATCATGGTGTACGCTCCAATCAACCTACTAGCACTAAACACCACAACAATAACCAAATGCCTCGAAGATATGAATGACTGGCTCATAGCCAACAACTTAATGGTCAACTACGATAAAATCGAGGCAATGTTCCTCACCAGGAACCCCACCTTCATACCTCCACAAACTATATCAGCATCCTAGACAAACACATAGTAGTCAAAGAAGAAGTTAAGTATCTGGGCATCACACTAGACAGAGCTCTGAACCTGAAATCCCACATCACTAAAACCGCAAACAAGGCCTATCAATGATTGAAAACAATCAGACAAATCAAACCAATGCTCCGTCAGGACCACTTCCGCACAGTGTGCCAAGCACTCATTACACCACTGCTTGATTATGGAACTATATCAAGGCCTTCCTCAGCAGACACTCCACCCACTACAGATGGTACAAAACACCACAGCATGCATCATTACAGACGCACCAAGAACCGAGCACATCACTCCTGTCCTACAACAACTGCACTGGCTCCCAGTGGTGGCAAGAGCTAAATACAAAACAATCATGATCATCTTCAAAGTCATTCACCATCTCTCAGCAGACGTACTCCAAAACGTTATAACAAGGGATATCAGCAACATACCAAAAAGAACCAATAATGACAACATGATCGGCACACCTGCAGGCTATCACAAAACCAAACAACTTCAAAAAGAGCACCATCACTACTGGCATCCACATTATGGAACTGCCTCCCAACGAGCCTGAGAGCATTAGATGACCTCACAGACTTCCGCAAAGACCTCAAAACATTTTTATTTATAGAAACATATGAGTATCCAGGCAACATCCCATACTGAAATACTCCTTCCGCCGCCAACTAAGCATGCACCCATCCTATCCACACACACAAGTTTATCATACCGCGTTATTAAATAGCCTCATGTTAAATGTTACCTTCAATTGTACTGTCTAAATGTTTACACGTACTCTAATGTTAAATGTAACCCTCCAATTGTGATGTGACGTGACCACCTTGATTGAAGGATAAGGTGGCATACAAATCTGTCTAAATAAAATAAATAAATAAAAGCAGCTGCAGGGACTGCACGATAGTTAGTGGTTCCATGACGTACATCCTACTGCACTGTTGACAGAGTGACTGACTTATCCTGCTGTTTAATTCTGATGCCACTGATGATGTGCACCGTCTCACTTGCCATGCCATCATTTCATTTTCCCCTTGTGATCATGTTACTTCCTTTTTACATTGTATGGTAGTAAAAATGAAGTGTGCTTCCATGGGCTTATTACCGAGGTTATGGCAAACAGTATATCCTCCCTAGTAAAGACCTTTTTTCACCCAAGCAATTTTGAAAGGAAAAGGTGTATGTACAGTTCCTCTCTGAGAACTGACACAAAGTCCATAGGTAAAAGCACTCTGGGACTCTGCAGCATCTTACATTTCTCTCGTGATTGCCATATGTTCATAAAATCATATTTGTTGTGAAACGTATTATAAAATTGACTTGTCAAATTGAACGCTCAAAGTAAAAGGGAAAGTACAGTATGAGCCATAACAGAGAAAAAACAGTTGGGTGGTTTTCCTTTGTGACCATGAATTCAGAAAACAGCTCATGGTGCAATAGTTTTCCATTATTTTGCACTGACAGTTGCTGGTTCAGTTCTATTATTTTGCAGAAGAAAATCTGATTTTAAAACCTTATGGGAAAACAGTAGAGGTGTGTGTGTTGGAGGAGGGGAGAAGCAAAGCACAACAATTTTAACCTATTTAAGATGCATTACGAAATTAGTATGGGCTGCCCTGTGATTTGGCTAATTTACATATGTGAGCTGTGATTAGGGCGGAAATTGTGCACAAACCAGCAATTACTTGAATATCTTTAAAAAACAGTTCTCGAGTATATTCTTGTAGGATACCGAGTTTGCCCATGGCTTCATTTTATGATTCCATTTATAACCACTGTGAAATTTACTAACCGCAGTTTAATACGGGAAAACAAAATAATTAAAATCTGGCAGTCCAATGTTTTGGCACCTGACTTAAAAGTCAACAGATTAGAAATTTCTATAGTACCATCACATGATCAGTACTAGTTGGTCTTATACAGTCTTACATTGAAATATGATGGCAGAAAAAGACATGGCCTATCCAGTCCCCCCCCCCCCTTCTATATCAACTACTATAGTCCTTTTTTCTTTTCCTTTAGAGATCCTCTATGTTTGTCCCATGTTTTCTTGTTATTCAAGATATCATCTTACAGCAGCATATACAAGTAGGAAAGAATATTCTTTGGGATTAGGCTTTTTTCTTTACTTTTATAATATGCTACTAAACTTCAGCTAGCTCCTTTTTCTTCTCTTTTAGAATTAGATATTTGATGTGTCATCAATAAACTAATATTTCCATCCGCTGCCTTACATTAGTACAAAAATCATTGTATAAATATATTAGTTTTTCTGCAATACGTCCAACATTTAGCCCGAATGTCCTGTAAAAAAATTGTACCCAATGTCCTCTCAAACTTTGAGACACAGTTAATGTATGGATATTAGACAAATATGCAAAATGATGGAATGAGATGCCAACTCTTCAATCTAACTGTTAATATACAGAGTATTAACCAATGTTTTGTATAGCTGAGAGTAGCTTGTATAGTACAGCGTATTTGCATGTATATTTAGTCATCTGACAAAAAGTGTAAAGGATATTCCATTAAATAGCCATTTTCCCATGCATACAAGTGTTTATCTCTTGGACTGTATGATAGCATAGCAAGATCCGACACTGAAGATCGTAAATCAAAACTTGCATCGACCTGCTTCCCTTTTAACAAATCAAAAGCAAACGTTACCCGTACATCCTTCATATCGGTAACATACAGAATGCCGCAGGCGATGAATGCGTTACCGGCTTTGGTTTTAGGATATGTTGTGTTGATAAGCTTAATGACCGAGAATGTTTTTTCATCGAGACGTGCGACAATGATGTTCTCATCCATACTTGATGCATAGATAATCCACAGACCCTTTTCATCCACGGCCAAGTTGAAATATGATTTGGAATTAGAGAAGAGATAGTTACGGCCATGGTACACTGCATTTTCAATCTTCAGCGTTTTTACTGACTCTGTAGCAAATTCAAATCTAAAAAATAAAGTAGGAATACATAGGTAAATCATTTAGAAAGGTCTTTCTCCACAACTGTATCATTTAATTCAAGGTGTCTAAGGCATCTAAATGAATGTCCCCTTTGGACTGGGGTGAGTATTGATGGGGAAAGGTCTGTTTTGTGGCACGGTCTCTCAATGTGACCACTGCATTTGACACAATTAGGTGGTGGTCTCCTGGTTAATGGAGCTGAGGATCTATGAGACAAAAACCTTTAACTACTTTTGATCCTTCCCATCTGGAAGAAACCTAAAACTGTTTTGGTGGGGTATACAGAGTTCTCCTTGAAATTTTTAGTTGGGTGTCCCACAGGATTCAGTTCTTTCAGCGGTGGTGTGTAACATGTATTTATATTTTATTTATTTATTTATACATTTCTTCTATACCGCCCCTTCCAGAGATCAAGGGCGGTTTACAGTTAACAGCTGAAATAACTTTTATATGGAACAGTGGTATTAACTATTTACAAGGAACAGTTGTACAAACAACTTGTGGGTCAACTTAACTTTGTATTTACATATATACAGGAGTCGGTCTCTCCTTAATTTAGCTTTTTATTTGGAAAAGGGTGGAGCGAGGCTTAGAGGGGGGATTAGGTAAGCGGTGAGGGAGGGGGGTTAATAGGTTGTGGGTTAGGGAGGTTAGTAGATTGGTTTTGTGATTGTTGAGAGGTAGTTCGTAGGAGGTGAGGGATTTCAGTTGGGTTTTCAAAATGTTCAGTGAAAAGGTGTGTTTTGAGTCCTTGTCTGAAAAGTTGGAGGTCTTTTGTCATGCGGAGTATAAGTGGAAGTTCATTCCAAAGGGTAGGGGCAGCAAATTAAAAGGCTCTGGAGCTTGTAGCTTTCTTTGTCCTACAGATTGTTTTGGGTATAACTAGTGAGTGGGTTGCATTTTGTCTGCGTGATCTGGATTCTGGTGGGGAGTGTAGGAGGGTAGTTAGGTGTGAGGGGGAGATGTCATTGAGGAGTTTGAATGTCGTTAAGAGTATTTTATATTTTATCCGGCTATTTATAGGGAGCCAGTGTAGTTCATGTAGAATGGGGGTTATGTGGTAGGCTAGACACGCTTTTGCTATCACCCTGGCAGAGATGTTCTGGGCTTTTTGGAGTATATCTGTGTTTTTTAGCGGTAGGCCAAACAGTAGACTATTACAATAGTCGAAGTGGGGGGTAATTAGTGAATTGACTATGGACCTAAAATCATGGGTGTCGAGGAGGGGTCTTAGATGCTGTACGGTTTTTAGTTTAAAAAATACAGTTTTTACTGTTTGCTTAATGTGTGGGAGCATACTGAGTGTATGATCTAGTATTATCCCTAGATATTTTACTTCTTGTTTAACAGGGATAGTGGTGGTGTTGATTATGATGGTTTTTGGATGGATTGTATCATGTTTTCTTGATACAAACATAGCTTCCGGGGTTTTTTTAGGTTAATGCTGAGGGAGTTGGTTTTCAACCAGGATTCGGCCTCTTTGATGCATTCAGATAGATTGTGGTAAGAGGGGTTGCTACTGTTTATGGGGATAGAGAGCATGATGTCATTGGTATAAATGTAATGGTTCATTTTGAATTTTTTAAATATGTTCGTGATGGGCTGTAGGTATAGATTAAAAAGGAGGGCCGTGAGGGCCGAGCCTTGTGGAATTCCCTGTCCTTGGGAGAATGTTTCTGAGGTGTTTTGGCCTAATTGGACACGTAGTAAACGGTGTGATATATATATATGACATAAACCATTTAAGGACAGTGCCTCCTAGTCCTAGGCTTGCTAGCCTTTCAATTAGTGTGTTATTTATTTATTTTATTTATTATTTAACATCTCTTCTATACCGCGCTATTAAAATCAGCGCGGTGTACATCGAACAAATATACTGCAATGCAAACAGGTAACATTGAGTTTACAGAGAACAAGGGAATATATAACATGAAGTAACAGGGATAACTATGTACAGTCAACATTATACTATATAAATGCTTTTACTATATAAATGGTTATGGTTGATGTTGTCAAATGCGGAGGCTATATCTATGAACAGGAGGATGAAACCTTGTTTGTTGTTGTCTGTTCCTCTAATGAGGTTATCCATCAGTGTTATTAGCAAGGTTTCAACGCCGACAACGTTATAGCCTCTTGCTGTACTGCTTTGGTCATTGGTAATTAAATTCTGTATGTATGTTAGTGATGTTCAGTTTCTGATTCCCTGTGAAGCCTCTACTGATGTTTCTGCACTATGAAATAGGTATTTAGGATGGATGGATAACAGTGACTTAGTATTGAAGGTGAAAAAAACGGAACTGCTTTTAATTAGCCTGTCTCCCTTATGTGGAGAAGTCCAGGTTATTCGGGCTGGGATATGGTTTCCTTTGTTAGAGGTTATCCACAATTTAGAAGTAAGGAAGAACTGGAAGTCCTTCAAGGAGCAGGTTGGACATATAGTAGTAATGGTCCTTTTTAGGTTGTGCCTTCTGCAGTACTTGAGACCACCTTGACCCTGAGAATTTCTGTTATATGCTGCAAGCCTTATATAAGTGCACTTGATTATTCTAATCCTCTTTATTAGGTCTTCCATCTGGTCAAATTAAAATGTTACAAACTGTCCAAAACTCAGCTGCTAGGCTGCTAAAGAATCATAGATGATAGTAGAAAACTCCCAGTGTTAGAAACATTATTTTTTGTCGGAGAAAATTTCAGCACAGTGCTATGTATGGTAACAAAGCACCACTGTGATATCTCCTTTTATTAATATGCAAAATATTACTTAGCTTCAGTAATGAATTTCATCCGTATTAGCCAAAAAACTGCAAAAGACTATCGACGCAGCGCTCGTTTCGGGTTCAAATTTGTTGAAAACCCTGCTTCAGGTACGTCCACAAGCAAATTTTGGCAACAATACTTGAGCTAACATTTCGGAAATGTAGTCAGCCATTTAAATCTTCAGCGTCTGACGTCAGCCTCACATGAAAGAACTGAACTACCAATGATAATGGACCCTTTGTAAAGAGGGAACACCCACCATCAGGGAATCCCTCAAAAGGTGCATATTTCAAAAAACCGTGTGCCAGTCAATCTGTTGCTGGGTGGCGCTACTGTGATCCTTTCTCCGGAGCAATATCAAAGCAGTATAGCACTACATTTGGCGGATAGGCGTAATTATGCCATTTTACCTTCTGATCCATCTGCGGAGATTCGACAGAAAATTCATTTGACCGTGTCTACAGCTTTTTTCAAAAATTGGATTACCAAACATGAAATGGCGGTTTTGGAAAAGCAACACCCAAAAATTCCAATTATTTATTTAGTTCCTAAGGTGCATAAATCCCTTACGGACCCCCCTGGCCGTCCGATTGTATCTTGCAGGGATTCATTGTTAGAACCCCTCTCTAGATTTTGCGATCTGTTTTTGCAACCAGCGGCGACAGGGGTCCAGTCATTTATTAGGGATACGGGGCACTTTTTGAAACTACTAAACTCTTGTTTGGATATTAAGTCTTATACCTTTTTGGTATCTCTTGACGTACAAGCATTATACACCAACATTGATCAAAATGAAGCTTTAAATTGTTTACATGATTACTCCTTAAATCTCCCAACTAGAATACCCAAATCGTTTATCATTGAGTTGCTTCATCTGGTTCTACATAATAATTTCTTTTTGTACCAACAACGCTTCTATAAGCAGATACATGGTATCGCCATGGGGGCCACGGTGGCCCCTTCGATTGCCACCTTATATATGGCGGCGTTTGAAACATTATACATCTACAATGATCCTGCTTTTAGACTGATTCCGTTTTGGAAGAGATTTTTAGATGACGTTTTCTTTTTATGGTCAGGCTCTCGTTCCGAGTTGGATGCTTTTATTGCTCGATTAAATACTCATTTGCCAAGGATACAATTTACAGCGCATGTTTCCTCTCAAAGTTTAGATTTTTTGGATATCACTATTCAATTAACAGCAGAGGGTTTTCAGACAACCCTCTATCGTAAACCAGTACAACGTAACACACTTCTTCACTATGACAGCTTCCACCCCAGAGCTCTGAAACAAGGGTTACCCTTTGGACAGTTTCTTAGGCTGAAACGCAATTGCTCTTCTTTAATTGAATTTAAAAAACACTCAGCGGAGCTATCCAAACGTCTCTTCCAAAGAGGATACCCTAGTTGGGTCATTAATCGTGCGTATAAGAGAGCACGCTATGTACATGTTGAGTGGTTTGACACTCAGCCTAACCCTTCTATTCGGGACCAGGGATTAAAGATCACTGGGGTTCTCCCTTATGTCAGAGGAATTCATCAGGTCACTAAGCTTCTTAAACGCTTTTGGCCAATATTGAGTGTGCATGCATGCTTCCGGGATAAAAATCTACAGGTGGCTTATTCCAGGGGCTCTAACTTCCGAGATCTCCTTATGAAGACTACCGCTTCTCAAGACCGTCCAGAGACCTGTCATACAGATACTGGTCATTTCACATGTGGTTCTTGTACCTATTGTGCACTATCCCTAGTGGGATCTGAATGGACGGATGTACACACTGCTCGAGTTTATTCTACTAAGTGGCACACGGATTGTTCATCTCAATTTGTAGTATATTTGATAATTTGTCCGTGCATACTATATTATGTGGGACGTACTACACGTACTATCCGACTCCGTCTATCAGAGCACGCATCAAGATTAAGGACGGAATCATCTTCAGCTCCTATGGTTGACCATTGTCTATCATGCGGTCATTCCTTTTGAGTCTTTACGATGGCGGATATTAGATCATATTCCACATGATCCTCGAGGAGGAGATCGGGAACAAAAGTTACAGAATTTGGAACAACGTTGGATTTTCAAGTTGAATACGGTTTCCCCTGGGGGATTAAACCAACAGATTGACTGGCACACGGTTTTTTGAAATATGCACCTTTTGAGGGATTCCCTGATGGTGGGTGTTCCCTCTTTACAAAGGGTCCATTATCATTGCTAGTTCAGTTCTTTCATGTGAGGCTGACGTCAGACGCTGAAGATTTAAATGGCTGACTACATTTCCGAAATGTTAGCTCAAGTATTGTTGCCAAAATTTGCTTGTGGACGTACCTGAAGCAGGGGTTTCAACAAATTTGAACCCGAAACGAGCGCTGCGTCGATAGTCTTTTGCAGTTTTTTGGCTAATATGGATGAAATTCATTACTGAAGCTAAGTAATATTTTACATATTAATAAAAGGAGATATCACAGTGGTGCTTTGTTACCATACATAGCACTGTGCTGAAATTTTCTCCAACAAAAAATAATGCTTCTAACACTGGGAGTTTTCTACTATCGGGATTTTTAGGTTTCTGTTGTGCTGGTGATTCCGGTTAGGTTCATGTTTTGATATACTAAAGAATCATAGACATCAAGGTCATATTACCCTGTCTTCACTTTTACATTAGTTGCCTGTGATTCAGTAAATTAACACATCTGTTTGTTCAGACTTTTGGATAAGTATTGAACATGTCTATAGCATCTTATGTTATTTTAATCATTTCATGTTTGTAGTTGTGTGTTTGTTTTTAGTATCTATAGTGCCTTGTAAAAGTCTTCAGACCTGTGTACAATTTTCACATTCTGCTCTTTAAAAAAAAAAATAAAATAAAATGCAAATCAACATGCATTAAAGTAAACATAGCTTTCACTGTTCTACATACCATACATTATGCTTTAAACATAAAAAGAAAAATGATATAAATATCCAAAAATTAAAATAAGGTTAGGACAAGGTACTTCAGGCCGGAGGGTTCAAGTCCCACCTGGGGACAGCAATCGCAGGCCGGAGGGACTGGGATTTCTAGTCCTATAGGCACCCCTTGTGGTCTTGGGTAAGCTACTTAACCCTCCATTGCCCATGTCCCCTGTAAGTATTAGCGTATGTGTCTCATATCCCCTCGTGTTAAATGTATCCCCCAATTGACCGCTTTGACCCGGTGAAAAGCGGGATATAAATACAGCAAAATAAATAAATTAAATGTCTTGAATAGATAATTCTTCACTCCTTTTGTTGTAGCAAGCCTATTGCTGTTCCAGTAGGAGGTCGGAAAGGCTAATTTGATCCCTAGATCAGGGATTCTTAACTCAGTCTTCTTGGGACACACCTAGCCAGTCAGGTTTTCAGGATATCCACAATGAACATGCATGGAATGGATTTGCATACATCCTTTCCAACAGGAAGTTTGTTTCAGAGACAGTGGGCCTCGAGTCCAAGCACATGCTCTAAGGCTTGCCACTGTAATGAGTTTATTGTATATGCAGCTGCGGCTTGGAAGGCTGGAGGTAGAGTGGGGGAAGGGACAAGGCAAATGATACTGAACGCCATGGGGGGGTAGGGGGAGGTGGGGGGCATGGTCAGGGAAGGGGGAAATGCCACTGGCCATCCCTGGGCTTGTCATGTCTTCGGTGGGCGGTGCTACTCTTGCTCGCCCAGCTTGGGTTTTCCCCCATGTCATGTCACTCAAATTTCTGGACCACTGCAGCATCTGTGTGGCTGGATCCTTGACAACAGACGCTATTGCCTGATGTGAAATATGTCCAAATATATTTTTTTATATATACACACACACACATACATATGCACAAAAAAACTTACTTCACAATAGTGTCTGATCCTCCTTTGTGATAATAAAGTGATTGATTATAGACTAGATGTCCACATCCATGAAAAAACCACTTCAGCTTGACAGTCTTGTAACTGTCATTTAAGAGTGCTGTTAAATTTTCAAACTCCTTTATTGTTAGGCCTGCATGCAAGTACAGAACAAAATACTTATAAATGTACTAGACGTGAAAGAGAGAGTCTGTTAAATATGGTACAGGGGATGTTTTAGGTCCTTCAGAAGAGTAGCCATATAGTCTGTAGCAGTCAAGGTCAGGATGAGGCTGGTGGCACCTAAAAGACTGTTGGCTTTATTAGCTGTACCCATAGCAAATATCTGAATGGCTACAGTGGTTCTCTTCCCAGTCCTCGGGGATCCCCAGACCAGTCAGGTTTTCAGGATATCCACAATGAATATGCATGAGCTAGATCTGCATGTACTGCATGCGGATACCCTGAAAACCTGACTGGCTGGAGGGTCCTAGAGGACTGGGTTGAGAACCACTGGGCTACATCTAGCTAAAGAGACTGATGTACTTAGCTGTAAAATCACTTTACAAAAGTGGGCTTTGTGCAGAAAAGAGTGCAAAACACCCACAAATGTGCAAAAATGTTTGTACTATTTTCTCCATAAAGCCCATAGTTGCAAAAGATCTTTGCAGTAGCTAACTTTCCTGTGTAGTCTGCCACGTGTGAATGTTTACTTAAATGTCTCATCTAAGGGCATGTTTACTAAAGTATTTTAACCTCTGGGGGCATGTGCGTCCGCCCCCTGCTGGTTAGCATGTTGCAACCTGCACTTAATGCCACCTCGATGGGTGGTGGTCAGTGTAGCCATGCTAATGGCAAGAGCCGCGGTTGGTGCATGCCAAAGACACTGATGCTAAACTACACTGTGTCATCAATGCCCACATTCCATTCCCACCTAACACATGCTAACCAGTTAGTGTGGGATTTTTAGCATGGGGCCCCAGGTAACAACTTAAAAGGGACTATGTGACCCAGTGGTGCCCTCCCCCACAATCCTCCTGCAGGGGTCAAAATATATAAAGAAAAGGTTTCTGGGTGCCAATCCTGCTCCTTTTAAGCACCAGGCACCTTTCAGAAAAAGAGACAAGGTGCTCTGCCCCCAGGCAGTATATCCAAAGCGATTCCACCAATTTGAATTGCTTCACAGTTTTTGACGCTTCTGATTTTTGCAACAAATGCAAATTTTCCTTCAAAAATGCTTGAAACCACTATCTTGAATCTGGAGAACTTTTTTCAGGTTTGTGGAATTGGAAGGGTGGGAAAATCTAGGGCCAGCCCAAGTATTTCTGCTGCCAAAGGCAGAAGCCCTAGCTACACTGCTCCTGTCCCGTCCCCCCTGTCCCCATGTCGAACTGCACTGCTGACCCTAGCTGCCGATTCCATCTTCGGTGGGGGCCGGCGGTGATTTAAAAGCAGCGGCTTTGTGCCTGTGGCAGGCCATGTGCTTTGGGAAAACATGGCCCGCCCATTGTTGACCCCCCCCCCCCCAACATTCTGTCAGAGGGAGGTCAGAAGCAGCAGGCCATGTGTGCTGAAGCACATGGCCTACTGCAGGTACCGTACTGAGAGGCCTGCTGCCCTAGGCAGCTGCCTAACCTACCTAGTGGACGTGCCGGCCCTGGGAGAATCATTGCCTTGCCCATCTCTGCTTGCTACTGTGTGCCTACAAGTCACATTTTCTAAAAAGCCCTTACAACAGAGCCAGATGCATTAAGGAGTTAATTATACTTTCTTTACGGGGAAAAATAGTCAGGCTGCCACATTAGTGGTGCAAAGACAAAAGTGCTTATTCCTAACAACTAGTCAAGAAGTATATTTATAGTCCAATAAAGTGTTTATGGGGAAAAGTACTTAATACGGATGACATGAAATTAAAAAAGAAACAAATTCTCAATAGCTCCTTATATTTTTGCTGTGTTCAGTTTGCTCCCAGTTTAAAGCCAGTTGAAAATGTATCATATTCAAGTTATTTGCATTTGAGCTGAGAATAAACGTATCTGCTCACAGCCAAGAAAATGATTTGGAAATCACTTGTAGTACAGCACCTATCTGAGCAAGCAGATTAAGAGATCATTAGTAAGTTTTAGAAGCCTCTAATGACTAACCTTATAAATCAAGCTATCAGTGTACTGTTTAAGTTCATTTTGCAAAGCTAGCTCAAGCTGAAAATGGGAAGGACAGACATTTAGAAAGTACTAAATTTTACCTTTCTGTAACATGTAAACTTTGAAGAGGCACTGTCATGCATTTCCTTCTTATTATAAACGAACACTAATCACTGTGGAAGCTAATGGTAGCCTATCAGTTAAAGCAATGGAGACAGGTCCAGGGTTCAAATCCCCCTGCTGCTTCCTGTAGAACCTAGTGTAACTCATTTTGAGCTATTACTGAAGGCATGAGCTAAATCCAAAATTCTCTGGGAACAAGCAGGAAGTCAGTCCTCACATATGGGTGACATCTGCACCAACGGAGCCCTGGTGAAAGCATCCCCCCAGCGTTCAAAAAAAGCTTTCGGGAGATACTACCACACGTGTGGTCCCCTTCCTGCCCAAGGGTGCCATCTTGCTCAGTCTCCTTTTTTCTACGGAGCCCTTCAGACATTTGTCTGGCTTGTCCCAGGAAATAGTTGATTTTTTTTCTCCTCTGAGTTTTATACTCTCCTCTGGTATCGCACCAGTACTCTTCCCACCACCCTACCTTGTTGCCTCGGCATCAGGTTCGGGTCCCTTTTTGCAGTTTTTCTTTTGTTTTGTTTTTATCTTTGGCGTCTTCACGCCTTTTTTCCCCAACTGGCAGCCTGGTGAGTCTTCAACCTCATGGGGGTATTTTTTTCCCCTATGGCTATCAGTGCTTTTAAGAAGTGTGATCAGTGCACAAAAATCATGTCTTTAACCGTCACACACACCTGCTGTCTCCACTGCCTCGAGCCTGAACACAAAACGGCAGCATGCGGTCTCTGCAAAAGGATGCCCAGCGAGGCCCTCAAGAGCTGCCAGCAGCAGCACGACAAATTTTTCCCTGAGTCCCAGTGCCTCTGAAGGCTAGGGCCTCATCTGAAGCCTCAACACCTCGGGCAAGCCCATCAGAACCCAAGCCCTGCCGTGGGCCTTCAGAAAGGGGGTCTCCCTTGAGGGAACCCAAGAAGAAGAAGAAATCCTCGAAGGCAGTGTCCTTGGATGGTTCCAACCGGTAGGGTGCTCCCTGAGCCAGGTCCCACAGTCCGAGACGCTCGTCCGAGGGATCGGAGAAGGAGCAGCCTGCAAAGGTCTCCTGGAAGAACCCGACCTCAGACCGACTTCGTTCCCCAGACACCATCCTCGTTGAGGATTCCCCTTCAGGGGAGCTGGCATCGGGCCCAAGTTCCTCGGTGCCCACGCCGAAGGCTGTAGAGCCTTCTGACCTGAAGTCCAGAATGAAAGCCCTGGAGCGCAGTTTGTCTGCCTTCATGGACCAACGGGCGCTGTTGTCTGGTATGACTGGTTCATCCGCCCTGACCACCGGGCCTTTGACATCGAAGACGTCCCCGGAGGCTGATCCTTGAGGTCTTTCGGCCTCAAGTCGATCCTCGGCCAAGGTCTCGATCCAGTTCCTGCTCAACGGGTCCGCAATCATCCCCTGCAAATGTGCCCAGCACCGGCCATGGGGCATTGGGAGGACACGGGCCAGGGTCAGCCCTGAGACCCGCTGACCATTCCTCCAAGTCATCGACTGACTACTCTGAGTGGGAGACAAAGGATGAGCAATCCCCCGATACCCAGCATCATCACGACACCCCCTTCGACTCTACCGCCTCAGAGCCCTGCCGGCAGTCCCCGCCAGAGGACATGGGCTTCCTTGATTTTGTCAAGAACATGTCTAAGGCCCTTATGTTCCCTATAGAATTGGAGGAGGGCTCTCGGGCAGATGAGTTGAAAATCCTCCAGTACGAGGCTCTTCCAAGGGAATTGCTAATGGTGCCCATTCCTCCCATCCTGGAGCGGCTGATGCTCCGTATGTGGGAAAACACCTGCATCAGTACCGGTGGTGAGCAAGCGGCTCAACTCGATGTATCAGGTCTGCTGGAGCCCGGGCCATACAGCTGCTGCACAACTCCATGGTGGTGGAGTCGGCCATGCGTCGCCTGAAAAGTCAGAAGATGCATTCCTCGATGCTCCCCGGCAGGGAGCCATGCACCTTGGAAACCCTTGGAAGAAAGTGCTACCAGTGCTCGATGCTCATCGGCTGCATCCAGGCCTACCAGCTATACATAGGCATGTACCTGAGAGATCTGGCGAAGGAACTCGCCGGGTTCTCAGCTGGTCTGTCCGAGGAACCCCTGCAGCAGTTCAAGAGCCTGGCTAAGGCCATCCGTGAGTGATCTAAATTCATGTCTCGGGCAGCTTATGACAGGTTTGAGTCGGTGGCTCGAGTAGCGACGGTAGGCATCGGTGCTCGATGCCAAGCTTGGCTACAATCGTCCGACCTCTAGCAATGGGTTCAGGACAAATTGGTCAATGTCCCATGCCAAGAAGAGAACCTCTTTGGCAAACCCATAACCGACTAGGTTGCCCAGCTGGAGATTGCACTCATGACTAGGATCAGGCTCTCTAAAAAGACTGTACCCCTCCTCGACGGAAGGGCTCGGGTAAAAAGTCCTTCTACCTGAGGAAAGGGTCTGCTTACAGAAACTATCCACCTTTCCAGGCCTCCCTGGCTCCCCAATAGGGTCAGCAGGCCCCAAGGGATATGCGCATGGCCCTCGTAAGCAGAAGGCTTCCAAACCCCAGGCATAGCCTCTCTAACCCAAGGAGTCAGCAGCCCACAGGGGAGATATCTCACCCACTATGCCCAGAGGTGGTTGACCATCCCCACCAATTCCTGAGCTCTTTGGGTGGTCAAGGAGGGTTACCTCCTCCATCTGACTCAGACACCTCCCCCTTATTTTCCGGGAGAGCCCCTCAGGTCTCCCCTTCACCGAGACCACCTTCTGAAGGAGTTGGCAGGTCTTCTCGAACAGAGCGGTGGAACCGGTGCCCCATCATCTCAGGGACAAGGGATTCTACTCCAGATACTTCCTTGTACCAAAAAGGACAGGAGGCCTAAGGCCCATTCCCGACCTGAGCAACTTCAACAAGTTCATGGTGAGGGAGAAGTTCAAGATGCTCTCCCTTGAGACATTGCTGCCCTACCTCCAGCAGGGAGATTGGCTATGCTCCTTAGACCTAAAGGATGCCTATACCCACATCCTTATTCACCCCAACCACAGGCAGTACCTGCGGTTCATCGTGGAGGGAGGGCACTATCAGTACAGGGTCCTGCCTTTCGGCTTGGCCTCCGCCACAAGGGTCTTCACAAAATGCCTGGCAGTTATGGCCGCCTTCCTCCAGGGGGTTTCATCTTCCCCTATCTGGACAACTGGCTCATAAAGGGAGGCACGGCCTCAGAGGTGCAGCAGGCGACCGCATGCACCATCCAGGGCCTGCAGTACTTGGGCTTTGTAATAAATTACCACAAGTCTCACCTTCTCCTGACTCAATGTCTGGTGTTCACTGGGGCAAGACTGGACATCCTCCAGTCAAAAGCCTTCCTGCCCAGGGACTGAGCCACTCACCTCAGGACCCTGGCACAGGACATACAGCACCGTCCCTCTGTGCCCGCTCAGCTCCTCTTGCACCTTCTCAGACACATGTCCTCCATGTTCCATGTCACCCCAGATGCCCGTCTCTACATGAGGGCCCCACCGTGGTTTCTCCGGGACCAGTGGATCCAGGCCACAGGATGTCTCCGAGACAGAATTTCTGTAACCAGCCAATTGGCAGACTCTCTGACGTGATGGCAGACCCCCCAGTATTTTATTTATTTATTTACAGTCTCTTATATACCGCACTATTCAGCATCAGCGCGGTTCACATGGAACAAAATGCTCAGTACATTTAACACGTATGAGTTTACAGGTAACAGGGTATAAATAACTTGGATAACCGGGGTAACTATCTACAAAACATACTACATGGGATCATATACACAGAAGACACATTTTGAGGTGGGCATGCCTTTTCAGGCCGCGAGTCCTCACCACAGACACCTCCCTGCTTGGCTGGGGAGTCTACGGCGTGGAACTCCGCACCCAGGGCAACTGGTCAACAGAGAAGAGCACCCAGCAGATCAACCTTCTGGAACTGCAGGTGATCTCCTTAGCCCTTCGAGCTTTCTGCCATCGTCTGTGTCACCAACCGGTGCTGGTCCAGACGGACAACCAGGTGGCAATGTTCTACATGAACAAGCAAGGAGGCACAAGGTCTCATGCTCTCTGCCAGGAGGAGGTGCTCCTCTGCTCATATGTTATCCAACAAAGTATCCTCCTGCAGGCAGTATACCTACTAGGCCAGAGCAACCTACTGGCCGATAGGTTGAGCAGAGTCCTCCAGCTGCACGAATGGCAGCTGGACCCCAGTGTAGCCAACCGGCTCTTCCAGATCTGGGGAAAACCTGAAATGGACCTGTTTGCCAGTCTGGACAACTTCCAGTTGCCCTGCTTCTGTTCCCGACAGGCCCAACCCTCCAGGGTGGTGGCAGACACGTTCCTTGTCTCGTCGTCGGGGGGGGGCCTCATGTATGCCTTCCCTCCATGCCACTAATTGCCAAAACCCTGTTTAGGGCCCTCCGCAACAAGGCCTCGCTCATCCTGGTAGCCACTTGATAGCCCAGGCAACCATGGTTCCCACTGCTCCTCTGTCTAATGGTGGAGACCCCCGTCCTGTTGGGGAACTCTCCGGGACTCCTGTCGCAGGAAGGAGGCTTCTACACCCCAACTTGGGGTCCCTGTCACTGACGGCCTGACTGCTGAAAGGATGACCTTAGCCCCTTTCAACCTCTCGGGTGAGGTAGAGCCCTGCTGGCCTCGCGTAAGACTTCTACTGGGAAAGCTTATGCTCTCAAATGGTGCCGGTTTTCAGCCTGGTGGACTGAGCATGGGACTGACCCGTTCTGCTGTCCAGTGGGGCTGGTGTTACAGTACCTTCTCCACCACTTGCAATCCGGGCTTAAATCTAACTCCATCTGGGTACACCTCAGTGCCTTGGCAGCACACCACCACCCAGTGGATGGCAAACCCCTCTCAGTCCAGCCACTGGTGACCCACTATCTAAGGGGTCTGCTTTTATGAAAGCCCCCGAATTCGCCCCCCAGCGCCTGAGTGGGACCTTAACGTGGTATTGGGGCATCTCATTCACTTGCCCTTTGAGCCTCTGGCTACTTGCCACCTATGATACCTCTCATGGAAGGTGGTGGTCCTGGTCACACTCACCTCCGCTTGCAGAGTGAGCGAGCTTCAGGCCTTAGTGGTGGAGGCCTCCTATACAGAATAGGGTGGTGCTTCGCACGCACCCTAAATTTCTTCCAAAGGTTGTATCTCAGCCAGGAAGTGGTACTTCTCACCTTCTTTCCGAGACCTCATTCCAGTAGGGCGGAGTCAGTCCTTCACACCCTGGACTGTAAGAGGGCTTTGTTCTTCTATATCCAATGCACAGCTTTTCATCTCCTATGACCCCAGTAGGCTGGGGGATGTGGTGACCAAGGTTATGCTGTCCACCTGAGTGGCGGACTATATTGCTCTCACCTAACAGCAGGTGGGACTCCTGCTGGAAGGCTGAGTCACGGTGCACCGTGTCAAGGCCTTGGTGGCAAACCTGATCTCTGTCCCAATAGTAGACATCTGCCAGGCCGTGGTCCGGTCTTCAGTCTATACCTTCGTAGCACATTACTGCCTGGAAAGAGAATTCTGATGGGGGGTGTGTCTTCGGCCAGGCTGTGCTCTGTAATCTTTTCAGGGTTTAGACAACTCCTACCCTCCGACTCTTCTGTGTTCAAGCTACCAGCGTGCTGGTTTCATCGGACACAGGGACTCTACTGTAGTCTGTAGCTATGGACTCAATTGCTGCTGCTGCTCACGGCTCCTCTTGAGGGAGACCATGTTTTTCGCTATGGGCTTTCAGTAGCCTGTAGCTAGGGAGTCCCATATGTGAGGACTGACTTCCTGCTTGTTCCCAGAGAAAGCATAGTTACTCACCTGTAACAGGTGTTCTCCGGGGATAGCAGGAATCAGTCCTCACAACCCTCCATCCTCCCCTTGGAGTTGCTCCTTTACCATCTTTTATTTTTGCCATCTTTTAGCTATGTCATCTGACTGAGCAAGATGGCACCCTTGTGTGGGAAGGGGACCATGCATACATGGTAGCATCTCCTAAGGGCTTTCTTTGAAAGCTGGGGGCGATGATTCCACAAGGGCTCCGTTGGTGCTGACGCCACCCATATGTGAGGACTGATTCCTGCAGTCCCTGGGGAACACCTGTTACAGATGAGTTATTACGCTTTCTCCCCCCCCCCCCCCCATTATTTTAGAAGCAACAGGCCAGATGTTCCCGTACTTGCCTCATTTTGTGTCTGAGAAAAATGCTTAGTACAATCTAACCCTATGCCTGCTAAAATTAGTCCTTTCTTTCTTTCAGTGTTTTCTGTTTGTTTGTTTTTTGGGGGTAGGGGGGAATAAATCTATTTATTAAAGTGCTTGGTGTGTGAAGAAAAATAATGAACTGTGCCAGTTGCAAATATATGCAAAATAATACATTAATATTAAGAGAGCTTAAAGCAATCTCATTACATTTTATATAAAGGAGAGGGTTAATGCAAATTGCAGGTTAACTGCATCTCAAAAAAGCGAGGTTACTTACCCGTAATGGAGGTTCTCTGTGGACAGCAGGATAAGTCATCTACACCTGGTGACATCATCTGACGGTGCCAAGGACGGAAGTGCTGTCCTGAGCCCAGAAAGGTAAACATTTCTGGGCATGTGCCAAAGTAGCCTTACCTCCTGGCCCATCCCTACCTAGCCTAGAATGTCTCTAGCTGTGATCATGCAGCTAGGTAGGCAGGTGACTGGGTCATAAGGCTGACCTCACCCAGCAGGATGTGGTTGACTTATCCTGCTGTCCACTGAGAACCTCCATTAAAGGTAAGTAACTTCACTTTCTCCTTGGACAAGCAGGATAAGTCAGCCATACCTAATGCATCCCTAGCTGCACAGTTTGCACCTGCTGCGGTTGATGAGGTAGGACTGTGGATGTACCCCATGATGACAATGCACCATGTGTTAGTGGAATGCGGTTTTATTAATATTATTTGCGCCATAACTTCAGTAGCACAAACTGTGTGGACAACTCAGTAACACAGTAGTACAAAATAACTCTAACACAAACCATGCAGAACAACTCAGCAACACAGGTAGTGCAAAATAAGTCAGTAACACAAGTACCGTGATTCAAACAGAGTGTCCCAAGCAATCATAGCCTGGCCACGAGTGACTTCCAGAGGGACTTCAGAGCACCACCTCCAGTGGCTGGGTGGGGCCAGGCCCAGTTTCAAGGGTCTGCTGCCCCTGCGCTTGCGGAATGGGGGGAACTGCGGAAACTAGAACTGTCTGTCCAAATGAATTGTCCGCTTGCACCTGAAGGTCCAGGCAGTAGTGCTTTTGGAAGGTGTGCACCATGGCCTAGGTATCAGCCCTGCAGATGACAGACACTGGCACAAAGTGTAAGCTGGCGATGGTGGTGGCCATCACTCAGAGCTGGTGGGCTCTGACCTTGGCCTTTGCCCGTACATGGCAGAAGGCAATGCAGTTGGCTATCAATTGTGATAGTGTCAGTGTCCTCTTTGTGGCCAGGCGTCCAGGCTTGTTGGAGTAAAAGGAGAAGAAGAGCTTCACCCCTTGATGCAGGGTCTCTGCCCTATGGAGGTAGGTGCGCAGTGCCTTGATGCAGTCCAGGTGTGTAATCTCTGCTCCTCCAGTAAGGCATGGGGCTCCAGATAGAAGGTGGGTAGTTCTATCGTCTAGTTAATGTGGAATACTAAAGCTACCTTCAGGATAAACCTCAGGTGGGTGCAAAGGGTGGCCCGGTTGTGATACAGCTGTGTGTATGGCGAGCCGGCCACAAGTGCCTGCAGCTCATTGATCCTTCTGGACAAAGTGATTGCTATCAGGATGAGTATCTTCCAGGAGACATATTTCAGAGGTATCTACTGGAGTGATTTGAAGGGTTCCTGTGGTAGTTGGTGGAGGATGATGTTCAGGTCCCAGGGTGGAATTGAGGACTGCACTGTTGAGCATAAGTTGTTCAAGCCTTTCATAAAGCGGGTGTCCAGTGGAAGTGTGGCAATTGAGCTGTCATTGGTGCGCCCATGGAAGGCAGCGATGGCAGAGAGGTGAACTCTGATGCACTGCGTTTTCAGGCTATTGTCTAAGAGGGTGCTCAGCTATTGGAGTACCTGGGGGATCAGGCAAGAGACTGGGTCCAGGTGCTGTAACGTTTCCATTTCAGGCCATAAGATTTCCTTCTGGATAAGCATCTGGCCGTGAGGATCACTTGCTGTACCTCTGTAGACAAGCTGAGCGATGCTAGGGTGCACCTGTCAACCTCCAGACCATCAAGGCGAGGGTCGGCAGATTGGGATGCTGGGTAGCTTGTGATCCTGAGTAATGAACATTGGCTTGAGGGGAAGGCACACCAGTGGTTCCAGTGCAAGGCGGTGGAGGTAGGGAAACCACATCTTTCTCGGCCAGTGGAGCATGATAAGGATGGCTTGGGCCCTATTCTGCACTATCCACTGCAAGGTCTTCGAAATGAGTAGAGTGGGGGGACAGGCATAGACTAGTGACCACTCCCCCCATGATACGTCAAAGGCATCCGTAGCTAGGCTCTTCGTGGCTGGGCATTTTAAGCAGAACTGAAGACACTTTGTGTTGTCCTTGGTGGCAAAGAGGTCCAACTGCAGCTGCTCCCAGCATCAAAAGAGGGATTCCGCCTCTTGGGGTCCCAGTGTCCACTCGTGTGGGTCCAGTTGGTGGCTCAGCCTGTCCACCAGGTTGTTCTGAGCACCTGGAAGGCAGGAGGCTTGCAGGAGGCATTGTTTGGAAAGGACGAAGAACCAGTCTGGTGAGCCTGCCCCCCCCCCCCCACTTGTTGATGTAGAACATGGCTACCTGATTGTCTGTCTGGCTGAGGACAAACCTGCTGGCCATATGCTGCTGGAAGTCCTTCAATGCAAACCAAATTGCCCAGAGCTCCAATAGGTTGATGTGGTGTGTCCATTCCTTCGTAGTCCAAGCCCCTTGGGTGCGCAGCAGGTGCATGCGGGCCCCCCAGCCCATAGTCAAGGCATCAGTAGTGATGATGGTTTGGTGTGGTGGCTGTTGGAGGGGCCTGCCCACCTCGAGGTTACCCCAGAGGGTCCACCAGAGGAGGGAGTCTTTTGGACCCCCTTGTGCAGCGGGATGCTTACAGATAGCGGCTGGGAGTGCTGATTCCAACAGAAGTGTAGGTGCCATTATAGATGATGCATATGCAGTTTAGTGAGGGGCAGTACTTGTGGCGTCACCATTGCCATGTGCCCCAGGAGGTGGAGGAGTGTCCGGGCCATGGCCTGCTTGGCCAAGGTGACACTATGAGCCAGGGACATGATTGTGTCTACCCAGTGGACGGGGAGGAAGGCTCAGATTTCATGGTGTCGGTCCGCCCTGATGAACTCCAGTTGCTGGGAGGGCTAGAGGTGGGACTCCTGGTGGTTTATCAGGAATCCCAGGGAGGTCAGAAGGGTGACAGTCCAGCTTGAGCTTCTCGCCTTGAGGTTGCTGAAAGTAGTCAGTTGTCAAAGTATGGAAAGATACAGATGCCCTGCTTGTGGAGGTGGGCGGCCACCATAGTGACACACTTGGTAAAAATTCTCGGGGCTGGGGACAGGACGAAGGGGAGAATTCCGTATTGGGAATTGTTGCCCAACACCTGAAAACACAAATATTGTCTATGTACCAAGTGGATAGGAATATAAGTATATGCATCCTGAAGATCCAAGGCAGCCAACCAGTCCCCCGTCTGAATGAGGGGCAGTATGGATCCTAAGGAGTACATCCGAAACTTCTCTCTGAAGAAGAATTTGTTCAGCTTCCCGAGGTCAAGGATTGGCTGGGCCACTCCCAGTTTGTTTGAGAGAGTACCTGAAGTAGAACCCGTTGTTGAGCTCCTACACCGAAATAGGCTGTATTGCACGGGAGGCCAGGAGGGACAGGACCTCCGCTGCCGTGGCCAGTAGTAAATAGGTGGGTGTCTCGGTGGTGGGTAGGTGGGGCCTGCTGTGAGGGTAGCGATAAGAACCAGATGCTGTAGCCCTCCGTTATGATCCAGAGGACCCATTTCTCCATTGTGACACATGCCCAGGCGTTAAAGATCATAAGATCATAAGATATGCCATACTGGGTCAGACCAAGGTCCATCAAGCCCAGTATCCTGTTTCCAACAGTGGCCAATCTAGGTCACAAGTACCTAGCAGTTTCCCCAAAAGACACAGGTTACACAATGCTTGTACTGGGTCAAGCATTGATATCCTGGGTCCCTTCTTAATAATGGTTTATGGACCTTTCCTCCAGGAACTTGTCCAAACCTTTCTTAAACCCAGCTACACTAACAGCCTTTACTACATCCCCCGGTAACAAATTCCAGAGTTTGATTACACGTTGAGTGAAAAAATATTTTCTTTTATTAGTCTTAAATAGTTTACCCTGTAGCTTCATTGCATGTCCCCTAGTCTTTCTATATTCTGATAAGGTAAACAATCGATCTACGTTTACCCGTTCCACTCCGTTCATTAATTTATAGACTTCTATCATATCTCCCCTCAGCCGTCTCTTTTCCAGGTTAAAGAGCCCTAACCTTTTTAGCCTTTCTTCATAGGAGTATCCTTCCATCCCCTTTACCATTTTGGTGGCTCTTCTCTGAACCTTTTCTAAAATCGCTATATCCTTTTTAAGATACGGCGACCAGAATTGTGTGCAATATTCAAGGTTCAGTCTCACCATGGAACGATATAGAGGCATTATTTTATTTTCCATTCCTTTCCTTATCATACCTAGCATTCTATTTGCTCTCTTGGCTGCCGCTGCACACTGGGCCGAGGGTTTTAACATGGTATCCACAATGACGCCTAAATCTTTTTCCTGGATGGTGGTTCCTAATGTGGAACCTTGCATCGTGTAACCATAGTTTGGGTTGTTCTTCCCTAGGTGCATAACCTTGCACTTGTCCACATTAAATTTCATCTGCCATTTTGATGCCCAGTCTTCTAATTTATCAAGATCCTCTTGCAATTTTCCACAATCCTCTTGCGTTTTAACAACTTTAAATAGTTTTGTGTCATCTGCAAATTTGATAACCTCACTCATTCCACTTTCCAGGTCATTTATGAATATGTCAAAAAGCAGCGGACCCAGCACAGATCCCTGGGGTACACCACTATTCACCTTTCTCCATTGGGAAAATTGGCCATTTAGCCCTACCCTCTGCTTTCTATCTTTTAACCAGTTCCTGATCCATAATAGTACACTGCCTCCTATCCCATGACTCTTTAGTTTTGCCAAAAGTCTCTGATGAGGGACCTTGTCAAAGGCTTTCTGAAAGTCCAGATACACAATATCAACCGACTCACCTTTGTCCACCTGTTTATTCACTCCTTCAAAAAAACATAACAGATTAGTAAGACAAGATCTTCCTTGTCTAAAGCCATGTTGGCTGTCTCCCATTAGGTCATGACTCTACATGCTGAGTAATTTTATTCTTTATGATGGTTTCTACCATTTTTCCCGGTACTAATGTCAGGCTCACTGGTCTGTAGTTTCCCGGATCACCCCTGGAACCCTTTTTAAAAATTGGTGTTACAATGGCGATCCTCCAATCTTCAGGTATTAGAGATGATTTTAATGATAGTAATCTGTGAACTAATAGCAGGTCTGCAATCTCATATTTCAGTTCTTTCAACACCCTTGGATGTATACCATCCGGCCCAGGTGATTTGCTACTCTTCAGTTTATCTAATAGTTGCAATACATCTTCCCGATGTATCGATATTTCCTTCAATTCTTCCGCACCTTTAAATACCACTTCAGTCATGGGTAACATCCCTACATCTTCCTCAGTAAAGACCGAAGCAAAGAATTCATTCAGTTTCTCCGCTATCGCCTTGTCGCCTCTCAGTGCTCCTTTAACCCCTTTATCATCTAATGGACCAACTGACTCTCTCACAGGTTTTTTGCTACGAATGTACTTGAAAAGGTCTTTATTTCGTGTTTTTGCTTCTGCTGCAAGCTTCCTCTCAAATTCTCCCTTTGCCTGCCTTATCAATGCCTTGCATTTGACTTGCCAGTGCTTGTGCTGTTGCCAGGTTTCGTCATTTGGCTCTTTTTTCCATTTCCTGAAAGATGCTTTTTTGGCAACAACAGCCTCTCTGACCTCACCTTTAACCCATGCTGGCAGTTTTTTGGACTTCCTTCCACTTTTCTTAAAGCGTGGAATACAGCTGGTCTGGGCTTCCAAGATAGTATTTTTCAACAACACCCAAGCTTGATGTACGTCTTTAACCTTTGCAACTGCTCCTTTTAGTTTTTTCTTAACTGTTTTCCTCATTTTATCATAGTCTCCCTTTCGAAAGTTAAAAGGTAGTACTGTGGATTTCCTTACTATCCCTCCTCCACTAATTAAATCAAAGGCGATCATGCTATGATCACTATTGCCAAGTGGCCCCAACACCCTTATCTCTTGCACTAGATCTGGTGTTCCACTAAGGACTAGGTCTAATATGGCTTACCCTCTGGTCGGTTCATGAACCAGCTGCTCCAAGAAGCAGTTATTTATTTCATCTAGGAACTTTATCTCCCTAGCATGTCCTGACGTGACACTAACCCAGTCGATACCGGGGTAATTGAGATCACCCATTATTATTACTGCTCTGTAACTTTTGTTAGCTTCCTTGATTTCTTTGAGCATTTCATCATCCATTTGTTCATTCTGGCCAGGCGCTCGATAGTACACCCCCACTGCCATCGCCTTCCCCCTTTTACATGGCATTTCAATCCATATAGATTCTACAGCAAATTTTGTTTCCTGCAAAACTTTAATCCTTTCTGACGCAATGCCCTCTCTAACATAGAGAGCAACCCCTCCACCAATTTGATCAGCTCTATCATTACGATATAGTTTGTACCCAGGTATCACAGTGTCCCAATGGTTGTCCTCCTTCCACCATGTCTCTGATATTCCAATCATATCTAACCTTTCATTTAGTGCTATATATTCTAATTCTCCCATCTTATTTTTTAGACTTCTAGCATTTGCATACAAGCATTTTAGAGATTGTATTTTATTCATATTAATTTGGCTATTGTTAGACATGGGTAATTTGGGATCTTTAAGCTGTGTCTGCTCCATATTTGAGGGCATTTGGGCTACTTTACTCTTTTGTGGAACCTCTCTGCTTTTGGTAGTATCCTTCAAGGATACATTCTTCCGAACCATCCGCTCTTGGGCAACTGTTGGCAAGAATGGCAAGAGACTCCCCCCCCCCCCCTTATCAGGGTCCTGTCCAGGCATTCATTGTAGAAAAAAAAGGGAGTAATCTTTCCTGATGAGGGTGTGGTCTGTTTCTGCTGCTTCCTCTCTCTCTGGCGCTTCTTTTCTTGATAGCGCACCTGGTACAGTTACTGTTTGTACCATGGGGCCTGCCATTTGTGGTAGGGGCCTTTCTTTTTGGAGGAGGAGGAGGAGTAGGACTTGCAGTGATAGGACATTCTGGTGCAATGGGGAGAGTCCTCTACTTGGTGGCTGATCCCGAGGCACCACATGCACAGATCATGTGTGTCAATGCTATTCATTTTCTTGCCACATCTTGTGCATTTCTTAAACCTGAGCTTGGGCATGTTACCTTGATGGTAGATTTGTTCCAAGATTTCTTCTCTTTTGCTGGATGTATACTTTTTTTTTTTTTTTGCAATTTATCTTGGAGAGCTGGAGAAGTCAGTCTTGCTGGCAAGGTGGAAGACAGGATCCTGGGCTAGGTAAAGGTGGACCAGGATGTAGGGCTACCTTGGCTCATGCCCAGAAAGGTTTACCTTTCTTTGCTCGGGAGAGCACTTATGTCCTTTGGTGCCGTCGGATGACATCACCAGGTGTGGCTGACGCATCCTACTTGTCCAAGGAGAAATATAGTTAACGTTTAGCAAGCACAGGCTAAGACACATCCCGATGCACCTGCCAGCTGCTCGGCCCCTCCTCTCCCAGCAATTCTGGTGCATCTACACTTATTTTTATTTCTTTCAGGATCTTGTTTCACTACAAACATGGATCGAACATGGTAAAGAGCCTGTAATGAGCCAATGTAAACCCCCACTTCCCAGTGCTGCAAGGATTCCCCTAGGGCTGAGATCCTCCTAGTTTCCCACCACCAGCTCTTTCCCACCTAACTCTTAGGAAGTCTCCCAGGTAAAATAGGAGGCAGGGGGTGGGGGAAAGGATCTTCCTGCTGCCTACTAATGTCATCATTCAGGATGATGCCTGATCAACATCATGCACTCACTTTTAATGCCAGGCACAGTATATAGGAGGCTTTACAGTCTAGCAAATCTAGTATTAACTTTAGGGCTAACGCCCATGTTGAAATCAAGTGTTAACACACAATTTCAATCTGGCTAGTAAATATGCATCTTAATGTGGTACTTGTAACTCACTGCAGGATTACTGCAGTAGTATGATCTGGACTTTTGATGTCAAAGCACTAATTTCATGTACACAGGACAAATCTATTAAGAGTCACAGGCAATTATAGTGTTCATTTGCAGAAATATATGTATTTTTAACTCTGTGGCAGTCTCCCTTTAAGTTTATTTCTAGTTCATCTATGCTCCTATAAGTGCCAGGATAGATTGTAATTATGTGGAAATGCATCCCTGCTTCATTTCCCAGCAATTTACATGTCAGCCAAAACTACTGTACCTGAAAAATGCTCAGCTATCCAAATTCGTTCATCGCTCCTATTTGCAGAGTCCATCATCCAGGCACCAAAATCATTTTCGATTTTCTTTACGTAAGTTGGGTTTCTTATAGATTCAATGAAGCATTCTAGAATAATTAAACATGCATCCTTAATTGTCAGTCAATAAGCAGTGCCCTTTAAATGAAGACAGCAGCCCAACTAACTCAAAAGCTGACACAAGTTGGAATGTTTCTGATGTGTTCCCAGCATTAAGAGGTGGGTCATTTTATAAGGGCTGTCTAAATTTCTGCAAATTTTCATGTGCATATTTCAAGCCTATTTTATAAAGCAAGTCCTGCGTGTACTCTATAAAATAGGCATGTGAGTGGTCAAAAGCACACATTAAACTAGGCATGAGCACTTAGGCCTGCCCTTTGACAGGTGTAAATGTCTGTGTCTAATTTTTTCAAGAACAAATGCAAGTTATAGTATTTTATAAAATGTGTATAAATTTAAACTCCGTGCCTGTACATGCCACAGTGGAAGTACACACTATTGGTCCGTCAGGCATACTTGCAGAAGGGCAGCCAACTACATTACACGCATAAATGGCCATTTGCATTGGGAAAACACTAAAATACCATGCTTTCCACCTGTAAGCATGTGCGTAAATGTGAGTGAGCCTTGTAAAATTACCCCCTCACTGTACTGCTTTACATTCTTAAAAGTATACTACATGATTGGGGACTGGGAGCATAGCAGGAAGACTTGATGAGCCACTCTGAGAATATCGTCTTGATGGACAGGGAGGGCTGTAGCTGATACGCATGCCATACTAGTTAAGTCAGGAAATAACAATGTACGAATAAAGTTTAGAATGCAAATGCTTCTTGTTTGGGTCCAGGTGCAATCCTATCAATTTCTAATAGTTATTTTATTTATTAAATGCCTTTCTGTAATATCTTCCTCTTAGCAGATAACCATGGCAATTTTAAACAACAGTTGACGATACAGTGCTGGCTCTGACTTATGACATTGTCGTATCGATGTGAAATACTATAGTCCAGTGTTTATCAACCTAGTCCTCTGAGCACACACAGCCACTAGGGTTTTCAGAATATCTATAATCAACATGCATGAGTGAGATCTGTGTATAATGCCTCAATTGTGTGCAAATCTCTCGTATGCTTATTCATTATGGAAATCATGAAAACCCAACTAGTTGGATGTGCTCTGGGGACTTGCAGATCTGCACCAGGATCCACACAGCTATTTGGCCTCCAGTTTTCCAAATGCTGGTGATGTTCCAGCATGCCTTTAAAATCCCGAAGAACCAATCTCGATCCTCAGGAGCTAGGCCACGCATCAGGCTGTCATGTAGGCTTCTGCACCAGGCAGGCCCCAGTTCTAGGCATTTTTGCCCCAACAATGTGCCCCTTCATTGGCCAATCAAGGGAGAACATTGGCCATAAAAGGCAGTCAAGTAAACTGTTCTCTACAAGAAAACCTCAAAATTACAGAACTACATCTAAAGTTGTCTTTTCTAAGGATGCATTGCTTCAGGTCCCCCCATCAATAGAAAGCATTTTGCAACAGCCTCTTTGAGTCCGTAAAACCAGTGTTTCTTTGAACACTATCTAAAATGGATTACCTCCTTTTTTTGGGTGGTAGACCTTGTCGCTTTCACCAGGTTTTTCCATCAGTGTGTCATCTTTTGGTACTGCACATGTCTCACCTAAGACAGATACCAAAACAGTGTTGACCACATATAAACAGTTGTTATGGTTTGCAATCCACTAAAGCCTCTACCCCAACGATTCTGATCTTCATAAATGGCAGAAAGGTTAAAAGCTTTTATCCTGCAATGTGTTTTTTTTTTCTCATGCTGTCATGAAAAGGTATTAGGAACAGTTGGGGATGTTCAATTCTGATCTGCAGAAATTTATTTCTGTACATAGCTTTTGTAGAATGGACGTTATTAGTAGTGATTGTAAGATCAATAAATCAGTGTGAAATTTTATAAAAACGTCTGCTATTAGCTCTTTAAAATGTTGTTTTGAATACAGCATGAATATGGATGACCTAAGTTAAAAAATATGTCATGATATGAAAATACATGGTAAATTATCATCATATGATATTGGGCCCAGATCTGAGTTTGTTTTTTGTCTTTGCCCTATTTTGAGTATTTTATTAGGCATGTTTTACTAGAGCAGTAACACCTATTGAAGAGGGTCTGTCTGTCTCTAGGGACAGATTTCTTTACATATGTACAGAGGGAGGGACAGAGATAGATGAGACAAAAGCTAAGGAGGCTGTAGTAAAATAGTTACCAGAGTTCCCCGGGATTGTGAGGGAATTATTTGGCATAAAGCGATATCTGGAACGCACGGGTGGGGAAGCCACCATCAATATGCTATTAGCACCCTCCGCTCTACACAGGGAGTTGACAACAAACATCTAGTCACTCATGTTATTATTGTGCATTCATTTGAAAAGAGATGGGAAATGTGAACAACATTTCCCATGTGGTTTTTAACCCAAAATGACAGGAAAAAAAATCTGAAATGTGGGGTTTTAGCCCATGTTGTCAGTAGTGCACATTCCTGCCATCATTGTCCCCTGAAACAAAAGAAAATCCCTGAACAAAATGAAAAATCCCTTAGATGGCATGGGAAAGTGAACAAATGAAAAAATTTGGCCTGCACATCCCAAATACATAGCACAGCAAACAGGAGTGAGGTGAACGAAGAGTCTCGACCCCTAATCGATGAGGAAACAGCTTTTTTTTTTAAAATAAAAATTACATTACAGGGGAAAAAACCATACATCATAAAAACTCCACAACGCATGACAACATTAAACAAGTCCACATCAAGAAGGTGTTAAATAATAACAAGGAAAAAAAATGAATTGGCTATTGGCAATTACCAAATAATAAGCTCCTTTAACAAAGCCATGAGAACAAGGAATAAATTAAACAAGCAATGTTAAGCCTTGCTTTTCAAAAATTCTAGCAATTGGTCCACCTCAAAGAAAATATACTGTTTACCCTGATACACAATATAACATTTACATGGAAATTTTAAATAGCACAAACCCCCAATAGCTAATATGCGAGGGCGGACCTCCAAAAAGGCCTTACGACACCCTTGTGTAACCTTTGAGACATCTGGGAAGACCTGAATAGGTTAACCACAAAATTTCTCAGCTTTTTTTTAAAAAGTAACCACGTAAGATTCTATCTTTAACTGCCTCTGATATAAAGGTAACCAATAAAGTAGCTCTTTATGGTATTTCATCACTAGCAGATTCCAAAAATCCCGAAATATCTAGAGTAGAGGAAACTAAATGATAAAATTGAACACCCGACTCCTTCTACATTAACCAATTTCCCCACAGGAACATAATAAATCTTTGAGAGACCAATAGAATCAGCATCATTAAACAATAATACTTCTTTAAGGTACTTTTGAAAAAGTATTACTGAAGAAAGGTAATGAGTTTGTGGAAAGTTTAAAAACCGCAAATTCTTGACCGCAAAGAGTTTTCCAGCATCTCGTCTTGTCAATGAAGAGCATAAGAGTCTAAGGATTGTTTTGCCAACAGTCCCTGAAAAGAGGAACTCTGAGACTCATGCACAACAAACGATCTTTCCAAAGACAAAAGTCTAAATTCATGATTTGACAATTTAACAACAGTTTCCTTGGAGAAATCAGAAATCTTCTGTAGAGATGCACTAAGGGCCACCTCCATACGTGTAACAACAGCCCAAATGTCACGCAGAGAAACATCTGGTGGTGAGGCCTGAGAATCTCCCACAGAAGCGAATGTAATCACTGACGGAAGAGGAGGAGGGAGACTCGGGGTAGGTGAATCAATCTTTAAAAAAGAAGCAGGAAGCGGGACTCCTTCAGTCCCTGACCGCTCCCCACGATCCAGTGGAACGGCCTCACTAGGACTGAATTCAAACTCATGGCTGGGCAGAGCTAAACCCCGGTTATTAGGAGAACAAATGGAAGAAGAGGTACTCACGGTAGATAGATCTTCACCTGCAGGATTAGGCATCTGAGCAGGGGCAAGAGACTCACCCACACGTATATGGGTGTCCATTGGACCGACTACTTTAACTGCCTTCATCTGAGCAACCGGCGGATATCTCTTCTTACGTTTCCACATTACAAGCTCACAATCCTTGCACCAATGTGCACCGAAGGGGCGGGACCTGCCCCTTTGGTCACACGCCCACGGGCAAGCGCCCATGACCGTGTCCCGCGGTGGGGCAGCTGTTTAATAGCCCTCTGAAACCTGCACCAATTAGCATAGACGCAGGGACCAAGAGCCAATCCAAAGAGTTCAGGCAGGTTAGGGATAATGTAGTCTGAATATCATTTTCCCCTTTAAAGAGTGAGCCATATGTTTGGCTCTGGTTTCTGTTTTGATTTTGTCTTTGTTTTAATTAATTATCTAGTCTTGCTCCCATGATGTGGACTATATCATTTTATGTTTAATTGCCTTGATGTATTGTATCTGGTTGATAGTTGTTTTCGATTTTCCTTACTTGTATTTGATCTTTACATTGGTGGAAAATAATAAATTTATTTCACTAAAAAAAACAGAGTTCAGGCACACAAAAGAGGAAAATCGAGCACCTCGGCGTCCCGCGGTGGGGCAGCTGTTTAAATAGCCCTCTGAAACCTGCACCAATTAGCACAGACGCAGGGACCAAAAGCCAATCCAAAGAGTTCAGGCACACAGAAGAGGAAAACCGAGCACCTCGGCGTCCCACAGTGGGGCAGCTGTTTAAATAGCCCTCTGAAACCTGCACCAATTAGCACAGACGCAGGGACCAAAAGCCAATCCAAAGAGTTCAGGCACACAGAAGAGGAAAACCGAGCACCTCGGCGTCCCACAGTGGGGCAGCTGTTTAAATAGCCCTCTGAAACCTGCACCAATTAGCGCAGATGCAGGGACCAAGAGCCAATCCAAAGAGTTCAGGCACACAAAAGAGGAAAACCGAGCACCTCGGCGTCCCACAATGGGGCAGCTGTTTAAATAGCCCTCTGAAACCTGCACCAATTAGCGCAGATGCAGGGACCAAGAGCCAATATAAAGAGTTCAGGCACACAAAAGAGGAAAATCGAGCACCTCCAATGAGGAAACAGCTTTATTTGAAAAACCCCAACATAGGTCATGTTTTGATGGAATGCCTTCTTCAGGGGTTTAACCTCCAACAAATAAAACATAAGTACAATATTAAAACATGAAATGATAAAACATAGATAAAAATCCTAATATATCAATCAGATTATAGTCAAATAAAATATCCTTTAAAACATGTATAATCAGATGTAAGATATTAAATCAAACCATATTAAAAAATCAATATTAAAATGCTCCAAAAATACAAGAAACCTTAAAACTAATAATATGACAATAGTAATGCTTAAAAGTAATTTAAAAGAACACATAAAAACCAAAATTTAAGAATATGGAGGATTATAGGAAGGTAGTGCATAAAAAGAATGTATATCATATTAAAATCATCACCTTTTAAGTGAACTGGATATATGAAACATTAGACATAGGACTGGGATCCATAATGGATATGCCTGTAGAATGTACAAAAGCGTCTATAAGCATACCCATTATGGCTCCCAGTCAGGAAGGGCAATAGAATGGCAGGGAACAGGTAACTTGCCAAGCAAAATTGGTACACTAAATGTTAACATAGCCTGTGTAGGGGTATTTCAGATACAGGTGTTTCCTCATTGAGACACTTCTTTCACCCTACTCCTGTTGGCTGTGCTGTGTTTTGTTCCCCTGCGAGTGTGAGTCCTCCACTTTGGACCCTCTATCATCCCTAATACACATGCAACTTTTCCTTATCTTAAATCAGCTTAAAATTTAGGTATAAAAGCTGTAAAGTCCACTCCATCCCATAAAACTGTTGTCCCTAAATACCAGTTATAAATACAGAAGATAATTTTATAAACCATTATTCTCATAAAATGACTCTTATAGAATTAGGTATGTGCAGGCAAGTAGCATATATTTGTAGTCTAGGAATGCTCAACGTTTGGGCAGAGCGTGAGTGGAGGCAGCAATTATGCATGCATGTTACACACTAACATTCATTTCAGGCTATAGGGCAGGGTCCCTGGGTGGTTGCCGTTAACCAGGTGCGTGGATCCTGCCCTGCAGTTCTGGCTTACATCAGCTGCTGATGGGGGGGGGGGGGGGATATGGTGGGCCGTGATCCTCAGGAGCGGTGTGGGGTGGCGGGCTGGCATCTTTGAAATTCATTGGCTCCCCTCTTGTTTGCGTGAGGGGAGCCAATGCATAGTCAAAAGGGGCTGCCAGGAGAGGAGGGAGGGGCCAAGAGACTTCTTCCTGCCTGACGCGTTGGCTGCCTTCCTGCCTGCTAGTTGGAGCGGGAGTCTTGTTGCTCGCTGCTTTGCTTTGACGGCTCTCTGTGTCCCTGCTCGGCTTCCTGCCCGGCTCTGATAGTTGAGGTGTTCTTCCTCTTCTGTCTGCCTGGGGGCATGCCTGCATGTCGGTGCAGAGCAGTGGGGTCTAAATGGACTTCTGCCCCCCCCCCCCCCTGACCAGCCGTCCTGCTCTTCCCTTGTGGGACATATGCAGTAGGAGCCTCTGTTGCAGCAGCTGAAGCAGCTATTGCAGGGATAAGTCTGGATCAGCCTGGGCCTGAAATTAGTCCCCCCTAGAGCAGGTGAACTTAGGAGAGGGAGGTCTGCAGCCAAGCTGTCATGGGTTAAGGGCAGGGCCAGGGCTAGGGGTGTACTGTCTCTCAAGCCATCTGTGGGGGTCGGTTGGGGAGCCTTGGTTGAGGATGCAGGTTTCAGTGGCAGGGAAGTTGGGAGGGGTGTTGAGCAGATGTAAATTACCACAACTTTGATGTAGGTGCAGTTTCTATTGGATTTATGCTTTATAACTTTGGTGAAAAATAGCCACCTTTCTTCCTAATTAACCTAAGCAAACTGTGATAAAATTACCTTCATACACCTAGGAAAATATTATTAAACTTATTCTAAAATGCTTTTTTCTTAGGTCCTGTAGATTCTAGTAGTTATTACTTTATGCAAAAGAATTATCACTGAGAAGCAGCGCTGGCTCAACCACTAGGCAAGATTAGGAGGGCAGCTAGGGCAGCAGTGAGCAGCAATAGTCAACGCAAAAAGAGTAGCCTAGTTGTTAGAATGCAGCCTGGTGAGCAAAGAGAGGAGGGTTCACATCCTACTGGCACCCCTTGTGTCCTTGCACAAGTCACTTATTCCTCCTTTGCCTCAGGTACAAACTTAGATTGCAAGCCCTCTGGAGACAGGGAAATAGCTACTGTACCTGGCTGTTACTAGAACTACTATTGGAAACAGGGTCAGCCCGTCCACTAGGCGAACTAGGCAGTCGCCTAGTGCGGCAGACCATGGTGGGCTTTAAAATGCCCATGCATGCAGTTCTAACCTGCTGCGCCTGCCCACCCGCCCACCCTCCAGGAAAGTTGCATTGGAGGGGGGGCAGGAGCGTGGGCACTTTAAGGTCCGAACGCAGTGCTGAAGCAGCAGTTCAGCCACCGCTATTTCTGCGCATGGTGGGCTGGACATAGGCATGGAGGGTCTGCCTAGGGTGGCAGAAACCCTCATGCCGCCACTGACTGGAAAGGCATGAGCTAAATACTAAATAGATCCTGACAGCCACACAATCTCAAAAAGACATCAGCACGTTCTTTTACTGTAAGGAGAGTGACCATATGCACACATACAAAGCAAACTAATTTAAAAGTATGATGTCCAATTATGCATTTTTACAGGATCATTGTAGGACAGATAGTATTGGGACAATTATGACTGATTATTATCAGAATCTCAGAGGAGCATAAGGCTGAATGTTTGCTTAACAAAGCTTATGTCCTTGTACCAGTCTTGCCTGTAATAGAAGAGCCATACAAGTACAAGAGAGAGATGGATTGCCGATTGGTGGAAAGATCATCATGTGATGGATTTAAAGTCTCTTTTTCAGGAAGTGCTCCACGCTATGGAATATGTTGCAGTAGAGAAGCGTGAAGAGATCGCTGATATGAGAAATCTAATCTTTTTCAGATAAGCAATTATGCTGTTTTCCCTGAAGGAGAACTTGATTAATAACACGTTTGAAACACAGTGCTATGTTGACATTTATAAAAGCATTCCTTGAATGCTTAGAAAAGAGCCAAGATCTAATTGTGATTTTTATAGCATTCAATTTTAATAAAATGGACTAGATAATACCAGAGAATTAATTAATCCACTGAGAAATGGTCTGACAATAAATTCTGAATGGTTTGAATATGAGAAATATTTGGACTCTATTGTGGTATGAGTGAGTGATAGTCAACCTCAGTAGTTGGACTTTTGTTGGTGGTCCACTGAACTTAAAGCTTGTAGTCTGCAACAATGGCCAATCTAGGTCAATAGCGAGTACCCAACAGATTCTAATTGGAAGTTCATTTCTTGTTGCTAACTCAGAGAAGTAAGGTATGGCGATTCCTCAGGCTGTCTGACTAACCACCATTATCGATCTGTCCCTCCAAAACCTTACATCATTACATTTTTGTTTACCTTTGTTTCTATCTAATGGACCTTTATTTCCTTGTAGATCTTTTGGTAAATTTTTGCAACAGAGCTACACACAGTTTTTGGATCTTAGATAGAGCTTCTCCAGTTGCTAAATAATGAAAGGGCAATAAAATACAATGAATTTCTTTTTTCAAGAATAGGCGTGAAGATAAAATGGAGATTTGGGTTCATTGCTGCTTAATATAAATGCTGATTCTGTCAAATATAAGAAAGAAATGAATTATCCAGTCTGGCCAGTTTCAGTTCCGATAATGCTGCACTTCAGTGGCCAGGAGATACATGGGCCTGCTTCCACAGCAATCATCGCATTCTCACAATACTCGCCGATAACCATTGACACTGCAAATATTTTGTCATGATGCACACGCACTTCCAACAGCAGTGGTTTAAATCTCTTTGCTAAGGTGGTGGATAAAGCATAGTTGCTCACCTGAAACAGGTGTTCTCCAGGGACAGCAGGAATCAGTCTTCACATATGGGTGACATTGGCACAGATGGAGCCCACATGGAAGCATCTCCCCACCTTTCAAAGAAAGCCTTTGGGAGATGCCACCACACATGCGTGGTCCCCTTCCTGCCCAATCAGATGACATCAAAAAGAAAAAAGAAAGAAAATATCCCAAATTCAGAGACACATAGAAACTCAAAAACAAAGACCCTGAAACAGTCCACCAGTGAGCTTCTTAATATTTTTGTCGGATAACATCGAGGGAGGGTAAGATATTACACAAGATACTGCACAACCACCATTTCAGGAATCACGTGGATTCATCCCCAAACTAATCGGACTTACCATCAGAGATGGTTGACAACATGTTCATCTACTTTTGTAGTTTATCTTATTCAATGCGCATGTCCTTTGATCTATGTAGGTCACACTACACGGCCAATAAAAATTTGGATAGGCGAACATGCCTCTCGTGTTCGAAAACAGGTGGTTTCAGCACCTATAGTGGAGCACTGTATGGAGAAGGATCATTCGTTTAGTGAACTACTTTGGACAGTTATCGACCACATCCCAGTTGATCCGCGAGGTGGTGATCGGGTAGCCCGATTACAATGGTGTGAGCAACGATGGATTCATGTATTAAATTCAGTGCATCCCACCGGTTTAAATCGAGAGATCGATTGGCCCAGTTTGTTTTAAGGCAGAACCAATCGGGTAAGTGGTTTCCCATTATGGTGGGTTATCCCCTTTATGATTGGTGGTTCTTTTGTGATTGACATCAGTTTATCAATGACATGGGGATTCACCATTCCATCTTTGGGAGTATCGAGTTGTCTGGATCCAACCAGCAGCGGGTTTCTGCTGTCATGCACACCCTCTGCTTGTGATTGGTTTTCCTCTGTGATTGACATCATCAACCAGCCAATTATGAATCTAATGGTCCTATATGGTGATCTGATACCGGTTTTTGAAGTCTGTTGTTTGAGGACGACATTGAACACGGATTATACAAGAGCACTTGATACAGGGATATCATACATCCCAAAACGTGCACGTCATGTTTTAAGATATCTGGACCTGTCACAACGCCAAGGACAAATCAGTTGCTTCAATATATGTCGAGATAAGTTTTTTTCTGTTTTTTACATCTTTAATGTAATATCGTTACACAACAAGAACTTACAAACAAATAAAATGGATATCATCTGTCTGGTTGGGTTAAGTTAAATATCTTACCCTCCCTCGCTGTTATCTGACAAAAATATTAAGAAGCTCATTGGTGGACTGTTTCAGGGTCTTAGTTTTGGACAATCAGATGACATAGCTAGGACAGTAGAAAAAAATCAAACAAGGTAGGGAGGCAACTCCCAGGGAAGGAGGGAGGGTTGTGAGGACTGATTCCTGCTGTCCCTGGAGAACACCTGTTACAGGTGAGTAACTATGCTTTCTCCAGGAACAAACAGGAAGTCAGTTCTCACACATGGGGCTCCCTAGCTCCAGGTTGCCAAGGACTGAGCCACAGCAGCACCAACGGCGACCACGTCAAGTAGCCGTGAGTTGCAGAAGATGAGTCTCCATCTAAGAGACTCTGCAAGACCCTAGCATCCAGTGGCATTATCACTCCGGTAGCCTGAATACAAAAGGGTCGGAGGGAAGGAGTTGCCTACACCCCGAAAAGGTTACGGAGTACTGCCTGGCTGAAGATACTGTCCTGATGGGACTCACTCTCCAGGCAGTAGTGAGCTGCGAATGAATGGAGATCATGTGGCGACCTTGCAGATCTCCATCACTGAGCGCAGTTTGCCACTGATGTGGCCATCGCTCTCACGCGATGTGCTGTGATCCAGGGTTCCAGAGAGAGCCTAGCTTGCTCATAGGTGAAGGCAATACAGTCCTCCACCCAAGTGGACAGAGTTCGCTTAGTCACAGGAAGCCCCAGCCTACTGGGGTCATAGGAAACAAAAAGCTGAGGAAGTTTGTGATGGCCCCAAGTCCACTGTAGGTAGAACGACAGAGCCCGTTTGAATTCCAGTGTATGGAGTATGGTTTTCTCCTGACTGGAGTGAGGCTGTGGGAAAAAGGTAGGGAGGACTATCTCCTAGTTGAGGTAGAAAGGACATACCACCTTGGGGAGGAATTTGGAGTCAGTGCGGAGCACCACCCTGTTCTTGTAGAATCTTGTATATGGTGGTTCCGCCACCAGGGCCTGCAGTTCACTTACTCTGCGAGAGGATGTGAAGGCCACCAGGAAGGCAACCTTCTATGAAAGATACCACAGGTGGCAGTGGGCTAGAGGCTCGAATGGCAGCCTTGTGAGCTGTGAGAAATCATGTTGAGGGCCCACTCCACTGCTGGGGGGGCAGACGGGGGGCTTAGACAACAAGAGGCCCTGAAGGAACCAAGAGACTAGGGTCTGACCTGAGAGGGGCTTCTCTTTGATAGGGTGGTGGTGTGCAGTGATCACACTCAGGTGCACTCTCACTGAGTTTGACTTTAGCCCAGTGTGCGAGAGATGCAATACGTACTGGAGCACTAGTTGCACCTGGCAGGAAAACAGGCTCTCCCGCCGCTCTGCACTCCATACTGAGAATCTCTGCCACTTAAAGGTGTATGCTCACCTGGTTCAGGGTTTACAAGAGGCCAACAGGGCCTCCTCAACTTCTCTTGGGAGGTTGAAAGGGGTCAAAGCTACCCTTTCACCAAGCCACACTGTTAGTGTTAGATACCCCAGGTTGGGGTGCAGGAGGGAGCCCTCCTCTTGAGAGAGGAGAACCGGGGCATGGCACAGCAGGACCGGGAATGTTGCTGACAGAGTGGAAATCAAGGCTGTCTAGGCCACCTGGAGGCAATCAATATCGGTGATGCCATTTCATGCTGGACCTTGAAGAGGGTCTTTGCGACCAGAGGGGTTGGCAGAAAGGCATAGAGGAGGCCTTCCGCCCACAGGATCAGGAAGGCATCCACCACCACCCTCCCTATGGTTGCCACGAGCAGAAGCAAGGCAGCTGCGCATTGTCCAGGGTGGCAAAGAGGTCCATCACGGGTGTGCCCCTGAGGCAGAAGAGCCATGAGGCCACTCTGGGATTCGGGTGCCATTCATGTGGCTGGAGCACCCTGTTCAGTCTGTCTGCCAGGAGGTTGTTCTGGCCTGGGAATTAGACCACCCGCAGGAGCATGTTGTTGCGAGCTGCAAAGGAAAGGAGAGCCACCACCTCCTGGCAGAGGGAGTATGTTTGCGGGCTCCCCTGCTTGTTGACCTAGAACATGGCGACTTGGTTGTCCGTCTGTATCAGCATGGGCAGGATGGCACCTTTGGGCAGGAAAGGGACCACACATGTATGGTGGCATCTCCCAAAGGCTTTCTTTGAAAGCTGGGGAGATGCTTCCGTGAAAACTCTATCAGTGCCGATGTCACTCATGTGAGGACTGACTTCCTGCTTGTTCCTGGAGAACCTGTGAGTCTTTGCAGTTAGAACAAGCACAGATCCAATTGCAGAAAACTCAATAAATAGATGGCATTCTACACTTATTTTACAACTTAGAGAATGTTTTTCTAATTGAAAATGTGATGGACATGCTCATGTTGCCCCAGTACCGCAGTCTATTGAAAGGAAGTGTTCAGGATAAGGGAATGGCAAGATTTTGTTGTCTCACACTGAGGGATCTGATGTGGCCCCTGGACTTCCAAGTTCATGCCTTTGCTCACATACACCTTTCTCCATGAGTGCTGCATGAAGAGAACCAGTATCGATAAGGGAGGGAAACTGAAGAATGGAATTTCTCATAGTCTATGAGATTAATGGAATTATACACTAGAATAAAGTTATGAGAGTGTAGACACAGAGGTCATAATATCTATTTCTGTATAAATGTCAAGGACGATGCCAACACTGCAGATGACATCACACATATATTTGGGTTTGTGAAGATCTGGATGTGTTCTTTGGGATCTTTAACCAAAACAAAAAATGATGTAAATCAAATGAAAAAAAGGGAATGAAAGGTTGGTCCTGTTTTTAGCTATAGATAAAGCAAAGGGCTCAGGAACCTCCTCTAAGCAATTTTGAATTGCTCTACAGTCCAAGATCAAACCCTTATGCAAGTTGCTGCATTTTAGTTATATATATGCTAAGGGATGAACTGCCCAAAATATGAGTTTTTATTTCTGTCTGAGTTAAAATTATGCTATTCCAGTTACTGTCTAGTACGAAAATTGTTGTTGCAGAGAATATGAAATATTCCCTTTCCCACGTAAGTAAGGGATGATCTACAATTTCTACTCCTGCTAGAATTCTGCAAACAAAATTCAAATTTCTGTGTTAAAAGGTCTGACATGCAAACTTCTGCATGCTTTGTTGTCAAAATAACAAAGCATATTGTTTTTGAGTGATATTTATTTTAAAATTCAATACAGAAAAAAATTATCACAAAAGTTTGAATTATTATGTGCAGAATTCCAGCCGGAGTAAATGTCAGAACTTTTCCCTATCCTATTTCTACCTGTTTCTTGATATTGAGTGAGCCAGAGGCCCTACCTATGACCTTTTCTTGGCACAGTACATTCACCATCATCCTCTGTGACTCAGAGCACTATCTCACTACTAGCCAGGCTTTAGTTTATTTGGCTACTAAATTCTCCCAGGCAGTATACCCTCTAAGCTCTCATTCTCCCAACATATTCACCTTGTCGCCAAGACCTGCCACTTCTTTCTCTTTAATATTGACAAAGTCCGCCCTTTTCTTTCAGAACATACTACTAAAACGCTCATCCATTCACTTATCACCTCTCACCTTGATTACTGTTTCCTGCTCCTTGCTGGTCTTCCACTGAGACATCTTTCACCCCTTCAGTCTATTCAGCACTCTACTGCTTGTTTGATCTTCAGCCAACTTCGTTTTGC
The DNA here is from genome assembly GCA_033557465.1 of Ichthyophis bannanicus. Classification (NCBI taxonomy): domain Eukaryota; kingdom Metazoa; phylum Chordata; class Amphibia; order Gymnophiona; family Ichthyophiidae; genus Ichthyophis; species Ichthyophis bannanicus. The sequence goes on along the minus strand of CM066043.1, from coordinate 178,019,298 downwards.
CCATATCACTCCTCTCCTCAGGTTTCTTCACTGGCTCCCTATCCGTTTCCGCATCCAGTTCAAACTTCTCCTACTGACCTATTAATACAGTCATTCTGCAGCTCCTCTTTATCTTTCTTCTCTCATTTCTCCTTATATCCCCCCTCGTGAACTCCGCTCTTCTAGCCAACTGCTTCTTGCTATGCCTTTCTCCTCTGTTGCTAACTCCAGGCTTCGCTCTTTTCACCTTTCAGCACACTACGTCTGGAATAGACTTCCTCTGTCTATACATCAGGCATCTTCTCTGACCCTCTTCAAATCCAGGTTGAAAGCTCACCTCTTTGCTTCTGCCTTTGGTTCATGACTTACCTGTTCTCCTCCTCTTCCCTTGTCTTGTTTTCACCTGTTCCTTTTCTTTTCCCTTGTTCTCACCTTGTTCCCTTGTCTTGTTTCTCCTGTTATCCTTCCTTTGCCTTTGTTCTTTCCTCGTCCTTCGCCTTCTTTGTTTTGTCTTTTTAGATTGTAAGCTGTTTTGGGCAGGGACTGTCTATTTTTGTCTTTTCCGTACAGCGTTGCGTGCGTCTGGTAGCGCTTTATAAATGCTCAGTAGTAGTAGTAACCTGCATGGGACTGTGGCTGCACACAGAAAATACTTTTGTTAAATGCCACTTAAAAATTCATGGGCACAGGACAGTGACTCTGAGAAGGTGGTGAGGACCTATAGCGCTGAAGCCAGGCAGAGGCCTTTGACAAGGTCCCTCATCAGAGACTTTTGGCAAAACTAAAGAGTCATGAGATAGGAGGCAGTGTACTATTGTGGATCAGGAACTGGTTAAAAGATAGAAAGCAGAGGGTAGGGCTAAATGGCCAATTTTCCCAATGGAGAAAGGTGAATAGTGGTGTACCCCAGGGATCTGTGCTGGGTCCGCTGCTTTTTGACATTCATAAATGACCTGGAAATGGGAATAATAAGTGAGGTTATCAAATTTGCAGATGACACAAAACTATTCAAAGTTGTTAAAACCCAAGAGGATTGTGGAAAATTGCAAGAGGATTTTGATAAATTGGAAGACTGGGCATCAAAATGGCAGATGAAATTTAATGTGGACAAGTGCAAAGTTATGCACCTAGGGAAGAACAACCCAAACTATGGTTACACGATGCAAGGTTCCACAGTAGGAACCACCACCCAGGAAAAAGATTTAGGTGTCATTGTGGATAACATGTTAAAACCCTCGGCCCAGTGTGCAGCGGCGGCCAAGAGAGCAAATAGAATGCTAGGTATCATAAGGAAAGGAATGGAAAATAAAACAAAAGAAAGATATTATAATGCCTCTATATCGTTCCATGGTGAGACCGCACCTTGAATATTGTGTGCAATTCTGGTCGCCGTATCTTAAAAAGGATATAGCGTTATTAGAAAAGGTTCAGAGAAGAGCCACCAAAATGGTAAAGGGGATGGAAGGATACTCCTATGAAGAAAGGCTAAAAAGATTAGGGCTCTTTAACCTGGAAAAGAGACGGCTGAGGGGAGATATGATAGAAGTCTATAAATTAATGAACGGAGTGGAACGAGTAAACGTAGATCGATTGTTTATGTTATCAGATTATAGAAAGACTAAGGGGCTTGTTTACAAAGCCGCGGTAGTGGTTCGCGATCACGATCGCAGACGCGGCCCCATTGAAATCAATGGGGCCGCGGCTCCGATTACGATCGCAAACCGCTACCGCGGCTTTGTAAACAAGCCCCTAAGAGACATGCAATGAAGCTACAGGGTAAACTATTTAAGACTAATAAAAGAAAATATTTTTTCACTCAACATGTAATCAAACTCTGGAATTTGTTACCGGAGGATGTAGTAAAGGCTGTTAGTGTAACTGGGTTTAAAAAAGATTTGGACAAGTTCCTGGAGGAAAGGTCCATAAACCATTATTAAGAAGGGACCCAGGATATCAATGCGTGACCCAGTACAAGCATTGTGGAACCTGTGTCTTTTGGGGAACTGCTAGGTACGTATGACCTAGATTGGCCACTGTTGGTAACAGGATACTGGGCTTGATGGACCTTGGTCTGACCCAGTATGGCATATCTTATGTTCAGAGAAGTGATTGGAGGTGCTGAGCCTGACTTAACTCCTTCATTGTGACACACGAGGTACAAGGCACAAGCGGCAGCAATTCTGACCGGACTTCCATTTTTCTCAGGTCAACCGCAGCCATGGATGCTTATAATATTCACTTCTGATGCGCAGGGCCATTGAGCTGCACATCGAAAGTTAATGCTATAAACAGTGATGACTTCTGCTGGTTTCCTTTTCAAAATGATCCCCTATGCCTTTTGATTATACAGCATGCTCGTTTTTACTGTCATTTTCTAAAATTTAATTTCATAGCTGACTAGGTTCACGCATGCAAATTGTAAATTGTTGCAAAATGGTGTCATTTGCATTTAGTTCAGATGAAAATGTGGGTAAAGTGTGTGGGGGGAAAAAGGTGAATGGCTTTATAGTCCCATAAAGGATGTACAGATGTAGTGTTTTGATTCTAGGCGGCTTCACTTTTGATCTCTATTATTTCTTTTTCATGAATCCCCATTTCACATTGACTCCTGAATGGGTTATAACCAGCAGATGAAGTCTTAGGTGATCTTCAGATGAGGATGATTATATCATAATTAATTATATAAGGTTGCCTTAATACTTAGAGCTGTAGATAATGGGAAGAGCAGGTTGTGTTTAAAAAAGAAACAAAATCTGTGCTATTCATGACATTTGAGCTGCTGCAATGCTATAAAATCTTCTTAATCAAAATCTTTACACACCACTGATCCCGGGAAAGCCAATGTTCTCTCCCTGTCCCTGGTTTGATGATACATGAATGGAGAAAGTGAGCTAATTTCTGTAATTTTGACGACTTGTTCAGATCCCAATTTGTAATCAATAGCTTCTGCTACATACATTTGGTCAGAGGATATTTTTGCACATAGGCTGAAAATTTTGCATACAAGTCACCTATCCTAAGAAGGATGGTTTCCAAACTGTGAGTCATGAGTCTAAATGGGGGTCACAAAATTTTCATTTGCAGTTGCAAGCGTTTCTGCATCAGGGGGGAAGAAAGGTCACCATGGGGGCAGTAAACACAGAAAAGAAAGTGAAGGCATGCTAACAGTGGTGTGCGTGGAGAGTGCAGAAATGGGTCAGTTGCTTGGCTTTGCCCTCTCTCCCTCCATCAAGATGCTGCTAATGGCTGAAAAGAAGGACCAAGTAAACACCACCCACAATCGCCATCCTAACCCTTGTCTCCAACCCAAGCTGCTGCTGCAATTCTGTCTCTCGTCTCCCTCACCGCCAGTCCATCCCTTATATTCCTCCTGATGATCACAGGAACTTATCCACTGAGCACCAGGGCCGGCCCGTCCATTGTGTGAGAATGTTGTTCGCACAGGGCCCCTTGCTTTAGGGGGCCCTGCGCCAACATCATCTCGCATATTCGGCACCGGCAGGATTGGCTTTAGAGGGCACCCGGCAGGCACCGGCTCACCTCTGAGAGCCGCCAAAGTGAAGAATGCCGTTTTTCTTCATTTCTGCAGCTTGTTCTGGTATAAGCTGCTGGTGCGCCAGAAGTCAAAGGGAATTTCCTGTTTTCCGGCATTCAGCGCGCCAGCGGCCTGTAGTAGTACACAGCTGCCGAAGTGAAGAAAAACGGCATTCTTCACTTCGGTGGCTCTCAGAGGTGAGCCGGGGCCTGCCGGGTGCCCTCTAAAGCCAGTTGGACAGCCACAGGGCTCATTGGGGTGGGGGGAGCAGCTAGGGCTGGAAATGGGCTGATGGGGGGGGCTAGGATTGGAAATGGCTGATGGGGGGCTAGGATTGGAAATGGCTGATGGGGGGGCTAGGATTAGAAATGGCTAATAGTGGGTTAGGATTGGAAATGGGCTGATGGGGGGGGGGCTAGTACTAGAAATGAGCTGATGTGGGGGGATGGGAGAATGGGACTAGAAAAGACCAGATGCTGGGTGGGGCTAAAACTAGAAGGGCGTTGATGTTGGGGGAGGACTAGAAGGGGATGGGGCTGGGGGAGTGAGGATGGATAGGGAAAAAGATATTTTGTGTGGGAGGGAAGAAAAATCTATGATTGGCCGGGTATTGAGAGAGTACGTGGGGATTGAGGATGGAGGGGTGAAATTTGAGTGGATGAAAAAGGAATAAAGAAAGAAATGGAGGAAAGAGCAAAAGGAGAAAGATCAGTATGTTAAAGCAGATGTAGAGAGAGAATGGGAAAAAAACTAGAAGAGAGAAGAAAGGACAAATGGACAGCAGACAATGGAGAGTTAGCAGCAGACAAGAAGAAAACAGAAGAAAGTGACTGCAGCAATTGCAACTGAAAAATAAAATGCACAAACAAAAAAGGTAGAAAAATACTTTTTTATTTTGAATATATTAACTGGAATATGTCAGCTCTGGGAAATGTGCATCGTTAATGTCTTTGCGTTTTCTTTAGTACAAGAGGAAATTAATTTATAGTTTTATTTCTCCAGTCTTGTTGTACATTCCAAGTTTAGCTTTTGCAGTTCCCAGTTTAATTATTGTCTTCCTTTATCTAAATTGTGGTCTCTTGTTCTTTGTTTGGTGACGGTCTATGTTCTGCATGTGTAACCGAACTAAGGTATTCTGTTCATGCAGTTTCTATTTGACAGTGCTACTTGTTCTCTTTCCCCAGTAGGAGATGTATTGGTATTCTCTGAGATATACTGATTTAATATTTGCAGAGTTACGTTTTTGATAGGTAGGGTTTGGTGCTTTGTGAGTCCTGGTAGTGCTGTTATGATACAGCAGGTTTGCTACGGGTTCTAAATGGGCAGGATTTTTAGTACTTCCTAATGTGCCTGGAGGTTGGCACTGGAGTATAGTAATGTAGAAATCTGGTATTCATTAAGAATCATGTTTACTAAAAGTTAGTGCACGTTAATATTATGCAAATATTTATGCAAATGAGGCCCCGCAATGAGTCTCCACACATGGCCCCACACCACCCCCATTCTGTTCTGCCACCGCTTGCTGGCTTTGATCCAAGCAGTGCGGTCCATGTTGAAAAGCAGAATGCAGGGGAGAAGGGGGAATGAGACAGAAGGTGAATCTGGTAAGGAGAAGAGTGCGTCCATGTTGGAGTTAGGGGAGTGGATAAGTTGCCTGAGGGCATGAACAGATGAGTGATGAGAGTCTGGAGGGCAGAGAGTATTGAGGGAATGAACCTAGGGAGTAAGAGAGAAAGGATAAGCTGGGAAAAGTGGAAGACTGAGTCTGTGAGAAGAGTGAGAGTAGGGTGAGCCTGGAGAGAGGAAAAAGAAAGGAGGGTGATAAAGAAGGGATAATCTAGGGAATGGATGAGTGCTGGAGTCTGGGGATACACAGAAAGGGAGAGGTGATCTTGGTGGAGGATAGAAAAGAGATGATCTGTTGGAGTAGATGAGTAATGCATTCAGGGATGGGAGAGAGAGATAGAAAGCCTAGTTGGGCAGTGGTTGAGTCGAGGGGAGAGTGGATTAGTGGTTGAGACTGGGAATATGATCTTATGGAGCTGAGATGAATATTTGGGTTTGGAGGGACATGAACCTATGCTGCTGGGAAGGTGAGAAAGAGGGGGGGGGGGAGCTGTGAGCCTGGGGCAATATGAGAGGCAGGCCAAGGAAGATAGACTGAAACGTTCAGAGCGTGCAGAAAAGAACGGGCCACGAGAAAGAGAAGGGAGGGAAAAGAAGGAAAGGACAAGATTGTATCTCAGCTATACCTACCGACAAAGTACACACATTCATCCTAACGCGAGTAGTTTCACGGCAGTCGGTATTTTGAAAGAGGCCACTAGGGCGTGTGCGTGCACATACACATGAAAACGACTTAATAAAATAACCCTCTAAATGCATATGGGGAAAAAAGCTGATGAAGGCTGGAGAGATGACCCTGCTTTCAAGAGGTTTAGAAGATGCACTTATGTAAATAAACCATGGTGTTTGAAGAGAACTCCTCATGTTTTCAACACGTCTGAACCTCCACTAAAAAAAATAACTTAAGCAAAACATTACTGTTTCCCTCAGAACTTGATGTGGTTGACTTTTCTCCAGGATACTTGTGTTGCCAGTATGAAGAATATAAGAACCATGAGCGCATTGTTCTAGTTATGCTTCCAATAATATTAGACGTTTTAGTATACCGAAGTAAAATAGATTTTTGAGTTGTTTCCATCAGTTTTGGGCTGAATTTCACTAATATAATTTACAAATTTATTTATTTATTAAAAGATGGGCATAGGGTTATTGTTCTGGTTGCCTTTATCTGATAAACCACAATTTCAGCAATGCAATCAATGCGCTTTACATTTAAAAAAATAGAATCGGAAACGAGGAAAGGAACACCATCTTCAATGCTGTTGTTGGTGTTAAGTGCTGTCGAGTTGGTGTCGACTCATGGCGACCCTCTGGATAGTTGTCCTAAGTTGTGTTCAGTCTTCAGTCAGGTGGCTCATTGTTGACAGACTGGTACCCATAGCTGCTGTTATTGTATCGATACATCTCATTGTTGGCCTTCCACTTTTGCATTGACCTTCTATCTTGCCAAGCATGATGTCTTTCTCTAATGATCTCTCTCTTCGCATGATGTGTCCAAAGTATGGAAGTTGAAGTCTTGTCATTTGAGCTTCTAAAGAAAACTTAGGTCTGATCTCCTCTAGTACTGACTGGTTTGCTCTTCGGGCAATCCATGGTATATGCAGTATTCACCACCAGCACCAAAATTCAAAGGCATCAATTTTCTTCCTATCTTTTTCACTGTCCAGCTTTCACACATCCATATGATGTTTTTGAAAATATCATCACCAAAACGGCAAAAAACCAACCCCTCGGGCATATAGGTTCACTAAGCCCCAAGTATAACAAACACAATAGGAGTGAACCCAAAAGGAAAAACTTCCCTCCTAGAAGTCAAAGGGTATTTTTTGTTGGACCATAAATCACCTTACCAAAGCTAACATTTGTAAAAGCTAAGGTAAAAGTGAATACAAGTCCATTTTAATCAAAAAGAAGCAGTTAAACATGAAAGCCAAATTAAATTACATGGCCAAAAAAATGTTATTTGTACTTAGCTGCAGATAAAGGCGAGGTAAACTCCAACACGGGTGAAAAACACGACACAGTCCTGCGTTTCGGGTTCAAATTTTAAGTACCCTGCTTCAGGTTAAACTTGTCACCACCAAACAGAAGGAACGCCAAGAAAGAATTAACTAAGGAAGCCACTTTAAAAACCGGCGTCTGACGTAAAGGGCCAATCACATGTCCACTGCACATCCAATCCGGGGCTAGAAATACAAATAACATTTTTTGGGCATGTAATTTAATTTCTCCTCTGGCTTTAGCTTTTCTGCGTTTCTGGGAAATTTTCAGAGTTTCTTCCATCATCCATTTTGGCCATTTTTGCTTTTTCACTTTTTGTAGAGACTTCTCGCTTTCTTCCAACACAAACTTCTTGATGTCATCCCATAACTCTTCTGGAACTCTGTCATTTGTATCTAAAGCAGCAAATCAATTTTGCAGGCAGTCTTTAAATTCTAGTGGTATATTCTCAAGGTCATATTTTGCTGCATTCATGAGCGGTTTGTTCTTTTTCAACTTTAGCTTGAGTTTCAATACTAGTATGATGATCTGTACCACAGTCAGCTCCAGGTTTTGTCTTTGTTGATGTTATAGAGCTTTTTCATCATTGACTTCCACAGATGTAGTCAACTTGGTTTTTGTACAATCCATTGGGTGAAGTCCATGTGTACAGTCGCCACTTGTGTTGCTGGAAGAAGGTGTTTGAGATGAATAGATCATAGGTCTTGCAGAATTCTATCAGTCTTTCTTTAGCTTCATTTCTATTGCCAAGTCCATATTTTCCAACCACTTTGCCGCCTTCTTTGTTGTTAACTTTTGCGTTCCAGTCACCCATGATTATCAGGATATCCTGTTTGAATGTTCTGTCAATTTCAGCTTGAACTTGTTCATAGAACTCTTCAATTTCATCCTCTTCTGCTGCTGTTGTTGGGGCATATATTTGAATTGTAGTTGTGTTGATAGGCATTCCTCATAGACAAATAGAGATTAAGCGTTCCCTGACTGCATTGTATTTCATTACAGTTCTTGCAAGTTTCTTCTTTATTATAAATTGTGATGGGGCCCGTGGGTAGAGCCCTCTAACCCTATGTAGGCGGTTGCCTAGGGTCAGTAAAATAAGTATTCTGCTCTTGCTATGAAATAACAGAGTCTCTTAGAGCAAAAAGTGAATAAGGAAAATAAGATGGGTTTTATTCCCCGTCCCGCTCGGACCATCAACAAGATCAAAAAAACTCCAGATACAAGCAATAAACAAAAATGGTAACAGCAACTTCTGTTTCCTTGTTACATTCACAAAGTTCCTTTTGTTACTTAATTAAGTAGAATGGTTGCACTTGTAACAAATGCTACAGTCCATGGGCATGGGGTCTGGAAGGCAGCTGTTGTCTTCCCACAGCATACCCTCTCCGGCACTCCCCAAGCTCTCAGTATCACACTCTTCCTGTGTGGTATATTCAGGCACGTCCCCTTGTGATAAATCACTACAGCTTTCAGTAAAGGTTCCTCTCTCCCCAGGTTTATACCTGTCTGGCATGAAGTAGATTCTCTCAGGGTTTTCCTCCCAAAGTAAAGGTTCTGAATACCTTTTCTTCCTGCCTCTATTCTCAGGACCACGCCTTTGGCATGCATATGTTTCAAACCTTTCTTTACGAGAACAGGGATGCCTCCTATTATCCTTAGGAATTGTCTTGGCTCTTGGCTTACAATGTCCCTTCTCTCTAGCCTCCCAGGCTGGCTGTGCAGTAGCAAAGTTAGTATCAGCTTTACAGCTATTTCTTACTGTGCAAGTATGTTTGGAGTTCCCATCCCCCAACACTCTCCTTCTGAACTGACCTGTGCTTATTGCTGGCACATACCGGTCTCCTGTATGATAGGACACTCCTGGCTTCTCTTGAGGTCTGTCTCGAGTGGCATACCTTCTCCCAGCACAGCTTGCCTTAAACCTTTTCTCCCGAGTGCTGTAGCTATCTTCACTTCCTGGTTCTCCGATAGCAACCTTTTCTCCCAGCACTCCTCTGGGGTTTCTGCTCAGCTGTCTGTAGCCACACCTCCTGCTGCTTTCTCTTGCTACGTCATCTGCTCTGGGCCCACCTGCTATTCCACCTCCTGGGCTTGAGCTCTCACTCTGGCTTTTGCCTTTCTCCTGGGTTTCCTCCTGGGTTTCTCTCCACTGACTGGAACCCTGTCTTATGTGATCCCCAGCCCTGCACGTGACGTGGGGATTTGTCATCAGGTGTTCCTGATGAGTTTTCTGCTTGGCACGTAGTAACAGTTTGCTCTGCTCAACTGTTTCACTATGCCTCATGTCTCTTTGCATAGCTGAATCTAAGGTAAGCTCTTCTTTTATCTGCACTTCCATGGGCTGTGTATCCTCTGCTGCACCACATATCCCCCCTCCTAAGATATTCCGGGATGGGGAACCTTCGTGCTCCCAGCCCGGAATACGGGACAGGGCGTCCGCATTAGAATGCAACTTGCCTGCCCTATGGTGTATGGTAAAATTGAAAGCCTGCAACGCTAGGTGCCAACGGGTGAGGCGAGGGTTATGGTTTCGCATGGTACCTAACCACTTCAACGGTGCATGGTCCGTAATTAGCACGAAATGCTGGCCGGTAAGATAGAATCGGAGCGCCTCAATGGCCCATTTAATAGCCAAACATTCTTTTTCGATGGTTGAGTAGTTGCCCTCAGCCCTGGACAACTTCCTACTCAAGTAAAGAATGGGGTGTTCAGTACCCTCGAACTCCTGGGAGAGGACAGCTCCCAGCCCCGACTCCGAGGCATCTGTTTGAAGGATAAATGTGCGATTAAAATCCACCCCATATAGGATTGGCGCTTTACATAACTTCCCCTTCAGAAGTATGAAAGCGTCCTCCGCTGCCTGTGTCCACTGTAAATTGTTGGGTGCATTCTTTCTTAACATATTTGTCAGCACCGTGCTTTCTTCCGTAAACATGGGTATAAAACGCCTGTAGTACCCGATTAACCCTAAGAAACTCCTAAGTTGTTTCTTAGTTAGCGGTCGCCGGAAATTCTGCACACTTTCTATCTTATTACGTAGGGGGTCGGACGGTACCTTTGCCCACCAGGTGTCCTAAATATTTAACTTCGGTTCCTCCAAATAGGCACTTTCCGGGATTTAAAGTTAGCCCGGCACCCCGCAAAGCCTTCAACACGGCCTCTACGCGTGGAAGATGTTGTGCCCAGGTGGTACTGTGGATGACTATATCATCCATGTAGGCTACCGTGTAGCTGTGGTGAGGACGTAGGACCTGGTCTACCAACCTCTGGCATGTTGCCGCGGCGCCATGCAAACTGAATGGCATACGCTTAAATTGAAATAAACCAAGCGGCGTGCTAAACGCTGTCTTGGGCCTGGAAGCACGGGTCAACGGTATCTGCCAATAACCCTTGGTAAGATCAAGGGTGGTCAGATATCGTGCCTGCCCCAGTCTATCCAACAATTCTTCGATCCTTGGCATGGGATAGGCATCGAAGAGGGATATAGCATTGACCTGCCTAAAGTCAATGCAGAAACGAAGACTGCCGTCCGGTTTTGGAACTAGGACTACCGGACTACACCAGGGGCTTTTGGACTCTTCAATGACGCCTAGCTGCAACATCTCTTGAACTTGTGAGACAACCTCCCTCTTGCGAGCTTCTGGCAACCGGTAAGGTCGCAGCCGCACAATTTTCCCAGGGGGTGTGAGAATTTCATGCGCGACCAGGGTGGTTTCTCCTGGGACGGGCGTGAGGACGTCCTTAAACCGCGCCAGAAACTGGTCTAACTGGCCGCGATGTTGCAGGGACAACTCCATGCCTACCTTCGGTGCCGAGACTCTTTTGCAGTCCTCAATTTGGGGACCTAAATCATCCTCTAATTTCGTCTCTGCGGTGGCAGTGAGACCTTGTACCTCCCTCCGGCCGGTGGAGCCAAACCCTTGGCCTCCCCGGCTGGTAGGGGCCAGGTGAGTTACCTCCTTCACCTCTGGCGACCCAAACCGTTCACATATGATCTGGGCAACCCGGTCTCCTACTTTAACCTCAAAGTCCCGCTCCCCAAAGTTGAAAAGCAGTACCTTGACCTCTCCCCTGTAATCGGGGTCCACAACCCCCGCCCCGACATCGATAAAATGCTTCGATGCCAATCCGGATCGGGGAGCGATCCGCCCGTAGCACCCTGCTGGCAACTGAATTTGCAGCCCTGTGTTAATTACAGCCTTCCCCTTTTTAGGTACTACCCCCTCCACTGTACTAAAAAGGTCGAAGCCTGCCGAAGCGGCAGTTGCTTTCTGTGGACTCTGTGCGACTGGGGACATTTTACAGAACTTTAGCACGAAGCCATTTTTACTGGGTGTCACTACCTCCACCGGGGTTTTTAGGTCAGGTGCTATCTTTGGGGTTTTTGCAAACAGAGGCTGGGGAATTACATTTACCAGGGCCTCCCCTTTACTATCACTCTTTCCCACGGTCTTGCCTTCTTCTCCTACTTTCTCAGGATGCCCCGGGGATTCACCCTTTCCCATAACCAGGCCTTCCTTTAGCCCTTCATCAAACGGGGGCCAATCCCGACCTAACACCAGGTCGAAAGGTAGCTTAGGGACTACAGCTACTAGGGTTTTTCTTTGAACCCCTAACCCTTGTATCCTCAGCCGGTACAGAGGGTAACCAGCGGAAGACCCATGGATACATCTTATATTTGCTACGCCCTCGGTATGACTCGGAGGCAAATCATTTTTGGCCTGTATGGTTTCCCAAAAACGGCGGGAGACCATACTTTGGTCGGCCCCCGAGTCAAGCAAGGCCTTAGCAGGTACTCCCTGCACCTCCACATCCACGCGGAAACCTGCTGCTACATGTTGGTCATTGTTAGTAACTAGTGCTGTACGATACACACACTCCTTTAGGTGCCCAATTTTTCCACACTTAAAGCATTTTGACATATTATTACTTTCCGTTTTCCTATATACGGATTCCCTTGAACCCCACATATTCCTCTGAGGAACTTTAGTAGTTTTCACAGAATTGGTTAACCCAAACCTACTGCCAGCGCTGGCTTTCTTAGTTACTTCAGCCTCAAAGAATTGTTCTAGTACAATTTGATCTATTATATCTGCTACCGGTTTACCGTCGGGTTCAAGCCATTTTAAGACCAACCCATGCACTCTATGATATAGCGCCTCTGGGGTTTCGTCAGGTTGAATCCGGGTAGACCGGAGCATGCGTCTATACACTGCTGGAGTTAAGCCCAGCCTATCACGCACTGCTCTCTTAACTTCAGTATAATCGGCTGCCAAAACGGCAGGCATGGCTCTGTAAGCTGACTGAGCCTCACCGGTTAGCGGTGAGGCCAGCCTAATGGCCCATTGCTCTACTGGCCAGTTGGCATTGAGAGCTATTCTCTCAAAAGTCTCCACAAAGTCATCAAAATTATCATCTCTATGCATTTGTCCCAGCGTCCATATCCCACAACTCTGTGGGCCTACCCCACAGATAGGTACTGCTGCTGGCGACTCCTTCTTCCTTGGCTCCTTTAGAAGAGTATGCAATAAGTCCGTCAGGGGCTTTTGTTGGTCCTGCAGGGCTGCGATGGCCTGCTCCTGGTTCTTCCGTGCTAGCTCTCCCTGTTTCTCGAACTGCATACTCATCCATCTTAGGACCTCTTGTGCGTCCATCGTGGTCATCCCCTTTTCTCCTGGAAGATAAACCAGAGACACAAACACCAAGTGTGGCACTACAACAAGAGCGAAAGAAACAATTCTTTTCTTTCTCCCAAGCTTTTTTCCTTCTCACCAGGGATCCTCCCAACCTGTGCCCAAATACCCTTTACCTGAGCCAGATGGAGGTTCTTATTTTGAGAAGGTGCTTGCCGTTGCACTCTCAGAACCTGGATCCTCTCCGGGCGTGCCAACTTCTGCTCTTCCCGCGTTGTCACTTGCTCGCTCCGTAGCTCTTTGCCTCGCTGACTGGATCCGAAAAACTACGCCAACTTGTGATGGGGCCCGTGGGTAGAGCCCTCTAACCCTATGTAGGCGGTTGCCTAGGGTCAGTAAAATAAGTATTCTGCTCTTGCTATGAAATAACAGAGCAAAAAGTGAATAAGGAAAATAAGATGGGTTTTATTCCCCGTCCTGCTCAGACCATCAACAAGATCAAAAAAACTCCAGATACAAACAATAAACAAAAATGGTAACAGCAACTTCTGTTTCCTTGTTACATTCACAAAGTTCCTTTTGTTACTTAATTAAGTAGAATGGTTGCACTTGTAACAAATGCTACAGTCCATGGGCATGGGGTCTGGAAGGCAGCTGTTGTCTTCCCACAGCATACCCTCTCCGGCACTCCCCAAGCTCTCAGTATCACACTCTTCCTGTGTGGTATATTTAGGCACGTGCCCTTGTGATAAATCACTACAGCTTTCAGTAAAGGTTCCTCTCTCCCCAGGTTTATACCTGTCTGGCATGAAGTAGATTCTCTCAGGGTTTTCCTCCCAAAGTAAAGGTTCTGAATACCTTTTCTTCCTGCCTCTATTCTCAGGACCACGCCTTTGGCATGCATATGTTTCAAACCTTTCTTTACGAGAACAGGGATGCCTCCTATTATCCTTAGGAATTGTCTTGGCTCTTGGCTTACAATGTCCCTTCTCTCTAGCCTCCCAGGCTGGCTGTGCAGTAGCAAAGTTAGTATCAGCTTTACAGCTATTTCTTACTGTACAAGTATGTTTGGAGTTCCCATCCCCCAACACTCTCCTTCTGAACTGACCTGTGCTTATTGCTGGCACATACCGGTCTCCTGTATGATAGGACACTCCTGGCTTCTCTTGAGGTCTGTCTCGAGTGGCATACCTTCTCCCAGCACAGCTTGCCTTAAACCTTTTCTCCCGAGTGCTGTAGCTATCTTCACTTCCTGGTTCTCCGATAGCAACCTTTTCTCCCAGCACTCCTCTGGGGTTTCTGCTCAGCTGTCTGTAGCCACACCTCCTGCTGCTTTCTCTTGCTACCTCATCTGCTCTGGGCCCACCTGCTATTCCACCTCCTGGGCTTGAGCTCTCACTCTGGCTTTTGCCTTTCTCCTGGGTTTCCTCCTGGGTTTCTCTCCACTGACTGGAACCCTGTCTTATGTGATCCCCAGCCCTGCACGTGACGTGGGGATTTGTCATCAGGTGTTCCTGATGAGTTTTCTGCTTGGCACGTAGTAACAGTTTGCTCTGCTCAACTGTTTCCCTATGCCTCATGTCTCTTTGCATAGCTGAATCTAAGGTAAGCTCTTCTTTTATCTGCACTTCCATGGGCTGTGTATCCTCTGCTGCACCACAAAATGCAACACCATTTCTTCTTTGTCTTTCATTTCCAGCATAGTAGACCATGTGATCATCTGATGCAAAGTGCCCGATGCCAGTCCATTTCAGTTCGCTGACACCCAACAGATCCAGTTGTACACGTTCCATTTCATTCTTGACCACCTCCAAATTCCCTTGGTTCATGCTTTGTACGTTCCATGTTCCAATATGTAAGACATCTTTACAGCTTCTGACTCTCATTTCATGTGCAGCTACATCAGAAGTCAGACGTCCCGAGGGCTTTGATCCAAACACATCATAAATGCTGGCTTTACCCTGAAAAGTCTTCAGCTCTTCCCCAGTAGCTAGTTGAGTACCTTCTGACCTGGGGGTCTCATCTTCCAGCACTATAGTGCAATTTGTTTTGTTGTGACTATCCATTGGGTTTTCATGGCAAGATACAGAAGTAGATTGCCGTGCCTTTCCTCCACGCAGTTTAAGTTTAGTGTTGTTGCCATTGTCAGAGAAATGTGATCTTCCACTGTCAACACTGTTCCATTCTGCTGCTGCCCAGATGGGTGGTTTGTCTTGGTCTGGCACCTCAGCTGAGACCTATCCATTTTGGGAGACCCTGCCAGTAGTTAAACTACCGATAGCTTAGCCCTCAGCATCACTGATGCACACAAGCCCTCACAGCACGACAAGCTGCAAACCAAGTGAGGGTCTTTGATGCTAGGAAAGAGGAAAACAGGGAAAGACATAACTGACAACCAAGCAAAGAGTTTTGTCTTCAGTTGGAATAACCTCATCATTGTGTTGTTATATTCAGTCTCTGCCCAAGGCTGGTACAAGGATATGAAGCGTCATAGGCGAACCTCATTCCTGCCATCACCCCTCTCCAGGACCTGTAATGGTAGCGATAAAGCGCTTACCATAAACTCCAGCACTGCATCGCTGTTCCTGCTTCCGTCCCTGATGAAAACTTCCTGTTTGCAATAGGACGGAAGTAGCTGGAAGTTTGCATCAGGGAGTTTACCAGGAATAGTGATGGAGTTTATGGTAAGAGTTGTATCATTGTTTAGAGCAATGGTTCCCAAAGTGGTCTATATGGACCCCAAGGGTCGATTTCGACTTGCAGAGGGTCCATGTCAACGAGAAAAAAAATTGGGGGTGCACGAGATGTAAATGGGGGTCCATGTGAGCGGATCCCCAATTTAGTAAGATCATCATCAACATTTAGGCGTTCCGTAAATGTCTTATTACACCTAACACAGATTTTGTGTACATAATACTTATAATAGACATAGAAATTGCTTATAGATATATATATATAAGTTATATTTCATAAAATTGTTTAAGTACCTGTTGTATAAAGACCATGCGACCAATTGGTAAAATTTAATATACCTCCTTATGACAGGAGACAAAGCTAGCAGAGGAAAGGAGGCTTCATATACAAAGGAAACATGCGAGAAGCATATCATTCCAAAGTTCTCCAGTGATATTGAGATGGCTGAAAATCACCAAATTAAAAACAAGGAGGTTAAAAAAGGTCAACTCCTTTTTAAAAGCATAAATATAAAAATTGATAGAATAAATAATGTATGGGTTCAACAATTCTTTTAAACCTTTTTCCAATTCAAAGGGACAGAGCAGTGAAGCGACTCCCGAGTACGTCAGTACCTTTGTGGTGTGCTACGTTCATATGCAAGTTTTTACAAGTTTTCATACCAGCAGCAACGCATCATGCGCGTACGTGCAGTGAATAACACTTGTCCAGACTTGTACCAAAGCTTTGCACAGACTTGTTTGATTCATCAATTATAAATAAGAGTGTTAGAGACAAACACTGTTGATTTGTTTTCTGAGTTTTGAGAAGAAAAGTGGTTTGAAAATACGTTCAAAAATATAAATAGGTGCAAGTCAAAGTGAATCAAAATCATCTTCTTTAGGAGTGCCTAAGAAAAGTAAGTACAAAATTTTATAGATATTTTTGTAGTCGCTCCGATTGTGTAGAGCCGTAGACGCTGATCACGACTTTAGGTAAAGTCGATTTTTCCTAAATTCCTAAAAAATATTTTTAAAATATTTTTTAAATATTTGTGTGCTGTCTGGGCAGGAATCAATTTTGATTTGCTCTGTCTTATCATATTTAAATAGCTTCATTTTTGTCAACAGATAACTTCTACCCAACATGGCCCAGGCTAAAAAGAAATGTAGGTAGTATAGCGTTGATTATTTGAAGTTCTGCTTCATTCCATCCCTGTTGGACAAACATCTGCCCATGTGCCTTTTGTGCAACAGAGTTTTAAGCAATGATGCTATGAAACCATCCAAGTTGGAGGATCATCTGAGAAGGTGTCACCCTGATAAAAAATAGTAAAGATTTGACATACTTAAAACACTGAAAGAAAAACTTCAGAAGAGAACCACGGTGGACAGTATGTTCACTTCAACGTCAAAAAGAGACGATGATGGTTTGTGGGCATCTTACAATATCTCACTACTCATAGCAAAATCAGGAAAGTCTCATACTATCGGGGAACAGCTGATTTTGCCAGCCGTTGAAGAGGTTTTAAAAACTGTTCTACACAAGCCTGCATATGATATACTCAAAGAATTCCTTTGAGCAACAACACAGTTCAAAGACGTATTGATGAAATGAGTCATGATGTTGAAAACTTCTTGTGTAATTATCTGCAAACGAACCATTTCTCTATTCAAATGGATGCATCAACGTTACCTGGTAATGAAGCACTATTATTGACATATGTTCGTTTTGTTATGGACCAAGAAATCCATGAAGAACTGCTCGTTGTGAGAACTTTGACAACAGACACTAAAGGCAAATCAATATTCAATGTTTTGAAAGATTATTTCATGGAAAAAGCGATCCCTTTATCAAAAATAATATCGGCAGCAGCAGATGGAGCACCAGCCATGTTTGGGCGCTATCACGGTTTTATAAGCCATTTAAAACAAAATGTACCCGGGGTGTTTGCAATTCACTGCGACATTCATCGACAACATTTAGTAGCTAAAAATCTGAGTGCCAGATTGCATCAATCTCTTCAATTCGTCATAAGCGCAGTAAACAAGATTGGTAGCAACGCGTTGAATTCTAGGTTATTTGTGCAGTTGTGTGAAGAAAATGACGAGGACTTTCATCGATTACTCCTTCACACTGAAGTACGCTGGCTCTCGAAAGGCTTATGTTTGACAAGATTTTTTTCACTTTTTGAGACCGTTTTAGAGTTTTTGGATGCTGAACATCCCATTTTGAAAGAAAATTTAATCAAATGGAAACCAGGCATTGCTTATTTAACAGATTTGTTTACTAAATTTAATGAGGTTAACTTGCAGTTACAAGGTGACAGTCTGAATTTAATAAAAACAAAGTCCATCATTGCAGCTTTTCTTGCCAGAATGAATCTAATGAAGCAAAACACGTAGATGTAGAGAATTTTCCCCAGTTACCCAACTTGTCATTGACAAACGTCCAGGATGATGACGTTTTGGTCTACGTTCAACATTTAAATATCCTGCACAGAGACTTTAAAACCAGGTTTGAGGATGTTTTGACTATGGAAATCCCACAGTGGATTATCAATCCATACGGTGACATTGAAGAATTGGATGTCAAATTACAAGAAGAACTGATCGGAATAAGCACTAACGAAGAACTTAAGGTGAAGTTCAGAAAGGGGTATCAGCAGTTCTGGCTTCAGAAAGATATACCTGTTGCTTATCCTGCATTATGGACTATCGCAAGAAAGTTTTTGATAGCTTTTCCATCTTCATACCTCGTGGAAAGGGGTTTTAGCACGGTTGCCAATCTTCTTACAAAAAAAAGAAATTGATTGCAAATCACTGGACGTGGAGATTTAAGACTATACCTCACTAATTTGAAGCCAAATATTGAACAATTGCTATCAGAGCATCAGGTTCATCCCTCTCATTAACAGCATTATTTGTGTATTAATTTTATGTAAGAATTTTACTAGGTTCTGATTTGTTTAGTTTCAAATCCAAATATTTACTTGCATTTTGTGTCTTTTGAATAAAGGTATGAATAAAAATTGTACGTTTTTCTTTTTTTACAATTGTGCACTCTACAAAAAACCCTATCAAAGTGAGCAGCACTGTGTCAGCTGTCAAAAACACATTTGAAGTTAATAAGTTTAGGAAAATTCAATATTAGGCAGGCAGGGGGGTCTACGGAAAACAAAAAAATCGGCAAGTGGTCTACGGGGCAAAAATGTTTGGGAACCTATGGTTTAGAGGTAACTGCTGCTGCTGCAGGTCCTAGTCAGGATGGCAGCAACAGCGATGGGTGCCCTCCTACCATTGGCACTCTCGGCGATAGTTTAGTTCACCTCATGGCAGCACTGACCCTATCGCCACCCCATTCCTCTTAGTATAGAATACTCTGACAGATCAGAGCTGCACCTAACAGATACAGGGTAAACGATTTAAGACTATAGATACAGTGTAAACTATTTAAGACTAATAAAAGAAAATATTTTTTCACTCAACATGTAATCAAACTCTGGAATTTGTTACCGGAGGATGTAGTAAAGGCTGTTAGTGTAGCTGGGATTAAAAAAAGGTTTGGACAAGTTCCTGGAGGAAAGGTCCATAAACCATTATTAAGAAGGGACCCAGGATATCCATGCTTGACCCAGTACAAGCATTGTGGAACCTGTGTCTTTTGGGGAAACTGCTATAACCTAGATTGGCCACTGTTGGAAACGGGATACTGGGCTTGATGGACCTTGGTCTGACCCAGTATGGCATATCTTATGTTCTTATGTTCAGTTTAGAATGATAAAAAGGCTTTCATCAGTCCATGGCTTGAATCTAAAAATACAGAACCACACAGCTCATCTCACACCCAAGCCAGCTAGCTATAGACAACAAATCAATTGACGTTACTTCACAGTAACTTCAGAATCCAGATGAAGTATTGATTTATGATCTAACCAAAGTAGCATAAATTGTATCACTTCTTCTAACTCCTGCTGCCAAAAAGGTGCCACTGAGGTCTAGACTATAAAAGTAAACGTTCAGCAGCATTCACTCAGCAACTGCCTTTGTATGATTATAGTGCTCTTGAGAGGCTGCAGATAAATGCAGAAATTGAACTAACCATCACAACAAGAAAGGATACTCTTTATCACCTACAAAACAATCATAAAACTGGACACAATATTTCAAACACACTTCTCTTATAACAATACACATAAGAACTCATTTGGTCAAATACCTGCTTAACAGAACATCCCTCTGAAGATCAAGACCACATATGTACTCATATAAGGAACACTGTTTAAATTTATGGGTATTATACCAGTACCCAAGAAATCCAACCACCACATATGACATAGTAACATAGTAAGTGACGGCAGATAAAGACCAGCATGGTCCATCTAGTCTGCCCAGCAAGATGGCAAGAGTAGGTGCACTTGTCGCTCTGTGCAGGCCACCCCTCCCCATGTTTTTGTTTCTGTTTAGGGGTGATCCCACCACTCCATGTAGGACACCCTTATTTGTTCAGACGCTAGATAGTTCAGAAGTTAGATGGTACCGTTTATTTTGCTTTTATCCTGTTGCTGTAAAGGGATCCACTGTGTTTGTCCCATGCCGTTTTGAATTCCATCACTGTGTTTGCCCCCACCACTTCCATCGGGAGGGCATTCCAAGCATCCACCACCCTTTCAGTGAAGAAATATTTTCTGACATTGCCTTTCAATTTACCACCTTGCAGCTTCATGTTATGCCCTCTAGTTTTACAGCTTCCCCGTCTTTGGAAGAGGTTTGTTTGTTCATCATTTCTCTTTAAGTATTTAAAGGTCTGAATCATATCTCCCCTGTCCCTCCTCTCCTCCAAAGTGTACATATTTAGGTCTTCAAGTCTCTTCTCATAAGGCTTCTGACGCAGGCTCCAAATCATTTTGGTCGCCTTTCTCTGAACAGTTTCCAGTCTTTTTACATTTTTTGCAAGATATGGCCTCCAAAACTGAACACAGTATTCCAAGTGAGGCCTCACCAGTGACTTGTACAGTGGCATAAGTACCTCTTCCTTTCTGCTGGTAATCCCTCTTTGTATGCAGCCCAAGTTCCTTTATATAGTTGATACTTGTTCTCCAAATCCCACTCCCTGTTCAATGTAATGACCAGACATATGCATTTTGTCGGATGTTTTTTGTTACATGTAAACCGCGCTGATTGCAAATAGTGCGGTATATAAGAATTGTAAAATAAATAAAAAATAAATAAAACATTCCCCTGGCTTTTGCCACCGCCTTGTCGCACTGTTTTGTCACCTTGAGATCATCAGAGATAATCACACCAAGGTCTTTCTCCTGAACCGTGCATACCAACCTCTCACCCCCTATTGTGTACTTTTCCCTTGGATTTCTGCTACCCAAGTGCATGAAACTGCACTTTTTCACATTAAATCGTAGTTGCCAAGCATTAGACCAGTCTTCCAGCTTTTGTAGATCTTTCCTCATGTTATCCACTCCCTCGGGGGAGTCCACTCTGTTGCAAATTTTTGTGTCATCTGCAAAAAGACAGACTTTTCCATTCAGTCCTTCAGCAATATCACTCACAAATATATTGAACAGTGCCGGGCCCAGGACTGAACCCTGAGGCACCCCGCTAATCACCTTCCTCTCATCCGAGTGAGCTCCATGTACCATCACCCTCTGTTGTCTGTCAGTCAACCAATTTCTAATCCAGTTTACTATCTTGGGACCCATCCCCAAGCTACTGAGTTTATTGACAAGCCTCCTATGAGGGACAGTATCAAAGGCTTTGCTGAAATCCAGATAGATGACATCCATTGCATGCCCCAGATCTAGTTCCTTGGTCACCCAATCAAAGAACTCAATCAGATTTGTTTGGCAAGACCGTCCTTCGGTAAAACCATGTTGCCTTGGATCTTGCAATCTGTTGGTTTTGAGAAAGTTCACTATTCGCTCTTTCAGGAGCGCCTCCATTACTTTTCCTGCCACCGAGGTAAGGCTTACGGGCCTGTAATTTGACACTTCTTCCCTGTCACCACTTTTGGTAGAGGTACAACATTAGCCATTCTCCAGTCCTGAGGAACCACTCCTGTTTCCAAGGATCTGTTGAAGACATCCTTTAATGGTCCTGCAAGAACCTCTCTGAGCTCTTTCAGTATCCTGGGATGAATCCCATCTGGTCCCATGGCTTTGTCCACTTTCAGTTTAGCAAGTTGTTCTAACACCTCATCTTCTGTGAATGGTGTGGTATCTACTTCAGTCCTATTTTTATATTTGGGAGTCACAGCTGGTCCATCTCCAGGATCTTCTTTAGTAAAAACAGAGCAGAAGTATTTGTTTAGCAATTTCGCTTTTTCAGTGTCACTTTCCACGAGTCCTTTCCCAGCACTTCTGAGTCCTGCAATTCCAACTCTGATCTTCTTCCTTTCCTGAATATACCTGAAGAAAGTTTTGTTGCCACCCTTAACATCTTTAGCCATCTTTTCTTCTGCCTCTGATTTTGCTATCCTTATTACTCTTTTAGACTCTTTGAGTTGGATCCTGTATTCATTTCTGTGTTCTTCTGTTTGCAAGCTTTTGAATTTTGCGAAAGCTGTGTTTTTTGCCTTTATTTGCGCAGCCACCTCTTTGGAAAACCAAATAGGTTTCCTTCTCCTCTTGTTTTTATTTATTTTTCTTACATATTTATCTGTTGCCCCTTTTATTGCCGCCTTTAGTTTAGTCCATTGCAATTCCACTTCCCTTATCTCCTTCCAC
Source organism: Ichthyophis bannanicus (assembly GCA_033557465.1). NCBI lineage: Eukaryota > Metazoa > Chordata > Amphibia > Gymnophiona > Ichthyophiidae > Ichthyophis > Ichthyophis bannanicus. The sequence continues at coordinate 177,997,112 of CM066043.1, read as the reverse complement.
CCCGTCATCTCCTCCTTTAAGTACTCGGCCATTTTATTGAAGTCAGTGTTTTTGAAGCTTAGGACTTTGAGCTTGCTATGATTGGCCTGTACCATGGCTTTTATCTCAAACCACACCGTGTGATGGTCGCTGTTGCTCACAGGGGCACTCACGCAGACATTCGACACGTTATCACTGTTGGTAAGCACTACATCCAGCGTTGAGCTTTCCCTGGTTGGTTCCATCACCATTTGTCTAAGTAATGCATCTTGGAGAGCATCCACAATTTTTTTGCTTCTTTCCAGATGTGCAGAAGGAGTAATCCAATCCACATCAGGTAGATTAAAGTCACCCAATATGATCGCTTCCCCCTTTGTTGCTATCTTGGAAATATCTATAATCAATTCGTTATCTCTCTCTTCAATTTGAGTCGGAGGTCTGTAGACTACAGCAATATGGATGACAGTGCCATCTCCTCTTTCCAACGCAATCCAGAGCGCTTCTTCTTTTCCCCATGTTCCCTGCATTTCAGTAGCTTTAATACTGCTTTTGACATAGAAGGCTACTCCTCCTCCTTTTCCATTTTCTCTGTCTCTTCTGAATAGATTATAGCCAGCTATGGCTATATCCCAATCATGCGATTCATTAAACCATGTTTCCGTAACGGCCACGATGTCCAAATCCGTTTCCACCATTAGGGCTTCCAGGTCTGGAATTTTTTTGGCTAAGCTTCGAGCATTTGTGCTCATTGCTTTCCAGCATTTACCTGGCTTGTGTATTTTGCATTGATTTTATTCTGCCCACTTCTTCCCACTTGTTTTTGATGTGTGGTTTAAGAGTGTGGCTGTTTCTGATGTTGTTCTGCTTTTGCAGGGGGTGGCATGCAGATGTTGACCTTCCACATCCGTCACCCCCTTTTCCTAGTTTAAATGCATATCCACATACTGCCTGAAATTTTCACTTAGGTTTCTTTTCCCTGCGACAGAGAGATGTAGTCCATCAGCACAGTATAGTCTCTTGTTGGTCCATCTGTTGTCCCAGTTGCCAATAAATCTGAATCCTTCTTGTTTGCACCAGGTCTGGAGCCATGTATTAAAGTTGTTAATGTGATGCAGCCTTTTTGTCCCCTTACCAAGAACAGGTAGAACTTCTGAGAATGCAACAGTGTTAACAATGGGCTTGAGTTTCTCTCCCAGAGATTGGAAGTCCTTTTGGGCTGTAGAGGCACTGTTTCTAGCCAGGTCATTTGTGCCCAAGTGGATAATAACATCTGGTTTGGAGTGTTCACTTTTTGCGCTAAGTATTTCAACAACTTGGTTTGTATTCCTGCTGGCTGAAGAGCCTGGTAGGCACATGACTATCTTCTCTCCTTTGAACTGTGTTCCCAAGTTGGTGCCTCTGATGATGGAATCTCCAAGGAGTAATAGTTCTCTGTTTGGTGAGATTTTCTTCATATTTGGTGCTTTAGCAGGAGATTGGGCATTGTGTGACTCATTTAAGGGCCCTTCAGTTTCTTTGGGTTGGGCATCCTCATTAGCCAAGGCAGAGAAGGCATTTTGCAGGGATATCTCTTGATGTGTAGGATGTCTCTGCATTACAGGTCGCAATCTTCCGGAACCCACTGTGATCCATTTGTTCCTGGGGTGTTTGATTCTTTGTGGGAGCGGTGGTGGACTTTGTTCAGTTTGTATCATAGAAGAGGTGTGCTTCATTGCAGCCAGTTCCTCCCTCAGTAGAGACACTTCTTTATGCATGGCTGCTAGGTCTTTCCTTAGTAGAGTCAGTTCTTCGTGCATGGCAGCTGACTTTAGGCATATAGGACAAGCTCTTAGGCTCCAAATGATTCTTCTTTGAATGAAAGTACCACAGTTATTGCACTGAATATACAACATGTTGATTACGCAGTCCCAGAAGAGGAAGAATAATAAGAAAAGTTGAAGATGTGGGCGTTACCCAAGTTAGGAACGACAGATGGCACGTATGTGACCACTATATAGGCAATGTAGCCCCTGGGGTGGGTGGGGTGAGGGGTAGGGTGGGTGGGAACCTAAGTGTCTCTGGCCAGTAGGCTGTTCCTGAACAGTGGGCACACAGCAAAGGAGTAGGTAAGGGAACCCACCAAGAAGGGCAAATAGATAGATAAATATGTGGAGACAAACAGACAAAACTCACAATTTAGCAGCAAATTCAGCAAAAATCACCTTTTGGGAGAGCCCTGGAAAGCACTACTCTTCTCAAGGAACAGAGAATGTCAAGAGTTTGTTATTAACTGTCTGGTAGTCTACCCTAATTGACCCACAATCACATAGCGCTCTGCCAAGATGGGTCCCCCCATTACCACCATAGTAGGATGTTATATCATCCTCTCAAGTTGGTTCTCCAACTCTCTCGCCTTAACCCCAGCATCCAATCAGATTCCTATATTACGGAGCCATGGGAGGAGGTGGACCAGTGCATCTCATAATAACATAAATTGGGACACCCGCTCACACCACCCCCATCTGTTACACATTGCACTTCAACACAATACGAAACCCAAACAAGTTGAAAACCCCTACCCTCATAGCCTAAAAAGTGCCCTCATCAATGCACGTTCTATCCGGAAGAAATGGCCAGCCGTCACTGACATCATTGCCAGCCATGACCTTGATATACTCATGGTCACTGAGACGTGGCTATCCGCCGAAGATAACGTCATACTAAATCAGCTCCTCCCCAAGAATTTCACCGCACATTCAAGGCATAGACAAGACAAAAGAGGAGGCGGCATGCTCATCCTCACCAGGACAGACCTCCACTTTCGAACGATAGACTCCACCAGAACAAATCACATGGAGACCATTACCATCTCCAACAAACGCTGCTCAATCAACCTGCTTTACAGAGCACCTTCAGCTTCCCCTGATGATCTTGCGGCTATCATCGATCTTGCATCCAACACCCATAACCCAAGCATCCCAAATTGGATCCTAGGCGACTTTAACCTGCCTACACTACAAGATAATCAAGCATCAGCCTTCCTTGATGCCCTTGAAAATCTTGGCTTCAGGCAACTAGTGAAAGACCCTACTCATATTAAGGGAAACATCCTGGACCTAGTATTCGCCCCGCAAACATCTCTTAACCTGGCCCAGGACCCCATAACTTCCATAATTTCTGTTCCCTGGTCAGATCACAAACTGATCATCATCCAGATTCCTTCTCACAAAGCCTATAGCAAAAATCAACAAAATACAAAACAACTCCGCAAGACCTCCCTCTCGATGTTTCAAGCCTTACAACAAAGATCTTATCCTTGCAGAAACGCAACAACTTATCTGTAATGCCTCCCAGAACCTTGATGACCTAATTTCCCACTGGAACAATTGCCTTAGCTCAATCGCACTACGCACACCAGCAAACAAGCCTCCGGGCAAGAGAGCGAGTGCCCCATGGTACTCAGCTGATCTCAAAGCATCGCTTAACCAACTTCGGAAACTAGAGAAAAGCTGGCGCCGATCTCATTCTTTAAATGACCAGATAACATACAACCTTCATCTGGCTGCACACCGCAACGCAATCACCGATACGATGAAACAGTACTACGCTGATACCTTAAAGAGATCGCTTAATAAACCACATGACCTCTTCGACCTAGTAAAGACTTTATCGAAGGAACCACCCTCTGGACCCCCATTTGAGATACACCCTCAAGATTTTGCAACCTACATCCAATCCAAGATATGCCAGACCAACAAAACCTCTATTACAACTAACGCCATAGAGCAAGACTGCCAAACAGTCCTAACCATGTTCTCTACCCCCACCAAGAGAGGAATTGAAGACACTATTGCAGCCCTTAATACCTCCACTGCCCAGTCTGATCCATGCCCAGCCTTCTGGATCAAGGAGGTTCGCAGTCACTTCAGCCCAGTACTATCCAAAATAATGAACCTCTCCTTCTCAACCGGCTCTTTCCCTTCAGCCCTTAAACATACTTCTATCAGACCTCTGCTAAAGAACTGCAAGCTCGATCCCCAACAGGTAGAATCCTACAGACCTATATCCAACATCCCACTACTCGCGAAGATCATAGAAAAGGAGGCTCAACGTCAATTGCAAGATCACATCGACTCCGCCGCACCGTTAGATCCTTGCCAACATGGTTTTAGGGAATTCCACGGAGTTGAGACCCTTCTTACCACTCTCTTCTGCAAGATAATCACCGGCATTGACGACATTCGTCAAGGATTTGCCCTCATCTTTCTAGACATCGCTGCAGCGTTTGATTCAGTAAACCACGAGCTTCTACTAAGACGACTGATTGACAAAGGCATAAATGGAAGAACGCTTGAATGGTGCAGATCCTATCTGACCGAAAGATGGCAGCACGTTCGTTCCGGAGGGACAAATTCTGAACCATTCCACCAAAGCCAGGGAGTCCCACAGGGTTCCTCCCTCTCTGCGCTCTTGTTCAATATTTACATGCAACCAATTTGTAATATCATCCGATCCTTCAATGTTGATTGCATGTTATATGCAGACGACGTCCTGCTTTACATTCCCTTCTCTACTGAGCATATGGACCTCTCTCCACTGACGAACTGTTTCAATGCAATATCCGAATGGCTTCTTTCTCAAAACTTCAGAATACAACATAAGAAAACGGAAGTACTCTTCATTACGAGGAACCCCAACTTTACCCCACCACAATATCTTAAGGTGAAAGAAGCTGAGCTGCAATCTAAATCCTCAATACGTTACCTGGGAGTCACTTTAGATCAGCACTTGGATTTGAAAGCCCATATAGGAAACATAGTCAAATCAGTTTACTACAAGATCCGCTCACTTAGGCATCTACATTCCATGCTTGATCCAACTGATTTCCGGACAATTTTTCAGGCATTGATCATACCTCATTTTGACTATGCCAATGCCATCTTACAAGGTCTTCCCCAATCTACATTGAACCCGCTGCAGCTAGCCATGAACGCTGCAGCAAGAGTCCTCCACGGAGCCTCCAGGAGCGACCACGTAACACCTCTACTGATACAGTTGCATTGGCTACCCATCCAGGCTAGAATAGTTTTCAAGACCTTGATAACCACTTTTAAAGCTATTAACAATCTCTCACCTGCATCCTTAACCTCACTTATCCATACCACATCCCCAAATAGAGCGAGAAGATCCACAGCTATAAACTCCCTAAAAGTCCCGAAGGCACTAACTGTTTGCGCCAAATCGACAGCCAACAGAGCCTTTAGTCTCAGTGCCCCAAGATGCTGGAATGCATTACCTCCTGATATCCGGGCTATTAAGAACCTACCACAGTTTAGGAAAGCCCTCAAATGCCACCTCTTCAACAAATACCTTATAGAGCCTAACGACACCCCCTAGAGCCTAAAGACACCCAGTGATACCATTTCCATACAAATTATGGTATTCTCAACAACACACCAAGTTTGATACTCAAACCCTTAGTGGTGGTTATGTTTCTGTGAAACTACTGTTATTATGACTCCATGTAGTAAGTTTTGTAAATAGTTTTCCCCTGTTATCCAAGTTTTTGTGCCCTGTTACCTGTAAAACTCATACGCGTTTAACTGTACTGAGCATTTTTGTTACATGTAAACCGCGCTGATGCTGAATAGTGCGGTATATAAAAAACTATAAATAAATAATAAATAAAGGCAATCTGAGCAAGCCCACATGCACAACAGGAAATGGAGGTCTACAACAATGCCTCAGCAGGGGGGGAGGGGCAGTCACTCAGGTAGACTAAGAGAAAGATAGTTTAAAACTCTACAGCAATGGAGGCCGTTCCTGAACAGTGGGCACACAGCAAAGGAGTAGGTAAGGGAACCCACCAAGAAGGGCAAATAGATAGATAAATATGTGGAGACAAACAGACAAAACTCACAATTTAGCAGCAAATTCAGCAAAAATCACCTTTTGGGAGAGCCCTGGAAAGCACTACTCTTCTCAAGGAACAGAAAGGCAATCTGAGCAAGCCCACATGCACAACAGGAGCTAGTAATGATTCTAACACACCTGCATATGTGATAATACTTATGTCCTGGAAAATTACTTTTTGGAAACCTTGGAGCACCAATCCCACTAGAAAAGTGACCTCTGTCATTAAAGTCCTTGTGCAACTTACACTTCTCCTGCCACACAGTCATGGATATAAGCAACCATCGCGTACATAAATACGTTGGCACATGTGGAGACAAAGGACTGACTGATGTCTGTTGGGTCTGCTGTCTTTTCATAGGAGACTGTAGCTAGATAATTCAAAATGATCAGCCCGATTATATCTACAGATAAGCTGTAAGAGGCAACTTTTTAGAGCTGGGAGGTACAAGGCCTCATTAGGCATTAGCTTTCCACCCGCTCCTCCAGATCCATTATGGAATACAAAGATTTCTATTTTCTACAATGTTCGTAAAAGAATGGAATCACTCTACACACACACACACACACACACACACACACACACACACACATCTCACTTAGGGATGCACTCATAGTCTTCTACAAATTGTGCTGGATAATATTTCAGCTCTGAAATGGTACAATTTGGAGAAGGTCTATTTAAATTCCTTTGTGGTCATATACTGAGTTCTGAAAATGCTGTTGTCAATATTTTCCTATTTCCTGATTGATCCAAACTGGCAGTGTCTGGTGTTAGAACCCCATGACCCTCTCTTCTTTAGATGTTCCTCCCACAATTCTACCCTTTTGGTATGTGATACAATTTCTGAATAGGAGTTGGATGTTCTATGAGTAATGGAAACTGAAGTTAAAGTGGGTGAAGAAATGGTGCTGACTGCCTGTTGCCCACCTTTTTATGTTTCTGCATCAATCTAGTGTACGGTAGAAGGGGTACAGTGGCAGTGATTGGGAGGGGGTTGATGTTGGAGGTATGGGAGAAGTGTATAATTGGGAAAACAGAGTATTTGTTATGTGTGGTTTACTGGCTACCTAAATGTGTTGGCAGTTCATCTCAGATTCTATTAAACTATATGGCAGTGCAGATTTATTAATAGTAGGTGATTTCAATGTTCATGTGGGGTGGGGGGATGGAGTGGAAATGATTTGGAATTGCTTAAAGGTATGGAGGGCATGAATTTGAAGCAATGGGTTGGTGAAAGTACTCACAATGCAGGTCATAAGAACATGAGATATGCCAAACAGATTACTGTAGCTAGACAGACAAATTTATATATATGCACAAAAGATAAGTTCTTTCTATTCACTGAAATTGACATTTACAGCTGAATATGTGGATGCCAGGGTTAGCTTTATGAAAGAATTTCAAGGTGATTGTTTCACAAGATGATCTCTTTATATCTGGATAAATACTATGAAGCACTTCCAAAAATACCTTTTAATCTAAACAATAAATAAGTAACAACAATGCAGTCAATATCAAACAGAAGAGATCAGAAAAGATATTCAAATAGCAGGAAAAGAACCCCATAAAGCAGTCACCTGTGCACTTGCTGCTGTACAAAACCGTGCTTTGTTGAAACTGGGCTTTCGCTCTCCGGTTTCCTGGGGGTCCTTGTGGACCTGGAGGGCCTGGAGGGCCCGGGAGGCCAGGCAGCCCTTGCTCTCCTTTTAAACCTGTGTGCAAGTTTTTTAAAAAAGCATGTTAACAAAACACCAGAATGAATTACAATTTATACTGTGAATGCTGAACTTAGAGAATGCTGGGACATGATTTGCCAAATCCATATAGCCAGATAAAGTGGATTATTATCAAAACAGCAAAGAAAGAAAGCCAGCCACTAAAAAAAGCTTAGAAATTTAATTCAATCGATGGAACAATATAAAAATGATGTTTTTTTTCTAAAAGAGGAGAAAAGACCTTAGCTTATAAGCCAAATTCATTTAAAGTTTAATGTTATTATATATGGCTTAATATTCTCATACAACCATCCTAAGTCAGACGTCCTGTTTGCATACAAACAGGATGTGTCAGAGGGGGTAGAAAGAGGAACAGCACACAGCGCTCGACATTTTGGTAGGAGTTGCACTGCTGTTTAAAGTAATTGCCACCGCTGCAGGTCCTGGAGAGAAGCAGTAGCGGGTCACCCTCAGACCACTAGCGCTCTGGGCAACTACCTACTTTGCCTAATCTACCACCATCTCCGAGTCTGTGTTTGCAGATTTGGAATATTTCTTTTGCACTTTGTGTGAATATGTGAATAACTGAATCAAGTCAGTATGAAGCCACACATGGCTCACAATTCTGCAAACTGATTTGTGCCTTGTCCCAGTTTAACTGTATTTTTCACCTTTTAGATGGGGATTCTGATTTAGTCCACTCTAGTCACCTATTAGTATATCCCTATATACTAATAAACACAGTTTTCCTGATTCTATCAACAGGATGCTAATTATCAAAAAGGAGACCTCTAACCTAATGTATTATTATTTTAATGATAAATGACACATTAATCTAAGCATTTCCCATGGCTACTACATTGGAAAAGATCCTAAATTTATCAACAGGGTTTTCTTAGCCATAATTATTATCATTTATTTACTGTCTTTTGAGATTATCATATCAATTTTCAGGCAGCAGCTTCATATTTCTACCAAAGGCTCTGCCCTAGGGCATTTGTGATTTGAAAGATGGACATATTATTCTAGGAAGAGAGGAACACAAACAAGCCGTTGTAACCATGACTTTAACATTCTCTGTCAAGATAGGTTAAACAATTTTTATTTTACACTCTTACAATAGAAAACAAACTAGCCCCGGACTCACCTTCCAAGATAATATCATTGTAGGTATCACCTTTTTCGCCCTTCTCTCCAGGTAATCCGTTTTTGCCAGCAGTGCCTAGCTCTCCCGGGTCTCCCTTTTCCCCTTTTTCACCTTGATCTCCTTTGGGTCCAAGTGCACCTAAACATCATCAAAAAGGCATGGAGAATATAAGCACATATACCATTTAATCAGGGTACGGTACTGAATACAATGGAGCAGGAATTCAATGGTGAATAACCAAGATGTCCAGTGCAACCAATGGACATGGCTAAAATCACCACATCATATGTACTCACTGTTGAAAGGGTTACTGTAGGTCGGACAGGCAAAAGTGTACTGTATTTAGCTCACACCCTTCCAGTGGTAGTTCAAGATGAGTTACATTTAGATACAGAGGTATTTCCTTGTCCTAGGAGGGCTTACAATCTAAGTTTGTACCCGAGGTAATGGAGAGTTGTGACTTGCCCAAGGCCACAAGGAGCATCAGAGGGTCTAACTCCTAACATGATTCTCTCCTTCCACAGCTGTGTCAGGCCACCAGCACATCTTTGTTATAGATTTATATGGCTTAGTGGTCCCTGAAGGTTTCTTTTTCCCATGTCAATGAGCATGTCCTAGTTTGCCATTTGGAGCTTTTTACATCAAAAGTAAATCAAAAGCAAAATACTCGTACAACAAACAAAGACATAAAAGAAAAACTATTAACTGTATTGTATGAAGCCCACATTAAGGGAGAGAGAGCTGTCTTGAAAGAAAATAAGGGGGAGATAAGAATCAGAGAGAATAACAAGTTCTTAAAGATATGCCCAACATAACCTATTATGAGTCCATCAAAACATCACCTCTATAATAAAGAAAAGGAATCTCTTATAGCAATCTTCACAAAACCACATTTTTGTTTTAGAAGAAATTCTCCAAATAAACTGGGTCCAAGTAGATATATCCAGGGCTGCTTTTCCCACTGGGGCCTTGCTGTTCATAGGTAACTTCGGCCCTGACTCTCTCCTAATACAGGTTGCTGAACTGATGCCACTGATAATCTGCACCTGTGTGCTTCTGCTTACCGTTCCCTACGTCTTTGTGTTGGCACAGCGTGGGACCAGCTGCACTGTGCTCTGTGATCTATCTTATAGGCACCGCCACTGGCTGCTTCAGCATTCTGCGGCAGCACCACCAAAGGGAGCACTCATCGACTGCAACTAAGGCCAGACCTCTCTTCCTGCTCTAACTCCCTCCAGAAACGTGCTCTGGATGTGGGCCGTGCGGGCACCGTGCAGGAGTAGACTGTGTAGAGAAATGGTGGAGAGCCCACAGAGGCAGCTGCTATGCATAAAGATACCCCCCCCCCTGTCTGTCTGGGCTTGCTCTGCTTCTGCTCTGGGACTGGGTGAGTGTGCTGTCTACGCTTACTTGCATAGGAGAAGAGGCAGCAAGATGCAAGAGGCAGACTTGACTCTGTGACTGATGACAGCATTTTGTGGGCATGTGGAATGGTGGATGGTAGACCAGGCCATGAATGTTCAGGGTGTATCTGTGATAAGCAGCAACCAACAGGTAGCAGGGCACCAGAAGAGGCAGGGTGTGAGTGAGCATGCAGTAAGTCACGGACCTTCCATTCCCAAAAAGATTCTGATAACAAATTTTCCCTACTGATTAACTTCTTTTGTCGGAGCTAGTCAACCAAGTGCACAGAAAACTTCTGTGTACTGCTGTGACCTCTCCTTTTTATGAACTTTCTCAAAACAACATAACAAGCTTAGCTTTTTTTGACATAGCTTTTTTTGAAGATTTTGCAGACAAGCAACACCGGCTTGAATAACCGTGCCAGAATATAGAAACGACGACGTGTCACACGTTTCGGGTTGATTTCAAACTTCATACAACCCTGCTTCAGGTCCATCCGTTACTGGTAGAAGATCCCAGAGAAACTACCAACAGGATTTTTGGGAAGGACCGGATACACGCTCCCGGACCAAGAATCGTCAGTCATAAATCTATCAGGACGCTCTTTAACCCCGCCCCAACTACAGGTTTTGGAGATGGGTCTTTCTTTTGTTCTGACCCCGAGATATGATGGTTTCATCACTCGGGTAGCCTAGCATAGAGTCTTTCGTAAATTACGTGTCATTCATCATTTTTCAGGTACCCCTAGTGGTGACGATTGTTCTTTGATAAAGAATCTATCTCGATGGCTGCCTTCGGGAACTTCAGACCATACCATTTCCACTTTTCAGGATCTGGTTTTACAACATCTACATAAGTTGGAACAGCAGAATCCACGAGTCTTTTCTAATTTGTCTAGAGAGCACCATCAGGCTGTGAAACAATTGGCTGAGATGGATATTATCGTCAGGAGGGCAGATAAAGGAGGGGCAACAGTGGTTCTCTCAATGGAACAATACCAGCAAGAGATAGATGTTCATTTGAACAATCGCACTAATTATGTTTGCCTACCCTGTGACCCTACTGAGGAGCTTCATAAACAGATTCAATCTCTTGTCTCTCATGCATTTTACCACAATTGGATTACAAAACAGGAATCCGAGTTTCTGATAAAAAAAAAAACCCATCCTAAAACACCGATTATTTATCTGGTCCCCAAAATCCATAAAACTTTGCATACTCCGCCAGGGCGCATGATTGTATCCTGCAGAGATTCAGTACTTGAACCACTTTCTAAATTCTGCGATATTTTTTTGCAACCTGTAGCAGCTCAGGTTAGATCTTATGTTAAGGACACGGGGGATTTCCTTAACCAGCTGATGACATGCACAGATATGGGGTCATATAAATGTTTGGTATCTCTTGATGTGCAATCGCTGTACACAAACATTGATCAGGAAGAGGCACTTTTATGTCTGGCGGATTACCCGTTGGCATTGCCGGACCGTATCCCGAGATCCTTTTTGCTGGCTTTATTGAATTTAGTTTTGAATAATAATTTCTTTTTATACCATCAACAATATTACAAGCAGATACTTGGGATAGCGATGGGGGCTACAGTAGCCCCATCGATAGCAACGATTTTCATGGATAATTTTGAGATGACCTACGTGTACTCTGATCCAGCGTTTAAATTCATCCCTTTTTGGAAACGATTCCTGGATGACGTTTTTTCCATTTGGACGAGCACAAGATCTGACTTAGACCTTTTCATAAATAGGCTTAATACTCATAAAGTCAGGATTCAATTCACAGCACAGGTGGATTCCTCATGTTTACAATTTTTGGACATTATGGTGCTCTTGACCCCCTCTGGCTTTGAAACCACTCTGTATCACAAGCCTGTACAACGCAACACGTTACTTCGGTATGATAGCTTTCATCCGAGGGCTTTAAAACAGGGGTTACCCTTCGGACAATTTTTACGGCTTCGTCAAAATTGTTCATCTCTGCAAGAGTTTTATCTACATGCTGAGGAATTGAAATTGCGTTTGGTTCATAGGGGTTACCTCCTTCCAGTGGTTCGAAGGGCATTTAAACAGGCAAGATACACACATCGCGAGTGGCTTCTCACTCCTACAACATCTAATACCACTGATGATGTCATCAAGGGGTTTTTTCCCTATACTAGGGATATGACAAGGGTGGTCAAGATACTACATCATTTTTGGCCCATTTTAGGGCTACATCCCTGTTTTCGGGAAAAATCACTACAAATTGCTTATTCACGAAAGGCAAATTTCAGAGATCTTATTATGAAGACTACACATAGGCTGGACCATCCCTTGCATGGACATGATGTCAGAGGACATTTTGCTTGTGGAAACTGTGCTTATTTGTTCACTTTCTTTATTGGGTTCAGCTTGGACTGATGTCCACATGTCTAAGATCTACACTTCAATCTGGTATACGGACTGCTCCTCAACCCATGTGGTATATTTAATTGTCTGCCCATGTTCATTTTATTATATTGGTCGCACTAAGCGCACAATAAGAACGTGACTTTCTGAGCATGCCTCAAGATTGCGGACTAAGTCCCTTTCAGTTCCTGTGGTGGAGCATTGTTTGGAATACCATCATGATTTTAATTCTCTGTGTTGGAGGGTGTTGGATTTTATACCTTTGGATCCTAGGGGAGGAGATCGTGAACAACGATTACAACTACGAGAGCAACGATGGATTTATTCATTAAATTCAGTCGCTCCTAGAGGTCTGAATTCACAGATTGACTAGTATACTATTGTTTAATTTGAACTCCCTGACTTTTTTCTTTGTCCAATAGAGGGTTTCTGTGTTTAGTGAGACTCATCTATTGGTTGCAACGATTGCGGATTTGATTGGTAGCTTGTACCCTTCTGTCAAAACTGACGTCAGACACCGATGTTCTTAAGGCAAGGTATTTCCCTGCTCTTTGTTTCATGTTGAAGCTTTGCAATCTGCCAGTAATGGATGGACCTGAAGCAGGGTTGTATGAAGTTTGAAATCAACCCGAAATGTGTGACATGTCGTTGTTTCTATATTCTGGCACGGTTATTCAAGCCGGTGTTGCTTGTCTGCAAAATTTCAAAAAAAGCTAAGCTTGTTATGTTGTTTTGAGAAAGTTCATAAAAAGGAGAGGTCACAGCGGTACACAGAAGTTTTCTGTGCACTTGGTTGACTAGCTCCGACAAAAAAAGTTAATCAGTAGGGAAAATTTGTTATCAGAATCTTTTTGGGAATGGATGGATGATTAGATGATTCTGATTGGTTTCTGATTTTGGCATTCTGTAAGTCACGGACCAGCAGAGACTACATGTGTGCTGAGATATGCAGACAGTGCAGTCAATGAGTCAGGTGGCAGACCAGGTACAGTCTAGAAACAGATCCATTACAACCAGGACTGGCCGAAGGGTAGGGTTTCCAACTGGCTCCAGATGCTCCCAACAGGCTTGATCCAGTCCTGGGTTTACTCCATTGCATGCAGGGATATGTAGTTCTGATCTTTCCATTGAACTCCATAAGAAAAGCAAGACTACAAGTCCCTGCATGCAATGGGGTAAACCCAGGAATGGCTCAAGTCTGTCAGACGCATCTGGAGCCAGTTGGCAACCCTATCCAAGGGTTTCTACTGCCCTAGGCAGAAACCTCAGCCTCGCCACCCACAACTGCTGCTGATTCCCCCCACCCCACCCCCACTCAGCTGCCACTGATGCTATCTCAAGAGTGGGAGGCGGGCAGTGGCAGTGGCAGTGGCAGTATTTCAAAATGTGGCGGCTTTTTGCAGTTGATTTCTTGCCTGCGGCAGGCCATGCCTTTCAGCACACATGGCCTGCCACTTCTCATCCCCTTCTGATACAATTTACTATCGGAGGGGGGTCAGAAGCAGCAGGCTATGTGTGCTGAAGGACATGGCCTGCCGCGGGCAAGAAAGCCGCAGCAAAAAGCCACTTTTGGAAATGCTGCCGCTGCCCACCTCCCCCCCCAAACGGAAACAGCGGCAGTTGTGGGGCTGAGCTGGCACTGCTACCATCCACCAGGGACGGCCGCCTAGCTCGCCTAGTGGATGGACCGGCCCTGAATACAGCCCAGCCAGGGGAATGCTCCCAGGTGGGCCCCAACCACCCTATCTCAGACTGACTGAGTGCTCCTGTATCTTGAAGCCCTTAACAGTTCTAGAGAGCAGTCCCAGTGAGACATGCTGCTGACATCACAAATGTAAGTGTGTGAATACAGTCTGGAAATTTTTTTTTGGGGGGGGGGGAGGGAAAATATTTTTTGGGATGGCATCCTTGAAAAGCCTCACTTGAGTCCTTCCTCCTGGGTCAGTTAGTGCAATCTGCTGGTTTGGATCACAAACACAATCACAGCTGTGAGTTCAGGGACGGATTGGGCAAAATTGCAAAATTTGGGTCTACAGAGAGAGGCTGGAAAATGGCAGGAGAGAGAAGGAACAGAGAGCGAAACCAGGTGGGGAGGATTGTAGAGCAGGGAGCTGGGTGGAAAAAAGGAGACCTTGGGGGAGGGCAGTGGGACTTACAGATTGAATGGGGATGGTGAGGTGGGGAGGCATAGGACTGGCATTTCAGTGGAAGAGTAGAAATGCGGTGATGGGGAAGAAGATGCCTTGGTGTTGAGTGTGAGGACTCAGGGATTAGTTAGGAGGAGATGTGTTTCAGCGGGGATTGGTGGATTAAGTGGTTTTGCATATAAGTTCTTCCTCCCATCCTGTTGTGACATTCCTCCTGCACTACAGACTCAGAAGTAATTTGAGGAAATATTTCTTTATGGAAGGAGTGGTAGATCCATGCAATAGCTTCTCAGTGGAGGTGGTAGAGTGAACAATAGTGCAGCTGCACAGGGCGCAAAGAAATAGGAGTGCATTTGGGACTGCCAGCCTTGGCTCCCCCATGCTGCCTGCACTTGCCCCACCGCTGCCACCGCTTTTCCTGTTGCCTTGGCAGCAGCAATGGCAGCAACAGAGCAGATGTCTAATTGGAAAAAAACAAAAAAAGAAACGCAGGTCTTTCCGACTCCATGCTTGCCTGCAGGTCTGATCCCTCCCTCTTCTGATGTATGCCCAGAGGAGGGAGGGACTAGACCAGCCATTCATTCAAGTGCTGAGTTGCAAAGACCTGTGTTTGAAAAGCTGGTCTGGTCCCTCCCTCCTCTGATGTGAGCATATGTCAGAGGAGGGAGGGACCAGACCTGCAGGCAAGCATGGAGTCAGAAAGACCTGCAGGGTTTTTTTTTTTCAATTGGAGTTCTGCTCTGCTGCTGCTATCGCCACCGCCAAGGAAAACGGAGTTACTTACCTGTAACTGGAGTTCTCCAGGGACAGCAGGATAAGTCAGCCACACTTGGTGACGTCATCCGACGGCGCCGAGACGGAAGTACTCTCCATAGCTCAGAAGGGCTTTTCTGCCCTTCTGAGCATGGGCCAACTGGCCCCACCCCCTGCCCGCCCCTAGCTAGCCAGTACGTCCCTAGCTGAGCCTTTTGCCGCTAGGAGGCGGGCACCGGACGGAGGCCGACCCCATCACAGGGGAGGTGGGTGGGTATGTGTGGCTGACTTATCCTGCTGTCCCCGGAGAACTCCAGTTACAGGTAAGTAACTCCGTTTTCTCCTAGGACAAGCAGGATGAGTCAGCCACACTTGGTGCCTCCCAAGCTGCCACGTGCTGTGGGGGATGGGGGAAGGCCGAGACCATTCTTCAGGTCAAGCATGACAGTTGTATGTTGCAACGAGGACATATAGGTCTAAAATGAGCAAGTAGAGGCGATGCACCTATGTGCAGTCGTAGTGTTCCGGGAACATACAGACCTACCGGAATCTAGGCTTGCAGGGGCCTAAAGAGGCCTACGGGAACATATAGGGAAGCACGCATGTGCAGGAGCGGCATGCAGTTCGCAGGCACCGTATGACAGCCTGCAGTCGCGATTGTAGATAAAGGGAGCCTCTGCGTGGTAGCAGAGATGCCGGTTCCTCGGGCCGAGGTGCGGGAGTAACTCAACGCGGACATCGTGGTGCGGGAGTGACTGCAATGAAGAAGCCGCTGCACCAGTCGCTAGCACGCGCTGCACCAGTCGCTAGCACGCGCTGCACCAGTCGCTAGCACGCGCTGCCTCAGTTGTCGGCATGCGCTGCATTAGTTGCTGACGCTGGTATGTGCTTCCTCAGGCGCTGGCACTGGCACGCGCTTCATCAGGCACTGGCACGAAGAGGAAACCAGTCAAGGCACGAAGAAATAGGGGAGTCTCTTTCGCCCTACGTATTTACGTATCTGTTAATTTGTAGCCACTCCGGAACTTGTTACTGGAGACGGTTGCAAACCGTGTAGAAGGGTAAGAGATAACCGGCATCGGGGAACTTGTACCGCTGGGCAGCAGGCTTGATTGGTCAGTGTACAGACGTGACTGGCTTTGTCAGACCAATACACTGCACTACTCGGCCTATGTCCTCAGTGAAGTGAAGGTGTGAGCCGGGATAGCAAGGCGGTATCGGCCATGCTATAATAGTGGCCAGAGGTTGACCACTAATGCTGCAGTGCGTATACGTCAGTTCCAAGCCGGGTGGTCTGCGGAGGTGGCAGCCAGGTTGCAGTCCAGATTGTTAGGCTGACGGGTCTACAAGGACTCATGGCCTTATGGCCTCATACTTGTCCTTGTGGTGCACCAGGTGATTTGTGCATGGGTGATGTGATAGTCCGGTTGCAAGGTCTTGCTGATGGGCAGGACGCTGGGAGGACCTCTGGGGAGGAAAGTCATGCGTGCGGGCCTCTGCATTTTCTTGGCTCTTGCCTGTATTTGCCTGTATCCGGTGAAGCTTGGACCGTTGTGTCTCCAGGCAGCTGTGTTTTGTGGAGGTGCCGGTGGGGTTTGGACCCGATAGTCAGGGTAGTAGACTGCTGCACTAACCGCTAAGCCCCGCCTTCATACGATGGAATCACCAGGGGTGTAGTCCACTGGGACTGTGCGGATTCCAGGCATACCTGAGACATTTTCCAGGCCCACATGCCCTGGACGGCCGAGAGCTACGGCTTGTGGAGACTGCTGTTCATCCGTGGGAGCCACAGTAGCCGTACAGTCGTGTTTTGGTAAGTAGAAGATCACCGGCTGAAGTCTGGAATATAGACTGTCAACAGGGTAGGAGTGCACAGGCTTGGACTCTGGAACTGGACGTGAGGCTCAGTGAAGGAGGTTGGCCATGGGTTGAGTCCCTGCATGACCCCAAGAGGAAGGACAGCCGGGAGCATCTGTTTCCCCCTGTGGGACCACGGTAACTCTAAAAAAAAAAATTTTGGTCCACGGAGGGTCTGGGACCTGTGACTTGACCCTGCGACTGCCAGTCAGGAACCTGCCGTTGTGAAGGCTGAGGCAGGTTGGCCCTGGGTAGGTCATAGGAGATTCTGATTGGGGTCCTAGGCAGGCCATGAGCCTGACGGTACGCCGTTCTGCCTTCATGACGTCCGGTACAGTGCCACCGAGTTAGATGGGGCAGGTGCTCCCTTCCGGGTGGAGAAGATGGCCCACACCATGAAGATGATGAAGATGGAGTATTCTCCCATATGGGAGGGATGCATGGCTCTTGAGGTGGTTTACCATGGAGCTCAGGGGTAATGGGCGACGTGGTTCTGGATCATGGCAAGTGCTCCAGACGGTGGTGGCCGGGCCGGAGCTCCAGATTCCAGGTTCGGCAAGAAGGCTGTTGTTGGCAGAAGGTGCAGTGCTGTTGACTTTGAGAGTGGAAGGGCATATCTGAACTGGATTGTGGGATCCCAACCCGATGGTGGGCAAGCCTACTCATGACGTTTGTCAGGTGGGTTGCATCGGGACCATGTAACTGTGGAAGAGCGAGCACCGAGTCTGCTGCCACAATGATACGGGCACGTGGCTTGATAAATGCAAAGCCTCAGCCAGCTTTGTTCATTGAGCACTGTGGGGAATTGAACCCCTGATCCCTGCACCATCGGTAAGTGCCTTAACCATTGTGCTGTGGCTCTGCTCGCTGTAAGGACGCGAGGAGTCCAGGCGGACTCGAGGAGTTCCGAGGCACAGGCCAAAAAGGAAGCAGGTGGCTTGGCAGCGGGTTCAGTGCTGTTGAGCCAGTGTTGCTGGGTGTGGCAGACTGCTGACCTTCTCCTTGGACAACCACCGTTGTCTTACCTTTAGGAGTAGAGGATGGCTACCTGGGCCTTGCGGCAGGTAGTTGCTGAGCGCATGTACTAACCCGGGGACCATGAACGTCTTCCTCTGTATATGCCTGCCTAGATAGGTAGGCAGATTCCGGAGGTCATGCACTTAGCCAGTGGGCTGTGAATATTCCCTCTGTATAAGCCTGCAGAGTGGACTGTGGTAATAAGATATGGACCTGCTTTGCAGAACCAGGACTGGGGCCTGTGACCTCCTGCTCCTGAATGCACTGGATGCGTGTACTGGACCAGCTGTCGCCACGGTTGTACTAAGTGGCGCCTTGTTGGGAAATGTTAGCCCTCGTAGGGTATATACCACGAGCCATGGGCTCAGGGAAGGCCTTGGAGGACCTGTTGCTGGGAAACTGTGATGTGTTATGGGATGGAGGTAGACCCATGGAGGGTCAAGAGATCTGCCTCTGTGTGGTAGCTTGATGGTCTGTCGCTCTAGCAGGAGAAGGCACAATCTGCAGTGGTTGCCCTGCCCGAGGTTGGCACTGGGCAACTCTAGACCTGGATTGTACCCTGACCCTGAGTAAGCCTTGCAGTGGAGCGAATGGCTCGGGGCCTTGGACATTGTCCGTGGGGGACTCGTATCCCCCAGGAATTTTTTTTTTTTTTTTTTTTTAAGGCAGGTGCATGTCTAAGGGGAAATGCCTCAGACGGCCTTACTCATTAACCCCACTGGGGAATCGGATTCAAGACCCCAGGTTCAGCAGTAAAATGTATTAACCATTGTGCTAGACCTCTCTTCTGGACCCACTGTTGCCACAGAAGTGGTCCCTAAGGGTAGGTAGTGTCTCAGCTACACCTGGAACCCCAGGTGGGACCTGAACCCACAATCCCTGGCTTAGGAACGTGGTGTGATCGGGCCACTTAGGTACGGAGTCTCGAGTACGCTGGTGCGGAGCTAAGGTGCAGGCGTCAGGCCAGAAGAGCCTATAGCTGGTATGGGATCATCCATGGAGCAGTGAGATTAAGGCAGCCGAGCCCCAGCTTGAGCTAAGCGTCTCGTCTTCCCATGGCAAGGGCTGTGAAAGCCCTGACGGGCGAGGAAGAGGGTCACCCTGCCTAATGCAGGATACGGGACTGAGTTGGCCAGAATCACAGCTGGAACTTGAACCTGTGATCATCTGCCCTTTGACACACTGTCTGTGTGTACTGCCCGACACTGTGGTGCGCTTACTCGGCGATACTCAGCGCCATGGCGCGGCTCACTCTTGGTGGGGTCGTGAGCTCGTCCTCAGTGATCGCGATGAAGTTCAACCGCTAGGCACACACCAGGATCTGTTGAACCTGCGACTCTTGGAGCGGTGTCCAAGGAGTCTAGAGGAATGGAGTGGTGGTAGCCCAGGGTGCTACCCGTGTTCAATTCCGCGGCTGTAGCGTGTAATACAACCTTTGAGGGGTTATGGCGCGCAGAGCCTTTATTCGCAGTTGGGGGCAGAGGGTTAAGAGACTGGCCCAGGCCACAAGGAGTGGAACGCTCTCTGGTTCCCGAGCCGGCGCTCTTAACTATTAGGCTACACCTCCAGAGGAATAGTGCCCAAGCCAACTGTGCCAAACGCGAGCACAAATGAAGAAATTAAGGCTGTGTAGGCAGCCTGATCCTGAAGGTGCGCGAGGAGGGCTGCATCATTTCACGCAGTGCATCTCTTCCCATCTTAATATTACGCATAACAGCAACCTTCTTCATCAGGCACAGAGGGGAATTGAACCCATGACTCTTGCATCATTGGTTAGTGTCCTAACCATTGTGCTACACTGCTGCTCCTTGCATGAGAATAGGGACGTCCTCTAAAAGCCCTATCCCCGCTGGGGGGGGGGGGGGGGCTCCCAGACCCGTCATATGGAAGAGGCTGCTCAGGAACACTGGTGGGTTTCAAACTTGCCACTTTGGGATGACTAAGTATCTTGTTCTTAGCCCCAAACCACTGCAGCTCCTCTGGCTCTGTTCCATCCCCAGCCTTGAATGAGAGGGCGGTGCCGTCTCAGCCTTTCAGCGCTCTGAAGATCTCCTGCACGGCCAGACCAGGTGCTGTTAAGGCAAGGGGTCGGCGATGGGAAGAGTGGCTGCAGCGCAGAGGATGGAACTCCTGCTGCTTGTGGTGGTGGACGGGCCACTGGGTGCTGCCTTTACCTTTATTATTTATGAACCGCGCCGGTGCTCAGAAGCCGGCACGATCCTCGGTGATGCTTCGGCGCCGTGATGTTTTGGCGCCGACGGCGAAGGGGTTTGATGAGCGGCTCCTCCTTCCTGAAGGTGATAGGATCGGCGTTGACCAATAGCGCCGAAGGGGAGGAGCCGGAGCGTGACGACGTCTGCAAGATGGCCGCCGCCATGGGAACCACGAGGCCGGAGTTGTGGGGCTGAGCAGGCCGCAGATCACCGAAAGAAAGTGGGGCTCAGAGCCGCTGGGGTGGTCGGCAGAGGCCGCAGCGATTCCCAGACAAGCAGCAGAATCGCCGATCCAAATAGCCGAAGAGCTGCGATTTACCAATCCAGCAGCTGTGACGCCAATCCAATACAGCAGTAGAGCTGTGAGTGGAGGCCCGGGGGCACACTCAGAGCCACCGAGGTGGAGAGCTGCAGTAGCGATGGTAGGGCAGCTTGAGCAGCTGCAGAACCGAAGGGGGCCCATAAGGTTGGCCGGGGGAGGAGGCCTTAGGCGCATTCCGGGCTGCCGCAAGGGCCACCTTCTGCCAGAATTCCTCTCCCTGATGTCTTCAGCCATAGGGGGAGCGAGGAGAATGCTAGCCGGGACGGAGGCCTATTTGGCACGTCCTGGGCTGCCGTGGGCCACTGCTGATTGTGCTGCCGAGAACAAGTGGAAGCTGCTGAGACTGGGAACACCGTGCTCGCAGGAATCCAAGCTCCGCTGGAACAGCTCTGAAAAGAAGCTTGGAAAATTTAATACAAGCAAAGTTATCTACATACAAGGTGAGAGAGAGAATTAGAATTTCTTAATGTTTGGATTTGTGGAGAGTAGAAAAGTCTGTCTTGCTGGCAAGGTGGAAGAACTGAAACTGGCTAGCTAGGGGCGGGCAGGGGGTGGGGCCAGTTGGCCCATGCTCAGAAGGGCAGAAAAGCCCTTCTGAGCTATGGAGAGTACTTCCGTCTCGGCGCCGTCGGATGACGTCACCAAGTGTGGCTGACTCATCCTGCTTGTCCTAGGAGAAGCACGAAAATCGGCGACAGCTTCTAGGCAAGGGCAGGCAGCATGGGGGAGAGCTGGCTGGATAGAGAGGTAACATGGAGACATACCTGGCATGGGGCAAATGACAGCCCTGTAATTGGGGAGGGGGGCATGCCGGATGTGCAAGTCACACAGGGCGCGTTTATGACTTGGTACAGCCCTGGGGATGAGGACTGCATATGAATTCAAGAAAGCATGGAACAAATACAAAGGATCTCTAGTAATATGGTATAACGTTTCTCTGTTCCTTACATGAAGATAGGGTTAATGTGGGATAAACAGAAGGGGACCCAACCTTAAAAGTTTGCCGAGGGCTCCATAAGTGATTAAAGTGGCCCTGGATATATCTCTTCGTCTGTTGAACTACTTCACATTCGCAAGGACATTTATTCCTAAAGCAAGAATCTCGGACTTGAACCAAAGAAAATTCTTCCTATGAAAATATATTCTCTGTCCACAAAAGGGACATCTTTTTCCAGCAAGCAAGACTTCAAAACTAACATTTTACCCACATCATTGATGAATGCAATTAAAAGGCTAGCTTGAGGATGAATCCTATCCAGAGGTGACTCTATAATAGCAGAGTTCAAGGCCTCATTCTCCAACTGAACGTTAGCTGGTAAATAGTAAATCTTATAAATATCTACTCCATCTACTGAAGGAAAACTAAAAACATCTCTCAAGTATATTTTGAGTTGTTCACAATCAATTGATCACTAAATCTTTGGAAAATTGAGAAATTTTAGGCATCTCGCTTTAACTGCATTTTCCAGAAGCTGAATCTGATGATGAATAATAGAGCTGTTCATAATACTGGACAGTCCTGTATTCTTCAGGAAGATTATATTGAAACTCTGACTAGACAAACAAGACTTCTTTCATTCGAGACTCTTCTGTTTTTCTAGGTTGTCTACAAGCCGCCTGGAGAACACAGTGAGTTGTGCACCAAACCCCTGTAGCATTGCTTCAGTTCTAGTTGCAATTCTACAAATATCTATCAAAGAAATATCGTCCTCATTGCCCAAAGACAGGCCCCAGGTTTGGCCTCAAAACCTGAGGTTACAGGGGCTACCTTCAGGAGAGGAACATCATCTGGACTCAGAATCTGCTAAGCCAATTGCTCAAGGGAGGGATTATAGTCTGAAGCTCCGAAGGATGGAGCTGTTGGTACCTTTCTCCAAAACAGAGGACAGTTTAGTTTAGCTTAGCTTATTCAACATTTGATATACCATTTTTAACCCAAATTGGATGATCCAAAATGGTTTACAACAAAATCATAAAGAAAAGAAAAGAATTTACAATGTCACTGAGTAAAGAGAAAAAGTAAAAGGAAAGAAAACGCAATATACCATAAGGGAAATCAACACTATTAAACATTTTATTCAAGTACCATATATGTTCAGTATTTCCAGAATTCCAAAGAACAGGGCCATAACTGGAAAAAGCAGTTTCGGCAGTTGAATCCAGAAAATGGTTATAGGCATTTGGAAGCTGGAGTTGATTAATCCTATTTGCTCAAAGTGGTCTTATGGAACTTAACAGACCAAGAACTGGGGAAAGATACTGCGGAATATTAGTATGTGAGACTTTATGAATTAGAATAGAGATGTTGAAACGGATACAATACTGTAATGAGAGCCAATGTGATTCCTTTAGGGTGGGAGAGATGTGGTCAGATTGTCTAGTGCCAGTTAACAGGCCAGCGGCAGTATCCTGCGATAGTTGGAAATGGTGTAAAGTAGACTGTGGAAGAACAATGTAGAAAGAATTGTAATAATCAATATGATTAAGCATAAGAGCAAAACCCAGAGTTCTAAGGTGATGATGATCCACATAATGTTTTACAGAATCAACTTTCCTTAAAAAAAAAAAAGATGTTTTAATTACTGATGTAATATGGGTTTGAAACATGAAAGCCGAGTCTATTTTACATCCAGGAATTGTAAGATGATCTGTTAATGGAATGGACTGCTGGCTAATTTCTGAAGCTATTAAAGCGGGGGAAGGGCACGGAGAAGAACTCTCATGAAAGCACCTCCAGGCAGAGATGGTGAGTTTCTGTCAACAGAGCTGAGGGAAATCCCCAGCTCCCCAGTAGGTTCCACTGCTTACTTTTTCCTCCTATAAGGTGGGCACTCAGCTTTGGAAAGGGTGAACATGTCTATCCATGGGCTCCCATATAGAAACAGATGACACAGCTACTACAGCCTTAGACTTGACCTTTCTTTAGGCCATATTAATTTACTTTAATATCAGTTTTTATATTCTACAGTGTTCAGTCAGTTCAGAATTGATTACATATAAAATAAAATTAAAATAATGAACCAAAAAACAAACTGAAGGGGCTAAAACGTTTGATCTTATATCATTGTCAGCTAGATCTTTCTCCATGGATGTGGTCATGCCAAGATGGCATCACTGCAGGAGAACCAAGCCTCTCCTAGCTCTAGTCAGCTTCTCTTCAGCATCTCAAAATAAGGGGGAGCAAGACTCAAAATTTACCTCCTCTGTCTCCTCTCTTCTCAGTCTCAGCACTCCCTCTATTTGGAGCTCTTGATTTTAAGTAGGTGATAGTAAATGTGACAAAGGAGCCAATTATTGAATTTGAGAGGCTGCAATTATACTGAAGAAACAGGTTAATTTTATAAGACGCACCTTGTAGAAAAGGCACATAGGCATATTTTCCACCTATTTCATAAAGACAATATATGCATCTATGTGCATATGCAGAATGAGCTATTATGTCTCCTCGGTCTGAACAGAGCCAGCCTATCCTTATCTGTGTCTTATTTTATTTTACTGGTAATATGAGTTCCTGTTTGCTAAATGGCTCAAATTTTTTTTGTCTGGTCTTGAGCTCTGTGGAAAATCCTTCCTGGATTTTTTACCTTGTAAATCAATTGACTCCTGCTGTAGAGTCCTACTCCAAAGACCCTTCTTGTGCTATAAACTCTGATTCTGAATGAGATCTTTTATTGGCCATGGTGGTGGTATTGGATTTTTACTTTCTCCTTCCTGCCAATTTCAACCCCTCCCTCTACCTTCAGTTTCACTCCTTTTCCTCTTTAATCCCTTACCTCCCTGGATAGCTACTATTTATAGACCCCCCTGACAAGTCGACCTCTACCTTTCTTACTGATTTTGACTCATGGCTCTCCTTATTTCTGAATTCTTCTTCCTCCATTATTCTTGGTGACTTTAATATTCATGTTGATAATTCTTCTGATCCCTATGCTTCTAAGCTTGTTTCTCTTACCTCCTCATTCAACCTCCAGCTTTGCTGTACTGCCCCCACTCATCAGCACGGTCACTGTCTTGACCTAGTTTTCTTCTCTAATTATTTACCCTCTAATTTCCAAACCTTAGTTCTTCCCTTATCTGATCATCACCCGCTAAGCTTTATTCATCATCACTCCCTGCCTCAACCTCACCCAGTCTCCTCCTATCATTTCAAAAATCTTCATGCTATCGATCCATCAGCTTTTTCCACTAGTGTCTCATTACCTCTTTCCTCCACTTCGTCTTCTAAGTCTATTGATGAGGCTGTCGTTTCCTATAACTCTGCACTCTCCTATGCTGTATTTGCTCTTTCTCTGTCCATACCATGTCCTGTGAGGTGCACTATACCTCAGCTTGGGCTGTCTTCAACTACCCACTACCTACACTCCTGTGCCTGCTCAGCTGAGCACATTTGGCTCAAATCCTCCTCTCTTTCTGATTTTCTTCACTTCAGATTCATGCTTTCTTCCTTCCACTCAGCCATAGCACTCAGTAAGCAAAGCTACTTCTTCCATCTAACAAACTCTCTTGCCTCTGACCCCTGCCATCTCTTCTCAACTCTCTGTCGTCTCCTTCTCTTTCTGCCCAAATCCTAGCTACTTCCATGACAAAATCTACAAGATTACACTCCAATTCACCACAAAATCAGCTTCTTCCCCTCTTCCTCCTCTTCAATACCAACTTTTTCCCTCAATCTCTGTTACTCTTTCACTCTTTTCTAAGATCTCTGAAGAGGAACTTATCTTCTTTCCTCCTCTAAACTCACTACCTGTTCTTCTTATCCTATTCCCACCTGTCTCCTTAACTCCATCTCCTCCTCTTTCATCTCTTTCACCTCACATATTCTGTATCTATCGCTCTCCACTGCAACTTTCTCTGCAGTCTTCAAGCATGCTGTGGTCTACCTCTCCACAAGAAACCTTCACTTGACCCTACTTGTCCTTCCAAGTATTTACCCATCTCCCTGATGCCTTTCATTTCCAAACTTCTTGAACTTGCAGTTCTCTTCCATTGCCTTGAATTTCTCTCCTCTCAAGCTCTCCTAGATCCACTTCATCCTGGCTTTCATTCCTTACACCCTACTGAAACAGCTCTTGACAAAGTCTCCAGTGACTTGTTCCTGGCTAAATCCAATGGCCTTTACTCGGTCCTCATTTTTCCTGACTTTTCTGCTGCTTTTGACACTGTTGAAAACCACATTTGGTAGGTTCATAGGGCAGTTGGGAGGAGTATTTTTTTGGGGTGGGGCAATGTGCGGGGTGGGGTAATTTTTGGGGATGGGGACAGTTTGAGGGATTGGGAGAGTAAAGAACAGGAAGAGGGCGTTTGAAAGGAGCAATTCTCTTAACTTATGTTTCATTATATTTAAGTTTCTATTCTACTGGGGGGGGGGGGGGGTTCTAGAACCCCCAGTTTGATTTGCCATTTTTGAATTTGATGTGTCTTTTTCCAGTTTTTCCCACATGCCAAGTTTCATCCCGTTCCATTACATTTTTGGAGAGTTATTTTGCCTCCAGACATTCTCAACCTCTTTTATATAATTCTTTCCAACTAACTTTAGGTTTGAAAGAATAAAAAAGCTGTACTGCCAAATATCATGTTTCAGATTAGATAGGCCATATGGTCTTTTTCTTCCGTCATGTTTCTATGTTTCTATCCACAGAACCGGCGGCAGTCACCACTTTCTTTGTACAGTATATTCGGGGCTGCTCACTATCCAAATAGCAGCTTTATTCACAATTTAAACATGCATAAACAGCCACATACATGTCAGTTGCAGTAATATGTAAATGGCCATTTTAGAAAGGGTAAAATTTAAACATGGATGACCCCTCTATGTCCAAAGTAGACATGGGCATGTCAGGGCATCCTCATTTCATCTAGAGTAAGCCCAAAATCGTCCACCTGCTCCCTGGCACAAAGAAGGATTTAAAAAATGTTCCCTTTGGCCATCCCTTTAGAGGAGAGATTAAACCCCTAATATTTACTTCAGGGGCAAGAGAGTGTCCTCTATAATTAAGAGCATTTGGATGTCTGCATTTGCAAAATAGCCCAGATACATGTGTGAGTGCCGACAGTTGCACATGCTCGTGAAATGTTCTCACGTCCACGGGTAGGCAGGAGAGTTTCAGAGTTGCCAAGTCACCCAGGGCTACATGGATTTCAGAATATATTTACATATGTCCACCTCCTCTACTGTCCCTCCTATAAAATTTCGGATGTTTTGACTTGTATGTCCCAGGTGACGCCTAAATGGCAATTGAAAAACTTGTCTTAATCATTATAAAATTCTATCATATCCTCTCCTAGTCGCTTTTTCCAATCTGAAGAACTTTAACCCGTTGAGCCTTTCTTAATAAAGGAAGTGTTGCAACCCCTTCATCATCATCATCTTTGTCACCCTTCTCTGAAACGTTTCTAGTTCCACTATATCCTTTTTGAGATGGGGCGACCAGAACGTCACAACAGGACGAGTGGCCTAATGGTTAGGGCAACAACCTAGAGCTAGAAAGACCAGGGTTCAAATTCCACTGGCACTTCTTGTGGCCTTGGGCAAGCCATTTAACTTTCTATTGCCTCAGGTACAAACTTAGATTGTGAGGCCTTTGGGGATAGGGAAATGCATATTGTACCTAAATGTAACTCACCTTATCTCCCCTTGGTAAAGCGTGAGCTAAATACTACAAATAAATATTCAAGGTGTTGTCAACACTATAGACCTTAACAGGGACATGCTTACTAAAGGAGTTAATGAATGGATGGTGACTCCTAACTCAGGTATATATTTTTTTTTTAGGGTTGTGGGGGGGGGGGGGTAAGGAGGGGGAGGTTTTTTGTGGTTTTTGGGGGGGGGTTGGGGTTGGGGTCTTATTGGTTTTAATTGATGCTTGTACACCGCCTAGAATGCTTTGCACTTGGCGGTATATAAATGTTTTAAAATAAATAAATAAAAATAAATAAAACCCAGTATTTTGTACCTGCAATTGGGATTATTTTTTCCTATGTGCATCACTTTGCCCTTGCCCACATTATATTTCATCTGCTATTTAGATGCCCAGTTTCCTAGTCTCACAAGTAGTTCTGCAATTCCTCGCAATTTTCTGTTGTTTTAACAACTTTGAGTCATTTTGTGCAATCCACCTCTTTTGTTGCTCCTTTCTCTAGATCATTTATGCATCTGTTAGACAGCACGTCCCAGTACAGATACTTGAAGCATGCCACTATTGACTCCTTTCCAATAGGAAAACGTACTGTTTAGTCCTATTGGGGACATTTTCAGCAGCGGCAGCAGAACACTTAAAGCGGCTGACTGTTGCCACTTTAATTTACACCCAGATTTTCAATGCTGGAGCCTTATCCAGCCACCAGCATTGAATATTCGGGTTGCCCAGCTAACTGATTAGCTAAGCAGTCAGTGGTGACATTCAGCCACTGGCCAGATAGCTAAACTGGCTAAAGTTAGAACAGCAGAATGGATGTCCTAACTTTAACTGGTTAGGGTTAACCAGCCAGCAACTAAATATCGCCACTCACCGGCTAACCCCCGATGCTGATGCTGCTCTGCTCCATTCATGGAATGCTCCGACCTAGCCAGCTAGTGTCGGCGCATAAAAATGAGGTAGCAGGGGATATTCGATGGCACTAAATGGTTTAGTGCTACTGAATTTCCCACTGACCGCGGTTCAACCAGTTAGAATGTTTGCTAACCGGTTACAACACTTTGACTATAACCGCCATTGTTTCCTGTCTTTTAGCCATTTTCCAATCCACAACAGAGCTTGCTTCTTATCTCATGACTTTTTAAACTTCCTGATTTTAAATACCTTCTGAAAATCCAAATACGCTGCATCAATTGGCTCATCTATATCCACGTGCTTGTTTACACCTTCAAAAAAAAATTAATAATTTGGTAAGGCCTCATTCTCTTTCAGCTGTTTTTATTTATATGGTCACTAATTTTATTTTTTAGAATAGCTTCTACCATTCTGCCCAGCATTAATGTTCTTTCGCTACTGCTCCTATTACTATTACTAATCATTTGTATCATGTTACAAGGCGTACGCAGCGCTGTACAGAGACATGTAAGAGATGGTCCCTGCTCATCAGAGCTTAAAATCTAGTCAAGACAGACAACACAACAGCTGTGGACTAAGATGTGTCTAGCGGAATGGTAAGGAAACACATAGTTGGAGGGCAAAAGACTAATTGGATCAGGACCCAAAAACAGCCTCGAAGAGGTGAACTTTTAGCTTGGATTTGAAAAGGGCCAGAGATGAAGCCTGACATACAGACATAAGGAGCAGCAAGATGGAAAGATCGAAGTCTGGAATTGGCAGTGGAAGAGACGGGCACAGATGGAAGAGCTCTGCTAGAAGAGTGGAGTTCCCAAGGAGGGGTCTAGAGAAGGATAAGAGAGAGAATGTAGTGAGGAGCAGCAGAATTAATGCATTTATAGCTCAATAGGAGAAGTTTGAACTGGATAGAAAATGGATAGGGAGCCAATGAAGCAACTTAAGAAGCGGGGTTACATGAGCATAGCAAGACTGGTGGAAGATTAGTCATGCTGCTGAATTTTGAACAGATTGAAGGGGAGAAAGATGATTCAGAGGGAGACCAGCAAGGAAGAGGTTGCAATAGCCTAGAAAGGAAGTGACTAAAGAGTGGATAATGGTCTTAGTAGTGTGTTCAGAAAGGAAGGAGCGAATTTTGCTGATGTTATAGAGAAAACAAACAAGGGAGAGGGTGCGGGCAGGGTCCCGGCGAGCGAGTTTAACCGGGTGCTCGGCCCAGCACGGGACCCTGCGCACGCTCAGTTGAAGGAAGAGGGGGGGGGATGCGAAGCGTTGGCAAGGACGCTCGGGCATTTTTCAAAGTGATTGGCTCCGCACGCGCGTCTGGGCGTGTGAGAGCCAATCAGGGTGCTTGGACGGGCATTGCTCAGCCGGCATAGTTTCTGGCGTGGCACATGTGACAGAGCAGGGAGCGTTGCGGCCCACCCGCCCGCCCTTGTCAGAGGTGGGAGTGGGGGGTTGAAGACTTAGGGTTGTTGCAGCTGGGGGGGGGGAAGCGGCGGGATCCCGGAGGTGTCCGGGGTCTGGAGCCTTAGGCCACTTGGGGCGTGGGCGGGGTGCCCACGGCCCGGACAACCCCTGATAGACTTTTGCTAGTGATATGGCGAAGTCGGACAGGGGTGGTAGGAATTTGGCCAGTGGAGGTGAACGCGGCCAGTGTGGAGGCGAGGGCACTTTGCTAATAGCATGGCTGGTGCCACATCGCCTCACGGTGGGGGGGGTGTTTGGTTGGTTGTTGATTACTCTGGTTTTAGTATGTTCGTATGTTAATTGGCAAATGAAGCTGAGACCAGTTGTTACCCACGAACAATTGTCTGTTGCCTTTGTGGAAGGGGGTGGAAGAATGTTAGAATTAGGGGGTTGCGGGAGCAGGAAGAGTGAGGGCCGGGTCCAACTACACGGTTACAGGTTTTAGCAAATTGTTCCATAGTTCCTTGGATCACCTCTGAAGCCCTTTTTAAAACTTGCCATTATATTGACCACCCTCCAGTCCTCTGGTACCATGGCAATTTTAAATTATAGCTTACAGATTATATGTAACTGGGCAGCAATTTTATATTTGAGCTCTTTCAGTACTCTAGTGTGAATATAATCTGGTCCTGTTGATTTGTTACTCTTTGGTTGGTTGGTTTGCTCTATTACATCTTCTAGATTTACACTTTACATTTATCAACATCAGAGAAGGTTTCCAGTGTATAAGACACCAACATCTTCCTTAGTGAAGACCAATTCAAAGCATTCATTTAGTTTTTTGCTACTTTATTTGAGCACTTCTTTTACGCTCTGGTTGTTTAATGAGCCAACTGACTCTCTCACAAGCATTTTGTTTTGAATGTACTTGAAAAAGACTGTAGAATTAGGATTTGCTTCTATGGTATGCTTCTTTATACAGTCTCTCTTGGCCTGCCTTATTACTTCTTTACATCTAACTTGCCAGTGCTTATGCTCATCCATATTTTCCTTGTTAGCAGCAGTTTTCTATTTTCTGAATGATTTATTTTATTATTTATATTCTCTTATATACTGCGCTATTCTGCATCAGTGCGGTTTACATTGAACAAACTGAAATTACATTGAACAGGGCATTATAACTTGGAGATAACTATTTTACAGGGAACATGGGCTATGGAGGGTTAAGTGGCTTGCCCAAGACCACAAGGAGCACCCGTGGGACTAGAAACCCCAGTCCTTCCGGCCCAAGGTTGCTGTCCTCTAGTGGGATTTGAACCCCTGACCTTCTGGCCTGAAGTATCTTGCCCCAATCACTAGGCCACTCCTCCAAACATGATGTCCTTTTGATTCTCACTACCTCTTTCACGTCACTATTAAACTATATTGCCAGTCATTTGGTCTTCTTTTAACCTTTTTTAATGCATGGTGTATATTTAATCTGGACTTCCAAAATGATATTTTTAAACAATATCTGTGCCTCATGCAAAATTCTGACCTGGCAAACTGCTCCTTTTAGTTTTTCTCTAATATCCTCATTTTATCATAATATCCCTTTTTAAAAATTAAATTTAGTGTCCAGCTTCCTGTGATTATGACAAGTTTGATTGCATTGTGATCACTATTACCAGGTGGCTACTATTACCTCTCACACTAGGTCCTGCATTCCATTAAAGGACCAGCTAAAGAACTCATTCATAGCATCTAGAAACTTCACCTCCCTCACATCTCCCAATGAAACATCTACCCAATCAGTACTGGATTAGTGAAATCCATTATTATTATGCTACCAAATGTATTAGCTTTCCTAACTTTCTCTTACTTCAATGTCTATATCCTCATACTATCCAAGTGGATAGTAGTATATCCCCACTACCTCTATATTCTTCCCCATCACATTCTGAACATAAATATTACACCTGGATTTTATTTCTTGCAGAATTTTGTTCCTGTTTTACTCTATCCCATCCTTAATATATAGCGCCAGCACTCCATACATTTTATCCACCCTATCATTTCAATATAATTTGAACCATAGTATCACAGTGTCCCATTGGTTGTCCTCCCACCACCAAGCCTACATCTTCATAGCACCAGAAATTCTAACTCTCCAGTATGATGTTTTAGGCTTTTTGACATTTGGCTACAGACTATTATGTTTTTTTATTCACATTCACAACTTGTTAGCAGTTGATGGGGGTAATTTTTAATCGGATATCTGTCTGTTCTTCATTTAAATGCACTTAGGCTACTCCAGCTTCTATCACAACATCGCTGTAAAGATATTTTTATGGTGGTATTTTGCTAGCATCTTTAGAAGATGCCTTATGCTGAGCCACTCAATCTTGAGCAACTGTCAGCTTTCCCCCAAGATGTAGTTTAAAAGTTTGCTCTGCCTCTTTTTAAAATCTGCAACCAGCTTTGATTTTCCCCTGTCTTATAACTTTCCCAACTCATCCAGCCAATGAGGCAAAAACCTTTGGTCGGCTATACATTAGGTCTCCCTCTAGAACCCCAAATTATGAGATCCAATTTCAGCTACCAGATGCCACAATTATGCAATGAGCTAGACTCCTCCTCCGGGAGATGTATATCATGTTCAGTCTCTTGATTTTCATCTTTTTCAGAACATTATGTCATGAAGTGCAAGGAATGAAGTGTGGTTCTCTAGTCTGCCTGCTCTCTCTCTTATCTCCAATTACCAAGCTATTGAGCTTGAACCACATGATAGCGAACTGTCTCAGCAGCAGAGATATAGTCAGTTTTATGTTGTTGCTAGTCACCTTGTAGTCTGCAAATGAGTCAGGTTGTCTAGTATCAGGAACATTGAGATTGCTTTTTTTTCAGTTATTTCAAATGATTATTTGTAAGCAGGAACTCAGGATGGAAGGATGGATGTTTGGAAGGCTTAAAAATGTTCACCTGCACTTCAGCTAATGTAAAAGGGCTTGATAATTTTGAAAATTGAGCTTTATTTAAGAGCGACTCGTTCTGCAGTGCCATTATCTGGCAGTGTTGTGCTACAAAACTAGGGACATTTCTGCCACTGTGTGCTGACTGCTTTCCAAATGACACTACATTACAGAAAAGAAAGAAATAATATTCAAAACTCCTGAATATTTCACACAAATGAGGAAAGTAAGGAAAACTCTGACAACAAAGGAGCATAGTAAACAGCAGCAGATAAAGACCAGCATGGCCCATCTAGTCTGCCCTGTTTGGTGTTCAGGATTGTAGTAGGGATGTGCATTCATTTGAACAGACATTGGAAATATCAACAAAATTTTCAAACACTAAAACATTTGATATCCTGTTTTCCCCACGGTTTCATTACAAACCGATAACCTTTGGGTTAAAAGGCAGGCATCTTGTAGTAGAGCCATCATGTCTCCATGAGGGCTGGCACTAGCCAGGCTGCTCTTAACTCTTATATCGCTGGTTATCTTCGTTCTTGTTTTCTGATTGGCTCATAGTTTGTCTGGTCTGGAGCTCTATGGAAAACGCTAACTGGATTTTTTGCCTTGTGACTCTATTGATTCCGGGACTGATTTTCTGTTGAGATGGCAATGCACTGCTATGGCGCATAGCCATTGCCACCGCCACCAACCTCTAACCCTGTATATGCAATGCTAGGGTCATATGCAGCCCCAGCATTGAATATCCAGGGTCACCGTACAAGCTCCAATGCCGCAGAAGCTAACTGGGTAGCTGTGATATTGCACCGCTATCCAGTTAGCTCCCGCGGGCAAAGCTAGGCCAGCTTTTCCTCTGCCTAGTTTTACCTGCAGGTTGCTAACCAGCTAGCGGAGCAATATCACCACTACCCGGTTTGGGACTGTCGCAACCCTGGAACGCCCACAACACGCCCCAATGTTAAGTGGTTAGCATCGGGGTGTATAGCAGCGTTAGTTGGGAATATTCCATTCAGCAGCATTTACACGGTTTACAGGTCTGCAAGCCATGTAAATGCCTTTCCAATATCGGGCCCTCCTACTTTACAGATTTACTCCAAAGATTTTTCTTTTGCCATATTCTTATGCTAGAAATTCTGTGAAATCATGTCTAGGTATATTATCAGAGACATTTACCAAGCCTAATCCAGATCCTGGTTATGGACTTAAGTACTTGCCTTATGAGGGAGGGTAAGGTATTCAAACAGTTACCATGGATAGAGCATTTTGATTGGGCAGGGGCGTATAGAACAATAATGGAGGAAACATAATCAGGGGTAGTTGTGTGTAGTAAATACTTTATGGATCAAGGTCAGTATCTTGAAAGTCATCCTTTGAGGATATAGGGAGCCAGTGATGTTGTATGCAAAGGGTGGCGATGTGGTCATATTTTCTGGCATAAGTATTTTGTACTTATTGTTAATGTTGGCGCTCATGGATGCAAACACTGGCATAGATGAAATTACAGTAGTCAATACATGAGACTACGAGACTTAAGATGAGTGTGGCTAAGACAACTGTATCAAGGATGGGACGTATGGCCTGAAGATGGTGAAGGGCAGAGAATGAGCTTTTAACAACTCCGCTAATTGATTAATAAAGGTAAGTTTGCGATGGTGTGATCCCCAGGTACTTAAAAGATGGTGTTAGTACAATGGGGGAAGTTCTGAGGAATGGAGCAACAGTAGAAGAACTGGAACTTCTAGTAAGCGAATTGGCAGTGGTTTTGTTTGCATTTAATTTAAAGTGGTTGTTATGCAACCAGGTAGCCACTTTTGCTAAGCACTGGTTGCTTGATCAAGGGTTCAAGATCAGTATATGTA
Organism: Ichthyophis bannanicus; assembly: GCA_033557465.1. NCBI lineage: Eukaryota > Metazoa > Chordata > Amphibia > Gymnophiona > Ichthyophiidae > Ichthyophis > Ichthyophis bannanicus. The sequence continues at coordinate 177,962,493 of CM066043.1, read as the reverse complement.
ATGAGAAGGATGTTGTTGGTGTAAAAATATGCAGTCATACCAACTTCCTGGATTAGAGTTGCCAGTGGACTTAGGAAGATGTTAGAGCATCGGCACCAGAACCAACCTTGTGGAACACCACATGTTAAGGGTTGTGCAACAGAGAATATGGAATATACTGTTACTAAGACTGACCTGAGAAGGGTGAGGTGAAACAGAAACATGACAACATTAAAAGACCATATGGCCTATCTAATCTGCCCTTCCATATCAAATTCTATAGTCCCTTTTTTCCCTTTAGAGATATTTGGTGATTGTCCCATGCTTTCTTGAATTCAGATTCTGTCCTTGTCTCTACAACCACCACTAGCAGACTATTCCACGCATCTACCACTCTTTCTGTAAAGAAATATTTCCGCATATTACTCCTGAGCCTAACCCCTTTCACCTTCATCCTATGTCCCCTCATAGCAGAGCTTACTTTCAATTGAAAGAGACTCTCCTCCTGTGCATTTATGCCATGGAGGTATTTAAACATCTCTATTGTATCTCTTCTATTCTACCTTTCTTCTAAAGAATACATTCTGAGATCTTTATGTCTCTCCCCATATGGTTTATAATGAAGACCACTGACCATTTTGGAGCCACCCACTGCACAGACTACATCCTATATATATCCTTTTGAAAATGTGGTCTCTAGAATTGCACACAGCACTCAAATGAGGTCTCATCAAAGACTTATACAGAGGCACTATCACCTCCTTTTTTCTTCTGGCTATTCCTCTCCCTATGCACCCAAGCATCCTTCTGGCTTTTGCTGTTGCCTTTTCTACCTTTTTAGCCAATTTAAGATCATCAGAAATAATCATGCCCAGGTCCCGCTCTTCTTTCATGGACAGAAGTACTTCACACCCTATACTGTACCACTCCCTTGGATTTTTGCAGCTCAAGTGCATGATCCTGCATTTTTTAGCGTTAAATCTCAGCTGCCAAATTCTTGACCATTCTTCAAGCTTAGCTAGATCCCTCATTATATTATTTACTCCTTCCTGGATGTCTACTCTATTGCAGATTTTGGTATCATCCGCAAAGAGGCAAACCTTACCAGACAGCCCTTCTGCAATGTCATTAACAAAAATGTTAAAAAGAATCAGACCAAGGATAGATCCCTGCGGCACACAACTGGTAACATCCCTCTCCTCTGAGTGAGCTCCATTTACATGTGCCCTTTGTTGCCTCTCACTGAACCAATTTCTAACCTAGTCAGTCACTTTAGGGTCCTAAGGTGCTCAATTTATTTATGAGGTGCCTCTATGGAACGGTGTCAAAGGCTTTACTGAAATCTAAATACTCCCTCAGTCCAACTGTCTGGTCACTCAGTCAAAGAAATCAATCAGATTTGTTTGATAAGACCTGCCTCTAGTAAACCAATGCTGCCTCAGATCCTGCAATCCATTGGACTCCAGAAACCTCAGCATTTTAGCAGTGTTTCCATTAGTTTACTCACCACAGAGGTCAGATTAACTGGCCTGTAGTTCTCAACCTCATCCTTAGTTCCACTTTTGTGTAAAGAGACCAGGTGTGCCTTTCTCCAGTCCTCTGGGACAACTCCCAACTCTAAAGAAGCATTGAAAAGGTCAGACAGTGGAGCCGCTAGAACTTCCTCAAGTTCCTTCAATACTCACAGATGTATCCCATTAGGCCACATCGCGTTGTCTACCTTTAGTTTAGCTGGTTCATCACAAACACAGTCTTCTGAAAATTGTTCAAGATCTCCTTCACTTCTGTTCCTAGTTCTGTTCCTAGTTGTGGGTGTTTTCTGAGGTCCTGCTCTGAGCCCTTCATCTGTGAACACAGAAAAAACTATTTGTTAAGCAATTCCACTCTATCCTCATCAGCTTCTACATATGCCTCTCCTTCACCCTTGAGTCTGACAAATACCACTTTTGCACTTCCTCCTCTTTCTAACATATCTGAAAAATGCCATGTCCCACCATTTTTACTGCATTGGCTATTTCTTCTTATTCTTGTATCTTTGCTTTCTTGACTACTTTCCTAGCTTCTCTAAGTTTCTCCAAATATTGATGCTTGTCTTCCTCTTTCTGTGAGCTCTTGTGTTTTATGAAGACCGCCCTCTTTTTCTTCACCTTTTCAGCTACTTCTTTTGAGAACCATAGCGACCTCCTTTTCCTTTTATTTACCTTGCTAACAAAAATATTCCCTTTCAGTTTTGCCCATTGTTCTACATCCCCCAGCTGTTCCCATCTGCTAATAACTCCTTGAGGTATTGTCCCATCTTGGCAAAGTTAGTTTTCCTAAAGTCTAAGACCTTCGCTTTTGAATGAACTTTATTAGCCCTAGTCCTAATACTGAATTACATCATCTGGTGATCACTGGATGCGAGATGATCTCCCACTATAATAGCAGACTTTCCTCATTGCTAAGCACCATGTCCAGTATGGCCCCTTCTCATGTGGGTTTTGTTATCAGTTGTGGAATAATTCTCCTTGTACAAAATCCAGGATCTCCTTACTTCTAGATGACACTGCACCGGGGGTGTGCCAATCAAATCTGGTATACTGAAATTGCTTGTCAGTAGCATTTCTCTTTTCATGGCAATACTGCCATGAAATACACAGTCCACAAAGTCCATGAAATCTCTGTCCACACCTTCTCCCTGTGAGGGAGATATGTATATCACATCAACGCAAATTGATTTCCCGTTCCCTCTTTCTAATTTAATCCACAGTGCCTCTTCTCTTCTTTTTAAGTCCTGTGATACTATAGCTTTAATATTCTTTTTTAAATATAGTGCCACTTTTCCTCCCCTTCTTTCTAAACTGTCTTTCCTGAATATAGCCCAGTATAATCATATTCTAGTCATGATTGTCTGTGAACCATGTCTTCATAACCACCACTAAATCCAAGTCAGTCTTTTCCATTAAAGCCTCAATATCTGGAATCTTATTTCTCACACTACGGGCATTAATGCACACTGCCTTCCAGATGTTAACCTCTTTTACCCATTTCTACAGAGGTATTTAATGTTTTACTTACCTGAGGGCTTTTACTTATCTGGGTGCTTTCTTCACCCATCCCCAGTGAATCTAGTTTAAAGCCCTCTTCAGTAGGTTAGCCAGTCTGCTGCAGAAGACATTTTGATTCTTCTTAGATACGTGGATCTCATCTCTGCTCTGCAGCCCTTGGAAAATCGCATGGTCCAGGAAACAAAAATGCTCTTAACACCATCCATGCAGCCATTCATTCATCTCCAGGATGCGAGCTGCTCTGCCTCAGCCTTTACCCTCAACAGGGAGGATTGAAGAGAACACCACCTGCACATTTATCTGCTTCACCCTCTGTCCCAGAGCCAAGAAGTCACTCTTGATATGCTCAGAGGGATACCTAGTGGTAACATTTGTGCCAATATAGATGAGCAACATTGGATAATAATCAGTAGGCTTGATGACTCTCGGCAAACTCTCCGAAACATCTTGGATTTTGGCACTTGGCAGACAGCACAGCTCCCTGGACATCATGTCTAGTCGACAGCTGGATGCCTCAGTACCCTTCAGAAGAGAATCACCAACCACCATTACCTTTTTCTTCCTTGTGATCACTGATTCTTCAGCTTAGGAGTGCTTGGGCTCTGGTTCTTCCCTTCCTGGGATGCTTTCACCACCTCCACTTCCACTGGTTCTTCAATTCGTGGGCTGGAGGAGTTGGCTTTTCAGTTCTGCAGGCTCTGGTCACTCGTGTCCAATTTTCTTCATTCTGTAGCATACCATCTTCACCTCTGTTGTAGAGCTTGGGATACCTCAAGAAGCATCTCATCAATGTATTTCTCGCTGTTTCAAATGCTTCTTAGTCTTACCACCTCTTCTTTGAGCTCCTCCACTTGTTTCATGAGGGATTCAGTTTGCAGGCATTTTATAAATGGAACCGGTTCCTCAACTGGCATTGGTCTGTCTTGTCTGGGCAGAGGCTGTAATGGGAGGAATAGCTTTGACAATATGATTTTTCCCAGCCATCGTTCAGTTGGTGGAGCTTTGGTACCTTGTTGAAGCAAACAAGAGAGACCAGATGGATATGCAGATGAGTTTTCTGATGATTCTCTGCTGCTGGGGAGAGTGCGGGGTCTGTGGCATCTCTTGCCTGGTTGACTCATGGTGACCTCTGGAGTTTTCTGCTGGGACAGATATGCAGATGAGTCTTCCAGTCCTGTGTTGCTGTGGAGAGTGTGGGGTCTGTGGCAGCTCTTGCCTGGTTGACTCATGGTGACCTCTGGAGTCCTCTGCTGGAGATAAGCAGATGAGTCTTCCTTGAAAGGACTTGGTCATGGAGACTTTGTCATAAATGCAGGAGAGAAGACTGTTGTGGTTGATGACGTTGAAGACAGTGGACGGGTCAAAAGAAACTGCTAAGGCAACTTTACCAAGGTCCAGAAAGCTGTGTATTTCACAGAGGAGAGAGGATTTTTTCAGTGCTATGACCGGGTCAGAAACCTGACTGCTTAGATTGGAAAACATGTATATGTTCAATATGATCAGTGAATTGGGAAAAACGAGGCACTAGTGAGTCAATAGAAGGCTTCTTAAGGATGGAGTGAATATATGCTCTCTTCCAATGGGAAAGAATAGTTCCTGAGGTAAGACTATAGTCAATGATGATACGCACTGATAATGATTGTTCTGTAATCCAATAGAATGGAATGGGATCTGAGAGACAAGTTGTTTTCCAAACAATGCAACTATTTTAGAAAGAGAGTGATCAGTACCACTATCCATATAGTGTCACTGAATATATGTATTTTTTAAAGCACAATGGCCAATGTTTTACAAAAACATGCTGTTTATCATCTTTAAAAATTGGCCTCTAGATTTACTAAAGTATGCTACCATGTTAGCACGCTAATGATGTTAATATGCATTGCTAGTAAATAGGCCTTACTGCATAAAATAGGACCTGTAGTAAATAAAGGTGAAAGGGGAATTGGATTTAATTCATGTCCTTCTCAGGAGTTAAAGACAGGTTACATTCAGGTATTTTTCCTGTCGCTAGAGGGCTTATAATTTAAGTTTGTACCTGAGGCAATGGGGAGTTAAGTGACTTGTTCAATATACAAGGAAGACGGTGGGAAGGGATTCCATCTAGTAGTTAAAGCACAGAACTATTAGTTATGAAAATTCCAGATATCTAAGTTTGATTTCTTGCTCTTTAAATTATTCTTCTACAAATCATTTTATCTCCCTGTGCTTCGGATTACCCAGTTGTAACAGTTTCAAGATAATAACAGCAGCCGAAGCTCCAGAAATATGCTGTCAGCGTCTTCAGCCCAAGGCTACAAGCGGAGGTATATGACATAGTAGCAGTATACAACAGGCTGGGATCCTGTGAAATATTAATACTATACCTATTTTTCCTCTTTTTCCATTTATTCCTGGTTCTCCTTTCTGCCCTGGGATGCCAGGAAATCCATCTGAACCATTCTGTCCAGGTAATCCGTCAAGTCCTGGAGATCCTTGGAGAAACCAAATACTATGAAGATGACATGTTGAACTGCTTCAATGGGTAATTGTTCTTTTACTAACATTTTCATTACTACCTTTGGTCTATCTCATGCAGTTTCCAAAATCCTAGCAATGAGTTCCAAACCAAAGAAACAATATGCAAAATTTGTCATGTTTGGATTCTATGGATTGATTCCCTCAAATTCAATTGAACAACAAAAAAGTACTAAGGGTTTGCTAAACAGCAACCACTGCAAAAGCAGATGCTAGAGAAGTGTTCTTTTTAAAAAATGATAAAATAGTTAAAAATGACTTTAAAAAATGATAAAATATCCATCATGACCTAAAAAAATATCTTTTCAAACAGGAAGATGAGATACCCTTGACACACCATTAATGCCCTTTACTGTGACATAGACACACCTACAAACACCAATACATACAAATGCATATATACTATATATTTTCCAACAGCAGCTCTCATACCTGAATATGAAGGTAGAGTATAAGGCTAGGCCAGAGCTGTGTTGCAACCAACTAGTTTCCTACTTTATGGCAATCACTTTGCACTTTTAAACATTTTTCATGCTTGTGCCAAATTAAGTGAGCTTCCAGGAACAAAATTACAGTTTTACTCCGGCACATAACACCCAACTAAGGAACTCTTTTACTGAATGCCACTATCTGTTTAATGCGCCTTTTAGCATGTGATAACTCGCCATGGTGAACACTAACACATGGGCAAGCCAGCTACCAACTGCAAAAATGCACCTTAACTGGCACTTGGGCACAGGACCAGTGCTACTATTAGGCAAACTAGGCGGTCGCCCATTGCCGTTTCTGTTGTCCCTCTCTGGAACTGACAGGCCAACAGGCTTCCTGTTTGCACAGGAAGTCAGCATCGGGTGCTGGAGAGAGACGGATGCAACCCCATGGCACCAAAGCTTGAAGGTAACCTCTGCGGGGATGTTTACAGCTATTGCTGCCATGGTTGATCCTGGAGAGGGGCAGCAACGGTGGCAATGGGTACCACGGGGGCACAAGGCACGAGGTTTGCCTAGTGTGTCTCATTTCCTTGTGCTGGCCCTGCTCATGCACTAATGTGGAGAATGGAAGTGGAGAACACAGTAATATACATGTGCAGTGGACATAGCAATTAGTAGAGATTAATCTAATGACACCTCTATGAAGTGCACTACTTGTTACGGTGCTCAGTTGTGTCTTAGCTGCTGGGAACATGCTGGTCACGCCCCCAACAGCTAACCCAGAGGTTTTCCACTTAATGTGCATTGATAACTCACATAACAAGCAAACACTTAGCAGGCTTTAGTAAAAAGGCCCCTAAATATTTTTAACAAGTGTATGTTTTCCAACCTCTTCTAAATTTTTCCATGCAAAAGATCTTTCTAAAGGGTCAATGCTGCTTATCTTTTCTCTGGGGATTGCAACAAGTGCTTTTATCCTGGGAGGGAGGAATAAGAGGATTCTGTGAATAAGCCCTTTGTATCCCACAGGTTGACCAATGTATTTTTTCTGCTGTTTTTAAAGTTAAACTTTTGGTGACTCAAGCCCTATGTAATAAGCAAATAGTTTAGGATGACATCAGTGTTACAGTTTAGAGACGTCTCGGTGGCACAGACGCATGCACCATTTGTAAAAATGAGTGTTGAGATTATTATACTTATTTAAAAGCTTTTATATACCATTTTACTGGATGATATCCATTCAGACTAGCACATGAAAACAATATTCATCCATTCTCTTTCCATTGACATAGCAAATCACCATTGCAGGAACACAGTACACCAACTCATACAGCCAACCAGCAGTCCCAAGCTGTCAAACATCCTCCTCCTCCAACTATACCATTCAACCCCTGGAAATCCAAACTGGCTCTCCAAACCCACCAGCAAGGACTAAGAATCCACCCCTTTGTTGCTTCATCATCTGGAAAAAGACACGTTTTAGAGCTCATCTCCAAGCGGTGCTCCATGGGTCAAGTTTTCAACAATGTAGGAGCTGCTACTGCAAATGCCTACAAGCTATGATAAACCAAGCACAACACTCATCTATGCGTGATAAATCAACCAGAGCCAGCTCAGGATCTAAGAATGTTTTTCCAATGCAAATACAATTAGAAAAGAGAAAATAAACAATGGTCATGATAAACAAAATATAACACTTCATAAAATGTTTTATGAATTTGTATTCAATAAAGATTTTCAAGCTAGCCCAATAGCCCAATTGTAGTGCTGAGCTCTGCTCTGTAGGATACTCACATCTGATTTCTTTGATGCACAGCAAGGGGTGAGGATGAAGCAAAGGTAAAGTTCATAACCACCAAAGGGTTTTGAAGGAGAAAATCCCAGCCAGACCACTACAGCACCATCTACAGTTGGGACTGATATTGCACATACATGGGGTTCTAAGGGTAACCATGTCTGTGGCCACCTACCAAAGATAGTCACTATAATAGCTGGATTACAGAAGGAGAAGATCTTCAAGAAATGCAGTCCGAGACCAAGAAAATGTGGCAGAAAGATACAGAGATATTTTCTATTGTGTTGGGGCCCAAAGGCTTGATTAAGAGGAATTTCCAAGTACACCTTGACAAATTATCCGTACATGTTAGATCTTATAAACTCCAGAAGGAGGTTCTTTTGGCACATTGCAAGTACTATACCTAGTATATTTTGGGGATTGAGATCATACGCCATGTATCCTGGCTTAGGAATGAGGTTCATGACTGTCACAGTACGTGCAAAAATAACCCATTTTGAGAAATTGTCCTGGGAGAAAAATGAGGGAAGAAAAATGGGTGAGAATATGCTGGTAACTGCCAATGAAGGTTCATTGTGCTGCAGCCCCAGTTGGACCAGGTTCCAATCGATCCAGAAGCCAAAAGGAGCAGAAAAAAGGTTACTGCAAAACAAAACAAAAATGGGCTTTCAATTGGAATAAAATACCCTGGAATAAACAAAAGTGTTTGCATATTTTCAACATGCATCCAGCTAATGTGACTCAAAAACTGGGCCAGTGGCCAACCATTACGCATATATACGCCTTGAGAAGAAGGAAAGGGATCAAACAGACATAAACAAGCACAAATGTTAAGTCACTAACAGCAAACCAATTTTGCAAGCTATAAGGATATCAGACATCTTTTCACAGCGGGGTACATTTTCTAAGGATCTAACTGCCTAATGACAGAAGTTCTGTAACTAGATCCAACGTTTTCAAAATCCCCCCCAGCAGAGTAAATTAATATAGTGAAATCATTTTATTAAAAACTACTTCCTGAAACAAAATATTTTCTTATCCTAATCATTGTTTGTTTCTTTTCTTTTGCTTTCTATTATTTTCATTGTGAAAACATCCTTGTGATCATCTGGCTTTGTCTCATCCATTATACCCCCGAAAAAACCAAGTTACTTACCTGTAACGTGAGTTCTCCAGGGACAGCAGGATAAGTCAGCCACAAGTGGTGACATCATCCGACGGCGCCATAGACGGAAGTACTCTCAGTAGCCCAGAAGCCCCATCTCCCGATCCGCCCCTAGCTGGCCAGATCTTCCAAGCTGAGGCGGTACCTGCAGCTAGGAGGCGGAAGCGGAGGCAGGAGATCCCCGCCGGGGAGGAGGGTGGGAAAGTGTGGCTGACTTATCCTGCTGTCCCTGGAGAACTCACGTTACAGGTAAGTAACTCGGTTTTCTCCCAGGACAAGCAGGATGAGTCAGCCACAAGTGGTGTCTCCCCAGCTACAGATGCAGCAGCGGGCAATCAACAAATGGAGATAGATTCAGGCAGGACCGTCAGGTGCAAAGCATGTTTAATAATGCAAGTCAGTGTGCAAATAACAAGCGTGCAAGTAACACAACGTGCAAAACATATAGATCAAACCCGTAGGAAGGGGCTGCGCATAGTGCCCCAACTAGACACAATGAGGCGTAAGGTGCAACTTAGCAATATTGGCACAAGGCATAAGGTGCAACAGGGCAATAAAATAGTGACAGATGCAAATCGTGGTCACAGTCAGGCATAAGGTGCAACTTCACCATAAAGGCACAATAAGGCATAAGACATAAGGTGCAACAGGGCAAAAAGGAACAAGATGCAAATCGCAGTCAGAGTGCATGAGAACAACTCAAAGTCACAGTACTCAGATGGTGATGAGGCTAGTCACAAGGTGCCGCCCTGGGGCGGGGAGGACATTGCAGATAGAACTGATAGGCCGAAGGCGGTGCCTCCGTGGTCAGGTCCGTCTAGGCAGTAGTGCCTCTGGAAAGTCTGGACGGAGGACTACGTGGCGGCTTTGCAGATTTCAGTAACTGGAATGGAATGTAGGTTGGCAATGGAGGTGGCCAACGCCCACAGGTGGTGAGCCCTGACACCTGCGGGAGGGTTCGCTCCAGTGAGCGAAAGACCCAGGGAGATGCACGCGGAGATCCATCCGGAAAGCGTGCGCTTGGACACTGGGAGGCCAGGCTTGTTAGGGTCGTACGAGACGAAGAGCTGAGACCCCTTGCGCAGGGGGGACGTCCTCTAGAGGTAGCACCGAAGGGCTCTGACGCAATCAAGCGTGTGAAGGCGCTGCTGTTCGGGGTCAAAGTGGGGTCCGGGGAGGAAGCAGGGCAGCTCAATGCTTTGATTGATGTGGAAAGGAGTAGCCACCTTGGGAACAAACTTGGGGTGCGTTCGGAGACAAGCATGGTCGTGTAGAATAGTGTAAGGCGGATATGCGACGAGGGCATGTAGCTCGCTGATCCGTCTGGCAGAAGTGATAGCAATGAGGAATAGCGTTTTCCAGGAAACAAATTTCATATCCGCCAAGTGCAGTGGCTCGAAGGGTTCCCTCGTAAGCTGATTGAGGACAATGTTAAGGTCCCAAGGAGGTACAGGCTCCCTGACTGGAGGGTGCAGATTTGATAAACCCTTCATGAATCTGGCAACGATTGGTAGGGCCACCACCGATGAGTCTCCGACACGGTGGTGAAAAGCCGCAATGGCGGAGAGGTGGAACTTGATGGACTGAGTTTTCAGTCCGAGGGTAGAGAGAGATGCAAGGTATTCAAGAAGCAGAGTTACCGGGCACGAGAGGGGCTCAAGGTGCCGTGCCTCACACCAGATGCAGAAGCGACGCCATTTAAGGCTGTAAGACTTCCTGGTGGATGGACGCCGAGCGGCAAGGATGATCTGCTGGACCTCGGCCGTAAGGTTGAGGGGCACCAGCGTTAGCCTTTCAGCTTCCATGCCGACAGAGACAGCATTCGCAGATTGGGATGAAGCATGGAGCTGCTGTCCTGCGACAGGAGGTCTGGCCCTAGGGGAAGTTGAATGGGGGGTCCCAACGCCAGGCGATGAAGATACGGGAACCATAACTGCCTGGGCCAGTATGGTACCACTAGGATGACTGTTGCACGGTCTCTGATGATGCGTTGGATGGTTCGTGCTACTAGCGGGGTCGGGGGAAACGCATAGGCCAGCGGCCATTGGTTCCAAGCCAGGTCGAAGGCATCTGCTGCTAGCCTGAGTGGGGAGGGTCTTTTTGGAGCAAAACAGGCGGCATTTGGTGTTGTCCTGTGTCGCGAAGAGGTCGATTTGTGGGGGGCCCCAATCCTTGAAGAGGAACAATGAGACTTCCTGGTGGAGCGCCCACTCATGGGGGCTGAGCTGCCGGCTGAGGCGATCGGCCAGGACATTCTCCTCTCCGGGCAGATAGCAGGCCTGGAGACTGCAGTTGAGGGAGAGGGCAAGGTGCCAGGTGCTGAGAGCTTCCTTGCATTAGGAGCGCGACCCTGTGCCCCCTTGCTTGTTTATGTAGAACACAGCCACTTGGTTGTCGGTCAGAACTCTGATGGCTTTGCCTGCTACCAGGCCTTGAAAGGCCGTGAGGGTGTGGCGGACAGCTCTGAGCTCGAGGACGTTGATGTGCAGAGCTTTCTCGGAGGGGGACCAAGCCCCTTGGGTGCGCGTTCTGACGCAGTGGGCTCCCCACCCTTGAGTGGAAGCATCCGTGGTTATGGTGATCTGGTGGGCGAGTGCTTGTAGACGCTTGCCTTGAGAGAGGTTGGTGGGATGCGTCCACCAGCGTATAGCTTTGGAGGATCTGATGTCCTTGGGAATTAGGGCGGACAATGGCTGAGTGTGCTGGCACCAGTGCGAGCGGAGGTGCCATTGCAGAACCCGCATTTGTATTCTCGCCAAGGGGAGGACATGGGTGGTCGCAGCCATGTGCCCCAGGAGGCGCAGGATGGTGCGGGCTGAAGACTGGGGGTCATTGAGGACTTGGCAAGCAAGTTTGATGATTGCCTGTCTCCTGTTCTGAGGCAGGAAGGCCCTGGCCCGCTTGGTGTCTATGCAGGCGCCAATGAACTCCAGTTTCTGGACTGGAGAGAGGTGAGATTTCTGATGGTTCACCAGGAAGCCCAGGTAGGACAGCAGAGAGGTGGCCTTCTTGACTGCTTGCCGCAGTGCTGCGGGTGAGGCAGCGGAGAACAGCCAATCGTCCAGGTAGGGAAACACACATATCCCTTGTCTGCGAAGTAGAGAAGCAGCCACCGCTACGTACTTGGTAAAAACTCTGGGAGCAGGAGAGAGCCCGAACGGGAGCACTCTGTACTGGTAGTGTTGATCTGCTACCCGAAAGCGTAGGAACTTCCTGTGCTGTGGGTGCATTGGGATGTGGGTGTATGCGTCTTGGAGATCCAGGGAGGCAAGCCACTCCCCGGGTTGGAGGAGGGGCAGGATGGTGGAAAGAGAATGCATCCTGAACTTCTCCTTGACTATGCACCTGTTGAGTTTTCGCAGATCGAGGATGGGCCGTACGCCCCCAGACTTCTTGGGAACCAGGAAGTACCTCGAATAAAATCCCCGGTTGGTCTCGCTGGGGGGAACGGCCTCGATAGCCCTGGAGGCAAGCAGGGACTGGATCTCTGCGGTCATCAGGGCTAGATGCTCTGGTGGAATCATGCTTGGTGGTGGCGGACGTAGGGGTGGTTTCGCTGAGAATTTGATGCGATAGCCCTGCCTGATGATGGAAAGCACCCATTGGTCCGACGTTATATTCTCCCAGGAAGGTAAGATGGCGGATAAGCGCCCCCCCCCCCCCCGTCGGAAGGTGCTGGCAGGGCGGGGAGTCAAAAGTTAGGATTGTTTTTAGCGGGGGCAGAAGGGGGCTTCTTTGACCCGTGTTCCCGCTGGCGAGGCTTCTGCCTATAGGAGGTTTGGTAGTGCTGCTGCTTGTAGCGGGGCTGCTGCTGCCACTTGCGATAGGAGTTGTACCGCTTGGAGCTGGCATTGCTTTGATGGCCTCCCTTGCGGTAGGAGCGAGGGCGGTCGGCGCCTTCCTCTAAGGTCTGGAGAGTGGTGCAGCGCTCGCGCATATCATTGACAGTGTCCTTGACTTTATCGCCGAACAGCGAATCGCCAGAACAGGGGGTGTCTGCAATGCTGTCGTGAGAATCAGTCCAAAGGCCGGAGGCCCGGAGCCAAGCTAGTCGGCGGGCAGAGATGGCCGTCCCCGCCACTCTGGCTGTGGCCTCAAAGGCATCGTGGGCAGCCCGTCCCTGGTGCAGTCGTCGAGCTCCGCAAGGGCAGAGGAGAGTGCGGGTGGAACTTTAGTCAGAAGGGAGACGGTGGATCTGATGTTGCTCACCAGTGTGTCTTGATAGATAGCGTGCTGGAATTGGTGAGCCGCGATCCTAGCGTTTAGCATGGCCCCTTGATAGACCCGCTTAGCTACATCGTCCATGAGCTTGTTGTCCTTACCCGGTGGCGCGTTGGTAGCGTTGCGCGAAGACTTGGAGCGCTTAAGGGCTGATTCCACAACAATGGATTGGTGTGGTAGCTGCGGTTTGGCAAAGCCGGGTACGGGCTGAACGGTATACTTGTTGTTCAACCTGCGCGGGCAGGCGTGATTGGATGCTGGAGTCTGCCATATTTTCGTGAGGTTGTCCCGGAGGAGCTGATGGACGGGTAGGGCAGAGATGGACTTGGGAGCATCGATGAACTTAAGTGCGCTCTGTACCTCGTCACGTTGATCCGGAATGTCCACTGAAGTGATGGAGAGAGAGGTTATGACCTTCTGGATGAACTTGTAGTATGTCATGTCCTCAGGGGGGGCGGAAGATCCCAAGGGGGCATCGGGATGAGGGAGAGAGTCTATGCGTGACGCAGAATTGGCCTGCGATAGTACCTCTGTGCCATCCCGTTCCTGGGATGGAGAGGTAGGAGCCAGGTTGTGTGGTGCAGGCCTGGTAGCCGCGCTGGCAACTGAGGAGGCAGGCTGAGGGGGCAAGATGGCGCTGGGGCCGGAGACCAGAGTAGCCAGAGAGGAAGTCCATTGCTGCAGCATGTCCTGAAGGCGTTTGAGGGTCTCTGGGGCCGCCTCCTGTGGTAAAAGGTCAGGACCAACCTGCACGCATGACGCAGGTGGCTGGACATTTTTCTCTTGCGCCTGATGGTCCTCTGATTCACTGAGCAGACTGTGTGCAGAGGAGGAGCTGCGAGCGCTGTAAGCAGAAGGGGAGGACTGGCGTGATCTCTTGTGAGAGGAAGAGTCCGCTGACGATGAGGTGCTGCCCCTGTCTCTCTTCCGAGTCCCGCTGTTCCTGCGTCGTCTTGAGCTGCGGCTTCTGGAGTGATGACGGTTCCTGTGCCGTGGACTGCCCTTGTGACTGCTCCGAGATTTACGTGATCTGTGCTGGCTCTCTGATCTGTGTCTGCTCCCCGATCTGCACCTGCTCCTTGATCTGCGCCTGCTCCTTGATCTGCCCCGGCTCTGTGAGCTGCCCCGGCTCTGTGATCTGCGCCAGCCGTGCGATCTGCGCTTGGTCTGGTATCTGCACAGGCTCTCCTGAGTGTTGCGCGGAGATCGGCGTCGGCTCCGACGGTGTCCAGCGCTCTGAGAACGAGTGCGCTGGTGCTGAGGGGAGCTGAGCCTGCTTGCTGCTGAACACGCGGAGAGCCCATGTCTGCTGGAAGCTGTCCCGGACAGGCTGCTAACGCTGCCTGCGTGGTGCAGGCTGAGCCAATCGGCGCTGTCCCATGAGGCCTGAGGCTGTCCGGAAGTAGCCAGAGAGACATCCGGAAGTGGAGCAGGAGAGAGGGAGGATGCCCCGCTCAAAATGGCAGCCGCCAGAGGAGGACACATGGAGATGAGGGTCCCCGACTCGCGGCGGGGGACGGAGGCCTGAAAAGGCATGTCTCCGGCCGGAGCAACTACAGCGGGGTTCTCGGCAGCAGGATTGCAGGAGGTACTCATGGCGGCAGGAGTCAGGAAATCCGCGAGGGCATGCCGGCGGGACTTAAGAGCTCGGGACGACATGCGGCCGCAGGCAGGAGAGTCCTCGATGGCATGCTCAGTTCCCAGGCATCGGAGACACAGCTGATGTGAATCCGAATTGGCCATCTTGCGAGAGCAGCCCGGGCACTTTTTAAATCCCGGTTTCTTCATTATTTGGAGGTAGGTCCTGATTAGATTGAGAGGTCTGAGAGTAAAATTAAAAAAACGTCTTGCTGGCAAGGCGGAAGACAAAGACTGGCCAGCTAGGGGCGGATCGGGAGGTGGGGCTACTGAGAGTACTTCCGTCTATGGCGCCGTCGGATGACGTCACCACTTGTGGCTGACTCATCCTGCTTGTCCTGGGAGAACAGATTATTACATACAGCGAGCATGCAATTGTGCAAGAGAGACACCTCTAACCTGCAACACTGATGCAATCCTAAGACGCTAGCTTATTACAGACGGTTTGATTTAGCCAAATGTGGGACTTAGAAAAATTTGCAGCAGAGAGAGATTAGTCAAACTTCAGGACCTATTTAATGCTGTGCTGTGTCTAGGTGAAAAATGCAGGACCATCAAAATATATATGGAAAAGAAAGTTAGATACTCAACAAATGGCTGTTCCTGGGGGCATTGTGGAGAAATCCACATGTATGTAAAATATTCAAATATATGTGCACATTTTTCACCACAAAGGAGCCTCTACAGAAATACTTGAGTAGTTTTGCTTTGAAAATTCGCTAAAACTTGCATGGTTAGTTTGTGCCGCCAAATAGCTTGCCATTCAGCTATCTTATATAACATTCTGCAGACAGAGCAAAGCCCAGATATGAAATGATTAATCCATGTTTCATTTACAACAAAATGCTGCTACTTGAAATGGAAAGTTACAAAAGAATGGATAGCTTACCAGGTATCCCAGGTGGTCCTAATAAAACGAAGAGAGAGAGAAGACATAAGAAGTCAAGGTCCTATTGATATTACTGTTAGAATACGAGGTACATTAATCTTAGTACATACTGAGAGCTATTTTGTACCAAAGAGATCTTTTCATAGACATTGAGTAGCTGAAAGTCTCGGGAAAACAGGGTTCAGCAGTTCAGGTAAAGAATTGAATAGCTCTCATCATTTTTTTTTACATGCCTATTGGATGCTGATTTGGCTTAGAAATTTTCTGGTTTTGCTGCAATTTAAGGACAGTGATGAATACCTATAATCCCTTTCATTGGTCTTGACCTACTTAATCCATTAATTACACTGCATGGATCATTTATCGCAGTGTCAAAAGAATTCTCAGCTAAGCGCTGGTTACTGTAATGACATCGCAGTTCTGTGATGCTGCAAGTTTACATGGCATGAGAAAAATGTGTGGCATATATCAGATAACACATATCCTCCATCCACTATTTGTTATAGACAGACATTTACAATAAGTTTGGGGATTTTAATCTGGCATGACCGGGTCATATAACACAAATGGGGCAGTTTTCATAATTCTAAAGGCAGGTGCAAAATTCATGGGTACCTTTCCCCACTGGTCTTTGTACCAATTCTCAAAGGGAATGGCTTTCTCTTTAAAAATACCCAGAAAAAAGTACTTATAGTGGTTTGCACCCAATCTGTAGGTATTTTTTCATGAATAATAATTAGGGATTCTGATTTTTGATTGTAACTGGAAAACCCCCACTGAAATACTGAGGCAGGATGAAGGATGGCCAACACTATACACACTTATCAGGGCAGCTCTCTCCTTGATTGCGCAATGGCTGTTGAATTTTTTTCTGACTACAGGAAGGGGGAAGGCTATATAGGGGGAAAATAATAAATATTTAAAGTTTACTATAAAAACAAAAGAAGGCGTTTCGTTAGCCAGCCTTATGTTCCTTGTTAGTGACTTTGGCTCTGTTCTCTTTTGATATTGTATTATGCTTATGATTTCTGTTCCTATGTATTTAATGGCTGCCTTTCAATAAAAAAAATAAAATAAATAAATAAACCCATAAAATTTAAAATGATAAACACCTAGGATCAGAAGCCCTAATATAATGGTTCCCAAACTATGGGCTGCAACCCCAAATGGAACTACAAAATCCTCATTTGGGGGGTGCAGCCACAACAGAGTTCAGGAGAAGATAAAGCCAATGAATTTGCCACCACTGCCTTCAACCTCCTCCTCCCTAACCCCCCGCCCCCAGATCAGGCATCATTCTTCCCTCTCCTTCTGTGGCCAACCGCATCATATCCTCTTCCCCTCCCCCCCCCCCCCGAAACTGCATCTGCAAGTGCTCACAGAGCAGATATGAAGGGTGGGGACCTAGACCTGGAGCTTATGCCTGCACAGAAGACTTTGTAGGTCAATCTTCTGAACGCTATACTAGCAATTAGAATGAAACTGCGTTCAATACAACAAACTTGAAAAGATATGTTGAGCTTAACTTAGCAAACTTTTACATAAGCTGCATTTGTCCTGCTGTTTCAAGTGGTCTCAGAATTCAGAAAGCATCCAACCCTTAGACTCATTCATCAAACTTGGGAAGGAAATGCTGAATAACATCAATGACCACAAAACATGAATCAGCAGATATGTTGTGACATGGGTTATATAGTCCAAGGATTTGTGTCTTATCCAAAGAGGTGCCAAAAATGGGGGAACTTCATCAGTCTACAGGTCCCTCTTCACCAATAACCCCAGTCACTTATCTTTGCCGTAGCTTGATTCTTGATTTTTGAGACTGTGTCCTGGAGAGTGAACAGGAGGAGCTGTTTGAGAAAAATCTTTATGTTAGACGTGGGCAGCATTTTTGATCCGTATTTATCCCCTGAAGAATAGTATTACGAGAAACGCTCGAAAGCGCTGAGAGGAGGCGTCGGGATTACCTTTTAATACTGGATCGGGCTGTAGAATCAAGCTACGGCAAAGATAAGTGACTGGGGTTATTGGTGAAGAGGGACCTGTAGACTGATGAAGTTCCCCCATTTTTGGCACCTCTTTGGATAAGACACAAATCCTTGGACTATATAACCCATGTCACAACATATCTGCTGATTCATGTTTTGTGGTCATTGATGTTATTCAGCATTTCCTTCCCAAGTTTGATGAATGAGTCTAAGGGTTGGATGCTTTCTGAATTCTGAGACCACTTGAAACAGCAGGACAAATGCAGCTTATGTAAAAGTTTGCTAAGTTAAGCTCAACATACCTTTTCAAGTTTGTTGCATTGAACGCAGTTTCATTCTAATTGCACAGAAGACTTAGCATTGGTCATGTCCTGCTTCCTCCCAGACGTCCTGTTTCTGTAGGGTGGGATGCAGCTCAGGCTGAACCTTCTGCATAGGCACTTCCTAATTGTACTACAAGTGCTGGCTCCTGCAGGTTCAGAGGGGTAGGGCCACAGCCTGGCCAAGATGGTGCAGAACAGGGGGGGGGGGGAGATGCTGGACCGATGAAGAGAGGGAGAGAACAATGAATGTTGGACCATCAGGGAAAGGGGAAATAGGGAAGATGCTGGACATAATGGGAGATGGAATAGGTTGGATGGCAAGGAGATGCTTGACATAGGGTGGTATAGGGGTAGGGAGACAGAGGAGATGCTAGACATGGGAGGGGGGAGAGAGAAGAGATGCTGAATAAGGGAGGTGCAATGACTGGTGAGACTGACAGGAAATGCTGAACATTAGGGGTGGGGCTAGGGACACAGACAATGGAGAAACTGGACATGGGAGGGGGGGACAAAGAAGACAAGAGAGATGCTGGGCTGGGGGGTGGCTAGGGAGACAAAAGAGATGCTGGACATGTATGGGGTGGGGGGAATAGGGAGGCAAAGGAGAGATACTGAACATGGGTTTGATAGAGAGGTTCTAGATGGGGAGGGTAAGAGAAGAGAAAAGGGGGGGTGCTGGACATAGGAAGCGGAGAGAGAGAGAAGAGAGTTAGTGAAAGATGGCAATTAAGAACATAAGATATGCCATACTGGGTCAGACCAAGGTCCATCAAGCCCAGTATTCTGTTTCCAACAGTGGCCAATCTAGGTCATATGTACCTAGCAGTTTCCCCAAGGGACACAGGTTCCACAATGCTCGTATTGGTTCAAACATTGATATCCTGGGTCCCTTCTTAATAATGGTTTATGGAACTTTCCTCCAGGAACTTGTCCAAACCTTTTTTAAACCCAGCTACACTAACAGCCTTTACTACATCCTCCGGTAACAAATTCCAGAGTTTGATTACACGTTGAGTGAAAAAATATTTTCTTTTATTAGTCTTAAATAGTTTACCCTGTAGCTTCATTGCATGTCCCCTAGTCTTTCTATATTCTGATAACGTAAACAATCGATCTACGTTTACCTTATCAGCTTGGGATGGACAAAGAAATGGGGATGGGAAGGCTGGATGAGGGAAAGTGATGGAAAGCTGTGCGTAAATGCAATATGCAATGGGAGAGTGAACTAAATGGCAAAAGGAGAAGGAAGAAAATTTAAAAGAAGAGATCAGTGTTACAGATTGATGTAGGTGATATTGTCAAGACAGGAGGAGAGAGAAGTAATGGCAAATAGACAAGTGACCCTTGAAACAAGAGAAGCAAAAACCATAGCCCGAGACCAGCGTGATTAGAAGAAGAAAAGGGCCAGAAACAAGTTAGAAAAGAGAATTGTTCTTTCTACTGTATTTAGTGAATGTGAGCTTTTGGAATGTATATCTGCTAGGATGTGATAGAAACGGTTGAAGCCCAGCTCAGAGCAAAAATCTGGGAAGGGGTCTCAAAGCCCACTAGCAGGCTGTGCTTTCTTCGGCTTCAAACACGCTCACACACATACACATACTGCCCCTGGTCACAATGGGACAAGCAAGTGCAATCGGAGACGTCAAAGGCAGAATGTCTGAAGAAAACCCCCAAAAGCAAGCACATGCATGTTCAGGCACGATTTCAGAAACATGGATGCATGATATGGACATCTACATAGACATCCCTGGAACAGCATCTCAGCACATGGACGTCTAATAGCAGAATAATTAAAATAGTGGGTTGGGAGCAGGGTGGTTCTTTGTGATCTTAGACTAGTCACTTAACTCTACACTCTCTGGATGTTTTAAGGACAAAACAAGCACGTTCCTGATGCTTATTCATGCCTGCAGCAGGTCTAAACGTAGACATCCCCGTCATTCCCGAAATTGCACAGAGACGTATAAATCCACTGCACCTCCCCAGACATGCCTCCACCACACCCCCTAGCCTACTCGGACGTCCCTGCACCAGAGACATCTATAAATGTCATTTGTGGAATGACTTCAGAAACATCTTTGTGATTTTGACGTCTACATGCACGTCTTCAATTGCTCTAAATCACTACTAAACCTTTTAAAATGACCCCCTTAGCCCACACATCTGCACACACACACTGCTCCCAGACACTCAACCCCCATACATACACACACACACACTGCCTCCTGACACTTAGTCCCCATGCGCAAGCATGCGTACACATACACACCACCTCCAGAAGCTCAGCCTCCACACTGCAAAGGTTCAGGAAGTTGTGTCATAACTTCTGAGCCTGTATGTGTCTGGTGTGTTGAGTACATCAGATGCGTACTTTAAAAACCATAGATTTACATATTTATATGTTTATATTTATGTTGTTTGAATAATAATTTTATTTGAAGGGTAATATGTAGCTGTAAATGATGATGCAGAAAAAAGAGAAATAAAGAAAAGGGGTAAAGGGAAATGATCAAATGCCAGAGACCGACTCACAGAGGAAGGGAAGGCAGGAGTATAAAGAAGAAATAAAAATGAGGCCCTAGAAAAGAATTTAGATGAACATCAACACAAGGAAAGTGGAAAGGAGAGACTGGGTCCAACCTGATTAGTAAAATAAAATGCCCAGACAACGAAATGCCCAGAACACATTTTCTTTTCGGTTAAGTTACTGTAATGTCAGGCTGGCCACAGAGGGGTGCCCAGCCCATAATCGGATGGCTGGGTAGTGATGGGATCCCTGAGGTGCAGCCTGGGATAGGCGGGTGGCAAAGGGGAGGGGAGAGTCGAGGCCGAATATAGGCCCCCACTGAGCATGTGGCCCTCCCTTTTGCTCACTGAAGCCGCAGGCAAGCCAGAGTAGCAAGCTAGGGGTATTCACAAGAGCCGTCACTTTATTTGGGTTACTACTAGGATGATGGGGGACCTGGCCATGTGGTGGGAATTCCTAGTGATGTATAATGGCAGAAACATTTGAGGGAAGCCCCAACTACCAATCGGGAGCTGGCGTTGTTCACAGATGCAGCATAGAGTTTGGGGTGTATTTCAGGGGGCAGTGGTGCCACAAGAGGTGACTTGAGGAGGGGCAGAGCCAGGGCATAACCAAGGACAACACATTCCTTGAGATGTTCACAATTGTAGTGGCTTTGGCCATATGGAAGACTTACTTCACAAATAAGTGGATAATCTTTTGCTCTGACAACGTAACGATAGTGTATGCCAGAAACAGTCGGCGAAAGCAGGGAGGGTGATGAGGCTGGTTAGGAAATTGGTTCTGCTGAGCCTGGAGCTGAATGCATTTATCACGGCCAGTCGCATGCCAGGGGAGCGCAACGAGATCACCAACTCACTCTCTCTCATTTCCAGCTACACCACTTCCGGTGATTCGCCCTGACTGCAGCACCCAGGGTGACTCCCATTCCAGCAGGAATGGAGAACATTGGGCAGATTGTCGGCAGATTGCTGATGGCATCACTGCCACCTTGCACATGGAAGGCGTACTGGAGAGCATGGGCACCACCGTGGAACTTCGTGATACAGCGGAGATTCAACCCTGAAGGGGAACTAAGCCACAGCTTGCTGCTGGAATTCTTAACATGGTTGCAAGGGGAAGGAACCTTGTCCAGACAAGCTAGGCTGATGCTGGTGAGCATGGCCTTTTTCCTAAAACTCAGGGGAGGCAGGAATGTCATGAAACATTTCATGGTCGAAAAGGTGTGGCGGGGTGGGCCACGGAGGCCATGCATAGGCCTGACAGACGCAAGCCCTTCACCATACTCATGATGAGGGGTGCTAGCCTAAAAGCAGTGGAAGTGACCAGGATGGATTCGAAGAACAGCTCTTCTGGTTGATCCTGTTGATTTTGTTTTTTGGTGCTTACCAGATGAGCAAGATTTATTTATTTACATTCTCTTATATACCACGCTATTCTGCATCAGTGTGGTTTACATTGAACAAATTGAAATTACATTGAACAAGGCATTATAACTTGGAGATAACTATTTTACAGGGAACATGGGCTATGGAGGGTTAAGTGGCTTGCCCAAGACCACAAGGAGCACTTATGAGACTAGAAACCCCAGTCCTTCCGGCCCAAGGTAGCTGTCCTCTAGTGGGATTTGAATCCCCGACCTTCCGGCCTGAAGTACCTTGCCCCAACCACTAGGCCACTCCTCCACTCCACTTTTTGGTGGAGATGATGCCCTGGTCCAGACTGACGTGGCAGGCACCACTCTGAAGGTAGAGGATGTCATGCTGGTCGGTGACAGGGTAGGCCTTTCACTGAGCAAGTCCAACATGGACCGAAGGGAAAAAGGTAAAACAATATAGCTTAATGCCACCAAGGTATGGGAGCTGTGCCCGGTGCGGGTGACGAGGAAGTACTTGCGAATATGCCCTCTGCTGGGAGGCACACTTTTGCAGCAATGTGATGGGTCTGGTCTCTCACAGTTCCAATTCAAAGCACCTTGTCTTAGGGCAATAGGGGAGGCAGGTTTTGATGAGGCAGGCCTTACTCTTCATTCCTTCAGGATAGGCGCAGCCATAGCAGCACACAGACCGAATGTGGGGGGCCAATAAGATCCGAGCCATTGGGAGATGGGCCTCAGACGTGTACAAGCTCTACATCAGTTAGACGCACAGGATCTAACTCCTTCCCCTCCTTTTTCCTTTCATTCACTAGGTCGCAGAGGGATTACAGTATCAATAATTGGTCACTCTTACATCTACTGGGCAAGAAGGAAAGCTGTGGGCAGCAGACTCTGAAGGCAGCTCGGCTTCCACCCTGATGCCATGAAAATACAGTGATTAGGTAAGAGGGGGATGGAGTGGGACCAGCCCCGGCTTGCCCTCATGGGATGCTGGCAGGTCAGCCACCTGCTGGAATTCATTGTTCTGCATTGAGGCAGCAATGATCTGGTGTCCACAAAGGGCATAGACCTGATCATCAAGATTAAGAGGGACCTGGCATAGATATGTGCTGAGCTGGGAGTGGGCATCATCTGGTTCCAGGTCATCCCCCGTCAAAAATGGGCCAGGGCTTCCCTGCTGAAAGGTATTGAGAAGAGTAGGAGGAAGTTGAATGCTGGAGGCGGGTAACTTTGTACAGGCCCGGGGGGGGGGGGGTTGATTAAGCACAAAGGCATCTTAGTAGGGGGTACAGCAGTTTAATGGGGGAGGGATGGGGTCCACCTGAATGAGACTTGCCTTGAAATTTTCAATGCAGACCTGCGGAGGGCTGTCGGTTCGGTTCTCACTATGGGGTGAGTCACGCCGAGACCACTCCTGATGGTGAGACCTCACCGAAAAAGGAAGGGCACCACAGGATAAGAGGAGTGCAGGTGCCATGTGGGGTTGCCTGGGCCCGGTAATGGGGAGGCCAGAAACTGGGGCCAGGGGTGCCTGGTCAGTTATCAGAAATAGGTAAAACGCAAAGGGGGTGCACCCAGTCACCAACACGGAGCGGTTGGTGGTGGAGGGAAAAATGTGAGAATCTCTGGCCACGGTGTGGGCTGGGTCTCATACCGGATAACAAGGGTATGGTACCCATCCACGTGGGTCAGGAGCATAGGTCGGGTATTGTTAACATTATTATTATTTATTTGTTGTTATCATGATTATTGTAATTATGATCACTGTATGGCTATTACTGTTATTATGTTATCCTCAAGCTTTGGCCTGTTGAATCCCACTAATAAAGCTCGGTACAGTGAGTGAGTGGGGTGGCGTGATTCGGAGCAGGCGGTGGGGGGGGGGGGGGCAGGAGGGGATAGGGCGGTAAGGATCCCGGAGACCCTGTACAACATGCCCCTGGTTATGTATCAGCTTTTGAAATGTGCCACCTGGATAACTTTCTAGTTTGCACAGTACAGAAGGGGATGCATTTCTGTCTCTCCAGTGTTGCAGTGCACGCAGACATTTCTGGTTGCTTATTCTGTATTGGAGGCTTTGTCTGTATTCTGCAGGTGTGATAGAAGTGAGGTATTCTGCTTGTGTTTAGTTTCTATGTAAGGATCTGTACCAGCCTGACTTCTATTTTTCTAGCAGGAAGAATATTGGTATTCATGGTGCTGCCTCTTGTAAGTTGGATTGATGTTATTTGAGTCCTGGAAGTTAGTGCTGTTTTGTGTGGCAGGTTTTCTATATAGGCCTGGAATGGAGGAGGGGGGAGGGGAGGGGGGAGGTTGCAGGGTTTAGTTACTTCCAAAGTGGAAACTTTGAGTAGCTGTTGCTGAGGTGACTCCGGAACTTGTATATTATTTACATTGTACTTCACCTATGCATTTTTGCTTTTGTCCATGCTTTATAGATCAATAAAAATACTTTAAAAAATCAGTCAGGTGGTGGAGCTAAATTCCATTTTGTAAAAATTTGTTTCTGTTATGTAAACCTTGATGAAATAATAGTCATACGTGGAGTAGTGGTAAAAGAACATGTGCATAAGGAAAGGACTGTGTCTCTTTTCAAACTGTCCACCCTAGTCACATCATTGGAGGAGAATGACTGGCTGGCTGGCTGGCTAGCTAGCTGTGTCTGCCCCTCCCCTCCATGCTCTGCCTTGCTTCAGCCTCCCCAAACAGCTGAGTCACCGACAGCCTATGATTATGGATGGCTATTTCTAATATAGAAATTTCCTTAGTTAAAAGAATTGATTATTATCTCCTGGGACTCGTGGTTATATTGTAGGAATGGATGACTAAGGTGAAATAGCAGTTTGGAAAATTAGTCCAGGATAGGTATTCTGGAGAGTCAAAAACATGGGAACAAACAATGAGAAGCTTTTTTAATTAAAGATGTTAAAAGGTTACAGCATAACATCATAAGATATGGCATACTGGGTCAGACCAGGGGTCCATCAAGCCCAGTATCCTGCTTCCAACAGTGGCTAATCAAGATCTCAATAACCTGTTGGGTTCCTAATGGTATAAACATTCCATGTTGCTTGTCTCAGGTGTAAGCAGTGGATTTCTCCAATTCTCTAATAATGGTTTATGGACTTTTCCTCCAGGAACTCATACAAATCCTTTTTGAACCCAGCTACACTAACCGCTTTTATTACATCCTCTGGTAATGAATTCCAGACTTTTATTATGACCTGAGTGAAAAAATATGTTCTCCAATTAGTCTTAAATGTGCCACATTATAGCTTCATTGCGTGTCCCCTAGTCTTTCTACTTTTAGGAGTAAACAACAGATCTACATCTACCCACTCCATTCATTATTTTATAGACCTTTATCATATCTCGCCTCAGCTGTCGCTTTTCCAAATTGAAGAGCCCCCTAACCTTTGAAACCACTAGTTCCCAAACTTGGAGTTGGGAACCCAATTTGGGTCACATTATCAGTGGATAGGATCACAGAATCATGGCCATTTCTCCTTCTCTTTGGACTTCCACTGTGACCTATGCCAAGTAGTAGCAGTCACCAATTAGCATATGGCCTGTGAGCCAGTTAACATTCATAGGCCCTTGCCCCATCCTGAGTAAGCTTCCTGTTAAACTGGAAACCCGTGCCGAGTACTGGGATCTGAAAGCACACACTGCACATTGACACAAGGGACTCTATGCTGACTGCTGCTGTCGCTACTCTTGCTTTAGATGAGTGAAGAGAGGGGAAGGAGACTGGAGACCTACTATTTTGATTTCATCATCATCTGGGGCCACCTGAATTTTCAGTTGTTAAAATGGGGACATATGGGATAAAAGTTTGAAAAGCACTATTTTAAGCCTTTCCTCATATGGATATCCTTCCATCCCCTTTATCATTTCAGTCACTCTTCTCTGTACCTTTTCTAATTCTGCTACATATCCTCTTTAAGATATGGTGACCAGAATTGTCCATAATATTCAAGGTGCAGTCGTACTATGGAGCGATACAGAGCCATTGTACGAGTACTATCCTTGGTTTCACTGTCCATTCCTTTCCATATAATTCCTAGCATTCTATATGGTTTATTATCCCAGCTGCACACTGGGCAGAGGATTTCAACGTACTATCCATGATGATGCCCAGATCCTTTTCCTCAGTGGTGATATCTAATGTGAAACCTTGTAGCTATAGATTTGGGTTGTTCTTCCCTAAGTCTATAACATTGCACTTGTCCACATTAAATTTCATCTGCCATTTGGACACCTAGTCTACCAATCTTTCAAGGTCCTCTTGCAATTTTTCACAATCCTCTTGTGTTTTAACAACTTTGAATAATTTTGCAGCATCTGTAAATTTGATCACCTCACTCATTATTTCCATTTCTAGGTCATTTATAAATATACTAAAAAGCTACAGGCCCAGCACAGATCCCTGGAGAACTCCACTATTCACCTTTCTCCATTGGGAAAATTGACCATTTAGCCCTACTCTCTGCTTTCTTTATCCAGTTCCTGATCCACAATAGTACACTGCCTTCTATCCCATGACTTTTTTAATTTCCAAAAGAGTCTCTCATGCGGGACCTTGTCAAAGGCTTTCTGAAAATCCAGATATACTATAGCAACTGGCTCAACTTTATCTACCTGTTTATTCACACCTTCGAATACATATAGCAGATTAGTGAGACAAGACTTTCTTTGCCAAAATCCATGTTGGCTTCCTGCCATTAAGCCATGACGATCCACGTGAAATGAGAGTCAGAAGCTGCAAAGACGTCTTTCATATTGGGACATGGAACGTATGAAGCATGAACCAAGGGAAGTTGGAGGTGGTCAAGAATGAAATGGAACGTGTACAACTTGATCTGTTTGGTGTCAGCAAACTGAAATGGACTGGCATCAGGCACTTTGCATCTGATGATCATATGGTCTACTATGCTGGAAATGAAAGACAAAGAAGAAATGGTGTTGCATTTATAATTAAGAAGAAACTTGCAAGAACTGTAATGAAATACAATACAATTGGTGAACGCTTAATTTCTATTTGTCTATAAGGAATGCCCATCAAAACAATTATAATTCAAGTATATGCACCAACAACAGCTGCAAAAGAAGATGAAATTGATGAGTTCTATAAACAAGTACAAGCTGAAACTGACAGAACATGCAAACAGGTTATCCTGTTAGTCACGGGTGACTGGAATGCAAAGGTTGGCAACAAAGAAGAAGGCAAAGTGGTTGGAAAATATGGACTTGGCAACAGAAATGAAGCTGGAGAAAGACTGATAGAATTATTCAAGACCAACGAACTATTCATCTCAAACATCTTCTTCCAGCAACACAAGTGGTGACTGTACACATGGACTTCACCCAATGGATTGTACAAAAATCAAATTAACTACATCTGTGGAAGTCAACGATGGAAAAGCTCTATAACATCAACAAAGACAAAACCTGGAACTGACTGTGGTACAGATCACCAATTACTAGTATGCAAACTCAAGCTAAAGTTGAAAAAGAGCAAGCCACTCATGAATGTAGCAAAATATGACCTTGAGTATATGTCACTGGAATTTGAAGACTTCCTGCAAAATTGATTTACTGCTTTTGATACATATGACTGAGTTCCAAAAGAGTTATGGGATGACATCAAGAAGGTTGTGTTGGAAGAAAGTGAGAAATCTGTACAAAAGGTGAAAAAGCAAAAACAGCCGAAATGGATGACTGAAGAAACTCTGAAAATTGCCCAGAAATGCAGAGAAACTAAAGCCAGAGGAGAAAGAGAGGCAATCGTAGAACTCAATGGAGATTTACAACATGCAGCAAGACAAGACAATGAGAAGTACTACAATGATGCTTGCAAGGAAATAGAATCAGAAACTATTACAGGAAGAACAAGATTGGCTTTTCTCAAGCTATCAAGAGTTAAAGAAAAAAATTTCAGCCTCGAATTGTCATGCTACAAGTTGCTCAAGGATCCATGTGAATGATGCTGAGAAGATCAAGAAAAGTGGAAAAAATATACAGAGTCATTATACCATAAAGATCAAGTGGACCAACAGCCGTTTCAACTTGTACCTTATAATCAGGAACCATTGGTGATGAAAGAAGAAGTCAAAGCAGCATTGAAAGTCTTATCAAAGAACAAAGTATCGGGCATTGATGGCAGTCCCAGTGAAGTATTATAGCAATCTGATGCAGCTGTTACCATACTTACAAGGCTCTGCCAGCAAATTTGGAAGGCAACATCATGGCCAAATGACTGGAAAAGATCTATGTTTATACCAATACTAAAGAAAGGTGATCCAACTGACTGTGGAAATTATCATACAAATCGCTCTGATCCCACATGCCAACAAGATTCTACTGAAGATTATTTAGCAGAGACTACAACCATACCTGGAACAAGAACTTCCACCTTTCTTAAAGCAGGGTTCAGGAAAGGGCAAGGAACGAGAGACATCATCGCGGATGTGAGATGGATCCTTGAAAAGACTAAAGAATACCAAAAGGTTATCTATATGTGTTTTATTGACTACAGCAAGGCTTTTGACTGTGTAAACTGTGAGAAACTTTGGGCCACATTAAGAAGCATGGGTATACCAGAACACCTGATCGTTCTCTTGCACAACCTTTACATTGATCAAGAAGCAACAGTTCGAATGGAACAAGGAGAAACAGAATGGTTAAAATCAGCAAAGGTGTATGGCAAGGATGCATACTTTCCCGCTATCTGTTTAATTTATATGCAGAACAAATCATCAGAGAAGCAGGACTGTATGAAGACAACAGAGGGGTGAAGATTGGTGGGAGACTCATCAACAACCTTCGCTATGCTGCTGATACCACTTTACTGGTTGAAAGTTAAGACGATCTGAAACATTTGCTTCTCAAGATCAATGAACATAGTCTTAAAATGGGCCTGCACCTTAATGTAAAGAGGACAAAGATCCTGACAACTGGCAAAATCAATAAGTTCATCGTTAATGGAGTAGAAATTGAAATAGTGGACAACTTTAACCTACTTGGATCAACTATCGATAAAAAAACAACAAGCAGCCAAGAAATCCGATGACGCATTGCTCTCTGCAGAATGGCTATGAAGGACCTAGACAAGATTCTCGAGCAGAGATGTCTCACTCCATAAAAGATTCAACTCATTCAAGCCATGGTATTTTCAACAACATCATATGGATGTGAAAGTTGGGTAGTAAAAAAGCTGGACAGGAAGAAAATTGATGCTTTTGAATTATGGTTCTGGTGATGAATACTGTGTATACCACGAACTGCCTGAAGAACAAACCATTCTGTACTAGAGGAGATCAAACTTAAGCTTTCCCTAGAAGCTCAGATAACAAGACTTTGACTTTCATACTTTGGAAACATCATGCGAAGAGAGAGATCATTAGAGAAAGACATCATGCTTGGCAAGGTAGAAGGTCAATACAAAAGAGGAAGGCCAGCAATGAGATGGATCGATACAATAACAGCAGCTATGGGTGCCACTCTGTCAACAATGAGCCGTCTAAATGAAGACCGAACACAGTTTAGGACAACTATCCAGAGGGTCACCATGAGTCGACACCGACTCGACGACACTTAACATCATCCACATGTTCAGTAATTTTGTTGTTTACATTGTTTTCTACCATTTTACCCAGTACAGGTGTCAAGCTCACTGATCTGTAGTTTCCTGGATCACCCCTGGAACCCTTTTTAAAAATTGGCGTTACACTGGCCACTCTCCAATCCTCAGGTACTACAGATGATTTTAAGGATAATTCACAGATTATTAAAAATAAGTCTGCAATCTCATATTTCAATTCTTTCAGCATCCTGGGATGTATGGCATCCAGTCCAGGTGATTTGTTTCTCTTTAGTTTATCAAATAGCTGTATTACATCTTCCTGATTTATTGAGATTTGTTTAAATTCTTCTGATACATCACCTTTGAATATCATTTCTGACATGGATAAAGTTTCTTACATCTTCTTCAGTAAAGAATGAAGCAAAGAATTAATTCAGTCTATCCACTATGGTCTTTTCCTCTCTTAGTGCCCCTTCTATTCCTCTATCATCTAATGGTACAAATGGCTCTCTCACAGGTGTTTTACTACGAATGTACTTGAATAAGTTTTTATTATGTGTGTTTGCTTCCACGGAAGCTTTTTTTCAAATTCCCTCTTTGCCTGCCTTATCAATGCCTTGCATTTAACTTGCCAGTAGTTATGTTGTTTCCTGTTTTCATCATTTGGCTCTTTTTTTTTCATTTTCTGAAGGATTTTCTCTTAGCTATAAATGCCTCTTTGATCTCACCTTTAAGACATGCTAGCTGTTATTTGGCCTTCCTTTCACCTTTCTTAAAGCATGGAATACGAGTCATCTGGTCTGGGCTTCCAAGACAATATATTCCAAGCCTGATGTAAACTCTTAACCTTTCCAGTTACTCCTTTTAGTTTTTTTCTTAACCATTTTTTTCATATTATCAGTGTCTCCTTTTTGAAAGTTAAATGCCAATGCAGTGGATTTCCTTGTTATCCTCCCTCTATTTATTAAATCAAATGTGATCATGTTATGATTGCTGCTGCCAAGTGACGCCAACACTGTTACCTCTTGCTCTAAATTCTGTGTTCCACTAAGAACTAGATAAAAAAAATAATTTCCTCTTGAGTTGGTTCCTGAACTAGCTGCTTCATGAAGCAGTCTTTTATTTCATCTAGAACCTTTATCTCCTTAGCATGGCCTGATGTAACTTGGGTCTGTTTTTTTACTTTAAGGCTCCTGGGTTACTTTTTACCTTTATTGGAACCTCTCTATCGGATGCTCTAACCTCCCTATTTTGCTAGTATCCTTCAAAGATACATCATTCCGAACAATGCGTTCTTGAGCGACTGTCAGCTTCTGAAACATTTTCTAAGGTACTGAATTTATGCTTTTTGAATTGTCAAAGATCTATTGATATGATGAGAAGATACTATAGAGAAGTTCTCAACATTACCCTGAATTTACTCCTCCAATTACCAGGACTTTCTATTTGCCATCCCTATCTTCTAGGGGTATGAGGACTGATCTGGCTGGGTGGGGGAGGGGGGATTGGGCTTCAGATGAATGTCTGGATGTATCTGCCCTTCTGGAGGTCACTATTAGATGTTCAGGATAGAGGGACTCTTGGCCACCTATGTACCGGAGCCTGCCAGGACCTAGATGTTAAACTTTATTTTTAATTTCTTTTCTGGGGCTAATACTTTTATTTTCCCTGAGATTGTTGGGGTTTCTCATAAGAGACAAAGGTCTGTTTTTGAGGTATGGGCGGCAAATAGTTTCTCTAGCGCATCCTCTATGCTGTGCTTTCCTTATTTGTGTTTTGTTAAGTTTCAGGCTCCTAGACCCATCACAGATGCAGAATTTTCTAGATGATAGTATGAATGCTGTCTGGACACTGACAGACTGTTCTAGGGATGAGATGCTGCTCTGTTTGGGGTTTTTTTCCAGCTCCTTACAAGTGTTATTTATTTTCAGTTTCTACTTATTTCCTTTTGGGATTTATTGTGACATCTATTCTTCTTGGTCTCTCTCCCTCTTTGTGGTCTTCCTGACAATGCAGACTACATTTCCTTTGGTAATTATTTTTGCTTTTTAAAAATTTACTGAATGTGCTCTGTATGAAAATTTCTTGATCAAGAAATGTTTCTTGTATACTTTGGTTTCATAAAACAATAAATAGAAAGGAAAAAAAATACAACACAGAAGTTCAAAGTAGGGACAGGGAGTTCACCTTCCAATTAACACAAGTGGTGTCAATGCATATTGATTACACTTCCGGGCGTACCTGTTAAGCATATTCCTTTGGTGCTGTTACATAAATCCACCATTATTCGAACCTAGAATTCAAAGAAAAATCATACCAATAAAATCCAATGATTCCATCAACATTTTCTTCAAAGCATCATTATGGTAGAAGAGAAGTTAGAAAAACGTCACAAAAGAATGGAAAATATTCTTATTCTCTGTACCTATTAAGTACTCTCTTGTACGAAAATAACATCATCTGGACTGGCCCAACCATTAGGCAAGACTAGGCAACTACCTAGAGCAGCAGCAATCAAAGCAAAACAATCAATCCTTTATTTTTATTAGTATTTAACTCACGCCTTTCCAGTAGTAGTTCAAGGCAAGTTACATTCAGGCATTTCCCTGTCCCCAGAGGCTTACAGTGGAGGGTAAGTGACTTGCCCAAGGCCACAAGGAGTATCGGTGGGATTTGAACCCTGGTCTTTCTGGTCCCAGGCTGCCGCCCTAACCTCCACTCCTTCCTGACAGCTACCTAAAATCAAAGAGCCATCAGCACATCCTTTTATCTGCAGACACATACAAAGCAAAGTTTACTATGTAAAAGTATGATGTCCGGATTCATATTTTTTACAGGATTGTTGTGGGAGGGGTGGTGGTGTGAAGACTGTGAAGATTGTGAAGCAATGCCGACCTACTATCTTTCAGAAAACAGCTAAAAACCATCCTTTTCCAGGAATACTTCAACTCGAACCCCACCGAAAAACCCACAAACCCCTGATCTCACCCACAATGAACCTCTAACTCAAAGCTACCCTAACCTGTCTATGTCCAACGTTTGTCCTATGTCCAAAGTCTTTCCTATGTCAAAATCATCAATGTTGTCTCCCCGGTGATGGCCCTACCCTTGTACTTAATTCCCCCACCTCCATGTAACACCGCTTTGACCCGGTGAAAAGCGGTATATAAATACAGCTAAATAAATAAATAAAATAAATAAGATTGGGAGGTGACATAAGGCAGAAGGTTTGTCTAGAGTGCTCGACGCCCTTGCACCAGCCCTGAATGTCATTTGCAGTTCTTTTTGTAGAAAGGTATTACAGATGTTCTTCAATGCTGCCATTTTGGGGATAATTTTATAAATCTTTCCCTGCTCTAAGACCTGGTTTTATGCATGTAAAAGAGGTTTAATAAAATGACCCCATGGGGTTTGCACATATGAGTACATATGATCCCAAGAATGCACACACTTTCACACATCTCACGTGTAGGCATGTTCTGAGGTGGGGTTTAGATGGAGCATCAGCAAAGCTCTGAAGTAGGTTATAAACACACACATCTAAACCCATACTTCACCCACGTTCCCAAGCATTCTAGCCATGATTTCTGCAGAAAAGAATTGAGTTCATATTTTATAAAGACATATAGGAGTTATGTGTCTTTATTAAAAAACATTACAGATAAGCTGCCCTCTTAGCCTAGGCAGCCGATTATACTCTCTTTTGGGCACCTAGGATTTGGAGATCGAACAGGCATCTTATTCGTAGACTTTTTTTTACAAAAACCCATGGGCACCTTTTTCTACATTTGTATTCCATTTATGTATTTATTTCTGACTGTTTTCTATACCACCCTTCAAGCAAGGAAGCTCATCAAAGAGGTTCACAATTCTGTTTTCTAAAAACAGCCAAATCACAAATTACATAAAAGCAATCTATATGTTAGCATAAATCCTGGATTGAAGGTGCATATTTAGTTTAATACAACCATTTATAACCCACCTGTACAATTTAGTTCTAAGCGGATAACAATAATTGTAAAATTGCTAATATTATTGAATTATTATTATATCCCAAGTCCTAAACACAGTTTCTATCTAACAAGACTCCTCTAGATAAAATATTATGCCTGATCTCAAGCAGGTGTGAACGTTAGTGCTTTCCTTACGCATGTAAATTGCGACTGCCCATGTTGTGCCCTAATTCTACCCCTGTGTGTGTCTTCTGTTCAAGTCCATTCCAGCTTGAACCACGAGTACTTTTAGGCATGACCTAATTTTATAGGAACCCACTTAAATGCTCATAAAATGCTGTTTTATTTATTTATTTATTTATTTTTCTTATATACCGCACTCTTCGATATCAGTGCGGTTTACATGAAACATAGGAGAGTTTTACAGTGGGGGGCTACACTGTAATTACATTGAACAGGTAACACAACT
The DNA here is from genome assembly GCA_033557465.1 of Ichthyophis bannanicus. Lineage (NCBI taxonomy): Eukaryota > Metazoa > Chordata > Amphibia > Gymnophiona > Ichthyophiidae > Ichthyophis > Ichthyophis bannanicus. Next base: position 177,928,588 of record CM066043.1, on the reverse strand, counting down.
TGGATAACAGTATTAACTATTTACATCTGAATGGCTAACAGAAAAAGTATTTACACGTATATACAACACTTTGAGGGTGGTTACATGTGGCCGTGAAGCATTGTTGTGAGTGGGGGGGGGTTGTTGTACCATCTTCCGGATAGCACTTGAGGAAGAGGTAGTGCTTCAGTGCTTTTCTGAATCTGGTTAGGTCCGGGATTGCTCGTATATGAGGTGGAAGAGCATTCCAGCATCTGGGTGCACAGAGACTGAAGGCCCTGTTTACAGTTGCTTGTGTACAATGTGTCATTGCTTTGGGGATTACCAAGGTGTTTATTGCAGTAGATCGTCTGATTCTATTTGGGGGGGGGGGGGTGACGTGCGTGAGACCAGCAAGTGATGAGGGAGCGAGTCCGTTAATGGATTTGAATGTTAGTAGTAGGATCTTGAATGTGATCCTGTGATGAATTGGGAGCCAGTGAAGACTTTTGAGGATGGGTGTTATGTGGTCACACCTTGAGGTCCCATTTAGAACTCTCGCTGCAGCGTTCATGGCAAGTTGGAGCGGACTCAGGGTCGATTGTGGGAGTCCTTGGAGGATTGCATTTGTGTAGTCAAGATGAGGAATGGTTAGTGCTTGAAAAATTGTTCTAAAGTCGTCTGGTTGAAGTAGGGGACATAGATGTTTGAGGGACTTGATTTTATGGTATGTTGATTTTACCATGTTGCTAATGCAAAAATGGTTTATAATATGACTCACTTTAAGTCCTATGCATAACTGATTTGAACCTAGAAATAGCTGGCCCATTTAGAGTAGCATGCTAGAAGAGTTACAGTATTGGATCAATAGGTTGGCACAATGTATCAGCATCTCTTTACACCCTGAAAGAGATGTCTGAAATGTACACAATTTGATCTTTCGTTCTGCTAGAACTAATTGATTTTAATTGATTTTGTTCTTTTATTATATTGATTTTATCGTTGTAAACCATTTTGGTCATCTTTGGATGGGGAGACAATATATAAGAATTAGAAATAAGTAAATAAAATGTTAAGATCTGATGTGCTATTGCAATGTAGGGCATAAAAATCTCCGTGCAAGAGCTTGGAGGAAAGAATTTGTAAAGATGCATGCTAGATGCTATGGCTGAGAAACTGGTTTTATTATGGTTCCAAAAAGCATAAATGAGAACAAAAAGTCAGCCCCTCGGTGAAAAGCTGACCACTCTGAAAAAATGACTCCCTGGTACCGGGTCTCATCTTGCTTCGCCCAATCTCCAGACTTCACCGTCTCTCCCTGTCCCAATAAATCCTCTCTCTCCAATCTCTAATCCCTCCTCTCCAGGTCCACAGAGGACAGACTTCATAGTAAAGGCTTCAGTTTCACAGACTGAACTGTACAGTGTCCCATTGTTTTTGTGGAACCTGAAGGCACCATGGTGGAAATCTAGTGAGTAGAACTAGGGCAATAAACCTGGAGGATTGCAAACCAGTCAGGTTTCAGGATATCCCTAATGAATATGCATGTGATGTATTTTCGTATAATAGAGGCAGTGCCTTCAAATATATCTCATGCATATTCATTAAGGATATCCTGAAAACCTGACCAGTTTGCAGCTTTCCAGGATTGCAGTTTGACACCTCTCTGTTAGTGCATCAAACTAAAAACCAGAGAACATAAGAACATCAGAAAAGTTATGCTGAGTCAAGCCAAGGTCTATGAAGGTCAGCATCCTGTCTTTGGCATTAGCCAGTCCAGGTCACAAGTACTCAGTAGATCCTAAAAAGTAGATATATTTCTCATAGCTCATTTTCAGGGGTGAACAACAGCTCTTCTAAGTTATCCGGCTAATAACTTTTTATGGACTTTTCCTCCAGGAACGTGTCATCTGTTTAATACCTTGACCAACTCCTCCGACAACAGATTCCATAGCTTAATTATGGGTTGTGTAAAAAAAAAAAAAAACTTTCCAGGATTTGTTTTCAATCTGCTGGCCATTAGTTTCATGGATAGTGCTCCTATTTTTATGAAGTTTCACAGCTTAAACAACCACTTCCTACTGAACCAATTCACCTCACTCTTATTTTATAAACTTTTATCTCCTGGTCAAGTTCCACTTCTCTCACTGATGTCCTTCTGACCTTGGGCACGTCACTTCATCTGCCATTTGCTTAGGTACATAATACTTTAATGCAGGGTAGTGAGTAACACATATTATTGCACTTTAACGTGCATGATAGCTGTTTGTTAATAACACATATTAAATAGCAATTTAATTTAAAATTAGACATTAGAGAAAGTGGCAGATCCAAGGACTTCTGCTTTTGCCATAACTAAGATTGGAAAGACAGTTTCTTGTGTGCAGTCAAGTGTACGGAGGTTTGCTTTTCATCAGAGGTCCCCAAGGCAACCAAACAGGGATTGGACTCGATGAACCATTGATCTTCTTTCACCCTAGTTAATTAATACACTTCAAGTATTTAAGGTGTGTACCAACAGCGTGAGATTGTGCCACCAAATTAATGTGCTAATAAATGGGGGCACGTGTGTCTGCGCAATGCTAATGTGCAGCACCCTACTAATTGGCACACAGGTGCATTTAATGTCACCCACTGAGGTGATGCTAAATGCACCCATGCTAACGGCAATTGGCATGGTTAACATGTACCCAAAATGCCCAAGCTAACCATGGCACACCATCAATGCCCATGTTACATCCCTAACTTGCCCAGTCCCTGCCCAATCGCACACTGACCAGTTAGCATGGTGTTTTTAGCACAAGGCCTTGCGTTACCTGTTAGCATAGTGCCCTTAGTACACAGCAAACACTCATGCTAGCAGTTAGTGCACCTTAGTAAACATGCCCCTAAAAGTAATAAGCTCTTTGCCATTTTACTCTGTTCAACAAGATGAACTACCTGACACGTCATTCACTAGCGCACATTCAGATCTTAATAACAAATCTTATAAAACAAGTATGTGCTAAGCCTATTTAACACACATTATCCTATGAACTGATGTGCGTAAAGTCAGTTCTCGTGCATTAAAAAGTTCCCATGTGCATTTAAAAAGTTTATTTATAGAAATGTGTGAAAGAAACCAAATGGAATGTCTGAAAATTTAGAAAAAAAAAAAGACAAATCCGGAAACAAAATGAACATTTTTCTCCTGCACATCACTACGAACTGCAGGGAACTTTAACCATGTCAGCCTTTCAGGGCTCAAAACATTGTCACAGGAATGTTAGTTAAGGGTTGAGCTATAAATTCAAAATTCTACCTATGAAGGTTTTCCTAGCCGAGCTACCACTGCTATTATCTCATTTCCCCAACCTTCAAGCTCGGACTCTCTCTACTGCACTTGAAAATACTTGTTAAACTCATATGTAGTAAATGGCTGCCCGTAACTTTGTTGCAGGTTTTCAACTATAACCCACTTTGGCACAATCCTCTTTTGCCATGTTACATAAGACAAAAAGAGGATTGTGCAAAAGTTGTTACCTGTGCTCCTCTTTAGACAAGCACTGCATTACCGAGGTCTGCGAAAGCACCAGCTCACACTGCAGTCGCAAAGTGAAACTTCAGATGTATGTTGGCGCAGTACCCCGTGCAAAATGCCATGTCAAGAGATCCTATTTCAGAAAAGCACGGCAATGGTCAGAATGTCAGTTTTCACCCTAACATGATCGTATCTCCGCGAAAAGACGAGTCTACAGGACTAGCTGTGCACTGATGCAGCAATAACTTGCTAGAAAGGGGGACTGTTCGGTGTGCTCAGAAGCCGCAGCCCAGGAAGGTGACCTTGAAGGGCTCAGCTACAGACAGGTACACAGCGCAGCACTCGCTGGAAGGGAAGGCTTAGGCAACCTACCGGAACCAGGGAGTAAGTCATCATCATCATGAGCATCTCGTCTTCGTCTGCCCTGCGCTGGGGCTGCCGGTGGCTCCTCTTGTTCCTGGGCACGGGCGCCCCTTCCTCCTCGGCCTCCGCTCGGTGCCTGGAGCTCAGCTCGGCAAGGAGCTGCCCGAGGGGCGACGAGGGGTCCGGCGGCTCGTCCAGGAGGCGGCGGCGACCCTCCAGCTCCCGCACCCTGCCTGTCAGCTGCGCCCATTGCCCCAGCAGGAAGAGCGTGCCCGCCGCGTTCAGCGCTGTGAGCAGAGCCGCCGCCGCCAGCAGGCTCCGGTTCGTGGTGCTGCCCGCCGCAGCCACCATCGCAGCCCCCGGGGAAAAGATCGGGCCAGACGCTGCGGCCAGCCCGGGACAGCCGAGCGAGAGCTGCTGGGCGGGGGCGGAGGGAGGGAGGAGGGGGGCTCCGAGGTAATGATGCGGAACGGATCGGTGGGGGGGGGGGGTATCTGCGGTCATTAGCACATAGGGCTTGAGGTGGGGGAGGGGGAGGTCAGGTTAGGTTTTCTTTCGGCGTGTACGGATCTGTGCGTTCCCCAGTCTACGCGTCTATGGGTACAGGCCGGCCTCAGGGGGAATCTGAACTTCGCGGGCCGTAGCAGGCGTCCGCTTTGGTTCACCGCAGTTCCTTTAATTTCGTTCGCACTACGAACATTTCGTTCGCAACAATAAAGTGGTTGTTTTGCCTTTTATGCTCTGGATTTTCATTCATTTCCACCTTTCCTAACCCTTTTCCTGTGTTTACTTGCCATTCTGTTTTTATTCTTCCAAACTCAACCAAATGTTGGAAAACATAAATTTATATAAGAGGTCAGACTGTCCGTTTGGGGGCAAAATAACGCTCCAAAAATTTAATAGAAGAGGACCAAATTTGATGTGAGCGAAAATCGGTGAAAAGGCTTTTTGGTATGTTTACTGAAGAGCACTACTTGGGTTAGCGTGCGGTTGGTGTGCTTTCTGGCACCGCGCTATAAAACCTGCGCTGCCCGGGTAATGCACATGTGGGCAGCACCTGGGCACAGCGTCAGCATTCCTATGGCGGCACCACTACCATGGGCATTGAATGCCTGCATCGCTGGTGTGTGGCGGGCAGGGTTGCCAAATAGCTCCAGATGCACACGACAGGCTTGATCTAGTAGTGGGTTTACCGTGTTACACGCTGGTTTTACTTTTTCTTATGGAGTGCAATATGGAATGACATGACATCAAGAAGGTTGTGTTGGAAGAAAGCGAGAAGTCTCTACAAAGTCTCTGGGCCACATTAAGAAGCATGGGTATACCAGAACACCTGATCGTTCTCTTGCGCAATCTGTACATTGATCAAGAAGCAACAGTTCGAACGGAACAAGGAGAAACAGAATGGTTTAAAATAAGCAAAGGTGTAAGACAAGACTGCATACTTTCCCCCTACTTGTTTAATTTATATGCAGAACAAATCATCAGAGAAGCAGGATTGTATGAAGACAACAGAGGTGTGAAGATTGGTGGAAGACTCATCAACAACCTTTGCTATGCTGATGATACCACATTACTGGCTGAAAGTGAAGATGATCTGAAAACCGGAGTTACTTACCTGTAACGTCAGTTCTCCAGGGACAGCAGGATAAGTCAGCCACAATTGGGTGACGTCATCCGACGGCGCCAGAGACACGGAAGTACTCTCCCTAGCCCAGAAGGCTTTAGCCCTCTGGGCATGGCTAGTAGCCCCACCTCCGGATCCACCCCTAGCTAGCCAGATTTTTCCCAACTGAAGCGGCGATGCCTAGAGCTAGGAGGCGGATGAGCGGGAGGAAACTCACCTTCCCCCCCCCTCCCCCGCCGGGGAGGTGGGTGGGAAAGTGTGGCTGACTTATCCTGCTGTCCCTGGAGAACTGACGTTACAGGTAAGTAACTCAGGTTTCTCCCAGGACAAGCAGGATGAGTCAGCCACAATTGGTGCCTCCCAAGCTACATGCGCAGTGGCGGGGGGGGGGGGGGGTGAAGGAACTGAAGGAGGCTGGAGGCAGTCAGTTAGGTGCAAAAGGCTTTAATAAGGAGAGGGTTTCTCCAACATAAGCCAACGACAGTGCAATAAAGGAACACAACATAGGCAGTGCAATACCAAAAACACAGTAAGAGCAACGTGCATGAAAAACAGGCTTACGTGTGAAGCAACAAAGGTTATCATGGACCACAGCAGTAGCGAACGTGCATGGAGAACAGACTCAATGTGTGCAATACATGAAACAAGGCAAAGTGCAACGCGTGCAAACATTTGTGCAAAAAACAACTTAATGTAACAAGAATAAGGCAATGAGCATTCGTTCAACAGTGCAAAGCAAGCCAGTGCGTATCACCATATGGACTGGTCAAGGATTACAAGCAATCTCCAGCACGTCAGAAGCGGCGGTGGCCGAGGACAGTACGGCAAGGCCAAAGGCGGCTCCTTGGTCGGTTCTGTACAGGCAGTAATGCCTTTGGAAAGTTTGGACGGAGGCCCATGTGGCCGCCCTGCAGATGTCAGTTATCGGAATAGAGTGCAGGTTGGCCATGGTGGCGGCCAGGGCGCGTAGGTGATGCGCCTTGACCCCAGAGGTTGGCGGGGCGCCCGCTCGCGACAGGCACAGAGAGATACAAGAGGAGATCCAGATAGAGGGTCCGCTTGGATACTGGGAGCCCAGGTCTGTTAGGGTCATAAGAGACGAAGAGCTGTGAGGCTTTCCGCAGTGGAGAAGTGCGATCCAAGTAGCACCTCAGGGCCCTGACGCAGTCAAGCGTGTGTAGCCTCTGTTGCTCCGGGCTGGAGTGAGATTCCGGCATGAAGCAGGGTAGCTCGATGGCTTGGTTGATGTGAAACACTGTAGCTACCTTAGGGACGAACTTAGGATGTGTCCGCAGGCAGGCGCGCTCGCGGTGCAGTATTGTGTAAGGCGGGTAAGAGCATGAGAGCATGCAGCTCGCTGATGCGCCTGGCAGAAGTAATGGCGATAAGGAAAAGAGTTTTCCAGGAGACGAATTTGAGGTCTGCAGACAGTAGTGGTTCGAAAGGCTCTCCCGTGAGCTGGTTGAGAACGATGTTCAGGTCCCACGGGGGTACTCGTGCCCGTACGGGGGGTTTCAGGTTGGACAGGCCCTTCATGAAGCGGGCCACCAGCGGGAGCGCCGAGACTGAGGCATCTCCCTCGCGGTGGTGGAAGGCAGCAATGGCCGACAGGTGGACCTTGACGGACTGAGTCTTTAAGCCTTGTGCTGACAGCGATTTGAGATATTGGAGAAGTTGAGGTACAGGACACGAGAATGGGTCTAGATGCTGGGAGGCACACCATACGCTGAAGCGACGCCATTTCAGGCTGTAGCTTTTCCTGGTAGACGGTCTGCAGGCCGCAAGTATGACCATTTGGACCTCGTCTGGAAGGTTGAGGTGTGCTAGGCTGTTCCTTTCAGCTTCCATGCCGAGAGCGATAACATCTCTAGGTTGGGGTGGAGGATCATGCCGCTGTCCTGCGAGAGTAAGTCCGGTCTCTGAGGCAGGCGAACAGGGGGCTCCAGGGCCAGGCGGTGTAGAATGGGAAACCACACCTGTCTTAGCCAGAAGGGAACCACTAGGATGGCAGTCGCCCTGTCCCGGATCAGGCACTGAATGATCCGGGCGATGAGAGGGATGGGGGGGAAGGCGTAGATCAGAGGCCACTGTCCCCAGGGGATGTCGAAAGCGTCCGCCGCTACTCTGTTGGGCATGGGTCTCTTGGAGCAAAACAACTGGCATTTGGAGTTGTCCTGAGTCGCAAAGAGGTCAATCTGAGGGTGGCCCCATCTCTCGAAGAGAGACCGTGACACTTCTTGGTGGAGAGCCCACTCGTGCGGACTCAACTGCCTGCTGAGGCGATCTGCTATCACGTTCTCTTCTCCTGGTAGATAGCAAGCTTGGAGGCTACAGTGGTAGGAGAGGGCGAGGTGCCAGGTGCGCAAGGCCTCCCGGCACAGAGTCCGCGATCCAGTGCCCCCTTGTTTGTTTATGTAGAACATGGTCACTTGGTTGTCTGTATCCGGACCGTCTTGTCCCTTATAAGGTCCCGGAACAGGCTCTGAGTGCGAGGCGGACAGCTCTGAGCTCGAGGAGGTTGATGTGTAGGTTTTTCTCTGGAGCTGACCATAGTCCCTGGGTGCGAGTCCTGAGGCAGTGTGCTCCCCACCCAAGGGTAGAAGCATCCGTGGTCACGGTGATCTGGTGGGCAGGTGTTTGGAGCTGCCTGCCCTGAGAGAGATTGGACGAAAGGGTCCACCAGCGAATGGCCCTGGACACCGTTGAGTCGATGGGAATTAGTGCAGACAGGAGTTCCGAGTGCTGGCACCAGTGAGAGCAAAGTTGCCATTGTAGGATTCTCATATGTAGTCTCGCAAGGGGAAGAACATGGGTAGAGGCTGCCATGTGGCCCAGGAGACGTAGGATATTCTTCGCCGTGGAGTGCGTGGAGCTGAGTATCCGTAGAGCGAGAGTCCTGATTGCTAACTTCCTGTTGTGTGGCAGGAAGGCTTTGGCCAGAGTGGTGTCTATGTAGGCACCGATGAACTCTATTCTCTGGACTGGAGTGAGGTGGGATTTCGTGAAGTTGACTACGAAGCCAAGAGAGTTGAGGAGGGCAGTGGCTCTCCTGACAATTACCTTGAGCTCCGCTGGGGATGCTGCGGACAGCAGCCAGTTGTCCAGGTAAGGGAAGACACACATCCCGAGTTTGCGGAGGTGCACGGCAGCTACCGCTACACACTTGGTGAAGACTCGGGGTGCCGGGGAGAGTCCGAAGGGCAGAACTCTGTATTGGTAGTGTTTCCCGGCAATGCTGAAGCGCAGAAACTTTCTGTGCTGAGGGTGTATTGGAATGTGAGTGTAGGCATCTTGGAGATCCAGTGAAGCTAGCCACTCGTTTTGATAGATGAGTGGAAGGATGGAGGACAGGGAATGCATCCTGAATTTTTCTTTGACTATGAACTTGTTGAGTTCGCGTAGATCGAGGATCGGGCGGACGCCCCCTGACTTTTTGGGTACCAGGAAGTACCTGGAATAGAACCCCGAGTTGATCTCGTCGGGGGGGGGGGACAGGCTCGATGGCCCTGGAGGCCAGGAGTGCAGCAATTTCCGCAGTCATGGGGGCAAGGTGCCGTGATGGGATGTTGTTGGGCGGTCGAGAGCGTTGCAGAGGTCTGGAGGATAGTCTGAGGCAGTAGCCCTGCTCGATAATGGAGAGCACCCACCGGTCTGTCGTGATTCCTTTCCAGGCACTCAGGAATGCAGACAGACACCCCCCGGTAGGTAGGTGCGGGAAGGGCGGCGAGTCAAAAATTAGGGTCGTTCTTCCCGGGTGCAGACACATTCTTCTTTTGCGTGCGTTCCCGCTGCCTCGGTTTGTGCTTGTAAGGGGCTTGATATGACGTTTGCTTGTATCGTGGTTGCTGCCACTTGCGGTAGGAACTGTATCATTTGTTGGCTGTGAGGCCTTGCGAATGTCCTTTACGGTATGTGCGAGGGCGGTCAGAACCCCCCTCGAGGGTTTGGAGAGTGTTGCAGCGCTCATGCATGTCATTGACAGTGTCCTTGACCTTGTCGCCAAAGAGTGAGTCTCCAGCGCAGGGTGTATCCGCGATCTTGTTGTGAGAGTCACTCTGTAAGCCTGAAGCACGAAGCCAGGCAAGCCTGCGTGCTGATATGGCAGCTCCAGCTACCCTGGTGGCTGTCTCGAAGGCGTCATAGGCCGCTTGGCCTTGATGTTTTGTGCAATCGTCAAGGTCCGCCAGGGCAGAGGAGATTGCTGGCGGGGTTTCAGCAAGCTGTGCGACGGCACCTTTGATGTTATTGATCAGGAGGTCCTGGTATATGGCATGCTGAAATTGGTGCGCTGCAATTCTGGCGTTCAGCATGGCGCCTTGGAAAACCCGCTTTGCTACATCATCCAGGAGCTTATTGTCCTTCCCGGAGGGTGCATTGGAGATGTTACGGGAGGACTTGGATCGTTTGAGGGCTGATTCCACCACGATGGATTGGTGGGGAAGCTGTTGTTTGTCAAATCCAGGCAGAGGTTGGACGGTATACTTAGAGTCCAATCTGCGTGGGCAGGAGTGGTTAGATGCAGGGGTTTGCCACACTTTGGAGAAGTTGTCGCGGAGGAGTTGGTGGACGGTTAGAGCAGTGGTCGTCTTGGGGGCGTCCACAAATTTGAGTGCGCTCTGGACTTCATCTCATTGATCGGGGATATCAACTGAGGCAATGGAGAAAGCTGCAACAATCTTGCGCACAAACTTGGCATAGGTCAGGTCCTCTGGTGGAGCAGGTGTGGAGTCGTCCAGTGGGGCCGGGACGGAGTCACTGACTGACGCAGCTTCTATGCATGCAGAATCCTCCGCAGCTTCTTGTTCCTGGAGAACGGGGACCTGCATGGAAGGCGCAGCCACGGTGGAGGACGCAGGAGGTTGCGTGGGAGGGGGTGGTCGCTGACCTGATGCCAGGGAGGACAAGGTAGATGCCCACTGTTGCAGCATATCAGAGAAAATATGCAGGGTGTCCTGGGGGTCAGAGGGGCAAGGTAAGGCAGGCTTGCTGTGCCTCTGTGGATGCAGGGCTGTATCTGGAGGTGGGAAGGCAGCCAGCTTGCAGTCCTCTTGTGAATGCTGTGATGAAGGCGAGGACAGGGGGGACTCCTCCCCATAGTTGATTTCGCTGGCAGGGGAGTTGGAAACATGCCATGATCGGTGGTGTCCGTGCTTCCTTGCTCCGCTGTGGCTCCGGTGCCGGCAATAGGAGGAACTGCTGCTGCGCCGTCTTTTATGTCGACTGTCCTTCTTGCGCCTGTCCTTGTGGTGCCGGCTGGGGCTGCGGCTGCGGCTGCTGTTCGTGCTTCCCGATGCCGTGCGCGGGCTGCTGGAGTCTCTGTGCCGTCTGCCCGAGCTTCTGCCCCGACTGCCAGACCTGCGCTGTTGAGATCTGCGCCGACTTCTTCTGTGCCAACTTCTGCTGCGCTGATCGGCACCGTGCCGGCTTCTTCTGCGCTGATGCGACCTGCGGCGGCTAGATCCTCGCCGACTTCTGCTGCCCCGATCCAAGGAATGCCCACTCCCCGAGTGAACGGAGTCTCTGCTCCGTGGAGAGCGTCGGGAGGGGGGGTGTCCTCTGTGCAGAACAGCCGCATCGATCAGCTGGCAGGAAGTGGGTGGCGCCGGTCCCGGAAGTGCATCGGGGAAGGAGGCAGAAATGGCGGAGACCACCGGAGGAGCACCGCACGTGGCGGGGGAAGCCTCTTCAACACGGCGGGAGGCGGGAGGCGGAGGCCGGGAAAGGCGCGCCTCCGGTCGTGGCAGAATCAGACGGTCCAGCAGCAGAAGAGCAGGAGGCAGAGGTAGTCGCGGCAGGATGAAGGTAATCATCCAGGGCATGCCGGCGAGATTTAAGGGCCCGGGGAGACATGCGGGCGCTGCAGGGGCAATCCTCCACACGGTGCTCCTTACCGAGGCAACGGATGCATGTCTGGTGATCGTCGGAGTTATCCATCTTCCGGGAACACTGGGGGCATTTTTTGAAGCCAGGTTTCTTCATTTGTGAGTAGTTGATGGAGAGTAAAACAAAAAAACGTCTTGCTGGCAAGGCGGAAAACGAAGACTGGCTAGCTAGGGGCCGATCCGGAGGTGGGGCTACTAGCCATGCCCAGAGGGCTAAAGCCTTCTGGGCTAGGGAGAGTACTTCCGTGTCTCTGGCACCATCGGATGACGTCACCCAATTGTGGCTGACTCATCCTGCTTGTCCTGGGAGAACATTTGCTTCTCACAATGGGCCTGCACCTTAATGTATAGAAGACAAAGATCATGACAACTGGCATAATCAAACAGGTTCATCGTTGAAGGAGAAGAAATTGAAATCGTGAACAACTTTAACCTACTTGGATCAACTATCAATAAAGAAGCAACAAGCAGTCAAGAAATCAGACGGCGCATTGCTCTTGGCAGAATGGCTATGAAAGACCTAGATAAGATTCTCAAGAGCAGAGATATCTCACTCCATACAAAGATTCAACTTGTTCAAGCCATGGTATTTTCAATAACATCATATGGATGTGAAAGCTGGACAGTGAAAAAGACAGATAGGAAGAAAATTGATGCCTTTGAATTATGGTGCTGGCGGCGAATACTGTGTATACCATGGACTGCCCAAAGAACAAACCAGTCGGTACTAGAGGAGATCAAACCTAAGCTTTCTTTAGAAGCTCAGATGACAAGACTTCGACTTTCATACTTTGGACACATCATGCGAAGAGAGAGATCATTAGAGAAAGACATTATGCTTGGCAAGATAGAAGGTCAACGCAAAAGAGGAAGGCCAGCAATGAGATGGATCGATACAATAACAGCAGCTACAGGTGCCAGTCTGTCAATAATGAGCCGCCTGACTGAAGACCGAACACAATTTAGGATAGCTATCCAGAGGGTCGCCATGAGTCGACTCCGACTCGACGGCACTTAACAACAACAACAACAACATGGAGTGCAATAGAGAAATCAGAATACATGTCCCTACATGCAATGAGCCAAACCCAGGACCAGATCAAGTCTGTTGGCTGCATCTGCAGCCGGTTGGCAACCCTACTGGTGGGGACAAACTACCACCAGCACAATGGGTATTGCTCCCCATAGTGGTTTTAACATGCTGAGCCATGCTAAATTCAGACAGACGGCAATATGCTGCACAGAAATCAGAACTACAGGTCTCTGGGAAATGGGGTAAACTAGGAGCAGATCAATCTGGAGTCGGCTGGCAGCCCTAACTTTTATTGGTATGGCTCCAGATCGCCCTTTTCAGACATTGGCCATTTCTGACAAGATCATGATAGATCCTTTGTCACCTGCTACAAATGCCGTCCTCCAATGCAGTTATGATGAGTACTGCGTCTGCTCATAAAGTCACAGAGTGGCCAAGCACTAATCTACTGCCATCTCAGTTTCAGTCAGTGCACCTCAGGACTTTGTCTCAGCACCTCTATTTTTCTCTCTCTACACTCAGTCCCTTGGTGCACTTATTTCCTCGTATAGTTTTCAGTACCATCTTTATGCTGACGACTCTCAGATCTACACTTCTGTGCCTGAAATCTCTCCAGGAATCCAGTCCAGGATCTCTGCCTGTTTATCTGATATTGCTGCCTGGACGTCTCTCTGCCATCTAAACTTCAACATGGTTAAAACTGAGCGCCTTATCTTTCCCCCTAAACCCACCTTCCCCCTTCCTCTCCCTTACTCTGTTTCTGTGGATGACACCACATTCTTCCCCGTCTCCTCAGCTCTCAACCTTGGGGTCATCTTTGACTTTCTCTGGGCACATCCAATAGATGGCGAAATCCTGCAGCTTCTTTATAACATCAGCAAAATTCATCCCTTCCTTTCTACTCACACTACTAAGACCATTATCCATTTTCTAGTCAACTCCCGCCTTGACAATTGTAGCCTGCTCCTCGCTGGTCTCCCTCTGAATCATCTCTCTCCCCTTCAATCTGTTTAAAACTCATCTGCTGGCTTATCTTTTGCCAGTGTCGCTATGCTCATGTAACCCTCTTCTCAAGTCACTCCACTGGCTCTCTATCCATTTCCACATCCAGTCCAAGCTTCTCCTACTGACCTACAAGTGCACTCATTCTGCGGCTCCTCACTACCTTTCCTCTCTTATCTCACTCTACACTCTTCCTCAGGAACTCCGCTCTTCTGGCAGATCCCTTTTATCTGTGCCCTTCTCTGCCACTGCCAACTCCAGACTTCATTCATTCCATCTTGCTGCTCCATATGCCTGGAATAAACTACCTGAGTCCGTGTGTCAGGCTCCTTTAGGTCTATTCAAATCCAGGCTAAAAACCCACCTCTTTGAAGCTGCTCTTGGATCCTGATGCTTCCCACTCTCTTGTCCACTACTTATGTGTATCTTACCATATTCTAGTCCCCCGTTTCACTATGGGGTAGATTCTGACCAGCGTTCAGCAGGGATATATGTCCAGAGTGGACATATAATCCCTGCTAAATGTCAGGCTCGGATTCCCACCTAAGAGCTCCCTGCACAAACTGCAGAGATGTACGAGGAGCTCTGGATGGGGACAGGTTGGAGGAGGAGCGAGGGCAGGGAATAGGCGACACCCTGAATCCAGACAGACACGGCCAATTCTGGTGTCGGCCCTGTACATGCAGGGTCAGCCATCTACACAGGGAACTTATTCCACCTCATAGGTGGAATGAAGTTCCCTTGATGTTCGTGGCGGACAGCAGCAGGACGGGCAGAAAAGGTGAGCATGGGCAGGGTGCTCCCTGCAGCCCGATCCCGGCCTCAGAAGGCTTGATCGGGGGTCAAGTGACAGGGAATAGGTGATTTTGTGCAGCACTGGCAATCAGGGCTCCAGCATTAGCCTTCGTGCCATGGGCACCACGACACCGTGGCTCCATACAGAGCCAGGCTAAGCTACCCGAGCAGAGCTCTGGATGTCCAAGGTGCCTGAATCAGGGCATATCCTGAACATCCAGGCCCTATGCTGCAATTCTGCTCCCGTGGGGCTGTCTAGCCCCTCTCGGAAGCAGAAACAGGTACATCTCCGGGCCATCCTGATTTCTGGACGTCCAGACAGCCCAGATATGCACCTATGGAACTGACCTCCATGTGTCTTGTCTTGATTAGATTTGTAAGCTCTGATGAGCAGGAACTGTGTCTTACATCTATATGTACAACACCTGGCATACAACACCTGGCAGAGCATCATAAAGCCATCTCAGATAAAATCAAACAACACCACACAGATACCCTGAAACGGTCATTGAATAAACCTCACGACTTGTTTAACTTAGTTAAAACACTTTCCAAAGAGCCAACCCCTGAGCACCACAGCAGGATCCACCCACAGGATTATGCAATTTACATGCAATCTAAAATGTGCAAGACCAACAAAATATTAATACCAGACCCTCCTGATGAACAAGACTACCCAGTATCACTGGCATCCTTCTCTACTCCCTCGAAGAAAACTATTGAAGACACCATCCTAGCTCTAAACACAACCACTGCACACACTGACCCTTGCCCTGCGCACTGGATAAAGGACCTGCGATGTGACATATCCTCAACTATAGCAAAAATCTTAAACTATTCCTTCACCACTGGCTCTTTCCCATCTACGCTCAAACAGACCTCTGTAAGACCGCTGCTAAAGAACACCAAACTTGATCCTCAAAAGGTAGAATCTTACAGGCCCATATCTAGCATACCTATGCTAGCAAAAATCATCGAGAAAATAGTGCACAGGCAATTACAGGATCATATAGACACATCAGCCCCACTGGATCCAGCTCAACATGGTTTCAGAGTCGCATGGAGTAGAAACACTACTCACAACACTCCTCAACAACATAACCTCAGGTGTGGATAACATACGCCAGGGCTTCGCTCTTGTCTTCCTAGATATAGCAGCGGCTTTTGACTCGGTATGCCACGAAATTCTCATCTGCCGGCTAAGGGAAAAAGGCATCTATGGAACAGCACTCGAATGGTGCAAATCTTACCTGTCCGATAGATGGCAGCATGTCAGAGTCGACGGGGATACATCTGAACCTTTCCAACAAAGTCAAGGTGTACCCCAAGGATCCTCTTTATCTGCATTGATGTTTAATATATACATCCAACCCATCTGCGACATCATCAGATCCTTTAATGTCAGTTACATGATATATGCAGACGATGTGCTACTATATATGCCAATATCATTGGATTGCCTAGACCTTACCCCGCTGACTAACTGCTTTGACACCATATCAGAGTGGCTCCTATCACAAAACCTAAGAATACAACACAAAAAGACAGAAGTCCTGTTCATCTCGAGGAACACCAACTTCACCCCACCTAGTTGTATTAACGTAAAGAATGCCCAACTCCAAGTTAAACCGGCAATACGCTACCTGGGAGTAACGCTGGACCAAAACCTTGACATGAAGAACCACATAGCCAACACAGTCAAGGCAATCTATTTTAAAATCAGATCCCTCAGACACCTACGCATGCTACTTGAACCGGATGATTTCCGTACCATTTACCAAGCCCTTATACTCCCCCATTTCGACTTCTCAAACTCCATACTACAAGGACTCCCCCGGTCCACCCTGAACCCCCTGCAATTAGCCATGAATAGTGCAGCGAGGGTACTCCTCGGGGCATCCAGGAGAGATCACGTAACACCCCTTCTAAAACAGCTACACTGGCTCCCCATTCAAGCAAGGATCAGTTTCAAGACCTTACTGCTAACATTCAAAGCGGCTAAGGGGCTCACCTCTTCCTCTCTCTCCAACCTCATACAACCACTTGCACCAAACAGGCCACGAAGAACAGCAGAATTAAACACACTAGTTATCCCAAATGAAACCACAAGATGCACTAGATCAACAGCCAACAGAGCCTTCCAATTCTGCGCCCCATCTCTATGGAACACCTTACCAGCACAAATCAGATCAATACCTAATCTAAGTCAGTTCAGAAAGGCTTTAAAGCATTTCCTCTTCCTTAAATATCTCAATGACAGCTCCGAACATAACCCCCAGGTGAATAGCAGAAGTGGTCAAACAGATAGACCCCCGCAACAGGCCAACTTCACAATGTAAATAACTAGTTGCTCCATATACTATTGTACCACTGTTGTATATAGTTAACCAGGATATTCTTTATCAGATAACCCTGCATTGTATTTAGTTTCCCCTATTTCGCCAAGTTATACTTCCTGTTAAATGTAACGACCAGACATATGTAAACTGTCGGATGTTTTATGTTCAATGTAAACCGCGCTGATGTCTAATAGTGCGGTATATAAGAATTGTTAATAAATAAATAAATAAATAAATAAATAATAAATATGTAAAGTGCTACGTATGCCTTGTAGCGCTATGCAACTGATTAGTAGTAGTAGCAGTACAGAGGATTCAATGCTGAAACATGCTAGTGCTGGTATATCTGTGGCTACTATTCCCAGAGAACATCTTGACCTTTAAAAAAAGTAAGACAAAATGAATATGAGGTCATCTCCAGGAACAAGCAGGAATGTAGTCTTCACATATGGGTATCGTCGGTACCGACGGAGCCTGCGCGGGAACGCTCCCCAGCGTCCAATAGGAACGCTTTTGGGAGCATCCCTCAGCACATGCGCGCTGCCTTCCCGCCTTTCCCAACTGTCCCTCTTCAGTTCTTCGTTTTCCGCGGAGCTGACAGTACACATACCCTGTCACTGCAGAAAATGTCTTCTTTAAACTTGTTTTCTTGTGGTCGCGCCTGCCTCCGCTCGACGCCTACCGGTACCGCCGGTTCTTTCTTTCTTTCTTCTTTTAAAAAATATATATATAACTGTTTCTCTTCAGAAACATTTTCTTTTGGTGCTAGGCGCCATTTTGGGCATTAGGCCCCATTTTTCCCAAAAGATGGAAAAACCAGCTAGTGGTTTTAAAAAATGTACTAAATGTGGCAGTACCATCTCTGTCACCGATACCCATGACTGGTGTCTAAAATGTTTAGGCCCTGACCATTCTCCATCTGAGTGTTCCTCCTGTATGGGGATGACTATAAAAGGAAGACAGAACTGAGCTGCAAAGCTTGGCACCCTCTTTTCTTCGGATACCAGGTCCATTGCATCGATGTCTTAAAGTGCCTCGTCTTCCTCCCATGGATCTCAGGTAACTAAACATAAGAGCCGGTCCTCAAAGGGTAGCTCTCCTTCAAAGCATCGAGAGGCCATTGGCATTGCCCTTCAGGAAACTACACCAGCAAAACAGCTCCGGTGGGAGGCTTCGGCCTCCAAAGCATTAACGGGGTTCCAGGATGTTCTCAAGGCTTCGACCTCGGCAGAACTACTGGTGCCATGCTCTGGGGTTCCGGCTGCTTTTACTGATACTGACACCCAGGCATCGGCAGCATTGATAGACCAGAGATTCCTCGCTATCGAACGCAGTCTTGCAGCTCTCCTTACAGCTGCGGTACCGTTGACACCAGTGGTTCAATGGGCACTGGTACCGGACACCGGTACCAATGCCGGTACCAGCACTGGTACAGATACTGGTACCAGCACTGACGGTACCGGCCGCGGTGGGAATCCTTCCCATGCAGACTTTTTCTGGCATCAACAGATTGGTACCGGACCAATTCAGTACCGACTTCAATCGATACCAAGACCATGCTTTGCATGAACATCGGAATCAGAGATACTTCAAATCCTCCGATTCCGATGACTCTGATAATTCTGCTGGTACCAGAGTGTTTCTCCCGGAAGACTCCTCTTCTCCCCAACGCAGAATGTCTCCCCCGGAAGACATGTCTTTTCAGGATTTTATTCATGATGTGGCCCGAGGCCTTTCAATCACGGTAGCTCCTGAAAAAGAACCTAGAGCAAAGGAATTGGAAATTCTCCAATACCCTAAGGCTCCCAAGGAAGCAGCCACTCTGCCCATTCAAGAAATTCTTCATGATTTGATGCTCAGAATGTGGGAGACACCTTTGACCACATCTCCTCATTCTAGGAGACTCGATATCATGTATTGAGTTCCACCATGCCCTGGTTTTCAAAAGACTCAGCTGCCACACCATTCCATGCTAGTGGAGTCAGCCATGCATAGGATGAAAAGTGCAAAGAGACATGCATCCAATCCTCCAGATCGTGAATGCAGGTCTCTTGACGCTTTTGGGCATCAAACTTTTCAGGCTTCCATGCTTTCAGCTAGGATCAGCTCATATATTTTATATATGGGAATGTTCCTCAAAGTGGTCACAGGAGATTTGGAGCTTATGAGCCCCCTTCTCCCTGAGGATAAATGACAGGACTTTTTCACTCTGGTCAAGCATGCTCAAGATGTCTCCAAGTTTGTAAACCGTGCAGCCTTTGACTGCTTTGAATGCATCAGCAGAACCTCTGCTATTGCCATTGGTGCATGTCGGATTGCCTGGCTTCAGGCATCAGACTTGGAGATTTGGGTAGAGGATAAATTGGGAAACATCCCTTGCACAGGAGAAAACCTCTTTGGCAAGAATTGGCAGGAGAAGGCTAATGAGATAGATACTGACAATCTCACTTTAGACAGATTGTCAAAATCTACAGCCACTCCAGCCAAAAATAAACCCTATATAAAAACCCTTTTCAGCAAAAGAGGAAATTTTTATCCATCCTATACCCTGCAAAAGCAAGCTCAGGGTCAGGTTGCCCAGGAGGGTCAACAACAACAATCCAGACAAAAGAAGCCAAAAGGCCTTAGAGCTCAACCAGCTCCATAGACCCAGCCCCCTCAAGGGTTTTGACTCCTTCCTAAAGAACTTAGCCTTCCTGCCTCTGAAGGGGCCAGAACCCCTAAATATTCCAGGCAAGTTGTGTCATTTTGCCAACAGATGGCACCAAATAACAGAAAACTGGACTCTGTCCATTTTGGGAGAGGGGTACAAGCTTCATTTTCACAGCATGCCGCCTCCTACAATTGTAAGACAGGTCAATTCCCAAACCTCTACAGGCAATCTACTGGATCAAGAGGTCTCAACACGCCTTGCTCAAGGAGCAGTAGAGGAGGTGCCCATTCTTCAGCAGGGTGCAGGGTTCTACTCCCCCTATTTTCTTATTCCAAAGAAAACAGGAGGACACAGACCCATTCTAGACCTCAGAGAATTGAACAAATGTCTGTTCCAAGAAAAGTTCAAAATGATTTCTCTGGGAACTCTTCTGCCATACCTTCAAAGTCAGGATTGGCTTTGTTCTCTAGATCTAAAGGATGCATATACTCACATTCTGATCCATCCAGATCACAGGAAATTCTTACGATTCCTTTTCAAGGGAAAACATTTCCAATACAGGGTTCTTCCCTTTGGTCTGGCTTCAGCACCAAGAGTATTTACGAAATGCATGGCAGTAGTAGCTGCATTTCTGTGAACCCTGTGGATATTCGTCTTCCCTTACTAGGACGACTGGCTCATTCGAGCCCCCACGGTTCCTGAAGCCAGATCTGCACTGTCTCGCACAATGCGAATCCTTCAATACTTGTGATTGGTCATAAACCTCCCAAAATCCCAACTTGCTCTGTCTCAGTCCCTAGAGTTCATAGGAGCTTGTCTAGATACCAGACAGTCAAGGGCTTTTCTCCCGCAACCCCGCTGTCTTCGTATAATGCAGCTAGCTTCTCAAGCAGCGGTGAAGTCTTCCCTAACTGCTCAAGAACTACTACAACTATTGGGACATATGGCATCCACGGTTCATGTAGTTCCCTATGCTCGCCTTCATATGCGAGCAGCCCAGTGGACCCTAACCACACAGTGGACACAGGCCACAGGACGTCTGTCGGACAAGATATCAAACTCACAATGACTGATCTTTTCCCTACAATGGTGGCAA
Source organism: Ichthyophis bannanicus (assembly GCA_033557465.1). Lineage (NCBI taxonomy): Eukaryota > Metazoa > Chordata > Amphibia > Gymnophiona > Ichthyophiidae > Ichthyophis > Ichthyophis bannanicus. The sequence continues at coordinate 177,908,320 of CM066043.1, read as the reverse complement.
TCACTGGAAAATCTTCTAGTGGGGTCTCCTTTCCAGCAACCCCTATTCCAGGCCACCCTAACAACAGATGCATCACAGGTGGGATGGGGAGCACACCTGCATCATCTCTCTACCCAGGGTACCTGGACTCCACAGGAGGCTTTTCTTCACATAAACCTCCTGGAACTCAGAGCAATCTATCTAGCTCTTCGAGTATTCTATGCCCAGATCAGCTACAAGACAGTCCTAGTCCAAACAGACAATCAAGTAGCTATGTTCTACGTGAACAAGCAGGGTGGAACAGGCTCACTGTCATTATGCAACAAAGCTTTATGACTATGGGCCCTCACCAGAGAGCATCAAATTCACCTTCTCGTGGTAAATCTTCCAGGCATTCAAAACCTTTGGGCAGACAAATTCAGCCAAGTACTGCTGCCTCACGAATGTTCTCTCCACCTAGACCAGGTGGCCAAGATATTTCAGACCTGGGGAACCCCAGACATAGATCTATTTGCAAGTCCACTGAATGCCAAACGTCCCCGGTTCTGTTCCAGGATTCCGGCTCAAAATTGCCAGGCAAGGGACGCCTTGCTTCTTCACTGAGGTCACGACTTCCTCTATGCCTTCCTATCCATTCCCTTCATCCCCAAAGCACTCTTCAAGCTTCAGAGAGACAGAGGTCATATGATCCTCATAGCGCCACGGTGGCCACGCCAAACGTGGTATCCCCTGCTTCTACATTTCTCTCAAGCTGCACCTCTGGAGTTAGACTATGCTCCAGATCTCCTCTCCCAAGAGAACGGGATGCTATGGCACCCGAATCCCCAGTCTCTGTATCTCAGGGCCTGGTTGCTGAAAGCTTAGACCTTCAGGATCTTATCCTTTCCCAACAGGTAAAGGATATCCTTCAGGCTTCTAGAAAACCTTCCACAAGATGCTCTTATGCCTTCAAGTGGAAACGTTTTACTATATGGCAGCGATGGCGAACCTATGGCACGCGTGCCAGCTGTGGCACGCGAAGGCCTTGCAGCTGGCACGCGGGCCATAGGTCCGCAAAAAAAAGAAAAAGCTGTCTCTGACTGCTGCCGCGGACGCGGCAAGGGCAGAATGCAGCGTCCCGCGGGGCCCCCTCCGCCCGCTAAGCCCCTCTGCAAGAGCTTTCAGATTCGCGAGGGAGAGCGTCTCCCTCGCGTCTCTGTTAAGCCCGCAGGGGCTAATGGGAAATTTCCCATCAGCCCCTTTAGACGCGAGGGACTGATGGGAAATTTCCCATTAGCCCCTGCGGGCTTAACAGAGACGCGAGGGAGATGCTCTCCCTCGCGAATCTGAAAGCCCTTGCAGAGGGGCTTAGCGGGCGGAGGGGGCCCCGCGGGACATTGCAATCTGTCGCGGCAGCAGCCAGAGCCTGCTTTTTTTTTTTTTAAATTTGCCGGGGGGGGGGGGGGGTTAGGACTGCTAATGGGCAGGGGGGTTAGGACTGCTAATGGGCAGGAGGAGGGGGGGGGTTAGGACTGCTAATGGGCAGGAGGGGGGGGTTAGGACTGCTAATGGGCAGGGGGGGGAGGTTAGGACTGCTAATGGGCAGGAGGAGGGGGGTTAGACTGCTAATGGGCAGGAGGGGGGTGTTAGGACTGCTAATGGGCGGGGCGGGGGGGGGGTTTAGGACTGCTAATGGGCTGGGGGGGTTAGGACTGCTAATGGCGGGCGGGCGGGGGGGTTAGGACTGCTAATGGGCAGGAGGGGGGGTTAGGACTGCTAATGGGCAGGAGGAGGGGGGGTTAGGACTGCTAATGGGCAGGAGGGGGGGGTTAGGACTGCTAATGGGCAGGAGGGGGGGGTGTTAGGACTGCTAATGGGCAGGAGGGGGGGGGGGTGTTAGGACTGCTAATGGGCTGGGGGGGTTAGGACTGCTAATGGGCGGGCGGGCGGGGGGGTAGGACTGCTAATGGGCTGGGGGGGTAGGACTGCTAATGGGCTGTGGGCTGATGGGGGCTGTCTGGAAATGGGGTGATGGGGGTTTAGGGCTGGAAGTGAGTTGATGGGGGGGCTAGGACTGGTATTGGGTTGGGGGGTTGCTAGGACTGGAAATGGGCTGATGCAGGGACTAGAAGGGAAGGGATGCTGGGTGAGGCTGGAACTAGAAGGGAGCTGAGGTTGGGGGAGGATTAGAATGGGATGGGGCTGGGAGAGTAAAATGGAGAGGGGAAAAATATTTTGTGTGGGAGGGATAAAAAATCTACAATTGGCCGGGTATTGGGAGAGTAAGTGGGGATTGAGGATGGAGGGGTAAAATTTGAGTGGATGAAATAGGAATGAGGAAAGAGCAAAAGGAGAAAGATTAGTATGTTAAAGCGGATGTAGAGAGAGAGAATGGAAAAAAAAACTAGAAGAGAGAAGAAAGGACAAATGGACAGCAGATGATGGAGAGTTAGCAGAAAACATGAAGAAACCAGAAGAAAGTGGCTGGAGCAATTGCAACTGTGTAACTGAGCTGAGGTATTCTGTTTATGTAATTCCTTTTTGACATTGCCACTTGTTCTCTTTCCCCAGTAGGTCATGTATTGTTATTGTCTGAAATGTATTGGTTTAATATTTGCAGTGTTGCCTTTTGATAGGTATGGTGTGGTGCTTTGTGAGTCCTGGTAGTGCTGTTAGGATACGGCGGGTTTGCTATTGGTTCTAAATGGGCAGTGTTTGTAGTAGTTCCTAATGTGCCTGGCGGTTGGCACTGGATTATAGTAATGTAGAAATCTTTTAGTCTGTCTTTATCCATACACTCATTAAGAGACATGTTTACTAAAAGTTAGTGTATGTTAGCATTATGCAAATATTTATGCAAATTGACGTGCTGGCACTTTGAGGAAATTCTTTGGTTTTGTGCGGCAGTTTGGGCACTCGGGCTCAAAAAGGTTAGCCATCACTGCTATATGGTGTTCACAGAAGGGGTTAAACCCCCTTATGATACCTTTGGAATCGATACTAGAGTATCTATTTCATTTATCAAATTCTGGTCTAAAGACTAATTCAGTAAGAGTCCATCTTAGTGCAATTGCAGCTTCCTATAAGCCTCTAAATGGACAACCAATTTCCTCTCATCCACTCATAACAAGATTTATGAGAGGTCTTCTATTAACAAAGCCTCCCATCAGGTCACCACCGGTGGCATGGGATTTAGACCTAGTTCTCAGGCAGTTCATGAAACCGCCTTTTGAACCTTTAGCCACTACAACCCTAAAGCTTTTGTCCTGGAAGGTCATCTTTCTAATTGCAATCACCTCTGCACATCGCATTAGTGAATTGCAAGCTTTAGTGGCTGATCCTCCTTACACTAGGTTTCACCATGATAAGGATGTTCTTAGAACTCATCCACACTTTATGCCAAAGGTGGTTTCGCTTTTTCATTTAAATCAATCAATTTATCTTCCTGTATTCTTTCTGAGGCCTCATGCCTCGAATGCAGAAAGGAACCTTCATACTTTGGATTGTAAAAGAGCCTTGGCTTTTTACCTACAAAGAACACAGCAACATAGAAAGTCTTCTCAACTTTTTATTGCTTTTAATTCTAGTCATTTGGGACTTCCAGTCTCCAAGAGAACTCTGTCCAAATGGATTGCACAATGCATATCCTTTGCTTATGAGAGTAAGAGTCTTCCTCTTCAAGGCCATGTCATAATGTGAGAGCCATGGCAGCCTCTGTGGCTAACATTCACTCTGTGTCTATTGATGACATTTGTCGAGCAGCCACCTGGGCTTCAGTACACACCTTTACAGCCCACTACCGTCTAGATAAAGCCTCCCGTCGGGATGCCTTCTTTGGCCAAGCTGTTCTTCAAAATCTCTTCCAGACCTAATTCAACTCCTACCCATCGACCCTGGTGGGATGCCAGAGATCCATGGGAGGAAGCATGGCCCACCTTACTTGGGTGGCATCTTCCTGGGGCTATCTCCCTGGCATATTCAGCTAGGGAGTCCCAATATGTGAAGACTACTTTCCTGCTTGTTCCTGGAGATAGCGTAGTTACTCACCTGTAACAGGTGATTTCCGGGAACAGCAGGAATTTAGTCTTCACAACCCACCCACCTTCCCTAGGAGTTGTCTCTCTATCTCTCTGTCTCTTTCCTCTCTCCCTTTATCCTTTCACTCAGCTACAAACTTAACTGAAGAGGGACAGTTGGAAAGGCGGGAAGGCAACGTGCATGTGCTGAGGGATGCTCCCAAAAGCATTCCTATTGGACACTGGGGAGCGTTCCCATGCAGTCTCCGTCGGTACCGACGATACCCATATGTGAAGACTAAATTCCTGCTGTTCCCAGAGATCACCTGTTACAGGTGAGTAACTACGCTATCTCAGAATAGCGCGGTATATAAGAGAATATAATAAATCTCACCTCAGAGTTAAGTTATGGATGGTTTTGTCAAGCAAGTAAGCTTTTGTTAGCACAATAAATAGGACAGAGAAAAACAGGCTTTAGAAACAGGGTTCAGCCAAGCTTTGTCTCTGGCATAAATATCAGGAATAAACCAATTTGTCCTTTTTTAGCAACAACAGCGACCCAAAAAATAACACCAATGTTCTCCAAGTCTCTTGTGAGCTGCCTTTTCCGAACTAATTTCTAAAGCAGATTTATAGAGGCTTTCAGCTCTAACCTTCTCAGCTAGCAGTTGATTAGAACTATCTCTTACATAATTTGTCAACAGAGGTAAAGTCAATCTCTGTTTACTTAGTTTGTGGTTAACATTTATACCCAGTGACTTGACAGTCAGCAGGAGGAGTGCGTTAGTGTTTAGAACAGCAAAGGACTGTGAAGGAGAGATACTCAATGCCTTGGGCAAGTCACTATCTTCTGTGGCCTAGGAATCCCACTTCAATTGTAGGCTCTTTGAAGAAGGACCTTATTGTACCTGAAACCTACCAGTGGTATTAGTCACCTTAAGCATCCTTTGAAACAACAGGCTAAAAATGATGGACTTGAAATTCAGGGACAGTGGCTAGCTCTGTGTGTCTTTTTGGGGAGACTGCTAGGTACTTGGACTTGGATTGGCCATTCTTGGAAACAGGATACTGGGTTTGATGGACCTTGGTCTAACCCAGTATGGCATATCTTATGTTCTTATGCCCTGCATTGTCAATGGTGGGGCTAAATCTGGGCTCCAGCATTCTGAGTGGCAGAGTAGCCTAATGGTTAAGAGACTGGCTTGGGAACCAAGAGACCAGGGCTCAATTCCCACTTGAACTCCTTGTGGCCTTGGGCAAATCGCTTAACCCTCCCTTGCCTCAGAAAAGTCCAAGTTATCAATGTCCTTGTTAAATGTACATTACCAAGTTTAAGTTACAATGTAACCTGCTTTGATGGAAATGATAAAGCAGTATACAGAAACCTGTTAGATAAATGAATGAAATATCTGGATTGCTGTGGAGCTAACCAGACAGTGGTGATATTCTTTACTGGACTGACTTCACCATGTTGCGATAACTGGGCATCAGCTCAGGATCGTTGCTGTCTGGTTATTGCTGGATGCCGCACCTGGAACGCCCTTGGAATGCCCCATTGCTGACCGGTCAGCATCTGAACATGCAGCAGCGGCACTAACCATTGAATATGGTCTGCTAACCACGTTAACCCCTTCCAATATCAGACCCAATATTTTATGCGTACTATAGGGAAGGCATTTCTGTTTCCCATGTTTACGTTTGAAATGCTGTGCATTCTATGGTGTGCATAGCCTTTATTTTTCAAAATCCATGAAATACTGTTACAAAAACGTGGAAAAACACAGCATCAAACGTCACCCTACTGGAAAGAAAAATCTCAGAGACTGGCAAATCTCCACATAAGCTTTCTGCTGGAAAAAAAAAAAGAACACATCTAATAAAGCAGTGATTGTTAAACAGAATATATAAGTGAGAACCAAGCACAGGAAGAAGAATGAAACACCCAAACAAAAAGCAAGAAAGAGAGGCTGAACTTTGGCGATCTGGAATAAATTACACAAAAGAGCTATAAGCATGCTTCCTTCTTTGTCAGAAACATAAAATAATTGATTTTACAAAGATGTGTAAGAATAATGAAAGCAGACCAGTAACCAAAGTAAAGAACAAATTTACAGAAATACCCCCTCCCCCCCAGAAACCCTTAAAAATAAAACAGAGGAAATGAATGCTGCTCCCCTCCCCCTTTGCATATCCTCTTCCATCCATGGTATGAAATTAATGATTCATGATCCATAGCGTACTGCGTATGATCACACAGAAAACAAATCGTGACTGTGATCTGCAAATCCCAAATGCCACTATGAATTGCATTGCCAAAATGCTCTTCAGAATGATTCTGAATAATAGAATGAAAATTCTAGAAGGAAGGATTAGCACTAGGCACTATTTCTTCACAGAGACAGTGGTGATTGCTTGAAATGGCTTCTTCAAGGAAATGCTGGAGGCAAATATAGTAATAGAGTTGCAGAAAGTCTGAGACAAGCACAGAAGATCATAAGAACTTCAATAATGCCATCCTGGGTCAGACCAAGGTCCATCAAGCCAACAGTAGCCAATCCAGGTCACAAGTACCCGGCAGGTTCCCAAAAAGATACGCAGGTTCCATAATCCTTATCTCAGGGTAAGCAGTGGATTTCCCGGGTCCTCTTTAATAATGGTTTATGGATCTTTTCTCCAGGAACTTGTCTAAACCTTTTCTAAACCCAACTATACTAACAGCTTTTACTACATCTTCCAGTAACAAATTCGGAGTTTGATTATATGTTGAATGAAATATATTTTCTCTTATTAGTCTTAAATGGGTTACACTGTAGCTTCTTTGCATGTCCCCTACTCTTTCTACGGTTCCACTCTATTCATTAATTTATAGACCTCTATCATTTCTCCCCCCCCCCCCCCCCCTCAGCAATCTTGTTTCCAGGTTAAAGAGCCCTAACTTTTTAAGTCTTTCCTAGGGGTATCCTCCCATCCCCTTTACCATTTTGGTGGCTCTTCTCTGTACTTTTAATGCTATATCCTTTTTAAGATACGGCGACCAGAATTGCACACAATATTCAAGGTGCGGTCGCACCATGGAACAATACAGAGGCATTATAATATCCTTGGTTTTATTCTCCATTCCTTTCTTATGATTTGCTTTCTTGGCTGCCAGTGCACACTGGGTGGAGGGTTTCAATGTATTATCCACAACGATGCCTAAATCTTTTTCCTGGGCGATACGAAAGCTGGTGAGTTTGTGGTATGGAACCAGGAAGGAAATTCGGCAATACCACAAGGGCCTTATGTTCCTTCCTGCCTCTCCTGTCCTATTGTTTTAGGGGTAATATTTCAAACACCCTTCATTGTATGTCCCATATGTATGCCTTACAGAAGTCCAAAAGACCTGGTGGTCAATAGACTGATCATAGGTAAACTAAAATATACAAGGCTGGCCCAATCATTAGGCAACACGAGGTGATCACCTAGGGTGGTAGATTTGGAAGGATGTCAAAGAGAAGCAATAGTCAAAGCAAAACAATAAATCCTGACTTTATACAAACTCAAAGAACCATCAGCATTTTCTTTTCCCTGCAGAGAGGGTGAGCACACGAATACGCACAAAGCAGAGTTTAAAAATACGATGTCCAATTCTGTACTTTTACAGGATTATTTTGTGAGGGATGTGTTGGGATAATTATGATTATTGAATTTAATTATCCAAATCTCGGTGAAGGGGGCATAAGGCTGAAGGTTTTCCTAGGGCACCCAATAGCCTTGCTTCGTCCCTGCAAATATGATTCACGAATCAGTGAACAACAACGCTGAATATCTGGTGCCGAATGTCCAGTTTTGTTGCTAATAGCACTTGCTCTCCACTTAGCAGCAATATTCTGCTGCTAACCAGATAAGAAATCCACATAAAGTTAGGCGGCCATTCACTTTTCCTAACTTTCTGCGGTTTAGCATTCCGCTTAGCTGCTGGATACCGCAGTGAACTGGATAGCTGTCAGGATCGCCCTAGCTCCACCTACAGACTGCCCTGAAAATAGCCAGGCACCTTTATTGTGGTCTGTGGGCATATTCAGGGGCACGATCCAGACAGTGCCACTGAATATTGGGATCTCTGGGGTTTATGCAGTCGATGTTTAGATGGGTTTATGCAGTTTGCAGCATCTGACAACTCTTTTATAAAGAATGTTTTGGATATATAAGCACATAAAAGGTCTCTTATAAAACTGCCCAATGTGGACAAGTAAGTGTGGTGCAATTAAGCATGTTTACATGTGACTTTAGAGTAGATGGGGGTCATTCTGTCCCACTATTCATCCCCCTGCCAGCCCCAGCAAAAGCCTCCCCATACGAACAGTGGATTTGTACAGGGAGGCCTAGATGGGGACAGAAGGGGGTGTTCCGGAGGCGGAGTGAGGGTGGGGCGTGACTCTGGACATACAGGGCCGATTCAGAGGTCGGTCCTGTATGTCTGGGGCCTCAAATCTAGACAGGGGACTTATTCCACCTCAAAAGTGGAATGTCCCCCTGGACATCGTGGGATCCCTGAGCAGGGCCGATGGAAGCAGGTGCGAGTGTGCAGGGGGTTCCCCGCAGTCAGACCCTGGCCATGGAAGGCTGGATCAGGAGTCGGGCTACGGGGAAAGAAGTTTCTTGATCATGGCTCCTGAATGGAGCCGTGGTGCCATGGCATTGCGACTCCATTCAGGAGACTGGCTGAGGTAGTTGGGCATGTGGCTGGGCGTGCAGGCCGATCAAAATCAGGGCCCGGCCTGCACGCCTAGGCCGTAGACCCGTTCTGATCCCGCGGGCACATCTAGCCCCCGTGGGATCAGAATCAGGTCTACCTTTGTGAGCCCCAATTCTGATTGACTGTACAGGGGCTGCACGGCCTGAATGTAACAGGCCTCAAAGTGTTCAGCGTTGGAGTTTGGGCAGACCACAGGTGTAGTTACAATTTACACATGTACTTATATAAAATTCCTACGTATGCGTGTACACGTGTGTTTTACAAAATACGTGGATACTTTAAAACTCCACCAAAGGGCATACATAACTTTCAGCTGACTGCTTGTTTGGGCCTGGCTTTCAGAAAAGTGACTAAGGGGGGGAATTGCGCTATTTAAATGCATCTTAGACAGCCAAAGAAGATTAGTGTTTTGGAGCTTAGCCTCTCATTTTGTTCCCCTTGGATGTGCAGTTTTGTAAAATCTGCTGCTTACCCCTGCAAATACCGCCTTTATATGTACAAAGTCCCAAGTGATGCCACCTATTTTCCGAACATGTCAAATAGTGCCATAGTATAGGATAACAAATAAAGACCAGTATGGTCCATCTAGTCTGCCCACTAGAGTGGTTGTAACCCCCATTCCGTGCAAGTCAACCCCTCTCTATGCCTTTTTTTAGGGTTGTACCCACCGCTCCATGCAGGTCACCCCTTCTATGCCTTTGTTTAGAGTTGTACCCGCTGCTCTGTGCGGGTCAGCCCCCTCTATTTATTGAAGTATAAAAGATATTTAAATTTGCTTTGATTTCATCCTCTTGCTATAAAGGGATCCACTGTGCCTGTCCCATGCCATTTTGAATTCTGTCACTGTATTGGCCCCCACCACCTCCATCGGGAGGGCATTCCAAACATCCACCACCCTTTCAGTGAAAAAATATTTCCTGATGTTTTTAAGTTTACTGCCTTGCATTTTCGTAAAATGGTTTTCCTTCTTTATGTGCCACCAAATACATTTGTTTTTCCTGTGGTCTTATACAGTACACATTTTATAAAAGGCTCTGCAACCAAGGAGCCTTTTGACAAATCCACTGAATTGTAAAAGACCTGACTTGGATGTTCCTTTTTTGAAGCAAAACATGGGTTTTGTTCATCCCCCTCCTTTCCTTTGTTACCCTGATGATTAGCTTTAAGAGATTCTTAAGCTTTCCAAGGAGGCATTATCACCAGTCATTAAATTATTGTATATGTTCAAAGCGAGGAAGAGAGTTGGTGAGGAGCATTATAGCTCATTAGACAGTCTGGACCTTTCACAATGTCTAAAGTCTGTCGTGGGGACCGCCCCCTACGCCTATGGGCAATCCACGGCAAAGATTATTTTTAGAGAGCCACAGGGAACGTAAGGTTCATCGACGTAGTAAAATGGCCTTACCAATTCCGGCTGCCTAAAAGAACTCAGTAACAAGACCAAGTGGAGGGAATTAAGGCTTTTATTCCCCGTCAGTGCAAGGGTTCAACATAAGAGATGGATAATGAAACAGAAAGTCCTTTGTTGCAAAAGGTACCAGTATTCATACATGTGCTTAATTGTTACACTTCACAATTAATGCAGAGCTTGGGTAACAGGAATTCAGTTCATTCCAAAAGCATAAACATTCTATAAACTCTATGTTACTCAGAGACTACAGACTCTTGACACGAGGCTGTGCACAGGTCACACTCCATCTGTTCTGGTGGAGATAGGGAAACTGTATTTATGCATTCTGTTTCCATGCATTCTTCTTCACTAGAATCATCAGGGGAATAAACACTGTCCCTGTCTGACTCGGGTCGGTGTGCTATGCCTCTAGGGCCTTGTCTCCAATAACAGTCTGTTCTCAGGGCTTTTGGGATTTTATTAAACCAGTATGGTTTCTCCTTCTTTGTAGAGTGAGGACTTATTTTAACAGGGACTTTAGGATTCAAACATTCAATATCATCAATAAAGGTTCCATACCTGGAGCTTTGCTGGCTTGAATCCCCAGTGTTTTCCCTTTTAGCAATTTTCCTGCCGTAGCAATTTCTCTGCCTGTCAGCATTAGGCAGGGCTGTGCTTCTTGGCAGTTTGGTGAAACCTGGTATGAATTCTCTTCTCTCCCTTGGTAAGAACTCAGGTTTATTACAAAATGCCTTTCCTTTCTTTCTTGGTAAAACTGGGTAATTATTTCTCAGAGACTCTAAGCTTCTCTCCAAACCATTCCCTTTGGCTCCTTGCTTAAGTCTCTCTGTTCTAGAGTCAGGAACGCTGTGAGAACAAGGCGTGGCACAGCCTCTAACTTCAGAGCTGGCTCTAACAAACTTTCTTGGGAGAGCTGCACAGACAGCCTGGCCCTTCTGGATTTCACCCTTGTGAACCCTGTACCTGTGGGCTTGCTCCTCTAGGATTTCTTCAGTTACTCCTTCTCTTGGAGATGAACCTCTTGATAGAGCTGTTCCCCCTTGGGAAGACGTCCCTCTGTCTCTGTTCCTTCTCAGATCCTTTCCTTTCTTTGGTGAAGCCGTGCTCCCCTGTGTAGCCGTGCACCACTTCCTTAATGCTGCTGGACCTCCCTGTGTAGCCGTGCACCTCTTCCTTAATGCAGCTGGACCTCCTCTGTAAGCATTCAGTTCTGGCTTATAAGGAAATCTTTCCTGCCTGACTTCCAGGGTCATTTCCAGGTGCAAGTCATTAGGCTTCTCAAGCTCATTAGCTCCTGAATGTTCCTTCCTGCTCCCTCTAGCTGTGCCTGGAGGTAATTGCACATCTAGATTCTTAAAAGAAACAGGATTTCTCCCAGGGCAAGCAGGATGAAGTCAACCACAAAGTGGTGACGTCATCCGACGGAGCCAGAACGGAAGTACTCTCACTAGCCCAGAAGGCTTTAGCCTTCTGGGCTGGACCTTTAGCCCCACCTCCCGATCTGCCCCTAGCTGGCCAGTTCCTGTCTTCCGCCTTGCCAGCAAGACGGTTTTTTATTTTCTCTCACTTAGTTTCAAGTTACCTCAGATCGGGATCATGCCCGGTTTTAAAAAATGCTCCGGCTGCTCCCGGAAGATGGCCCTTTCCGACTCGCATTAGCTGTGCGTTCGGTGTCTCGGGCCCGAGCATGCCGTTGAGGACTGCCCCGCTTGCGGCCGCATGTCCCCCAGAGCGAAGATCCGGAGAAATTCCCTGGCTGAGTTCCTCGCAGTGAGTACTCCCTCCGGTGATGCCTCCTCAGCTCAGATGATCGCTGCTGCCGCTCCGGCCGGGGACGCGCCTTGTCAGGCCTCCGTCCCCCGCCGTGGGTCCGGGCTCCCCAACCCCAAATGCCAGCAAATGGAGGCTGACATCTTGGTCCATGAGGCTCCCGCGTCACTTCCGCCTGCTCCTGTCACTTCCGGCCAAGCGCTCTGCGCTGACGCCGCCGACGCCGACCAGCCTCTACAAGCCGGCAGCTCTCACAGCGACTCCGGGGCAACTCAGCAAGCCTCCAGCCAGCAGCGCGAGCTCAATGCCGACCACCACCGGAGCTCCCGTTCTCCCCGCAGCTCCCGACGGCGTTCTCAGAAGCGGAGCAGGAAACGCTCCAAAAAATCACGGCGCAGTTCTTCAAGCCGGCGCAGATCTCATAGATGCCGAAAAACTGCAAGCCGGAAGCACCACGATCGGCGCAGGTCATCGAGCCGCAGCAGATCTCGGAGCAGGCACAGGCGAAGTCACAGATCCACGCACAGTGGACAGCACAGGAGCCATAGTGTCAGCTCCAGCAGCTCCAGCAGACGCAGCCCTGAGTCTCAGTGCGCACAGGGTGCTTCAGGTGCACGCAGCGAACACGAAGAACTGTATGACCTCACGCACGGAGAGCTGGATGACCACACGCATGCAGTATTTTATTTATTTATTTATTTTACATTCTCTTATATACCGCGCTATTCTGCATCAGTGCGGTTTACATTGAACAAACTGAAATTACATTGAACAGGGCATTACAACTTGGAGATAACTATTTTAAAGGGAACAGTATACCTCCTCCCGGAGCCCATTTCAGCTGACACGGAGGCACCACAACCAGATCCAGCTCCAGAGACCCTCAGACTCCTTCAAGATATGCTGCAGCAGTGGTCCTCCTCCCTAGCCACTCTGGTCTCGGGGACCCCCCCACAGCCGCAGCCCTCAGTGCCGCACACCTGCGCGGTCAACAACCAGACCCCACGCAGCCCGGCACGCCCCGCTCCTGCTCAGGAGCATGAGGTACCAGCGGCGCAATCTCTTTCCGATGCGGCGTCTCACATGGACTCTCCCTCCAACGCAGACGGCCAACCTGACCAGCCTGTTCCACCGGAGGATGTCACCTACTACAAATTCACCCAAAAAATCATCACCTCTCTCGCCATCCCACCCTCGCTAACTACGGATAACCGGGACGAGGTGCAGAACGCCCTCAAGTTCATCGATGTTCCCAAGTCCAACCCGATGTTGCCTATTCATCAGCTCCTGCAGGACAACCTCTCCAGAATGAGGCAGGCCCCAGCCTCAAATCACGCCTGTCCCCGTAGACTGGATAGCAAATACAGCGTCCAGCCCATCTCGGCCTTTGCGAAGCTGCAGCTCCCCCACCATTCCATTGTGGTGGAATCAGCACTGAAGCGCTCCAAGTCCTTACGCAGCTACAATAATACCCCTCCCGGTAAGGAAAACAAGCTCATAGATGACGTGGCCAAAAAAGTCTACCTCGGAGCCATGTTGAATGCTAGGATCGCGGCCCACCAATTCCAGCACGCGATCTACCAAGACTCACTGGTGAGCACCATCAAATCTGCCACCTCCCTTCTACCGGAGACCCCACCATCCCTCTCCTCTGCTCTCGCAGAATTGGACGACTGCACGAAGCACCAAGGACGGGCCGCACACGATGCCTTTGAAACTGCAGTCAGGGTGGCGGGCACGGCCATCTCAGCTCACAGACTAGCCTGGCTCCGGGCGTCCGGTCTCCGCACCGATTCACACAACAGCATCGCAGACACCCCCTGCTCTGGCGACTCCTTGTTCGGGGACAAGGTAAAGGACACTGTTAATGACATGCGGGAATGCTGCAACACTCTACAAACTTTGGAGGAGGGCCCTGACCGCCCTCGCACCTACCGCAAACCCGCACAAAACAGCTCAAGCTCCAAGAGGTACCAACCTTAACGCAAATGGCAACCACAGCCCCGGTATAAGCAGCCGCAACACTACCAGGCACCATACAAGCAGAAGCAATGGCAGCGGGACCAAGGTCCTAAGAAATCGACACCAGCCCCCGCGAAAAACAACTCGGGGTTTTGACTCGCAGCCCTGCCAGCACCTTCCGACTGGGGGGCGCCTGTCCGCTTTCCTCCCTGCTTGGGAACGGATAACATCGGACCAGTGGGTGCTGTCAATCATAAAGCAGGGCTTCCGTATCAACTTCTCTTCCAGGCCGCCCCTCCGGCCCCCCTCCCAGGACTCAGCTCCTCAGGAGCACCTCGTCCTCATGGCTGCGGAAATCCACGCCCTCCTGGCATCAAGAGCCATCAAGCCGGTTCCCCCAGGCGAAATCGGCAAGGGATTCTACTCAAGGTACTTCCTTGTCCCCAAAAAAAATCGGGAGGTCTGCGCCCCATCCTCGATTTAAGGAAGCTCAACAAATGCATCGCAAAAGAAAAGTTCAGGATGCATTCCCTATCCACCAACCTGCCACTCATCCAACCAAAGGAATGGTTGGCCTCCCTGGATCTCCAGGATGCCTACACGCACGTCCCAATGCACCCGCTACACAAAAGATTTCTACGCTTCCTTGTGGCCGGCCGCCACTACCAGTACAGGGTGCTGCCCTTTGGGCTCTCCTCTGCTCCAAGGGTATTTACCAAATGCGTAGCAGTGGCAGCAGCATCGCTCCGAAGACAGGGGATATGTGTTTTTCCCTACCTGGACGACTGGCTGTTCTCCGCAAGATCCCCCGCGGACTTACAGAAGGCGGTCAACTCAGCCGTATCCCTCCTGTCATCCCTGGGGTTCTTGGTGAATTTCAAAAAATCTCACCTATCACCAGTGCAAAAGCTGGAATTCATCGGTGCCTACGTGGATACAAAACAGGCCAAGGCCTTCCTGCCCCGGAGCAGGAGGCAGACAATCGCCCGACTGGCGCTACAATTCCTCAGCAGCCCTCAATCCTCGGCCAGGACCGTTCTACGCCTACTCGGACACATGGCGGCCGCAACCCACGTCCTCCCCTTTGCAAGATTGCACATGAGAGTCCTCCAGTGGCACCTTCGCTCGCACTGGTGCCAGCACACCCAACCCCTCTCCGACAAAATTCCAAGGGACGATACTTCCTCCGAGGCGGTACGCTGGTGGACCCTCCCCCAAAACCTCGCCAAGGGCATGCACCTGCAGGCGCCCTCACATCAAATCACCGTAACCACGGATGCTTCAAAGCAGGGATGGGGAGCCCACTGTGCCAACTCGAGCACACAAGGAGTCTGGTCCCCCCCGGAGACAAAACTCCACATCAACGTTCTGGAACTCAGGGCCGTCCGGCTCGCTCTCTCAGCCTTCCGAGGCCTTACCTCCGGCAAGATCGTCAGGATACTGACCGACAACCAGGTCGCAATGTTCTACATAAACAAGCAGGGGGGCACAGGATCACGCCCACTCTGCAGAGAAGCGCTCCTCCTTTGGAACCTCGCATTTTCCCTCAACTGCAGCCTCCAAGCATGCTACCTGCCAGGAGAGGAGAATGTCCTAGCCGATCGCCTCAGCATACAACTCAACCCACACGAGTGGTCACTTCACCAAGAAGTGTCAGCGTCCCTGTTCAAGAGGTGGGGTACCCCACAGATCGACCTCTTCGCATCACAGAGCAATGCAAAGTGCCACCTGTTCTGCTCAAAGAGACCCTCCCGACTCAGGCTAGCGGCGGACACCTTCGACCTCCCCTGGAACCAATGGACTCTGGCCTACGCGTTTCCTCCGACACCCCTGGTAACGCGGACCATTCAACGCATCATCAGGGACTGTGCGGCAGTCATCCTAGTGGCCCCTTACTGGCCCAGGCAGATATGGTTCCTGTACCTGCAACGCCTGGCGTCAGAACCGCCAATCAGACTCCCCCTGAGAGTGGATCTCCTGTCCCAGGACGACGGGTCAATGCTGCATCCCAACCTGCAGATGCTATCGCTAGCGGCCTGGAAGCTGAAAGGCTAACCTTGGGCCCCCTCAACCTGTCAGATGAGGTCCAGCGCATTGTCCTGGCAGCCCGACGACCTTCCACCAGAAAATGCTACAGTCTTAAATGGCGCTGCTTCTGCATCTGGTGTGAGGCACGGCAGCTCGACCCTTTCTCATGCCCAGTGCCCCAGCTCCTGGAATATCTGGCATCCCTCTCCTCCCGAGGTCTACGAACACAATCCATCAAGATACACCTCGCCGCCATTGCAGCTCTCCACCACCGCATTCACGATGTGTCAGTCACGGCCCTCCCCGTCATCGCCAGCTTCATGAAAGGGCTGGCCAATCTACATCCCTCAGTCAGAGATCCGGTACCCCTTGGGACCTGAACATCGTGCTCGACCAGCTCACCAAGGAGCCCTTCGAGCCCCTGCTCTCCTCTGAGATGAAGTTTGTCTCGTGGAAGACTCTTTTTCTCATCGCCATCACCTCTGCCAGGCGCATCAACGAGCTCCACGCCCTCGTTGATTACCCGCCTTACACAGTCCTGCTGCACAACCGTGCTCTCCTGCGGACACACCCGAAGTTCGTCCCCAAGGTTGCGACCCCCTTCCACATCAACCAAGTCATTGAACTACCCTGCTTCCTCCCCAGCCCACACACCGACCAGGAGCAGCGCCGACTGCACACGTTGGACTGCGTCAGGGCCCTTCGCTGCTACCTGCAGAGGACCGCAGCAGTTCGCAAGGGGTCGCAACTTTTCATCTCCTTCGACCCCAACAAGCCTGGCCGTCCAGTCTCCAAGCGCACACTATCTCCTTGTGCCTTTCGCTCGCTGGGGTGGACCCCCCTGCGGGCGTCAAAGCGCACCACCTGCGGGCGCTGGCAACTTCCATTGCCAACCTGCGCTCCACTCCCATCACGGACATTTGCAAGGCCGCCACTTGGTCCTCCATCCAGACCTTTCAGAGACATTACTGTCTGGACGGTGCAGACCACGGCGGACCGGCCTTCGGCCTATCTGTACTGTCCGTGTGCGCTGGGCTGAGTCGTGCTCCTTAACTCCCAGCCCAGATCCAGGACTGTAATTCTGTGAAGCCACTGTTATGCCTTGTTACTACTGAACACCTGGACAGGTGTACTTCTCTTGTTGTTCACGTTGAACATATGCTATGTTTGCACCCAGTTCCATTCGTTCTTGTTGACGTTTAACGCACTATTTTGCTGCTGTATACTGCGTTCTGTTGAACATCTGTTATTTGCACTTGTTATTGCACAAACCTATTGTTTATTGCACTTGTTTTGCACAACCCTATTATTGCACAGGCTTACCTTTCAGGCCGCATTAAACTTGTTGCACCTTACAGCACTATCCCTGGTTCTTGTTCCCCGCCGCTGCCTGTGTAGCTGGGGAGGCACCACTTTGTGGCTGACTTCATCCTGCTTGCCCTGGGAGAAATACGAGTTACTTACCTGTAACGTGAGTTCTCCAGGGACAGCAGGATAAGTCAGCCACACCTTCCCTCCCTCCTCCCCGGCGGGTACCCCTTTTCTGTTCCGCCTCCTAGCTGCTGGAATGCCTCAGCTGGGGAAATCTGGCCAGCTAGGGGCGGATCGGGAGGTGGGGCTACTGGTCCAGCCCAGAAGGCTAAAGCCTTCTGGGCTAGTGAGAGTACTTCCGTTCTGGCTCCGTCGGATGATGTCACCACTTTGTGGCTGACTTATCCTGCTGTCCCTGGAGAACTCACGTTACAGGTAAGTAACTCGTATTTCTTTTCAAGTTTTCAACTTTATCAATACCCACATCATGACACATCCCCCCTCTTAAAATATTACGGGCTGAATATTTACAGCACGTAATCCTGGACATCGCATCGGTGTTGTAATGCAGCTTCCCTGCTCTATGTTGTACTTGGAATTCGTATGGCTGCAACACCATATACCACCTAGTCAACCGGCTATTATTGTTGCGCATCTGGCTCAACCATTTGAGCGGAGCATGGTCCGTGATGAGGGTAAACTTTCTTCCCATAAGATAGAACTTTAAGGCTTCCACTGCCCTTTTTATTGCTAAGCATTCCCGCTCAATGGTGGAGTACTTTTTTTCAGCCTGTGAGAGTTTCCAGCTTAGGAACATGATGGGGTGTTCAGCACCCTCCTGCATTTGGGAAAGGACGGCACCTAGGCCGACTTCTGATGCATCTGTTTGGAGCAAAAATTGTTGGTTAAAATCCACCCCTCTTAATATGGGAGCTCTGCACAGCTTCTCTTTCAACACCTTGAAGGCAGCCTCCGCATCTGCCGTCCAGGATAAAGTGTTCGGGGCATTTTTCCGCAACATTTCCGTGAAGATAGCGCTTTCTTCAGCGAAGTGTGGGATAAAATGTCTGTAATATCCAATGAGTCCTAAAAAGCTTCGTAGTTGCTTTTTATTCTGGGGTGCGGGAAAACTGTGGACACTTTCTATTTTATCTAACAAAGGACGGACTGTACCACGTCCTACTACATGTCCAAAGTATTTAACTTCGCAGGCAGCAAACAGGCATTTTCCCGGGTTTAAAGTTAAACCAGCCTGTCGCATGGTGCTCAAGACTGCTTTTACTTGGAGCAAATGCTGATTTCACGTAGTGCTATGAATGACTATGTCATCCATATAAGCCGTGGCATAATTTTGATGCGGACGTAGGACTATGTCCATCAATCTTTGACATGTCGCGGCCTCTCCATGCAAACCAAAAGGCATGCGGCGAAATTGAAACAGGCCTACTGGCGTAGTAAAGGCTGTTTTTGTTCGTGCCTCTCTGGTCAGGGGGACCTGCCAGCAGCCTTTTGTCATGTCTAATGTGGTGAGATACTTAGCTTGACCTAGCCGGTCGAGGAGTTCTTCTATGCACGGCATAGGATAGGCGTCAAATGTGGATATGTCGTTGACCTGGCGGAAGTCAATGCAGAAACGCATCATTCCATCTGGCTTGGGGACCAGGACAATAGGGCTGGACCAAGGGCTCCGAGACTCCTCTATCACTCCCATGTTCATCATGTCCTGGACTTGTGCTATGACTTCTTGTCTTTTAGCTTCGGGCAAACGATATGGTCTTTGCCTGATAATTCTTCCAGGAGGAGTGATGATTTCATGGGCAACCAAGTTTGTTTCGCCGGGAAGGGACGTCAACACATCTCCAAACTTCTCCAGCATACTGAATAGTTGTTGCCTCTGCACTACAGAGAGTTCCTCCCCTACACGTAGCTCCGGACTGGCTTTACAGTCGGACAACAGTGGGCCCAAATCTTCATCCACTTGCTTTTCTCCTACGGCTACAAAGCTTTTCATCTCAGTGTGCCCAGTGGAGCCAAATCCTCCGCTCCCCCGGCTGGTAGGGCTTATCATCGGTACTTCCTCCAAAGGCGGGAAGCCCACCCGCTCGCATATCAGCTGAGCTATTCGCTCTCCCGCTTTCACTTCAAAATTCTTGTTTGAAAAATTGAACAGGAGGACCTTGATAATACCCCTATAATCTGGGTCAATTACCCCAGTGCCCACGTCGATGAAGTGTTTGTGAGCTAAACCTGAACGGGGTGCAATTCTACCATAACATCCCGCTGGTAACTCCATTTGAATGTCGGTGCTAATCAAAGCTCTGCCGCATTTTGGGATTGTCTGACTTTCAGCACTGTATAAGTCATACCCAGCGGCCTGGGGCGTGGCTCGACAGGGACTTCGAGCTTCTTGTGAGGTTTTGCAAAATTTTAAAACAAACCTCTTTCCTGATTCCTCTGGTATCTTGTGTTTGGGTTCCTTAACTTTCCCTAAAAGGGGATTGGGAACTACCCTAACCTTGAAAGGGGCACACCTGGACACGAGAGCTTCTCGTGGGTTTAAATCTTTTTCTATGCCTCTTTCAAACTGTGGCCAGTCCCTACCTAAGACCAGCTCCTTAGGTAACCTGGGCACAACAGCTATCAGCATATTTTTCTCTAACCCCAAACCTCTGACCAGTAATTTGTACACAGGGTAAAAGGTAGCAGCACCATGCACACACTTTATCTTGACTCTACCCTCCGGTTGATCTGGGGCGGACACAGCTTGCTCTTTGACAATGGACCAGAGCTTTCGCGAAATCATTGTCTGGTCCACGCCAGAGTCAAGTAAAGCCTTGGCAGCTACTCCTTGTACCGTAACGTCAAGTACAAATCCCTCTGATAACAAGTGTCTGTGCTCCCCCATGAGCACAGTGCGTACTCGGCACTCATTCATAAGGTGACCCAACTTTCCACAGCCAAAACATCTTTTAGAATGACTTTTCTCTACATTCTTATCAGCTTTCATATTTTGAGTTTTAAACTGGGAGAGACTTCCTGATACCTGCCTGAATGTCCCTACTGCTGTCTTTGCTACCTCCCCAGTACACTGGGTAGCTAATTCAGCCTCTACATACCTTTCTGTTAAGGCAATAGCCTCTGCAGTAGTGTGACAATTCTGAAGAATAAGAAAGCTCTTTATTTTACTGGGTACCGCAGTCATAAACTGTTCAAGGACTATTACATCCATTAGCGTTTCTACAGATCTTTCATTGGGCCTTAGCCACTTCTCAGCCAAGCTCTTAAGCCTGTGTCCCAATGTTTTAGGTGTTTCACCTACCTCAAGATGCGCCGCACGTAGCTTGCGGTTATAGACAAGAGGAATCAGGCCGAGACGTTCCCTAATGGCCTTCGTCACCTCGCTATAATTTTTAGCCAACGAAGCGGGCATTGCCTTATAGGCTGACAGTGCCTCTCCAGTAAGGGATACTGCCAGTCTAATGGGCCATTGCTCCTCCGGCCAACCTACGGAAAGAGCAATCCTCTCAAAAGAGTCCAGGAAGTCATCTGGATCGTCATTCACTCCTAACTTCCCTAAAGTTAGAGTCTCGTAGGACCCTAGTCCTACCGGCCAGTTGCCCAGTCCTGAGCTCTGCTTCATGAGTTCAGCGGCTTCTTCCTGTGTCTTTTGTTGATGGCTCATCCAGGTCTCCAGCATCTGCAGGACTGGCTTTTGTTGCTCCTGCATTGCCAGGATAGCATGCTGCTGGGTTTGCGCAGCCAGTTCTGCCTGCTTGCTGAATTGGGCCGCCATCCAACTAAGCATCTCGCGTTGCTCCATCGCGATGAGATCCCTGGAAAGGAAAGAAAAACAAAAAAAACCAAGTGTGGCTGCACAACAAAAATCAGCCCTACACTTCCCCCTTTTTTTTTTTTTCCCAAACTTTCCCTTTAAACTTTTTCTTGTATCCACACAAGTTATGCCCTTCTACCTGTTACCTGGTAGATATGTAGACTCGAACTCTCAGCAGTGGTGGTGCTGCTCTGTGTTGTAGCACTCTCCAGCAACCTCGCCTTCCGTTCCGGATTCGCTGCTGTCCGGTCCACGTTTTTCCAACTCCAGTCCGGGTTTTTCCAACTCCAGTCCGGGTTTTTCTTTTTCTTTTTCAGACTGAATACTGGTAGTTTTTTTAAAATTTCTTTACAGTATCTCTTAGGATTATATCCGCAATCCAAACAACTACACCATTTGTCATGGGGAGCGCCCCCTACGCCTATGGGCAATCCACGGCAAAGATTATTTTTAGAGAGCCACAGGGAACGTAAGGTTCATTGACGTAGTAAAATGGCCTTACCAATTCCGGCTGCCTAAAAGAACTCAGTAACAAGACCAAGTGGAGGGAATTAAGGCTTTTATTCCCCGTCAGTGCAAGGGTTCAACATAAGAGATGGATAATGAAACAAAGTCCTTTGTTGCAAAAGGTACCAGTATTCATACATGTGCTTAATTGTTACACTTCACAATTAATGCAGAGCTTGGGTAACAGGAATTCAGTTCATTCCAAAAGCATAAACATTCTATAAACTCTTCTATGTTACTCAGAGACTACAGACTCTTGACACGAGGCTGTGCACAGGTCACACTCCATCTGTTCTGGTGGAGATAGGGAAACTGTATTTATGCATTCTGTTTCCATGCATTCTTCTTCACTAGAATCATCAGGGGAATAAACACTGTCCCTGTCTGACTCAGGTCGGTGTGCTATGCCTCTAGGGCCTTGTCTCCAATAACAGTCTGTTCTCAGGGCTTTTGGGATTTTATTAAACCAGTATGGTTTCTCCTTCTTTGTAGAGTGAGGACTTATTTTAACAGGGACTTTAGGATTCAAACATTCAATATCATCAATAAAGGTTCCATACCTGGAGCTTTGCTGGCTTGAATCCCCAGTGTTTTCCCTTTTAGCAATTTTCCTGCTGTAGCAATTTCTCTGCCTGTCAGCATTAGGCAGGGCTGTGCTTCTTGGCAGTTTGGTGAAACCTGGTATGAATTCTCTTCTCTCCCTTGGTAAGAACTCAGGTTTATTACAAAATGCCTTTCCTTTCTTTCTTGGTAAAACTGGGTAATTATTTCTCAAAGACTCTAAGCTTCTCTCCAAACCATTCCCTTTGGCTCCTTGCTTAAGTCTCTCTGTTCTAGAGTCAGGAACGCTGTGAGAACAAGGCGTGGCACAGCCTCTAACTTCAGAGCTGGCTCTAACAAACTTTCTTGGGAGAGCTGCACAGACAGCCTGGCCCTTCTGGATTTCACCCTTGTGAACCCTGTACCTGTGGGCTTGCTCCTCTAGGATTTCTTCAGTTACTCCTTCTCTTGGAGATGAACCTCTTGATAGAGCTGTTCCCCCTTGGGAAGACGTCCCTCTGTCTCTGTTCCTTCTCAGGTCCTTTTCTTTCTTTGGTGAAGCCGTGCTCCCCTGTGTAGCCGTGCACCACTTCCTTAATGCTGCTGGACTTCCCTGTGTAGCCGTGCACCTATTCCTTAATGCAGCTGGACCTCCTCTGTAAGCATTCAGTTCTGGCTTATAAGGAAATCTTTCCTGCCTGACTTCCGGGGTCATTTCCAGGTGCAAGTCATTAGGCTTCTCAAGCTCATTAGTTCCTGAATGTTCCTTCCTGCTCCCTCTAGCTGTGCCTGGAGGTAATTGCACATCTAGATTCTTAAAAGAAACAGGATTTCTTTTCAAGTTTTCAACTTTATCAATACCCACATCATGACAAGTCTTAATGTGAGGAAGAAATTTACCTAGCTAGCTTGACTGCTACTTTTGCATTTGACTCTGATAAAGATAGAGCACTGTAGTGAGGAAGAATAAGGCACATCATTTTGACCTGAAGGTACACATACTGCCTGATATAGGTGTTTGAAAGGGGTGGGTTACATGGTCCATGGCCCCACCAAAAATCACAGCATAGCAGCAAGTCCAGGGGGGATCCCTATTCCTCGCAGGCAGATGAGTAACCACAATCGCCACAAAGACTTTTCCTGTCTGCTCACGGGAGATCAGATCCCCATGGGCAGAACAGGGAAGGTCTCTGCCCATGGGGCGGAGTTAGGGTGGAGTGTGGACCCTCACAAAAAAAAAAGGACTTTTGTCGCCTCTGCTCCCTGATGTTTCCCAGGTCCCTGTCAGCCCTTTCCAGATTATATTTAAAATATTTCTTGCTTTGCATGAAGAGGTTTTCTCAAGTAGTGCAGCATATGTTGTGAAGTTTTCTTGGAAATAGTGGACATAGTGTATCTCAGTTTTCAGAAAGCTTTTGACAAGGTCCATTATGAGACACTCTTGAGGAAATTAGAAAATCATAGGCTAGGAGGCAGTGTCTAGGGTTACCAACTTTTTCACCGAGAAAAACCCGACACCTGTGGCTCGCCATGCTCCACCCATTCTCCGCCCCTAGTCCCACCCCTGCCCCGCCCCCAGCCCCACCCACAAAAATTACCGAGGATACGTGTAGGCTAACTTCCTTGGTCATATAATAATTAAACTGGGAACCCCAAAATCCAAACATGAAATGTACAACACTGGAGAAATAAAACTATAAAGTAATTCCTCTTGCACTAAACAAAAACGCAAAGATGTTATCAATACACACTTCCCAGACCAAACATATTCCAGCTAATAAATTCAAAATAAAAAGTATTTTTCTACCTTCTGTTTGGGCGTTTTATTTTCAGTTGCAATTGCTCCAGTCACTTTCTTCTGGTTTCTTCGTGTCTTCTGCGAGCTATCCATTTGTCCTTTCTTCTCTTTTAGATGTTTTCCATTCTCTCTCTATTTCTGCTTTAACATACTGATTGTTTCCCTTTTGCTCTTTCCCCCAATTCTTTCCTTATTCCTTTATCATCCATTTAAATTTCACCCTTCCATTCTCAAGCCCCTCACTCGCCCAATACCCAGCCCATCATAGACTTTTCTTCCACACAAAATATTTTTTCCCCTCTCCATTCTCATTCCCCATCTATTCTAGTCCTCCTCCCCCAAAATCAGTTCCCTTATAGTTCTAGACCCACCCAGCATCCACTCCCTTCTAATCCCATTCTCCCATGCCCCACATCAGCCCATTTCCAGTCCTATTCCAGCTCTTCATCAGCCCATTTCCAGTGCTAGCCCTCACATCACAGACCATTTCCAGTCCTAGCCCCCCCCATCACAGCCCATTTCCAGTCCAAGTCCCCCATCACAGCCTATTTCCAGTCCTAGGCCCCCCCCATCACATCCCATTTGCAGTGCGAGTCCCCCCGCACCATCACAGCCCATTTGCAGTCCTACCCCCCACCATCACAGTCCATTTGCAGTCCTAGCTCCCCTAATCACAGCCTATTTCCAGTCCAAGTTCCCCCTCCCTCCACCATAGCCCATTTCCAGTCCAAGTTCCCCCCCCCCATAGCCTTTTTCCAGTCCAGGTCCCCCTCCCCATCACAACCCATTTCCAGTCCATGTCCGTCCCCCCCCATAGCCCTTTTCCAGTCCAGGTCCCCCTCCCCATCAAAACCCATTTCCTTTCCATGCCCCCCCCCCCACATTGCCATTTTACAGTCCAGGTCCCCCTCCCCATCACAGCCCATTTCTTTCCAGTCCAAGGCCCCCCATAGCCCTTTTCCAGTCCAGGTCCGTCCCCCCCTTCACAACCAATTTCCAGTCCATGTCCCCCTAATCACAGCCGATGTCCAGTCCCAGTTCCCCCTCCATCCACCATAGCCCCTTTCCAGTCCCAGTTCCCGCCCCCCATAGCCCTTTTCCAGTCCAGGTTCCCCCCCCCCATAGCCCTTTTCCAGTCCAAGTTCCCCCCCCATAGCCCTTTTCCAGTCCAGGTCCCCCTCCCCATCACAACCCATTTCCAGTCCATGTCCCCCCCCCAGCCCTTTTCCAGTCCAGGTCCCCCTCCCCAACAAAACCCATTTCCAGTCCATTTTCCCCCCCCCACATAGCCCTTTTACAGTCCAGGTCCCCTCCCAACACAGCCCATTTCTTTCCAGTCCAAGTCCCCCCCCCCCCCCATAGCCCTTTTCCGGTCCAGGTCCAGGCCCCCCCCCCCATCACAACCCATTTCCAGTCAAATTCCCCCTCCTAGCCCTTTTCCAGTCCAGGCCCCCTTCCCCCATCACAGCCCAGGCAGTCCTTGGCCTACCCCCCCCAAAACCGCGGCTGTCTGAGGCTTTAGAGGGAGCCGGGGAAGCCCGTGCGAGGCCCCGGCTCCCTCTGAACAGCCACCAGCGTGAAGAGCCTTTTCCTTCACGCTGGCGGCTGTTCCTGTGAAGCCGCGAATGCTGGGAAAGGTTAAAGGGCATTGCCTTTAACCTTTCCCACCAATCGCGGCTTCACAGGAACAGCCGCCAGCGTGAAGGTAAAGGCTCTTCACGCTGGCGGCTGTACAGAGGGAGCCGGGGCCTCGCGCGGGCTTCCCCGGCTCCCTCAGAAGCCCTCCGGGTTGGGAGAAAAGCCGGTTTTTTTGCTCTGGCCGCTCCCGATCTTGCGGCCAGAGCAATAAAACCGGCTTTTCAAGGGCCGGTTTTGCCTCTGCGCCGGCAGCCGGCCTGGCCATGGAAAAACCGGCCAGGCCGGCTGAAAACCGGCCAGTTGGCAACCCTAGCAGTGTCATGTTGAGGTCTGGGAACTATTAAGATAGAAAACAAAGTAGAGCTAAATGGTCAATTTTCTCATTGGAGAAAGGCAAATTGTGGCAAATTGTGGAGTGGCCCATGGATCTATGCTGTTCCCACTGCTTTATAACATATTCATAAATGACCTGGAAATGGGAATGAGTGAGAATAGCACATTTGCAGACAACACAAATTTTTTAAAGTTCTTAAATCACAAGAGGATTGCAAAAACTTTCACAAGGACCTTGAGAAATGGGAGATTGGGCATCCAAATGAGAGATTAAATTTAATGTGGACAAGTGCAAAGTATTGCATTTAGGGGAGTGGTTACTAAAGTGTGCAACCGGTAGTGCAGAGTTTTGCATGTGGTTGGGCCATGCGGCAGTAAGGAACGTGCACAGCCAAGGCCACCATGCTTAAAACCCCACGCTACTGCAGCAATGTGCAAGTGGGCAGGGGCGGCCCAAGGGAGGTGCAGGGCCATGTGCGGAGACTCATTGTGGGGCCTCATTTGCATAAGGGGATTCATTTACATATATATTTGCATAATGTTAATGTGCACTAACTTTTAGTAAACACGCCTCTTAAATAGTTTCTGGATAAAGAAAGACTACCAGATTTCTACATCACTACACTCCAGTGCTGACTGCCAGGCATATATGGAAGTACTACAAACACTGCCCATTTAGAACCCATAGCAAATCCACCGTATCATAACAGCACTACCAGGACTCATAAAGCACCAAACCCTACCTATCAAATGGCAACACTGCAAATATTAAATCAATACATCTTAGAGAATACCAATACATCTCCTACTGGGGAAAGAGAACAAGTGGCACTGTCACATAGAAACTACATGAACAGAATACCTCAGTTATGTTACACATGCAGAACATAGACCGTCACCAAACAAAGAACAAGGGTTCACAATTTAGAAATAGGAAGACAATAATTAAACTGGGAATCCCAAGAGCCAAACTTGGAATGTACAAGACTGGAGAAATAAAACTATAAATTAATTTCCTCTTGTACTAAACAAAACACAAAGATGTTAACAATGCACATTTCCCAGAGCTGACATATTCCATCTAATAAATTCAAAATAAAGTATTTTTTTTTACCTTTTGTTGTTTGGGCATTTCATTTTTTAGTTGCAATTGCTCCAGTCACTTTCTTCTGGTTTCTTCTTGTCTTCTGCTAACTCTCCATTGTCTGCTGTCCATTTGTCCTTTCTTCTCTTTCTAGTTCTGCCTGGTTGGCCTGAAGGTCCTCAATCCCATCTGTAATCAGCCACCATAGTTGACTCCAAGAATGTTCATAGTCAATACAAATGTTGAACAATGGGCGCTGTCAGTACTTTGTTCTTCAGACGGGATTTGTGTTCACTGAGCCATATTTTAACAAGTCGGCAAGTTTTAACAACATAGATCCGTGCACATGGGCAGACAATGATGTAAACTACCCATGAAGTTTGACAATCCATTTTCCGTTTCAAAAAATACTTTGTATTCTTCACAGGGTCTGACCACAATTCAATATCCATTGACGTGGCACACATATTGCAATGCCCACACGGGCCATGGTGCCCCTTTCCCTGATGCTCAGAATATGTCTTTAAGGTTGCAAGTGCAGGTAAAGGCTATATAGGGTCCTGCTTGAAACACCGTATACAATTCCAATATATGCTAATGTTTGTAAATACTTCCTGCTAACTTCTGCTTGATCAGAGTAGCGAAGTACACAGAAGACTTATGAGAAGAGACTTGAAGACCTAAATATGTACACTCTGGAGGAGAGGAGGGACAGGGAAGATATGATTCAGACCTTTAAATACTTAAAGAGTATTAATGGACAAACAAACCTCTTCCAAAGAAGGGGAAGCTGTATAACTAGAGGGTGTAACATGAAGCTGCAAGGGGCTAAACTGAAAGGCAATGTCAGGAAATACTTTTTCACTGAAAGGGTGGTGGATGCTTGGAATGCCCGCCCGATGGAAGTGGTGGGGGCAAATACAGTAGCAGAATTTAAAATGGCATGGGACAGACATAGTGGATCCCTTTATAGCAACAGGATAAAATCAAAATAAGCATAACTATCTCTTATATCTGAACAAATAGGGGTGACCTACACGAAGCAGTGGGTACATCCCTAAACAAAGGCATGGGGAGGGGTGACCTGCACGGAGCAGCAGGTGCACCTACTACGACTACTACTACTATTAAGCATTTATAAAGTACTACTAGTCACACGCAGAACTGTACAGACATATAGGAGACGGTCCCTGCTCATTAGAGCTTACAGTCTAGTCAAGACAAAACAAACAAAACATAGAGCAACAGTCTATTCAGGGCAAAAGTACAAGGCATGGCATTTACAATCAAGGCAGACAAAGGACAGAAGTCTAGATCTGAAAGCGACAGTGAAGAGGTAGGTTTTCAACCTAGATTTGAAGAGGGCTAGGAAGGGTGCCAGGCGTACAGACACAGGTAGGTTGTTCCAGGCGTAAGTTGCTGCAAGGTGAAAGGAGCGAAGTCTGGAGTTAGCGGTGCGAGTGGAGGGACTGGATAGAAGTAGTTTGTTAGAAGAGATGAGAGTTGAAAGGTATTGAGGGGCCGCAGAGTGAATGCATTTATAAGTCAGGAGGAGAAGTTTGAACTGGATGCAGAAACAGATAGGGAGCCAGTGAAGTGACTTGAGGAGAGGAGTAATGTGGGCATGGGGAGGCTGGTGGAAGATTAGTCGAGCAGCAGCGTGTTGAACAGGTTGAAGGGGAAAGAGATGGCTCAGAGGGAGACCAGCAAGGAGCAGGTTGCAGTAGTCGAGGCGAGAGGTAATTAAGGAGTGGATGAGTGTTTTAGTAGTGTGTTCAGAAAGGAGGGGGTGGATTTTGCTAATGTTGTAGAGAAAGAAGCGGTAGGTCTTAGCTACAAGCTGGATGTGTGTGGAGAAGGAGAGAGAGGAGTCAAAGATAACCCTCAGATTGCGGGCCGAGGAAACAGGGAGGATTATAGAGTTATCGACAGAGACCAAGAAAGGAGGGAGAGGAGGGGAGATATTGGGGGGAAAGATAAGGTGTTCAGTTTTGGCTATGTTCAATTTCAAGCGATGGCGAGACATCCAGGCAGCAATGTCCGAAAGGTAGGCAGAGATCTTGATCTGGATTGCCGGAGAGATTTCAGGTGTAGAGAGGTAGATTTGGGAGTCATTGGCATAGAGATGCTACTGGAAGCCATGGGAAGAGATAAGTGCACCAAGGGATTGGGTATAGAGAGAGAAGAGGAGCGGACCCAGGACGGATCCCTGGGGTACGCCAACTGTAAGTGTGGTAGGAGAGGAGGAGCAGCCACCAGAGCATACACTGAAGGAGCGATGGGAGAGGTACGAGGAGAACCAAGATAGTATCGAGCCCCTAAAACCAAGTGAGGAGAGGGTATCGAGGAGAAGGTTGTGGTCAACAGTTTCAAAAGCAACAGAGAGTTCGAGAAGGATGAGGACAGAGTAGAGGCCATTAGATTTAGCCAGGAACAAGTCATTGGAGACTTTGGTAAGAGCTGTTTCAGTAGAATGTAAGGGATGGAAGCTGGACTGTAAAGGATCCAGGAGGGCATGAGAGGATAGGAAGTTGAGGCAGCGGCAGTGGACTGCACGTTCAAGTAATTTAGATATGAAGGGAAGGAGGGAGATGGGTAATAGTTAGAAGGACAGGTGGGATTGAGTGAGGGTTTCTTAAGGAGAGGTGTGACCATGGCATGTTTGAAGTCTATGGGGACAGTTGCAGTGGAGAGCGAAAGGTTGAGAATATGAGAGATGGAAGGGACAATGGTGGGGAAGATGGAGCTTGGGAGGTGGGTGGGGATAGGATCAGAGGAACAGGTGGTGGGTTTGGAGGAAGAGAGAAGGAATGTGGTTTCCTCTTCAGTGATCACAGGGAAGGAAGAGATGGTGGCGGAGGTAGCAGGGATGGGGGAGGGGGAAGAATTGGGGAGGAGGGGAGGTAGATAAAGAAGTGGGGAATTGGAGGGTGATCTTGTGGATTTTGTCATGGAAGTAGTCAGCCAGGGTTTGGGCAGGAAAGGAGGGCAGGACCAGGGGCGGAGGCACCTTGACGAGAGAACGGAGGGTATTAAAGAGACAGTGAGGATTAGAGGCAAGAGAGTTGGTCAGATGGATGTAGTATTTTTGTTTGGCAAGAGCTATGGCTGACTGGAAGGAGCCAAGTATTAATTTGAAGTGTAGAAATTCTTCCAGGGAGCGGTATTTGAGCCAAGCATGTTCATCAGAATGGGTACAGGTGTGTAGATAGTGGGTAGTGGATGAGAGCCAGGGCTGGGGTGCAGAACGTCTCACAGGACATGGGGTGGGTGGGGCAAGAGCATGCAGAGCCGAGGAGAGTGCAGTATTATAGGAGGTTACTGCTTTGTCGACGGATTTGGAAGATATAATGGAAGAAAAAGATGGAGAAATGGTAGAGGAGAGAGTCAAGGGGTCAATAGCATGAAGGTTTCTAAAATGTTTGGGGGAGACTGGACGAGGTTGAGGCAGCAGGAGTTGAAGATTAAAGCTTAACAGGTGATGGTCCGATAAGGGAAGAATTGAGTTACGGAAGTTCGATGGAGAAGACTTAGAGAAGAGTATCAGGTCAAGGCAGTGGCCGTGCTTGTGAGTGGGGGGGGGGCAGTGGAACAAAGTTGGAGGTCAAATGAGGAGGTAAGGGTGAGGAGCTTTAATGCATGGGGATCAGAGGGGTTATCAAAGTGGATGTTAAAATCCCCAAGAATAAGAGTGGGGGAGGAGGAATTTAGAAAGACGGAAAGCCAGGAGTCGAAGTCATTAAGGAAGGTAGAAGCAGACTTGTCAGGAAGGCGATAAATAACAGCTACTCGGAGAGGAAGTGGTGTGAAGAGGCGAATGGAATGGACTTCAAAAGAGGGAAAGGAGTGAGACTGAGGCAGCAGGAGGGGTTGGAATTGGCAAGCAGGAGAAAATAGAAGCATCTACTCTTGCCGCCTTGCTGGGCAGACTAGATAGACCATACTGGTCTTTATCTGCCATCATATACTATGTTACTATGTTACATACCTGTTTGTCCATTCTTTCTTTGCAAATTTTTGTAATAGAAGGGGCCATTGTGCATATTTAGCACTCAAATACTTAAGTCTCTGAGATCCTTTGTCTGAATGGAAAAAACCTGATCACTTGGGCAAATCCAGCGTACCCTCAAAAATTGCCCAATCGGGAGTGTGTTTTTCAATTTGTAGGGATGGTGGCAACTAAAGTGTAGCAACTTATTCCGATCTACCGATTTCCGGTACAATGATGTAATCAAAGTTCCCTTCTCACATCATACCACCATGTCCAGAAACGGCAATTGAACAGTAGACTTAGACATCGTAAATTGTAGGCAAGGCTCTACTTCTCTGTATGGATGAACACCCATGACCTTTGCCTACAATTTACGATGTCTAAGTCTACTATTCAATTGCCTTTTCTGGAAGTGGTGGTACGATGTGAGAAGGGAAATTTGTCTACATCATTGTACCAGAAATCGGTAGATTGGAATAAGTTGCTACATTCGAGTTGACGCAGTGGGCTAAGCATTGACATCAAGCTCTGAGAATTGGGCATTACAAATATCAGCTAAGTTCTTTTGAATTTTTTAAATGCATTTAAAAATCATAAAAATCTAGTTGAAGGCCTTTGACTGAAAGTTTGGAGGTTTAAAAGATAGGGAGCTGCAGTGTGAAATAATCTCACAAGTGCAAGCCCTGCCCCCATTACCGAGGCCATTCCCAATACCTCAGACAGCTATTAGATGGGTGCGAGTTTGACAACTAATGTATTGTTTTTCCAGTAAAAGGATAGGGTAGGTCTCGCTCGTCCTGTTTAATAACCCCCCTGGGATTTACAGTGAATTGTTCACCTTGGCTCTTATTTTTATTGAGCAGCTGCATCTCTAGATGGTCCATTTGCACCCTATCACCTACGATTTGAGATGCAGCACATACTCTCGGCATGTGTTTGCTTTTATGAAATGCATGCCCCGCCCTCTTGCACTTAGCCTCTATGCTCTGAACTGTACTGGCTGTTCAGCCCGCTCCTGGTCACCACTCTATAGCAGAATTGCAAAAGGCAACCCAAATGATAAAAGAGCCATCAAAATAATAAAAGGGATAGAAGGATACCCCTGTGACAAAAGGCTTAAACGATTAGTGCTCTTCAACTTAGAGAAGAGACAGCCGAGGGGAGCTATGATAGAGGTCTATAAAATAATGAGTGGAGTAGAATGAGTAAACGTAAATTGGTTGTTTACTCCTTCAAAGACTAGAGGGCACGCAATGAAGCTACTAAGTAGGCCATTTAAGACTAATCAGAGAAAATATTTTTTCACTCACTGCGTAATCAAGCTCTGGAATTCATTGCCAGAAGATGTAGTAAAAGCTGCTGGTGTAGCTGGGTTTAAAAGTTGAAAAGTGCACACTTGCAGTGTTGCGCAATGACGGGTTTCCCCAATTTTTGGAATCAGGTATTTGACATGACTGTGCGTGTCATAGGAAGTGCCGGGGTGTGTGTGCATGTGTGTGTCAGCAAGTGTGTATCATGGGGACTGTCGGGGGCTACATGCACACATGTGTACATGTATTTGTCATGGGGACTGTTAGGATCTACATCTATGTGTGTCATGGGGAGTGTCAGGCTGCATGTGTGTGTGTGTTCAGGTCTATGTATGCTCATATCTGTTGGGGACTGTGTGTGCATGTGAAAAAAGCACACACAGTGTGACAAAATGACACGTTCCCCCTTCCTTCATTTCCAAAATCATATATGTCTTTGGGGGAGGCAAAAGTTCAAAAAGAGATGATAAACTATGTCTCATTATGGTAGCAGGGGCTGCATGAGGAATCTTTATAACCTGCGTTATCTATATATTTGTGACTAGTGTGAGATAGCATTGTGGGGGGGGGGGGGGATGTACAGGTGGGATGCCTGTGTGTGTATGTATGGCAAGGGAAAGTTATAGTTTCAGAATTTAAAATACAATGTAGCACAGTACAAACAGTAAAATATATCACTGACAGTGTGACAGATTGTCATGAAGGCATATTTTAAAAATCAATCCCGTTTGTATACACTACCTCAAGGGTGATTTTCTTCTTTGTTTGCCCTGTGGGTCTTATGATGTATGGCTTCTGACTATATTAAGTCATGTTCTGCTACCTTTTGGCGGTCCCATATGGTTTAAGAATGAAGTTCATTCCTATCATGATATGAGCAAAATAAACCCATTTAGAGATATCACCTCGGGAATAATGTCTTTCATGGTTGCCCTGTCTCTGTGTCTCAAGATGGCCAATGTCATAACAACACAGTCCTGTCACACAATAGCTTGAGAAGCTGGCAATCAATCTATGTAGTTAGTTATTAGTTTTGAATGGATGAGGGGGTGGGGGGTGGGATCTTGAACGTGACTGCTGTTTCCATTAGAAACTCTTGTGGTGATCAATGCCAAAGTGATTCTTAATCTAATCTCATACTTATTTCCCACTTTACCAGTCTCATAAGACCATTCAAAGGAGTTTAGAGGTTGTTAAAATAGAATTCATAACTGCTAAAAGATGAACTAGAACAGGTTTACAGTAGATGTGGGAAACAAGCTAAGAAGATTTCCCTTTGAAAGTGCCAAATAAAAAGTACCTGGTATCTCTGCATATACTTTTTTTATTATTATTATTTATTTATGCAATTTTACAATGAAAACCAAGCAAATGCTTGTACAGAAATACACCACTGCACACAAGAAAAGTTACACCACCATCAAATACAATAAGGAAAAATCGTGCTTAATACACAGGGTTCTATAGCCCACAAAAGAAGGGGAATGTAAGGAAAACAATTAAATGAGGCCAGGTAAAGCCTCACAACATATCCAGGAAAAATATAATACAAACATCAAGAGGGGGGCGCAGATCCGAGCATATTTACATATAACGATCGATTATCCCATAGGTGAAGAGGTCAGCAAGTGAGATGAAACAAACATAGATAAGTCCTCAGGCTGAAGAAAAACATACTTTTTATCCCTAAAATAAACTATACATTTACAAGGAAATCAAAGTAACATTGTAGCACCAATTGAAAGAACCCCAGATCTCACCAATTGAAAGAACACCAGATCTCAAAAGTAGAAAAGCTTTCCGCCTCTTTTGGGTTTCTCTGGATACATCGGGAAAAATCACAATTTTCTTACCCATGAATAGTACAGATCGCTTCTTAAAATATAACTTTAACAGCCATTCCCAATCAGAAGAAATTGCAAAAGTAACTAACAGGGTGGAAACCTTAATATCAGCTTCTTTGGGGGTCTGCAACAGAGCAGACACATCAAGTGTGTCTGCTTTGAAAGACCCCAAATCAACCTGAGCTCCACGTTTACCCATAGGGAGAAAATACGCTTTAACAACTGGTGGAACTAAATCCTCAGGCACAGATAAAGATTCCTGCAGATATTTTTTAAACAATTCCACTGGGGTAAAACCCCGAACCATGGGAAAATTTAACAACCGGACATTAGACGCCCGAACAGCATTTTCCAAGTTCTCCAATTTCCCACGAATTATAACATTATCTTTCACAATTGAATCAGTCAGTACCGAAAGTTGAGAAACTTTTTGATCACCCGTATTCATCTTCTCGCCAAGCACAGTCAAATCTCCCTTAATCCCATCCGTTGTACCTTCCAACTTCTCCAGACGCTGGGAAGAGACTATCATCTGTTGATACAGAACGGTCGAAAGCTGTGAAATCGCCTCCCAGATGGATTCCAAGGAGAATACCTTCGGGCGTTGCAAAAGAATCTCTTGAGGTAAATCAGCAAAAGCCGCTCTGCATATACTTATGCGGATGACATTATTCTTGTCCACACCGCTTCCTCTTCCCCGGATCTTTCACCAATTAATTCTTGCCTGGCTTTTATTTTATTTTTTATTATTTTTTTATTTACATTCTCTTATATACTGCACTATTCTGCATCAGTGCGGTTTACATTGAACAAACTGAAATTACATTGAACAGGGCATTATAACTTGGAGATAACTATTTTACAGGGAACATGGGCTATGGAGGGTTAAGTGGCTTGCCCAAGACCACAAGGAGCACCTGTGGGACTAGAAACCCCAGTCCTTCAGAAAAAGGTTGCTGTCCTCTAGTGGGATTTGAACCCCCGACCTTCTGGCCTGAAGTACCTTGCCGCAACCACTAGGCCACTCCTCCACTCCACTTTATCTGTTCTTGGATGGTTTCCAGTTTCTTGAACTTGAACCCCTCTAAATCCACTGCCATGTGGTTTACCTTTGGAGCCCCCTCCCCCTCCCTGGCCCCCATCATTTCCTCAACGCCTATCCCCCTGGTTTCCCCTTTCTGTAACCTTGGGGCCACCCTTGATTCCTCCCTCTCCTTTGCAGAACTCATTTCGTCTGTTGTTTGCCGGTCATTCTTCCATCTTCATCAAATCCGTGCAGTCCGTCCTTTCCTCTCCCCAGCCTTTCTGACTACACTCCTCCTTTCCCTTGTGATTTCCAGAATGGACTACTGTAATGTCACCCTAGCTGGCCTCCTGCAATACCTCTTTCATAGATTCTAGCTCCTCCAGAATACTGCTGCTCGTATACTCACTCGCTCCTCTCAGTTTGACCACATCTCCCCACTGAGAGCTCGTCTCCACTGGTTACCTGTCCCTTTCCGAATTCAGTATAAAATCCTTATATTTGTGCACAGGACCATTTACACTTCCACTTCTCAGTATCTGGCCGATCTACTCCATTGTTATACTCCACACTGTCTGCTACGTTCCATACACGTTCCATTACCTGGCTCTCCCGTCTGTATCCCAAGCACATTTGGAATGCACACGGGGCTCTGCATTTTTGTTTTTAGGGCCTGCCCTGTGGAATTCTCTTCCCTTTACCCTCCGCTCTGAACCATCATTCACTAGGTTTAAGGCCGCCCTGAATACCCATCTTTTCCAGTTAGCATTTCCCTTCTGGGTTCCCCCTCCTTGACACCCCCTACTGCGGTTTTGTCCCTGCATAGTTCTGCTGTCCTGTAGTGGTATCTCCTTTCGTCTTCCTCCTCTTCCTTTTTCCTGACCTCTCTCTCCCTGTCCTATATGATAATAGTGTTCTTTTCCTTTTCTTGCCTCTATGCAGTCCTTGTATATTTTTGTACACCACTCTAATGCCTTGGCCTAAGCGGTCTAGCAAGAACCTACTTTTTCTGGGTAAAATAATGTGCACGAGTCACATTTACTAAGATTTGCACCAGTATCACGTGGTCAGCCCTGAAAATGAGTGTGGGGGTGAGCTTAACAAACATTAGAATATGGATATATGCCTGGCATGTTACTAGTGAGGGTATTGTGCCACCCCTGTGCTTCTCACCCATCGAAGTTGTGGTAATCGCATGCGCATTAAGTGCGACATCGCCGGAGAGCACATGCGAAAGATGTCTGCACTACTCACAGTGTGGACACTCTGCCCCAGAAATGTCCATTCTCTATCCCAACTCGTGCTAGTCAGGTAGCGTGGGATTTTTAGCTCAGCAGCATTTTCAGCACGCGGTACTTTTAACCATGCTGCTGTTGGCGCACGCCGAATCCTGCGCTGCCCAATATCATACATTAACAGACATGCCCACAGATTTTAAAATAATGTAGCAATCGCTGCACTAATCCCTTGCCTGGGAGCTCTTTCGCTGGGTGCAGGTAGAAGTATGCATAGAGGAACAGTGTACGCCTTTACTCACGTACAGGGTGAGCAATTTTCAAATAGTCCTGTGTAAATGGATTTTGAAAATTGTCCTGCAGATGTCTGTTGCATCCCCCGTTCGTAAGATGTTTTTTATAGTTTCTGAACTGACCCAGATCTTTTGTTAGATTTTATTTTGTCTCAGTAAATAACCTACGGCAGAGTGATGTATTGTATCTATCTGGTTAGTAATCTTCAATGGCAAATTGAGTACATGAGTGAGATTTTCTTTTATGGCTCAGGAAACGAGGTCAGAGCCCATCGCAGGGGAGTGCAAGGAACATGCTGCGGTACTGGAATCACTTGATGGGGT
This sequence comes from Ichthyophis bannanicus, assembly GCA_033557465.1. Classification (NCBI taxonomy): domain Eukaryota; kingdom Metazoa; phylum Chordata; class Amphibia; order Gymnophiona; family Ichthyophiidae; genus Ichthyophis; species Ichthyophis bannanicus. Next base: position 177,871,373 of record CM066043.1, on the reverse strand, counting down.
CTGAAAGGGGAAAGCTCATATAATGTATTTAGCACAGCCGTTCTTACGTGGTGATCGTTATTATCTCTGCCGGCAGTTTCTCTTTCTCCATTATTTTCTCTCTCACTTTTCCAAAAATCATTCACAGTAAATGCTATTATTTCCAGCTAAATGATGCTTAAACTAATTACATATAGGGGCGGATGGGCATCCTGCAGTCTGAGCCATGGGGCTGCCCCTTGTAATTTAGTGATCTAGGTACTGGCAAGTCACGATTATACAATTCTACATGTCTGAGATGTTAGCACCTGCTAAGGACCCTTGTTTGTCTGCATGAATGCCTGCCTGCTCAGTTGCTTACAGCTTTCCACAGACTTTCTTTGCATAGACCATATTTTGCATAATTTGACTTTAACATTTTTATATGACTTCTGTAAAATACTCTGCTTCTGACTGGCCACTGTTGGAAACAGGATACTGGGCTTGATGGACCTTGGTCTGACCCAGTATGGCATATCTTATGTTCTTATGTTCTGTCCCTTTCCTAAAATATCTGTTTCCACACACAGGAATTCCGGTTTGAAGGAAAGATGCCCTTTCTCCCAAAAGAAGCCGTTTCTTGTATGTGACTGGCTATTCTGCTTATTGTTTGCTGGTCTGGATTCAAAATGGCGGCTCTGACCTCATTGAAGAGTACTACCTCTAGGGGTCAGATCCTCCATTTTGAACCCATTCAGGAAATAGGGCAAGAATGTCTGAGATTGCTCCTGCCCCACCATTAACCCACAAAAAACACCCCTGGCAAGTGCCATGGATGGGGGAACCAAGAGGTTGAGTGTGTCAGATGCTTCTTTGAGTAGGTGGAAGGGTTGTGGCAGTAGCTTAAGTTCTAAATGGGTGCACCAAGCAAAACGTTGTTGAGGGTCCCCCATAACAGGTGGGAGGGGGAACCTAGCCTGTCTTCCTTCCTTCCCTCCCTTCCTCCTTCTACCCCGCAGCACAGCAAACAACTTTTTTAAATGACGTTTGCTATGCTGCCTCCCATCCGTGCTTGTAAGACTTTTCTTGCCCAGCAGCTATTACTGTCCACTACTGAGCCAAAGTATTGTATAACAGCCACGTGATTTCATGGCTTTTTTTGTGAGAATTTGACCCGGCAGCAGGAACTAATAGTTGCCGGGCAAGAAAAGTATTAGAAGCACAAAGTGGAGGGAGAGTTCTGCCTGCCACTGCAGTGAGGATCCCAGGGACCCGTGGGTCCTCTTCTGGCCTGGACCCCCCTGCACTTGGGTGGAATTTACATGACTGGTCTGTGGAGTGTCAGGTACCTCACTGGGAAATCGGGGAGGTTCTGAGCATGCTGATTGAGATGGTGGGTACCTCATAAGGAGGGACTGGGATTTTTTCCTGCAGGGGGCCCCATGGTAACTGCCTGTTGGTAGCGCAGGTGCACTTAACACCCCCTCCCTCAAGAGGTGTTAAATTCACAACTGCTATCAGCAGCCATGAGAATTGGGGTGCAGTAAAGTACAATGTGCTAACTCAATGTGCAGTCCAAATCCATTTTCCACCCTACCCAGCTCAGTTCCCACACTGCAAGCACTTAGTGTGCAAATACGCTCTCGTGCCCGAGTGGTGGCCGTTACCATATTCATGCACTAATTCACGTGCTTACAGCACATCGATAAACAAGCTGCTTAGTGAATCAGCCCTTATATGTGCCGCTTACAGTCCCACACATGGAAGGCGGCATTTACTCAAGATCATTTCCTAGAAGGAAGCATTAAAGCTAGAATAGACCTGAAACACACATTTAGTATTATAAGCCTGAATATAAATACGAGCGTTTAAAAAATGTCAGGAAAAAATGAAGGACACTGTATAAGAACTTGGGGGGTTTGTGCGAACGTGTGTCCACTTTGTGAGACTTTAAGGCTCTAGTTTCTTCTTTCTCACCCTCTGCTGCCCTATCCTGCCCTCAAAAAGAAAACAATTTGTATATAAATTTAAACAATTTAGCACTGCCTGCTTCAGCTTTGATAATCTGCACAGACTGTTGTGTGATTATAATTTACTGTAAAAGATACTTTAACATGCATTTCTTTTTCTCTTCATGGACAGACAATGGTCAAAGCCATCGACCATGGTAAAATAGGATTTACCTGAGTAAAATAACGACCGAAAAGTGTCCTCCTTTGCCTGGTTGAAAATTGGATTAAAAAGAGGCTTTCCCTTTGGGCAAGGTTAGGTTGGAGGAGGAAAAGAGCTTGCACACATCATTTTCAAAGCACATCGGCTATTTTGTCACCCTTCTACTGCCCATAGACATAGGTGGCTGCCGATGTTTAAAAGGAAATTATGTGGCTGGTTTTCCCCCCAGAAATACTCGTGGACGCTGCAAACAAAGCAGGCTGTTCAAAATTGACCCCGATGCTCTTATTTAAGTGAATCTGGCTAACCAAAAGAAGGTAAACCATCCTATGTATTTCTTTCCATTTTGCAAATGGATCGGTAGCAGAACCCACCACACTTTAAAACCTCAGTGATAGTAAACCGCACTCTGCAACTAAGATGATGATGACCAGACAGATATGAATGATAATTCTCAGCGAGTCCTGCTCTGTCTGTAGTCTGCAATGAAGTGAAGGTTGCATGGATTTCACTGAACTCTAGCCCACATTTCAGCTTCTGCAGCACCAAGGCTCAGCGCACGGACACACCTCTTCTGAAAGCAAGCCTGGATGATTTCAACCATTGCAAGAAGTTATTCACTTTTCTGGAATCAAAACAATGCTGTTTATGTATGCATGTTGGCACCAGTTAAGTGCTCATTGATTTCCACTCTACTAGGAACACTCTACCATAAATTGAACTGTAGAGGTATCCACTCAGGAAATGAGGCCTTTTCATGCTGCAAGGTCACAGAGGCTCCAGTACTATATTACATCCTCTCTACTTAATGAGATTTGTCAAAGTCTGTTGTAAAACCATAATTGCGGGCTCCTGGGATTTAAATATTCAGTATAACCTCTCTTAATTACTGCCAATGATTGAAGCCAGTATGGTTAACCACCTGGGCTCTTACAATTATAAAGTGAAAACAAAATGTCCTCATTTTCTTCTCTCGGTTTTCTCTTATTATATTTAAGCGAAACACTGGATAAGAGCCTAAGCCTTAAATACTATCTTCTATTCGGTGTCTATGGGAAAAATGTGTAATACCGAGGACTCCTAGTGATAATTACAGTCCCCATGCAGCAACGCTTATCCCTTACTAATAATCTAGAGGGCAGTTCTCAAAGCACTTTCTGTGGGTAATAAACATTTTATCCATGTAAGTCGGCTGTCTGAAAAATTGTTTTCCTTTGAGGTTGCTAAAAGTCCCTGTGCGTGAATTTCTAGCTGAATTGTTTCCAGGGGTTTGTTAAGGTCAGGGGAGGAAACATATGGCAGTGGGAATCACGCCTTCAAAACTATGGGTACGCTTTTTAAGAAAACTTCTACCCCCACCAAAAGCAGGTGCTAGTGGCCGTGCCTAAGTGGTGATTTGCAGGTGGATCATAACAGGTTGCTGACCCAGGAATATTCGAACTAGCTTCCTTTTTTCCACTGCAGCTAAAATGAATGGGGGGGGGGCCCCCTCCCCCAAATGCAGCAACTTTTTATTTTTTAAACTAGCACTGTTGCATGTGCTTTGTACCCACAGCAATTTTCAAAGCAAAGCAATATGTACATTTTCTCTTTGAAAATTCATGCAAAACCCCTGGGTAAAATGTATCCATGGACAACGTCCCCCTGTGGACAGTCTGAAACTAAGAATGGAAAAGATCCTGGCGAGAAAGCGCAAGATCCACTAAAATGCTTGTTTTAGACATGCCATTAAAAAGACCTGCATTTTTCCAAATTTAGATACATTTCAATCTTTTTCATTTCGAAACTTACACTTTTACTGAACTCTTTTGAAACAGCTTGGCCCTTTATAGGGTGAGCATGCAGACTCCCATTTTACAGTGTGGCTGGTGATAACATCCCGTGCAGGTGATTCCCATTCACAATTGCAGCAGTTAGAGGGCTTTTAATAACCTAATCTGTCCCATTTTGATGTCTCTATTTACCAAAGTACAAAGTGATTTCACAAATGGGGCTTACGCATGGAAAAATGTGCAAAATACCCCCGAATGTGCAAAAGCAGTCATATTGGTTCCTCATCTATCACTGTTGTAGCCCTCTCCTTCACATTTTATGTTTCTGAACTGAAAACAATATTCCTTGCCTTGTATGAAATGCCCTCTGAGCGACACAGTCTGTTTTTGTATGTGAATTGCTTTCACATTGAGAATGTTTCAAGAGCTGTTTGGTGTGCTAAACCCAGGTTACTCACGTGACATATTTAATCCTATAAAAACATGATATTTAATAGATAAGTTATTACGATACAGTAGTGACAAATAGTTCAGAATACATGCAGTGTGACTTTCCTACATCTCCAGTCATGGTGTGTTCCATCAACAAAAGAAGGAAATCAGCACACTGTACTTCCAGATACCACCCAAAGCAAGCTACGTAGCCACAACAAAGGCAGAATATGTCTATAAGCCAATTTTAGGTCTAAGATGACAAAAAAAATGAATTAGCACAGGTTTGAAACTGGTGGGCACTTACGCCGATATCAAAACATTAAAATATGCTGCTGTCCATTAATTCCCTATTGATTAGCATTCAGCCTCCTCCTTCCCATCTACTTATATCACGCGTTGGCATACCTGTGCACATGCAATGGTTTAGTCATGCCACTAAGCGAGATCAGTGGCCCGATCACTCTTCTACAGGCAGTTAACATCTTAGAATGTTTGTGGGCGTAGTTTGACAGCTTCATGGGGGGGGGGGGGGAAGGGTGGGTAATATGTTTGCATATTCATTCGTATATTCATTAGTATATTCTAGATAGATAGGAAGCCAGTATATCAAACAGGCGAAGGATGGGCTGATGCCTCACAGATACTCAAAGAGGGAGCAGAGGTTTTCATTCAGTGGCTTTGACAAAAAACAGGAAAGGAACATCTTCCCAGGCTATATAATTCAAATGCAGCAAAACATTGTAGCTGTTTATTTAGTCTGGCACTCTAAGATTAAAAAAGTACTGATACCTGGAAATATATATTCTCCAAAAAACAGAGGAGATGTAAGGTGCTCACACGCCAAGGGACAAAAAGAGGACCACAGTGCAATTTGTAACACCAAAATAAATTATAACTGATTTTATTTTGGTGTTAGAAACTGTGCTGTGGTTCTCTCGTTTTCTTTTTGAACATCTGTTTTACATCGCACAAAACCCCTCCTCCATCAGTAGGTGCAGAGCAGAACTAGAACAGTTCACCATTGAACCCAACATACAAAAAAAAAAATCTGATTCCAGGGTCATGTTCTTAACAGCCTCACCAGTACCAGGCAGATCATAAACTAACACAAAACCCTACAAAAGTCACTGAAGACCTATAATGCAAATCTGCCATATCTAAAATTAATACAATAAAGAGGCTATCCAAAAAAAAGCAGCACCATAAATATTCCAGTGGGCATCTTAGGAGCCGGTGCTCGTGACCTCCCTGGGCCCTCCCCTCCCCCCATTGTCTCTCACGCTGGTCTCATCTTCTTATCTCAGGAGGCCAGCGCCAGATTTCTTGTACCGCACAACATTGTTAGACAAGAATACAGATAATAGCAGTTATGGATTCAGATATTAAGTGTTTCTGTGTGTGTGTGGTGCGATGGTGATGTGCCTGTCTGTGGGTGGGATGTGGTGGTGGATGCCTTTGAGGGGGTGGGGTGCGGGGCAGCGGTGCATGTGTGTGTGTGTGTGTGTGCTGCAGAGCTCGGGGGCTCTCTGTGTGGTGTGCAGATGAGGTGTGTGTGTGTGTGTGTGTGTGTGTGTGTATGTGGTGTGGAGGTGAGGTGCCTCTGTGGTGTGTCTGACATGCAGAGGTGGGGTGCTTGTGTGTGTGAATGTGTGCTGTGGGGGTGGGGGCGGGGTGCTTGTGTGTATTCTAGGAGGAGGGGAATGCACCTCTTGGCAACACCTTGCACTCTTCTCTCCCCTTCCAAGCTCTCTCCTGCTGGCTCCCCTCCTGTTACCCTTCAGACTCGCCCCCTTCACTAACCACCCTAGCACTCCCATTCCCTGACCATCCTCCTTTTCTAAATAGGCCACTGCCCCTGTAAATTGTCCCTGCCTTTACCTCATTTCCCCCCCCCCCCCCCACAAACACCTTTTCTGCTGCAGGTCATGACCACGACCTCCCTCTTCTTATCTGCCCACTGAGCTCCAATCTCCCACAGGCAGATAGAAGAGGGTCTTTCTTCTCTTGGATCCTCGTAGGCAGACACTTTGCTTTGGACTGTGATCTGGCTTCCCCCTTCTCTTCTGCCTGCGGGGATCCAATCCCTCCCGGGCAGAGAGAGAGGGACTGTTTGCTGTGATTGCAGCCATCCTCTTCTCTTCTGCCTGCGGGGATCCCCCTGGACAGAAGAGAAGGGGGAGACAGACACTGTGACCCAGAGGCAAGCTATCTGCCCATGGGAATCCAATACCATCCCATCCCCTGTAGGCAGAAGAGACGAGATCCCCTTCTCTTCTGCCAATGGGAAATCAGATCCCTGCAAGCAGACAAAAGGTTGCAGCCATTGGGGCAACTCGTTGGGGGTCAATGCCCCCCCCCTCGCTTCCACAACTGTGCCCATGGGTTCATGGTCACATATATAATAAAGCCTTTGGCGAAGGCCCACTCAGACAGTTGCTGGACAAAGAGTGCCCTGGATATGGGCTGTTTTCAGCAACCCCCTTTCCCTTTTTGCCTATTGCTGAAAATGTTAAATGTGAGTTCTATTTGTTGGAGTAAATTTGCATTATTTCATTTTCGACAGACTTCACCATCTGAATTTTCCCCCTCAACTGTTTCTTTTTCAAAGTTCAGTTGCAGCTTTTTTAGTGTCAGCATCAACTTTTCTGTGTCAGATAGTTCATTTTGAAAGCATTTACCATTACACTATCAAGTGGATTACTACTGTGTATTGCACATTTGATTAGTTAGCCACAAGAACACATTGATCCCATTTCTGTAATCAACATTTTGAGGGAATACAACCAACCTTGAACAATCATCTTCGTATAATGAGATGAAGCAATCACTCGCTTAGAGGTTTGGCTTATTTTTAAATCTATGTACTATTATGACAAGTGGAGAGGTAGCCTAGTGGTCAGAGCAACAGCTTACTGTCCAGAAGAGCTGGGTTCAATTCCCACTGGCACTCTTTGTGGCCTCGGAAAAGTGACTTTACCCTCCATTGCCTTGGAAGAAAAGGCCTGGCAATCTACTTCTGGTGATACATTGCCAAGAAAACTCAGAGGCAGCTGCATTGCCAGGAGTCAGCACTGACCTGATGGCACTAAAAAAACTCAAAACCTATTATGATATATCCAGGAAGAGACCCACGCATGCTAAAACATTGAGATCTCTCTCATTTATCAAAGAGTTGCAGTCTAGAGTAGGCATATTCAACTTCTATCTTCAAAGGCCAAAAACCGGTTTAGATTCCAGTCAGATGCGCAGTCATTTAAAAACTAAAATGACATAAGAAATGGAACAAACTTTTGTTTTGCAGTGTGTTTAAATGCATACTGGGCCTGTTTAATGAGCTTTGTATTCTCTCCCACCCACTGGAAGTTGGAAAGGGATTAATGCAGTTAGCAGACGACTAACTGTGCTAATTCTCTTGGTTGGGATGTTCCTTGTCACAGTTGGTGCTGCAGGTGCTGCCGCTGTACGCATGGGGGGGGGGGGGGGGTCCGGGATGGTCTGGGGGCACATCCGGCAATAACCAGGCAGTGATGATATTGAGCTACTGCCAGATTAAGCGACTGAATATCGCCACTGCCCAGATAGTTTCATGGCAATCCGGGCAACCTGGATATTCAATGCCAGGTCTGGATATGGCCCCAGCATATCCGGGGCTAATGCTCATTGGCGGCAGCTAGTCACCACTACTGAACATTGGGCCCTATCTATAAGGGAGTCAAGAATGTTTGCCTGCCTTGGGGGGGGGGATAACTCTCTGAAAATTGTCATGGGGTAAAACTGGTGAGAGAACAAATCACATTCAAAAATGGGCTAAATTTAACTAGGGGTTCCAGAGAAATAAGCTCCCCCAAACGCTGGCCCAATGCACTTCTATGGGAAAAGTAGTTGCAACTTTCCCAACTCACCCCCATTTACTACACATCCCCCTACAACACATCAAAAAAACTCACAACGAGAAACATCAGCACCAACGCCTGCTGAAGTGTGCTCTAGTCAACGCCAGGTCAATCCGCACAAAGTGGCCAGTGGTCACTGACTTGATAACCCTCCATTACCTAGACATCCTCATGATCACGGAGACATGGCTATCTGACTGTGACAACGTCCTTTTTAACCACGTGTTACCCCTTAACTTCTCACTCTACACCTGCTACTGAACCAACCAGAGAGGAGGAGGAATACTTATCCTTGTAAAAACAGAACTACAATTTCAACTGAGTAATGCCACCAGCACAAGCCAATTGGATACACTCACCATATCAAACAACCATTGCACAATCACCCTACTCTACAGAGCCCCATCATCATCACCAGAGGACCTCTCAACTATAATTGACATGGCTTGCAGCATAAATAAGTCGCAATCCCCAAACTGGCTACTAGGCGATTCCAACCTTCTTACATTACACGATACCCAAGCAACAGCCTTCCTTGAAGCACTTGATGAATTGGGGTACAAACAGTTAGTTAATGCACCCACACACATAAAAGGAAACAAATTGGATCTGATCTTCGCCCCACAAATAGCTATGGAAACAGCCCATGACTTTGCATTGTCTATAACACCAGTACCCTGGTCCGATCACAGCCTGCTCAGATTCCAAATACCCACCCACCACCAATACCAGAACACCAACAGAGACACCGCCGCTACCAACACACCAATGAGACGTTTCTGACCCTTTGTAAAAGAAGAAGTACTGGAGAAAGTCCTCCCACTCCTCAATAACATGGCCCACGAACTGAATGAGATGATTTCTATCTGGGATGACAGCCTCAACTCCATCTCTCACCTCCCAGCCATGAACAAAAAACCAAGGATACGTGAGCACGCAGCATGGTACTCCAAGGAGCTGCGATTATCACTCCTCTACCTGCGCAAACTTGAGAGACAATGGCACCAATCACGTACCACTGAAGCACACAGTGCATACAGCTCCCACCTAAAAAAGCATTGTGAAGAAATAAAGGAGAAAAGAAAACAATTCCACACAGAGCTCCTGAAGCGTTCAATAAATAAGCCACATGACATCTTCAACCTGGTAAAGACGCTAGCAAGAGAACCAGCACCAGAACAACCACGCACGCTTCAACCTCAGGCCTACACTGACTACCTCCAATCAAAAATTATTAAGACCGACAGGAGGACAAGCCCCATAAGCCACGCCCCACTATGCATGCCTTCACAACTTTCACCACTATGCAACTTCAATATAATATCGAACAGAGAGATCGAAGATATCATTGCCTCCATCAACGCTACCACTGCACCCAATGACCCCTGCCCAGCTTCATAGATAAGAGAACTTCGAAGTGACCTAAGCCAATTCCTGAACAAAATCGTGAATAAATCACTCTCAGCAGGATCCTTTCCACAAAGATTAAAACATCCATCCATCAGGCCACTGTTGAAAAACAACAAGCTAGACCCAGCAAAAGTGGAATCCTACAGACCGATCTCAAGTATCCCACTACTCGCCAAAATAATCAAAAAGGTGGTACAACGCCAAATCCAACAACACATTGAGTCTGAAACCCCTCTGGACACAGCCCAACATGGATTCAGGGAAGCACACGGCGTTGAAACCCTCCTCACTACCCTCTTCAATACCATAATCTCAGGAATTGATAACTTCTGACAAGGATTTGTCCTTATCTTTATGGATATTGCAGCAGCATTTGACTCGGTGAGCCATGAGATACTCATAGAACATCTCGAGGAAAAGGGAATACAAGGACCTGCCCTAAACTGGTGCAAATCCTACCTGTCCAACAGATGGCAACACGTGCGGACCGACACTACAACCTCTAAGCCTTTCCCACAAGAACAGGGAGTGCCACAAGGATCTTCACTGTCGGCATTAATGTTTAACATCTATATGCAACCTATTTGTACCCTGATAAGATCATTCAACGTTGCCTGCCTAGCGTATGCAGATGATATTCTTCTATACATGCCTTTTGCAACTGACCGGCCTGATTTCTCCCCGCTAACAAGCTGCTTTAATGCAGTCGTGGACTGGCTTCATACCCAAAACCTCCGAATCAACCATAGCAAGACAGACGTCCTCTTCATAACAAGAAACCAAGACTTCACTCCTCCATGCTCACTAAAAGTGAAGAATGCAGAGCTGATGGCCAAACCATCAATCTGCTATCTAGGTATCACCTTGGACCAACGGCTGGACATGAAAACCCACATAAGTAACACAGTAAAAACAATATACCATAAAATATGGACAACACGACATCTACGCCCTCTACTTGATCCCACTGACTTCAGAACAATTTACCAAGCACTAATAATCCCACATTTCGATTACGCGAACTCAATCCTCTATGGTCTCCCACAAGCAACACTAAATCCCCTAAAACTTGCACTAAACACAGCCGCAAGAGTCCTAATTGGAGTATCAAGGACTGAACACATTACACCAACCCTAAAGAATGTCCACTGGTTACCTATACAGGCCAGACTTCAATACAAGATCTTAGTTATGACCTGCAAAGCTTTAAACAATCAGACCTCTACATCCATCACCGAGCTGATCAGCAGTATAACAGCTAACAGAACCAGAAGATCCAAGGCATCAAACACCCTGATAATCCCAAAAGAAGCATCAAGATGCACAAGAGCAATATCCAACAGGTCCTTCATGATATATGCTCCCAAAGCTTGGAATGCCCTCCCTACGGACATGTGATCTATCACTAACCTAGCTCAATTCAGGAAGGCACTTAAACACCATTTGTTCATAAAATATTACCCTGAAACCATTTGCACAATTCAGGCAACGAGCACCCCCTACCAATCACTTGCACCCCCCACTAACCCACACAGCATGAAGGCGGACAGCCAACCCTTCATGGCCAATCCTAAATAAGCATTAATGGAAAACATACCTTTAGTGTAAAGTTCTGTAAATAATTACCCCAGTTTTGTCCAAGTTTTTATCTCCTGTTCACTGTAAGTACAATGTAGTTAGACTGCATAGTATACTGTTTTGTTGTATGTACACCGCACTGATGTGAATAGCACAGTATATAAGAGACGTTAAATAAATAAAAATAAATAACATAGAAACTTCATACAATGAAGCGCATCAGTTAGAAACTTTCTGTTTTATAACTGCCGTTCCCTTTTTCTTCACTCTCCCAGTCACAGATGCACACAGTAAGCCAGCAGACACATATATACACAAACAAAAAACACAGACACACACATAAACAAAAGACATACACACACAGGGAATGCAAATAATTCTATGAGCATGTTCTGCACGCTTTCTTCATACTAACCTCATTGCTGCTAAACCCCATCCCTGATTGGCTGTTTCTTAATGATACAGGTGTGTTTTTCATTTTCTCTGATGTAAATTCTACTGTGGAACCTGGAGACTGAACCAGATAGCTTTCTTTATAGTTTCTATGTATACTGTTAACTAATACCTATTATCCTAGGATAGTGGGACATTGTCGTTAAACTGAAAAGTCCATTCTCTTAAAAATCTGTCCAGTGATGTCTAATGGTTTGATATACTATCACGCTTTATTTCATCTTATTATTCTTTCCTAACCACTGCCTCATTCAAACAGCTCCCACCTTTCTATCCTCCAGGTCAAAAACAAACATACACAAAGACACACAGATGCTCCACAAGGCTTTTCATACTTGTTTTCCCATAGACATAGAAAGGCAGAAAAGCTTTAGTAAATCAGGCCTCTTATTTGCAAATAATGCACGCTGAAACATTTTAACTTGTATTACAAAAGAGACTCATAAAAAAAGAAATTAAATCAAAGAAGGAAATGAAACCAAACGTTTGGCATACACATCCTAGTTTCAAGTTAGTGCAGTGAGGATCCACGGGAAGGTCATTTTCAAAGTTTTTTATGTGGGTAAACATCTAGAAATAAAACCCTGCTGCGTTAGAAGCAGAAATGCTGATTACAGTGCATGTACTTTTAAATCTCTGACAAAAAGGGTGAAGCGAGGGTAGAAAGAGGCAAAATGCGTGGGATTTTTCATTTTTATGCAATTGCATATTTATCCGTGTGCATATTGGTCTATCTTTATAGCTGTAGGGGCACGTTTACCAAAGTGTATTGTTGTTTTACACCCAACATACTTTTAGAATGCAAAATTGAGACGCATTAATGCAAAGCCACCGTGCTACCTCTTGGGGTGTGGACAGAATTTTCTCAATAGGTAACGCACAGTGCCAACACAGGTTGGCAATACCGCAGGTGCAGTTAAATTCACCATTAGTATACGTTGTATACCTATGTGCTGATGGTACCGCACTCACATGTTCAATCTCTACCCCTAATCCACCCATTTCCCACTCTAAGGAGCGAGGCGCAGTTAGCATGGGTATCGGCACCTCCTAACGGTTAGTGCACACCTAAACCCACTCCTGACTACAGAGTGCACTTTAGTGAAAGAGGCCCAAAAGCTAATTTGTGGTGGTCAGATGATGTTTTTAATGTCTGCCACACTATGTGCGTGACTGTGCAGATAGTGATCCTTGGTCCAGGAAAGCGGGATATAAATTTTGTAAATAAATATGCAGACTTTCATCAGAAATGATATGGCAGAGATTAGCCGCATATCACCCGACCCACTTTTACCCATATGTGCATCGAGGAGAAGCAGCAGGAGATGAAGAGGACAGGAGCCTGTGGAACATTGGGGATCAGCCAGCTGGTGAAGGGTAGCTCAGATTCTCAGGCCTTTACACTAGAGGTGTGCATTTTTCAGTGTCAATTTGGTTTGTTAGCACACCTTAGCAATGTTAGTATACACAAAATTGATCTAATGTATGTAAACTACAAATGAATGTGTCTTATGAGGATTTGTTCACATTAAAAAGTAAGGATGTGTATTCATGAGTGCTCATTCAGTTTGTTTGAGCACCTAACCATTTTAAGTGCAAAAATCACTTGTACGCATCTGTTATCTATGAATTAACATTCTCACAACTAATTTGCGTGCATAAAAATTTCTTTCATCTATACAATGCAGTTACCATGGGTTTATTTTGGCAATTAACACGCAGTAACAGTGAGGCTACCATGAATGAGCTAGATGAGCTAAAGACTTCAGAGGAAAGCCAACATTTATGATGTGGTTGGATCAAAGCTCTCAGGACGTCTGACTGCTGATGTAGCTGAAAATGAAATATGAGTCAGAAGCTGCAAAGATGTTTTACATAATGGGACATAGAACTTACAAAGCATGAACTGAGGGAAGTTGGAGGTGGTCAAGAATGAAATGGAATGTGTACAACTCGATATCTTGGGTTTCAGCGAACTGAAATAGACTGGCCTCGGGCACTTTGCATCTGATGATCACATAGTATACTATGCTGGAAATGAAAGACAAAGAAGAAATGGTGTTGCATTTATAATTAAGAAGAAACTTGCAAGAACTGTAATGAAATGCAATGCAATCAGTGAGCACCTAATGTCTATTTGTCTACAAGGAATGCCCATCAACACAACTACAGATATATGCCCCAACAGAAGAGGAAGAGGAAGAGGTGATGGGTTCTATGAACAAATAGAAGCTGAAACTGACAGAACATGCAAACAGGATATCCTGATGGTCATGGGTGACTAGGACGCAAAGGTTGGCAACAAAGAAGGCGGCAAAGTGGTTGGAAAATATGGACTTGGCAACAGAAACAAAGCTGGAGAGAGATTGATAGAATTCTGTAAGACCAATGATCTGTTCATCTCAAACACCTTTTCCAGCAACACAAGCACTGACTGTACACATGGACTTCACCCAATGGATTGTACAAAAATCTAATTGACTATATCTGTGGAATTCAATGATGGAAAATCTTAATAACATTAACAAAAACAAAACCTAGAGCTGACTGTGGTACAGATCCCCAACTACTAGTATGCAAACTCAAGCTAAAGCTGAAAAGACCAAGCCACTCATGAATGTAACAAAAATATGGCCTTGAGAATATACCACTGGAATTTAAAGACTGCCTGCAAAATCGATTTACTGCTTTGGATACAAATGACAGAGCTCCAGAAAAGTTATGTTGACATCAAGAAAGTTGTGTTGAAGAAAGTGAGTAGCTCTACAAAAGGTGAAAAATCAAACATGGCCAAAATGGATGACTGAAGAAACTCTGAAAATTGCCAAAAAATGCAGAGAAGCTAAAGACGGAGAGAAAGAGAGGCAATCACAAAACTCAGAGATTTCCAATGTGCAGTAAGTACTACAATGACGCATGCAAGGAGATAGAATCAGAAACTATTAAAGGAAGAACAAGACCGGCTTTCCTAAAGCTACAAGAGTTAAAGAAAAAATTCCAGCCTCAAATTGGCATGCTACAAGATGACTAGATCAGCAGAGACTACAACCATACCTGAAATGAGAACTGCCTGAAGTACAAGCAAGGTTCAGGAAAGGGTGATTGACTTCAGAGGGTAATTTTCCATGTGTAAAGCCAGCTGTATGTTTGGAGAAGGCTTTCTTGCAGCCATTTACGCCTGTATAAGTCTGCGCAATAACAAGATACTGCCTAATTCTAGATGCACCCCTTGCACGTATCATTTCTGTGGAGCAGAAGTGGAGTTGCAAAATATATGTGTATTTCATAAAATAAGCGGCTACACACATAGAATGCAATTTGGAGCAGGTTGAAATGTGTGCAGCAGCATTTACATGTCGGGTCTGGATCAGGGACTCTGTTTTGTAAAGGTGAATACTGCCTATATAAAATCCAGCTAAAACAGGAGGCTGTGCAGTTCTGAAGTTAGGTGCAAAATGAACAGGCACCCCAAGATGTATATGTAGCGAAGAACAGATGTTGTTTGCACATGTAACTATGAATCTCCGACAACTGAGGCAATATAACTGACTAAAGGCCTGTTTGTAGAAATGGCCTTCAGCAGCCTCGCAACATTGATGCTAGGAACACATGATGGAAGAAGGACTAGTTACGGCATTAAAACACTGGGCCTAGCTCCAATAATCAGAGTGTTTTGTCTTGCCCTTATTGCAGATAAGAAGAAATCAAAATAAGAACAAATTAACAAACTATTACATTTTGTCACAGAAAATATATTAAGAATTAAACATGTGGAGATTAATAGGATGATGTTTAAAACCCCTTTCTCTCTCTCTGGTTTTGCCTATCTAGAAATGCTGTTTCATTTTATGTTCGTCTCTTATCTGCTCAGCAATGCATTTTCAAGGTATTGTGTGTAGTGTACAAGCTGGGTTTCAGCTGATAGATCTGAATAGTTCATATCCATTGGAACATCCTATTCTTCTAGGCATATAAATTCAATTCCACTGTTGTTAAGTGCCATCAAGTTGGAGTCGACTCATGGCGACCGTCTGGATAGCTATTCTAAATTGTGTTCAGTCTTGAGTTAGGCAGCTCATTGTTGACAGACTGGTACCCATAGCTGCTGTTATTGTATCGATCCATCTCATTGCTGGCCTTCCTCTTTTGCGCTGACCTTCTATCTTGCCAAGCATGATGTCTTTCTCTAATGATCTCTCTCTTCGCATGATGTGTCCAAAGTATGAAAGTCGAAGTCTTGTCAGCTGAGCTTCTAAAGAAAGCTTAGGTTTGATCTCCTCTAGTACTGACTGGTTTGTTCTTCGGGCAGTCCATGGTATACCTCAATTCCACTAGCATTCAATAAGCCTGCAATTAGCTACCATTTTCAATCTGTACACGCTGGAGTTAGGTTGCCAACTGGCTCCAGATGCGCCCAACAGGCTTGATCCAGTCCTGGGTTTACCCCATTGCATGCAGGGACTTATAGTTTTCCTTTTCTTATGGAGTGCAATAGAGAAATCAGAACTACATATTCCTGCATGCAATGAGGTAAACCCAGGACTGGATTGAACCTGTCGGGCGCATCTGGAGCCAGTTGGCAACCCTAGCTGGAGCGTGTTTCCTAAAGTGTGCTAGCAGTTAGCATGGGGTTTACCGTGCACTAAGCGTGCTGTGCTACAGCATGGGACAGCACCATCAATGTCCCAATAGTGCAGGAAGGAAAGGTGCCTGGGTGGGTTAGGCATAGAGTGAGGGTAGTGCTGGCACATCGCGGTTATGACAGCCATCATTGGCGCACTCTAACTGCAATTGCTGTTAGCGAGGCTGGTCATCTGTTGTTTCTGCAATTCAAATTTTGCTAGGAAAGTATGTACGTCAATTTGAAAATGCCCTTCCTCTTCCGACTTAAAACACACTCTTAGCAAGGCCTCCTTTCAATGTTCCTAAGAGGATAGGAACAACGTGTGACCATTTAGCTGCACTGAAATAGTTTTCAGAACATTGATTAGTGATTTTGCCTAGGCAAATCATTTTGAAAATTGACCCGTCTTTGTTATCCTAACAGAGTTATGCAATTTTCTTATTCAGATGATGTTCACATTTTTTTTTCCAGTTGAAGAGTCTATTGAAGAAACATATGATGACCTTAATGGTATTGTAAGTTGATTCAGACTGATGGGCCTAAATTATTTAAAGATGAATCAGAATAAAATATAAGAACATAAGATATGCCATACTGGGTCAGACCAAGGTCCATCAAGCCCAGTATCCTGTTTCCAACAGTGGCCATCTAGGTCATACGTACCTAGCAGTTTCCCCAAAAGACACAGGTTCCACAATGCTTGTACTGGGTCAAGCATTGATATCCTGGGTCCCTTCTTAATAATGGTTCCTTTTCGTCCCTCTAGTCCAGTCCCGGAATCATTGAGTTTAGAATCTCCTCCAGCAGCTTTGGAGACTGAAAACCTGTCATCGCTTTGATGACCTCTGCACATATATAGGCAAGGACCGCCCCTTCCTCTTCAGTACTTTCAGTCTCCAAGCAGCTGGAGAAGCTTCTGAGCCCTAGGCTCACTCAGCACAAATAAGCAGAGCTAGGAATAGGCATTAGCTTTTACTTTAACTTTAAGTTTTATTTTAAATATATTTTGGAAATTGTAATTTTATTTACTTAGTGTTTTTGATTTTACAGGGAAGGTGCTGCTGCTCAGAGGTGTCCATTGCTACCGCTGGCCGAGTTCTCTGTCTTTGTCTCTCTTCTTTCCCCCTCCCTCTACCCTCCCCTTCACTTTAACGAGCAGTGGAGGAGTAGCGGGGGCCATTAGAGACAGGACACAGCTCAGCATCTTCGCCTCCCTGCTCCCGAACCCACGGTAACGGGTGAGGAGCAGGTGGCAGGCTTAGGATCTCAGTGCTGGTAGCAGAGGGCTTAGTCGCCGGCAGAACGCGCTGAGATCAGCCGGAGCCGAAGCCGCGGTCCGGCTGAGCTTCGGCACAGTTAAAGGCCCCCTCCCCGGCATGGTGTAGGTGAGTCTCGTAGTTAGACAGCGCTAGTTTGCCTGGGGAGTGAGCGGGAGTGTGAACCGCGTTTCGGCGACCGGCCCGCCCGCTCAATTTTCGGGCGGGAAAAAGTAACGGCGGCCATTTTGGCTGCCACGGGTTGAATTGGGGCAGCTGGAGCAGTCTCTTCCTGGCTGGTCGGGGGGCTTTCGGGCCTCGTTTCAGAGGCGGTTCAATTCATTTGAGCACTGGGCAGTTCTTAGAGGTTGTGGGAGTTTAAAAAAAAACAAAACAGGAAGGGCACCAGTTCGAGCTAGGCTTTTCCTCGTTGGGTCTGTTGGAGGCAGGCAATGCTTTCTGTGTGCGGGGGGCATGCTGGCCAAGCCGCGTTGTCTGGTATGCGGCTCAATGAGGGGGGAGCTGATGGAGTCTGGTGTGTGTAGGCCTTGCTCCCAAGAGGCAGTCCTGCTTGAGGATCCTATGGAAGGTCCTAGCGGAACACAGTTGGGGGATGGTCAGGAGAAGGGGGTTTCCCTACCCTCCTTGAGTATTGCCGCGGAGCAGAAGTCGGGGCCGGCTTCGGGGGATGGAGCGGTTCCTGGGCCTTCAGTCAACCAGGCGAGGGGTCTGGGAGGGATCCCGTTGGATTTTCTCTCTCTCTTGCAGCAGGCCTTGGTAGTGCCGCCTCAGAGTCCACGGGGGCACAAGCGGGAGGCGGCAGCGGCGGTTGACGCTCCTCTGCTTAAAAAGAGTAAAGGAGCTAGTGCAGAGGATCCAGTGTCTCCTCTCTGGGAGGACCAGAGTGCGGGGGAAGCGGATCTTGCATGTGTCTCGGAGGATGATTTGGAAGAAGGGGAACTGCCTGATGAGTACCAGCAAAGCAGGGTGGTCTGGGTATTTCGGAAGGAGGAGCTGCCCGCCTTGATTGCAGAAACTCTGAAGACGCTCAATATGCCGTCGGTGGAACCTTCCTCGTAGGAGGCGCTGGAAGACCCCCTGTTGCAAGCAGTTTGCACGTCCCAGCGTGTGTTTCCCATCCATAGGGTGTTTCGGCATATGATTCAGGAAGAATGGGACTTGTCGGAGTCGGCCCTGAGGGGCTCTAGGGCAATAGCTAGATTATATCCGCTCTCGGACCAGGATAAGGAGCTATTTCGCTCTCCAAAGGTGGATGCCGCAGTGTCGGCAGTCACAAAGAAGACTACGATCCCGGTAGAAGGCGCCGCGGCTTTGAAGGATGTACAGGACAGGAAGTTGGATACCTTGTTGAAACAGGTGTTTGATATTAGTGCTCTCTCCATGCAGGCCTCGATAGCGGGGGCGTGGGTAGCGAGAGGCTGTCTTCGTTGGTCCCAGAGACTGCAGGGGGATCAGTTGGGGGAGCAGGATTCGGAGGCAGCGCGGCTAGAGTCGGGGACGGCTTAT
The DNA here is from genome assembly GCA_033557465.1 of Ichthyophis bannanicus. Lineage (NCBI taxonomy): Eukaryota > Metazoa > Chordata > Amphibia > Gymnophiona > Ichthyophiidae > Ichthyophis > Ichthyophis bannanicus. Next base: position 177,852,295 of record CM066043.1, on the reverse strand, counting down.
TTAACGGATATTCATTACGATCTCATCAGGAATCTGGCCAAGGCGATGGCTTCGGTCATAGCGGCCCGCCGTTCCCTGTGGTTGAGAAACTGCGCTGCGGACACTTCGTCTAAGGCTCGGCTCAGTAGGCTTCCATTCCGGGGGAAACTATTGTTTGGAGAGGATTTGGAGAAGTTGGTTAAGGATCTCGGGGAGTCCAAAGGTGGTCGTCTGCCGGAGGATAAGCCTAAGCAGGGCCAGGGGCTTTCCGGGTCAAAGGGGGCTCAGAGAGAGTTTCGTAGGTTTCGGTCCTCTCGTTTTGGTCCAGCGCAACGCGGAAGGTTTCCAGGGAGGAGCCAGAACTTTCTGGGATTTCGGGGGGCAGGCAGAGGTTTTGCGCCCTTTCAGTCCTCAAGTGTTAAGAAGTCACAATGAAATGAGGCGGACTCAGGTGGTGGTGCTGCCCGTGGGAGGTCAGTTGCAGGAGTTTTACCCTGCCTGGGTCCAGCTTACGTTGGACCAGTGGGTCTCGAAGGTCATTCGAGAGGGTTATGCGTTAGAGCTCCACCGACCCATCTTAGATTCCTTTGTTCTGTCGCCTTGCAGGGCTCCGCTCAAGGTGCGCGCAGTGGCAGAGACAGTAGTTCCCATCCCCACGGATCAGTGCGGATGCGGTCGTTACTCCATCTACTTCGTAGTGCCAAAGAAGGAAGGCTCGTTTCGTCCGATTCTGGATTTGAAGAGGGTGAATCAGTGTCTCAGAATATCGCATCTCAGGATGGAGATGTTGCATTCTGTGATTGCGGCGGTCAGAAAGGGGGAGTTCCTGACGTCGTTGGATCTCACGGAGGCTTATCTGCATATCCCTATTCGACAAGAGCATCAGCAGTTCCTGCGCTTTGTGCTCCCCATGGGGCATTTCCAATTTCAGGAGATGCCCTTCGGGTTAGCGACGGCACCTTACGTGTTCACCAAGGTCGTGGTGGTGGTGGCGGCGGCACTCCGGAAGGAAGGCGTTCTGGTGCACCCGTATCTGGACGATTGGTTGATTCGGGCGAAGTCATGCGAAGAAAGTGTCAAGGCCACTGCCCGGGTGGTTCAGGTTTTGGAAAGCTTGGGCTGTGTGGTCAACCGGATGAAGAGCAGGTTAGTCCCCTCTCAGTCTCTGGAGTACTTGGGGGCACGTTTCGAGATGGCGTTGGGCGAGGTGTTTCTCCCGGAGCACCGAGCTCGCACTCTGCGGAGCTTGGTGAGGGAATTTTGGGCTCGACGGGCTCCGACGGCGTGGCAGTATCTCCAACTGCTGGGAACGATGGCATCATCTATCGAAGTGGTGCCGTGGGCCAGAGTGCACATGAGGCCGCTGCAGAGGGCGCTGCTGCGGCGGTGGTCGCATCAATCGGACCCGTTATCTCGCCGACTAATCTGCCCTCCGGAGGTGCGAAATGAGTTGGGGTGGTGGTTGCGGAAGGAGAGTTTGGAGACCGGCACCCCATTGGAACCTCCATCCTGGAGACTCTTGACCACGGATGCCAGTCTGCTAGGGTGGGGAGCCCATTGCGAGGGGAGCATAGCCCAGGGCCGCTGGTCTCTGGAGGAGAAGCGATGGTCCATCAACCGGTTAGAGATGAGGGCGGTGTTTTTGGCCCTGCAAGAGTTTCAGGCATTGCTGAGGCGGTCAGCGGTCAGGGTGCTGTCCGACAATGCGACGATGGTGGCCTACATCAATCGTCAGGGCGGTACAGGAAGTGCAATTCTGGAGGCAGAGGCAGGCCTTCTGCTAGTCTGGGCCGAACAGAGCCTGGCGAGTCTGTCAGCACAGCATGTGGCCGGGGTGGACAATACCACAGCAGACTTTCTCAGTCGATGGAGGGTGGACCCGGGGGAGTGGGTCCTCCACCCGGAGGTGTATTCTCTTCTGGTACAGTGTTGGGGTCCTCCAGTCATGGATCTGACGGCAACCTTCGAGTCCGCAAAGGCATTCAGATTTTTCAGCAGGAGGCGGGAACGCATGTCGGAGGGGCTCGATGCATTGGCGCAAAGGGGCTCTTATAGGTTGCGTGGTGCAGCGCATAGAGCAGCACCGAGGCAGAGTAATCCTGATTGCACCCGATTGGCCCAGGAGGCCATGGTATGCGGACTTGGTGCGGCTTCTGGTGGACGTCCCGTGGAGGCTTCCTCAGCGGGAGGATCTGTTGCTACAGGGGCCGTTAAGGATGCCTCATGTGGCTCGATTCTCGCTTATGGCATGGTTCTTGAACAGGCTCGGCTGAGAGCAAAGGTTATTCTTCGGCGGTCATTTCTACTTTGTTGCGGGTGCGTAGGCGGTCTACGTCATTGGCATATATTCGGATTTGGCGCATTTTTGAGGGATGGTGTGTGGAGAGAGGTTTTCGTCCGCTCGGGGCATCTGTCCCTCAGATCCTTTCCTTCTTGCAAGGTGGTGTGGAGAAGGGATTGGCAGCCAGTTCCTTGCGAATCCAGTTGGCAGCGATTTCCTGTTTCCAGGGCAAGATTCAGGGTAAGTCGTTGGGGGTGCATGGCGACATCCAGAGGTTTTTGCAAGCGGTATTGCTCATGCGGCATCCTCGCAGATGCTCAGTTCCGGCCTGGGATCTCAATTTGGTGTTGGAGGCTTTGGTCAATCAGTCGTTTGAGCCGTTAGGGCAGGCTTCAGTTAAGGATCTAACGTTGAAGATGGTGTTTCTGGTAGCTATTTGTTCTGCTCGCAGAATCTCCGAGTTGCAGGCTTTGTCCTGCAAGGAGCCGTATCTCTCCTTCTTTGATCACAAGGTGGTGTTGCGTACAGTGCCGGCGTTCTTGCCTAAGGTGGTGTCCGTTTTCCATGTTAACCAGGTGGTCTCTCTTCCGGTATTTTCGGGAGAGCAGGCGGCGCGGACTGATAGCCGCTTGCATCTTCTGGATCTTCGGCGTGTGCTCCGGCGATATCTCCGCGGCACAGCGGCCTTCCTTAGGTCAGACAGGTTGTTCGTGTCATTCGGTGGCCCGAGAAAGGGGGAAGCGGCTGCGAAGTCATCTATTTCCAGGTGGCTGAAGGAGGCTATTGCGTCCGCCTACCTTTTGAAGGGTAGAGTAGTGCCGGAAGGTCTCCGGGCTCATTCTACTAGGGCGCAGGCGGCGTCTTGGGCGGAGTTTAGTCTGGTGCCCGCCATAGACATTTGTAGGGCGGCGATGTGGTCATCGTTGCATTCCTTCGCTAAGCATTATAGGCTTGATATGCAGGCGGCGGAGGATGGCTGGTTTGGATCAGCAGTACTTCAGGCTGTGCTAGCTAGGCCCTCCCGTTGATTTTCACTGCTCTGTTACATCCTCAATGGTTCCGGGACTGGACTAGAGGGACGAAAACTAAGAGTAAATTAGACTTACCTGCTAATTGTTGTTCCTTAAGGAACTCTAGTCCAGTCCTGGTTCCCTCCCGAGCTATTTAGTTTCAGCCTGAAGTTCAGTGCGGGCGTTGATGTCTGGGCGGGGCAGATTTGGGGGGACGGAAGCGGGGGTGCTCTGGTGCAGTGCTGTGTCGTCCCCTGACGGTCTCCTAATTGTCCAATCAGTTTAAAAAAATAAATAAATAAAGCAAAGAAGTGCAGAGATGGGAGGTGAAAAGCAGTAGGAATGCGAATGCCAGCCTTCCCTGGGGAGGGTGTAGGGCTAGTTGTTGAGTTATAGGTTTCATTACTTGTTTAACTACTTATTTGTTGCTCTGCTGAGTCTGCTTTGTCAATAGGTACTGAAGAGGAAGGGGCGGTTCTTGCCTATATATGTGCGGAGGTCATCAAAGCAATGACAAGTTTTCAGTCTCCAAAGCTGCTGGAGGAGATTCTAAACTCAATGGTTTCGGGACTGGACTAGAGTTCCTTAAGGAAGAACAATTAGCAGGTAAGTCTAATTTACTCTTTATGGACCTTTCCTCCAGGAACTTGTCCAAACCTTTTTTAAACCCAGCTACACTAACAGCCTTTACTTCATCCTCCGGTAACAAATTCCAGAGTTTGATTACACGTTGAGTGAAAAAATATTTTCTTTTATTAGTCTTAAATAGTTTACCTGTAGCTTCATTGCATTTCCCCTAGTCTTTCTATATTCTGATAACGTAAACAATCGATCTACGTTTACCCGTTCCACTCCGTTCATTAATTTATAGGCTTCTAACATATCTCCCCTCAGCCGTCTCTTTTCCAGGTTAAAGAGCCCTAACCTTTTTAGCCTTTCTTCATAGGAGTATCCTTCCATCCCCTTTACCATTTTGGTGGCTCTTCTCTGAACCTTTTCTAAAATCGCTATATCCTTTTTAAGATAGGGCGACCAGAATTGCACACAATATTCAAGGTGCGGTCTCACCATGGAACGATATAGAGGCATTGTAATATCCTTTGTTTTATTTTCCATTCCTTTCCTTATCATACCTAGCATTCTATTTGCAAACAAAAATCCTTTAAGTGCTGCTGCCCAGTTAGCTTCTCTGCTATCTGGCTGACTCGGTTATTCAATGCTGGTGGCCGTATATGGCCACCAGCATTGAATAACTTATAAATACAAACAAATGCTTCTTTTCCCGCACTTTTTAAAATAAAATACAAATAGAATTACCGTTTCTCTATGATGAAGCCTGTATTTGGACTAAATAGTTTGGGTATATAGCTTTTAGCATGCTGTAAATATGGTTTGAATTAAATGATTCACCAGCAAAGTATAAAGAAATATAGAAATTATCCTGAAAACAAAGAGAAAAACCACATTGCGAAATATGTGCATCTTGGGGCTGGTCTGGTAGCTCAGTGGCTCTTTTTCTCAGGGCTGGGGATGCTATGGGAAGTACTGAGGGCTCTATGTGCGGGTGAAAACGATTTTATTATTTACAGTCATACCTGGAGATTACCCAGATACAGCACTGCCGCTAGGGCCAAGCTTCCTTTAAGGGCAAACGTGCCTCATATGACCTTAAGACTGCCGCTAGGGGTGCGGCTGGCACTTTGAACCCAGCAGCAGCACAGGCAGAAATGACTGGGGATCACTCCTGTTCACTACTCCCAGACTGCCAGGGAATTGGTCAGATAGGCCTGGGGAGTTTCTTAGGGGAGGGGTCAGAATCTTTGCTGGGGGGGGGGGGGAGGGGGGTGGTCCCGGTCTATGATTCTTTTATTCATGCATTGGCCCCTTTAAGAAAGGCTTCAGGAGAGTAGCAATCACATGTTAACAGCCTGATGGTCCAAGGCGTGGAATAATGCAGCCTGTGAGTGAGAGCAAGCTGCATTATCCCTTTGCTGCCAGAGTGACTAGTGATTCCTGCACCACAGTAAACGGCAGTAAAATGTAATAGTACATTGGACAGAGCACTTCACAGGGTGTTTTTTTGAGGGGGTACGCAGTGGTACTGAGTACTGGCACATTTTCATTGCCTGTTAAAACTGACCCGTGCTCCTCATGTACTAAGGAAAGAGCCCTGTATAGGAGTACCAGCACCTTTTTTTTTACTAGGAAAATGGCACTGTCCTCCACATGACAGGTAATACCACAGCAGTGACGCAGTTAAAATCAATATCCCCTTCTTGGCTGTTTCTGACACAGCACAAACCCTAGACAGAAAGTCAATGTAAAAGAGCCCAGGGATCAAAGCAAGAAACAACATCACCATCATCCTCCCAAAGTTGCATTTCTGCAACACTAATGTGGAGCTCTAAAATTAAAAACCTACAGAAGCAAAAGGCTTCAGGGAGCAAATGTGTCTGACAAAGAGCACAAAAGGCCATAGAAGGAAAACATACTGTTGATGATATTTATAAAAGGCTTCTTTGAACAAGGGTCATTTGACACCATAGAAACAAATATTTTTGTTAGGATTTACTGGTATCTCCTATATGTAACACTCTGAAATCTAATCTTAAAAATAAAGCCTGCCCAGTTGAGGTGTGTAGAGCGTAAACTTCAACTGATGCATTTAAAATTAGTTCACAAAGCACAGAAAATCTTGCCAGTCCTTATTCTAAACATAATAGAAATCTAGTGCAAGCATTAGTACTGCCCATTTTTAAACTTCTGCTTTAAAGTTGCAGGTTTTAAAGCATATTTTAGAAAGGCTGTTTAGGTGCCCCCTGGGGCGTACGTCAAAACATCTTAAATTCCATGGGCGAGGCTGCAGAGGTGGTGAATATGTGTAATGCATTCTAAAGTCAACCTCTCTCCATCAACATGCAAAGAAAGGGGAATGTGCAGAATAAAGCCTCAAACACGTGCAGGGAAACGGGCGATGTTAGAGACATGCTGGTTCCACTGACATCCAAATTTCACACGTGCAACATAGACATATCTGCACCAGCATTTCAGATTCTGCATAGATATGTGACACTCTTCCAGTCCCAAATTTCAGCCTGCTTGACTGAGATTGCTGCTTGGATGCTCCACTGTCACTTAGCATCAGCATGGATAAGACAGAACTCCTTATCTTTTTCCCGTAACGTCATCCTCCAGTCCTCCATAGCTTTTCCTCCCACTCTTTGCTCTCCTGTCCCCTCATCACCCCTCCCCTGCCCTAGCCTAGTGGAACCAGAAAGACCAGAGTTCAAATCCCACCAACACTCCTGTGGTCTTGGGCGAGCCACTTAACTCTCCATTGCCTCAGGTATAAACTTAGATTGTAAGCCCTCTGGGGATAGGGAAAAGAACTACTGTACTTGAATGTAGCTCACCTTGAACATCTTTTGGAAAGGTGGACGTGAACTAAATACTACTGATAATAATTCTCTCTTCTCCTTTACCCTACCCATCCCGCTTTCACTTTTACTTTTTTTCTCATCACCCCAATCTTTTTTTTTTAAATTAAATTGCTAGCTCTCTGACTGGGAGATCTTAAAAGGATTTTGGTATATTTTTAAAGCAAAGTTACATTCTTTTTGGTGTTTTAGTATAAATATTTTCTTTAGTGGAGTAGGTTTAAACTCTGGTAACCTTCTCAGCTTTTGGGAACTGCTGACACCTAATCAGGTGTTAGTTCCCTCCCTACCCACCCCAACTCTCACCCACCCCTAGTGAGCAGTCTTGCTTTACAGGGCACCTCCCCATTTAACAAAGCACAGGGACTTGGAACAGCACATTTTGAATATAAATAAAGATTTAACTGCTTTTTTCTCTGAAAGGACGGCTGGGAAACCGGCTGGTACTTTGGTAGATCTCTCTCTTTTGCTTTAACAGATTCCTAAGCTCCACGAACAGAACAATGGCTGGAAAAAATTGTATCGCTAAAGCTGTTGTCCCCTTTACAGCTTCTGGCTCTGTCCAAACAGAGGTCCCAATACCAGTTGAAGGACTGGTTCCATGTGCAGGGTACCTGCATGCTGAACCTCTGAGGAAACAAGTGGAGGAACTCAGAGAGGAAGTGGTGAGGCTGAGGAGCATTCAAGACAGTGAGAAGTACATTGATGAGATGCTTCTTGCAGCAACTAAGCTCTCCAGCAGAGGAGAAGATGGGTGCCAACAGAATAACAAAGGTTGGACACAAGTCACCAGGGCCTGCAGAATCACCAATCCAACTTCTCCAGCCCTTGAATTGGAGAACCATTATGCAGCCCTGGAAGTGGAGGAGGTGAAAGCATCCCTGGAAAGGGAAGAACTAGAGCTCAAGTACCCCAAAGTTGCAGTGACCACAAGGAAGCGAAGGGTAGTGGTGGTTGGTGACTCTCTTCTGAGGGGTACTGAGGCATCCATCTGCCGACCAGACTTGATGTCCAGAGAGGTATGCTGTCTGCCTGGTGCCAAAATCCAAGATGTTACGGAGAGTTTTCCGAGACTCATCAAGCCCACTGACGATTACCCAATGTTGCTAATCCATGTCGGAACAAATTATACTGCCAGGTATCCCTCTGAGTGTATCAAAAGTGACTTCATGGCTCTGGGACAGAGGGTGAAGCAGTTAGGTGCACAGGTGGTATTCTCTTCAATCCTCCCTGTTGAGGGTAAAGGCCAAGGCAGAGAGGCTCGCATCCTGGAGATTAATGCATGGCTGCATGGATGGTGTCATCGAGAGCATTTTGGTTTCCTAGACCATGGGATGCTGTTCCAAGGGTTGCAGAGCAGAGATTGTGTTTCTGATGTTATAGTGGGAGATCATTTTGTATCCAGTGATCACCAGATGGTGTGGTTCAGTATTAGGACTAGGGCTGTTAGAATCCATTCAAAGGTGAGAGTCTTAGACTTTAGGAACACTAACTTTGCCAAGATGGGCCAATACCTCAGGGAGTCGTTAGCGGGATTGGAACAGCTGGGGGATGTAAAAAACAGTGGGCAAAACTGAAAGGGATATTTTAAGGGCAACCAACCTTTTTGTTAAAATGGTAAATAAAGGTAAAAGGAAAAGGAGACCTCTATGGCTTTTGAAAGAAGTAGCTGAAAAAGTGAAGAAAAAGAGGGAGGCCTTCATAACATTCAAGAGATCACAGAGAGAGGAAGACAGGTATCTATATTTGGAAAAACTTAGAGAAGCTAGCAAAGCAGTCAGGAAAGCAAAGATTCAAAAAGAGGAGGAAATAGCCAATGCAATAAAATGGGGGGATAAGACATTTTTCAGATATGTTAGTGAGAAGAGGAAGGGCAAAAGTGGTATTGTCAGACTCAAGGGTGAAGGGGATGAATATGTAGAAGCTGATTAGGATAAAGTGGAATTGCTTAACAAATATTTCTGTTCTGTTTTCACAGATGAAGAACCAGGAGGAGGACCTCAGAAAACACCCACAAACAGGAACAGAAGCGAGGGACATCTTGAACAGTTTTCAGAAGACTGTGTTCATGAGAAACTAGCTCAACTTAAAGTAGACAAAGCGAAGGGACAGGATGGGATACACCCTAGAATACTGAGGTAACATGGGGACGTTCTAGCATCTCCACTGACTGACCTTTTCAATGCCTCGTTGGAGTCTGGAGTGTTGCCAAAGGACTGGAGAGAGGCTCATGTGGTGCCTTTACACAAAAGCGGAAGTAAGGATGTGGTTGAAAACTACAGGCTGGTTAGTTTAACTTCGGTGGTGAGTAAATTATTGGAAACACTGCTGAAAGAGAAAATAGTGAGGTTTCTGGAGTCCAGCGGATTACAGGATCAGAGGCAGCATGGATTCACCAGAGGCAGGTCTTGTCAGATAAACCTGATTGATTTCTTTGACTGGGTGACCAGGGACAGAGGGAGAGTGCTAGATGTGGTGTATTTAGATTTCAGTAAATCCTTTGACACTGTGTTCCTCACAGGCGACTTATTAACAAACTGAGCACCCTAGGAATGGACCCTAAAGTTACTGCTTGGGTTAGAAATTGGTTGGGTGGGAGGCGACAAAGAGTAGAGGTAAATGGAGCTCACTCTGAGGAGAAGGATGTTACCAGTAGTGTACCCCAGGGATCTGTCCTTGGTCCAATTCTTTTTAACATCTTTGTTAGTGATATAGCAGAAAGGCTGTTGGGTAAAGTTTGCCTCTTTGCGGATGATACCAAAATCTACAATAGAGTAGACACCCAGGAAGGTGTAGATAACATGAGGAGGGATCTAGCTAAGCTTGAAGAATGGTCTAGAATTTGGCAGCTGGGATTTAATGTTAAAAAATGTAAGGTCATGCATTTGGGCTGCAGCAATCCAAGGGAGCAATATAGTATAGGAGGTGAAGTACTTTTGTCCACTAAAGAAGAGCCGGACCTAGGCGTGGTGGTGTCCAATGATCTTAAATTAGCTAAACAGGTAGAAAAGGCAACGGCAAAAGCTAGAAGGATACTTGGGTGCATATGGAGAGGATTGGCTAGCAGAAAAAAGGAGGTGATAGTGCCTCTGTATAAGTCTTTGGTGTGACCTCATTTGGAGTACAGTGTGCAATTCTGGAGACTGCACCTTAAAAAGGATGTGAACAGGATGGTGCAGAGGGTGGCTACTAAAATGGTTAGTGGTCTTCATTATAAAGCATATGAGGACAGATTTAAGGATCTTAATATGTACACCTTAGAGGAAAAGCGGGATAGAGGTGATATGATTGAGATGTTTAAATACCTCCATGGCATAAATGTTCAGGGGGAGAGCCTCTTTCAATTGAAAGCAAGTTCTGCTATGAGGGTTCATGGGATGAGGGTGAAGGGAGAGAGATTCAGGAGTGATATGCGGAAATATTTCTTTACGGAAAGAGCGATGGATCCGTGGAATAGTCTCCCAGTGGAGGTGGTAGAGATGAGGACAGTAACTGAATTCAAAACAGCATGGGACAAACACAGAGGATCTCTAAAGGAAAAAAGGGGACTGTTATAGTTGTCGATATGGAAGGACAGACTAGATAGGCCATGTTGATTTTTTCTGTCATCATATTTCTATGTTTCTCCTCCCCTCTCCTCCACTTCCCCATCCCCACCACCTTTTCTGCTTGCTTTCTTCACCTTATTTCTTGGCCATGGTCAGGCCACTTCTGTCATTTCATTTGCCATCAAGGATTAGATCTCCAATGGTAAATGCTCCATATTCCACTGCTGCAACCATGGTTGCAACCCCCCCTCTCTTCTGCTGTTGGGCTTGCAACCATGCTCCTCCTCCTGCATCTCATTTTTTGCCCAGGACCGTGGCCTTTCTGACTTGCTGGTGGGGACTGGAGTCCCAGCCAACATCATTCCACCGCTGGGATGGGAGACTTCTTCTTTATGCCATAGGAGTTTTTCTGCTGGTGGAGGGGTCCGACTCCCCCATCATCTTGCTGTCTGCCCTAAGCTTCTCTTGCCTCCTCTTAGACAGCACAAACAGACCTAGGTTTACAGATGGATGGCCAGACAGCAAAAGGCACTATCGCTTGAGCAAAGCACACCCAAAAAATACACTGACCACCAAGTACCAATATTGACCCATAAACTTTTAAAAGAAAGATAGAATGGAAGAAACTTCTGCAATATACCTGTGATGAGGTCTATAGAGTGCTGACCGCCTCACTACAGAGGGATTATCAACAGGCCCCTTTATGAGAGCTGCAGCCCAGAGTTCAGTGCTGGAAGGGGGTGGCTCCCAGGGAGAGGTTAAAAACCCAGGAGGCTGCAGGAAGGAGAGAGGCCCATGGAGCCAGGCTGAGTTGTCCGAAAGGTTTCTGCCGCCCTAGGCAGAAACCCTGGTCTTGCTGCCCACCCCCTCTGCTGACACCATCCCCTCAGCTGCTGCCGCTGCCCCCCCCCCCAAGCTGCCGCCAAATCCATCTCGGTAGGGGGAGGCGGGTAGTAGCAACAGCGTTTCCAAAAGTGGTGGCTTTTGGCCACTGCTTTTGGAAATCCTGCCACTGCCCACCTCCCCCAAAATGGAATTGGTGGCAGCTGGGGGGGGGGGAGTGCAGCTGCCATGTGTGCCACTGCTGCTGCCACCCTAGGTAGCCACCTAGCTCACCTAGTGGACAGACCGGATCTGGATTCTCATTTCAAGGCAAGCCATACAAAGTAGGAACTTTAACTAGGCTAGAGGAAGGGCCGGGAGACCAGCTTTGTGAAGGTTTAACAAACTGGGTCTGAATAAAAACAAGTTTTGTTTTCCCTGAACTGCTGTTTGTTTGGTGCTTGAAACCCCTTCCTACTGCACACCACACTATCACAATACCACAGTGCAACATATCTCAGGACCTCACAGTTACCCCCATGGAAAAACATTCAGTGTACTCTCCTCCTAATATAGTATATATTCTTCCATGCAGAAAATATCGAGGAAGATGCTGCTTTATTGAGTAGGGATGTACTGTTATTTTGTTTCTGAAACGAACTGTTAATATTTCTGTTTTGGTGTGTTGTAGCTGCCATTTTTAAAAGGTCCCCTAGCCACATGGGGCTTAATCCCACAGGCTCTCTGACCCTCACAGGCCTTCATGAGCCCTGAGGCTTCCCCATGTTCCTCTACTCCACTCATAGTCCACAGGTTTGCTGTGAGCAGCAGTGAAGCCCTGACCTGCAATTGCTAGTTTTCAAAATGGCACCAGTTGACCCAGACTGACGCCTTTTTCTTGTAGTGCAGATTCTCTATAGAAGAAATTGCTTGCTGATAGAAGATCCACAGGCCATGGATGGGGTAAGAAGGGCATGTGGGCATGGAGAATCTAGGGACTAGGACATGAGCCAAAGGGGCTTGCTTAAAAAAATTGGTGGGGGTGGGTACCTGTTTTTTTGGGGGGAATGCTGGACTATTTGTTTAAAAAAAACATAAAATGAAAGCAAAAACTACAAACACATAATGAAAGCATGTTCAGGGCAGACCCCCCTATTGGTAAGAGAAGCGAAAGTAGTATCAACTCGCAGAGACTCAGGATCTAATACCACAGAGAAACCAAGTGACACTTCAGTAGGGGAAAATTTTTGAGGACCAGACAACTTAGAAAAAATGCCAAACAACCCAAGAACACTAGACTTTTGAAGTTAAAATGATTAGACAATTCAGAGCTGATAAGAAAGGTCTCTTTTGAGACCTTACACACTATGAACGATAAATCTGCACTGCTTCTGATCTCTCACTGATGCATCAGATCCCACTTTCCATCTCCCCATCACACTATCATTGAAATGCCTTGCATGATTCACTTATGCTTTATCGCAATATCATTTTTCGTCATTCTATTCTGACCTGAGAAAGGAAGTGTCAGCTCCCAAACGCTAGTCAAGAAATTTATTAAGTTAGTTGAACAAAAAGGGGAATCACTTATATTTACCTATTCGGTCTAAGAACCTTTATTTCTAACCATACAACTCCATGCCTCGTGTGGCCTGTTAACCTATCCAGGAGAGAAATTTCTTTTGGCCACTCCTGGTTTCTGCAGTTCCTGATTCCGCCCCTTGACCTCAGTGCTGTAGCTATTAAAATGCCTCAGAATGAGGTTGTTGTCAGAAATTCAGTATTAAGCTCAAATCTCCCTGCAGGAACTGCATTGTCGCAGGGCTATGTACGAGTTAAAGTGCACATGGCTCCTAGATGCAATTTCATTGCAGAATGAGATAGTTGAGTGGCCTGCAGGAGCTGTTTGGAGAGAGATGCCCCAGAAGAGAAATCAAAAGCAGTTATTAAAAGCATCAGGTTGCAACATGGTACAGAATGCGGAAACTGTGATCTGTATTGCGGTTTTCTAAGACACGGAAGACCTCTTCCAATTTCACCACCTCTCCCATCTGATGTTTTCCATAGAAAGCTGGGGTGAGGTGTTTTTTTTGTTTGTTTGTTTTAATCAACATTGGCAGAAAGCCCATGGTAACAGAAATATAAGAAAAAGATTATAGAATGCTACAGATAAGAGTTGAATTGGTTTCCAGAAAGATCGAGGCTACTCCTACTACTATTACTATGTATCATTTGTATAGAGCTACAGTGCAGTACATATAGATGTAAAACACAGTCCCTGCTCATCAGAGCTTACAATCTAATCAGGAAGTAAGGATATGCAAAAAAGTACAATTTTCATTTATGAACGTTTTGGACGTTTTGGAAATATCTTGAATTTTAATAGATTATATGCACAAACAGATCACATCTTCCCGAGACTCTCCAGCTAAATTTGGGTGGCCGAGTCTGTCTACACAAAAAGCAGAGACAAATGTGAGCAGGCATGGTTTCACTTTCAAGATTTGCCTGGATATTTAGGTGCCTTTTTACCCAGACAGATGCATCAGAAAATGTATTTAATTAATTTTATATACCATCTTCCTGTCAAAGTCAGTTTCTGGATGGAATGAACCAGACAAACCTGATGAGTTTTGTCCGGCAAGCACTAGCTGAATATTAGCCTTATTAAGTTTTATTGTAAAAAAGAAAAAAAAATGTTTTGGAGGGAGCTATTTTTCCCAAAGAGCATATGTCTGGCTATATACTCGTAGAATACTTAGCAGCCTCTGCATTTACTTTTACCACAAAGGGGAGAGGGCAGTTTTCAAAGGGCCCCTCTCCATAGCTCTGTTAGCTACGGCATTAAACACCTACTGTGGAAATTACATGGAGTGGGGAATGGCCAAGGACCGCACTTTGCAGTTAATGCAGAATCATTACAGCAATATTAAGGCATCTAGTTACTAAGGAACATTAAAGTCAAGGTGTGTTGTTAGTAACTAAGGGGCTCTTTTACTAAAGTGCACTGTGGTGTTGCACCTAAAACGTGCGTAACATGAAAAGTCACATGTGTTATGTGCAAAGCCACAGCCTTAACTGCGGGGGCGTGAACAGCTAACGCACAGCACAGTACCCTAATGCAATGGACTCTACCGCAGGGGCATGTGCCTCCACCTTTTGAAGTGGAGCTACTGCAATTGCATATGCATGAACTGCAAGAGCGACAGTGCCCCCACGCTGACAGCAAGGTACTCACCACACCCATTCTTCACTCCTAACCCATTCATTTACCACCCCAATGCGTGAACTGCGGTTAGCACAAAAATCGGCCCACTCTGTCATGCCTCTGTGCTAATAGTTACCGTGGGTCATAGCACATGGTTACTGCATGTCAAAACCTACGCTAACTGCATAGCTCACTTTAGTAAAATGCCCCCTGTGTCCCATTGAATAACATGGGACCTGCATTAAAATAAAGCACATTAATGGTGAATTAATGTGCATTAATATTAGGGCGCCTTAGTAACTAGACCCCTAAGTGCTAATGTAGCAGATAATAGTGCAGTTAGCAACACCTCTAGAAATTTAGCTAACTGCTTGCTGCATTCATTTTAGTAACTTAGCATCCCTGATGTGCATGTCCATGCCGACGGCCATAGATGTCCCCCTTAGGAAAGCGTGGGGTGGGGTCATCCATCTCATGCAAGCTAGCATAAGGGGACATCCAGTGGCATAGCAAAACAAAAACATGAGCTCTCATTCCCCATCAGTATTTGTTATCAGCATGGAAAATATAGGGGACATGAGCGGACCTCCTTCTCCACACTCTCTAGAAGTGTGTCAGACTCCCGATGCCTCTTTGTGCTTGGGTGGGGCTCAGGACATCAGGAGAGGGGAGATTCAAGGTCAGTGAACACCCTGGACATACTACTCCATGTCCCCCTTCAGACATGGACGTCCTCACCCCGGGATGTCCACAGAGCCAGCTTCTAAAATGGCAATGGGGGCATCTCCATGCTTTGCATGGCTCCATGTCCATTTTCAGATGTCCAACGCACAAAGAGGACTTCTAAAATAATCCCCATTATGTGCAAAACATTAATTCCATTTAGCAAAAAGCCCCTTACTATGGATATTTCTATGACAGGGCGTTAAATGGGGAGCACATCATGCAGTTAGTGTGGGGGTTGTTAACTGCTGCATGTCATCTGTCGTGTTAACTATACCTCCAGAGGTGTAGCTAAGTGCATTCTGCATTAGCGGGCATGTTGTTAACATGAGGTAGCCACCATTCCTCTGTGTTAGCAGCATGGCTGCCTTCCCGTGTGACAGGGTAAGGGTCCTTAGCGACAGCAAATCCTTTCATTTCCTGAATGTGCAAGTGATGTGTGGTATGCACGACAAATTCTGACTATAGTGCTCTGGTATTCTATACCCTCTCATGACTCCTGCAGTGCTATGGGGGCTATTTTAGAAGCACCCCCACATGTAAACAGCAGCATTTACATGTTAGGTTAGAATACATGTGTAAATGGGATTTTGGAAAGTCACTACTTACACATGGTGATCCACATGATTATCCCCCTGACATCTAATCCCACATCTGTCTCCCCTCCAGTCTCCCACATCTGACCCACCCCAGCATCAAGGTTTCCCCATGTTCCAATCCCATATTCAGCTCTTACCAAGATCTCTGGTGTGTAGTGGGAGCAGGCACAATCCCCAATTGTTCCTGCTTATGGTGGCCCCAGGTTCCAAAATGAAGCCCATGATCTCTAGCGGTTCTCAGGGTACCAGCACTAGGGCTGAAGCTGCTCCTGCTGGATATAGGGTGACATGCACTCCTTTGCATCCTTACACATAGGGGGTTACTCCAGAACATGAACAAGGGGTTTGTATGTGCGGCGGGGACATGTATGTGCCAAAAACGTCCCTGACCGTATTCTTAAACACTGCTGACATGCACATCCATGGCACTAGCACATAGGTCTCAGAACGTGGGTGGGTGAGGGTGGAATGGGGGTATGGTCAGCCACAGAGACATAGAAAGCGTATTCAGGAAAGGCCTGTGTGCATATTAAGTGTTTCACAGAAATGTCCATGTTATTCCTGCTGAAACATAGTATAAGGCCAGGACTTGGAAATTATTCTGCTGTGCTCTGCAATGCAGCCCATAGAGAAGAATGAATGTGCTGAACTGGTGCGACTGCAGTCTGGAAAAATACAAGATGCAGTCTTAAGGTACAGGGAGCAGAGGTGAGGGAATGTTGTAAAGGAAAGAAACATTTATAAACACCCTTACAGAAATATTAAGAGGAGCAATAGTGTTATTCAAGCTATGAACCTATGTGCTATTTGTGCTAAAGAAGTAAATCTATGGGTCTTCAACAATTCCAGGGCTGTACTGAGGTTGAATCGCATCCTGTGTGACTTGCACCACAGGCGCATGCCTCCCACCCCCCTCCCCGTGGCGGGAGAGAAGAGGCGCGCCTGCTGTGTAAGTTGCCAGCGCGCTAAGCAGATCTGTCCCGCTCTTCTTTGACAGAAGGCTTAAGGGGTGCATTTCAGATGTCTGCTGTTGCCTGCCACCATTGAGTGAAGAAAAAGTGGCAGCAGCAGGCAACGGCAGACAGACGAATAGCGCCCCTTAAGCCTTTGCACCCTGTGGCTAGGTATGGTCCTGAACAATTCCCATATTCAGATAAATGGGACTGTTGATGCAGGGTTAGTATGGACATGAGCAGAGAAAGGATTCCTTTTTGGGTGAGAAACGGAGATCATATTTGTAATCCTGATACCCCGTGCAATTATGTTATGTCATAGCTGCTATGTATAGGTTCAGAAAACAACTTCACTGATAAAGTCCCCAAACATACTATAGATTGTTTTTGTCGGAGGGTACTGACGGAGGAGTGAAACTTATCTTCATCAACACCTGATGGTAAACTTCTTTTATTCAAAAATAGGTTCACCACCTTAAAAATACATTATATAATAAACACGCCACTTATCTGAAATCTGTTCCAGTTGGACTACCAATTGTTAACACCGTTGCCGATACGGCTGGCAAAGGCACTTGAGACAGGGATTGAGTCCCGAAACGTGCATGTCGTGTTTAACCTTTATTTCAACCGCAATGGTGTTAACAATTGGTAGTCCAAATGGAACAGATTTCAGATAAGTGGCGTGTTTATTATATAATGTATTTTTAAGGTGGTGAACCTATTTTTGAATAAAAGAAGTTTACCGTCAGGTGTGGATGAAGATAAGTTTCACTCCTCCCTCGGTACCCTCCGACAAAAAGAATCTATAGTTTGTTTGGGGACTTTATCAGTGAAGTTGTTTTCAGGATAATTTTATTCACTGGAGTGGGGATAATTTATACTGATGTATAGGTTCAGGGCATCTTTTGGGTAGAATAAAGGTTTTGTGACAGAAAGTGAGTGAGTGTGTGTGAGTGAGTGAATGAGTGTGTGTGTGTGTGTGTGTGTGTGTGTGAGTGAGTGAGTGAATGAGTGTGTGTGTGTGTGTGGTTTGAGGAATACACGGGGGGGGGGGGAATCTGGTGTGCTCATCTGCAATTCAGGGGGGACATAAAAGCCTGGCCAGTACCTGGACCATATGGATGACTGCAGCATCACCAGGTGTCACTGTGATTGGGCAAACAAACTCAGAGACGGTTCACTATAGCTAAATGTCAAAACATATCCCCGTCAATGATAAAGGACCCTCAGAATAAGGGCATTCAACAGTGCAAACAGCACTAATGCATGCCTATAATGCACATTTTGTGGGATCATTGGTGTTGCTGTTGAGCATGTATTAGTGCTGTTTGCACTGCTAAATGTCCTTATTCTGAGGGTCCCTATTATTGACAGTGATATGTTTTGTCTTTGAGCCATACCTTCTGGATCATTTTATATAGGGTTCTCTAATTAGATCATATATTGTTGGCAGTGTAATAAGACAGCCATACATCCGCTGTGCCTGGCACTGGGAGACATGACTGGTGTAGTGCCAACATTCCCCGGATCATCCCATGCGGCCTACATCCCTACCCAGGCCTGAATCAATAAGAGCTGCGAGAGTGGTGAGATATCTGGAGTCTTGCTATGTGATGTGATGGCACAGAGATCTCCCCTCCCATGCCCACACAGCCCTGACCAGGGGAGCAGTGCCACAAAACTAGCTCTGGGAAGGCAGATTTATACAGGTAGCAGATTTATACAAACCAAGATATACCATGACAGGACAGGTATAGCTGCTGTGAGAAATGCCAGTACCCAGATAGGTGGGCCTCAGATGCCATAGCCAGAAGGCCCTACTCAGGGGCGAATCTACAGAGAAACTAATGAAGCTTTAAGCTTCAGGGCCCCTAATCCCGGAGGGGCCCCAGATGCGACTTTAATTCATATTGCTTAAAACCTTTTGGGTCTACTGTATGAGAAGGGTTTTAAAAAAAAGAAATAATATAGTGTAATTCGATACAAAATAATAGTTAAAATAAAAATTAAAAAGTTATTAACGTATCATGTAGGCTAGCTGTAAACGAAAAAACGTTCTGAGATGTAGTGGTTACATTTTAAAAAATATTTGTGGTGATCTGTCCTGGAACAGCCCTATTGAAGAAGATAATAGTGGTTACCCAGACCTCATTGCTGGTTGCGAAGGGGCCCCCATAACAGTTCAAGCTTCAGGGCCCCAAAACTGTAGGTCCGCCACTGGCCCTACTACAATAACTACTACTGATCATTTGTATAGTGCCACAAGGCTTACGTAGTGTTGCACAGATACTCGTAACAGATGGTCCCTGTTCAGGGGAGCTTACAATTTAGTCAGGACAGACAACACAACAGCTGTAAACAGGATACATCCAGGGGTAATGGTCAGGAAACACAAGGGAGCTTAGGCGAATCTGATCCAACAGCGGCACCAATAGGATGAGCGTTCAGCCTGGATTTGAGAGGGGCCAGGGATGAAGCCTGATGTACAGACTCGGGTAGTTTGTTCCAGGCACACACAGCAGCAAGGTGAAGAGACACACATCTGGATTTAGCAGTAGAAGGGGAGGGCACAAATAGAAGCAATCTGACAGAAGAGCGGTGTTCACAGGGAGGGGTGTAGGGAGAGAGAAGAGGGGAACGGTAGTGCAGAGCAGCAGAATGAGTGCACTTATAGGCCAGAGGCACAGGAAGGGCATACATTTGTTGCTCAGAACTATTATGCATCCTTTGGGGACCTGCAAGGTTACTTCGGGGTTTTGTGGATTTTGTTTGGGGTGGACTCTCACTGTTTAAGGTGTGTATGTAGAGATGACCAGGGCAGAGCTCACTGGGGTTGCTTACTAATGCCGTGTACCATTTGATGCAAGGTATGTCCTGACATACTGTACATGTTCGTATTTACATACTTGTCTACAATATTAGGGTGCACTGGGCTTACCTAGCACTTTTCAGGGCATGAAAGGGTCTGGCATATCGTCTAGGTTGCAGCTGCTGTCATTTCTCATTGGTATTTATGTCTAGTGTGCATCAGCAAACTACTGTCTGTGATGGGCAGCTTAGGAGATGCATGTTTTCCCCAAGGGGCATGGTGTCTGCGGGTATATTGCATGGGCGGGCAGGATCCAAAATGTACATTTCAGAATACGGTGGGCGTGGGGACGTCCAAACCGTTTACCCGCGTCCGAGTCACAGTGCCGGCTGGATAGCGCTTGCATGTGCCCACTGAACACATCTATCTCTCTGATTCCAACCCCATGGGCCTGTTCAGACTCGCAGATGCGGAATTAGGTTCAAAGTGGGCCCATTTTTCATTAGATGTGTTTGCGTGCCAGACCTGCACGTTATGGAATCGGGTCATAGTCTACACAAGGCTCTGTATTTGACAGAACCTTTGTAAAATATTGTAACAATTTTCCACATCCTGGCCTAGACATCCTAATTCACCTCTCGACATCCTTTCTAAAATTGGCCTACATACCTTCTTTGACCAGTTCAAGGAAGGCCTTTATCTTATTTACCTCTTCCTCTTTCACATTTTACAGCCAAATGTCCATACACTTAACCCAACATAGCCACACAATCTAGCAGAGTCAATATGAGACAATTTCATGTCTGACATTGAACTAGCAAACAGTCAGGAGACGTGGCAGTAATTCAAGCCTTTATTATTCCACGGATCAAGCGTGCCAAACCCGACACTGGCCGTGTTTCGTATTACACTTCCTCAGGGGTTTACGGCTCACTAAGAATAAACACATATAAGAACCAGACACACAACAAATAAATATAAAAACAATTTAACAATGTTAAAAACTATTAAAAAGATAAATTGAACTCATGACACATAAAATATGTTAACTAAAACATTAATCAAAATATTATAAAACAAAACAAACTGTGATAACCAATGATAAAATCATCTAAAATTTAAGAATATAAATACATAACATGCACTATCTAAATAACATTAATATATGAGTTATACATATATTGCAAAAGACAACGTTTACTAAAAAAACAACCATTTGGTGAGAACCGAAATAAGCTAGAAGGAGAAAGAGGAGGACCAAGGAAAATTAACTACCATTGAATAAAGAGTGTGAATTAAAAGTGAATAAAATGACTAAACAGTTATATAACTAAACAATTAAATGGGTACTTATGAAACAATCAAAACTTGTGACCCATGGATAGGACCGAATTAAAATGTATAAATATGATCAAACACCATAAAAAATGTGTAGTATAAAATATTGTATTGTCATACCGCTATGGCATCCCGTGCAACACGGGCGAACTCCTGATCTTGCCGGGACAACAGAATTATGTTCCGGTGCACATACAATATAATTGAAATGATCTAATGAAATGAATAAAAGAATTTTATATGATTGTTAATATACACGTGCTATATCCAATAGATCATAACTTTAAAGAAATGAAAAATGATGAATCGCCCGTATTTTATAACAGGGAAAGCCTTGCACACTTGGGACCCAGTCTAAACTTTAAAACGCCCAAAGCAAGTTTTTACTGTAAATGCTGATAATAAAAATATATTGTATCTACATATTATAAAATGATATAGGTGCCGTGTATTATCTCACTTGATTCCAAACATTATACGCTGTATAAAATGAACGATTAAAAGCGATCTTCTCATTGGGACACCTATATGTGCACTGTAAATGTTAAAAACTATGCCATTATAAAACGAACTAAACACACAAGACAAAAATTAAAAAGTGAAAATAAAATGCAGATAAGAGTAAACCATAAATACAATATATATAATATAACACCAATACTAAAATATTATATAAAACAAATATGCAAACCCATATTACTATAACTACCCGAGCGGTGGGCACGCCTTAATCATACCCAAAAAGCGGAAATGGCTCCGTGTTATGGACACTATAAATAAAACTATTCTAAAAAATAAATAAATATATAAACGATAATAAAAAGTGAAACGCCCAAGTGTCCGACCGGCCACATTTGATAACGAGGCCAAACTGAGAATCAGATATAACAAGAAACCTCCTTTTTTTAAAAAAACTGTGGCACCGAAAAAGGGACTGTACTATATGTATATAACATAAAAACCAAAGCCATGCCAACATCTCACTATGCTCCAAATATTTCGTAGATAACAATGATAAAATCATCTAAAATTTAAGAATATATTATTATAGTCACTACAATCACACAAGATTGTAAGTATACTTAAAAGAGAATGGCGCCTTATCCAGTCCCTTCCTGAGTTTCGCAACATTTCACTGATAGTGGCCCATAAGAGGAACGTTAATCTTCGGAATCTCCTAGTTCCTTCAGCTTTTACAGAACGCAAGAGATTATCTAAATATAAGGGGCAATTCCAGTGTGGCCACTGCTCTGTTTGTCCTCATGTTCTTCCGGTACACAATACCTTCGTTCATCCAGATACTCAAAAGATATTTTACATAAATGATTTCTCTAATTGTGAAACACCTAATGTTATTTATGTCATTAAATGCCCCTGTGCAAAACTGAATTGGTGTATACGTACACGCATCATTGAACACAAACGCTGCATTAGAAGGAGGCTGATAGAAAAACCATTAGTGCAGCATTGGTTGGACATGGGTCACACAGTAGCAGATATTAAATTTTTTGTCTTAAAGAAAGTCCAACAAAATTGGAGGGGAGGTGATCTGGTTAAAACAACTCTCAGGTTGGAACAAAAGTACATTTTTTTACTTAATACTATTGCCCCACATGGATTAAATCTGGAATTAGATTTATCTGTTTTTTTATGATCATACACACGGTTTTCTTATTCATTTTTCATTAGGGTTTATGTTTCTTTCATTTTTTGCATCCACCCCCCCCCCCCATGTGGCATAAAGGTCCGTTTTTTAACATTCACGTTATATTTTTAAATAGAAGTATTATCTTATCCTAATAGTGTTATTTGTGTGATTCGTTTATTGGATGGTGTCGGGTTTTGCTCTGTGAAGCTGTCATTTTTTAAATCTATTTCCCTGGCATACACTATAAGAATGATACATAATTTATAAATTTAATCCCCTCAGTTTTCATTTGAATTAGGCCAAGGTACATGTGTATTGGGTCGTCTTCTGTAATCTCAACTATTTTTAGGGTGGTTTCAAACATCTTTCCATTAGTTAGTTTCTAATTTACAATCTTTTTAATTTATCAAAAAAAGTCAGCTCTACATTCTTTTTGACATGCAGTTTCATTTACTACATTTCCCGCCAAAAGCAGAGCTTTAAATATTCACAGCGCATGTGCGGGCGTTCTAATGAATAGAAGCTGTTGATCCGCTCGCAAGTGGGGTTCCCTCTGTAATTTTTACAGGTTTGGATATGTTAGTAGTTATCTACGAAATATTTGGAGCATAGTGAGATGTTGGTATGGCTTTGGTTTTTATGTTATATACATATAGTACAGTCCCTTTTTCGGTGCCACAGTTTTTTTTAAAAAAGGAGGTTTCTTGTTATATCTGATTCTCAGTTTGGCCTCGTTATCAAATGTGGCCGGTCGGACACTTGGGCGTTTCACTTTTTATTATCGTTTATATATTTATTTATTTTTTAGAATAGTTTTATTTATAGTGTCCATAACACGGAGCCATTTCCGCTTTTTGGGTATGATTAAGGCGTGCCCACCGCTCGGGTAGTTATAGTAATATGGGTTTGCATATTTGTTTTATATAATATTTTAGTATTGGTGTTATATTATATATATTGTATTTATGGTTTACTCTTATCTGCTTTTTATTTTCACTTTTTAATTTTGGTTTTATAGTGGCATAGTTTTTAATATTTACAGCGCACATATAGGTGTCCCAATGAGAAGATCGCTTTTAATCGTTCATTTTATACAGCGTATAATGTTTGGAATCAAGTGAGATAATACATGGCACCTATATCATTTTATAGTATGTAGATACAATATATTTTTATTATCAGCATTTATAGTAAAAACTTGCTTTTGGCATTTTAAAGTTTAGACTGGGTCCCAATAGTTAACATATTTTATGTGTCATGAGTTCAATTTATCTTTTTAATAGTTTTTAACATTGTTACATTGTTTTTATATTTATTTGTTGTGTGTCTGGTTCTTATATGTGTTTATTCTTAGTGAGCCGTAAACCCCTGAGGAAGTGTAATACGAAACACGGCCAGTGTCGGGTTTGGCACGCTTGATCCGTGGAATAATAAAGGCTTGAATTACTGCCACGTCTCCTGACTGTTTCCTAGGTTGCCTACGTGGCAGAGTGCTGTTTTTCTGGTGACATTGAACTAGCATACATGTTCTCCACCTGCTTCTCCCATCATGCATGTGATTGGAAGGCCTGGGCATTTGATAGGAAAGATCAGTCATAGGCTAGTTAAAAACTCTTATATCACTACTTTTAAGATAAATGACATTTTCCAAAATCTGTTGCACGCACAACCTATTCTGCAACAAAGATAGCCATAGGAACACATCATTTCTTAAAAATTACAACAGGTCCATCACGCCATCTCAAGGCAAATGTTACAGAGATTTGCTAAGAGTTTATTATTTGTTGGTTGCTAAGTATAAGAGAGTGGAGGAGTAGCCTAGTGGCTCGAGCAACTGTCTAGTACCCAAGAGATCAGAGTTCAATTCGCACTGGCACTCCTTGTGACCTTGGGCAAGTCACTTTACCCTCCATTGCCTCAGATGAAAAGGCCTAGCAATCTACTTCCAGTCATACCTTGCCAAGAAAACCTAGGGGCTGCTGGGTCACCAGGAATCAACACAGACTTGCCAGTACTTTTTAAAAAACAAGGGAGGAGAATGACTTGCTTATTTCCTGTCTTGGTACTAATGATACGCTCCTTGGTTTAATGGATTTTCTGTATTGATTCTTTGAAAGTAAATCTATCTGAACAATATTGCATATGTGTGTGTGAGAGAGAGAATAGGCTTCTTGTGCCTATGTTTTCCACCACTGCAGAGGGCCATACAGTTGTTTGGTTATACTGTTATATTTTTAGCAGCTGTGAAGCAACAACCAGCATCTGTTTAATTTTTGCTAGACAATACAATAAAGGAAGCTTGTGCAGAAAGTCTGTCTGTAAGTCAGCTAATTTCTAAAGAGAGAAGCAGAAGAAATTCAATATATCAAAATTCTTGGCTTAGAGAACAGTAACTGGCAAGACGTGCACGGTCAGAATGAACAGGACATTTTCTCTAAGTCTAGAAGACAACAAGAAAAATTGTTGTGGGCATAGTGGATGATAAGAACATAAGATTGGCCATATTGGGTCAAACCAAAGGTCCATCAAACCCAGTATCCCGGTTCCAACAGAGGCCAATCCAGGGCACAAATACCTAGCAGGTTCCCAAAAAGGCACAAACAGGGCAAGCAGTGGATTTCCCAGGGTCCTCTTTAATAATATTTTTAATAAATACATTTTTTTTCGAGAGCTGTTTTGGTTATTCCATGTAATCTTTATGTGTTTTGGTGCTCTGAATCCGAAAATGACCTGCATTTTGTCATAGGACATCACGTTTCCTGACAATTTAGGTAACTATGTTAAATAAGGCAATACCTCAAAATAAATGGAAATAGACTTATAAAATTAAAGTTTTATTACAATATTTTCATGAAAATCCTTTTTTGAACTGAAATGAGCTCACCTACACACACTAAACTTGATTCTTCTTCCTTGTGAGGCTCCTCATGGTGCATTTACACTTGTGAGTAGCATCTGCAATGTCTCTCTGAAGCATCCAACAGTAGTCTGCCATCATTGTAATGCTCCATTTTCACTGGTATCTCCTTTCCATCTCTTTAATGTCTTGGTGGAATCGTTCACCTTGTTCCTCACTCACAGCTCCCAAATTTTCAGGAAAGTAGTCAAGGTGGGACTGGAGGAAATGCACTTTCAAACTCATCAGGCAACCTAAAGCTTGAAATGCTTTCAGCATTCGTCCGACGATCTTTTTGTAGTGAGGATCTTTGTTATTGCCTAAAAATTTCTGTACGACTTCTTTAAATGCAATCCACCCTTCTTTTTGAGGATCCGTCATGGTATTGACAAACTCTTCATCAACTATAAGCCTTCTAATGTCTGGTCCGACGAACACACCTTCCTTCAATTTTGCCTCCGACAGGCCTGGAAACTTGGTGACCAAGTATTTGAAGCATTCTCCATCTCTTGGAAGTGATTTTACGAATTGCTTCATCAATCCCAATTTTATGTGGAGAGGTGGTAGAAGAACTTTATGGGAAGGTACCAAAGTTTCTCGGAGGACATTTTTTTCACCGACTGTTAGCACCCTCGGCTGCCAACTCTTCCTGGTCCAGTGATTTTGTCGGTCTCAGCTGTCCCATAGACACAGAAAACAAGGATATTTGGTATACCCAGCTTGTTGCCCGAGCAGCATGCACAAGACCTTCAAGTCCCCACACACTTGCCAACCATGGTCTTCATATTTAAGTTTACGAAGAACCAATTCCAAGTTCTCGTAGGTTTCCTTCAAGTGTACGGAATGACCTACAGGTATGGAAGCGTAAAAACCGTTGTGGAGTAAAACTGCTTTGAGACTTCTTTTCGAAGAATCTATAAAAAGACGCCATTGCTCTGAATCATATTGGATTTTAAATTGACCCATCAGACCTTCGACATCGATGCAATAAACCAACTTGTCTTCCTGGGCGAAGTAAGGAACGAACTCCTTTTCACGATGTCTGAACCATAAAGATGACACTCCTGGCAACAATAAATTCCTGCTTTTCAGCCTTGATCCGAGTAACTCAGCGGCATCTTTGGGAAGATTCAAGTCTCTTACCAAATTATTCATCTCCTCCTGAGAAAACAATTTTGGTCTTGTATCATCTTCAAAGTCAGAACTTGATTCGTCATCTGGTTCAGGTATGACTTCACCTTCATCGGAGCTAGGTATCTCTTCCAAGGTAGCAGGGGGCTTGGGTACTGGTATATCTGTGCCATGGGGCAAGGGACGAATTGCCGAGTGAAGATTGGGGTATGAAATGGAATGCTTCCATTTGGAATTAAACCCTTTCACATCACAAGAAACAAAAGTAACAGTCGTCACTATGGTTCTTTTGCTCTCGCCATACCATAGGAATCCCATAATGGAAAGATTTTTTCTTACCCTTGAACCAGTTTCGGAGGTCCTCAACACACCGTTTGCACACTTTATGAAGTGCCCAGACTATCTTGATCTCCAATTTTTAGTCCAAAGTATGCAAAGTATACTTTTTTCACAAAGTCTGTAATATTCTGCTGTTGCTTCAACACTGTATATTCACCACAGATGAAACAGAAACTGTCTGGCGAATTAATACACTTTCGCGGGGCCATAACATAACAGTTGAAGAATGATGAGCTAACACGAATTGCGATGAAAAAGTGTGAACAGCCTAGAACCAAGAACGTGATGATGATTCGTGCACAAGTGTGGCATGCAGGAGAGAGCAGCTCTGTGTCTGTACACGAGACGTCACAGTGCTGGCCACGCCCCCCTGCACTGACCGGAGCTGCTGCTATCTGCCCTGTGTCTCCCTCCCACTGGATTCTTCAGGAAAGATTAACCCCTTTACCATTAGAAGCATGGACTTAAAACATGCTTAGCTTATGTATATATTGCTGACCATCAGATTTACAGTGCTATATTTTTTTTTTACATAACTCGGACAACCTCTTTAAGGTATTTTGGCATTTTATATCTTAAATGCACTTATGTGAATTAATTAATAGTAATTTGAATTAATTAATAGTCTTTTGAAAAAATTTGATAAATTTGAAAACAATTTTGCATGTTGTGGCAAATCATGACGTCTAGGAGTTTTTTCAATATTTTATTTGTTTTCAGCACACCAAAATACATGGAAATTAGATGAAAATAATCAAACAGCTTTTTAGTCGCAGACCTGTGTAATGGTTTATAGGCTTTTCCTACAGAAGCTTGTCCAAACCTATCAAACTCAGCTACATTAACAGCTTTTACTACTTCCTCTGGAAATGAATTCCAGAGTTTGATTACAGGTTGAGTGAATTTTTTTTCTGATTGTTCTTAAATGTGCTATATTGTTGCTTCATTGCATGCCCCTAGTCTTTTTAGGTTTTGAAGAAGTAAACAATCAATCCACGTTTAGCCGTTCCACCCCACTCATTATTTTATAGGCCTCTACAATATCTCCCCCTCAGCCATCTTCTTTCCAAGCTGAAGAGCCCTAACATTTTAAGCCTCTCCTCCTTGAGGTATCCTTCCATCCTCTTCATCATTTTTCTCACTCTTCTCTGTATCTTTTCTAATTCCACTATATACTTTTTAAGATATGGTGACCAGAATTGCACACAGAGACATTATAATATCCTTGGTTTTATTCTCTATTCCTTTCCTAATGATTCCTAGCGATTCTTAATATTCTATTTGCTTTCTTGGATGTTGCTGCACACTGGACAGAGGGTTTCAACATCTTATCCACAATGACGCCCAGATTCTTTTCCTGGGTGGTGATTCCTAATGTGGAATCTTGCATTGTGTAACTGTAGTTCGGGTTGTTCTTCCCTAAGTGCATAACTTTGCACTTGTCCACATTAAATTTCATCTGCCATTTGGACGCCCAGTCTTCCAATTTCTCAAGATCCTTTTGCAATTTTTCACAATCCTCATGAGATTTAACTACTTTGACTAATTTTGTGTCATCTGCAAATTTAATCACTTCACTCATTGTTCCCATTTCCAGATCATTTATGAATATGTTAAAAACCAGCGGACCCAGCACAGATCCCTGGAGTACTCCACTATTTACCTTTCTCTAAGGAGAAAATTGCCTATTTGGCCCTACTGTCTGTTTTCTATCTTTTAACCAATTCCCAAACCACAACACATATACTGCCTCCTATCACATGACTTTGGATTTCCTCGCGTCTCTCATGATGCTAATTAAAGATGGTTTATAGTTTATTAAAATTTACTATATTGCCCTTCGAGACAACAGAGCAGAATACATTAAATTAAAAGGATAAAGAACTACATTAAAATTAGAAAAGAAACAAACTCCCATAAAATAGGAAACAGAATTAACACACAGAGCATGCAATAGCAGAATATGAGGGAAGGGGAAGGGCGGGTCGTAGAAGGGATCAAGGGCATGGATGGGGAGGCAGCAACCTGTGTCACTGAGTAGCTAAATCAAAAGCTAGACAGAATAAGTGAGCTTTGAGGAGCTTTAAATGTGATATAGGATAGTTCAAGATGAAGGTCAGATGGTAATGAATTTCATAGACTAGGGCCTAGGAAATAGACTAGGGCCAAGGAAATTTGATAACCTCACTCGTTATTCCCTTTTCCAGGTCATTTATGAATATGTCAAAAAGCAGCGGACCCAGGGATCTGTGCTGGGTCGGCTGCTTTTTTGACATATTCATAAATGACCTGGAAAAGGGAATAACAAGTGAGGTTATCAAATTTGCAGATGACACAAAACTATTTAAAGTTGTTAAAACCCAAGAGGATTGTGGAAAGTTTGCAAGAGGATCTTGATAAATTGGAAGACTGGGCATCAAAATGGCAGATGAAATTTAATGTGGACAAGTGCAAAGTTATGCATCTAGGGAAGAACAACCCAAACTATGGTTACACGATGCAAGGTTCCACATTAGGAACCACCACCCAGGAAAAAGATTTAGGCGTCATTGTGGATAACATGTTAAAACCCTTGGCCCAGTGTGCAGCGGCGGCCAAGAAAGCAAATAGAATGCTAGGTATCATAAGGAAAGGAATGGAAAATAAAACAAAAGATATTACAATGCCTCTATATCGTTCCATGGTGAGACCACACCTTGAATATTGTGTGCAGTTCTGGTCACTGTATCTTAAAAAGGATATAGCTTTATTAGAAAAGGTTCAGAGAAGAGCCACCAAAATGGTAAAGGGGATGGAAGGATACTCCTATGAAGAAAGGCTAAAAAGGTTAGGGTTCTTTAACCTGGAAAAGAGACGGCTGAGGGGAGATATGATAGAAGTCTATAAATTAATGAACGGAGTGGAACGGGTAAACGTAGATCGATTGTTTACCTTATCAGACTATAGAAAGACTAGGGGACATGCAATGAAGCTACAGGTTAAACTATTTAAGACTAATAAAAGAAAATATTTTTTCACCCAATGTGTAATCAAACTCTGGAATTTGTTACCGGAGGATGTAGTAAAGGCTGTTAATATAGTTGGGTTTTAAAAAGGTTTGGACAAGTTCCTGGAGGAAAGGTCCATAAACCATTATTAAGAAGGAACCCAGGATATCAATGCTTGACCCAGTACAAGCATTGTGGAACCTGTGTCCCTTGGGGAAACTGCTAGGTACGTATGACCTAGATTGGTCACTGTTGGAAACAGGATACTGGGCTTGATGGACCTTGGTCTGACCCAGTATGGATTATCTTAGGTTCTTATGTAAAGCTGAATGGCGAATAGATTTGTACCAAGCGTGAGATACAGGGGGAAGATAAAGATGATTACCATGGATAGGCTGCAGAGGTTGCGAAGAGGCATTTGGAATAATGTAAAATGAAAGATAAGGGGATATTCCAGAATGTAAAGTCTTGTGAACCAGTGTAAGGATCCTGAATTTAATACCGAATTGTAAGGGTAGCCAGTGAAAATGGATAAGCAGAGGCATGATAAGTCAAACTTCAAAGCATGGGCCAATAATCATACAGCTGCGTTCTGAACAGTCTGAAGGCAATAGAGATGATAATTAGGGAGGCCGGCATGGACAACATTACAATAGTCCAGATGGGATAAGACCAGGGATATGAGCAATGTGGTCAGGGCTAAGGTGGAAAGGAAACTATGAATGGCTCTGCTTTGGCAGAGGATGAAAAAGAAGTGTTTTACTACAGAACTAATGTGATCATGGAAAGTAAGAGTGCTATCAACTATGATCCCAAGATACTTGATTAAAGGCATCAAGGCAGTGGGGATGTTGTCAAGAATGGAGCAAGAGATGGAGCAATGGAGGAGCCAGTGAGCCAGGTTGCAGAAGTTGTCAATGCATTGAGCTTGAGATGATTACCTTTCAACCAGAGGGCCACCTAGTAGAGACAGTCATTCAGAATGGTAAGATCAGAGGCAGTTGGATGTACATGGAAGAGCAGTAAGATATTGTCTGCGTAATAATATGTGGAGACACCAGATTGCTGAATAAGAACAGTCAGTGTAGCTAGGAAGATGTTGAAAAGAAGGGGGGCAAGAAGAGAACCCTGAGGAACACTGCAAGTGAGAGGGAAATTAATAGATGTAGAGGATGCGAAGCTAACAGAGTACATACGGCTTGAGAGGAAAGAATAGAACCACTGAAGGAGATGGGGTTAAATTCAGTCCAAGTATGAGAGAGAGAGCCATCCGAGTTAGGAGACAGCTAATGGCAGTACAGATCTGTCATCAGGGGGATTGGGGGAACTCGTCCTGTAGATCAGAGGTTTTCTTATGAAAGTAGTGAGCAAGCTGCTCTGCTGTAGGAATGTCACTTTCGGATGTCATGGAGATGGGGGGGGGGGGGTGTAATAAGTGTGAAATGACTGAATACAGTTTCTTGGCGTAATTAGCAGAATTAATGATGAGGTTGTCAAAATAGTCTTTTTCCACGTTGATGACAGCAGTCTTACAATGAGCATTAAGATCTGTAAAAGCTGAAAGAGAGGCAGGGATATACAGCTTGTGCCAGGTACGTTCTGCTCTGTGTAGTTGGTGATGCATAAGGGCAAGACTGCGATGGTACCATGGATGGTGGTGGGGCAAACAGGGAAATCGTTAAGGACAAAGGGAGGCCAAGGTGTTCAGTGTAGAACAAAGTACATTATTCTGTGTATCAACCTGGGCCTTGACCACGAGGGAATCAGAATCCATGGGAATCTGAGGAAGGTAAGGGGGAGAGTGAGCGGGGTGTTGGATTGTAAGTAAGAAGTGATTCAGGCACAAAAAGCTTGCGAGTCCAAAAACATGGATACTGGAATTGAAAGGAAATGACAGAAGTGCTCAGTTTTAGCTGCAGATGCTAACCGGGTAGCAGTCCAATATCGCCGCTACCCAATTAGACTCTGCGGGTAAATCCACTCGGCACAAAACCCGGATATTCAATGCAGTTGCCGCAGTATTGAATATCCAGGTTTAGGGGTCAGTGGGCAGGGCTCGCGCTGTAGTGGCGCCTAGCCTGCCCAGTTGAAAATCAGGCCCCGTTCCTTTAAATATTACATTTTGTTTTGCATATATGTACATAATGTAGCTAATTCCAAAAGCCATTTACCGAGGTCAATGGGCTATTTGAAAATTGCCCACTCTCTCCTCAAGTAAAGTATGCAAAGATGATTCTTTGAGTTTTGTAGCTGTCAGGTCCTAGTGTTTTGCTTTGACTGCAGATGCTTAATTCTGATAAATAAAGCTGCTGCCCTAGGCAATCATTTAGTTAGTCTAGTGGTTAAGCTGGCCCCAAGCAAACAAGTTCCCATACTTAATCTAACACTCAGTAGCTCCCTCCTCCTCCTCTCCCCCCATATTTTACCAACAACCTTTTCCAGCAATATTGCCCTGAAAATATCAGTTGCATTAGCACTACTGGGCCTGCACCACTGTACTGCCCATGATGAAACCAATAAATAAATCTAAGAATAAAGGGACTTTGATCAGAAGTTGATTGGAAATTAGCTTTTTGATAGTTTGTACAGTTATTCACAGTCAATGGCATAAATATAGGAGTGGAGGAGTAGCCTAGTGGTTAGAGCTCTGGCTTGGGAACCCAGAGACCAGGGTTCAATCCCACTAGCACTCCTTGTGGCCTTGGGCAAGTCCCTTAACCCTCCATTGCTCAGAAACATCCAAGCTGTCAATGTCCCTGTTTAATGTACATTACCAAGTTTAAGTTGCAATATAAGCCACTTTGATTGAAATAATAAAGCAGTATAAAAAAACTGTCAAATAAAATAAATAACAAATAAATATCACCCAAGCAGCCACTGCAATGAAGAGGAAGGGGGCCCAGCAAGCCCAGCATTTCCCATTGAGAGGTCAAAGTCTTGCAATACCCAAAGGTTTGGTCCATCAAATGCTTTCTTGGGCCTCTGGCTGCCACAGACCAGTGCTTTGCAGAAGCTTTCACCCCATGGAACTTTCTAGTCAAAGATTTAGGGAAACAGCATTCCAGGGGTAGCTAGGGGCCAGAAATCTGAATGCCTTACTTCTATATGTGGACCTCACTGAAAGAGAGGCTCCAGCCCTTGTGCATATTTAAAATTGATAAAGATGTGCCCCATTCCAGAGATTTCAAGCTTTGGGAATTATAAGCCTGAGCACACAGATGGCTAACTGCAAACTACAAAGTCTATTACAATGAGCAAACTTCAAACTGCCAGAAAGCGTTGGACTGACATTTTTCTAGCAACAGGTGGGTTAGCTCATGCATCAGACTGCAGCTCTCTATGAGTGGTTGGAACCCACTGATAGTTTTTGAATTAAGGGAGTTGGTTGCTGGGCAGTTTCTGGCTAAGAAGCATGAAGAGGCTTGCTCCTAGCTTTGGGAGAGAAAAACCTGGGAGTTGAGCTTCAACTCTCCTTCAGAGTTCCAAGCCTTGGACTCAGACTTAAAAAATCAGCAAGAACCTATTCTGCTCCAGGCTCTGGGTCAGAGTTCAGAAGGAAAAGATTATTATTTCCTGGCAACCCTGCTATTTCAAGGAAAAGGTTAAGCCCTGCAACTGCCAGAGACCAGTTTGAACTGCTATCCAAAAGATGAGATCTAACCATAAATAAACTAAAGACAGACAGATTTTTTTTTCTAGCAAGAAAAGGTGCCAGTAATTTGGATGGGAATAGACTTTTATCCAGATCCAAACAGAATTTATAGTATTTGTAGAACATTTTCAAAAATAATTGGATTTCAATTACTAAACTGACTACTTTAGCTGGGTCCAAAAAAAAATGCTTCTGCCTTGGTTTCTGTTGTCAGCCAGCAGTGCAAACTTTTAATTTGCATATTCTACCTGTTTATTTTAATTGCCGATTTATTTTGGAAGATATTGTTATTTAATGATTCTATTTCTGTCTTTAGTTTACTTTGGTAAACATCTGTATTGTTTTTCTTTGTAAGCTATTTCTTATTTATGAGAGTAAAAGAAAAGGTTTGGTTCAAGTATTTTTTTTTCTCTGCTTTTATTTTGAATATAGCACATTACACCATAGGGCTCAATACCCACTATTTCATTTAGAGTTAATCAATCTTCCTATATCCGATACCTTTGAACCCTGCAAATTTTCTAAGCGCCAAAAATCTCCAGCCTCCTGAAGGTGTCTTGAAGTTTGTTTCTTGTAGGTTTTAAGCAACTGCAGGGAAGAAAAGCAGCCCTGGGTTAGATCTAGCTAGTTCAAGTCTAAACCAAGAAGGTTGTGGTATTGCCAGCAAATTCTGCTGCAAAGATCATACTGTTCGTGTGGGACAGCCTCTAAATATGAATAATACGAATCAGGCATGGTACAAGAACATTAGTATAAACAATGAGTGAACAGAGTACCTTGAAGTATGTGATAGAATGGAGAAGAGCAGTAGACAAGGACATTTAAGGCCCGATATTGAACTAGGCTCATTTTCAAAGGCACAGAGTGCTCCCCACCGACCTGTAACCCAGATATTCAATGCCACAGTGACGACATTGAATATCCGGGGATTGCCGCACACACCGGAAGCCACCGAAGCTAACTGAGCAGCAGCGATATTGCATACTGCCCGGTTAGCTCCTGCGCCTCAAAGATATGCAAGAGTTTTCCTTTGCTATCTTTTCGGCACAGATTGCTAATGGGCAGCATGCAATATTGTTGCTACCCAGTTATCGCTTGCCGCTGCCTCCACTCCACTCCAGAATGCCTCCGTCACACCCCGATGCTAACCAGATAGCATCCGGGCGCATAGGGGAGTTAGAAGGGGATATTCAGTGGCACTAACCAGGTAAGTGCTGTTGAATATCCCGATTTAAGGCATTTATATGGTTTACAGCCTTTCAAAAATTGGGCCCTTAGTTCATAGACAAATAGATATTAATTCCATAGCAAACTTCACTGAGGGTAGGTCATGCAGAAATAACGGGGGATTTAGGAGGTCATTTTAGAAGGGTTACATAGCATTCACATATGTAAACTGGCCAGCACATGTAAGCAGAGAATTTAGAAAAGCTGCCATTTACACATGCATACCCATGTCATGTACAGCATAGTTTGAACACATCTGAAAACTATGGGTATTTACACAGTTTATAGCCCTGTAAACCATGTAAATGCCTCTAACTGGGATATTTAATGGCACCAACACGGTTAGTGCCGCTGAATAGATCTTCTCCCCTACATGCCCCAATACTGACCGCTTAGCATCGGGGGCATGTCATGGGCATTCTGGGGAGGAGCGGAGACAGCGACGCTCTATAACCAGGCAGCGGCGATATTGCATGCTGCCCAGTTAGCAACCTGTGGCTAAAAGATAGCTCCTGCAGCTGGGTAGCTGTGCACCAAACCCAGATATTTAATGCGGAGACCACATATGACCCTGACATTGAATATCCCAGGTTAAGGGTCGACACAGACGGCTATGCACCATAGCGAAGCATAGCCGACCTAGATGAATATCAGGACCTATGTGTGTATTTTTTATTTTGCAATGCCAATATGTGTATACTTTAAAAAAATTGCCTGTCAGCATTTACACCTGCCTCAAAAAGGGTAGTGGATGCTTGGAATGCCCTCCCGATGGAAATGGTGGGGGCAAATACAGTGACAGAATTCAAAATGGCATGGGACAGACACAGTGGATATAACTTTGGGTCTCGGCTCAATTGGTTCCCTTGGATGTCCAGCTTTTTAAAATCTAACATTTCCACACTTCTGCAGGTTGCAAAAACAGCCGCTTACACTCAAGGGTGCCATTGCTTTGCGTGCGAAGTCCTGAGAGATATGGCTCCTTTTTTAACATATTTCTTTGTTAAATGACTGTTCTCGCTGTATGTGCAGCTAACTACAGTACATATGTATTCCCTGTGGCCTTATATAAGATTTACAAAAGGCTCTGCGCCCAGCAAGCCTTTTGTAAAATATCATGTGAATGGTGAAGATCTAAACTTGGACACTCCTTTTCTAAATAGATCTATGCTAAATCAGGTTTCACATCTTCTGCTGCTGCTGTGTGTCATCCGCTTGACAGGAGACACGAACCAACCAGTGGAATCATTACCTAGCCAACTATGTTATTCTTTGATGGCCCCTAAGAAAAATCAATGCACTAGTGCAAGATCATCAAAAATAAGGAGGTGGCAGATGAATACGGACAAGAACAGTGTTCTCAACTCTAATATTCTCTTATGGTATATGCCAGTTGTTTTTTGAATAGGAGGGTTAAGCCTACTGCTTTGGCAGTGCTTCTAATCATTACTGTGATGTAGTCATCTAGGACTGAGCTTAGGTCTGGCGGTGCCTTGTGCAGATGGGGGGGGGAGTCATCTTTTAGTTTTGAAGATATGAAGAGTGGGACGTTTTCCCCAGGTTGCAACGATGATACCCCTTTGATGTAGCAATGATGGTATTCCCTGGAGTTCTGCAAGTCATTGCTACAACAAAGGGGTATCATTGTGGCAACCTGGGGAAAACTTCCCCACTCTTCATATCTTCAAAACTAAAGGATGACTGTTAGACTTTCATGGTGTACCTGCTTCAATTCATGCCAGCAATCCTATCTCTGGTAACCGTAGTCATTTCATGTTTTCAGAATACGTCATGTTCCTGCCTTCAGCCTAGACCTTCCTGAATCACTGCCTTCATGATCTTCTACATCTTGACTCTGAAGCCCTAACTTTCCCCAGTTTTAGTACTTGGTCCAGCCCATCTTTGAAAAACACTCCTACGTTCCTGTTTTCAGTTAGGTCATTGCTCTTGTTTTCAGCACTTTTTGTGTTCCTGCCTTCAGTATCTTCGGTATTCCTGCTTCCTGTCTTTCCTGTCTGTATTCCATGTTCCTCTTCCAGTACCTTCTATGTTGGTCTTCAATGTGTTGGTCTTCAATATCTTCAGCTTGTTCATATCGTGATTTCATCTTGATACTGCTTTTTCTTGTCAGCTTTGAGGCTGACGTTACTGTTCTAAGCAAACTCGGTGGGGAACCTCATCCTACACCTGGGTACCAATTTTCATAAGGATCCAGGATGCAGTGGTGGTAAAGGTGACTGAGCTCCTACCTTCCTCAGAGGATATACAGATGCTGTCTTCACACAATGAAATCCAGGCCTAGTCAGATATAGCTAAGTAAAAAATAAAAAGTTCAAAATAGCAGGACATATGGTAAAATAGTTTTCTAATGCAGATAGAAAGTAAAAAAGAGATTTAAACACAAACTGGAACAAATTTAGTGGGTTTTCTTTGAAGCAGACGATGCTGAGAGAGGATGGTCTTTGGTAGTAGTAAATGACTTCTCCTTTCAGTCTCACAGAGTGACTTCTCTGTGTCTTAGGCTCTTGGAACCTCCAAAGCTCTGAGCTCATTTCTTCGTAGGCTCACCAAGTCACTTGGGAATGTGGAAACAAACCCTTAAAAACTCTTCTTCTTCTGGTCTTAGGTCACCTTGGCCCTCAAGACCCTATCCCGGAAGTCTAGGCCCTCCTTTTCTGAGCTCCGGCCCTTCCAGGGAGATTTTCAGAAGGAGGAAAGCTTCATCAAAATGCCATGGTCATCCTCATCTGATTAGCATTACAAGACAACCAGCAGCTCACTCCACGAGCGCCGGTCACTCACATGGAAGAGGGAGAAAGGGCAAACTCACTCCCTCCCTCTAACAGGAGGGTTTATACTCAGAAATGACTTCTATATCCATTCAATGCATTCCTAATAGGAAGCATATTTTACATAAACGTGCCCACTTCTCCACTGCCAGCAAGGGTGGTACCTGTGATGAGGCAATAACTAATGCCAGCAGAGGCTGTTACTCTCTAAGGCAATTAAAGTTAGTAAGGGGCATTCTTCACCCTTGTCCCCCCAGGGCTTTCAAATACATTAAATGCGTCTATCTTTTCATCTATTAACTTGATGGATAAATGAGATATCTGCTATCCACCTGAATAAAGGCAAGAGAACTGCATACATGAAGGGTGTGAATAATTGCAATTGGCATTTATTACATAATTTTGCATGTTATTATTTTTTGCTGTGCTTTATGGCTTCATTGCATACGTAGTAACAGATCTGGAGAACACTTCATAGTAGAAACTATAATTTAATGTTTGGAACTGTAAAATGCTGCTCAGTAAAGCGGTACCATCAGCCAATACCAAATAGCTTAGAGCATGATCTGGTAGGACCTTACATGTTAGAACGTCATCTTTCTATACGATTACTGCAGGCTTGACATGCTGTGAATTTGCAGTGGTCTTTTAAAGCTATGTTTGGCATCATGCAAGAAGGGAAGATTCATCAGAATAGGTAGCTGCTGAAGACAACAAGCACTCAAGTCTTCCTCCCCTGGTTTTGCCCTTATGGTAGCTCCTCTGGATAAATAACCGTTTCACATCAGCTGAACTGTTGTTTTCCAAAGTGTTGCTTTCAAGCACTCATTTCTATATAACCCTATTCATCTCAGCATAAGAGAACAAAAGCTCCCAGTGAATATTGTGACCTAATAGCGCGCACATGCAAAAGGCCATGGTGAACAGTAGAGACAATGAACAGCATGAGCTCAGTGTAAATGCTTGGAAAAGAAGGCATGGCAGAACATGAGAGGAGCCCGACTGAACGAGAAGCAATAGTGTCAGCTCCACATACTAGATCAAGCATCCCAATGGCGGTAGGGATCAACATTCATTACTGCACATTCAGTTTACTGGTGTGGCTTTAATTTAGCATGTGTGCTAAATTGATTTAATGCACATTAACTTATGAGCTAACACATGTCGAGTTTCATCAAAAAGTTTTAATGTGTGTTCAAATGTTTTTTATTAAAAGAACTGTGAGAAATGAACCAAAAAGCCCAAAATGTACTACTATTACCACCACCACCACCATTTACCATTTGTATAGCGCTACAAGGCATACACAGTGCTGTGCATATACATATAAAACAGTCCAGAGGTGTCAGAATGGCTTTTTCTTTGGAGGGCCCAAGCACCACTCCAAGCTCTGCCCTAAGTCTGCCCCAAGTTCCACCATGCGG
Source organism: Ichthyophis bannanicus (assembly GCA_033557465.1). Classification (NCBI taxonomy): domain Eukaryota; kingdom Metazoa; phylum Chordata; class Amphibia; order Gymnophiona; family Ichthyophiidae; genus Ichthyophis; species Ichthyophis bannanicus. Next base: position 177,813,492 of record CM066043.1, on the reverse strand, counting down.
GCAACCACCATGCCAAAGACCCTTCCTGTGAGCCAGCCACCACCATGCCAAAGACCCTTCCTGTTCTGCCTGTGAGGGTCCAATCTCCTGCAGGCAGACAGAAAGGTCTTTGCCGCGATTGTGGTAGTGAATTTTTGGTGGGGCCAGGCCCATGTGGCCCATCTCTTTCCAATGCCTATGCCCTGTTCAATAGAGCTCACAGTCTATCCAGAACAGACAAATACAGCAAACAGGAGACTAGGGTAGAACTCACGGGAAATGGTATAGCACACAAGGGTGGTAAAGAGGAGTATAAGGGGGGTTAGGATCTAAAAGCAGCCTTGAAGGGGTGGGGGTGGGGTTATTGACTAGAACCAGAGATAACCTGATGTACCAATTCAGGTAGTCTATTCCAGGTATATGACGCAACAAGGTAGAACGAACAAAGTCTGGCGCTGGCAGTGGAAGAGAGAGGCCATTACATTTTACTACATTATTTTTATTTTGTTACTCCTGTGCAGTTTCTCATTGAAACGATTATTCTAAGGGTGAACTGCATCGTCATCGAAACATGAAACTCTTTTAGGGAATGCTTTAGATGGGAGTCAGAAAAGAAGAGATTAAATGATGTGAACACTTTTGTTTCACTGGAGTTAGGGGCTGCTTGTGTGGGATAATATCTTGACATCAAATATTGCTGTCACATGCCACGGGGGTTATTCTTCATTTTCTTCATGCCAAAAAATTCCAGGAACTTCATCTAATGCAACTGGAATAATTGCAGTCGTTGTTCAATACCAAGATCTGCAAGTCCCCAGCATTCTTCAGAACCCAAGTAGGCGTGCAGCAAATTAACAAAGTTCTTCTGTATGTCATGATAAATAAAGTCTTCATGTTTTGGACGTGGACATTGTGAGCAAAAGGAAGAGATACCAAATACTCTGCTTCCAGCTGCAAGACAATTTTATTTCTTTGATATCGCATATCTCCCTTCCACATTCCTCCTTAAATTGATCTGTTTCCACACCAGGCCCTAGATCGTCCTCCCTGTTTCAAGGACACAGAGCATCAATATTTAATTTCTATATAATCACCTCAAGCTCAGCTGGAGGCCTCTCTAATCTCAGCATAACTAATGTGGCCTACCAGAAGATTCTTGAAATTCTGTTGTGTTTTAGGTGCAATACTTAAAGTTTTGTGACACACATGTCAAGGATTCTCTTATCCGCACTTCTGGACCTGTGCAATAAAACTTAAAAAAAAAAAAGTGTGGGGCAAGCTCACTAGGAGGCATGTTTACTAATAAGTGCACCTTTACCACGTGATCAGGTGCCAATTTAGTGTAGTGGCTCATGTTAACTGTTGAGGGATATGCCCAGCATGAACCCTGCAGTTAGTGACTTGCAGCCGCAGTACGACACTAAGTGGCACATGGGTGCACTTACCTTCACCCCTTGAGGAAGCAGCAGTTGCATCTGTGCCAAGGCAATAATCATGATCAGTATGTAGCAATGTCTCTCACACTAACTGCAGTGTGCCAAGAACTCCCCCCGTCTGCCCCTAACCTTCCCAGTCCCCTCCCTATCACACACCAAGGGGTTAGCATGAGATTTTTAATACAGCATCAAGCTAATGGTGAATGCAGAGCACTTGGCATGTGGCAACCCCTACAATAACCATTAATGCAGCGTAGTAAACATGTCCCTAAAAGATCTAATGAGCCCATTAAAAAGTCATTTCACCAATGATGCAAAAAAATGTCACGTGCTTGCGCAGTATGAGGGTAATTTTATGGAGGATTTTTCCACACCTAAAAGGGCTTTTATAAAATCAATCCAGAGGTTACATACAATGACAAGTGGCACTTTTACACACTATTCACATGTTAGGGTGTTCAGAGGCAGAGTCTGGGCATGGGCGACGTCATAACTCACATGCATTGTCTATTGAATATGCATGTAAGCGATATTTTACACATGAACATTTATACCTCTTCCCGAGCAGATGTAAGCATCCATGGCATCAGTCTGGCAGTGGCTTCTGCTAATTTGACCCTAGTATTTTATAAAGACACATAGGGGCCTTTTACTAAAGGGCATTAACTGTTAGCGTAGGTTTTGACCCACCCTAAAGGTGCACTGGGATATGCGTTAACAGTGTTGGGCTTCCTCTGCCCCCTCCCCCCCCCCAATCCATCTTCCTCATCTTGCAGCGGCAGCAGCCTGACTCCATTTTGAAAGTGTGGCGGTGGCTCAAAATGGAGTCAGGCTGGCGCTGCTGGAAGAAAATGGATTTGGGGGTGACAGCATTGGCTGGCTCGACAATGGCAGCAGTAGGGTGTGGTGGCATGGTGGTGGGCTTCTGCCTAGGGTGGCAGAAACCCTTGGGCCACCCCTGATGCTGTCTATTGAGGCTCATACTGTAGCTAGTAGGAATGTGCAAGGGCAAAACATTTTTGGTTCATTTTCAGTTCTTTGGCTTTGTCCCTGATTATTAGCTGTTTTTTTGTTTCGCACACTCATTATAATAATTTTTTAAATTTTATTTTTAACATGCTGAAACGACATACACGTGAAGCTACTGATAGCTTCTGTGTATGGTTGAAAAGATATCTTGTAGTATTTTTTCATCTTGTGTTAGCAAATTTGAATGCCCACTCATAGGTCAAGCGAATTTTTTTTTTGGGGGGGGGGGTACTAAAATGTTTAAGGCATCTTAAGGAATAAAATGTGTGCTGATGAAATCACATGTCTAACAGCTAGAAAAGAAAAGAAATGCATGACTACCTGTGGGCTTTCAGTCTCTCCCACGCCTGCTGCAAGATGCTGAATGCAGAAACTAGCTGGTAATGTGGCCCTGAAAATCCCTGATCTCTATGTCAAGGGAGGAAGAGACTTTCATCCGCTAGTACTGCTTAGAAATACATTTACTAACTATATTGTTCCAGAGTATAGCCGTCTTTCTTCTGTCACTTCTCTCTCTTTCTCTCACACTTACACGTACATTCTCACCCTCCCCTTCCTATCTCCTCTGTTCTGCTAGTACCCTGTGAATGATCTTTAAGTATTCAGTGTGTGGGGGTGTGAGGGTCAAGGAATGCCTTTGGAGGAATGGGGGGGGAACATGGAAGGTTCCCCGAAGCATCAGGCCATACATTTGCAGCCCGATGTCCCCAGGAAGGAAAAATAACGCCAGCTCGAAGGAATAATACAGCTTGCAGAATTCATTTGCAAGCTACATTATTCCATTTCTACAATAATGAGCTGCTTTGCATGCATTTGCATGGTTTGCATCTCATTATTGTGTAATGCACATTGCCTTAAACTGACATGCATTATGGTAATACAAGTTATGATTCTGCCATGTAATGGGTATTATTCACATCCATATCACTGACTCCCAACATGCTGAGTCGGACTCCAGTAATTACAGAAACGTATCAGATGTGAACTCCTTTTTAGATAATACTCTAATTTCCTTCACCTCCTTCTTCACATTTGGTGCCTGATTCAGTAATAGAAACCATATCCTAGAATGATCAAACCATGGGACCGGACTAATATCCAAATCTGTGTTGCCCGTTGAGCTTCATTTCCTTTCAACAGTAAAATCAAATGTAAAGAACCTCCCTATTAGAAGCGGAGCATCAACAAATTGCAGAAGACCATTTCTTCCAAACTCTCAATCAAAACATTTTTTCCTCTTATGTTCTTCATGAGGACATTGAAGTCACTAGTTACTAGAAGGTTAGTTGCCAATAAGGTTGCTTCACTAATCAAATTTAACAAATTATATAACTAATCATTAATCTTCCCAGGAACCATATATATATATATGGAGAGAGAGAGAGAGAGGAATATTTAGTGGCAGCAGATAGTGCATCTATAGTGGCTAGCCACTGCTGCTGAACTTTAAACCTGGGTATTCAATGCTGGAGCCACATCCGACCCCGGCATTGAATATTTGGGTTGGCCTGATAACCCCGCAGCTACCCAGGTAGGAGCGATATTCTACAATGCCCAGTTAGCTATGGCAACAAAAGTTAGGACAGCCTTTAAAGTGCCTAACTTTCTCTGCTGTGGGATAACCGGCTAGCAGCTGACTATCATGGCTAGCTGGTTATCGCTGGGGTGCTGCCTCCAGTCTCCCTCTGCAATGTCCCCTATGCTCGCCGGCGTGGCAGCAGCCATGGACATTCAGCAGCATTAACCACGTTTATGCTGCTGCATATTCCTCTTAGTGTCATTTAGGCGGTATGCAGGTCTACAAACTACCTAAATAGCTTTAAAAGTACCCCCATAATGTATATATATGTGACGTAGCATTTTAGAAGGGTCAGGTGCAGAGGCAGCCCAAGAGGAGTGTGGGGCCATGTGCGGAGATTCATTGCTGTGGCCTCATTTGCATAAATATTTTCATAATGTTAACATGCGCTTTTAGAAACATGCCTCTTAATGAGTGTCTGGATAAAGAAAGACTACCAGATTTTTACATTACTATACTCCAGTGCCAGCCACCAGGCACATTAGGAAAAACTATAAAACACTGACCATTTAGAACCCATAGCAAACCCGCCGTATCATAACAGCACTACCAGGACTCACAAGGTACCAAATCCTACCTATCAAAAGGCAACACTGTAGATATTACACCAGTACATCTCAGAGAATACCAATACATCTCATACGGGGAAAGAGAGCAAGTGGCACTGTCAAATAGAAACTACATGAACAGAATACCTCAGCTCGGTTACACATGCAGAACACAGACCACCACACAAAGAACAAGGGATCACAATTTAGAAATAGGATGATAATAATTATATTGGGAACCCCAAAAGTCAAACCTGAAATGAACAACACTGGAGAAATAAAACTATAAATTAATTTCCTCTTGCACTAAACAAAAGCACAAAGATGTTGGCAATACACATTTCCCAGACCTGACATATTCCAGTTAATAAATTAAAAAAATATATATTTTTCTACCTTTTGTTTGGGCATTTTATTTTTCAGTTGCAATTGCTCCAGTCACTTTCTTCTGGTTTCTTCATGTCTTCTGTGAGCTGTCCATTTGTCCTTTCTTCTCTCTTCTAGATTGTTTCCATTCTCTCTATATATCTGCTTTGACATACTGATCGTTTCCCCTTTTGCTCTTTCCCCCATTTATTTCCTTATTCCTTTATCATCCACTCAAATTTCACCCTTCCATTCTCAATCCCCACTTACTCTCCCAATACCCGGCCATTCATAGATTTTTCTTCCCTCCCACACAAAATCTCTTTTCAACTCTCCTTTCTCATTCCCCATCCCCATCCCCTTCTAGTCCTCCCCCAAAATCAGTTCCATTCTAGTTCTAGATCCACCCAGCATCTACTTTCTTCTAGTCCCATTCTCCCATGCCCCCTCATCAGCCCATTTCCAGTCCTAGCCCCCCATCAGCCCATTTCCAGTCCTATTCCAGCCCATTTGCAGTCCAAGCTCCCCCCTTCAGCCCATTTCCAGTCCTATTCCCGTCCTATTCCAGCCTATTTGTAGTCCAAGCTCCCCCCTTCAGCCCATTTCCAGTCCTATCCCAGCCCCCCATCAGCCCATTTCCAGTCCAAGCTTCCCATCAGCCATTTCCAGTCCAATTCCAGCTCCCCATCAGCCTATTTGCAGTCCAAGCTCCCCCATCAGCCCATTTACAGTCCTATTCCAGCTCCCCATCAACCCATTAGAAGTCCAAGCAGTCCCCATCACATCCCATCTCCAGTCCCAGCTTACCCCACCATCACAGCCTATTTTCAGTCTAAGCTCCCCCATCACAGCCCATTTGCACCATTTCCAGTCTCAGCTTACCCCCCCCCCCCCCACCATCACAGCCCATTTTCAGTTCAAGCTTCCCTCCATATCACAGCCCATTTCCCGTCCTAGCCCCCAACCCCCCCCCCCCCCACCCGTCCTCCAAAGAGCCCCGTGGCCGTCTAAGGGCTCCCTGTGCACAGCCACCAGCATGAAGGGTGTTTTCCCTCATGCTGGCAGCTGTTTCAGTGAAGAGCTGAATGCCGGGAAAGGTTAAAGGGCATTTCCTGGCACTTGCCATGCAGAGGGAACCGGGACCTCACAGGGGCTTCCTCGGCTCCCTCTGAAACTGTCCATTTGTGAGAGTATGAAGTTCGCGCGGGGCCCTGTGCAATCAACATTCTCGCACAATGGATGGGCCGGCCCTGGTCAAGAGTTGGGGCAGGGGATAAGATGTAGAGTGACAGAGGCTGGAATGGGAAGAAGTAACCAAGTGATAGGGGGAAATTTCAGGGGGCTGCCTCATGAGGGGTGGATAGGAGTGATGGGTGCTAAGAGAGGGTTGGTTTGTGATGCCACAACTGGACTTGTGGGGGGGAGAAAACCCAGTCAGAGACGTGGACAGCAGTAGGAAGACGTCCTTTATTAATTAAAAAGCTTATGGCCCTATGCTCGTTTGGTTGGTACCTTGTGGGGGGGAGGCCAGGGCTGCTGCTGGGGGATGCTGGTGGTAACATCGGGGAGGAAGGAGTTGCACAGGGCTGGTGCTGGTGAGTGGAGGTGGTGTGGTGGCCCCCCCACCACACCACCTCCACTCACCAGCACCAGCCTAATTCTGGGAGGTGGGGTGGGAGTGTAGGTGGGGTGGGAGTGTGGGCAGGGATGGGCATGGAGGTAAAAAGGGGGATGGAAGATGGGCACTACACTGTACATATTTTGTATGTCGGCAAATAACTACCTACCTTCACATGAAAAGCTTGCGTATGAGGTCTTCTCTTGCTGCAATATCTACTTGGGCCTTCAGCATCTGCATATGGTGTGGGTCTGCTGTGTCCTGTTGTTCAGGGAGCGGTTGTTGGCACCTTGATGCAAGATTCTGGAGCATGCAGTAGACCATGAAGATTTAACATATCCTGGCAGTTCACTGCCAGATTAATCAACGCACAGAAGGCCTCTTGAGCTGGCCAAATATCCTCTCAGCGCTGGCACATGTTGGAGTGGAGGAGTAGCCTAGTGGTCAGAGCTCTGGCTTGAGAACCAAGAGACCAGGGCTCGATTCCCACTAGCACCCCTTGTGGCCTTGGGCAAGTCACTTAACCCTCCATTGCCTCAGAAAAATCCAAGTTATCAATGTCCCTGTTTAATGTACATTTACCAATTTGTAACATATTACAATGTAAACTGCTTTAATTGAAATGATAAAGCAGTATAAAAAACTGTTAAATAAATAAACATTTGTTTGCTGGTGGTTCCTGCTTGAGTGAGCACCCTTATTGCAAGCTTCAGCTAACTGTGTGCAATTTGTTCTGGCATTTCCTGTGCCTGTTCAGAATCTAGCTTGTTATTTATTGTTCTGTTTATATTTCTGTTTTGTCAGTGTGTGTCCTATCATCTGTTTGTCCTTATCCAGCTCCTGCCCTCTGCAGTGCTGTGTCTCCCTTCTCAACACTTTATTGCCTCTGTTCTCTGACTCGTACTATCTGACTGCACTTTTAGGAGTGCTTTTTTTTTCTCTCCTTTCTCCCTATTCCTCTACAAGGCCTGTCGTGTAGGTATTTAAAATCTTAATTTTTTTTACCTTGCCTGAGTTTTACTAGGGCACTTCCTGTGGAATCTGTCTGCTCCATTTACTTGTCTTGTCAGACAAATCTGATTGATTTCTTTGACTGGGTGACCAGGGAGTTGGACCGAGGGAGAGCCCTAGATGTGGTGTATTTAGATTTCAGTAAAGCCTTTGACACTGTTCCTCACTTATAAACAAACTGAGCACCCTATGGATGGACCCTAAAGTTACTGCTTGGGTTAGAAATTGGTTGGGTGGGAGGCGACAAAGAGTACAGGTAAATGGAGCTCACTCTGAGGAGAAGGATGTTACCAGTGGTGTGCCCCAGGGATCTGTCCTTGGTCCGATTTTTTTTAACATCTTTGTTAGTCATATAGCGGAAGGGCTGTCGGGTAAGGTTTGCCTCTGTGCGGATGACACCAAAATCTGCAATAGAGTAAACACCCAGGAAGGTGTAGATAACATGAGGGATCTAGCTAAGCTTGAAGACTGGTTTAAAATTTCACAGCTGGGATTTAATGGTAAAAAATACAAGGTCATGCATTTGGGCTGCAGCAATCCAAAGGAACAATATAATATAGGGGGTGAAGTATTTTTGTCCACTAAAGAAGAGTGGGACCTAAGCATGGTTGTGTCTGATGATCTTAAAGTAGCTAAACAGGTAAAAAAGGTGACAGCAAAAGCTAGAAGGGTGCTTGGGAAAGGAATGGCTAGCAGAAAAAAGGAGGTGATAGTGCCTATGTATACGTCTTTGGTATAACCTCATTTGGAGTATTATGTGCAATTCTGGAGACCGCACTTTCAAAAGGATATAAACAGGATGGAGTCGGTACAGAGGGTGGCTACTAAAATGGTTAGTGGTCTTCATTATAAAGCATATGAGGACAGACTTAAGGATCTCAATATGTACACCTTAGAGGAAAGGCGGGATAGAGGTGATATGATTGAGACGTTTAAATACCTCCGTGGCATAAATGCACAGGAGGAGAGCCTCTTTCAACTGAAAGCAAGTTCTGCTACGAGGGGACATGGGATGAGGGTGAAAGAGGATAGATTCAGAAGTGATATGTGGAAATAATTCTTTACGGAAAGAGTAGTGGATCCGTGGAATAGCCTCCCAGTGGAGGTAGTAGAGATGAGGAATCTGAATTCAAAAAGGTATGGGACAAACACAGAGGATCTCTAAAGGAAAAAAGGGGACTGTTGTAGTTGTTGATATGGAAGGACAGACTAGATAGGCCATGTGGTCTTTTTATGTCATCATTTTTCTGTTTCTATTCAGCACTTGCTCTGCCCCTCCCCCTGCTGGGGCTTTGTTCAGAAGCTTTCCTCTGCGAGCAGATGAGCTGCTGATCCTTCACTTGCTAGTGGTTCCTGCTTGGGTGAGCATGCTCATTGCAAGCTTCAGCTAACTGTATGCTCTGTTCAGGCATTTCCTGTGCCTGTTCAGAATCTAGCTTGTTATTTATTGTTCTGTATATATAGTATTTCTATTTTGTCAGTGTGTCCCATCTTCTGTCTGTCCTTTATCCAGCTCCTCCCTTCTCAATACTTTATTACTCACCCCTGGCCTAACAGTCTTTCATAGCCTTCCTGTGCTAATTGATGCAATTACTTAAGTGCACCTGAAGCTACCAGCACTTTCTCCCCTCCTCTCCACCTTATCTCCTTTGATTTACATTATTTCCTCTTCCCCATGGCTCCACATCACTTTAAGTTCTTGATGTTAATTCTCTCTAATCTTTTCCGCTCATTCCCTCAGTTTCATGGCCCTACTCATTCCTCACTCCTTACTGTCCCCACCTCCCCCCTACCATTTTGTCTTCCACCTTATCTGCTCTTGAGCTTCACCTTTTTCTTCCTCTCATTCAGCCATCTCTACTCTCACTGATGGAACCTCACCCTTGCTTCGGTCGTGCCGCCTCCTCTCTCCCCCGTTTTCTCCTACTCCTTCTCCTTCTCTCATCTGGAGATGTCAAGCCCAACTCAGGCCCCTCTAGACTTTCTTCCACTCCCAGGGCAGGTCAATGAGTAACCCTTCTAATCTTGTTCATATCCATCTCCCCATGCCCTCTTCTCTACCTTTTTCATGCGCATTGTGGAATGCACATTCTATCTAGAATAAACTTGCTTTTATTCATGACCTCTTTATCTCTAATACTCTACATCTCCTGGCTCTTACTGAAACTTGGCTTCTCCCTGAAGATTCTGCTTCAGTCGCTGCCCTCTGTCACAGATGCTACCTACTTTCCTATATGCCTCGGCCCATTGGCCATGGTGGTGGTGGTATTAGGTTCCTAGTCTCTTGTTCCTGTCAATTCCAGCCCCTCCTTCTACCTCCATCTAATTCCTTTGCTTCCTCCGAAGTCCATGCCATCTGCCTATTTTCTCCACTACCTCTCTGGATAGCTATCATTTATTGACTCCCCAACAAGTTCACCTCTATCTTTCTCACAGACTGACTCCTGGTTCTCCTCCTTTCTGGATGAGTCTTCCCCTTCCCCTATTCTTGGGGGATTTTAACATTCATGTTGATGACCCTTCTGCTTTAAAGCTCTTTTCCCTGACCTCCTCATTCAGCCTCCAGTTGTGCTCTACTGCTGCTACTCACAAATATAGCCACTGCCTTGACCTTGTCTTCTCCTCCAACTGCTCACCCTCAAACGTATCCACCTCAGTCCTGCTCTTATCTGACCATCACCTGCTAACCTTCACCCTTAACCACCCCCCATCTTGGTCTCGCCTGATCTCCACCAACAGTTTAGGAATCTTCACACAGTTGGCCCTTCAGCTCTCTTCACTGCTCTCTTATCATCTCTTTACTCCACTATGTCATCTCATTGATGGGGCAGTATCCTCCTATAATACTATACTCTCCTCTGCTCTGGATGTACTTGCTCCTCCCATTCCAAGCCCTGTGAAGTCTACCGTATCTCAACCCTGGCTTACCTTGACAGCCCACTACCTACATTCCTGTGCCTGCAGCGTAAATTATGTACCTTTACTGATCTACATTTCAGATTCATGCTAACCTCTTTCCAGTTGCCCATAGCACTCACCAAGCAAGAGTACTATGTCCATCTGACTAACTCTCTGGCCTCTGACCCTCGCCGTGTCTTTGCTATGCTCAACTCTCTCCTCAAGGTCCCTCCTCCACCATTCCCTCCTTCAGTGTTTGCCCAGACCTTGGCTGACTACTTCCATGACAAAATCTTGAAGATTAGCCTTGAATTATCTGCAGGGTCACCTCCATCTCATCTTCCCCCTCTTCAATCCCAAATCCTTTCCTCACCTTTGGTCATCCTTTCTTCCTTTCTGAAATCACTTAGGAAGAAACTGCAAATCTTCTCTCCTCCTCCAAACTGACTACCTGCTCCTCTGATCCCATCCCCACCGATCTACTATGTTCTATCTCTTCTGCCGTCATCCCTTCCATATGTCATATTCTTAACTTATCACTTTCCACTGCAACTGTCCCTGTGGCTTTTAAACATGCTGTGGTTACACCTCTCCTCAAAAAGCCTTCACTAGATCCTACCTGTCATTCCAATTATCTACCTTTCTCTCTCCTCCCCTTTGCTTCAAAACTACTTGAACGTGTGGTTCACTGCCACTGTCTTGACTTTCTTTCCTCTCAAGACCTTCTGGACTCACTGCAATCTGGCTTTCATTCTCTAAATTCAGAAACTGCTCTTGCCAAAGTCTCCAGCAACTTGTTCCTTTGCAGATCCAAAGGCCTCTACTTGATTCTCATCCTTCTTTGCATTTCTTCAGCTTTTGACATGGTTGATCACCACCTTCTCCTCGATATCCTGTCCTTGCTTGGATTTAAGGGCTCTGTTCTGTCCTGGTTTTCTTCTTATCTCTCCCATTGCACTTTTAGTGTATGTTCTGGTGGTTCCTTCTCTACAGCATCTTGCTTTCAGTTGGTATACCTTTTGAGACCTCTCCTTTTCTCTCTCTACACTCAGTCACTTGGTTCATTTATTTCCTCACATGGTTTTCAGTACCATCTTTATGCTGATGGCTCTCAGATTTACCTTTCTGTGCCTCAAATCTCTTCAGGAATCCAGGCCCGAATCTCTGCCTGCTTATCTGACATTGCTGCCTGGATGTCTCGCCACAATCTGAAACTGAACATGGCCAAAACTGAGCTCCTTATCTTTCCCCCTAAACCCACCTCCCCCTTCCTACGTTCTCTATTTCTATGGATAACACTACACTCCTCCCTGTTTCCTCAGCTCGCAACCTTGGGGTCATCTTTGACTCTACTGTCTCTTTCTCTACACATCCAACAGATAGTTAACACCTGTTGCTTCTCTCTCTCTCTCTATAACATTGGAAAAATTCATCCCTTCTTTTCTACACACACTACTAAGACACTTCTCCACTCTTTAGTCACCTCCAGTCTAGAATATTGCAACCTCCTCCTTGCTGGTCTCCCTCTGAATCATCTCTCTCCCCTTCAATATTTTCAAAACTCAGTTGTGCGGCTAATCTTCTGCCAGCCTCAATATGCTCATATAAACCCTCTTCTCAAGTCGCTTCACTGGCTCCCTATCAGTTTCCATATCCAATTCAAACTTCTCCTACTGACCCTATAAAGTGCACTCATTCTGCTTCTCCTCACTACCTTTCCTCTCTTATCTCTCCCTACACCCCTCCTTGGGAGCTCCGCTCTTCTGGCATGTGCCTTCTATCTGTGCCCTTTTCTTCTACTGCCAACTCCAGACTTTGATCCTTCCACCTTGCTGCTCCTTATGCCTGGAACAAACTACCCGAGTCTGTGCATCAGGCTTCATCTCTGGCCCTTTTCAAATCCAGGCTGAAAACTCATATCTTTGAGGCTGCTTTTGGATCCTGATCCACTTAGTCTCCTATGTGTTTCCTTACCATTCCCCTAGATGTATCTTTCTCATCAGCTGTTGTGTCATCTGTCTTGACTAGATTGTAAGCTCTGATGAGCAGGGACCATCTTTTACATGTGACGGTCCAGCACTGTGTACGCCTTGTAGCGCTATACCAATGATAAGTAGTAGTAGTACTTCTGTGTGTGGTGCCTTTATGGGAGTCAATAGCCAGTGGATAACTTCTATCACCTGTATAGGTAGGAGAGAAAGGACACATATTAGGGTATTGCACCAGTGTGTTTCATTTGCAGGGCACTCTTTGGCCTGAGCACATTGCAGCTCCCAGGGTACAGTGCAACCTTCTGTCATGAGTATGTCTAGGTGATGGAGAGGGCTAGTGTGGGGCTTACCTAGCAGTCATCCACAAGTGATGTCTCTGCTCTCAAACCTCTCATAGGTCCCAGAGTGGGTAAAGATGTAGAAGTTGTGAGAGGAGCCCCGAAACCTGTAGAAGATATCTATAATCTCCCCTTGTGCATTGCAGACCACCTGCATGTTGAGTGAGTGGAATGCCTTCCTGTTGCAGGGGCCCCGAGAGCAACGTGTGTGCATTCAATGAGCTCTCAGAACAGATGGGAAGTGGACCGCCTCATGGAATTGTATCAAGGTTTTACTGCCTCTGTTGCACAGTCTGTGAGATGGCTACATATTATGCATGTTAGAAAGGTCCTCATGAAGGGTGAGATGTATTGTGAGATGGCTGACTAGCTGAGACCCACAGTGGCAGCCAACACAGACTGGAAACTGCCAATGGCTAGGAATGCCAAGGCCATGGTGATCTTGAAGTGGACAGGCATGGACAGGCCCCTCTGTGGTGGAGCTGAGGAGCAGTTCTAGCTCCTGGCAGAGATGTTGGATGCTGCCTTGTTAAAATGGAACCTGCTCATCCGTGAGGTCCAGGAATTAGATCCTGGGCCTGTAGACTCTTTGATATAGCTGCCTCATGCGCTTAGTAGTTCTCATGTGCTTCGTCTGTGCCTCATGCATCTGTGCCTCAACCGTGTCTCCTGCCTTCCACTACCAGCACCCTGTGACTCTCACCACCAACAGCCAGCAACAGCCACAGCACTGCACATGCACTTCTAAACACACACATACACACACATTGGTCACACACAGGCAAGCAGCAGGGAACTGGGCAGAAGGGAGACAAATGCAGCAAGGGCCAGGGAATGTGTCACTGGGGGTTTGGGATTGGCACAGCTGGGAGGGGAAGGAGATGAAGGAATCGGAATTTAACAGGGTCTCGGAAAAGGGGGGATAGGAGTTGGAAGGGCACAGGATACACTGCAGAGAAACAAATGGAAGATCATGAGACATCTATGTGAGCATATATGACCATCAGGCCCATAACTCACAAACGAAGCTTCTCTAGTCACTATTGCTGCATGCAGTCCCAAGAGACAGCAAAGTCCCATCTTTATTCATGATTTATTGCAGGTGTTGATTGACACATTATAAAATCTGCCCTGCATGCAGTACCAGCGAGAGCATGCAGTACCCACTGGGGGGTGGGAAAATTCATCATAGACGTGGAGGTGCATGCGCCGCCCAGATGAACACTCCTGTTAGGCCCCTGGTGGAAATGTGCAAAGATTGACATGCTGGGTGTACAAATATGCATCTCATGGCCTTTCTAAAAAGGCCTTTTTGATGTGATGTGGCTTCCATATTTATCTGTTGCTATGTCCACCTTTAAAAGGTTAATAGAGCTTCTAAAATAACCCCCTTTTGTTTCAGGAAATGTTAAAAGCATATTTGTTTCAAGAATATTTCAATGCAGAACTAGCGGAAGGGAAGAGATGGTCATGATGGTCTTCTTGGGTGTCATTTTTATCTGTGGCATGTATTGCTTGGAATCTGATATGTTGTAATGTTTTTATGGATGTTATTTGTAAACCACACAGAGGTGATTATGATGTGTTATATAAATGTAATAAATAATAATAATTACCACAATGAATATGCATGAGATACATTTACATATATTGAAGGCCCTTTGTATGTATATCTGTCTCAGTGCAATTTCTCCAAACAGGTTAGTTAGCAGATACCATGACAGTCATGAACCTCACTTTTAAGCCCTGGTATGTGGCGTATGATATCAGTCTTTCAAATTTACTGCTAATGCTTGGTGTAGTACTTGCATTGTGCCAAAGAGAGCCTCTTGGAGTTTATAAGATGTAACCAGTATGGATAATTTATCAAGGTGTTCTTCATCAAGCCTGTGGCACCCAACACAATGGGAAATATGTCAGTATCTTTTTGCCATATTTTCTTGATCTCGGAATGCATTTCTTGGTACGTGAAGATCTTCTCCCTCTCAGTGTGGTTCACAAAATAGTCACTTGGGACTGACACCTCTAATCAATGCTGTTCTGGTGTTCTTCTCCTTTACCACTATATCCGTGAATATCGCAAGTGATCAGGTGTTTATTCATTGTAGTAAGGTAACCTTGATAACCTGACTGGTTTCCTGGGTCTCCAGGAAAGGGTTGAGAAGCATTGCTTCATACTGGCACCGTAGTCCTTTTTGGAATGAGGAAACTGCCAAGTTCACCAGCATTGGTGGAATCCAGGAAGACGCACCAGATTAACCTTACACACCAATGGAGCCAGCCACTTAGATTTAGTGAACTGAAATTTTCCCTGAATGCTTAAATTTTGTTTTCTTATTTTACCAGGTTCCTAAATGTGGCCAAGGCGAGGAGGATTAGGTTAGAAGGATGAAGTTAGTAAGTCAGAACCTGCTTCAGAACTAATTTCCAGCACTAGGTACATACTGTAACTTAGGAGACAAAAGTTAAGTGGATTGCAGTTTAGTTTTAGGAACCTCCGGTTTAGGTGCATATTTTCAGAAAATCATGCCATATAAGTTCAGCTGAAATAGGTGCCTGACTTAGGAGCCTAACCAAGGTTCCTAAATTTAACTCTGCCTCTTACTAACTGCAAAGCAGTAAAATATGAAAGGGAAAATCTTGAAAAGTTTCCATAAAGAAATAAGGATATGGCAGTGGTATTCGCTGCCAGTCCTCAAGGACCTCAAGCAAATCAGGATTTCGGGATATCCCTAATGAATATGCATGATATATATTTGCATGCCTACCACCTTTATTGTGTGGAATGTCTCATGCAAATTCATTAGGCATATCCTGAAAACCTGACCTATTTGGGGCCCTCGAGGATTGGAAGTAAAAAACACTGGTATGTGGTGTTATATAGTTCTTGTCATTTTCCATCGAAAACAACAAATGTAATATCATTTATACCATTTTAGCATGTGCTAAACCAGTTTATCATACATTTATTGGTTTGCAAAAATATAGCACAAGCTAAAAATTAAACCAATGATAGACATATAAAAATGAAACCATCGTTTTTTTTCTTTAATAGCAGCAATGCAACTGCTCATATGATTGGGTCTGTCTGGCAGGCTATTTAGGGGACCTTGAAGGCCAGAGGTTTGTGTAACAACAGAGATGCCAAGTTTCCCAGTTCCAGGAGGAATAATTTTGGTTGTGAACTAACATCCTAAAGCTAAGTGGTATATATAGTCCCCAATTCTACCCATTGAAATCAATGCTGCAGGTCCCATTATGCAACATGCTGGGACTTCAGAAAGCCAGGACTGGTCTAAACGTTCCCGCCTAGAACTGGGTAACTCGGCAGCTTTGCAACAGCTATTCTGGTATTGCTGGTTATTTAGCTTAGGGTTTCTCAACCTAGTCCTTGGGGCACATCCAGCCAGTCTGGTTTTCAAGATATCCCCAATGCATATGCATGAGATAGATTATCATATAATGGAGTCAGTGCATGCAGATTTATCATGAATATTCATTGTGGGTATCCTGAAAATGAGAATGACTGGGCTCATCCCAAAGACTGGGTGAGAATTATTGATTTTGATTATTACTTGCCTCCAGCACTTACCTTTCCCATACTTAACCACAAGAGCTTGTAAGTGGGGATCTTGTACGGTATGCTATTCCATCCACGATGGTGGTGTGCAAGGATGAAGAAAATAAATTACTATCTTCAGTGAGACAAAAAACCTTACAGATTGTCATGCTCTGTGGATGTCAGCTGTGATAAATACAAGCAACATGGACAGGGACAGCCCAACCATTAGGCAAGCTAGGCAATCGTCTAGGCTGGCAGCTTCGGGGGGAGGGGGGGGGGCAGCAAAGAGCAAGACACTCAAAGTTAAACAATAGATTCTGACAGCTGGAGGGGGATAGCTTGAACCAACTCTTGGGCCAGCCCTGAATGCAAACAGAACTTACTAGGCAGGCTAAATGGGCCAGATGGTCTGTTTCTATGTACAACCCCTACAAAATGATATATTTCAGTTTTAATGAAGCCACAACTCCAAGATAGAAAAGAGAATTTATTTGAACCTGGCATATGCCTGCTTGAAAGATCTGTTTTCTATGGACATGCATCTTGCTGTTTTGAACCACTTTATCCTTTACTAATAGCAAAAGGTCCTAATGTACCATAGGTCTCACATTAAAGTTCTGCCCTCTGTTGTGACGACACATAGCATTAAAAAAAATTGCACCAGTATCTAAGCAACTGATCCCTTGGTAACTTGAAGCACCTTTATAAAAGATGCCACACAAACAGGGTTGGACAGAAAAATACTTTTTATCCCCTTCCAATAACACATCTCTAAATAATAGAGAACTTCTCCAGGGTCTGTAGCTGAAGTGCAGAAGCCCCGGGAAAACAGGTAACATTTAATTTTATCTTTTTCTTTCAAACAACTGAATTCCAGCAGCTGGTGGGAATTAAGAATAAGGTTGGTCCTATCTTTGCCTGATGTTCACATCTATTTGCAGCAGGCTATCTGCCCATTGGATTCTGCAAGCATATAAACCGGGATAGGCACAATTCATCTATTTTTTAAACTTCCAAAATATGTGGATTGCATCATAACATTGTTTTACAAACTTTTAGTGCTTGACAAGCATGAGTCTGACTAACCACAAAAATCTCAGAAAATCCAGGTAAATGTTTTTCAGTTATTCCTTCAGTTAATGATGGATGCTCAGGTTTTATTTAATTCAGATACAGATGTTCTTAACTGCCTTCCATTGAGAATATACAAGGGGGAACTGATAAGTCTCTGGCCTTGTAATGAAACATAATGCTATGGGCACACTTCGGTTCTGGAGATCCAAATAAAACGAGTACCCGATAAAACAAAACTGTAGAGAGATCATTCGGACCTCCGGAACCAAAGTGTGCCCGTAGCTTTCTGTTTCATTACAAGGCCAGAGATTTATCAGCCCCCCAAAGAGGTGTAGAAACATGATATCAGTAAGGTTCAATTGCAGACATTACCTATTTCAGAACAGACCACCTTGGCTCGGATTGGCAAAAGGTGTTCAATCGTGTCAGTTTGTGTGTTGTGGTAAATGTTTTATACCCGATAACTGCCTGAAAGCTGCTCTGTTTCTTTAAAACTGATGAGAGCTAATTAGTACTTTACCTCTGCATGCTGGACAGGACTAGAAAATTTCCACACGAAGTAATTACTTTTTTCAAATCATAACCAAAATAAACTGTAAAGGAAATCAAGCTTATCAATTCAAGCATTGTTCATAGAAAATCCGAGTTTCAAGCCTCCTCAAATCAATTTGTTTTTCTTTACTTTCAATTTGATTAATTTCACAATTGGTATGTGGTTTAAGAAACAATCTTTGGAAAGGGCTTCATCGTCAGAAATGATATTTGTCCGGAAGTGGCAACATCGGGGCTGTCTTCCCAATTTCTTATGAACATGATCTCGTTAGTATTACACTTTCTCAGGAGGGCACAGCTATTATGTGTCAGCTGGCCGGTTTCTGAGTGTGTTTCCATGGGCATTTACTGTTTACTTCTCAGAGAAAATTACAGAAAAGATCTTGCCGTGCAAAGGGTTTAAATCTAGAATTAAAATTGCAATGTTCATTTTTGGAGAGGTTGACAGTTTAGCCAGAAAAGATCAACTTTGTTGCTCCTTTTCCAACTTCACCATAAGTACTACTTGATATTTAAGATAGGTATCTCTTAGAATGAAATAGAGCCATAGATTAGATAGTACATTTTATTCTAAATATAGATCTGAAACCATCCTTCTATAGTGTTTTCACATACAGACACACTGTAACTTTAAACAACACAGAATAATATATGATATTATTCTGATGCAGCAGCATATTATACCTGTGCTATCTTCTCTTCATCAGTTATTATTTGCTTGGCGAGTTAAATTCAAGATACTTATGTTAATATTTAAGGTAGTATGTATGGGGTTGTTTTTTGCCAACTTCTTTTCCTATGTTATTTAGTAGTTTTTTGCATAATCTACAATCGCAGGATCAGACATCATTGTTAATTCATACTCCACTATAATTTCGGGGAGTTTGAGCTATTACATAAGAACATAAGAAATGCCATACTGGGTCAGACCAAGGTCCATCAAGCCCAATATCCTGTTCCCAACAGTGGCCAATCCAGGTTACAAGTACCTGGCATTTGCCCAAAAAGGCACACAGGTTCCACAATGCTTGTCACAGGGTAAGCAGTGGATTTCCCAGGTTCTCTGTAATAATGCTTTGTGAACCTTTATCTTTATTTAAAAACTTAATATACTGCCAAAACCATAGGCATATAGCGGTTTACAATAAAATCATAAAAGCACTGCCGAAAAGAAAGGAAAATAACGCCATAAAATAAATAGGAAAGAGATAGTCGGAGAGAACAGGGAGAAAGAAAAAAGGGGGGACAGCCAGGAACAAAACAGACAGAACTAAATATCAACAGGGGTAGGGGAAAGAGGGGAAGAAGGGGGAGGAAAATCAAAAGCCGTGGAAAAAAGATGTGTCTTAAGTCTAACTTTAAAGGTAGAAAAAGAGAGCTCGAGATGAAGCATAGGTGGCAGAGAGTTCCATAAGCGGGGACCCAGAAAGAAAAAGGCAGAAGAGCGTGTGGACTCCAGATGGGCCTGGGAAGGGGAGGGAAGAGATAACTGATTGGTGTGAATTGATCTGAGAATTCTAGAGGGACAGTGGAAATGAACTAGATTAGAGAGGTAGAGAGGGATACCGGTGTGAAGTGATTTGTGTACAAAAATGAGAATCTTATATTGAATCCGGAAAGGAATGGGAAGCCAGTGCAAACAGATGAGAAGGGGGGTGACATGATCAAACCGTGAGGCGTGAGTCAGAATGCTGGCAGCGGTGTGATGTACCAGTTGGAGCCTACGCAGTTGAGAAGAGGGGAGACCAGCTAGGGACGCGTTACAATAATCTAAACATGAGAAAACAAGAGAGAGAAGCAATGTGGTTAAAGAAGACGTAGAGAGAAAGGGGCGGACTGCACAAAGTTGCCTTAGGGTGTTAAAAAGAACGCTGGACGATCAAAGAAATGTGATCCTTAAAAGTCAAGGCCAAGTCAAGAGTAACACCAAGATATCGTAGTGAAGTGACAATAGGAAACAGAGCAGATGAAAGAAACGGGACAAGAGAGGGGATAGGTTTACCAGCAGAGAACCAAATAGCCAAAGTTTTTGAGAGATTAACGTGTAAAAAATTATCAGAGAACCAGGAAGCTACAGCAGAAAGACAGGCATTAAGTGGGCCAATATTGGGAGTGAGTGAATCACAGTGATAGAGGAGAAGAATATCGTCTGCGTAGTAGTATGCAGAAATACCAAATTGTTGGATTAGTAGGGACAGGGAGGCCAAAAAGATGTTAAACAGTAGAGGTGCTAAGACGGAACCCTGGGGAACAACCACAAAGAAGGGGTGTCGAAGGGGAGGAATCAGTGCCAGAGAGAACCGAGAAAGATCGATTGAAAAGAAAAGAGTGAAACCAGTGTAAAAAACTGTGCCAGATAGACCAGCGGAACGAAGATGGGAAAGACGGGTGCAGTGGTCAATGACGTTGAAAGCAGCGGAAAGATCAAGTGAAACAGCACTAGATATGGAACCCCAATCGTGAGCAATGTGCAGCTCATTAAGAAAAGAAATAAGAATAGATTAAGTGTTGTGACTGGGACGAAAACCTGATTGGCAAGAGTGGAGGGCTAGGGAAGCTTCAAGGTGAGAAGAAAGTTGAGAAAAGACTAGTCTTTCAAGATGTTTAGAAAGAAAAGGAAGATTAGAAATAGGACGCCGGTTTGTGGGTAGGGAAGGATCTAGGGAGGCTTTCCTCCAGGAACTTCTTCAAACCTTTTTTAAATCCAGCACTAACAGAATTTACTACATCCTCTCGTAATGAATTTCAGAATTTGATTACGCATTGAGTGAAAAAATATTCTCTCTTATTAGTCTTAAACGGGTTATACTGTAGCTTCATTGCATGTCCCCTTGTCTTTCAACTTTTTGATGGCGTAAACAATCGATCTACATTTACCTGTTCCACTCCATTCATTAATTTATAGACCTCTATCATATCTCCCCTCAGTCATCTCTTTTCCAGGTTGAAGAGCCCTAACCTTTTTAGCCTCTCTTCATAGGGGTATCCTTCCATCCACTTTACCATTTTGGTGGCTCTTCTCTGTACCTTTTCTAATAACGCTGTATCATTTTTAAGCTACAGCAACCAGTAACCGAGGTACCCGGAAGCCCAACCCCGCATCCCCCAACCCTCTGACCAATCTGTCACCTCGGACAGCCTAACCCTACCTGCTGCATTAAGGTACCCCCCCCCGCACATGATACCCAAGTAAACAAGCCAACACCAGATTATGGTAAACAGTTGCTTGATCGCAGCTTTATTAACAACCGTGAAAATCCGGCCCAACATGGGCCAACTCAATATTACCAAAAATGCCACATGCCCCCCCCGCCCCCCTTTTCTGGATGATGCCCCCACCAGCCATTTCTAGCAAAGTGGTGCATCATCCACCCCCCCTTTCCCCCGCCGCCCGCCTCGCCATGTTATTAGCAGAGGCAGGCTCCAGTTGCCTTCCACCGGGCAGAGACCCCAGCCGGGTCATCTCTCCCAACCCAAGGAGCTGAACCGCTCCCACTCAAAGCGGCATCAGCTTCAAATGCTCCGCCGGGTCGATGAGCGCCAGCTCGCTACCCCGCCAACGGCACAAGGTGAACACTAACCTTGTGCCGCCCCCCTCCAAAGAAAACTGCAACCAGCACCAACCCTCCAGAGCTTCCTGCCAATCATTCAGTAGCAGGTCCTGCCCAACCGGGGCGAGGTGAACCCCATCCAAACGATACAGGCCGGCGCACCGGACATCCGCCCACGCATGCAACACCTGAAGGCCACCCGACTGCTGAACCCAACGCCCAATCTGCCTGTTGATCTTGGTGAGGCCTCGTGACCAGCGCCGCTGAGACCAGCACGCGGGACGAGGCATAATGTCTGACCATATAATGGCCACTCCCGGGAGAAGCTCCCGCACCAGTTCAATGTCCCGCTGCACAGCTCTGATGATCTGACGACACGACCAGCTCGCCAAATCGTTGCCACCCAGATGTAGCAACAGTCCGACAGGGCGCTGCTGCTGAACCATCTTCGCCTGAACGCAGGCCACCAACTGCCACCATTGCATGCCGCGTTGACCCATCCAGTGCAGCTGGACTCCTGCAGATTCGAGACCGAGATGGGTGCCCAACGGCCGCACTGCAGCCCAGCGCTCTGCCCCGTAATCGAAGGAGTGTCCGACAATCCACCAATCTCCCGAGCGCGCACCATCTGAAAAAGGAGAAGCCGCACTGCCACCAGCAGCCAACTCTGCAACAGCAAGGAAAACATTAGCAACCCCCCCCACCCCGCATAGATACCTCTCCCATGGCGTGCCCAAAAGCCAGGAGCTGGGCATGCACGCTCATGGGCGAACGTAGCCCACGTAAGCCCCAGAACGCCACCTCCCAATTTGCTGAATGACCTGGGGCTCTAGACCCACAGCAGCCGCACTCGTGGCCGCCCCAATCCGGAAAGAATGAGAAGCATAGCTCCTATCATCATAGCCCAGGAACCGCAAGACCCTGCGCAGCACCGCCGTAAACTGAAACTGCGTTGCTGGCCTGCCATCAGCATGAATGAAAAAATATCCCCGCGCCATCGGCCGAAGCCGCAAGTAATGCCGGAGAGCATGCACCGGGCAGGACTGCAAAGGGAAGATAGCATTGAGGACTACCCAACCCCCCTTTCCCGCCTGGTCGGTTTTGGAGCGCGGGACATAGATACGCACCAAGGACGCCTCCACCGTCACATGCTCAAATTCCAGCCCGCCAAAAGCGCCCCGCCTCACGGACCTAGGTACGAGCTCGCAGACCTGAAAAGCCCCAAAAAACGCGGTCACAAACAACGCACGGAATAGAATGGACTCGAAATTCGAGGCCGTGATGCGTGGTAACAACTCACAAATCTGCAATAATAAGTCATGGGAAACAGGTAGCCGCCAATCCCGAGGCTGGGGCTGCACTCGCGCCCAACCCGCCAACAGACGCTTAACCAGAAAAGATAACCGCCCGCCGCCTTACAAAAGAAGGAAAACCCTGCCAGCACAGACACGACCGCGGACCGTGCCCAGCCTGCGTTCTTAGCCCACAAAACAAATTGTCCCACGAGCCCCTCCGGTACCCGCCCCCAGACCAACCCCTATCACCCAAGAACAAACTCACCTGGGCATAGCCACGCCGATACCCCGCCCAGGTACCACGTGCCACTGATGCAGCCAGCAAAGCCATTAGCTCGGGGTCCCAACACTCCAAAGATGCTCCGGGACCGGCGACACCAACTCCTCCGCCTCTGGTGCCAGGCGCCGGAACTGCTCCCACTGGAAACGGGACAGAGCATCAGCAATGGAATTCTGAGTGCCCGGCACATGCCGCGCCCTGGCAGCCACATTCAACCGTAAGCAGGCCAGCACAAAAAGCCTCATCAAAGACGCTACTCTTGGACACTGAGGCGCATCTCTGTTGATCACCTCGACCACCGCCGCGTTGTCACACCAGAAGACTACACGCCGATTCCGCAGGCGATCAGGCCACACCCAAAAAGCAACCACTATAGGAAACAGCTCCAGAAAGGCGATGTTGCGTACCAAACCAGACTGCACCCAATCCGCCGGCCAAGGCTCCGCACACCAAGCCCCCTGGCAGTACGCCCCGAAACTGGAACTACCTGCCGCATCGGTGAACAAATGTAAGTCTAGATTCGAGATCTCTGGTAACTGCAACACCGAGCACCCGTTGAAAGTTGCTAGAAATGCGTCCCACACTCACAGATCCTCCCTCATGCCCACCGACACGCGAATCCGGTGATGCGGGAGCCGCACCCCAGCCATGGCCAAAGATAACCACCGTGAGAACGGACGCTCCATGGGCAGAACCCTGCAAGCAAAATTGAGGTGCCCCACCAAGGACTGCATGACCCGCAGTGTGGTCCTGGGCGAAGATCCCATGGATGCCACCAACTCCTTGAGCCGCTCGAACTTCTGGGCAGGCAAGCGGACGACCATAGCCTCCGTATCAATCTCAATCCCCAGGAAAGTGAGGCGGGTGACCGGCCCCATGGTTTTGCAGGCCGCTATAGGAATGCCGAAATCCCCGGCCAGGCGCAGGAAAGTGTCGAGCAAGGTAACACAAGTGTGGTCCCCCCCCCCCCGGGCCAACGAATAGGAAATCATCCAGATAATGGACTATACCACTAAGGCCCGTCGGCCGCTCTAACACCCAATGCAGAAATGTACTAAAGGCTTTGAAATAGGCGCAGGAAATGGCACAGCCCATAGGCATGCACTTGTCGAAATAAAACGCCGAGTCGAAGCGAAAACCCAACAATGGGAAAGCAGAAGGGTGCACAGGTAACAGCCGGAAAGCGGATTCGACGTCAACCTTTGCCAGCAATGCCCCAACCCCACACTGCCGCACCAGAAGCACGGCTGCGTCAAAGGAAGCGTAACGCATGGTGCACCGTTCACGAGGAATGCGGTCATTCACCGAATCACCTGGTGGACAAGAAAGGTTGTGGATCAGCCGAAACTTACCCGGCTCCTTCTTGGGCACCACTCCCAAGGGGGAAATAGTAAACAGTGAAAATGGGGGCTCACTGAAAGGACCCGCGACCCTGCCCAGCGCGCACTCCTCCGTGATCTTCCGCCTCACCACCCCGGCGTGGGCTTTGACAGAACTAGCATTACGCAAACCCCTCCCCGCTGGCAAACCCTGGCACAGAATCCGGAAGCCTTCTGAGAAACCATGCAATAACAACTGCGCTACCCCACCCCACCGAACACGCCCATAACTGACCAGCCAAGGTTGCATAACAGAAACCCTGATGGGCGTGGGGGCCAAAGTACCGCAAGCCCCCTCACTTACCCCCCCGCGGGGGCGCCCGCCACCCCTTTGCGACTGCACTTAATGGCCGCATGCCCGCTCCCGCACAAGGAGCAGAAGTGCCGAAATTTACAGTCGGGGAATGAGCACGACGCCTTGTTGAAACGCCAACAGACGTCACCCCCCCCACACCCCCTTTTGGCTGGGACTGAATGGGAGCTGAGGCCCGAAAGGACCGCGGACCACCCGACGAAGTAGACGGCCCCAACTTGCCACTCCCCCCCCCCAGTGCCCCCGCTCCGATTTCGAGTGGACATCTGCGTTAACCACAGATTGATGTCCTTCATCCCCCACGAGAGCTGCCCATTCTCCTCCATCATGTCCCGGAACTCCTCATCGTAATTTAACCACGCCCACCCCTCGTGAGCCTGGGACGCTGCTAAAATAGTATCCGCATAAGCCAGCAGCGCTCCGTACTGATCCGGGAAATAATGACCCCAAACACTAGCCAAACGCAAAAAAGCGCGAGTCCAGTTCAGGGTGTTGCGAGACGCCCTCCGCACCCTGCCTGCTTTCTCGTCTTCCTTGCGCTTTTTACAGCTTACGCCAGAATGATTCCTGCCATCCAACAGGCGGAAAATATCAATATACCTGCGCCGCTTAATCCGATGGCGCAGCTTCCGTGGCACGCACTCCCATAATTCGGAACAGCGCACCACCACGGGCCCCCCGCCTTCGCCCTTCCCACCCCCTGCTGTCCCCGAATCGCTCGAAGAAACCGAAGAGGACGACGAAGAGGAGGACGAAGATGCACGACGACAACGGCGCCCACGCCTGCGCTTTGTTCTCGCCTTCTTAGCCACGCCACTCTCAGCACCAGGGGCCTGCGCCCCACCCGAACCCACCACATACTCACCAGCTGCAGAGGAAGAAGCCACGGAAGCATCCACAGGCTGGGCCGCTGCCGCCGCATCGGTCCGCTCCTCCGAGGAACCTGCATGTCCCGAACCTTGAGCCGTGTCCTCCATATTCGCCCGGGCCAGCGACATCGGATGTATCTGCATGGGAAGAGGAGAAGAAAGACCAGCAGCCACAGGCCCAGATGCACTAGGAGTAGGAACCGGCCCCCCACCCCAGCTCCAAGTGGAGGAGCCGAAGCCACCAGTATCCCAAGCCGCGGGGCCCCGAGCCCCGAAACAGCTTGGCCCACCACGCCCAGCACCAAACCAGTCACCCCACCCACCCCCCCAATGTCCCATACCCGCACTCTGCCCCATACCAAATGCCCATGGGCCCCACGACCCGAAGCACCCCGGGTGCATCAACTGCCCGGGCACCGCCGAGGCAGTAGTCCCCCTAATAGGTCCACCGGATGCATCAAGCGCTGCCGGCCCGACGGCCCGCGCAACCTCTGCACCGGTGACCCCCGACGCCGCCTCAGAGGCGGCGCCTACTCCCCCTCCTGCGTCGCACCCTGCTCTGCCACCCGCTGCTGGGGACAAAGGCCCCAAGCCTACTAATCCTGAGCCCTCCGCCGCCACCTCAGGCACCCTGGTCTGTGGGACCTGAGGCAAAGCTCCCCGGCCCCTTGCCCATTTCTCCTTCCCCCTGCCGCGCTCTGGGCGTGCCGCACGAAGCTCGCTGACTGGCCTAGCCCCCCCACCAGAAGCCCTACCCCTACAGGAAGACGAGCCCCAACCTCTGGCCGCCCCTGCCGCCCCCATCCATTTCCCAGCTCCTCGCCCGCCCGTCCGATGAGGCGTAGCGCCCCTGCCCATAGTACACCGGAAAGTGCGCTACTACAATGAATATCCCACACCCACACCCCCGCGCCGGCCCTGCACAAAGGCTGACGATAGCGCGTAAGGCCCCTTTTAGAGAATATAAAGATAGGATTTCTTTTTTTTTTTTTGGAAAGGGAGAGCCCTCACCCGCTGCTAGACCCCCTAAGGAAATGCCTCCCTATAGTGAAGGCCTCCCCCCAGCAGCACACAATGTGAGGGAAACGGAGCAACAACCTCCGTCTACCCCACGGGCTGCCAGCTGAATTGCTCGCACCCTTCCAGTGCAGGAACACAGCAGCCCACCGGACTGTAGGCCGCCGCACGTGCAGCCGGCCCAGAAACACGCACCCTCGACGCACCCCTAAAGCCCCGACAGAATGCCCATTTGCAAAATGGCTCCCCGTGCACTGAACCCTAACCCGCACCGCGAACAGCCACACACCACCCCATGCCCAAAACCACCACACCGCGCCGCAGGCCACAAACAGAACAAAACGCCACACACCTTTCTCCGGGGCGAGCAGGACGTGAGAGGGAGAATGAGTACAACTGCTCCTCCACGCTCCCTGCCGCCCCGCCTCCTCCACCCGCTTCTCCAATCACGCGCCCAACGGCGCCACGATCTGCGGAACGCAGCCCGCCCTTGCTCCCCGGAGTTCACCACCACCCCCCCCAAACTCCACCCATGCCATGTGCTGAGGGTTCGGGCCCCGGGGACCCGGTTACAATGCCGGCCTCGGGACCCGGCCCTGCGGCAACAGCTAAATAACTGCACACAATATTCCAGGTGCAGTCACATCAGAGGCAATTTAATATCCTTTATTTTATTCTCCATTCCTTTCTTTATGATTCCTAGCATTGTTTTTGGCTACTGCTGCTGCTGCTGCACACTGGGCAGAGGGTTTCAATGTGTTATCCACGATGACACCTAAATCTTTTTCCTGGGTGATGATTCCTAGTGTGGAACCTTGCATCGTGTAACCATAGTTTGGGGTTTTTTTTCCTAGGTGCATAACTTTGCACTTGTCCACATTAAATATCATCTGCCATTTGAACGTCTAGTCTTCCAATTTATCAAGATCCTCTTGCAATTTTTCACAATCCTCTTGGGTTATAACTTTGAATAATTTTGTGTCATCCACAAATCCGATTACCTCACTCGTTATTCCCATTTCCAGGTAATTTACAAATATCTTAAAAAGCAGCGGACCCAGCACAGATTCCTGCAGTACTCCACTAGTCATCTTTCTCCATTGGGAAAATTGGCCATTTAGCCCTACTCTATGCTTTCTATCTTTTAACCAGCTCTTGATCCACAATAGTACACTGCTTCCTATCCCATGACTTTTTAATTTTGCCAAGAGTCTCTCATAAGGGACTTTTTCAAAGGCTTTCTGAAAATCCAGATATACTAAATCAACCGGCTCACCTTTCTCTACCTGTTTATTTACATCTTCAAAAAAATATAACAGATTAGTAAGACAGGACCTTCCTTGGCTAAAGCCATGTTGGCTTTCTCCCATTAAACCATGTCTGTCTACATGTTCAGTAATTATGATGGTTTCTACCATTTTGCCTGGTAATATCAGGCTCATTGGTCTGTAGTTTCCTGGATCACCCCTGGAACCCTTTTTAAAAATTGGCATTACATTGGCCATTCGTCAATCTTCAGGTATTACAGATGATTTTAATGATAGTTCATAGATCACTAATAGTAGGTCTGCAATCTCATATTTCAGTTCTTTCAACACCCTTAGATGTATACCATCTGGTCCAGATGATTTCCTACTCTTTAGTTTATCAAATAGTTGTAATAGTTTTCCCGGTTTATCGATATTTTTTTCAATTCTTCTGATGCATCACCTTTATATACCAGTTCAGTCATGGGTAACTTCCCTACATCATCTTCAGTAAAGACTGAAGCAACAAATTTATTCGGTCTCTCCACTATCGCCTTGTCCCCTCTTTACCCCTCTATCATTTTATGGTCCAACTGACTCACAGGTTTTCGCTACGAATGTACAGTGGTGTGCAAAAGTCTGGAATCACTTGTGAGTTTTGCGTTTTTCATACTTTCTAACTTTTTTTTTTAAATTTTGTGTTAGCCCAGCATATTCAACTTTCTACCACGTTAAAAGGGATACATTTGGCTATTCGAGTTTACTTTTTTGCATTCCTTGCTTCCAATTTAAATACTTTACAGACACTGGGAGATAGCTACTGCAATTTTTGTGGATCCTGCGTCAAAACTGGATCGAGATTATCCAATATGCACACGTTATTTCTGAGCAATCAGGAGGATGGTTTCACTAACCAATCACAATGCAGATATCTAGCCAACAGTGCAGCTATAAAAACTCGCAGAATTTTTGAATTTCATACGCTTTCTGGATCGACCATGAAGATGACTCGGACCCTGACGTTGGAGGAGCGTGTTCGTGTGTCCTTTATGAGCGAGGAAGGATTTTCAAGCCATCAGATAGCCAGGAAAGTTGGCTGCAGTCAGAGCGCTATTGTTAATATTGTACAGAAGAAGAAAGAAATGGGTTCAGTGGTGGACAAGCCTCGTTCAGGTCATCCACATGCATTACCATCACGCCAGGACCATGCACTATGACGCATTTTACTGACTAATCACAAGTTGACCTCTCCTCAGCTACTTCAAGATTGGTCAATCAAGAGTGAGGTCAGTGTCAGCTCATCAACAGTTCATCACCAGTGCCTGCGATTTGATCTCCGGGGCTGCAAAGCACAGAATAAGCCACTGATGACTGACATACAAAGAAGCAACTGGATCGTGTGGGCGAGAAAGCACTCAACCTGGTCGACTGAAATGTGGGAAAAGGTGCTATTCAGCGATGAAAGCGCCTTCTGCCTGTTCGGTAACCAGGCCCACACCTATGTGAAGAGATTTCCTGGAGAGGAATTCAAGCCTGAGTGTCTCAACCTCATTGTGAAACATCCTTTGAAGGTCATGGTCTGGGGCTGCATGGCTGCCAGTGGCGTTGGACGTCTTCACATCATCGATGGAATGGTCAACGGGGCCAAGGGCATCACCATACTGCAAAAGTGCATGGTGCCATCAGCATACCAGCTGTTTCCTGGACAGTTCCTGTTCCAAGATGACAATGAACCCTGCCATCGCTCCAGACAGGTGATCAGCCGTAAGCAGCAAAACAACATCAAGCAATGGACTGGCCTGCCCAGTCTCCAGATCTGAATCCAATCGAGAACCTGTGGCAGAAGGTGGCCTTGGAAATATCCAAGAGGCATCCGACATCAAAGCGTGAGCTGATTGAGTCACTCATTGCAGCTTGGAACCGCGTTGTCACCAACGATCACCTTGTCAGACTGGTTCATTCAATGCCGACAAGGTGCAGTCAGGTGATCAAGAACAAAGGGTGACCAATCAAATACTGATCAACACAAGGAAGAGCAGGACGATCCTGCAGTAGAATCCAGATAACACAAGGAGCAAGAGACGTATGATGGTCACAGGAGCAGTTTTATTAGATAAACCCCAACGCATTTCGGCAACGCCTTCCTCAGGGGGTATGCAGCTTATAAAAACAAATTGAATACAATAATTAAACCAACATATAAATATCATAAATAATTAAAATCATCATAAATAATTAAAAACAACATATATAATAAATAAGTAGTAGAACACGTAAATATAATCATGTGACTATGAACAAAAATCGCTGGGCAGAAGCAAACAAATAAATGTTACCCACTAGAAAAGACATTGACCAGACAGTAGCAGATACATACATCTAATCATATAGAAAATATATGACAACCATGGACAAGACAAACCAGAAAAAATAAATCTTATTGTAAATGTTTGATGAACATAAATTAAAACAGGATTGTACTCACTGAAGCATCTAATGATGAATCTCACATAAAGAGGATCTTAAATATGTAAGCTCTGGCTGTAAAATGAACAACAAAAGTTGTAAAATATCTTCTTTTGTATTAAAACATTCAATTCTAAGCTAATGAGGAATATAAACACCCTTATTTATTGTGCAGTGTAGCACTGTTCAACGGTACGGAAAACAAACATGAAAAAGTAAAAGTGAATGCAGAATTCAGAACTATGTTAAACATTTGAGTATTATGTCAAATGTTACCAGTTGACATATATTAATAGACGTTATAAACTCTAGTCTATCGATGTTATGTTCATGTAATATCCAGACTTGTGAAACCCGAAGCATGTGCTGTCCCATCTATCATTGCAGCACCGTTTGAAAATAAAATTGTTAAAATAACCTGTAAGTGACCATTTTTTTGACATGACATCATGCAGGACTGAAAAATGAATTCTGTAAGAATAAAGAATTAAACAGCTAATAAATTAGAGGCCTATTTAATATAATTCTACAAACACTTTTAAAAGCTATTAAAATGAACCGAGCCGTCACTTTTAAAACACTATGTTATGTCTTCAAACAAGTAAAGACTTGTTATAAGAAACTTAATAAGTAAAACAAATAAATGCTAACCTTGAAGTGTATGTGTAAAAAATACCATTACTTTAACAGAATAAGGAGAGATTTCCGATAAGGTAATGACCTAACGTACAAATACTCAAAAAAGACATGCCAAAAGTGAAAGTGAGGCTGAACTTGTGGGCGGAGTTAAATGCCTTGCCAGCTTAGTGTGAATAAAAAACTTAATTAAAGAGCATCTTAGGGAATAATAAGGCTTTTAAACAACAAAAAAATGTGATGATGAATGATTAGATGATACTCCAAGAGGGTTACTCTAAAAACTTCTTAAAACGTAAAGACGCCGATAGTGCCAAATTAAACCTTAAAAAAACAATATAAAACTATAAAATATATGACTCTATAAATCGGAGAACTGAATTGTTTCTGTCATAATAAATTATGATACTCCGTGGGGAGAGGAACTAAAATTGAATGCTATGTCACTGTGGAACACGATGAAATACATTCATATAAAACAAAAATATTGACTATTATACTTAAAAAACTCATGTAGAGAAGTGCTGATATCGTAATACTTAAACTGAAAATTATAGATATATTGTGTTTTTCACTATTCACTCGGTATTCATAATTTGTTTTTATTATTTTTCAATATATCTATCTCATTTATCTTCATTGGATTTACGTACTGATGTGGTCACAGTATTCCAATTCAGTTCCTCTTTGCAGAGTAGTTTTTTTATTATGAAAGCATTAATCCAATTTCCTCTTTACAAAGAACACACATTTTACATAGCCGTTTATGAGCTAAGTTTGGTACTCTTGTTAGCTTGACGTCTAAAGAAATAATTAGCCCAGTTTTTATTTAAGAGCTATATTTTTTTTTTTGAGTACCAAAAGAGTGGTTTATACTCTCACTGTCATGTATATAAGAAGTCCTATTATCCCCTACATGTTCTTTAATCAAGTCTCCTTTTATTCATACTAAGCTGGCGAGGCACAACTCCGCCCACAAGTCCAGCCTCACTTTCAACGTTGGCGCGTTTTTTTGAGCGTCTATAAATTAGAGCATCATTTCGTCGGGAGGCTCTCTCTACTTTGAACATTATTGTTACAATAATTTTCTACATGTACACTCTAAGGTCAGTATTTTACATTTGGTATATTACCAACACTATTTTTTTGCATATAAATTGGTCTTCGGTGTAGTTGCATCAGTTTTTTTGGTTTCAGCAGAACGCTTTTAAATGTTTTTTCCTGTTTTTTCTGTCATTAAATTTCACATAGCCCTGTTTATAAACAAATATCTATAATTTTCAGTTTAAGTATTACGATATCAGCACTTCTCTACATGAGTTTTTTAAGTATAATAGTCAATATTTTTGTTTAACATGAATGTATTTCATCGTGTTCCACAGTGACACAGCATTCAATTTTAGTTCCTCTCCCCACGGAGTATCATAATTTATTATGACAGAAACAATTCAGTTCTCCGATTTATAGAGTCATATATTTTATAGTTTTATATTGTTTTTTAAGGTTTAATTTGGCACTATTGGCGTCTTTACGTTTTAAGAAGTTTTTAGAGTAACCCTCTTGGAGTATCATCTAATTATTCATCATCACTTTTTTTGTTGTTTAAAAGCCTTATTATTCCCTAAGATGCTCTTTAATTAAGTTTTTTATTCACACTAAGTTGGCAAGGCATTTAACTCCGCTCACAAGTTCAGCCTCACTTTCACTTTTGTCATGTCTTTTTTGAATATTTGTACGTTAGGTCATTACCTTATCGGAAATCTCTCCTTATTCTGTTAAAGTAATGGTATTTTTTACACATACACTTTAAGGTTAGCATTTATTTGTTTTACTTATTAAGTTTCTTATAACAAGTCTTTACTTGTTTGAAGACATAACATAGTGTTTTAAAAGTGACGGCTCGGTTCATTTTAATAGCTTTTAAAAGTGTTTGTAGAATTATATTAAATAGGCCTCTAATTTATGAGCTGTTTAATTCTTTATTCTTACAGAATTCATTTTTCAGTCCTGCATGATGCCATGTCAAATAAAATGGTCACTTACAGGTTATTTTAACAATTTTATTTTAAAACGGTGCTGCAGTGATAGATGGGACAGCACATGCTTTGGGTTTCAAAAGTCTGGATATTACATGAACATAACATCTATAGACTATAGTTTATAACGTCTATTAATATATGTCAACAGGTAACATTTGACATAATACTCAAATGTTGTCAGCAACACTTCCCTGGTGGCCAGTGGATGCCAGGGCTGGTGCGACACAAAATATAAAGTTAAGATTTGAGAGTCTTTTGAAGGCCCCAAATGGCTCTTGGTCCTTGGAATTTTCTTGAGCTCCAAATCTTTAAGAAAATACTTAAGCATAGTGGTGGGAAAATTAAGGCTTTTATTTCCCGTCTTTGCTGAGGTTCAAAATATTGGGTTACAACGTGAAAGCAAAAGTCCTTACTTCAGGTAGAATAACAAACTTAGGCTTTTCAAACAAAACTATCATACATTACAGGAATGGTGGTGCTTAACCAAATTAAGAATGCTCTGTTGGTACTTTAAACAGATCATAAGCCTGGCAGAGATTCTAGACTTCCTGAAATACACAATGTACAATCCATGTCATGGTCAGATACATCTTCTATGGGATCCACTTGCATTTGCTCATAATCCGATACCTCTGATTCAGTGTCCCTGGTTTCATGCAAACCATATTCAGGGGTTTTGTATATTTGCTCTATCAAGTCCTAATGTCCTGGGCCTAACCTAGGGCATCGGCCCTGTGCTATATTGAGCTTACAAGTATCCCTTCTTCTTGGAGGTTTTATATCAGCATTATATAAACCTTTATCCTTCACAGCATTCTTCTTAGGCATATATTTTCCATACCTTTTATTGCAACAGCCTGGTGATGAAAGGTTGTCTCCTTTGGCTTGCTTCCTCCCCTCAGAAGCTTCGTGCCAATCCTTTCTCTGAAAGTTTGCTTCAGCTTTCAACCGTGGGAACAGCTCTCCTGGTAAGTGCCTGCTCCTGCAACAGCCCAAATCCTGGCTTCCGTGCTCAGCCTGGCTTTTCCTTCCCAGCTGATTCCCACTTGCTTCTTGCTTGCAATCAATGTAAGGCTTTCTCCTCTGCCAGCCAACAGCTTTCTCACCAACCTGAGCCGGTCCTTCCTTGGCTCCTTGTGGCTTCCTGTTAGCTCCTGGAGATTCTCTGTTAGGTCCTTCTCTGGCTTGAGACGATTCTCTTCCAGCTTGACCTGGTCCTCCTCTCTGGGTTTGACCTGATCCTCTCTGGATCCGACCTGGTCCTACCTGTTTAGCTTGAGGCAGTTCTTCCTTATAAAGAACTCCTCTCCTTGAGGCATGTGAATTGTTTGTCATGTGCTCCTGACCAGCTGGGTGTGGCACTCCCGTCCCTCTGACAGCACTCCTGCTCCCTCTAGCTGGTCCCTGTGAACATTGCACTCTGTGCACATATTTTTCTCTGTGTAAAACAGTTTCATTTCTCTCATCAGGGCTCTCATCAGCCTCCGCTGCATCACAATGTTTAACACAGTTCCGAATTCTGCACTCAATTTTACTTTTTCATGTTTGTTTTCCGTACCGTTGAACAGTGCTCCATTGCACAATAAATAAGGGTGTTTATATTCCTCATTAGCTTAGAATTGAATGTTTTAATACAAAAGAAGATATTTTACAACTTTTTGTTATTCATTTTACAGCCAGAGCTTACATATTTAAGATCCTCTTTATGTGAGATTCATCATTAGATGCTTCAGTGAGTACAATCCTGTTTTAATTTATGTTCATCAAACATTTACAATAAGATTTATTTTTTCTGGTTTGTCTTGTCCATGGTTGTCATATATTTTCTATATGATTAGATGTATATATCTGCTACTGTCTGGTCAATGTCTTTTCTAGTGGGTAACATTTATTTGTTTGCCTCTGCCCAGCGATTTTTGTTCATACAGTCACATGATTATATTTATGTGTTCTACTACTTATTTATTATATATGTTGTTTTTAATTATTTATGATTATTTTAATTATTTATGATATTTATATGTTGGTTTAATTATTGTATTTAATTTGTTTTTATAAGCTGCCTACCCCCTGAGGAAGGTGTTGCCGAAACGCGTTGGGGTTTATCTAATAAAAAGCTCCTGTGACCATCATACGTCTCTTGCTCCATCAAATACTGAGCCATCACCTACACATAAAAATGGCCTTTTTCAAGGCCACATACATTAATTTGAAGGAAATCTGGCGTGCGTCCATAATATTTTGAAGCATACTTACAATAATATATCGTTGGCCAACGATGGACATTATGCTATTTTCACAGAAACTCTATCAACAGGACAACTATGGGGAACAAACTCAGAAAATAAGGGCCAAACCAATACTAAAAGTTGTTCCTAATAGCCAAATCTATCACTTATCATGAGATACACAGAAAAGGCCACTGGGAGGAAAAGGAAATTAAGATATAAGGTCACGAAGTTGAAAAAACGTCAAATTTACAAGTGATTCCAGACTTTTGCACACCACTGTACTTGAAAAAGTTTTTATTATGCATATTTGCTTCCACAGCAAGCTTTTTTTTCAAATTCTCTCTTTGCATGCCTCATCAATGCCTTGTATTTAACTTGCCAGTGCTTATATTTTTTCCAGTTTTCATCATTTGGTTCCTTTTTCCATTTCCTGAAAGATGCTTTTTTGGCTACAACAACCTCTTTGACTTCACTGTTAAACCATGTTGGCAGTTTTTTGGACTTCCTTCCACTTTTCTTAAAGTGTGGAATGCATCTGGCCTGGGCTCCCAAGATAGTATTTTTAAACAACAGCCATGCTTGATGTAAATCTTTAACCTTTGCAGCTGCTCCTTTTAATTTTTTCTTAACTATTTTCCACATTTTATTGTAGTCTCCCTTTTGAAAGTTGAAAGGTAGTACTGTGGATTTCCTTGCCATCCCTCCTCCATTTATTAAATCAAACACGATTATACTATGATCACTATTGCCATGTGGCTCGAACACTTTTATCTCTTCCACCAGATCTTGTGTTCCACTAAGGACTAAATGGTTTCTTCTCTTGTCAGTTGTTGAACCAGCTGCTCCAAGAAGCAGTCATTCATTTCATCTAGAAACTTTATCTCCCTAGCATGTCCTGCCATGACACTGACCCAGTTGATACCAGGATAATGGAAATCACCCATTATTATTACTGTGTTGTAACTTTTGTTAGCTTCCCTGATTTCTTTCTTCCCTGATTTCCCTGATCCATTTGTTCATTCTGGCCAGGCAGTCGATAGTACACCTCTGCTGCCATTGCCTTCCCCTGCAAAACTTTAATCCTGTGTTACTCAATGCCCTCTCTAACAGAGTGCAACCCCTCCACCAATATGATCTATTCTATCATTGTGATATAATTTATACCCAGGTATCACGGTTTCCCACTGGTTGTTCTCCTTCCACCAGGTCTCAGATACCAATCATATCTAACCTCTCATTTAGTGCTATATATTCTCTCATCTTATTGTTTAGCCTTCTAGCATTTGCATACAAGCATTTTAAAGGTTGTATGTTATTCAAATTAAGCTGGCTATCGTTAGGCAGAGGTAATTTGGAATCTTTAAGCTCTGTCTGCTCTGTACCTAAGGGCATTCAGGTTACTTTTGTCTTTATTGGAACCTTTCTGTCAATATGCCCTAACTTCAATCTTTTGATAGTATCCTTCAAGGATACATCATTCTGAACCATCACTCTTGGGCGACTATCTGCTTTCCCCTATTTTCTAGTTTAAACGTTGCTCTCTCTCTTCTTTAAAGGTTAATGCCAGCAACCTGATTCCATCCCAGTTAAGGTGGAGCCCATCCCTTCAGAAAAAGCATTTCCTTTCCCCAGAATGTTGTCCACTTCCTAACAAATCCAAAACCCTCATCTTTGCACCATTGTCTCATCCACACATTGAGACTCCGGAGCTCTGCCTGCCTTCTGGGTCCTACGCTTGGAACAAGCATTTCTGAAAATACTACCCTGAAAGTTGTGGATTTCAACTTCCTACCTAAAATTCGAAATTTAGCCTCCAGAACCTCCCTATCACATTTTCCTATGCTATTGGT
Organism: Ichthyophis bannanicus; assembly: GCA_033557465.1. Lineage (NCBI taxonomy): Eukaryota > Metazoa > Chordata > Amphibia > Gymnophiona > Ichthyophiidae > Ichthyophis > Ichthyophis bannanicus. The sequence continues at coordinate 177,776,338 of CM066043.1, read as the reverse complement.
ACCAGCATGTACCAAGGCAGCAGACTCCTCCCCAGGGGTATCTAAAACTGTCTAGATGGCGCGTGAGGTCCGCTACGTTTTCATCAGGCAGACATGTTACCAGGCAATCCTGACGTCCACCAGCTACCCAGCTATCTATAAGCCTAATGATGAAATCACCAACTATAACGGCTGTCCTAACACTTCCCTCAGGGACACATGGCCCTGGAGAAACCTCCTCAGTGTGAGAGGGTTTTACATTACCTGGAGGACAGGACCCAGCTACAGGATCATTTCCTGCCACACCAGGGTGATGCTGTCCTGTCACGTGACCTCTCTCCTTCATGGCTACATGGAGGCTGCTAGACTGGAGGTGGGACTTCGGTACTACATCCCTGTAGGTCTCATAAGGACATAAGATCATAAGATATGCCATACTGGGTCAGACCAAGGTCCATCAAGCCCAGTATCCTGTTTCCAACAGTGGCCAATCTAGGTCATACATACCTAGCAGTTTCACCAAAAGACACAGGTTCCACAATGCTTATATTGGGTCAAGCATTGATATCCTGGGTCCCTTCTTAATAATGGTTTATGGACCTTTCCTCCAGGAACTTGTCCAAAACTTATTTAAACCCAGCTACACTAACAGCCTTTACTACATCCTCCGGTAACAAATTCCAGAGTTTGATTACACATTGAATGAAAAAAATATTTTCTTTTATTAGTCTTAAATAGTTTAAGCTGTAGCTTCATTGCATGTCCCCTAGTCTTTCTATATTCTGATAACATAAAAAATTGATCTACGTTTACCTGTTCCACTCCATTCATTAATTTATAGACTTCTATCATATCTCCCCCTCAGCCATCTCTTTTCCAGGTTAAAGAGTCCTAACCTTTTTAGCCTTTCTTCATAGGGTTATCCTTCCATCCCCTTTAGCATTTTGATGCCTCTTCTCTGAACCTTTTCTAATAACACTATAGTTTTATTTTCCATTCCTTTCCTTATGATACCTAGCATTCTATTTTCTCTCTTGACCACCACTGCACAATGGGCCAAGGGTTTTAACATGTTATCCACAATGACACCTAAATCTTTTTCCTGGATGGTGGTTCCTAATGTGGAACCTTGCATCCTGTAACCACAGTTTAGGTTGTTCTTCCCTAGGTGCATAACTTTGCACTTGTACACATTAAATTTCATCTGCCATTTTGATGCCAGTCTTCCAATTTATCAAGATCCTCTTGCAATTTTCCACAATCCTCTTGGGTTTTAACAACTTTAAATAGTTTTGTGTCGTCTGCAAATTTGATAACCTCACTCGTTATTCCCTTTTCTAGGTCATTTATGAATATGTCCAAAAAGCAGCAGACCCAGCACAGATCCCTAGGGTACACCACTATTTACCTTTCTCCATTGGGAATTTAGCCCTACCCTCTGCTTTCTATCTTTTAACCAGTTCCTGATCCACAATAGTAAACTGCCTCCTAACCCATGACTCTTTAGATTTGCCAAAAGTCTCTGATGAGGGACCTGGTCAAAGGCTTTCTGAAAGTCCAAATACACTATAATCAACTGACTCACCTTTGTTTACCTGTTTATTTACACCTTCAAAAAAACATAACAGATTAGTAAGACAAGATCTTCCTTGTCTAAAGCCATGTTGGCTGTCTCCCATTAAGCCATGACTATCATCTACATGTTCAGCAATTTTGTTCTTTATGATGATTTCTACCATTTTTCCCGGTACTGACGTGAGGCTCACCGGTCTGTAGTTTCCCGGATCACCCCTGTAACCCTTTCTAAAAATTGGTGTTACGTTCTCCATCCTCCAGTCTTCAGGTATTGCAGATGATTTTAATGATAGTTCACAGATTACTAATAGCAGGTCTGCAATCTCATATTTCAGTTCTTTCAACACCCATGGATGTATATCATCCGGCCCAGGTGATTTGCTACTCTTCAGTTTATCTAATAGTTGTAATACATCTTCCCGATGTATCGATATTTCCTTCAATTCTTCTTCACCTTTAAATACCACTTCAGTCATGGGTAACATCCCTACATCTTCCTCAGTAAAGACCGAAGCAAAGAATTCATTCAGTCTCTCTGCTATCGCCTTGTCACCTCTTAGTGCCCCTTTAACCCCTTTATCATCTAATGGACCAACTGACTCTCTCACAGGTTTTTTGCTACGAATGTACTTGAAAAAGTCTTTATTATGTGTTTTTGCTATGCACCTCTCTGTCTTCCTTATGTCCTCCAAGTCTGCTACTCTAGCCTCCATAAATTGGACTCATTCACTGACAGCAAAGAGCTCTATGTACTAGTGAACATGTAAAACCCCTCACCAACTGGAAGGGAAATCATACATGTGACATTCAATGCAAAAGACTGGAAAACTCCCATTTCACTGCTAGACTGCTGTCTGCATCTTGGTTTTAAGGTTTTAAGATATTTAAGTTGCTTACTTACTTATGTTTGCTGGGGATACTAATACTAATACAACTATACCTAATACGTTTAATGGCATGTTCACCTCAAGATTAATTAATCTCAGGTCCTTAATTAATGTATTCCTGATGAGGATAACCAGCCACACCTGAAAGTGAATATAGGCACCTCCTTTCCTTTAATAGGTTTAAGAGCCTATAATGCTAAGATTATTCCTGGGGTGGGTGGGAGTCAGGGTGGGTGGAAGGGAAAGAAGATTTAATAAAAAAGCTGGCTTCCTAAACAGTGCCCTGACCTGTGCTTCTAAGGTAAAGTCTTACCAATTTCCTATGTGATTCACACAACCCTTGGTGTTTTCCCTCTGTGAACCATCTTTGTGGATTCATTTTCCTGTTCATCTGCAACTGCTTACAGACCTTTTAGATTTTAGGAAGAAGTTGAAAGGTTATTTATTTAGTCAGGTATGTAACCTGATTTTGAAATTGCATTTTTGTTATTGAACTTTTTAACATGGTGTTTTTTAAAATTTATATATGTTTAATTAACATTTTAATTCTATTTCCGATGTGTTGATGTAACCTGCTGAGTATTTTTCTAGATCAGCGGGTTATAAATTCATATAAATAAAGAATTTTGTAACAAACACTAAAGCAATTTTAAAAAAATCTGGGGCATGTTTACTAAAATGTGGTAGCTTATCTCACGCTCAGCCCCACAAATTAACATGGGGTGGCGCTGGATTCATGCTAACAAATGGAGACATCTCCAGCAGATCCCCATGTAGTTACCATGGGTTCTACACCAACACCACACCAAACAGTTTGCCATGATTAACAGAGATGCACTTAACACCAGAAATACCCATGCTAAGTGCAGTATTGCCAGCTAACGTGCTTTAACCCATACTATCCATAACGTGCCTGCTCCACCTCTGAACTGCTCAGTCTCTGCCTCAACCTATGCTAAGTGGTTAGCGTGGGATTTTGAGCTCAGCCTCATTTTTGGTGCATGGGTAATAATTACCATGACATGCTTGCTGTGTATTATACCCCATGGTAACCATTAGCACACATGCCATTGTGAAAAAAAGTTGTGATGACTATTTAGCTCATGCCTTTTCCAGTAGAGCTTAAAGGTGAGTTACATTAAGGTACTGCAGGTATTTCCCTGTCCCCAGAGGGCTCACAATCTAAGTTTGTACCTGAGGCAATAGAGGGTTAAGTGAATTGCCCAAGGCCACAAGGTGTGCCAGTGGGATTTGAACCCTGGCTTTTCAAGTTCTAGGCTGCTGCCCTAACCACTAGGCGGCTACTCTATTTTTCTCTGATCATTGCTGTGATCTGGGATGTCCTTTTGTGTTTCTGATGATGTAGAATCCATTATCAGAACCTTTTATTTAATAAAATGACTTTTATAAGGACATGCTATGAGGTTTCTTCAATTTTGGGATACTTTTATAAAGTCATTTTCCCACAAATATGGCCACAGTTGAGCGTAAATTTCCTCTTATAAAACACTGAGTGGCGGAGCAGAGGTGGAGCTTGTAAGTACATGCATTATGAGATACCTTAATCTAAGGGTCCCTTTTCCTAAGTGCTGCTAAGGTTTCACACTTAATGATCGTTACCAAGGCACTGTTAAGTGCAAAGCCTTCACATTAACAGTCCAAGACATGACCAGTATGTTCCCAGCAGATAATGCGTGACTGGGTACTGTAACAAGCGGCAAAGTAACCATAGAGGTCTCATTAGGCAAACCCACTTTAAGAGCTACATTAACTTAACTCACTTGCTAATGTGTTCTCCAAACCCATGGTCCACCTCTAAGCCACCCACTGTCCATATTAGCGTGCATTTCAGCAGCCAGTAGCTAGCATGCCCACTCAGGGTTCACTGTGGCCAGTTGCGACTCACTAAAGCCCCTGTTACTGTTAGAAACGTTCAGTAAAAGGGCCCCTCAATATATATTTGCACACTTTAATGTGCTCTCTTTTCCACCTGCTCTTGAGTAAGTGTAAATGTCTGTTCCAGAATTTAAGGCACCATCTCTGCTTCTTATGCTGGTATTTTATAAAGACACAGGTGCCTATTTAGATGCCTACTTGCTCTCTTGAACTAGACACTCCTTACAAAATCACTTTCTTTGAGGATAATTTTGTAAACGCCCATGGACTTATTGTATGTTAGCATGCATATATTTGAGGCCTATTTTATATAGCAGGATACACGTGTACTTTATAAAATAGCGGCGTAAGTGGTGTAAACATCTGGGCATGGGTACTTACATCTGCTCTAGGGCAGACATAAATGCCCTTGCCTAGATTACTCAGAATGCAGGTAAGTTAGAATATTTTATCATTTATATGGGTAAATTTGCACTCTACCTATACTCCATCCAAATTCCAACCAGTGCACACCCAAACTAAAAGTTCATGCAATCGGACTTATGCACACACATTATCACAGCCACCTAAAGTACATGCATAAGCTCCCAGTCACATACATAAGTCCTTAAAAATAGGTGACTTACACAAGGTAATGGTACCTATCTTTACACAGCTCCTTAAGAAAAATACTCAGAAATTCTAGCAATTGTCTTAAAAGGGAAAGACTGAAATCTATGGTATAAAAGTGCCAGACCGTAATTATTTATCTTGTGGGATGTTTAATCTTCCTGGAGTGGTCAAGGTTCAAAATACTTTCATGTTTCCAGTGGAGTTGAGTAGTCTAGTGTTAATCCCCACCCCTTATTATACAGACGGCAAATGAGACAGTCACCAGTTTGTGACACTTCTGCTACACTTGATATTAAAGGAGGCATTTTCAAAGGAATTTCTACAGTTTCCAGACCTGCAAACCGCATAAATCCCATTCACTGAGATTTCAGTGGTACTTACCTGGTTAGTGACATTGCGTATCTCCTCCTAGGTGATCTAAATGCCCCGTTGCTCACCGGTTAGCAACAGGACATTCTGGGGTAGGAGCTGGGGCAGCACTATTAGCTAGCCGGTCAATGGCAATCTTTAGCCACTAATCGGTTAGCTAAAATGCCTAGAGTTAGCAAAACGCTGTCCTAACTTTAGGGTTTGCAATCCAGTTAATGGTTGAATATAGCCATTAACCAGACTGCAAAAAAGCAAGCCACCCAACCTGGATATTTGCAATATATGACCAGACACAAAATATACGGGTTTATTTTAAAGCAGTGATGTCCAGCTGCTTTAACAGCGCTGGCTGCTGTAATTTAAAACACCTCCTAAGGCTTTTTAAAGGAAGTTATGATGGGGGTGAAAGAAAGGGAGTGTAAAATATATACAACATTATTTGGTATGACTGAAAAGAAGATCACTATTACTGGCCTGATTCATTGGGCTCCATGAAAAATAAATGATATCCTGAATTCAAAGAAAGCTCCCAAGGCTCCTTTTTGCTACAAAATCCTAAATAAATTCCTGTTCCATGAGGTTTTAGGGCTGCTCCTGCTCTTCAGCTTGTTGTACTGTATATTGATGGCCTCATTTCAATATGTATGAGGTTCATTATCCTTTTCCAGACATGTAAGCTTGTGGCGCAAACATCGGCCGTGTTTGGAAAAGGGCATAAGAGACACACAAAGCTTTCTCACAGTGTGATGTCAGGAAAAGTTAAGATCAAAAAGCCAAAGTATTTCCCACACTTCAATCACCACAGTACCTTACCGGCATACATCATGCCTCTATTACTTGAGCTGCCCAAACCATGGGGCTGAAGAGCAGTGGTTTCAATAAATCTCTAGGATTAGTGGACTTGCTCTGATTTATGCATGCCTCTGGCTCAATGTGGAAAAAAGAAGCTGCAAGGCACTTATGGGAATCCCATAAAACATCAGCAATGGGGGGGGGGGGGGAATACCAAGCTTGAATAAACATTTCTTTAATTCTTGCCCTTGTAGTAAAAACCTTTTCCCATGCCAACACTCTTAAAACACTTTTCCTGCTCATAAAGGATCCTACAGCACCTTTGGCTTACTCGGAACATCCAATAGTCAACCCCTCCGATATTCAAATGGCCTGACAGCCTACAGTATTCAACGTGTCAACATAGGATGCTAAGGATTTGGACTGAAATGAAACCACTCCAGCCTCAGAGCTCAGTTTCTGCAGCCTTCACCTTGCAGGGCTTGGCCCTTTTTCTAAATAAACTTCTTTTGCTATAAGAGGAAAAAGGAAAGTGAAAAAAAATCACTTCATAGACTAGAATTTATTTATTTATTTGACAGGTTTTATATACCGCTTTATCATTTCAATCAAAGCGGTTTACATTGAAACTTAAACTTGGTAATGTTTAAGAATGGGAGCAGAGTTCCCTAGACTAAAATGGGAGCAGAGTAAGTGTAGTTACTCACCTGTAACAGGTGTTACAGGTGAGTAACTAAGCTTTCTCCGGAATCAAGCAGGAAGTCAGTCCTCACATATGGGACTCCCCAGCTACAGGCTACCAAAAGCCCATAGCCAAAACCGGGGCCCCCTCATGAGGAGCCACAAGCAGCAGCAATTGACTCCATGTCTACAGACCATAGTAAGACCCCTGTGTCCAATGAAAACTAGCACTCTGGTAGCCTGAACACAGAAGGGTCAGAGAGTAGGAGTTGCCTAAACCCCGAAAAGGTTACGGAGCACAGCCTGGCCAAAGGCACTGTCCTGTCGGGACTCTCTTTCCAGGCAGCAATGGGCTGCGAAGGTATGGACTGAAGACCAGGTGGTGGCCCAGCAGATGTCCACCATCGGGACAGAGCGCAAGTTTGCCACAGTTTGACATGGTGTGCCATGACGCAGCCTTCCAGCGGGATCCTCGCCTGCTCATAAGTGAGGATCCCGCCACCCATGTGGACAGCATATGCTTGGTCACTGCCTCCCCCAGCCTACTGGGGTCGTAGGAGATAAAAAGCTGAGAGGCTTTGCGGTGGCACTCAGTGCGTTGGATATAAAAGGACAAAACAATCTTACAGTCCAAGGTGTGGAGGACCGTCTCCGCCTGACTGGAGTGAGGTCTTGGAAAGAATGTAGGGAGCACCACTTCCTGGTTGAGATGGAAGGGCGACACTACCTTCGGCAGGAATTTGGGGTGTACGCGAAGCACCATTCTGTTCTTGTAGAACCTGGTATAGGGCGCCTCTGCCACAAGGGTCTGAAGTTCGCTAACTCTGCAAGCAGAGGTAAGCGCGACCAGGAAAGTCACATTCCAAGAGAGGTATCGCAAGTGGCAGGTAGCCAGAGGCTCAAAGGATAGGCAAGTGAGCTGCCCCAACACTACGTTGAGGTCCCATTCGGTTACTGGAGGACAAACCAGGGGCTTCGATAAGAGCAGGCCCTGAAGAAAATGGGTCACCAATGATTGGACCGAGAGGGGCTTACCATCCACCAGATGGTGGTGCACCACCAGGGCACTAAGGTGCACTCGGACGGAGGTAGACTTGAGCCCGGACTGAGAGGTGCAGAAGGTACTGCAACACCAGAGCCACCGGGCAAGAGAAAGGGTCAAACCCATGTTTGGCGCACCAAACCGAGAACCTGCGCCATCTGAGGACATAAGCCTTCCTAGTAGAGGCCATGTGAGAGGCCAGCAGAATGTCTTCCATCTCAACTGGAAGGTTGAAAGGTGCCAGTCACCCTCTCAGCAGCCATGCTGTCAGCGACAGGGACCCCAGGTTGGGGTGCAGGAGAGAGCACCCCTTCTGAGGTCGGAGTCCCAGGGCGGTCTCTAAGGGGATGGGGGTCTCCACCGTCAACTGTAGAAGCAGTGGGAACCACGGTTGCCTGGGCCACTGAGGAGCAGGGCTGACCCGTCCATTGAGCAAGAATGTTGTTCGCACAGGGTCCCGTGCTTCAGGGGGCCCCACGCGAACTCCATTCTCGCTCAATGGATGGCTGCAGAGGGAGCCGAGGAAGCCCGTGCAAGGCCCTGGCTCCCTCTGCACAGCTGCCAGCGTGAGGAATCTTTTCCCTCACGCTGGCAGCTGTATCTGTGAAGCCACGAATGCCGGGAGAGGTTAACCTTTCCCAGCATTCGCGGCTTCACAGATACAGCCGCCAGTGTGAGGGAAAAGACTCCTCATGCTGGCGGCTGTGCAAAGGGAGCCGGGGCCTCACGCGGGCTTCCCCAGCTCCCTCTGCAGCCCCTTAGACGGTGCGGGGATCTTCAGAGGGAGGGAGCGGGTGGGGGAAACAGACTGCAAATGGGCTGTGATGGGAGGGAACAGACTGGAAATGGGCTGTGATGGTGGGGGGGGGGGAAACGGACTGCAATTGGGCTGTGATGGTGGGGGGATAGGACTGCAAATGGGCTGTGATGGTGGGGGGCATAGGACTGCAAATGGGCTGTGATGGGGGAATGGATGAAATGGGCTGTGATGGTGGTGGGGGGGGAACAGACTGGAAATGAGCTGTGATGGAAGGGCTAAAATTGGAAATGGGCTGATGAAGAGCTGGATTAGGGTTGGAAATGGGCTGATGGGGGCTGGAATAGGACGAAGTGGGCTGACGAGGGGGCTAGGATTGGAAATTGGCTGATGGGAGAGCTTGGAGTGGAAATGGGCTGATGGGGAACTGGAATGGAACTGTAAAAGAGTATATGGGGGGCTAGGACTGGAAATGGGCTGATGAGGAGCTGGAATAGGACTAGAAATGGGCTGATGGGGGGAACGTGGATTGCAAATGGGTGATGGGCTGGAATAGGACTGGAAATGGGTTGATGGGAGTTGGAATAGGGCTGGAAATGGGCTGATGTGGAGGCTTGGGAGTTTGGGACTAGAAAGGGGCAGATGCTGGGTGGGTCTAGAACTATAAGGGAGCTGATTTTGGGGGAGGATTAGAAAGGGATGGGGAATGAGAATGGAGAGGGGAAAAGATATTTTGTGTGGGAGGGAAGAAAAGTCTACGATGGGCCGGGTATTGGAAGAGTAAGTGGAGATTGAGAATGGAAGGGTGAAATTTGAGTGGATGATAAAGGAATAAGGAAAGAAATGGGGAAAGAGCAAAAGGGGAAAGATCAGTGTGTTAAAGCAGCTATAGAGAAAGAAAATGGAAAAAAATCTAAAAGAGAAGAAAGGACAAATGGATAGCTCATAGAAGACACGAAGAAACCAGAAGAAAGTGACTGGAGCAATTGCAACTGAAAAAGAAAATGCACAAACAACAAAAGGTAGAAAAATACTTTATTTTGAATTTATTAACTGGAATATATCAGCTCTGGGAAATGTGCATCGTTAATGTCTTTTGTGTTTTGTTTAGTACAAGAGGAAATTAATTTATAGTTTTATTTCTCCAGTGTTGTTGTACATCCCAAGTTTGACTTTTAGGGTTCCCAGTTTAATTATTGTCTTCCTATTTCTAAATTGTGATCCCTTGTTCTTTGGTGACCGTTTATGTTCTGCATTTTAACCAAGCTGAGGTATTCTTCGTCTTTACAGTAACATAGTAAATGACAGCAGATAAAGACAAGTATGGTCTATCTAGTCTGCCCAGCAATATGGCAGGAGTAGGTGCACCCCTTCCCATGTCTTTAGGGAGTAGGTGCACCCCTTCCCATGTCTTTGTTTAGGGGTGCACCCACCAGGAGCAGGTGCACCCCTCCCCATATCTTTGTTTAGGGGTGAACCTACCACTCCTCCCCCCATCGCTCCATGTAGGACACCCCTATTTGTTGAGAAATTAGACGGTTCCGTTTATTTTGATTTAGACTTGTGGCTGTAAAGTGATCCACTGTGTCTGTCCCAGGCCACTTTGAATTCCGTCACTGTGTTTGCCCCACCACCTCCATCGGGAGGGCATTCCAAGCATCCACCACCCTTTCAGTAAAAAAGTATTTCCTGACATTGCCTTTTAATTTACCACCTTGCAGCTTCATGTCATGCCCTCTAGTTTTACAGCTTCCCCGTCTCTAGAAGAGGTTTGTTTGTTCATTACTTCTCTTCAAGTATTTAAAGGTCTGAATCATATCTCCCCTGTCCCTCCTCTCCTCCAGAGTGTACATATTTAGGTCTTCAAGTCTCTTCTCATAAGGCTTCTGACTCAGGCTTCAAATCATTTTGGTCGCCTTCCTCTGAACAGCTTCCATTCTTTTTACATCCTTTGCAAGATACAGTCTCCAAAACTGAACACAGTATTCCAAGTGAGGCCTCACCAGAGACTTATACAGTGGCATTAGTACCTCTTCCTTTCTGCTGGTAATTCCTCTTTGTATGCAATCCAACATCCTCCTGGCCTTTGCCACCGCCTTGTCGCACTGTTTTGCCACCTTGAGATCTACAGAAATAATCACACCGAGGTCTTTCTCCTGCTCCATGCACACCAACCTCTCGCCCCTTATTGTGTACATTTTCCTTTGATTTCTACTACCCAAGTGCATGACACTGCACTTCTTTACATTAAATCTTAATAGCCAAGCATTAGACCATTCTTCCAGCTTTTGTAGATCTTTCCTCATGTTAAGCACTCCCTCGGGGGGTCCAATCTGTTGCAAATTTTTGTGTCATCTGCAAAAATACAGACCTTTCCATTCAGTCCTTCAGCAATATCACTCACAAATACATTGAACAGTGCCAGGCCCAGGACCGAACCTTGAGGCACCCCGCCAATCACCTTCCCTTCCTCCGAGTGAGCTCCATTTACCATCACTTTCTATTTTCTGTCAGTCAACCAATTTCTGATCCAGTTTACCACCTTGGGACCCATCCCCAAACTACTGAGTTTATTGATAAGCCTCCTATGAGGGACAGTATCAAAGGCTTTGCTGAAATCCAGGTAGATGAAATCCATTGCATGTCCTTGATCCAGTTCTCTGGTCACCCAGTCAAAGAACTCAATCAGATTTGTTTGGCAAGATCATCCCTCGGTAAAACCATGTTGCCTTGGATCTTGTAACCCGCTGGTTTTGAGAAAGTTCACTATTCGCTCTTTCAGAAGCGCCTCCATTACTTTTCACGACACCGAGATAAGGCTCACGGACCTGTAGTTTGACACTTCATCCCTGTCACCACTTTTGTGTAGAGGTATGACATCATCATTCTCCAGTCCTGAGGAACCTCTCCTGTTTCCAAGGATCTGTTGAAAACATCCTTTAACGGCCCTGCAAGAACCTCTCTGAGCTCTTTCAGTATCCTGGGATGTATCCCATCCGGTCCCATGGCCTTGTCCACTTTCAGTTTTGCAAGTTGTTCTAACACCTCATCTTCTCTGAATGGTGTGGTATCTACTTTATTCCCATTTTTATATTTGGGAGTCACAGGTGGTCCTTCTCCAGGATTTTCTTTAGTAAAAACAGAGCAGAAGTATTTGTTTAGTAATTTCGCTTTATCAATGTCATTTTCCACGAGTCCATTCCCAGCACTTCTGAGTCCTCCAATTCCACTTCTGATCGTCTTCCTTTCCCGAATATACCTGAAGAAAGTTTTGTCACCGCACTTAACATCTTTAGCCATTTTTTCCTCTGCCTATGATTTTGCTATCCTTATTTCTCTTTTTGTCTCCTTGAGTTTGATCCTGTATTCATTTCTGTGTTCCTGTATTTGCAAGCTTTTGAATTTTGCAAAAGTTGTGTTTTTTGCCCTTATTTAAGCAGCCACTTCTTTAGAAAACCAAATAGGCTTCCTTCTCCTCTTGTTTTTATTTACTTTTCTTACATAATTTATCTGTTGCCCCTTTTATTGCCCCTTTTAGTTTAGCCCATTGCAATTCCACTTCCCTTATCCCCTTCCACCCTGTCAGCTCCTCCTTTAGGTACTTGGCCATTTTATTGAAGTCAGTGTTTTTGAAGTTTAGGACTTTGAGCTTGCTATGATTGGACTGCACTTTGGCTTTTATCTCAAACCACACCGTGTGATGATCACTGTTGCTCACAGGGGCACTCACCCAGACATTCAACATGCTATTACCGTTGGTGAGCACCAAATCCAGCGTTGAGCTTTCCCTGGTTGGTTCCATCACCATTTTTCTAAGTAACGCATCTTGGATAGGGTCCACAATTTTTTTGCTTCTTTCCAGATTTGCAGGAGTAATCCTATCCATATCGGGTACATTAAAGTCACCCAATATGATCGCTTCCCCTTTGTTGCTATCTTGGCAATATGTATAATCAATTCGTTATCTATCTCTTCAATTTGAGTCGGAGCTCTGTAGACTACAGCAGTATGGATGACAGTGCCATCTCCTCTTTCCAACATGATCCAGAGCGCTTCTTCTTTTCCCCATGCACCCTGCATTTCAGTAGCTTTAATATTGCTTTTTACATACAAGGCTACTCTTCCCCTTTTCCATTTTCTCTGTCTCTTCTGAATAGATTATAGCTAATCATGTGATTCATTAAACCATGTTTCTGTAATGGCCACAATGTCCAAGTCCTTTTCCACCATTAGGGCTCCCAGGTCCGGAACCTTTTTGTCTAAGCTTCAAGCATTTGTGCTCATTGCTTTCCAGCATTTAACTGGCTTGTGTGTATTTTGCACTGATTTTGTACTACCCACTTCTTCCCAGTTGCTTTTGATGTGTGGTTTAAAAGTGTGGTTATTTCTGTTGTTATTCTGCTTTTGCAGGGGGTGACGTCCAGAACTTGACCTTCCCCATCCGTCACCCCCTTCTTCTAGTTTAAATGCAAATCAACATACTGCCTGAATTTTTCATGTAGGATTCTTTTCCCTGTGACAGAGAGGTGTAGTCCGTCAGCACAGTATAGTCTCTTGTTGGTCCATGTGTTTTCCCAGTCACGAATAAATCTGAATCCTTCTCGTTTGCACCAGGTCTGAAGCCATGTATTAAAGCTGTTAATGCGATTTAGCCTTTTTGCCCCTTACCTAGAACAGGTAGAACTTCTGAGAATGCAACAGTGTTAACAATGGGCTGGAGTTTTTCTCCCAGAGAACTATAGACACACTATTTCTAGCCAGGTCATTTGTACCCAAGTGGATGACAACTTCAAGTTTGGAGTGTTTGCTTTCCGCGTTAAGTACATCAATAATTTGGTTTCTATTCCTGCTGGCTGAGGAGCCTGGGAAGTATTTGACTATCTTCTCTCCTTTTAACTGTGTTCCCAATTTGGTGTCTCTGATGATAGAATCTCCAAGTAGTAGTAGTTTTCTGTTTGGTGAGTTTTTCTTCATATTTTGTGCTTTAGCAGGAGATTGGGCATTGACTGGCTCATCTAAGGGCCATTCAGTTTCTTTGGATTGGGCATCCTCATTAACCAAGGCAGAGAATGTATTATGCAGGGATATCGCTTGATGTATAGGATGTCTCTGTGTTACAGGTCGCAATCTACCAGAACCCACTGTGATCCATTTGTTCCTGGTGTGTTTGATTCTTTGTGGGAGCAGTGGTGGACTTTGTTCAGTTTGTATCCTAGAAGAGGTACGCTTCATTGCAGCCAGTTCTTCCCTCAATAGAGACAATTCTTTATACATGGCAGCTAGGTTTTCCCTTAGTAGAGTCAATTCGTTATGCATGGCAGATGACCTGCGGCACATAGGACATGCTCTTAGGCTCCAAATGATTCATCTTGGAATGAAAGTACCGCAGGTATTGCACTGAATACATGACATGCTGGTTAAGAGAATGTGGGTGTATCCCAAGCTATTGGCCACTATATAGGCAATTCAGCCCCAGGGATGGGTGGGGCGAGGGGTAGGGTGGGCAGGAACCTAGGTATCCCTGCCCCAGTAGGCTTATACCTGAACTGTGGGCACACTCAGATATCTGTTAAGGCTACACAAGGAAATCAAGCAGTTTGAATATCCCCAAACGTTATGTAGGACCAGCAATTAACAATAACCCCAATACCTAAAAGTTTAACCAACAGTTAATATTCTATATTTGTAATAAAAACCCAGCAGAGATAAGAAAGAAGAAAGCTTAGTCTTAGCTGTGTGTAGTGCAGCTCCGGCCTTTCAGACTGGCTGTGACTGGTATGTGAGGCCAGGTGTATGATAATCTAAAGTAGCCCCTCCCTGGGAGATGCCTTTCAAGCAGACAATGAAGCAGAATTACCCAAAATATACCTTTGTAATTCTATCTAGCTGCCCCCTGTGCAAAGGTCTCTGATGCCTTTGCTTCTATCTTAGAGTGAAGACTCCGGTCCCCTGCATGTAAGTATTTCTATTTCAAGTAGCTGATTATCTTAAAGGTGTCCCTGCCCCAGTAGGCTTATACCTGAACTGTGGGCACACTCAGATATCTGTTAAGGCTACACAAGGAAATCAAGCAGTTTGAATATCCCCAAATGTTATGTAGGACCAGCAGTTAGCAATATCCCCAACACCTAAAAGTTTAACCAACAGTTAACATTCTATATTTGCAATAAAAACCCAGCAGAGATAAGAAAGAAGACAGCTTAGTCTTAGCTGTGTGTAGTGCAGCTCCAGCATTTCATTCTGTTCATGTAGTTTCTATGTAACAGTGCCATTTGTTCTCTTTCCCCAGTAGGAGATGCATTGGTATTCTCTGAGATGTATTGGTTTAATATCTGCAGTGTTGCCTTTTGATAGGTAGGGTTTGGTGCTTTGTGAGAGCTGTTATGATATGGTGGATTTGCTATGAGTTCTAAATGGTCAGTGTTTATAGTACTTCCTAATGGGCCTGGTGGTTGGCACTGTAATATAGTAACGTAGAAATCTGTTAGTCTTTCTTTATCCAGACACTCATTAAGAATCATGTTTACTAAAAATGCATGTTAACATTATGCAAATATTTATGCAAATTAGGTTCCCTATGCAAATGAGGCCCTGCAATTAATCTACGCACATGGCCCCGCACCCCCCTTGGGCCGCCCCTGCTGAGAAGCTATCAGGATGAGCGAGACCCTGTTGCGGAGGGTCCTGAGCAAGGTCTTGGCGATCAGCGGCATAGGATGGAAGGCGTCCGCTGCCACCCTGGAGGGGTGGGCCTGCCAGGAGCAGAAGTGAGGCAACTTTAAGTTGTCTGGGATGGCGAACAGGTCCATCATGGGTTCTCTGCTGGGTGCTCTCGTCCGGTGATCAGTTGCCCTTTGTGTGGAGATCTCTGCAGTGGGCTCCCCATCCAAGCAGGGAGGCATCCGTGGTGAGGACCCTTGAGGGGCTTGGCATGCCTGCCTCGAGATGCTGGGGAGACTGCCACCAGACCAGCGAATTTTCCAACTGGCGGGTCACAGAAACTCTGTCTCGAAGGCGGCCCGTGGCCTGAGACCACTGGTCCCGGAGGCACCACTGCTCCGCCTTCATGTGAAGGCGAGCGTCGGGGGTGACGTGGACTGTGGAGGTCATGTGCCTGAGGAGGCACAGAAGAAGCCAAGCAGGCACCAAGGGACAGCACTGTACTTCCAAAGCCACAGTCCTGAGATGATTGGCTCGGTCCCTGGGCAAGAAAGCCTTCAACTGGAGAGTGTCGATCTTTGCCCCAATGAACTCCAGGCACTGTGTCGGGGAGAAGGTGAGACTTAGGGTAGTTTTTGACAAAACCCAAGTGTTGCAGAACCTGTATGGTGCATGAAGTGGCCTGCTGCACCTCTGAGGCCGTACCTCCCTTTATGAGCCAGTCGTCCAGGTAGGGAAAGACAAAGACCCCCTGAAGCCAGAGGAAGGTAGCCACGACCGCCAGGCATTTTGTGAAACTATGGGGGCAGAGGTTAGGCCGAAGGGGAGCACCCTGTACTGAAAGTGCCTGCCCCCCACTACGAACTGCAGGTACTGCCTGTGGTTGGGGTGGATGAGGATGTGGGTATAAGCATCCTTGAGGTCTAAGGAGCACAGCCAGTCTCCCTGCTGGAGGAATGGCAGCAATGTTCCAAGGGAGAGCATCTTGAATTTCTCCCTCACCAGGAATTTGTTGAGGTTGCACAGGTCGAGGATGGGGCTCAGGCCCCCTGTCCTTTATGGCACAAGGAAGTACCTGAAGTAGAACCCCTTGCCCTTGAGATGGTGGGGCAGTGGTTCCACCGCTTTATCCTTGAAAAGACCTGCAAACTCCTTCAGAAGAAGGTCCCGGTGGAGGGGAGACCTGAGGGACTCTCCCGGGAAATAAGGGGGAGGTGTTTGAGTCAGGTGAAGGAGGTAACCCTCCCTGACTATCCGAAGTGCCCAGGAATTGGTGGTGATGGACACCCACCTTGGGGCGTAGAGGGTTAGACGTCCCCCTGTGGGCTGATGATCTCTTTGGGATAGATAGGCTATGTTCAAGGAGTCAAAAACTCCCCCCTAGCTGGGCCGGAGCAGGTGCCTGGGGTTTCGGAGCCTTCAGCTTATGCGGGCCATGCCCATGTCCTTTGGCCTGCTGACACTGTTGGGAAACTGCGGAGGCCTGATAAGGTGGTTAGTTTCGGTAAGCAGCTCCCTTCCTTGGGTAAAAGAACTTAAGAAGTGTGATCGTTGCTCCAAAATTATGTCTTTTACTGACACACACGACTGCTGTCTCCGCTGCCTTGAGCCAGACCACGACCTAGCAGCCTGAGATCTCTGCAAGAGGATATCCAGTAAGGCCCCCCAAGAGCCATCAGCAGCAGCAGGATAAATTTTTCCCCGAGTCACTGGTGCCTCCGAAGGCCAGGGCCTTGTCTGAGGCCCCGACATCTCGGGCAGAACCTTCTGAACCCGAGCCTCATCGTGGGTCCTCAGAAATGGGATCCCTTTCAAGGGAACCCAGGAAGAAGAAACAAACCTCGAAAGCAACGGAGGGGCAGCGGTCTTTTTGGAGAGACTGGTCCTCGTTATGAACTCTGTCTCCAGCTCAGCAGCCTTGATGGTCATGGGTTTGCCAAAGAGGTTCTTTCCTTGGCAGGGGACATCGACCAATTTGTCCTGAACCCACTGCGTGAGGTCAGACAACTGTAGCCAAGCAGACATCCTCACCCTCACTAACAAAAACCTCACAATATGTCTGGTCTACAGAACACCTGCCGCAAACTCTGACTTGCCAAAGATACTGCACCTGATCTCTGAGAGCATCAACCCAGCAAAAGAACCAATTATACTAGGAGACTTCAATCTCCCATCCCTCCAAGACACGCAAACGGAAACATTCCTGAACGCCATGACAGCAATGAACCTATCGCAGATCATAAATGAACCAACACACGAAAAAGGAAACACACTGGACCTCATATTTCTGAACTCCCAAACATCCACCTCATGCAGCAGTCCAACAATCTCACCAGTCCCATGGTCAGACCACTATGTCATCCACTTCTCCCATGCATATCAACCAAAAACAAACAGAGGAAACGCTCAACAAACACGGAGATTCAAAGCATTCAACAAAGAAGACTTCCTGACACTGACCCTACCTAATCTACATATGAATTCAAACAACCTTGATGAGCTCATGGACAACTGGAACACCACAATCTCCACAGCATCCAAAGCAGATATAAACAAGACCAGCAACAAACTCATCTCCTCAAAGGCCCGCTGGTTCACCCCTGACCACCGGAAACTGAAAACAAAACTTAGAAGAGCAGAAAGAAAATGGAGGAAAACCAAAAATGACGAAGACAAAAAGCAATACCTATATGAACTCGCTGCCTACCACTCAGAAACCGACAATGCAAAGAGAAACTACCACACCAAAATCATCACGTCTGCTGCAAACAAACCTCGAGAACTCTTTCAAATTGCCAAAAAACTGACAAAGGCACCAACCACGTCCGATCAATCCCCAGATATCCCCTCAGATCTCTTGGCCCAACAATACAAACAATTTCAGCAACCTCAGCAACCTTACCGCTGTGCTACAGCCACAAAAACGTGCCCCGGAATCACCATAAACGCTGACTGGGATACATTCAACGAAACCTCAAAAGAAGAGATATCCTCCACCATCTCCTGTCTGAACACCACCACCTCTCCACTAGACCCCTGCCCTACCGAATGGATAAAGAAAACCAAGGAAGACCTGAGTGCTCCACTAAGTCACATCGTAAACGAATCCTTTAAACAAGGACACATACCGGATGCCCTCAAAACATCAATCATCCGACCAACCATAAAGAAGAACAACCTGGACCCCATGGACCCCACCTCCTACAGGCCAGTGGCAAGCCTCCCCCTCACCGCCAAAATAATAGAAAAGATAGTCCAACACCAGCTTCAAGATCATCTAGACACCAACGACATACTCGACCCACAGCAACACGGTTTCCGACCACTACATGGAGTTGAGACCCTCATGACCATCCTAATGAACACACTCATCATCGGAACTCAAGAAAAAGATTCGGGATACATCCTGATCTTCCTAGACATATCAGCGGCCTTTGACACAATCTCACACGAAATCCTCATACACAGACTACAAACAATTGGAATCAAAGACACTGTACTCCAATGGTTCAAATCCTACTTAACTAACAGACAGCAACGGATCCGCACCCTCTCTGCAACTTTGTCCCCCTATCAACAACTACAAGGAGTACCCCAAGGATCCACCCTATCTGCCATGTTGTTCAACATCTATCTCCGTCCACTATGCTCAATCATACGCACCCACAACATCAACTTCCACATCTACGCGGACGACATAATGCTCTATGCACCAATTACAACCACCAACCCAAAAAATGAACAGCTATCAGCCTGCTTCAACGACGTGGCCAACTGGCTACAGGAGAACAATCTATCCATCAACATAAAGAAAACCGAAGCCCTAATAGTAACAAAAGAACCGGACTTCAAACCACCTACCCACCTCAACATGGGTACCACACAAATACAAATCCAGCCTCAAATAAGATATCTAGGCGTCATCATTGACCAAGCTCTCACCCTCAAACAACAAATCAACAAAACCGCCGGGATGATATTCCACAAAGCCAAAACTATTCAACGCCTCCGGCCCCTCCTAGAACATCACGACTTCAGGACAGTAATGCAAGCAGTGACACTCCCTCACCTGGACTTCTGCAACATAATCTATCATGGACTTCCTGCCTCGCACACCAACTCCCTCCGTACAGCCTTGAACACTACAGCAAGGATTATTCAAAATGCAAAAAAACGGGACCACATCACCCCAATCCTAAGAGACCTTCACCTCCTTCCAGTGCAAGCAAGAATCAAGTACAAAGCTATCTTACTCATCCACAAAACAATCCACCACACACAGAACACCTCACTACACCCCTTACTGCCTCGACCATCCCACAACAGATCAACCAGACATTCCTCCAATAACTCTATCGTTGTCCCCCACAAAAGAACCAAATCCACACAACGGACCTGCAACAGAGCATTCGAACTTTATGCTCCATCCCTCTGGAACTCTCTACCAAATCACATCAAGAACAACGCTGACATCACATCATTTAGGAAACAGCTGAAGACAATCCTATTCCGTGAACATCTTTCTACCACCATGACCTAATACTTAGATTCAACAGGAGTAAATTATGTCTATGTCTACCCAAATCATTAATTGTTGACCTTGGTGATGGCCCCACCCAAAAAATTACCCCGTCCTATGTTACGTGTTCCACCGCTTTGACCCGGTGAAAAGCGGGATATAAATGCAGTTAAATAAAATAAGCTTGGCAACATGAGCCAATGCCAGCCGTCGCTACTCGAGCTGCCGGCTCGAACTCGTCATAGGCCACTCGAGACGTGAATTTGGAGCATTCATGGACTGTTTTGGCCAGGTTCTTAAACCGCTGCAAGGGTTTCTCGGAGAGACCAGCTTAGAACTCGGCGAGTTCCTTCACCAGGTCTCTCAGGTACATGCCCATGTACAGCTAGTAGGTCTGGATGTGGCTGATGAGCATTAAGCCCTGATAGGACTTTTTGCTGAGGGCATCCAGGATGCGGGCCTCCCTTCGGGGGACACCGAGGAGTGCATCTTCTGGCTTTTCAGCTGATGTATGGCTGACTCCACCACCATGGAGTTGTGCGGCAGCTGTGACTTTTGGAAGCCCGGGCTCCACCGGACTTGATACATTGAATTGAGCCGTTTGCTCACCACCGGCACCGAAGCCAGTGTCTCCCACATTTGGTGCATCAGCCATTCCAGGATGGGAAGGATGGGCATCGTGAGAGATTCCCGCGGAGGGGCCTCGTACTGGAGGATTTCCAACTCATCCGCCCGAGGATTCTCCTCCGACTCAGTCAGGAACGCCAGGGCCTTAGACATATCCTTGATAAAATCAAGGAAGCCCATATCCTGGGGGGGGGGGACCGCTGTCGAGGCTCCAATATGGGAGAGTCAAATGGGACATCGCAGGGGCAACGGGTATCAGGGAACTCCTCATCCTCCGTCTCCCACTCGGAGTAGTCCATCGAGGACTCATAGGAGGGCTGCTCCAGAGGCCTTGGGGCCCGCAATGACCTGAGGCCAGTGCCCAGCAAACTTTTCGGGGATGACCACAGTCCCATTGAGCGGGACTCAGATCGTGACCTCAGCTGAAGATCGACTCGAGGGCGAAGGACCTCGAGGATCGGCTCGGCCTCCGGGGACATCTTGGACATTGAGGTCCCGGTGGTCAGGGCGGATGAACCAGTCCTGCTGGATCACAGTGCCCACTGCTGGTCCATGAAGGCAAACAAACTGCGCTCCAGGGCCGCCATTCTGGACTCCAGACCAGAAGGTTCCGCAGCCTTCGGTGCAGACACCAAGGGACTGGGGCCCGATACCGGTTCCCTCAAAGGGGAATCCTCAGCGAGGATAGTGTCTGGGGACCGAGGCCAGTCTGTAGTTGGATCCTTCCGGGAGGACCTTCACAGGCAGCTCCTTCTCTAATGCCTTGGACAAACGTCTCGGACTGCAGGACCGGGCCGGGGCACAGAGCCGGTCGGAACTATCCAAGGATGTCGCCTTCGAGGGTTTCTTCTTCTTCCTGGGTTCCCTCAAAGGAGACCCCATTTCTGAGGGCCCACAACAAGACTCGGGTTCAGAAGGTTCCGCCCGAGATGTCGGGGCCTCAGACAAGGCCCTAGCCTTCGGAGGCACCAGTGACTCAGGGAAAAACTATCGTGCTGCTGCTGGTGGCTCTTGGGGGCCTTAGTGGACATCCTCTTAAAGAGACCTCAGGCTGCTGGGTCGTGGTCTGGCCCAAGGCACTGGAGACAGCAGTCGTGTGTGTCAGTCAAAGACATAATTTTGGAGCAACGATCACACTTCTTAAAGCCGCTGGTAGCCATGGGGGATTAAAGTACCCCTGCGAGGTCGAGGACTCTCTGGGCTGCCAGTGGGAGAAAAAGATGTGAAGATGCCTGGAAAAGAAAAGAATGAAAGACTACAAAAACAGACCGAACTCGACACCAAGGCAACAAGGTCGGTAGGCAGGAAGAATACTGGTGCAATACCGAAGATGAGTATGAAACTCGGAGAGAAAAATCAATTCTTTCCGGGTACAAGCCAGACAAAGTCTGAAGGGCTCCATGGAAAAAAGGAGACTCGGAAAGATGGCACCCTTGGGCGGGAAGGGGACCATGCATGTGTGGTGGCATCTTGAAAGCTGTAGGGATGCTTCCACGAGGGCTCCGTCAGTGCTGACATCACCCATATGTGAGGACTGACTTCCTGCTTGTTCCCAGAAAATCTTAGACTAGAATGGGAGCCGAGTTCCCTAGACTAGAATGGGAGCCAAGTTCCCTAGACTAGAATGGGAGCAGAGTATCTTAGACTAGAATGGGAGCAGAGTTCTTTAGACTAGAATGATAATTGTTTTCCTGATCTGTCTATTGTTCTGTGTTGTCTTAACTAGATTGTAAGCTCTGACGAGCAGGGACTGTCTTTTTGCTTATATTTCAGTACAGCTCTGCGTGCGTAGCGCTATATAAATGCTAAATAGTAGAAGTAGTGTCCAAAGTATGAAAGTCAAAGTCTTGTCATCTGAGCTTCTAAAGAAAGCTTAGGTTTGATCTCCTCTAGTACTGACTGGTTTGTTCTTCGGGCAGTCCATGGTATACATAGTATTCGCCGCCAGCACCATAATTCAAAGGCATCAATTTTCTTCCTATCTTTTTCACTGTCCAGCTTTCACATCCATATGATGTTATTGAAAATACCATTGCTTGAACAAGTCAAATCTTTGGACACATCATGCGAAGAGAGAGATCATTAGAGAAAGACATCATGCTTGGCAAGATAGAAGGTAAACGCAAACGAGGAAGGCCAGCAATGAGATGGCTCAATACAATAACAGCAGCTACGGGTACCAGTCTGACTCAAGACCGAACACAATTTAGGATAGCTATCCAGAGGGTCGCCATGAGTCGACTCCGACTTGACGGCACTTAACAACAACAGTAGTAGTAGTAGAATGAGAGCTGAGTTCTTTAGACTAGAATGGGAGCAGAGTTCTCTAGACTGGAATGGGAGCTGAGTTCTCTAGACTAGAATGGGAGCTGAGTATCTTAGACCGGAATGGGAGCAGAGTTCTTTAGGCTGGAATGGGAGCAGAGTTCCCTAGACTAGAATGGGAGCTGAGTATCTTAAACTGGAATGGGAGCTGAGTTCTTTAGATTGGAATGGGAGCAGAGTATCTTAGACTGGAATGGGAGTAGAGTTCTTTGGACTGGAATGGGAGTACCTTTCTGAGGTATAACTGCCCCAGGCTGGAGTACATATTCATTTCAAGATAAGGGCTCCGTAAGATGAACAGGTGAAAAATTACTTACAGCAAGTCTGTGGATGGAGCCGAGGGCATTAAGGGCATATTTAGGATGTGTTTCTCCTCCTCCAGCATGCTCTGAATTTCTGTCTTCGAATTGTGCCATATATTTTTTGAAGATGAGAAATGTCACCTCACCGCCCTTTTAACCACAGTTGCTATTTACCAAAACCCAAATGTCTGAACCCTGTAGAACCAAAATATAAGAATGAATCTGATTCTGAAGCCTACTGATTAAAGGTTTCACTAATCAACAACACGGTTATGAACGTATGAAAGCATATTTGATACATAATGCCAGCTTGTACCAGTTAGGGCACTGCCTTTGCACCTGTATTACTGCACTTTAGTGGGCATGCGTGACTGTATATAAATGGCAGCCGTCTCAGGGTCTACTGTGTAACAAGGTTTGGTTTGGTGGAGTGCAACATCATCTTTTTGTGTGCTGCAATAAAATTTATTTGTGTTTCAGGCAGCTATGAGTTCTTTCCTGTGAAATGCATAAATGTTTCTTCTTTCATATCTTCAAATAAGAGGGACAATTTCAGAGAGGTTTTGTATATCGGATAAGCAGATGTAAAGAGGGCTAATTTCAAAAGGCCACCTACCTGTGGGGACTTTCAAGATATTCCTTGATATTAGCTGCAGAGCACTAACTACTTAGGTAGCTTCCTATAGAAAATTAGGCAGTGTTAAGATACGTACGTTCACAAGATGTGCCCACTTTGTATCTGCTATTTGTGTAGAAGGCTGAACAGTAGCAAAATATCATCCATAGATTTGCAAAAAATGTACATATGCTGTTTTCCTTTCCTGGTCCAAGTATACCCCCACTCAGAAAAACTTTTTAATTGGGCTAAAACTATGTATGCAAAGGAGACCATTTTCAGACAAGCTTCTTTACCAAGCTAAATTGATTTCAAAATTGCCTTCCACATAATTGTAGCTTAAGTAATTTTCAGATAATATGAAATTCTCATTTTATTTACTTCATTTTTATTTTTATTGAGTTATGTAGTTTCTATTAGCAGTCTGTCCTCATGTATTCTGCAAAACGCTGTGTTTGCCTTTTCAGCCATAATGGCAGTTTATACATCTTTAATAAATTAAATTAAATTATGTATTGTTCTGGGTAATTTTTCAGACTGCCACTTATTCATGTACTATAAACCTTTGGGTAGTCACATATCTGTTCATAATGAATGCATGTATTATTTGTCTCCCTTTTGAAAACTGCCTAAGAAAAAAGTCACACCACAGTTAGTTCCTGCCCTGAAAATGTCAGAACACAGTGGAGGAACGCGATGTGTCCAAGAAAAGAACAAAATAATCATATAATATTGAAAGAGGCTTTATTCACAATACCAATGGATGATGCCCACCCTCACAATACCAATGGATGATGCCCACCCATTGGTATTGTGAATAAAGCCTCTTTCAATATTATATGATTATTTTGTTCTTTCCTTGGACACATCACGTTCCTCCACTGTGGACTGTTTCTGACGTGACTGTTTGCTCTTAGTTGGACCTGAAAATGTCAGAATACACAAATTATTATATCCCCTGGCCTAGCCCGAACCCGGGAAGGCCTCTTTCAAAATGGGAGTACAAAAGTATGTATGTTGTTATAGCTAAGTTACTATGGGGTCCTGCACTAAAATCCCACACATACAGAATGGGCAATTTTCAAAAAGGCCTTTTAGATGGGCAAATAATCATTTCTACAAGTAACTAGGTTTTTGAAAATAGTTCTCCCTGTGCATAATACCTATTGCTGCCAATCATTTAATGAGAAAAATTCAAAATCCAGTCCTAAAAGGGAGTAAAACTATCACTTTAAACAAACCCCCATTTTGTACGGTTTCACAATGAATTATGAGACACCTAAGCTTTTAACTTAATTAGCTTGTTGGAAATCATTTCTGCATAAAGACATTTGGTATTGCTAGATGTCAGACTAGTCTGGGCGAGAAAAAGCTTAATTTGCAGATTATGGTTCTTGAAAGCATTAAATAAATGGAACAGACTAATTTTAGGTAATTCAGATTAATTATACTCAATTGGGCAGATTATAAAATGCATTTCATGTCATTTAATAACATCCCGTGTGTTAACTGTAGGGCTTCGAGCCAGTTTGGACGTTAGTTGCTTTTCACTGAGAAAATACACTTATATTTCCCAAAGTCTCATGCAAGGGAAGGTGTAGAAAAACACAAAGAGGGAGAATTTCAGAGAGGTATTTGTGTGTGGGAAAGTTTAGGACAGCAGTTTCCATCGGTGATTCAATCATTAGGCATGTAGATAGCTGGATGTCTGGTGGGCATGAGGATCACTTGGTCACTTGCCCGTCTGACACGAAGGTTACAGAGGATTCTAGACAGTGCTGGAGTGGAGCCAGCTGTCTTGGTACATGTGGGCACCAGCAACATAGGGAACTGTGGGAAGGAGATTCTAGAAGCCAGATTTTAGGTAGAAAGTTGAAATCCAAGTCCTCTAAAGGTGGTATTCTCAGACGTTCTCCTGCAGGACTCAAAAGGCAGGAATTGGGCAACATTCTGGGGTAGGGAGGCCTTTTCTGGAAGGATGGGCTCCACCTTAACCAAGGTGGGATCAGGCTGCTGGCACTAACTTTTAAAAAAGAAACAGAGCAGCCTTTAAGCTAGTTATTGAGGTAAAATGAATAGTCACCCAGGAGTAGGAATAATGTACTGTATCTTTGAAGGATACAATCAAACCAAAGAAGTTAGGGAATACCAACAGAAAGGTTGCAATAAATGTAAAAGTAGTCCAGTTGCTCTTAAATAAACAGCAGACAGAGTAGAAAGATTTCAAATTACCCTTGTCAACTGATAGGCAGGTTGTTAGTATAAACAAAAAACATACTTTGAAATGTCTGTATACAAATGCCAGGTGTTTAAAAATAAGATGGAAGAGTTAAGTTTATAGTAATAATGAAGAAGTAGATATAATTGGTATGTCAGCACTTTATAGGAGGAGGATAACCAATGGGACACTGTGAGGCCAGGGTATTCATTGTATCACAATGATAGGGTAGATCAAATTAGTGGAGGGTTGGTACTATATGTTATAGATGGCATTAAGTCAAATAGGATAAAACTTTTGCAATACACAAAATACACTATAGAATCACTATCAATAGAGATTCTGTGTGAGAAGAGGAAAGGAATAGCAGTAGGGGTATACTACCATCTGCCTGGCCAGAATGAAGAGACAGATAATGAAATGCTAACAGAAATTAGGGAAGCTAACAAAATAATGGATGATTTCAATTACCTTAATATCAACTGGGTAAATGTCACATCAGGACATGCTTGGAAGGTGAAGTTTCTAGTTGAAATCAATGACTTCTTCATGGAACAATTTCAGGAATCAACACAAAGAGGAACTACTTTGTCCTTAATCCTTAGTGGAACACAGGATCTGGAATGGATGGAGACAATGCTGGGACCACTTGACAATAGTGATCATAACATGATAAAATATGTTTAATAAATGGAGAAAGAACAGTAAGGAAATCAACTGTGTTAAATAAATAAATAAAATAAATAAATAAATGCTAACTGATTTTATTTACTACTCTATTTCGCAGTCAGAGTGGTTTACGTACAACATTAAATATTGAACAGTAAGATAGCATTCCTGTTATAAGTAAACTAACTTGGATAACTTAACAGGGTAAAACTAGATATTTAAAGAACTTTCTGCAGTGGGAACATGGGGCAGAGGGGTTAACAGTGAAGTTGGATGCTTACACAACAGTACCCTCAAAATAATTCTCTCTCATCCTATGATATGTGTTCATAGTACTGCCAGAATAAATGTGTTTTTAGAGTCCTGCGAAAGCTTGATAGATCAGAATTGGCTCAGAGTAAGTCTGGTAGTGTGTACAAAAGGGTTGGGACATACAATGAAAATGCCCGGTTACAGGATGTTTGGCTGCTTTTTATTCTTGTTGCAGGAGTCATGAGTGTATTACACATGCCTTGACTTCTCTTCCTATTGTCAGGTGTTAAGTGTATGATAGATGAGAGAGAGTGTGCAGATAGCTTGCACAGTATAGGATTTTAAATATCATGAGCAGAGCTTTATATTTTATGTGGATCACAATTGGTAGCCAATATGCAAATGCAATGTGTGCCTTTGAGTCAGTCCTGACTCCTGGGAACCCAGAAGCTCCTGGGTTTTCTTGGCAGTGTCACCGGAAGTAGATTGCCAGGCCTTTCTTCCGAGGCAATGGAGGGTTAAGTGACTTGCCCAAGGCCACAAGGAGTGCTAGTGGGAATTGAACCCTGGTTGCTTGGTTACCAAGCCAGTGTTCTAACCACTAGGCTACTCCTCCACTCTAGTTGTCTTAAAATTGGAGTGATCTAATTTGGATGCTCCATATAGGGTAAAAGCGGCAGTATTCTGGGCCATTCACTCCTCCACTCCACTCCACTGAGGTCCCCTTTATGTCACCAGAATACAAATGCATTGAATTTTTGTAAAGGGTTAGGACCAGGAGAAGGACCTTGGTGTGATTATTTCTGAGGCTCTCAAGGTGGCAAAACAGTGTGACAAGGCGGTGGCAAAAGAAGGAGGATGTTGGGTTGCATACAAAGAAGAATTTCCAGCAGAAAGAAAGAGGTACTAATGCCACTGTATAAGTCACTGGTGAGGCCTCACTTGGAATACTGTGTTCACTTTTGGAGACCATATTTTGCAAAGGATGTAAAAAGACTGGAAACTGTTCAGGGGAAGGCAACCAAAATGATTTGGAGCCTGCATCAGAAGCCTTATGAGAAGAGACTTGAAGACCTAAAGATGTACACTCTGGAGGAGAGGAAGGATAGGGGAGATATGATTCAGACTTTTAAATACTTAAAGAGAAATAATGAACAAACAAACCTCTTCCAAAGACGGGGAAGCTGTAAAACTAGAGGGCATAACATGAACCTGCAAGGGGGTAAATTGAAAGGCAATGTCAGGAAATACTTTTTCACTGAAAGGGTGGTGGATGCTTGGAATGCCCTCCCGATGGAAGTGGTGGGTGCAAATACAGTAACAGAATTCAAAATGGCATGGGACAGACACAGTGGATCCCTTTACAGCAACAGGATAAAATCAAAATAAACTTAGCTATCTAAATTCTCAACAAACAGGGGTGTCCTACACGGAGCAATGGGTTCACCCCTAAACAAACACATGGGGAGGAGTGGCCTGCACGGAGCTGCAGGTGCACCTACTCTTGCCATCTTACTGGGCAGACTAGATGGACCATACTGGTCTTTATCTGCCGTCATTTACTATGTTACTATGGTAGGAGATATTTCACTGAGTGAAGTCAACAACAGAGTCTCTTTCAGTGATATGGTATATCCTCATCCCTAGAAGTACTCACAAACATCCCCAAAATAATGGGGTTAAACTCAACACTGCAAATTAGGGATTTGCATGGAAAAAATGCTTATTTCATTAAATTTTCATTTTCTAAGGATTTTGGTTTTTGTTTCATTCATTTCATTTCTGATGGTTCTGTATGTGCTAAATAATTTTAGCATACTTAAGTGGTCATTTTAGAATGTTTAGGAGTTATTTATATATCTAAAATGATGATACATGTGTAGGACCACTTAAGCATGTATAAGTAGCCATTTTACAAAAGCTCCTTACACGGCATGCAGAGTTTGGAAGGCAACATGTTCTGAACAGGAATCAGAAGTATGCTTGTAATTCCCATTTTTTAATAGCAGTACATGTATGCTTCAAAAACAAGTGTCCATTTGCATTTACATATACTGTGGGTCATGTGCCTTGGCTAACTGCTCACCTGGACTTAAGTTTTGGAGGAGCGACTGAGAGGGCGAGTGTGCTTTCCTCTCTGGCATTTAAAACCACCTCAAAATGCTGCTTTGACCCAGCGAAAAGCAGTATACAAGCCTAGTCAAATAAATAAATAAAAATACAAACATTTGAGTTTTCAAGTTTGGCTCCTTACTTGGCTCTCCTTGGAAATCCAGCATTGGGAAATCCCGCAAGTGGTAGCACTTATACACCTAAAGGCGTACTTTACAATGGGACATCCAAGTGCAATCTGGGACGTCAAAGCCAGAACATCTGAGAAAGAAAGCAGGCACATGCAAGTTCAGGCACGATTTCAGAAACATGGATGTGCCCAATATAGATATCTGAAGAGATGTCTACATAGATATTCCCTGAATAGCATCTCAGAACATGGATATCTAATTGCCTAATGGCTTAGGAGCAGGGTGGTCAGGGTTCAAATCCCAATGTGGGCCTTTGTGATCTTAGGCTAGTTGCTTAAATCTATGCAAAATTGGCCTTCACATGCATGAAACAACAAATATTTGGTCTGCTAATAAAATCAGCAGAATAGATGACATGCATGGGGTAGGGAAAGAAATTCCATGGATGTTGCAACATGTTCTACAATGCCGTGGGTAAATTTCTTCATAAATTTGGTTAATGAGTCTTAATAAATAACAAAATCATACATAAAATACAGAACATTGTTTATATATGTAAGTAGCATGGTTTATAAAAGTCGGTTTTTTTCTTCTAAGAATACAGAATATACAGGAGGATGCCAGCTTGGTGTAGATACTGCAGTTCACAAATGTTCTGCTAGCTGAAGGATTGTGACCCTGAACAATTCATCAGACAGTATTTGTGTAGGAAAGTCACATAAGTAAAAAGCGATGAATCGCATTAGATGGACACAATATCTTCCCCTCTCATTGGCTTCCCACAGAGAAGCTACTGAAGAGAATGAAAAAACAGATACAAACCTGTGTAGAAAGGATTTGTTTGGGCTAGAACAACATTAAATTGGTAACAGCTATGTCTACATTCCTGGGCTTGCATGAGAAATGAGACTGTAAAAAAATTGATTCTTGAGTGCAGAATCATGGCTGTCATGTAAGTTCACTTGGATATGTGGAAATAAGGTCTACAAAGAAGTTGCAGGAAAAGAGGATAATTCTCAAAAACTTGTTAAAGATACTCTCCTATTGGACTAAATGTATCACCTATGGTGTCTTTGTTGGTCCTTATTTCAACATAGAAAATTCAATAATTTAAGAATATTAAAAATGGAAAAGCGCACGTTCATATAGAGGGCAAGTTTAAGAGGCATTTCCATAGGTGCAATAGTCTTTTATAACATTGCTCTTCTGATATGGGTTCTACTTATGCCAATACATTTACCTGGACCAAGCAGAAAGTTTCCCGGGAGCAGGGTTGGGTAGGTGCGGCATTGACACATAGGACCTCAAGATCGTTAATGTCCTAATGTTATGCAGCATCTTGTAAATTTCCCTAATCCCAAAATGGATTAGGAGTATTAATTATTCTGGCAGAGGTACCACTTGTCCCAGGTCAGATTCGTTGGGGATGGGTGAAGAAAGCCCCCAGGTAAGTGAAAGCCCCCAGGTAGGTGATACATTAAATACCTTTATGGAAATGGTTAACAGGGGTAACATATGGAAAGCAGTGTGTATAAATGCCCGTAGCATGGGAAATAAGATCTCTGATGTTGAAGCTTTGGTGGGAGTGGCTGACTTGGATTTAGTGGCAGTTACAGAAACATGGTTCACAGAAAACCATGATTGGGATGTAACTATACCTGGCTATACTTTATTCAGAAAGGACAGGGTAGGAAGTAGGGGAGGAGGAGTGGCACTATATGTAAAAACTACTATTAGACATTGACTTCCGGTCTGGGCAATGAGCTGATCGGACGACTCGCGATCAGCTCCGGGCAACCGCCCTCACATTCCTGCTACAAATCGGCATTAAAATCTTCTGGATCCTACCTGCAGTGAAACTTCCCTGACAGGGACCTGATCCTCCGCCGCTGAAGCACTTCGCGGCCACCCCCGCAGAACTTGGAGCGGTTTCTCCGGCGAACTAAAGAGAGTGCAGGGGCCGAGCGGGCACTTCCCCCACCGCTGGACTCAGATTGCTCTCTGCGGGACACGGAGCGGGAGGCCTTGGATCTGTGACCGCCCCTAATAAACCGGGGAGGTGTGTCGGTCCCTGCCCAAGTAAGTGGGGACGGGATCGGGCGCTTCTGCCACTGTCGGCTGTGCTCCGCCTGCACGTGGAAGTGTAGTCCCGGCGGGGAAAGACCGGCGGCCCTCTACCACGATCCCGGCAGTCAATCACTGTTGCTAGGAAGCAGGCCGCAACGTGCTTGGACATTTCCCCTGCTATCAACAGCGGCGCTGCATCCACGCGGGGTCGAACCCCTGAGAGCAGAGAATCCGGTGGAAGAACTGTGCATCGCGCCCGTGCACCCCCATCCTCTTTCCTGCTGCCACGGTTGGCTCCCCCCGCGGGGTATTGATTCCCCAATGCAGCAGGGGTTTGTGAGTCTCCCTGCCTGTTTGGGGGTGAGGGGCTGCTGACGGAGATAGGAGAGCTTGGGAACCCTATCCAACGAGACAACAACACTCTTCACGGTTGCTGGGGGGCGGTGGAGATCTGCGGCCTTCTTGCCTGACTCCGGCGAGCACCAGTGTACATAAGACAGCAGCTGCATCGAGCTTGGCTCTCTCTTCTACTGCCCCATCCATCACTCTGCTCCTGGGGTGTGGAGGCTTAACACTGCTCTCTGAATGGCATCTAAAGCTCCGCGTAAAGAGAGGCCTCGAATGACGGAGGGAAAAGCGGCGGAAGGCTCCCCCTCTAGCCCGAAACCGGGCAGTCCACCAGACTTAGTGGCCGAGGTCAGCGCCGCAGTGGTGACGGCGCTTAGCACCCGCTTCCAGGACCTGGGGGAGCATATTCAAACACTGGGACAGCGCTTCACGGCGGTGGAAGAGCGCCTAGAGCAAGTTGAGACAAGGGTGTCCGATGTGGAGGACACGCAACAATCAGTAGTGGCCAAAGTAGCCGCCCTAGAGACTTTGGTGAAACAACAAGGAGACAAACTGGATGAACTGGAGAACCGCGGTCGGCGGAAAAACCTGTGATTCGTCGGCATCCCTGAGAGTGTCGCGGACAGTGCCCTATCTGCATATTTACAATCTTGGATTGAGAACCTCCTGCCACACATGAGAGATGGATCTCTCAAAATAGAGCGGATACACCGACTAGGCCAGAGAAGAGAACAGGCCAGGAAACCACGTGCCGTAATAGCACGCTTCCTCGACTACAGACAGAAAGAGGAGGTGTTGAAAGCAGCGAGGGGCCGGTGGAGACATCAACAGGACGCCGAACCGATCTTAGTATTCCAGGACTATTCGGTGATCGTCAGCCAACAGCGAAGGGCTTTTTCAGGGATTTGCACCCAGCTGTTTAACCGTGGCATTCGATTCTCACTCCTCTACCCAGCCCGGCTGCGGATCGATCATCAAGGCCACACGCGCATATTAGCGTCCCTGGAAGAGGCAACTACCTTTCTGGACTCCCTGCCTGCTCAATCGGCCTCCTAATTGCTGGACAACTGACTAGGTGTGGGGTATATCGCCCCAGGTGTGGTGTGGTGACCTGGAGCCCCCGGGGGTTGAACAGTGACTGATGGACTCCTAACAGTCTACACTGACATGGAAGAACTTTCGGCTTTTGCCTTTCATGTGGTGTGCTAAGCTGAACTAAAGGGCCTCATTGAACTGGTAACAGTTATTCTGCCAAGGGAGACAGTGTATCATTGTTATTTTGTTACAATTGCTATTGTGTTATAATAGCTGCTGTTCTGCTGGCTCCCTGACTATCTTCTCCCTGCCTTGTCTCTCCCCCTGAATTTGTGCTTGTTCCTCTCCCTCTCCTCCCTCTTTTTATCCCCTGACAGGTGGGACTTTGACGTGATGCAAAAGGGGTAGGCGGTGATTAAGTTAGGGGGCCGCTGGGGTTAAGGAGGCAAGGGCTTTAGGACCAGATTTGTTACTACCATCTTAACAATTTATATCTCAGGCTTGACGCCTAGCCTCCCCTCCTTTGCCACCGCGGCCTGGAAGGGGGTAGGACTGAAGATGACCACGCCAATGGCTGGTGAGCTCAAGAGCGTGTGTGGCTGAGTGACCGTGTACAGTGCAGGTTTTGGGCCACTCTCCCTCAGGAATAGCTGGGGTATGAGAGCGATCTGGAACTGATGCTGGGGGGAGAGAGGGCTGGCCTCGACAAATCAGCTGTACATGCACTTGATGAGAGGGGAGGGCGGAGGGGATGAGAGATACTTTGGGTGGTTGTGGGTGGAGACAGGGTATGAGGGGACGGGTGGAGGGCGCTAGAGCCAACTGTGGGGGACATATCACAGCGGTTCGCAAGAGAGACTTTGTGTCTACTGTTCCTTCCTTTAAATTCGCTGCTAGGCAGGGGGGACCATCGGAGGGGCGAGCCCGTCTGCCATAGGAAGTAGTCCCGGCTATGGCGGGATGGGAGAGTTTGGAGAAGAGAGGGAAGGGGGGGGAGGGGAGGAGAGGGATGGGAGGGGGGAGGGGGAGGGTGGGGCAAGGGGAGGGGAAAGGGTTTACTCCATTGACTGCTAGTGGCTGGGATGATTGTCTACCAATAGACGAGGAGGGGTGCCAGGCTGGGGTGTCCCTCTGAAATACTTAGATGTGACTCTGTGGTGGCACCTTGGCACTGCCCTGGCGCTTTAAAAATAATCACTTGGAATGTCTGTGGGCTGGGTAACCCTATCAAGCGGCATAAAGTATTGCAAGCATTGGCTCGGCATAAGTGTGACATTGCTCTTCTTCAAGAAACCCACCAGACGGCTGTTGAACATAGCAAACTCTGTCGAAACTGGGTGGGTCAGGTGTGGGGATCCCCCGCCCAGGGGCATAAGGGAGGTGTAGCGATTCTAATTCATAAACGCATACGATTTGTGGAGGAGACGGTTCTTACTGATGATATTGGTAGATCCCTGTTGTTATATGGCCAATTAGATGGAAAACCGGTGATTCTGGGAAATCTCTATGGCCCCAACGTGGCCGACCCGGGCTTTTACAATGGTTTGGCGTCGAGGGTGGAACAGCTTCCGGAGTGCCCGGTGATTTTGGGAGGGGACTTCAATGGAGTCCTGGATGTAGACCTAGATACCTCTCGGAGAGGTAGTGGACGGGAGAGGGTAGTGCCCTCCCAGATATTGTTGCGGTTCTGTCGAAGACTAGGTATAATTGACCCTTGGCGGGTACTACACCCCTCCGAAAAGGACTATACCCATCAATCTCGAGCACACGGTACTAGTGCCCGTATTGATTACGTAATGATCTCGGGGACGTTGTTTACGCACACTGAGGATGCACAGATTGGTCCCTCCAAAATCTCTGACCATGCGATGGTGTGGCTTGACCTACACTGGGGGCGAGACACGAATCAGACACGCCTGTGGAGATTTCCCCTAGAGCTTTATTCGGATGAGCAATTTCGCCAATTTCTGCGTCAGCGATGGGGGGAATTTCTTGGCAATCACCAAGTTCATTCAGACGACCCCGAATTAGTCTGGGAAACGGCAAAGGTGGTTCTCCGCGGGGACATCATAGGATACGCCGCGAGGAGACGCCGGCTGATGACGGAACGTATTGTACTACTTGAGCGTCGAGTTACTACTCTACGGCGGAAATGTGCTCACACGCCAACGCTGCCTAATAAGAAATTGTTATGGGAAACCCAGACGGAGCTTAACGAGCTTTTACATCAACGCACAAAGAAATCGGTTCTGTTTTATCGGTTTCGATTGCACTGCTATGGGGACAAACCGGGCAAGTTGCTGGCACGATGCCTGCGGGCCCGACGGAGTCCTGCTCACGTAGCGGCACTGACAGCGGGCCAGGGACGTGTGCATAAGGAAAGCAAAGAAATCGCAGAGATATTTCGTACCTTCTTCCAAAACTTATATCGAACCACAGCTGGTTCTCCTGAGGAGCTGCAGGACTACTTCAAGGACTTGGAGTTGCCTCAGCTCACTTCAGCCCAGCGGGCGGTTCTGGATTTACCTATTTCCATACAGGAAATACAATCCGCAATAACTTCGGCCCAGTGTTACAGAACACCAGGGCCAGACGGATTCGGAGCCGAAGTTTACAAGATTTTAGGGGATGGGGTGAGTTCTTTACTACGAGAGGTCTTTCTCACTAGAACAGAGCAAAAGGCGTTCCGCTGGGGGCGTAATCACGCATATATCACCTTGATCCCGAAGCCAGGTAAGGACCCGCTCCAGGCAGCTTCATACAGACCTATCTCCCTACTAAACTTCGATCTTAAACTCTTGGCGAAAGTTCTTGCTGACCGCCTGGCAGGGGTGTTAGACTACTTAATCCATGATGCACAAGTGGGCTTTGTGAAAGGCCGCCACGCCGTACGCAATCTTAGGAAGATTCTGGCCTCCTTGGAGTGGGTGCATGCTCACCATATCCCGTCGTTATTGATCAGCTTCGATGCAGAGAAGGCCTTTGATAGGGTGGACTGGCACTATCTTTGGAGTCTGCTACCGCGCTATGGCATAGGGGAAGAATTTTGTAAGATGGTGCAGGGTTTGTATGTTTCGCCAACAGCCGGCATAATGTGCAATGGCCTCATCTCAGACGACTTCCTGTTGGGAAGGGGTACGAGGCAGGGCTGTCCTTTGTCGCCTTTACTTTTTGTTCTTTCTTTGGACCCGTTGATTCGCTCCATCGTGGACTCGGGGAGGATACAGGGAGTGCGGCTACGGTCGCAAACCTTCCTGATCTCGGCCTTTGCCGATGACCTGCTAGTCCATCTGACGACTCCGACCACCTCTCTACCAATGTTGTTAGACGAGTTTCAACGGTTTGGAGCAATTGCCGGCTTACGAATTAACAAAGATAAGTCTGAAGTAGTAGATGTGTTGGGGCACGTCCGCAGTTCCTGGAGGGGACCCTTCCCTTTACGGTGGGCAGATAAAGAGTTCCTCTATTTGGGCATAATACTGACGGGAAATCCCCAGGATTTATACCGGCGTAACCTAGACCGGATACTGAGACATCTGGCAGTACAGCTGGGTGCATGGGGGCCTCTCCCGTTGTCTCTGGCAGGGAGGATAGCAGCAGTACAGATGATAGTTTTACCTAGAATATTGTATTGGCTGCAGACTCTTCCAGTCTGGTTGCTTCGACGAGACCTGAGTAGAATGGAGGCTTTGCGTAAGCGGTTTTCTTTGGCGGGGGCAGCGGGCGCGGATCCCGTGGGACCGACTCCTTGGAAAATGGCGAGAGGGAGGTATGGGCTTGCCCAACTTGAGGACCTACGCATTGGCCTGCCAGGCTAGACACCTGGGAGATTGGCTGGGGGGGACGGAAGTGTATACACCTAGGTCTTTAGAGGAGTGTTTGGTGGCTCCGGCGACTCTCCTGGGGGCTTTGCACGGCACACATAAGGTCTACATGGACTCCAACCGACGGAGTCCATTAGTGGACTCGGCCCGACGCACATGGCAACAACTTAATAAATATTGGCAGGAATCGTGGAAGGTGTCTTGCTGGTTGCCATTGCAGGGCAATGCCCAATTTACTCCAGGGACCGAGACTGCGGTGTTCCGAGACTGGGTGACACGTGGCATCCGGATGGTAGGGCATTTAGTGGACCAAACAGGCAGCTGTAAATCCTTTCGAATGCTTAGTCGAGAATATGATCTCCCCGATACGCATTGTTTTGCCTATATCCAAATTTCCCACTATGTGGCAGCACTGCCGCGCGAGGCGTTGCAGGCTGAGCGCTCAGCCCGTATTTTGGAATTTTTTCAGCTGGGGGAGGAACGGACGCCGTCAATTTCCAGTTTGAAACGTAGTTTGGAGCGATACCGCCCCCTCCCTGATTACAGTGGGGTCGAACGCGCTTGGGCGACCGAACTGGGAGAAGATATACAGCCGGGATTGGTACTGACGGCATTGAAACGGATCGGACGACTGGTACAAGGAATGCGTTGGCGTGAGATCCAATTTAAATGCGTGACTAGGGCTCATTTCTCGCCGCGACGAGCACTGCGCAGTCGTCTGGACACTGACGGCGCCTGCCCACGCTGTTCGGAGCCTTTGGCTACTCTTCTACATATGTGGTGGGCTGTCGGGGAATACGGGCATATTGGGCACGGATATGCAACTTTCTATGCACACTCCTTCGGCGGAGGCTCCGTTGGACGGGTTTATTTGTAACGCTGGATCATTTGCCGACTCCTGGCCCTGTTGAGGTTGGTGAGAGTTTGCTTGTGCGTAAGGCCTGTCTGGTGGGTAAAGGGCCAATTCTTCGATTATGGAGAGACCGCCAACCGCCCACTTTTAGTGAATGGCGGAATAACTTTCATCAATTAATGCTAACGGAACGTTGGATGGCGAGGGGCAGTGCCAAGCGTTGGACAGTCTTTCTGTCAATTTGGGAACCTTATATTCAGCAGTTGGGACCCCACAGCCGTAGTGCAGCCCTCCAAGGGGGGAGCTGACTGAAGGTGGACTTGAGGAGCGGATAGGAGGCAGCTGCCTTACTGTTTTAGGTGATTTTAGAAGTGAGAAGTCGGTAATGGAGTGAGGGTGGGAGGGTGGGTGAGGGGAGGGGGTGGGAGAAGGGGGGTAGGGCTATAGTATAAAATGACCACCTATTGTATTGTTTCTCTGTTGGCTCCCGGGGGGGAGAAGAGCAAACCTCCCCCGTGGTGCCGCCTGTTGATATGTTGTCTGATTCAATGGTGGACTTAAATAAAGTTTAAAAAAAAAACAAAAAACCTACTATTAAAGCTTTGGAATTACAGAGCTTAAAAGGGAGAGGGGAGGCATTGTGGGTTAAACTAGAAAGAGGGAAAGAGAAATCTATTTACATTGGTGTGATATACAGACCTCCCTCACAAGAGTAAGAGATGGACAGAGAGTTAATTGAAGACATGTGCAGCATTGCTAGGAAAGGGGAAGTGCTACTGATAGGAGATTTCAATATGCCAGAGGTTGATTGGCACATTCCTGCTGCAGTATCATCTAGAAGTAAGGAGATCCTGGATTCTCTACAGGGAGAACTATTCAGGCAATTGGTAACAGACCCCACACGTGAAGGGGCAATACTGGACTTGGTGCTTACCAATGGTGAAAGTATTTCTGATGTTGTAGTGGGAGATCATTTTGCATCCAGTGATCACCAGATGGTGTGGTTCAGTATTAGCACTAGGGCTGTTAGAATCCATTCAAAGGCAAAGATCTTAGACTTTAGGAAGACTAACTTTGCGAAGATGGGCCAATATCTCAGGGAGTCGTTAGTTGGATGGGAACAGATGAGGGATGTAGGAAAACAGTGGGAAAAACTGAAAGGGGATATTTTAAGGGCAACCAACCTTTTTGTTAAAATGGTAAATAAAGGTAAAAGGAAAAGGAGTCCGCTATGGTTTTCGAAAGAAGTAGCTGAAAAAGTGAAGAAGAAGAGGGAAGCCTTCATGAAATACAAGACATCACAGAGAGAGGAAGACAGGCATCTGTATTTGGAAAAACTTAGAGAAGCTAGCAAAGTAGTGAAGAAGGCAAAGATTCAAAAGGAGGAGGAAATAGCCAATGCAATAAAATGGGGGGATAAGACATTTTTCAGATACATTAGTGAGAAGAGGAAGGGCAAGAGTGGTATTGTCAAACTCAAGGGTGCAGGGGAGGAATATGTAGAAGCTGATAAGGATAAAGCAGAATTGCTTAACAAATATTTTTGTTCTGTGTTCACAGATGAAGAACCAGGAGCAGGACCTCAGAAAACACCCACAAATAGGAACAGAAGCAAAGGACATCTTGAACAATTTTCAAAAGACTGTGTTCGTGAGAAACTATCTCAACCTAAAGTAGACAAAGCGATGGGACCAGATGGGATACACCCGAGAATACTGAGGGAACTTGGGGACGTTCTAGCAGCTCCACTAACTGACCTTTTCAATGCCTCGTTGGAGTCGGAAGTGATGCCAAAATACTGGAGAGAGGCTCATGTGGTGCCTTTACACAAAAGCGGAAATAAGGATGTGGTTGAAAACTACAGGCCGGTTAGTTTAACTTCGGTGGTGAGTAAATTATTGGAAACGCTGCTGAAAGAGAAAATAGTGAGGTTTCTGGAGTCCAGCGGATTACAGGATCCAAGGCAGCATGGATTCACCAGAGGCAGGTCTTGTCAGACAAATGTGATTGATTTCTTTGACTGGGTGACCTGGGAGTTGGACCAAGGGAGAGCCCTAGATGTGGTGTATTTAGATTTCAGCAAAGC
The DNA here is from genome assembly GCA_033557465.1 of Ichthyophis bannanicus. NCBI lineage: Eukaryota > Metazoa > Chordata > Amphibia > Gymnophiona > Ichthyophiidae > Ichthyophis > Ichthyophis bannanicus. The sequence continues at coordinate 177,737,104 of CM066043.1, read as the reverse complement.
CTTTGACACTGTTCCTCACAGGCGACTTATAAACAAACTGATCACCCTAGGGATGGACCCTAAAGTTACTGCTTGGGTTAGAAATTGGTTGGGTGGGAGGCGACAAAGAGTACAAGTAAATGGAGCTCACTCTGAGGAGAAGGATGTTATCAGTGGTGTGCCCCAGGGATCTGTCCTTGGTCTGATTCTTTTTAACATCTTTGTTAGTGATATAGCAGAAGGGCTTTCAGGTAAGGTTTGCCTCTTTGCGGATGATACCAAAATCTGCAATAGAGTAGACACCCAGGAAGGGGTAGATAACATGAGGAGGGATCTAGCTAAGCTTGAAGAATGGTCTAGAATTTGGCAGCTGGGATTTAATGTTAAAAAATGCAAGGTCATGCATTTGGGCTGCAGCAATCCAAGGGAGCAATATAGTATAGGGGGTGAAGTACTTTTGTCCACTAAAGAAGAGCGGGACCTGGGCGTGGTTGTGTCTGATGATCTTAAAGTAGCTAAACAGGTAGAAAAGGTGACGGCAAAAGCTAGAAGGATGCTTGGGTGCATACGGAGAAGAATGGCTAGCAGAATAAAGGAGGTATAAGTCTTTGGTGCGACCTCATTTGGAGTATAGTGTGCAATTCTGGAGACCGCACCTTCAAGAGGATGTGAAGAGGATGGAGTCGGTGCAGAGGGTGGCTACTAAAATGATTAGTGGTCTTCATTATAAAGCATATGAGGACAGACTTAAGGATCTTAATATGTACACTTTAGAGGAAAGGCGGGATAGAGGTGATATGATTGAGATGTTTAAATACCTCCGTGGCATAAATGTTCAGGGAGAGAGCCTCTTTCAATTGAAAGCAAGTTCTGCTACGAGGGGACATGGGATGAGGGTGAAAGGAGATAGATTCAGGAGTGATATGCGGAAATATTTCTTTACAAGTTACATCAGGTCAAATATTTCTTTTCTCACGAGTTACGTCAGGTCAAAGACCTACTGGTCTTCAGAAAAGAGCTTAAAACACACCTGTTCCAATCACATTACCACATCATCTAGCCGGTTTCACCTATCTCTTCCCACTCTGCCCACCTACCTCATAAGCATAAGCTTCATATGATCTTATTTTCATTGAGGTTTCACTTCCATGATGATTAAAAATGTTTATATGTATATATTCTCTGCCAATATGCCTGTATATATTGCAAATTTTGATGTATAATTTTGTAACCTCTCTGGTTGTTCAATCTGTAATTTATATGGTAATTAAATGTATAACTGTAATCTTTTGGTTGTTAGTCTCCCCCACCGTTAATCAGACTGTATTTCTAAATTTGTGCTGTACATACTCCCTTGTCAAATAAATAAATAAATTACGGAAAGAGTAGTGGATCCGTGGAATAGTCTCCCAGTGGAGGTGGTAGAGATAAGGACAGTAACTGAATTCAAAAAAGCATGGGACAAACACAGAGGATCTCTAAAGGTAAAAAGGGGACTGTTGTAGTTGTTATGGAAGGACAGACTAGATAGGCCAGATTAGATAGAAATATGACTACAGAAAAAGACCTATGTTTCTATGTACAAAGGTGAAACTGAATAGGGATTTTATAATTGGCTTCCTATAATCTAGAGAGCCAGGGGAGGAGTTTATGATGTCAGAGAAACTATCAGAAGGGACGTTTACCAAAGAAAAAGTGTCCTCCTTCCACCTTCATTTGGCTAAACTGACCTGAGGGGGTGAAGAGCCTTCTCTGGTCAGTGGAGTCCCAGGCACTGACTAAGGTCTAGAACAATGGTAAAGAAGGGTTTTTCCCAAGTATTGACCAAGGCCCAGACACCTGTAAAGGAATTGTTTTTCCCCTTCATGCCAGAGTTCCCACCTCCCATGAACCAGGAAGAGGCTTAAGGAACCTAGCTGACGGAGAAAAGAAGAGGTGTTGGGATTTAAAGAAAGCATCATCTCCTTGCCTTCAAAATTTTGCTCATGCCAGAGAGAACTATCTGTACGGCACGAGAGCCTAGATGCATCTGGAGAGACTATATGAAACCCAGATATTGACGACTAGCTGAGCCATACTTTGGTAGTAGGCAGGAGCCACAGATGTGAGAGAGTGAGAGGAGTGTCCTCACAGATTCACTCAGGATCTGGAGAGGTGAGATTCAGCTGAGAATGAAAACCTAAGAGGAGTAAAGACGAGTGACTGAAAATGGTCCACAACAGAGGAGCCAACCAGTGAAAGGAGGACAAAGGACTAGAGAATGCAGAAAATGATTTAGGAGTTAAATCTCAGCCTCTGAACTGTGCCTTTTAGTTTGATTTTCTATTTTTGCTTTTTTGTGTACTGTTTATGAAGCAATAGTAGAACTACTAATTTTTTAACATCCAGGAAATTATATTTTGTGCTTATCATTGGGGTAACTGATCTTTTCTGGGAGTGGACTGTGGGGAGTGAGCCTGAAGGCACTGCAGAAGGTAAGAAGGGATGCGCAGGTCAAAACATTTAGTTTTGTTTTGGGTTTGTTTGGGGTTTTTTTGTTTTTTTCAATAGTGTGCCCTATGGTGCAATAGCACATACTGTTTGTGCATGCACACAATTGCCGCTTTTGTTTTGAAACAAAAGCACATCCTTAACATGTAGCAATCTTTCCCAGCCTCTCAGAATCCAACTCTAAAATATCTGTAGCTCTCAGGAGTTTTGCCCAACCCTCGCCTGAGGAATCAGTCCAGGAACTTTGCACCCACAAAGGGAAAGGATTGGAATCCAGATACTGTAACATATTGAACCCCCAAAAGAGCCTGAAGCAATGACTGGCCAGCTGCATACATGTATTTTACAAACGTCAAGCTTTTGCATGCAACTAATGCAGGGAATTTGTGCACTGAGAGGTTATCAATATATTGACATCAGTTTTCTAAGGTAATTTTCCAAAGCAGAAGTTCCTGCACAATATCGCTTTGCAAATTCTCTGCTAGGCTGCTGTTCTCACAAAAATATAGATGCATGCTATGTGTGTATCTACACAATTGAAAACATGGTAACACACACAACAGGGCTATGTTAGCACAAGTTCGACATGAGATTGCATTCAATCCTGATGTTTAGCACGACTACTTGTAAGCATAAAACTTGTGCTAGTTCATCTGATAATGTAAAAGACGTGACTATAATAGCACCTATAGATATGATGTGCATTGAACCAAATATCCCTCATATTGTCCAAAGTCGTCAGGAAAATTAATACACATCGGTTTTCTAATGAATATGAAATTATTGTTTATTTATAGCTTCTGTGGTTGGCCAAAGGGGTATATTTATAAAGCCTCATGCTGTTAACTATTATTACTACTATTCCTTCTCATTTGTATAGTGCTAAAAGGCGTACACAGCACTGTACATATAGATGTAAGACAGAGTCCCTGCTCGTCAGAGCTTACAATCTAATCAAGATGAAAAAACTTTGCAAAACTGGGGACTAGAGTATGGCGAGATACACATAAGTAGTGGACAAGAGAATGAGGAGCATCAGGATCCAAAAGCAGCCCCAAAGAGGCGGGGCTTTAACCTGGGCTTGAATAGGACCAGAGAAGGAGCCTGGCACACGGACTCCGGTAGTTTGTTCCAGGCATATGGAGGAGCAAGATGGAATGAATGAAGTCTGGAGTTGGCAGTAGCAAAGAAGGGCAAAGATTTTGTTTGTTTAATTAATTATTAATTAAACGTCTCTTCTATACCACTTTTCATGGTGTCAAAGCAGTTTACAGTAAATGAGGTTTATGTGTTTACAGCAAACTTTAAGGCAAATGGAAACAAATTCAACTTTATGAACTTATAATAAACTTCTAGCGAGCACAGCTTGAACAGGGGTGAGGATCATAATTCTGTTTGCAGTTTAACCAGGTTTGGTTGTTTGGGTTACAAGTTGAGGGGGAACTTGTGCACCTTGGTTAAGGTGCAAGGTACCACCTTAAAAGCCACGACCCAGGAAAAAGATTTAGGCATCATCGTGGATAATACGTTGAAATCCTCCACCCAGTGTGCAGTGGCAGCCAAGAAAGCAAATAGAATCATAAGGAAAGGAATGGAGAATAAAACCAAGGATTTTAATAATGGAATTTAATAATGGAAATAAATTCCACCACCTACACATGACACACCATTATTCTGTAACACATTGTACGATTACTCTATAGCACATTTGTATAGAACCACTTGTAAATAACTTATGTAAATAGTTTGGACAGTTTTATTTCTACATCTGTTATTATATGTAAAAAGTTAGAAAGTTTCTTTCTGTTCAATGTAATGTATACGGAAGTATACTTAATTTGTTATCTTGTTCCATGTAAACCGCCCTTGATCACTGGAAGGGGCGGTATAGAAGAAATAAATAAATAAATTAATTAATTAAATAAATAAGGATATTATAATGCCTCTGTATTGTTCCATGGTGCAACCACACCTTGAATATTGTGTGCAATTCTGGTTGCCATATCTTAAAAAGGATATAGCAGAATTTGAAAAGGTACAGAGAAGAGCAACAAAAATGGTAAAGTGGATGGAAGGATACCCCTATGAGGAGAGACTTAAAAGGTTGGGGCTCTTCAACTTGGAAAAAAGATGATAGAGGTCTATAAATTAATGAATGCAGTGAAAAAGGTAAATATAGATTGGTTGTTTACACTATCAAAAAGTAGGAAGACTAGAGGACATGCAATGAAGTTACAATATAACACATTTAAGACTAATAAGAAAAATATTTTTTTACTCAACGCATAATAAAACTCTGGAATTTGTTACTGGAGGATGTAGTAAAAGCTTTTAGTGTAGCTGGGTTTAAAAAAGGTTTGGACAAGCTCCTGGAGTTCCTGAAGTTCCATAAACCATTATTTAAAAGGATCTGGAAAATCCACCGTTTACCCCAGGATGAGCATTATGGGACCTGTGTGACTTTTTGGGAACCTGCCAGGTACCTATGACCTGGATTGGCCACTGTTGGGAACAGGATACTGGGCCTGATGGATCTTGGTCTGATCCAGTATGGCAGTTCTTATGTACATTGTGATTACTACTTGGCTGGCTTGTGGTTGTCAAGGATCGTAAATGTGTAGCAGAGGAGGGTAGATGAGGAGATGGAAGGATGAGGAAGGAATTGGGGACATGTCTAGGGGATGCTGTGTTGTTAACCTTGGTGGGAGGGGTGGGGTGTCAGTCTGTAGGAGGGGTCATGGTTATTGGGTGGGTGGTTCGCTGCTGGGGTGGGCTTCATTAGGTGTCAGTTTTAACAACATGGCCCCAGCCTCGCACCTCCTCTCACAATACTATCTGTAGCAGTATTAATACCACACCCAGTTTTGTTCTCTTACTTGTACAATTATTACTGCAGCACAGCTTCGCTCCTCCTCTCACAATAGTGTCACTAGCAGTATTAATCCCACAGCCCAGAGTCTTTCGCTCTCTTGTGACTGCAAGTATTAATGCTATAGTTTTCTCTTACTAGTGATATTAATGCAGCAGACTGGTCTCTCTCCTCCTTCTTTCACAATAATATCACTAGTAGTATTAATCCTCTTTTTCTTCTTACTGGTAGTATTAGTGCAAGAGTCGAGTCAAAGATGACCCCAAGCCTGCGAGCTGAGGAAATAGGGAGGTATAGGCAAGTAAAATACAGGTATGAGCTTCATAACTATGGGATTTTGCACTAACTTAGGGGGGAGGGAGTGTGCAGCCTTCCCCTGCAACCCACCATGGAATTAACTAACACTACCCATTGAGATGCATGCTACAAGATAGTACAGGGCCCCACCCTACTTTTTAGCATGGCATCCATGCCACACACTAACCCCACATTATGTGGGTAGCTACTGTTAGCAAACAGACTCCAAAAGCAAGCAGCCACATTGGCTTCCGATAGGCAGCACATTTACAGGAAAAAGATGCCGACCAGCTCTATGGCTCATGTCAAATTAAGCATTGCAAAACCAACAAAAATATTTCCAACAGGCTGTTAATCTAAAAACTGCATCACAATCTGTATTCAGGTTATCCCCTCGAAACAGCAGAACATGAAAACATTTCTTGAAGTTCTCACAGCTGAGAAGAGCTCATTAAACACACCCAGGAAAGCACAGGGAAGGAGACGATGACATTGAAATAAATCATCTTGGCGTAGGAGGAGGTGGGGTTATAAAGCAGTGATAGCACTGAGGAGAGATAACAAGGCATTGGTTACTAACCAAAGAGTTATTACAATGCTCACAAAGAAAGTATTATTAACTTGCATTAATTTAGCTCATGTCACACAATCAAGATTCCTAAAGCCTCTAGAACTTCCTTCCTTGAAAAAGATACAGGCATTGGGGAGTAGATTATCTCGCAGCTCATATCACATTATACCAGTGCTTGAAGTATTACATTAGCTGAGGGTTAATTAGAAGATTGAGTTTAAAATTTTCTTTATGATTCATAAGATCTTTTGTGGTAAGGCCTGTGCTTATGTATTCAACAATACTTTCCAACACAAAACTTGCATTTTACTAACCAACCATTAGGACAGGTACACAGGCCTTGTACAATGGTACTGGACACCCTAGATAAACGTTCAGCATTATGCCCTCCCTGTCTTTAAACCCCAAATTGTGCTATTTAAACTAAACAATCATCATCATCCAAACATCACCCCTCCCAAAACAATCATACTTGTACATCATGTGGGAGGGGGAATAATTAACGGCAGCGACTAGCTCTTATAAAGCGGCTAGCTAGCAACGCTGAACTTAAAACCCAGATATTCACTGCTGAGCAAGAGTAACTCCCTGATGAAGCCATGGTATATGGTGAAAAAAACATCATCCAGGACCGGAGATGATACAACGGATATGATATGTACCTATGGCCAACTGATCTGACACACAATAGAGAATACATGAGAGAACATCCGATAAATGGACATTGACTCTCTTTTGTTATCTATGTTTTAAAGATTTTTGAGCAATCGGAACCAATCCTGCTAACCTTAAGGAGCAATAATGATAATAAAGTTGGTTATCCCTAATTCAAAAATGGCATCTGACAAGTAAACTCCAGTCAGGGAAGGGTCCCCCCCTTTTGGAGTTTTATAATCATTAAAGGAAGATCATCAGAAAGGGTTTGGATTTAGAGTCCATAAAACTGAGCAATTAATGGCAACGGTGTGGTGAATGAATGCATAGAATTTAAATTCATGCAAGAAACTACGAAGAAAATTAAGAAAAATTAAAGTGAAAAAATTAAATTATGCTGCTGAAGAAATGAAGAATTAGTGAATTCTGGTTTCTGTAATCATTTGTTTATCTATTGGATCCTTTTGCAGCTTTGAGATGGCCATTGGCTGATCTCAAAACATATTTTTTCATGTCAATTATAAAATTCCATAATTTACTCATGTTCTTGCAAAATCTAAGCATAGGGCAGGCAAAAGTGCTTGCGCCCAGTTTAACACGTGTTTTGGGCCACTAATGCCCCTACTTTATAAAATACTATACAAAATAGGCATGAAATACACTTGTTAACATGCACATAAACCTAGCCGACCCTCTTACTGTCTCATTTGGAGCTCAGCTATCTACCTGTGAGGGGATATATATGCTTAATTGGAGAATCTGGTTCCTGGAACTTTGACCACCAGTCACAGGGAGGCCACGCAGACTTGCACAGAGAGAGATTAACCCCAGGTTTTGTATCAACGTGGCCAACAGACTCATGAAGATATTAAAAAAGGAGGGGGAATAAGACAGATCCCTGGAGATAAGACAGACTAGATAAGCAGCGAAGTGGAAGAACCAGTAATAACGGAAAAAGAATGCTGAGCCAGAAAAGAGTTGATGTGAAGAACAATGTTGCAAAGACTTAGACTGTGCAAGCGGGAAAGGAAAAGGTCATGGTCAACGAGATCAAAATCCGCAGAGAAGTCAGCAGAGCTATTTTACCACAGTCAAGAAAACTGTAAATGTCACTTAGAAGTGCTTCTAAAATTATCTTTTTTCTATGGCCTGCCCAGAATCCTGATTGATGGGGATGCAAAATGTTAGTCTCTTCAAAGTATTCTGTGAGTTTAGTGAACACAAACCATTCAGCAAGTTGGATCAGAAAAGTGAAATTAAAGACTGTACAGCTGTGATCAGGAATCAGGAGACAAGCTTAGGTTTTCTGAGAATGGGATGGACAAGGACATGTTTCCAGATACTAAGGAGGGAGCCAAGAGAAAGACTTTGATTAAAGATGATTAATGCAAACTGAGTAAGGCCTAGTGAGATACGCATTCCAGGGGACAAAGTAGTCTTCCTCTTATTTGCAAGCAGTGTGGAAAGGGAAAATTTGACGGCCAGATTGAAGGAAGACCAGTATTGTCTAAGCTCCGTCAGGGAAACTGAGTTGGTGTCGGAGTGAGGAGGAAAAGATTGTATACAAATATGTCTCATTCATATTCATAGCTTGTGTTTGTTGTGGAAAATGGCGAATGAGTTAGTAAAGGCTACACCAGCTGTTCCAAAACCTGTCTTCGGGAGCCCGCAGTTAGCCAGGCATTGACGGTGCCCACAGTTCATTTGCATACATATACCTGCTTGCACTGCTTCCATTGTATGCAAATACATCTCATACATATTCACGGCTTATATCTTGAAAAGCTAACTGGTTGTGGGGTTCCCGAGTACAAGTTTAATTACCAGTGCTCTACTCTATCATTAAGACATATTAATGCATTTTCATAGTGGCTTTCCTCCAATGAAATTCTAAGGGGCCTCTTTACTAACATGTGCTAAGCAGATAGCGCATGAATTATCACATGCTGTTAGCGAACCAGTATATTAACTGTTATTGCACTATTTATTTATTTATTATTTAGGTAATCATTATTTGATATACTGTCATTCAAACATGATGTCATGGTGATTCATGACCCAAAATATTGTCAATCTACAATAACATCAAATTTATTTAATAACAGAAGAGTAAGCCATGCAAAATCAGGTGGGGCATGAAATAGAATATTATCCTGCAGACAATACAATCAGCAGTACATAAAAGGAAGGGGATACAACTGTCTCACATAAGCAAGATGGAGAGAAACAATCCCGTACTCTCATTTACAGACAGTCTATATAGGTGCACTGAAACAGCCAGGTTTTCACACCTTTTTGAAATTTGTTAATAGCTGAATCAAGCCATATATCAATGGGAACAGAGTTCCAAAATGTGGGGGTGACAGAGCAAAATGCAATGTTCCAAATCTGGTTAAATCTGTATTTCCAAGCAGATGGGACCGCTAGACAAAGGGATTGTGATCATCATAAGAACATACTGGATCAGACCAAGGTCCTTCAAGCCCAGTATCCTGTTTTCAACAGTAGCCAATCCATGTACCCAAAGTCCATAGCTTCCACAGTGCTCTTCTTGGGGTAAGCAGTGGATTTCTCGGGTCCTCTTTAATAATGATTTATGGACTTTTCATCCAGGAACTTGTCCAAACCTTTTATAAACCCAGCTATACTAACAGCTATTACTACATCCTCCAGTAATGAATTCCAGAGGTTGATTATGCATTGAGTGAAAAAATATTTTCTCTTATTAGTCTTAAATGGGTTACATTGTAGCTTCATTGTGTGTCCTCTAGTCATTCTACTTTTTGATGGCATAAACAACCAATCTACGTTAACCTGTCCCACTCTGTTCATTAATTTAAAGACTTCTATCATATCTCCCCTCAACCATCTCTTTTCCATGTTGAAGAGTCCTAACCTTTTTAGCCTTTCCTCATAGGAGTATCCTTCCATCCCCTTTACCATTTTGGTGGCTCTTCTCTGTACCTTTTCTAATTCCGCTATATCCTTTTTAAGATACGGTGACCAGAATTGCCCCCAATATTCAAGGTGCAGTTGAACCATGGAACAATACAGAGGCATTATAATATCCTTGGTTTTATTCTCCATTCCTTTCCTTATGATTCCTAGCATTCTATTTGCTTCCTTGGCCACCGCTGCACACTGGGCAGAGGGTTCCAATGTATTATCCACAATGACACCTAAATCTTTTTCCTGGGTGGTGGTTTCTAAGGTGGTACCTTGCATTGTGTAACCAAAGTTTGGGTTGTTCTTTCCTAGGTGCATAACTTTACACTTTATTTATTTAGTATACATTTGTATACCGCTACTTCCAGCGATCAGCAGCGGTTTTTTGATTACAGATTGGAAATTGTCAAATCATGACAGGAAATTTTTGAGGTATAAACACATTGATTAGACAGGAAAGCACAGCACACAGAGAACTATTTTACAGGGAACATGGGCTATGGAGGGTTAAGTGGCTTGCCCAAGACCACAAGGAGCACCTGTGGGACTAGAAACCCCAGTCCTTCCGGCCCAAGGTTGCTGTCCTCCAGTGGGATTTGAACCCCCGACCTTCCGGCCCGAAGTACCTTGCCCCAACCACTAGGCCACTTATCCACATTAAATTTCATCTGCCATTTGGACACCCAGTCTTCCAATTTATCAAGGTTCTCTTGCGATTTTTCACAATCCTCTTGCGTTTTAACAACTTTGAATAATTTTTTTCATCTGAAAATTTGATTACCTCACTCGTTATTCCCATATCCATCTTAACTGATGCTGAGGGATCTAAGGGATTTGCTGATAACTTAGATTTCTAGTTTGTTCGGGGTAAGGCTTTTAGAGGGAAAAAGTGGTATATTGTTATTTTTGAAAAACTTGACCTATGCTAGATTGCGTCCTATAGTAAACAAAGGGTAAGCTCACATCAAGCTTCCTTGAAAAGAAAAAAAGAATGGTTTAATTTTCCCTGCTACGCATACTTCACAGAAGTGAATTTTACAATCCATTAATATCTTTGACTGGGTTCCAATTATTTTGTAAATATCCCTACAATTATAATAAGTTTGCATTTTCCATAAAGCTCCAGACCAGGTAAACTTTGGGCCATTCAGGAAACAGAAAAGAAGATTACCAACAATACAAGAGTTAAAAGCAGAGTGGCAAGAGCCAGCCCCCATGATGATGCAATAGGATTTGCACAAGATGCCTGCCTTCGAACACAAAGTTTATCGATTTGTGGCCAGGCTCTGACTGTGAGAAAAAAACCTAGTTGGGCTTTTTATTTGCTTGAAATCTCTAGTAATCTTTCAGCTTTGTTATTCATTTGGGCAGCAGCCACAACTCTACCACTTTAAATAACAAAATTGCCCTGTAATGAAAATTTATAAAAACAAAAAGAAATAGAGCAAAAATGTTAATAAAATGAAACAAAATCAAAAGAAAAAAACCTGCAAAAGACATAGAAAATGAAACAAAATGATTTTTTTTGCCTGCACACCCCTAATTTACACATGCAAGTGGCCACTTTTATGCATAAATTACCTCTTAAAGAAAACAGACCAGCATTTTAGCATGTAAATACAAGCCAGTATGTACTTGCATAGTAGGTGTGCACAGGAATGGAGTTTGAGCAGTGTGAAGATTTACACACTTGTTTTGGCACGGATATTCACATTTGCTCATGAGCAGGCATGGTGATCACACCTTCAAAGTAGGCACTATTTCTGCTGGATTTGCACTAGTATTTTATAAAGTCATATACATTTATACATATACGAGGTGTGACAAAAAAGAAACAAGACTGTGGCAGCCACGCCCATGACTCAATGCCAATTGGCTAACCACTTATGTCACTTTGTTGTGCAACATCTCACCACTATTCTGCTATAATATTTTTCATCTCTCTCACTGTTTTTCTTTTTCAGGGTTTTTTGTAGCACACTGCTCCATTGCTTTGTCACGCAACTGGAGGTGGCAGAAATATGGAGCAAAGAATCAACTTGAAATTTCTGGTTAAGTTGGAGAAGGGCCCAACTGAATGTCTCCAACTTCTCCAAAAGGCTTATGGAGAAGATGCAATGTCAAGGCCGCAAGTCTGAGTGGCACAAATGCTTCAAGACTGGCCACGAGGAGGTGGAGGATGATCCCAAGTCAGGATGGACTTCCACGACAAAGATGGCTGAGAACATTGACAGAGTGAAGCAGCTGGTGCAGAGTGATTGCAGACTGAAGGTGCGGATGATAGCTGACGAGCTCAGCCTGAAAAGGGAGTCAGTGCAGACCATCTTGGTCAGGAGCTGCAGATGCGGAAGGTGTGCGCCAAGATGGTGCCCAAGCTTTTATCGGATGACCAGAGGGAGCACCGGGTCAATGTTTGTCGAGACTTGCTGGAGAAGATCGGAGAAGATCCAGAGTTTGTTGGCCGAGTCATCACAGGAGATGAGACTTGGATCTTCCAGTACGACCCTGAAAGCAAGAGACAGAGCCTGCAGTGGAAGATTCGACTGTCACCCAGACCCAAGTAGGTGTGCATGTCCAAATCAAGGATCAAGGTCATGCTAATCACATTCTTCGACCAGAAGGGAGTGGTCCATCATGAGTTTGTGCCTGAGACAGTCAATCAGCACTTTTACCAGCAGGTCCCTCAATCGCCTCCATGACTGGTTTTGGCACAGCAGGCGGGCTCTATGGAGAGACAAGTCATGGCTGCTCCACCATGACTATGTGCCCACAAACACCGTTCTCAGTGTGAGGCAGTTCTTGGCCAACAAATGGATCACAGCTCTCGACCACCCTCCTTATTCCCCAGATCTCGCACTGTGAAGACTGGGCTCAGAGGAACTCATTTTGCCTCTGTAGAAGAGATCAAGGCCACTGTGACGAGGGAGCTGAGGGACCTCAAGGAGGAGGACTTTACCGAGTGCTTCCGTGCATGGCAGAAGCGAATGCAGAAGTGCATTAACTCGGGGGGGGGGGGGGTTATTTTGAAGGGGACAATGCATAATTTCTTTGTAGATTTTGTAATAAAACATTTATGGGACAGTCTCGTTTCTTTTTTGTCACACCTCATATCTTTGCAAAGTAGGTGCCTTCTTGCCCATTTAACCTAGATGCCATGTTATAAAATGACTCCCTATGAAGGTATTTCCATAACATGATTAAGCCATTTGGACGTGAGCTGTAGATGTTTTTCTAGTTAAAACACCTAAGACCGTATTCTAAAACCCCACGGCCCTACACATCTTGCATGGAGATCTCAGAGTGAGGCCGAATGGGGGCATGGTCAGCGGCAGAGATAAATAAAGTGTATTCAGAAAAGGCCCATGTAGCTTTCCAGTGCTTCCTGTAGATGTCCCCATTACTCCTGCGGAAATGTGGAATAAGGCCAGGACTTAGAAAATATTCTGCTTTGCTCTTCAGTGCATCCTGTATTGAAGAATGGTTGTGACAATTATGTTTTGAATTGGTGTGTCTACAGTCTGGAAAACCGCAAGATGCAGTTTTAAAGCAGAGGTGAGGAAAGGTTGTAAGGTAAAGAAACATTAATAACACCCCTACAGAAATATTAAGAAGAGCGATAGTGTTTATTCTGGCTACGCTGACATTTGCTGTTTGTGCTAAAGGAGCTAATCTAGTGTTCCCTAACAATTCCTATGTTCTGAAAAATGGGACAGTTGACGTAGGAATAGTATGAAAGTTTGTATGGAAAAGATTCTGTTTGGGTGAGAAACGCAGATCAGCTGTTCTTGATAGGTACAGGGCATCTTTTTTGGCAGAAGTATTATTTTTGTGACTGTAAGTCAGAGTGTGTGTGAGTGTGTGTGTGTGTGGTTTGAGTGTTGCATGGGAGGATCTGGTGTGCTCATCCGCCATTCTGGGGGGACACGAATACCTGGCCCATAGGGATGACAAACATATCACTTTCTACTTGCATTTATACTATCTTTGAGTGCCCTGAGATTGTTTTGCAGTGTTCTGTGCATGCAACAGACTAGTACTATATACATAGTCTAGTTTCCATCAACATTTATGTATCATCAGAATTCATGTGTACAGTAGTTTGCATCAGCACAACACTGTCAGCGAGAGAAAGAGCTTAGGAGATGCACGTTTTACAGAGGAGGCGTGGCCATCCACGGGTATATGGCAGAGATGAGCAGGATTGGAAATGTCCATCTGTTCAGAATAGGGTGAGCGTGGGGTTGTCTATGGCCATTTGCTGCATATACCCATATCTCATACGCCATAGTGCTTTGTTTGTGGCCCCCCCCCCAAAAAAAAACAACATCTATGTCCCCGATTCTGGAACCGCAGGCACATCTATAACCTCGGTTGTGGAATTAGATTTAAATCGGGCCTATTTTCGGTTTGGACGTGCATGCTATGAAATTGGGCTCCACGTGTCTTTGGGGCCCACTTACACATATAAATACTGGTTTTTCCAAAAGAGCACATGTAAGAGGAGTGAAATATTGTAACTCTTCTTTTTTAGTTGTTGGGGCTAGTGTTAGAAACTACAGAGATAAGTGTGGTTGCTCCCTCAATCACTGCTGGGACACCAGGTCCAAATGAACAAGTAGCTGATTCTTATGTGTGCCTCTGAGCTAGTGGGAAAATTTAAAAAATGCATAGGTAGTTTCTATTGTAAAATGGGAAATATATGTATATTTATCTGGGCTGCCCAAACCACATCCACAACACACACCCTTTTAAATCTATGGGGGTCTTTTAGTAAAGAGCACTAACTGGCAGTGCATGTTTTTGCATGCAGTAAAGGCACATGTAGGGCCATGACAGCATGAGACTGTGTAACCTGTGTTGGGGTCTGAGTGGGTGGAGAGTAAGCATGGTGATCTAAGAGCACTTCATGCTGGGTTCTTACCACGTGCTAACTGCATTAGCGTAGGTTCACATAACGCAACCTTAACAGGTGAATTTAAGTGCACCTGCACCAGGGGAAAGTGTTCCATGTTAACTGCTAGGGAAATGTCTTCCACACCTTGACAGTTAATGTGGTGCTGTTGCACCTAACTGGGCATTATTGGCGCATTAGATGCAACCCCTTAGCAAATTTAGTAAAAGGGTCCCTATATGCCCTGTGTAAACAGCAACATTGTAATATCGACATTTACATGCAGTGGCATTCTAAGCCCCCCCCCCCACACACACACACTTGGTGCCCCACATGATGCATCACCTCCAACGCTGATTGGCCCCATGAAAGTAGTGTGGCAAACTTATGCTTAAGCTGGTTTGCTGTGGTATCTCACACCCTAGAGGCCAATCACTCTTCTCTCCTGGAGATAGTCTCATGAATCGTGAGACTTCAGCCTGGAGAGAAGAGGAACCATCCCCTGGAGCGTGAGACACTGTGGGAAAACAGCTTAAGTGTAAGTTTAAATCAAATCAGAGTATAAATTAGCATAAAAGGAAAAATCAGGGTCAATATTCTTTGAGCAATAAATTGTTTCTAGAGACTTTTACAAAGAGGCCTTCTAGACAGGGGTCAAGAGACCTGTGAAATTGTTTTAAATAGGTGTTAAAGCCAAGTGACAGATCAAAAGAGCATTTTGAAAGACTCCCTCTATCCAAGCAAGGGCTGACTGAATCACCCGGGAAATTGGTCACAGATTACCTTAGAAGCACAGGACAGGGCACTGTGTAGCAGCCAGCTCTTAATAAGTCTTCTCTCCCTCCCTCCCTCCTCAACTCCCATCCACCCTGGATAATCGTAGCTTTATAGGTGCTTAAACCTCTTAAAGGAAAGGAGGTGCCATATTCACTCTCAGGTGCAGCTGTTTAGCCTCATGAGGCATACATTAAGGACCAGAGATTAATTAAGCTTGAGGTGAACAAATTCCATTAAATGTATTAGGTATACTTTTATTAGTATAAGTATCCCCAGCAAACCTTAGTAAGTAAACAACTTAAATACCTAAACACAACCTTAAAACTAAGATGCAGACAGCAGTCCAGCAGCGAGATAGGGGCTTTCCAGTCTTTTTCATTGAGTGCCACATGTATGATTTTCTCTCAGTTGGTGAAGGGTCTTATGTGTGCACTAGGTGCAAGGAGCTCTTTGCTCTCAGGGAACAAGTCTGATCTCTGGAGGCTAAAGTAGCAGACTTGGAGGACATAAGGAAGACAGAGGTACATAGACGAGACCTACAGAGACATAGTACTGAAGTCCTACCTCTAGTCTAGCAGCATCCCTATTGCCATGGAGGAGAGAGGTCATGTGACAGGGCAGCATCACCCTGATGTGGAAGGAAGTGATCCTCTAGCTAGGACCTGTCATCCAGGTGATGTAAAACCCTCTTGCACCGAGGAGGTTTCTCCAGGGTCATGTGCCCATGAGGGAAGGGTTAGGACAGCCATTATAGTTGGTGATTCCATCATTAGGCACGTAGATAGCTGGGTGGCTGGTGGACGTGAGGATCGCCTGGTAACCTGCCTGCCTGGTGCGAAGGTAGCAGACCTCACGCGCCACCTAGACAAGGTCTTAGATAGTGCTGGGGAGGAGTCTGTTGTCTTGGTACTGTAGGGCTCAAAATCCCTACAGTACATGATGGTACCAATGACATAGGAAAGTGTGGTAGGGAGGTTCTGGAGGCCAAATTTAGGCTTTTGGATAGTTAGTTGAAATCCAGAACTTCCAGGGTAGCATTCTCTGAAATGCTTCCTGTTCTACGCATAGGACCCAAAAGGCAGGCAAAGCTCCGGAGTCTCAATGCCTGGATAAGACGATGGTGGAAGGAAGAGGGTTTTGGATTTGTTAGGAACTGGGGAATATTCTGGGGGAAGGAGAGGCTTTCCAAAGGGATGGGCTCTGCCTTAACTGGGATGGAATCAGGCTGCTGGCATTAAGCTTTAAAAAGGACACAGAGCTTTTAAACTAGATAATAAGGGAAAGCCGACAGTCGCCCAAGAGCGCATGGTTCGGAACAATGTCTCCTTGAAGGATACTAGCAAAAGATTGAAATTAGGTCATATCAACAGAGAGGTTCCAATAAAGACAAAAGTAACCCAAATGTCCTTAAATACAGAGGAGACAGAGCTTAAAGATTCCAAAATACCCCTGCCTAATGATAGCCAGCTTAATATGAATAATATACAGCCTCTAAAATGCTTGAGTGTAAATGCTAGAAGTCTAAAAAATAAGATGGGAGAGTCAGAATATATAGCACTAAATGAGAGGTTAGATATGATTGGTAGCTCAGAGACATGGTGGAAGGAGGAAAACCAGTGGGACACTGTGATACCTGGGTACAAACTATATCATAATCATAGAGTGCAGCCCCCTCCACCAATTTGATCTGCTCTATGTTAGAGAGGGCATTGAGTCACAAAGGATTAAAGTTTTGCAGAAAACAAAATTCACTGTAGAATCTCTATGGATTGAAATCCCATGTAAAAAAGGGAAGAGGAAGGTGATGGCAGTGGGGATGTACTATCGATCACCTGGCCAGAATGAACAAATGGATGATGAAATGCTCAAAGAAATCAGGGAAGCTAACAGAAGTTACAGAGAGAATTTGAGAAGAAGCTTGCTGTGGAAGCAAAAATGTGTAATAAAGACTTTTTAAAGTACATTTGAAACAAAAGACCCATGACAGAGTCAATTGGACCATTAGATAACAATGGGGTAAAAGGGGCACAAAGAGGCGATAAGGCCATCGCGGAGAGACTGAATGAATTCTTTGCTTCAGTCTTTACTGAGGAAGATGTAGGGTTGTTACCCATGACTGAAATGGTATTTAAAGGTGATGCTGCAAAAGAATTGAAAGAAATATCGATACACCGGGAAGATGTATTACAACTATGAACAGTAGCAAATCACCTGGACGGATGGTATACATCCAAGGGTGTTGAAAGAACTGAATTATGAGATTGCAGACCTACTATTAATAACCTGTGAATTTTCATTAAAATCATCAGTAATACCTGAAGATTGGAGGATGGCCAGTGTAACACCAATTTTTAAAAAGGGTTCCAGGAGTGATCCGTGAAACTACAGACTGGTGAGACTGACATCAGTACTGGGAAAAATGGTAGAAACCATTATAAACAAAATTACTGAACATGTAGATAGTCATGGCTTAATGGGAGACAGCCAAAATGGCTTTAGCCAAGGAAGGTCTTATCTTACTAATCTGTTATGTTTTTGTGAAGGTGTGAATAAACAGGTAGACAAAGGTGAGTCAGTTGATATAGTGCATCTGGATTTTCAGAAAGCCTTTGACAAGGTCCCTCATGAGAGACTCTTGGGGAAATTAAAAAGTCATGGGATAGGAGGCAGTGTAATATAGTGGATCAGAAACTGGTTAAAAGAAAGCAGAGGGTAGGGCTAAATGGCCAATTTTCCCAGTGGAAAATGATGAATAGTGGAGTACCCCAGGGATCTGTGCTGGGTCTACTGCTTTTTAACATATTTGTAAATGACCTGGAAATGGGAATAAATGGATGATCAAATTTGCAGATGACACAAAATTATTCAGAGTTGTTAAAACCCATGAGGACTGTGAAAAATTGCAAGAGGACCTTGATAAACTGGAAGACTGGGCCTCCAAATGGCAGATGAAATTGAATGTGGAAAAGTGCAAAGTTATGCACCTAGGAAGGAACAACTCAAACTATGGTTACACAATGCAAGGTGCCACATTAGGAACCACCACCCAGGAAAAAGATTTAGGAGTCATCGTGGATAACATGTTGAAACCCTCCACCCAGTGGCATATTTTATATTTTTATGTTCTTAATGCCTCTGTGGGACCAGTAGAGTTGCACCTCCCTCTCGGCCAGCACCTGCGGTGGGCCACATCTACCTCCCTACCTTTTGTATTCCACTGTTTATATATGTATACCACTTACATGTCTAAATGCCATGCAAGACTTCTAAAATGACCTCTATAGTACACTGTCCATCACATGACTGTCAGAATATTCAGAATTACTATGGATTGACTGAAAGACGACAACACCTGAAGCTCCAAAACTTTCAGAAGTCAGAGGGAGGAAAGTTATTTAGAGCTTAGAAAGTTTTGTTAATCTACATGTGAATGGGAATACAACTGATTAAAAGAAGAACGGAGAACCAGATATGCAATGTTATAAATAATACCACATATGTGATTAACACCAGCAAAAGAGTATGACATTAGACTAGAGAGACATGGACGCAAGTTTTTGCAGGGTACTGATTTCATGTAAATGTCCTCCTATACAAACTGCACAAACCAACCCAACACTGTTGTGAGTGTCGTCCCAGGGTGGCAGTGAAAGCAATTACGGCTTTAAGTAATAGTTGTAATTAATACAAGATAAGTACCATTACTTAGTATTAAGTAGTCCCTAGGCACTCCAATGAAGGAATACTTATTCCAAAATCATGTCAAAGCTGTTGAAATATTCCCTTTGTGGTTTTTTAAGCCATTGTGAATGTTCTAGCGTGAAGCTGAAACACTGATCTAGTAAAAATGTTTGATAGGTTATGATTTGGAATACCTAAGCCCTTACCGAGCTTCCTGGAGATCGCTCACTACTCCACGAATGCTGTGTGGCTCTCAACCTCTTCCCATTCTTGTCATGAGAATACAACGTGAGCTGTACTGGTTTTGTAGCTTTTTAGTAGGGGGTTATTCATTTTTTGCTTTTTTCATTATTGCTACTTGCCATGTGTACCTCTAAAATATCACATCACACCTTGCTTCTAAGACCAGTGGAGGAGTGGCCTAGTGGTTGGGGCAAGGTACTTCAGGCCGGAAGGTCGGGGGTTCAAATCCCACTAGAGGACAGCAACCTTGGGCCGGAAGGACTGGGGTTTCTAGTCCCACAGGTGCTCCTTGTGGTCTTGGGCAAGCCACTTAACCCTCCATAGCCCATGTTCCCTGTAAAATAGTTATCTCCAAGTTATAATGCCCTGTTCAATGTAATTTCAGTTTGTTCAATGTAAACCGCACTGATGCAGAATAGCGCGGTATATAAGAGAATAAAAATAAATAAATAAATAAATCTACTGCTTTTATTAAGTGGGTCAAATCAATTCATGACCAACACACTAGCATTGTGCATTTCCATTTTCCCCAGGATCAGCACCACCATTAGAACTCTATAAGCATTATAGGCAACATTCTCATAATACAAAAAATTGAATAACTGAGATCAGGAGTGCATGGCACGATGGTAGCAGTCACTGTTTAGCATCACAGCTTTTACCATTCTGGAAGAGCTTGCATTACGGCTGCCGCATCCCCTCTTTCAAAACCGTGGCTCTAGGAGGGCTGAACAAGAATGCAGTCCACGTGTCTCTGCCTCCCAATTCTCACTCCTTTACCTAGGGCAGCCACACATGTACAGTTTAATAGTCTTTATTATGGTTAGAAATTTGGCACACCGTCTGGAGTTAACGTCATTCCAAGTTGGTCAAGGGCAATACGGCAGATAAAAGGTCTGTCCCTCTCAGAATCAAAAGAAACCTGAGGGTCGATATCAAGGCTATAAGCACTTATTGTTTCTGGGCCAAAGTGTAGCATCGTTCTGTTTTGACTTGTAAGCTAGCTGTTCTTATCAGCTAAACTCTCGATATATAAAGAAAACGCTAATGCTGGAATAATTTACACAGTGCTTAACAAGTGGCTGGACACATGAGCCGCAGATATTGAAGGTTAATGCACAGGTGATGCTTTTAATGTAATATTTTGCCTATTTTAATAACTTGCTGCCCCGGTGGTAAAGAAGACTTTCTTGACAAGATGATTTTGGAAAAATTGAACCTGATGCACTATAACATCACAAACATGGTTCCAGAAGTGACATCGGCAGCTACAGTCCCAATTCTGGTTTTTGTCTGCCTTCTGCTGATTGTTTGGCATTATGAGGACCCTTCATCATCATCTTCATCTATACCAGGTAACCTCCAACTCATTTGTTCTAAAAGCCCAAGTAGAGCACTTATTCCTAATTCATTCTCTTTTTGTTTTTTTAAGTGAAAGGCATATATTTCTGCAAGTATACACTATTTGGGGTGGAAGTCTCTCCGAAATTTAAATTTTGCAAGCCTCAGAACCCAACAGGGGGTCCAAGCTGCTGGCACCATCAATCTCCCACTGCTGTCAGATCTGAAATGCCACCGACAGCAGCAGGAGGTCAGTCCTGCCGCAGCTCGGAGCTCTCTATTAATCTTGGTGGCTTGCAAAAGTAAGATTTCCAAATCTGCATTATGAGTAACATTCTGATACAAACAGGAGCCTCAGGTCACTCAGGAAACTTTAAATATGCAGTTTTCTATCCAAAACTTTGCAAAGAGAGCAATCACAGAAAATCCATCCACAGTTGCCAAGCTGATTAAACTCTGGTTTTGAGAATTTGGCAAAATTAGTGCTGAAAATTTTCTAACAACTGCAAGCCAGTTAGCTTCCACAAATTTGTAATGGAAGATTTTTCTTCCAAGATTTTAACTTTCCACAACTTTCAGAAGGGAGAAAGTTCCCTGGAAAGTATTGTACAAGCAAAGCTTTTTATACAGCCAGTGCTGAGAGACGTTTGCCTCACATGCAAACATCCCTCATGGGATTTTGCAAAACGTTTTAGGTTGCATTGTTTATTTTATGTAATTTTCCCCTTGTAGAAGCTTCAGCACACTTAAGACTTTTCCATAAGATGCAGGATTTCAAAAACTGTGCAAAATCTTTGTCCTTTTGACCTATATCCTTAAAAGTAACCTTTATCATATAAGCAGTCAAAAAAGATCTACTTTATCCTGTTTTCTTGTGACAGTCTGTAATATTTTTACTTTGCTAGGAATGCCACCAAAATATTAATACAGAAAGTCTATATTATTTTTTAATCTTGGCATGAGATTTGAATTGGTGAAAATTGTCCATTTTTTTCCCGAATGGAGTCATTATAAAATTTTGCTGTTTGATCTTTTCACGTGCCCCACAAATTCATTAATGTAACACAATATATGACTCTACTGAAAATGTGTCCCTTACTTTGCTATGGGGCCCTTTTACTAAAGCGTGGTAGGATTTTGCACCTATTAAGCATTCATTTTAGGGCTAAATGCATGATAAGTGCAAAGACTGTGTAGTAACGGTCAGTGAGTGACCAGTATGTTCCTGGCAGTTCCCACATGGACAAGTCACCTAACACATAGCAGTGGCATTCACAATTAACATGGGTGCACTTTTTTATTTCTGCAAATATCAATATACAAATTAAGCAAACATACATGCGCACTTAATGCTACCCATTCAGGTGTCATTGAATGCAATTGCACTAATTGCAACATTGAGAATATGCTCTACGTTCCCCCATGCTAACTGCAATGTGTTCTCCATGCCTACTTTTCACCCCTTATCCAACCATTCCCCACCCTCATCACATAATTTGCGGTTACCATGCAAATTAGCGTATGGTAATTATTATGACTGCATGGGAATAGTTACTGTAGCACTGCACTGACAGTTGCCAGGTGCTAAAATGTGCATTAACTGCTTAGCGCATTGGAGTAAAAGGGCCCCTATGTTACTATCTGGAAATAAAAGTAGGAAATCGGTAGTAAACTTTATGGAACCTTAACCGAAGATTCTTTTAGGTCAAAACACATTCAATGTCATCTTTATTAGATTTGCTTTATTTTTATTCTTTTTAAATTGCTTTGAATTCTTTCTACAGTTCTTTTGTCTCTCAAGCTTCCAGTAAAAGCACTTTTATACTGATATGGGCTATTAAAAGTGCTCGTATATTACTATGAATAAGGTTAGTGAGGTTTGAAGCTCCATGAAACAACAGGACACAGAAATCCGACTTGGCCCTAGAAACAAAGCTAAAGTTTTGGGGGGAGAGAGCGGGTAAATTATTCAGGTTTTGGATGCATTTGTAGGGAATAAAATGGACCTAAAATGGGAAAGTTACACGTTATTTTTCAAACATGCTTTTTTTATTTCATAGGACCTGGTTATTGCCTTGGGATCGGCCCCCTTCTTTCATATGGGAGGTTTCTTTGCTCAGGAATAGGCAAAGCTACCAACTATTACAACAACACCTATGGCGATATTGTGAGAGTCTGGATCAAAGGCGAGGAAACACTCCTAATTAGCAAGTATATTTTTTAAATCTTTCTCACCTAAGTCTGTAAGCCTTTTTGTAAAAAAAAAAAAAAAAAAAGGTTTTATATTATTTTCAAACTTAGGGCCTGATTCACTAAGCTTCTTTCCCCTCCTAGACACCTCGGGGGTAATTTCCATAAGAGGACACCTAGGTGACATGTCAAAAAGTGTATATTTGATGAAGGCAACCCAGACACCTATGTGCTGTATTAAAACAGCCTCCTGCAATGATCCCCGGTTGGGCACAAATTCTCTTGCACCAATTTACCCTTGCTGCAAAGAACGTGTAAATGTGTGCATGGAGCCTATGCATGTGCCCAAAATATGACTCAAAAAATACCTCTGTGTAACCTTCTGCCTCCTCTTGCTGGCAGATGTACCTGCAGAAGTTTATAATAGCCATTTCCATGTGTAAAACGTCTTTTGAAAATGGAAAATGCTTTATAAAATCGCAGGAAAGTCTTAGTGACTGAGGGCTGTGTTTATTAACACTTAGGGGTTTGTTTACTAAGCAGCAGTAGCGGCTTCCGACCGATATCGAAGCCGCGGCCCCATTGTGGGGCCGCGGCTCCGATATCGGTCAGAAGCCGCTACCGCTGCTTAGTAAGCAAGCCCCTTAGTGTGCACTAAATACATTGGGGGCATGTTTGCTAAAGCGTGCATCCAGGCAGCATGAGGGTAGTATGCATTTTTGTTGGTGTGCTAAAACCTAGTACATGGCCCTGCATTAAAAATCCTATGCTACCCAGGCAGCTCACTTTTGTGCGGTGCCTGGGCGGGGCAGGACGTGGGCATTGCCACCGCGGTGACACTAGCATGGACCTTGACTTGGCATGGAGCAACGACTGCCAGCACAATAGGTGGCGATAATTGCTCCCAGCAGCAGTGTTAATGCTGCAAGTTGTATTAAATTCAGGGGAGGGTGGCTGACTCTGACCCCCCCCCTGCATCTAAGCTCAATGCATCACGCTAATAACATATCCCAAACCAATATTATTAGCATAGGACGTAGTAGACATGAGCCTTAGTGCGGCGCATTTTATTCCTATGGCTGTGATAGCACTTAGCGCAATCTAGCATCCATTGGCATGTGCTAAGCATTGGTAAACATAGCCCTGAGTCTCTTATGCTGGTATCGTTTCATATCATGAATTCTTCTCATGTCTAGTGCGTCACCTGCTGCCGCAGAGTCTAATTACTTCCATGAACACATATCCAGAAAATAGAAAGAGAGAAAGCTAGTGCCCTTAATGACTTATAGGAGCATGTTTGCTGAACTGTGCTAACTATGCTAAATGGGTAGCCCATAATTGGGTGGGGACTGGGAGGGTTAGGGATAGAAGGTGGGTGTTGAAAGTGCATTGCTGTTAGTGCAGGCATTTTGGGTGGCATTAAGTGCACCCATCTGCTGAGGATGCTGCCACATTTTTGCAATCTGTTAAAAGATGCCCCCTACGGACATGAGCTAGGCTGCTGCTCAAACACATGTTCTTTCGGAAACATGCCCTTAGTATATTTATAGAGCTCTGAACACTATCAGTAAAAATAACTATTTCTTCTTCACATTATCCTATATCATCTTACTTTAAAATGTTTTGGAGCTCAAAAACTTTGCAATGCATGCTGATCTGTGTTTTGCTCTTTAACAACCACCAAAGGAATTGTCCTTGTAACCCTTCACTTTTGACAAGCACTATCACAACTCTAACAACAATGTTCACTGTCCCAAATAAAAATAAAATAATCACATGCTTAATGTCAAATCCAAATCAAACGTGTTTCCTGATTTATCTTAGAAGTCTTGGCAGTCCTACTGAAATAGACTGTAAGCTCTCCAGGGACACACAAATACCTAATGTACCTGAATGTAATTCGCCTTGAACTCCTGAGCAAAGGCGTTAGCTAAATCCATTTCCTTTACTGTCCATTAAGAAGGTAATTCTATAAGGCGTACCTAGATTAATGTATAGAGGAGTGGCAAGTAGCCTAGTGTTCTGACCAAAGAGACTAGGGTTCCCATCCTACTGGCACTCTTTGTGACCTTGGGCAAGTCACTTAATCCTCTCTTGCCTTAGATACAAACTCAGACGGTAAGCAATCTCGTGTACTTGATTGTAACTCGACTTGGACTAAGGTGTGAGCTAAATAAACTAAACGTTTTTGAGGAGTTTGGCATGCCTGTCTTACAAACAATACATGCATACTGGGTTTTATAAAATAGGGGTGTAAATCCAACCACACGAACAGTCATGGCACGTGCTAGCTGTCAACACATATCCCAGTGTGGCTTCAGCACATGCACGTTGATAGCTAGCACCCTTTAATAAAGGGCCCCCTTTGTCTTCTCCATCCCAGTTAAATCTACTCTGAAGTCTTTACTAAGCCTATTAAAATTCTCACTACATAATGGTATATTTTAGAAATCATTAATATATGTCCGGTTGCAAATCTTATCACACTTCCCTGGTGATATCGAGTTTATTGTTGAACAGTGTAAAGCAGGTTTTGCGTATGGAAAATGACTTTTATAAAGTTGTGCATGACTATACGTATGTAAAAGACAGATGCACTGAGAGAGTGCACATACATTTATGCAAGATATGCACAGACATTTCCGGAAGCATAGTTTAAGTGGGTAAATTGTGATATGCGCACATACTTTATAAAATACGCAGCCACGCACATATTTGCACCTGCCTGACAGAAGGTATAACTTTATGGGAGAACCCTTGTGTGCTACCGGGAATCATTGTATAATAGGGCACCTATAAACAATTCCAAAAATGTGCCTATTGTATGCCTATTTTATAAAGGTTATTGTTCCATTTGGGGGATTCTAACTTAAGAGACATTCCGTCATAATCCACAAATGGTAGCCACTGTCTGTGCTAAGCAGCTTGAGACTACGCTGGAGTCCTCCGCCAGTGGGAGGTGGTGCAATGCAATTGCGCTTAGGATCACGCCATATAGGTAGATCCTACCTATCCCTCGGGACCTTTCCCATCTTGCGCTAACTTGTTGCACCTCCACCACTGGCAGGAATGCCGGCGGAGGACTCCCATGCAGCTTCAAGCACATGCACGTGGAGGATAATGTTGTAAACTCCCGCAAAGTTAATGCATGTTAGTTCATGCGTATTTGAGACCTATGTTATATGCATGTGTACTTTACTTGATAAAATAGGGGTGTAAGTGATGTAAAACTGTTCATCAAACTAATTGCGAGTGCTTATGCCTGCCTTAGGGCAGCTGTAACTGCCTGCGCCTAGATTTTGCAGAATCCATGTATGTTACATTACGTATTTTGTAACTTACATGTAGAAACTTGTGCTCTGCCCAAACTCTGCCTCTGTGCATGCCCACAGCAGTATGCACAGTCGGTCTTATGTGTGCACTTACCGAATAGCAGCTACCTAAAGTACGTGAAGACGTGCCCAATCATGCGTGCAAGGCTTTGAAGGTCGTGACCTGTGCATGTAAATGGTGCATCTCTTTGCACAGCTCCTTTATGAGGTCACCCCTCAATTGTCTGAACCTATGTGCCTTTGTGAACTAGGCTTCCAGAATCACTCCAACTGTGCATAGAAATATATACATACATATATATATACACACATCTTTTAAACGTCAGCACAAACATCTCAGCTAAATCAAGCCAAAAAGCATTTCAACCAGATTAATACCCAACTCACAACATCAGGGATCGGGGTGGGGGGGGGATTTTCAGCAGTGGTAGCCAACACAATTAAAGTGGCCGGCCATTGCTGCTTTAACTTTGGAGTGGAGTAGCTGCCTAATGGTTAGAGCACTGGCTTGGGAACCCAGAGACTAGGGTTTGATTCCCACGAGCACTCCTTGTTGTCTTGAGCAAGTCACTTAACCCTCCATTGCCTCAGAAAAATCCAAGTTATCGATGTCCCTGTTTAATGTACATTACCAGGTTGAAGGTACAATATAAACCTCTTTGACTGAAATAATCAGGCAGTTTACAGAAACCTGTTAAATAAATAAACTTTGCCCTGGATATTCCATGTAGGAGCTTTATCTGGGCTCCAGCATTGAATATCCAGGTTGCCCAGATTGTGCTCTTGCAATTTAGTCAGCTGCTGGCTGCGTTGCAAAACCAGCTAAAGTTAGGCAAGCCATTCAGGAGAGCTCTAATGTGCCCACAGGAGCAGCGTCTCCCATGGGCAAAAGACAGCAGGAAGGCCACAATCGTGGCCAAGAGTAATACAGTAAGAGACAGAAAAGATATGAAAAATGTAACGGGACAGTGGGTTTGGGGAAGAAAGATGAGGAAAGGAGAATAGAGGGCAAAGGGGAGGGAGAAGGGGACAGAGTCTGGGAAGGGGAAGAGAGAATGGGGGTGCAGTGGGAGAGGGGCTGGAGGGGGAAGGAGTGCAGGGGGTTGGAGGTTGAAGACCACATATGTACTGTATATGCCAAAAGATGCAAACCATCACCCCTCCAGAACACACACAAGCACCCCTAACCCCATACTACCCCCACACACATTCTATCTATGTAGTTGTTGATATGGAAGGATAGACTATATAGGCCATGTGGTCTTTTTCTGTAGTCATTTTTCTATGTTTCTATGAAGACAGACACAAATATATAGATAACACCAATTATAAAGATTCCTTATAAAGCCCCAGTTACAGTAGATCTCACCACCCTAAGCCCGAGCAGCCTCTTTCCCAGATAGGAAAGATGGTGAGATCTACTGTTCCCAAATGTGGAGTTTATGGCTCCTATTTCCTTACCTTTGTGGTTTATTTTTGAATGCATTCTCCTGTAATGTGGGTTCTGATGTGGGGTAATTTTTTTTGGATATTGTCATTACATTGTTTTCTTTTGTATTTTTTTCTTTAATGAAATATTGTTATTCAGAAAATGCTAAATAAAAATATTAAAAAAAAAAAAAATAAAGCCCCAGCTACCCTAATGAGACACACTTTATCACCTCTCTT
Organism: Ichthyophis bannanicus; assembly: GCA_033557465.1. NCBI lineage: Eukaryota > Metazoa > Chordata > Amphibia > Gymnophiona > Ichthyophiidae > Ichthyophis > Ichthyophis bannanicus. The sequence continues at coordinate 177,709,175 of CM066043.1, read as the reverse complement.
TGAACTTTGAACTCTTCCCCCCATGGCATGTATGATTATGCAACTGAAGGAAGGGGAAACATGTCATTTTTCACAGTGTAAGAGTGCTCTTTTCACATGCATATATGGTGTCCAACATTCCTCATGACAATTACAACTACGCATACACACATGCGTGCACACTCGCACGCAAACCCCGCCCCAACACATGCTATGTACAAACAGATAAACCGCCTGAATGCCTGATTCTGAAAATAGGGGAAATGCGCCCCCTGCAATTGTGCACTTTTCAGCTTGTTCCAATGTTGGGTTCTTATATGGTTACAAATATGTACATGGAGGCCTATTCTAATGTCTACTTCCAGGGCCACTGTGCATCCGGTCGGAACCGGATGCACAGTGGTAGACACGATTCTGATCCCGTGGGGCACGTCTAACTCCCGTGGGATCAGAATTGCGTCTAAGCCTGAATATGAAGGCTGGGATTTGATTCTGGTCAGCCTGCATGTATTGTCTACTGCCTGGCTAATTCAGTCAGGCTCCTGAATGGAGCCACGGCACCATAGCGTACGGTTGCCATGATCCCCAGCTGCTGCTGACTTTGTTCTTTCCCCGCAGTCCAACCCCTGATCTGGCTGCAGGGAATCTCCTGCACCCCCTCCTACCTTATATCGAGGTGGAATAAGTCCCCTGTCTAGTCTGCCAGTCCCGGGCCAACATCAGAATCAGCCCTGTACATCCAGGGTCACAGACCCCCCCCACTGCCTGCCCTAACTCCGCCTCCGCACCACCTCCTTCCAGCCTCCCCATACAAACTCCAATGGGACATCCATCCCTGCTATTCATGTTAGAGAATAGATTCCATAGCCTTAAAAGGTAGTAAACAAGGGCATAACATGCATATTGGGGACATGTCTACTCGTTGCTTGCCTGTTTTATTTATTTCATATTTAAATAAATTTTACAATAAACCAAGAACCTTGGATAAAGAATATCACAATCCATCATGCACATGCAAAAAATAAGCACAAAAGAACATAAAGCAACCAACATCATGACAGTCTACTAGCAGTCCACAATAGAACAATAAAGAAAAGGGAGGATTCAAGAACAATATACACCATAGGAGAATGGATACAAACACAGAAAAATATTAAAAAGAAAAAGTAAGATGTAAAGTGAATACAACATATAAAGCCTACAATACTACCATAAGGTGAATTCACAATTGCTTAGCACCTAAGAAAAAATGCAGTTGAGATGGCTCAAAGAAATGAAAAATCTTATTCTGATGCCCAAGTGCACATTTACAAGGAAATCTCAACTGGAAACTCGCACCCAAAGCTAAAACCTCAGTGCGGAGTTCCAGGAATTGTTTACCTCCTAGAATGAGTCCACCTGGACACATCTGGGAAGATCTGTACCCTAACCCCAAAAAAGAAACATCATCTTTTTTTTTTAATACATTTGTAATAACACTTCCTTATCCTGAAGAAATACAAAAGATACCAACAAAGTATCCTGGGCTTCAACCACTTCGGTAAACTGCTCTAACAACTCAGACAAGTTCCCCAAGTCCAAGGATACCCCTGCCTGAGACGTATCAGCTTTCTGCAAAGCGTCCTTACCAATCATTGAGGGAAGGAAATAAATCTTTTGAAGAGGAGGGAGCCCAGACTCGGGATACTTAAACAGCTCCTTAAGGAACCAAATGAACAGGTCCCTTGGGGAGCACAATGAAAGCTGTGGAAAATTCAGTAAATGGAGATTTAAGTTTCTCTGTTGATTTTCCAAGTTTTCAATTTTATGCTGGAAAACCAAACCATCCTTAGCTGGTACCCCTTGCTGATCCTGCAAATGTTGAATTTTAACCTCAAGTCCATCCAATTGCGCTTGCTGTTGGAGCACCATTGCCTCTACCCCCTCCAATCTAGAAACAAAGAGAGCAGAAGTCTACAATACTCCAGCACAAACCCAATACAGTGACTGCATTGCATCCCAAATGGAGTCCAGGGTCACTTCCTGTGGTCTCACAAGCCGAGGAAGATCCTGGATCATCACACTATCCTGAACGGGGGATAAACCCCCTACCTGGGGGCATTTCAACCCATTACCACTAGTCACTGGCACAACCAGTGCCGAGGCCAAGGACTGCCGAGTAACCACACCAGGTGCGTTACCCTCAGCACCCCCAGGAGGGAGGAGGAGAAGGGCCAAGCGGGCGCAGCGAAACATCACTGCCCAAATCAGGGCTCTCCCTAACCCCAACAATGGGTTTGCCCAAACACTTTGCCTGTGCAAAATCGTCCATGGTACTTTGCCCCACTGGTATAGCAACAGGAGTGGAGGAAATACCTCCCCTACCTTTAGCTTTCCATTTAGTCATCTTGGAAAACTAAACCAATGGAAGCAAAGGCCAGGATGAACTACTCCAACATGAACTTAAACCCTCCTGCTTGCCTGTTTTAAACTGAAATCTAGGGCATGTATGGGTCAATAGTAAACCACCACGGCTAAAAACATGGGTATGTTCAGTACCAATATCTGGCTAGTGGCTGAATATATCTATATGTGGTCATCGGCAGTAATATCGAGATAGTAGCAATATTCAGTTCCAGTAACTCGTCTGAACTACCACTGAAAAGGCACACGCTAAATACTAACAAGTATTATAAATAAACTTAGGATGGCCTTCTTTCTGGCCTAACTTCCACTGCTTCACCTATGCGCTGGACCTGCATTATCCTGTAACGATATCCAGAATATCGGCAAATAGCTGCCTCTATTAACTGATCCTCTAACCAAATCATTATCCATCCAAGAACCTCTCTACTAACATATCATCTCATAATACACACACAACCATGTATTTATTTAGCTGTATTTATATCCCGCTTTTCACCGGGATGTAAATAATTTATACCTGTTCCACTTCCATTGTTAAATGTACCTTTCCATTCCCCTGTTCAATGTAACTTAATTGATCCATATAAACCGCTTTGAACTTTGGAAATGAGGTATATAAAATAAGCTAAATAAATATTGACTCGGTAGTTTGCAATCACATCTACCAAAAGCCCTCCCTTACCCTTCCATTCCCCCTCCCTCCCTAGTTTCCCTTTCTTAGGCAGCCAAAAGTATGCACCCTGACAGACTGCGCACTTGCTTTCAGGCAGCTAAAATTCTGATGACAAGGATAAACCTGATTTGGGTGGCTTAGCTCTGTTTAGACCTGCGTAAAAGGCACTTAAGCCTTTGAAAATTTGCCCGTGTTTGGCATTTCAGTAATCTATCATAAATGAATATGGAGAAAATTTTCAAACTATCGGGCTGATGCAGAAAAGCTTGGCGTGGCATTTTATGATGGTTTTCCTGCACTAGGCTTGCTCTCTGATGTAGAAAGCAAGTTAGCACCAGAAAAACAACCAAGATAAACTGCAGCGCACTTAGCATGCAAATCACTGAATAACTAATTGCGCCAATGTAAAAAACTGCGCTGAAACTTAGCACAGCTTTTTACACTGTCTTCATGTCAGCTTTGGGCAGGTGTAAAGATCCAGCTGAGAGAAAAAGTATCATCTGGGTAAAATTTGACACTTCACTTCAGATGATCCAGCAATCAACAAAAGCCCTCGATGCCATCAGAATATTGTCGTCAGGCCGGTGCCCCCGACAGAAACCAAATCCTCTGCGGCCCCGATCCCCATCCACTGACCCAATGAAAGCTTCCCTGGTGGCCCAGCAGCCCTTATCTCCCCCATCCACCCAATAAAAACAAAATCCCTGGTGAAACAGCAGCCCAGATCCACCCACCCCACAACAAAAATCCCTGGTGGCCCAGTAGCCCCCAAACCCTCCACCCTCTTCCCAGAAGCATTGCCCGCACACTCCCGCCCCTGCGCTGATATCTTGAAAAATGCTTGACCCTGCCAGGTATATCCCAAGGGCAATCTCTCCAAATGGGTTAGTTTAGTCAAGTGCATCCCATGACAGTAATGAACCTTGCTCCTATGCCAGGATACGTGTCTATGATCTCAGTCTCTGAAATATACTGCTAAGGCTTGGCATTGTACTTGCATCATGCCATACGGTTCTTTTTAACATCTTTCTAAGTGATATTGTGAAAGGGCTGTTGGTAAGGTTTGCCTGTTTGCGGATGATACCAAAATCTGCAATAGAGTAGACACCCGGGAAGGTGTAGGTAACATGAGGAGGGATCTAGCTAAGCTTGAGGATTGGTCAAGAATTTGGCAACTGAGATTTAATGCTAAAAAATACAGAGTCATGCACTTGGGCTGCAAAAATCAAGGGATTGGTACAGTGTAGGGTGTGAAGTACTTCTGTCCACAAAAGAAAAGCGGGACCTGGGCATGATTGTTTCTGATGATCTTAAAGTGGCTGAACAGGTACAAAAGCCAGAAGGATGCTTGGGTGCATAGGGAGAGGAACGGCCAGCAGAAGAAAGGAGGTGATAGTGCCTCTGTATAGGTCTCTAGTGCGACCTCATTTGGAGTATTCTGTGCAGTTCTCAAGACCACAACTTCAAAAGGATATAAACAGGATGGATTCAGTGCAGAGGGTGGCTACTAAAATGGTTAGTGGTCTTCATTATAAAGCATGAGGACAGACTTAAATATCTTAATATGTACACATTAGAGGAAAGGCGGGATAGAGGCAGAGGCGGCCCAAGGGGGGGTGTGGGGTCATATGTGGAGACTCGGTGTGGGGCCTCATTTGCATAACTATTTGCATAATGTTAACATGCACTAACATTTAGTAAGCATGCCTCTTAATGAATGTATGGATAAAGAAAGACTACCAGATTTCTACATTACTATACTCCAGTGCCAAACGCCAGGCACATTTTGAATTACAATAAACACTGCCCATTTAGAACCCATAGCAAACCTGCCAATCATAATTTATTTAGCCAGTTTTGCATACCACCTTATCCTTCAATCAAAGTGGTCACAACACAATTGGGGGATACATTTAACATGAGGGGATATGAGACACATACACTAATACTTACAGGGAACATGGGCAATGGAGGGTTAAGTGGCTTGCCCAAGACTACAAGGAGCAGCTGTGGGACTAGATACCCCAGTCCTTCTGGCCCAAGGTTGCTGTCCTCTAGTGGGATTTGAACCCCTGACCTTCCAGCCTGAGGTAACTTGCCCCAACCACTAGGCCACTCCTCCCTCTACCAGGACTCATGAAGCATCAAACCCTACCTATCAAAAGGCAACATTGCAAATATTAAACCAATACATCTCAGAGAATACCAATACATCTCCTACTGGGGAAAGAGAACAAGTGGCACTGTCAAATAGAAACTACATAAAACAGAATACCTCAGCTTGGTTACCATCACCAAAGAACAAGGGATCACAATTTAGAAATAGGAAGATGATCAGTTGGATACAACCACCACCATCGCCATCTTGGATAAGCACCTCCCCCCTCAAGGGGAGGTGCTTATCCAAGATGGCGATGGTGGTGGTTGTATCCAACTGATCATGCCTAAGAGAAAAGGCAAAGCCAAGGTTAAAGCTCTTCCCGCGGAGCCACTACCTGTTTGTGAGGGGCCTATGGACCGCTTTGTTCAGTTGTCCAAGGAGCAGGTACAGGGGATTAGAGCAGGCTTGGTCGCGTCGATGGATTCTGAATCGGCGTCCTCCGCTTTTGACACCACGCTCTCCCCGGATGGACGCTCACCCCCGGTGCCTCCCGTGGCCTCGGCTGCCCGGCTTTCGGGTGAGGATGTGCTCTTGCCTGTAGTGCGGGATATGACGTCCTCTGCACGGGACCCAACGCCGGAGATGTTTCGAGGTCAGAAGGGGGATTTGCAGGCTGAGACTTCGACTTCTTTGCTCCAGCCAATCACCGGGGATTCTGTGTCAGCAGTTGAGACTGTTACTCTTTCTCCTGAAGCGGCAGTTCGCTCTTCATCTTTGTCCCAGAGGTTTTTGTTTTCACTTCCCCGACCTGCATCTGTCTCTCTGGATAATCTGTGGGACGCTATTTCACATCTTGGCAATATGGTAGCCACTCAATTTTCTACCTTTTCTGATCAGATTTCTGCTTTGGAAATGTCTTCTACTTCAGCACAGTCTGATATGGTGGAACTAGCTGAGAAGCAATTAAGTATGGATCAACGATTAGTCAGTGTCACAGCTTTAACTGATGCTTTGGTTAAGGATAACATCTTTCTTCGCTCAAAAACTGAGTTACTGGAGAATGCTGCTCGCGCATCTAATCTTCGGCTTTTGAACTTTCCGGTTCTGCCTGGTGTCTCTCCTTTGGAGTTATTTAAGACATATATGCGTGATATACTATCAGTGCCTCCTGAATTGCTACCTCCTGTTACCAAAGCATATTTTCTCCCCCTGGGTAAAAAAGGGGGAAAATTATCCGTTGGTCTGGTGGAAATGGTTTCTCTTAATGTCTCAGAGTTACTTCTTACCCCCAAACCAGAAGATATTGTAGTTTCTACCTTATTGGTTACATTAGCCCTATCTTCGGATAGGGACTGGATCCTTAAGATGTTTTATAAGAAGCGTGATAAATTGTTTCATGGGAAAAAGATCCTTCTTTTTCCCGATGTAACACGTGAGACACAGAAACGCAGGAAGGCTTTTTTGTTATTGAAACCTGGGGTATTGCGAATAGGGGCTATTTTTGTGTTGAGATTTCCTTGCAAATGCTTAATTACCTTTAGATCACAGAAATATGTTTTCTTTTCTCCTGAAGATCTTTCTGCCTTTTTAAGTTCGCAATTACCTATTACCTCTTCTCCTGATGCGGTGCTACCATCTGTTAATTAAGATCTCCTTGGACCCCCATCGTCTCTCTTTTTCCTTGTTATTCATTGGTGGTCTTGATTTTCTGTTTAAAAATCTCCCCCCTTTGGTTTGTGGGCTATGTATAATTCTTGCAATATTTCCTTTTCTTTTCTCAGTTTTCTTGTAAATTCTGTGTATGCAAGATTATTTTCTGTACGGGTAAATTCCTGATTATTTGTTAAAATTTATAAATAAATGAAAAAAAAAAAGAAAAAAAAAGAAATAGGAAGATAATTAAACTGGGAACCCCAAAAGCCAAACTTCGAATGTACAACAACACTGCAGAAACAAAACTATAAATCAATTTCCTCTTGTACTAAACAAAATGCAGACATTAAAGACACACATTTCCCAGAGTTGACACATTCCAGTTAATAAATTCAAAATAAAAAAAGTATTTTTCTACCTTTCGTTGTTTGTGCATTTTATTTTTCAGTGGCAATTGCTCCAGTCATTTTCTTCGTGTCTTCTGCTAACTCTCCATTGTCTGCTGTCCATTTGTCCTTTCTTCTCTCTTCTAGTTTTTTTCCATTCTCTCTCTATATCTGCTTTAACATACTGATCTTTCTCCTTTTGCTCTTTACTTCATCTCCTTCTTTATTTATTTTTCATCCACTCAAGTTTTACCCCTCCATTACACTTACTCTCTCAATACCCGACCAATCTTAGATTTTTCTTTCCTCCCATACAAAATATTTTCCCCTCTCCATTTCACTCTCCCAGCCCCATCCCAGTCTAGTCCTCCCCCAGCATCAGCTCCCTTCTAGTTCCAGTCCCAGCCAGCATCCACTCCCTTCTAGTTCCCACATCAGCCCATTTCCAGTCCTAGCCCCCCATCAGCCCATTTCCAGTTCTATCCTAGCCCCTACATCAATCCATTTCCAATCCTAGCCAGTCCCCCATCATCCCATTTCCAGTCCTATCCTAGCCCCTCCATCAGTCCATTTCCAATCCTAGCCAGCCCCCCCCCATCAGCCCATTTCCTGTCCTATCCTAGCTCCTCCATCAGTCCATTTCCAGTCTTATCCTAACCTCTCCATCAGTCCATTTCCAATCTTAGCCCCTCCATCAGCCCATGTCCAGTCCTAGCTCCCCCCACTCAGCCCATTTCCAGTCCAAGCTGCCCTCCACATCAACTATTTCCAATCCTAGCCCCCCTATGATCTCATTTCCAATCCTATCCTAGCCTCCCCATCAGCCCATTTCCAGTACTAGCTCCCCCCCCCCCCACTCAGCCCATTTCCAGTCCAAGCCCCCTCCCCATCAGGCCATTGCCAGTCCAAGCCCCCCTCCCCATCAGGCCATTGCCAGTCCAAGCCCCCCCTCCCCATCAGCTATTTCCAGTCTTAGCCTCCCTCCCCTCCCGAAGAGCCCTGTGGCTGTCTAAAAAGCTTTAGAGGGAGCCAAAGAAGCCCTGGCTCACCTCTAACAGCCGCCGGTGAAGAGCATCTTTTTTCTTCACTTCAGCAGCGGTACTGTAGTTTACGACGCTGCATTGCTGAGGTCAAAGGGGACTTCCTGTTTCCCGGTACTCAGCACAGCAGCAGCCTAAACTATAGTACAGCTGCTGAAATGAAGAAAAAAAGATGCTCTTCACTTCTGTGGCTGTTAGAGGTGAGCCGGGGCCTCTCCGGCTTCCTCTAAAGCTGTCCTGCCTGTCGGTACTGAATGTGGGATGTTGTTGGCGTGTGGCTCCCTGAAGCCCGGGGCCCTGTGCAAACAACATTCTCGCACAATGGATGGGCTGGCCCTGGATAGAGGAGATATGATAGAGATGTTTAAATACCTCTGTGGCATAAATGCACAAGAGGAGAGCCTCTTTTGATTGAAAGCAAGCTCCGCTTTGAGGAGACATAGGAAGAAGGCGAAAGGGAATAGACTCAGCAATAATATGCGGAAATATTTCTTTACAGAAATAGTGGTAAATACGTGGAATAGTCCCACTGGAGGTAGTAGAGACAAGGACAGTATCTGAATTCAAAAGAGCATGGGACCAACACAGAAGATCTCTAAAGCAAAAAAGGGGACTATTATAGGTGATACGGAAGGGCAGACTAGATAGACCATATGGTCTTTTTCTGCCATCATGTTTCTATGTTTCTAAGAGAGCCACCTCCTGGAGCTTTTAAGATGTAATATGTATAGGCAACCTATCAAGGTGTGTTTAGAGATTGTGTTTAATCAGGCTTATGGCTCCCATTTATGATGGGAAATATTTCTGTATCTTTCTGCCACATTTTCTTGGTCTCCGGCTGCATTTCTTTGCACGTGACGATCTTTTCCCTCTCCATGTAATTCGCTAAATGGGTTGCATGGAAACCTCTAGTATGACTTCCAATCTGGTATTTTTTCCCTTTTACCGCTATATGTGGTTTCCTTGTAGCTACGTTTTTATCAGTCGGAATGGGAATATCCCAGGTGATCAGAACGTCCTTATTCTCCATCATTTTCTTAGCTTCGCAATCTCAGTGCTGTTCTGGTATAGCAAAGGTGTAGTGTTTACCAAGCATTCTTAGAAAACATTTTCCACATGAAAGCATGTTTTCCACATGGGAAATGGTTGTTATAGAACTGTGCCTCCTTTTACATGGAGAAGACATAGGCATTCCCAAAGGAATCGTTTGAGTGGAGCTGTGGCAAAATTGGGATGCGTGTATTACTCAAGCACATGCATAGGGATAAGGTTATAAATCTTTTTCCACTTATAAAGCTGGTTTTATGTATGGAAAAGCCTTTTGTAAAATTGTATGACTGTTAAATGAGGAAGGCCCTAGCAGAGCTTCAAGAATGGTTGAGAATTAGCCACTAAGATTTAATGCTAAAAAATGCAGGGTCATTCATTTGGGCTGCAGAAACTCAAGAGAGTAGTACAATATAGAAGGTGAAGTTCTTCAGTGCACGAAAGAAGAATGGGACCTGGGGCTCGGGTGATCATGTCGGATGATCTTAAAGTGACCAAACAAAGCGCGATGGCAAAAGCCAGCAGGATACTTGGGTGCACAGGGAGAAGAACGGCCAGCAGGGAAAAGAGGTGACAGTGCTTTAAGTGAGAGCTCATTTGGAGTATTGTGTACAAGTCTAGAGACCGCACCTTCAAAAGGATATAGCAGGATGGAGTTGGTCCAGAGGATGGCTATGAAAACGTTCACTGGTCCTCATCATATAGCATGTGGGGAGAAATTTAAAGATCTCAATGTACATACTTTGGAGGAAAGGTGTGGGAGGGAAGATAAGACAGAGACATTTAAATTTTGTCCCCATGCAAACAGGAAGTTTGTGTCGGAGGGGGCAGAAGTGTCAGGTCAGAGAGAGCAGAACAGCAACACAGCACCGAAGAGTTTGGGGAAGTGCTGGGTTATGGTTTAAATGGCACAGCCGTCACTGCAGGTCCCAGAGAGAGGCAGCAACCGCAGCCGCAGCAATGGGCTGCCCTGGGAACGTTGGCACTCTAGGCAACTGTCTAGTTTGCCTAGTGGTCGTGCCAGCCTTCATACACAGACATTTACAGCATCTTCACAATAGGTGTACGTTTAAGTATAAGGAATCGTGCGCCGCTTGGGCTGGTTCTGGATGTTCATTTTACAAAGGTTCATAAACAAGGCTTACAATAGGCACCTTTTTTCAGCTTTGACATAGGCATCCTCTTATGAAATTATACCTCTTCGGGCTAATTTTATAGACCATTTTCCACATGTAAAGCGGGTTTTAGACACAGAATAGGGCTCTTTTAAAACCGTATGGTGATAAATGCATGTAAAAAGTAGGTGCATGATAATGTGTTGCTACTTTTACATTTATTTTATTTATTTATTTATTTAACAGCTCTTATATACCGCGCTATTTGACATGTGTGCAGAGGCCCTCCTGGGGGCTTTGTTTGGGAAGAGCAAGGGGAATCGCAATCTATATACATACTTAAGAGTGCACACATACATTTACAGCATTTTCGGAGCAGGTGCAAATTTGTATGTCAGTATTTGTGGCTGCATCTGGGAGTCTATATTATAAAGTCATAGAAGTGCCTATGTTACTTTTGTAAAATAGGTTTACAATTGGCACTGTTTTGGAATTTTCACAGAGGCGGCCTCTTATAAATTTCCTCCCCGTGTGTGGACTGCATAATATAGGAAAGAGAGAACCTCCATGAGCCAGTCTTTACCTTCTTTCCCATCACTTTTTATGACATTGCTTTCAGTGGGTTATTTTTTTCCCAGCAGCATTTTCAGTGTTGCAGCGCCCCCTAGAGGAATTTATTTCTCTAGCAGCCCATAACGCAGAAGGAAAACACTGAGATGATATAAAGTGGTGCAACCACAATTCAAAAGTTCAGAAGATACTTTTAGAAGAGTTACTGAATTGAAGATGGTGATTCATGCTTTGACTGTGAGAGGTCCTGGGTTCACCTCCCAGATTGTCCTTCTCCTTTTATCCATGTAGGGAGGAGTAGCCTAATGGTTAAAGCAGGGAAATCCGATTCAAATCTCATGGCTGCTCTTTGTGATCTTACACGAGTCACTGAACTTCCTGGTACCTCATGTACAAAGCTATATTGAAAGACTTCCAAGAGAGAAAAATACACCTGAATGTAAAGTATTTAAAAAAAAAAAAAATCTAAGTTGCTCTGTTTTTCCTGGTGGGATATAAAACTGTGAATTCAGTAAAATCAGCATGAATGTATAACGAGAAACTCTAGAAAAGATACTACTTATATGTATATGTGGAAACCAATCCAATTCAGCATTTAAACCCCTTGATTGGCCAGAGGTTAATGTAGACTGAAATGCGCCTTAACCACATAGTGAACTTCAGTAATCAGGTCACAAAATCTATTCTTCTCCATTTTAATTGATGAACTTGATGCAACTCTTAGGCAGTGATCAACAATAGGTGTTGGTCTTCCAATGAGATTTGTGCTCCATCAAACAGACCGTAACCGTCAGCCTGCATAGATTATAAGTTTAGCTATGATGCCCAAAAAGCAGGTATAACTGGGTTGGCATACTAAAACATATAAAGGAAAATTTTAGAAAGCTGGAGGCCCCATAGACATCTCCCTTAGGAAAGCATGGGGTGGGGAAGTCCGTCTCAGGCAAGCGAGTGAAGGAGATGTCCAGAGGCCTAGCGAAATGTAACCGTGAGTCCCCATTCTCTGTCAGTGTTCATTCTCAACTTGTAAAAATAAAGGAGCTATAAGTGTACCTTCTTCACCACATCCTCCAGGTGTTTCCCTGTCCAAAAGAGCACTGGATGCAGCTCAGGACATTTTTGAAATCGAGCGAGGGTGTTCAAGTTCATGGGGATGCTCTGGCTATGCCTACACCACATTCTATTCTGTCTTGGATGCTCTTTCACTGGGGACATCCTCAGAACTGGCTTATAAAATGACTCTAGGGACGCCTCTATGCCCATTTTAAGAAATGCAAAGAATGAATAGGGTTTTCTGAAAAAACCTCCATGATCTACAGGGTGGCCCAAAAAAAGTGAGAACATCTCGTAAATTAAAAGCTTAAATAGTTTACTTATTTACTTTTTTTAGCTATAATAACGTCTTTATTTCGACAATTTCGCCATCTTTTTTTTTAAATTTGTCAATCGTTTACATCTGTCTTTTTGAATTTTTAAATAACTTATATGCTACGAGATGTTCTCACTTTCTTTGGGCCACCCTGTATATGCGGAGCAGCTGAATACTGCAGCTTAAAAATATAGGACCCGATATTCAGTAGCAAAAGCTAGCGCTTCTAAAGAGCATAGCCGTTGCCCCTGAACCTTAACCCTGGATATCTGGCCACTAGCATTGAACATCTGGGTCTGTGCATGGCATGGAAGCTAACCGGGCAGCAGCGATTATTGAGTCACTGCCCAATTAGCTCCCACAGATAAAGATAAGCCCACTTTTCCCACATCATAAGAACATAAGATATGCCATACTGGGTCAGACCAAGGTGCATCAAGCCCAGTATCCTGTTTCCAACAGTGGCCAATCTAGGTCATACGTACCTAGCAGTTTCCCCAAGAGACACAAGTTCCACAATGCTTGTACTGGGTCAAGCATTGATATCTTCGGTCACTTCTTAATAATGGTTTATGGACCTTTCCTCCAGGAACTTGTCCAAACCTTTTTTAAACCCAGCTACACTAACAGCCTTTACTACATCCTCCGGTAACAAATTCCAGAGTTTGATTACACGTTGAGTGAAAAAATATTTTCTTTTATTAGTCTTAAATAGTTTACCCTGTAGCGTCATTGCATGTCCCCTAGTCTTTCTATATTCTGATAACGTAAACAGTCGATCTACGTTTACCCGTTCCACTCCGTTCATTAATTTATAGACTTCTATCATATCTCCCCTCAGCTGTCTCTTTTCCAGGTTAAAAAGCCCTAACCTTTTTAGCTTTTCTTCATAGGAGTATCCTTCCATCCCCATTACCATTTTGGTGGCTCTTCTCTGAACCTTTTCTAATAACGCTATATCCTTTTTAAGACACGGCGACCAGAATTGCACACAATATTCAAGGTGCGGTCTCACCATGGAACGATACAGAGGCATTATAATATCCTTTGTTTTATTTTCCATTCCTTTCCTTATGATACCTAGCATTCTATTTGCTCTCTTGGTTGCCGCTGCACACTGGATGGAGGGTTTTAACATGTTATCCACAATGACACCTAAATCTTTTTCCTGGGTGGTGGTTCCTAATGCGGAACCTTGCATCGTGTAACCATCTATCTTTACCCATGTGTTGCTAACCAGGCAGTTAGGGATGGGTGCCACCTCTGCTCTGCCTCAGAAAGCCTATGACATGCCCCGCTGCTACAAGGTTAGTATCGGGGTATGTAGCAGCAGCACTCGCAGATATCCAACAGCAGTAACCGTGTTAGTGCTGTAAATATCCCTCTAAGCAGCATTTACACACTTTACAGACTTGTAAATCGTGTAAATGCCTTTGAATATCAGGCCTGTAGGTAATGCATACGTCACACCTATGTATACTTTGATATTCAATGGTTCTTACTAAATGTTTAGCATTGCTGAATATACAAATAAGTAGAAGCAGCTAGATTAGACGTTTCAAATTATTTCCTTGTCATCCTGCTGAAAATGTACTGCACAGTATATTTACATGAGTCTAGAAATCTAGGAACTTAATAACAAAATGCTCATTCTTCCCTCTTAATTAAGCAGGACTTCCAGGCCACGTTCTGCCAGGGTAGCAGAATTATTCCCTACATGACCTTTCTTTTATTTCCCCTTTATCAAAGCTTATCTCTTTCATCATAACACTGATTGGTTCCTATTTACTTTAGTTTTTTGTAATCTTGATATACTCCCTTTCCAGAGCCAGTGCAAGGAGATGAGCTGCCCTAGGTGAACCTCCTCCCTTGTGCCCCCCATGGCTGGCCCCCATCCCCTTTGCCGCACCGCCACCCTGCTCCGGGGCCTTCAGCAGCAGCATTGGCTTGAAACAGCTCTGTGGCGCTTACCTTAAAAACTCTGGCACTGCTGGGCTGTTTGCTTCTGCCCCCCCCCCCCCCACTTACAATGCAGACTTCCTGTTTGCATGGGGGTAGAAGCCGCTTCCTCTCTGATGCAAACAGGAAGTTAGCATTGGGTTATAGTAGGAACCATTGCCTCTGAGTGGTATATTGTTAACTTTGGAGTCAAGCAAGGATCAGCCCTTATTATTTAATATCTATATACTTCTATTACTACTTATTTGTGTAGCAGTACACGGCATATGCAGCGCTGTACAGACACATGTAAAAGATGGTCCCTGCTTATCAGAGCTTACAGTCTAGTCAAGACAGACAGCACAACTGGGACTAGGATATGTCGAGGGGAATGGTAGGGAAACACATAGGAGATGAACAGGAGGCTGTGGGGAACAGGATCCGTAAGCTGTCTCAAGCAGGTGAGTTTTTAGCCTGGATTTCAACAGAGCCAGAGATAGAGCCTGATGTACCAACTCGGGTAGCTCGTTCCAGGCATAAGGAGCAGCAAGGAACTGGCAGTGGAAGAGAAGGGCCCAGATAGAAGGGATCTGCCCAGTGGCGGACCTACATTTTTGGGCCCTGAAGCTTCAGCTATTATAAGGGCCCCTTCGCATTCAGCAACAAGGTCTGGGTAACCACTGTTATCTTCTTCAATAGGGTTGTTCCACGACAGATCACTACAATTTTTTTTTTAAAATTCAACCGCTACATCTCAGAACATTTTTTTGTTTACGGCTAGCCTACATGATACTTTAATAACCTTTTAAATTTTATTTTAACTATTATTTGTATTGAATTACAGTATATTATTAATATTATTTTTTAAAAACCCCTTCTCATACAGTAGACCCAAAATTTTTATACAATGTGGACTAGGAGTCGCTTCTGGGGCCCTCCATTAGTTTCACAGTAGATCCGTCTCTGAATCTGCCAGAAGAGCGGAGTTCCCAATGAGGGGTGTAGGGAGAGATAGTGAGGAGCAGCTGAATGAATCCACTTCGAGGTCATGTTTGAACAGGATGCAGAATCTAATAGGGAGCCAATGAAGTGACTTGAGAAGAGGGGTGACATGAGCATAGCGACACTGGTGGAAGATTAACTGTGCTGCTGAGTTTTGAACAGATTGAAGAGGGGAGAGATGATTCACAGGAAGACCAGCAAGAGGAGATTGCAATAATCTAGACCGGAGAATAGATAAGGGTCTTAGTACTGTGTTCAAAAAGAAAGGGACACGTTTTGCTGATGTTATAGAGAAAGTAACAACAGGTTTTAGCTATCAGTTGGCTGTGTACAGAGAAGGAGAGGGAGGAGTCAAAGATGACCCCAAGGTTGCGAGCCAAGGAAACAGGGAGGAGTAAAGTGTTATCTACAAAAACAGAGAAAGGAGGAAGGAGGAAGTGGGTTTAGGGGGTAAGATAAGGGACTCGGTTTTGGCCATGTTCAATTTCAGACAGTGGCAGGACATCGAGACCTCAATGTCACATAAGTAGGCAGAGATCCAGGCCTGGATTCCTGGAGAGATTTCAGGCATAGAGAGATAGATCTGAGAGTCATCAATGTCGAGATGGTACTGAAAACTATAGGAGGAGATGAGTGAACTAAAGGACTGGGTATAGAGAAAGAGAAGGAGAAGTCGCAAGACAGAGCCCTGTGGTACACCAACTAGGAGAGGGATAGCCGTAGAGGAGGATCCATCAGAACATACACTGAAAGTGGGAGAAAGTAAACAGGACAGAACAGAGACCATAAATCCAAGTGAAGGCAGGATATCACAGAGAAGGTGGGATGATCAACAGTGTCAAAAACACCAGATAGATCAGGAAGGATGAGGATTGAGTACAGGCCCTTGGATTTGGTGAGGAACGAGTCAGAGGAGACTTTGGCAAGAGATGTTTCAGTAGAATGTAGAGGGTGAAAGCCATTATGCAAACTAATTCAATTACATAACATATATATTAGTACTTCTGTGCTGATGACAATGCGCTCTTCTCCATATCTGATGCATAACAGACACAGGCAATAGTTACTTGGGTAGCTCAGTGATTGATGGACCAAGGCTTATCAGTAGATTATACAAAGGGACCTTACTTGTGCCTAAAGCCAAACTGGGCACTGAATCAGACGTCTGTTACATTAGAACATAAGAATTAAGAGCCTTAAATAACCTCAAGGACTTCTGCAAATCCCTCAAAACCCATATGCCATAATGGGCCAGACCAAAGGTCTATCGAGCCCAGTATCCTGTTTCCAGCAGTATTTATTTAGTGAACCAGTTTTGTATACCACCTTATCCTTCAATCAAAGAGATTAGCAAAACAAACTGTGGGTCTACATTCAACAGGAGGGGAGGTAAGACAGGACATACATGTAGACTATCGGCATATAGTTCTCAGTTCTCATATGGGCATGCAGGCTGTTGGTGGGCCACATGCGGCAGAGTTGTGGTGCTTGACAATTTTATGTTACTTGTCAATAGAATTCCATGAACAGGAGGGTTTTGAGGGATTTGTGGAAGTCCTTGAGGTTATTTAGGGCTCTTAATTCTTCAGGGAGGGAGTTCCATAGGGCAGGCGCCGAGAGTGAAATAGCTCTTTACGACATTGCTTGTTTATTCTTATAATATCCTGTGGGTGTGCAGAGTCTGTTACTGCCATTGGTTCACCTGGGTCTGCTGCTTGTATCATGGGTTATTATGTCAGCAGTAGTCGATCCAGTTCACAAGTACCTGGAAGGATCCCAAAAGGTAGATATATTCCATGCTGCCTCAGTGTCATACTTGATCAGAGGCTATCCAAGCAGCCTCATATCAACAGTGTTCTTAAGAGTATATTTCACAAAATAAGGGTGATCCATATCTAAGAGATGATACGTTCCATACAGTTTTGAATTCCATTTCTGTTTGCAATAGAAACTTCTCCTTCTGACCTATAAATGCATTCATTCTGCTGCCCCTCACTACCTTTCCTCTCTCCCTACAACCCTCCTCATGAACTCCGCTCTTTCTCTGGCTTGCTTCTCTCTATGCCCTTCTCTTCTGCTGCCAACCCCAGACGTCGATCCTTTCACCTTGCTGCTCCTTATACCTGGAATAAAGCACCTGTATGTTTATGTCAGGTTTCATCTCTCCCCCTTTTCAAATCCACGTTAAGGCTCACCTTTCAGGCCACTTTTGGATCTTAATCCTTTGTTCTCCTTCTGTCTCATCTTTTCTATTGTCTGTCTTGCTTAGATTGTAAGCTCTTTTATATGTGTCTGTACAGCGTTGCATATGGTTTGTAGCGCTATATAAATCATCAGTAGTAATAGTATAATGCAACCGTCCACCCATTACTGTAATATCATCTATCTGGGCATAGCATCTTGTACATTGCAAATGCAATGCAGTCCAAATTTGACCAATAGCCCCTATGTTGCAACAATTACACTAGCTTCCACTGGAAGCCAGGACTAGATATAAGGTGTTACTTATGATATTCAACATAATGTGCACCTTCAGCTGTTGGTTTGTAATGGTTGTTAACTGTTCATTCCTCAACTCAACTCAACAGTCCTGTTCATAAAATACTTACAACATCCTGCAAGTTCCAAAGAGGGCCCCCCCCAGCAAAGGTTTGCTGATGTCCCGCATTGTAGCAGAAATGAGCCCTTGTGATATCCCTCCCCCCCCCCCCAATCCCCATATGCAGCATTTAACATCTTTGCCTAGCTGCTTCTACTCTGGTAAGCTTTTAGCAGGCGCGGTGGCTGTTACTGCCTGGACAAAGTCTTGTGGTGCGGCTCTTAATATGAGACTTTGGCTCAGAAGGTAGCAACCGCTGGGCCTGCTGGGAACTTGCAAGAGCAAGCACAAGAAGAACGGCAAACATGTTAAAGAAACTTTGCTGCTGCCTTATGGACACTGTGTGGGACCCTTCATGCTTGGGACCCCCCGCCGCCCCACATGGCAGGGGCTTCTTGGGCAGCATTTACACCAAGGACATTGCGTCATTAAATGAGGGTAAAAATCAATCTACCAAGCTAGAGCACTTTCACTTTATGACCCAGGTTTATGGAATAGATTGCAGAAAAACTTATGTACGGTATATAATCTTACAGATTTTAGGAAGACCTTCAAAGTATGCATATTTGAACATGCACTATTATAATTCATTAATACCTTCACTGGCCATCATGTCAGCAAGTCTTATTTTGTAGATTATGTTGTTCTTTGTCAATTATGTCTTGTGTTCATTACAAACCGCTACCCGGTTAGCCATCAGGCTCCGCGATGTCCCCGGATAGTCATTACCGGGGCTAGATATGACCCCAGCATTGAATGTTCAGCACCGGCAGCTAGCCACTGTAATTGTGCTAGCTACTGGTGCTGAATATTGGGCCCAACTAAAGGTCTGATACCAGATGGTGATCTTTCTATAAAGCCTGGACCTAGGCAATGACAAGTTAAAAGCCTGTTCTGAATGTAAGGATCGAGTGGAAACATGCCTTGAGAACATTTTCCTTACGTAGTCAGGGCTCCCCATCGTGTATGGCCCAGATAGCTAAGCATATCAATGGGCAACCAATGTAAGACCTGCAACACGAGGGTTACTCTTTTATAAGATATGCCATTTGTGCTGTTTGGATGATAGGACTAAAAAACAAAGTTGAGTGATTCTAGTAACCCCAATCAATGTGCGATATTACCTAGCCTCAGGGACAGTGCAAGGGTATTAAACACCCAAGATAAACCTTTAGCCATCTGCCCCTCTCCCCTGAGATCTTGTTAATTAATCTTATCGATCATGACGTCCCTCCTACCACTAGAAACGCATAATTGGTCATCATTATTTTAAATATCAAAATGTGTTTGATGTATATCTATCTACCTATATATATATATTGTGACACCGAAGTTCTACCTTATACCTGTAAGACACAGAGAGATGCAGAGTTCAGCACAATTTCTGACAGGCAGGGAGAGAAAAAGCTTCCAGGGTGCCATAGGCAACAAAGGCAGGCTGAGACACGAGGTCTGAGAGCACGCCCAGAGAACAAACACTCCCCTAGCAATCAGCAGAACAGTGTGCACATGAGCAGGAGAACGCCCCTAAACCTGAATAAAAAGCATGTTAGGCAAACAAACAGAGTTAGAATTGGATTCTCATGGTTTGGATGTGGATTCTGATCCTGACGGTGATTTGTTTGGTGAATGCTCAGAAGCTGAGAATGACTGGGAGACTTGGCAAGTAAAAGATAACTTGAAAGTTTCAAACAGAAGGTCAGGATATTCTCCAGCTGATTCTGTTGTGTGTGAGCCGTGGAACAGAAAGCCCAGGAAGGATTCAAGGAGGGACAGAAAGCTTGTTACAAACAGAGGGATTAACTGGAGGAAACCCTCACCTGTGACGCAGGAAGAATTTCCTAGACACAGAGTGCCGTGGAGGGAAAGGAGAGCAGCTGATAAGGTTCCCTGCTTATCTGAAAGGCAGAACCACCAGAAGTACTTACAGCCTTGGGAAAAGGAAAGAAACGTAAGTCAGGACATTTGTATGAGTGAAGAAGATGATTGCATGTTTGTAAAGCCTTACAAGAAACTGCAGAAACCTGTTAGGAACAGAGCAGGGCAGTTCTATGAGCTCTCTGATAAGTACTTGCCATATCATAGAGAGAGTTCTGACGAAGGTTCTGAAACTGAGTTAAGAACATTTCAAATTCTCTGTCCACAAGATAATACAGTTGAAGAACCCATGTGTACAGATAGTTATATGCCTTATGAGGAGGACATGGACTGCTCTCTGGTCATAACTAATGAGAGTTCTCTACGCTAGCTAAGCATAAAGGTGTCGTGCACAAAGCTAGAAGAATACAGAGAAAAACTGTCAGCATTTATTTCACCTGGTTCCTGTTTTGCTACTGATTCTGTACAAGCAAGAAGCTGTTTTCATTTCACCATTTTGTTTGCCAGAAGTATGGCTACCTCTTAATTTCATCCTGTGTATTACTTTGAAAATCCTGAAACCCTGGGAGGGGAATAAAGCCTGTTTTCAACCTGACACTCCGTCGCAACTACAATTTCTTACCTGGAAGGGTCAGGCCCAGCAGTGTACCTAGCCATCTATACCTAGTTGGGCCACTGCTGGTGACAATATATATAGGCTCTTTTATGGGTACCCATATTAGCCTAGGGGCTCACTTGTTTCTAGGTCCAAGTCCCACAGACTATCAGCAAAACTTAGCATGGATTGTCCAATCAAGGGAAGGCATCATCCACTTCAGGACCCAAAGCGCACTATTGCTAGTTCAAGGAGGCACTTCAGACAATATGATGATGTCCCAAAATAAAAACACTTACTTGTCACTTTTTTATGCCATATCTCCCGATGTAGCTCCAAAACAGTGTAACAGCTTACAAAGTTTAATGCAAGCGGCACTATTCAATTTGCATAATAATGAGGAGCACAACCCTAGCAAGCTAGAAATGCACCCTGTGTGACGAACGAATCTGGTGCCCCCACCCCCGCCACATTCTTTGAGCTTCTTAGAAGCCCAGTGATGATATCTTAGCCATTTCTCTGCTTGCGGCCCCACTGCTCACCTAGCCCTTGCTACTGCCCTGAGGAGGGGCATTGCACACTTGAATCTCTTAAGACATGTATGTAGTGCGCATTACTCTAAATTAAGTTAAACAATGCAAGATTTTACCATTTAACATTATTTGGCAAATACGGTGTGTTATTAGTAACTACCTTCCTAAACAAGATACTTGAGCATTGATTAACTTATTAGAGAGCACCTACAGATATTACGCCACATTTACTGATTATTATTAAGGTATTTCATTGCTTGTTTATTACTGTGGAAGAGAATTAGAAGAGCAGGCTGCTACACTTTACAAAGTGGAACAGCTGAAGTTATGTGCCATAGAAGCTCAAGGCAATTTCTCCGATTGTACCATCAACACCAGCCCTGTTACCCACGCACCTCATTTATATGCCAAAGTGAAAAAGGTGAGCAAGCCAATCCAGGAAATGACTGCTATGATGCAGTGGTGATGACCGCAGCTTGACAGCGAGTATGGCAACTGTGACTTAGCACAGCTGCAAGGTGCCCATATGTTTTTTCTGTTCAGAAAATAAGCCCATGTCAGAGGAGGGGGCCTCCATAAGGACTGTGAGCACATGCGGGTTCACAATCTCCATCCTAACTCCAACTTACTACTGCCATAATTTCATCATAGCAACTGGAGACACAATAGGCTATGAGCTACTGGCTTTAGGAGAGGCAAACAGAAAAGTAGGGAAATCAGACCCACTGGTAGACTTCTGTATTTCTGTAGCTGGCATACAAATCATAAGAACATAAGAACATAAGATATGCCATACTGGGTCAGACCAAGGTCCATCAAGCCCAGTATTCTGTTTCCAACAGTGGCCAATCTAGGTCAAATGTACCTAGCAGTTTCCCCAAGAGACACAAGTTCCACAATGCTTGTACTGGGTCAAGCATTGATATCTTCGGTCACTTCTTAATAATGGTTTATGGACCTTTCCTCCAGGAACTTGTCCAAACCTTTTTTAAACCCAGCTACACTAACAGCCTTTACTACATCCTCCGGTAACAAATTCCAGAGTTTGATTACAGGTTGAGTGAAAAATATTTTCTTTTATTAGTCTTAAATAGTTTACCCTGTAGCTTCATTGCATGTCCCCTAGTCTTTCTATATTCTGATAACGTAAACAATCGATCTACGTTTACCCGTTCCACTCCGTTCATTAATTTATAGACTTCTATCATATCTCCCCTCAGCCGTCTCTTTTCCAGGTTAAAGAGCCCTAACCTTTTTAGCCTTTCTTCATAGGAGTATCCTTCCATCCCCTTTACCATTTTGGTGGTTCTTCTCTGAACCTTTTCTAAAATCGCTATATCCTTTTTAAGATACGGCGACCAGAATTGCACACAATATTCAAGGTGCGGTCTCACCATGGAACGATATAGAGGCATTATAATATCTTTTGTTTTATTTTCCATTCCTTTCCTTATCATACCTAGCATTCTATTTGCTCTCTTGGCCGCCGCTGCACACTGGGCCGAGGTTTTAACATGGTATCCACAATGACGCCTAAATCTTTTTCCTGGGTGGTGGTTCCTAATGTGGAACCTTGCATCGTGTAACCATAGTTTGGGTTGTTCTTCCCTAGGTGCATAACCTTGCACTTGTCCACATTAAATTTCACCTGCCATTTTGATGCCCAGTCTTCCAATTTATCAAGATCCCCCTGTAATTTTCCACAATCCTCTTGGGTTTTAACAATTTTAAATAGTTTTGTGTCATCTGCAAATTTGATAACCTCACTCGTTGTTCCACTTTCCAGGTCATTTATGAATATGTCAAAAAGCAGCGGACCCAGCACAGATCCCTGGGGTACACCACCATTCACCCTTCTCCATTGGGAAAACCGGCCACCTAGCCCTACCCTCTGCTCTCTATCCTTCAACCAGTTCCTGATCCACAATAGTACACTGCCTCCTATCCCATGACTCTTCAGTTTTGCCAAAAGTCTCTGATGAGGGACCTTGTCAAAGGTTTCTGAAAGTCCAGATACACTATATCAACCGACTCACCTTTGTCCACTTGTTTATTCACTCCTTCAAAAAAACATAACAGATTAGTAAGACAAGATCTTCCATGTTGGCTGTCTCCCATTAGGTTGTGACTATCTACATGCTGAGTAATTTTATTCTTTATGATGGTTTCTACCATTTTTCCTGGTACTGACGTCAGGCTCACTGGTCTGTAGTTTCCCGGATCACCCCTGGAACCCTTTTTAAAAATTGGTGTTACATTGGCGATCCTCCAGTCTTCGGGTATTAGAGATGATTTTAATGATAGTTCACAGATTACTGATAGCAGGTCTGCAATCTCATATTTCAGTTCTTTCAACACCCTTGGATGTATACCATCCGGCCCAGGTGATTTGCTACTCTTCAGTTTATCTAATAGTTGTAAGACATCTTCCCGATGTATTGATATTTCCTTCAATTCTTCCGCACCATTAAATACCACTTCAGTCATGGGTAACATCCTTACATCTTCCTCAGTAAAGACCAAAGCAAAGAATTCATTCAGTCTCTCCGCTATCGCCTTGTCGCCTTTTAGTGCTCCTTTAACCCCTTTATCATCTAATGGACCAACTGACTCTCTCACAGGTTTTTTGCTACAAATGTACTTGAAAAGGTCTTTATTTCACGTTTTTGCTTCCGCAGCAAGCTTCTTCTCAAATTCTCTCTTTGCCTGCCTTATCAATGCCTTGCATTTGACTTGCCAGTGCTTGTGCTGTTTCCAGGTTTCGTCGTTTGGCTCTTTTTCCATTTCCTGAAAGATGCTTTTTTGGCAACAACAGCCTCTCTGACCTCACCTTTAAACCATGCTGGCAGTTTTTTGGACTTCCTTCCACTTTTCTTAAAGCGTGGAATACAGCTGGTCTGGGCTTCCAAGATAGTATTTTTCAACAGCACCCAAGCTTGATGTACGTCTTTAACCTTTACAACTGCTCCTTTTAGTTTTTTCTTAACTGTTTTCCTCATTTTATCATAGTCTCCCTTTCGAAAGTTAAAAGGTAGTACTGTGGATTTCCTTACTATCCCTCCTCCACTAATTCAAAGGCGATCATGCTATGATCACTATTGCCAAGTGGCCCCAACACCCTTATCTCTTGCACTAGATCTGGTGTTCCACTAAGGACTAGGTCTAATATATATATAATAAATCGGCCCTAACAGTATGATTCCTGCTGGTTACCCCTTACCTTCTGGATCCAGTATAAAATCTTTACCTTAGCTCACAAAACCTTATATACTGGTATCCCCACCTATCTATCCTCAAGCATTATTCCCCAAGGCCCACCACGGTTTCTTCAATCAATTCATGCCAATGATCTACCCCTCCCCTCCCCATACCCTTTATGAGACAACCCGGCACTCCGCTTTCTAATTCTAGGGCCCCAGTCTTTGGACTTCACTACCCCGCCCCCCCTCCCAACACACACACAATCTTCTCTTAGAACTATCCTTCCCTATATTCAAGTCTCACCTTAAGACCCATCTATTTCAATTAGCCTTCAATCTACCCCCACAGGCTGCTGCCTCCTCTCCCTCCTTTCCCTGACTCCCCTCCCTCCCCTCTCCTCTGCTGTATATCTCTTTTTATTCTTTAATATTATTTTATGGCATTTCTTTTCTTTTCTTTCTTTTTAAATTGTTTTTATGTACACTGCTCTGTTGTTGCAAAGGGCTCTTTAGCAAGTTTTAATAAACCATATGACGAAGATCATGCAGCGCCTTTATCAATTCTTGACCTATCACGAAGGATTAGATTGATACTGTAACCAAAAGAGCTATTTTTAATCTTTGCTTAGCCTGACCCGTGTGATCTGTTTTGTGACATTGTGATCTCCACAAGCTGCAGTGATTGCACATGTGAACTACTGGAGCTCGGTGCTTCACCTAAATCAAAATATTGCCACTAAGACTGTACCAAAACATGAGGCAGCATATTGGTTACGCATAAGGTTGCAAGTAATGGTTAAGATAGGAATGAATGAGGCCCTTTTAATAAAATGTGCTGTGGTTTTGCACATAGTGCTTGAATAACATGCAAATTCAAGCACAATAACGCCAGCAGTTAACACATGACGCCATACTCTAACGTGTGATGCTATTACCGTGGGGCACTCCCCACACCCACACCCACTCCCCACCCCTAACCCACCCATTTACCACTCCAATGCACAAATTGCACTTTAGCACCAAAATTGGCTTATGGTAACCATCATGGCCCATGCTAACCGTTACCATGGGCCACAGTGCGTGGTTACTCCGCATCAAAAGCTGTACTAACTGCAAAGGGCACTTTAGCAAAAGGGCTCCAAAATGACAAATAACTGCAGCCTTTATCAAATTAACACATAAAGAAAAACAATGATACAAAAACAAGGATACACCGAGGAAGGGTATGCTTTTCCTTTTGATTTTATGATTTTAATGTAACTGTTCTTATTGGATTTTATTTCTGATATTGTATAAGCCATTTTGAATGAACATTTCCGGAAGAGAGATTCCTTGTTATATACATATTGCCACTTGATTATAGCAATATACTCCTCCATGGGGTCTCACATCAATCCAGATCAGTTACGAAGATGTAATTATCTTTGACTAGAGAAAGTTCTTCTTCAGAGAAAGTGTCTTTATGGAGCAAGATCCCTCTGGATCTAAGAGCAAAGCAGACTTGTATGAGGTTTCATAAGCTTTTGAAGACTTGATTTCTTGAATCACTAGTGGCATGTTGAAGTTATTTATTATTTTAATCCTTGTTTATTTGTTTTGTTGCTGTGTTAATTTGCTACCTATATAGGTTGGCATTATTTGTCATTTTTTTTTACTTTATGAAATGTTAATTTGATATTTATATTGTGATTATTATACTACATATTATAGCTATTTGATTTTTTTTGTTATTTTTATTTTATGATTTATACCTTTTGCAATCTGCCTTGAACTTGTCGTCTATCTAAAAGTGAGATACAATTGCCTTTTTTAATTCACTTAAATTAAAATAGAGCAAGGACAAGCACGATGGAGAGGGAGGGAAAAAATATCCAGGATCAATAAGGGAGTGACAGTCAACTGATGGGGGGGGGCAGTTGTCAGCATATTGACAACAAACTGGTTTAAAGGTCTTGATAAGCTCTGGCAGGTTGGTAGCCCTCACTGTTTAGCAAGTGATGATAATGTTTATGTAAATGCATGCAAACCAGTAGCAAACATCTCGTTTTAAATTAAAGCATGTAGATATATTTGAAACTATATTGATCTACAATCTTTTCTTTCAGATCATCCGCTGCGTGCCACGTAATGAAGCATGGTCATTACAACTCCCGATTTGGCAGTAAACTTGGGTTAGAATGCATAGGCATGAATGAAAACGGTCTCATATTTAACTGCAATCCATCCGTGTGGGCAGTGCTTCGACCTTTTTTCATTAAAGGTAAAATATTTTCTGTGCTGCATTAGAGCCTGGCCCATACTGAAATATACTGATCACGTCAAAATAAATGCTGAGAGGATACTTCTTGAAGCACAGCAGGTTACCTTCTGATAAGCAAGATGACCCTATCTGAAAAATAATTCAGCATACTTTGAACCTAGACTTCCTGTGGCCAATGTTATTTTGTCAAACACAAACCTTCAGTTGAGTTGCCGCTATGACCTCCAGCTCAAATCCTATTGGTATAAAAGTCATTAGTAAGTAGAGGGATGGAGCAGTGGCTCTCTGTCTTGGCTGATAGAGGTTCTAACCATTATCCTGAGCGTTCTGCATTCTATTTGATTAACATTCCCAGTGGAGCATAGACGTCAACAATGGGCATGATAATGCTGCCATTAGGGCCCCTTTTACTAAAGCTCATTAGCCGGTTAATGTTTGTTTTATAACACGTGGCAGCTGGCATTTCGAAACACTGAACATCTGCCACTGCACGCTAAAATGCACATTAATCGGCAATCACAGGATGGGGCAGGGGCAGGGAATTGGTGGAGAATGGGCGTGAAGAATCCATTACCACTAGTATCACAGCTATTGCCATGTCCTTAGCAGGAACACTGCTCTTAATGCAAGTTCATCCAACAACTTCCCTATGGGGAGTCATTAAGTGAAGCCACCGTGTATTAGCTGCCAGGAACATACCGGTCACGCCCCCAAAAGCTAACATGGTGGTTTAAGATTAACATGCATTTATATGGCACAATTACAAATTCCTGGCAGGCTTTAATAAAAGGGGCCCTTAATCTGGATAGCCAGCACTGCAAGACATAGAAGTAGCAGTGTTGAATATCTACTACTACTTACCATTTATATAGGGTTACAAGGTGTACGCAGCACTGTACAGGCACACGTAAAAGACAATCCCTGTTCATAAGAGCTTATAATCTAGTCAAGACAGACAACACAACAGTTGACGACATTGATATATCAGGGAATGGAAAGGAGGTAGAAAAGAGACTAAGTAGAAAAGGATCCAAAAGCAGCCTTGAAGAGGTGAGCTTTTAGCATGGATTTGAAGAGTCAGAGATGAAGCCAGACACACAGACTTCGGTAGTTTGTTCCAGGCATAAGGAGCAGCAAGGTGGAAGGAATGAAGTCTAACTTATCTGGCTTATGGCTGAATATTACAGTTATCTGAATAATTTCTTGGCCTGCCTCACTCCACCCTCCCTCCACCTCTTTGCTATATGGATAGGACAACAAGGTAAACCTTTACAAATAAGGCTGATGTTGAAGCTGAACATATTAGGGAAAAGGATGAAACCCTCATAGCATAACTTTCTTCTGGTCCGTAGTCCCCTCTGATTCATCTCTCTCCCCTTCAATCTGTTCAAAACTCAGCTGCACAGCTTATCTTCCACAAGTGTCGCTATGCTCATGTAATCCCTCTTCTCAAGTCACTTCACTGGCTCCCTATCCATTTCCACATGCAGTTCAAACATCTCCTACATATAAGTGCATTTGTTCTGCAGCTCCTCACTACCTTTCCTCTCTCATCTCATTCTACACTCCTCCTTGGGAACTCCGCTCCTCTGGCAGATCCCTTTTATCTGTGCCCTTGTCTGCCACTGCCAACTCTAGACTTCATTTATTCCACCCTGCTGCTTTATATATTTGGAGTAAACTGACTAAAATGGTACTTGAAGGTGATGCATCAGAAGAATTGAAAGAAGTATCGATGGACCAGGAAGATGTATTGCAGGTGTTTGATGGACTGGACAGTGGTGGGTCACGTGGACTGGATGGTATACACCCGAGAGTATTGGGGGAGCTGAGATATGGGATTGTAGAACTATTGTTGGCAGTCTGTGAACTTTCATTGGGGTCATCTGTACTGCCTGAGGATTGGTGAGTGTCCAGTGTGTTGCCAGTTTTTGGAGGAGGTGCCAGAGGTGGTGCGGGAAGCAGCCGACCGGTGGGCCTGGCATCAGTATCAGGCAGGATTGCTGAACATGTGGATGATTATAGTTTAATGGGAGAGAGCCAACATGGCTTTGGCCAGGGAGGGTCTTGTCTTACTATTCCGTTGTATTTTTTTGAGGGTGTGGATAGGCAGGTAGATGGGGGTGGGATAGTTGGTATGGTGTATCTGGATTTTTGGAGGACCTTTGATGGGATCTCTCATGCGAGACTCTTGGCTGGGTTGAGGAATCATGGAATGGGAAAGAGTGTGGTATTGTGGATCAGGAACTGGTTGAGAGATGGAGGATGGGGCTGGATGGCCAGTTTTCTCAGTGGAGAGGGGTGAGTGGTGGACTACCCCAGGGATCTGTGCTGGGTCCGCTGCTTTTTAGCACATTCGTTAATGACCTGGAAATGGGGGGTGGCGAGTGGGGTGGTCAAACTTTCAGGCGACACAAAGTTGTTCAGGACTGTTGGGACCCAGAAGAATTTTGAAGAATGGCAAGAGGACCTTGATGGGGTAGAGGACTGGACATTCAAATGGCATATGAAATTTGATGTGGACAAGTGCAGTTATGCATCTAGGAAAGAAAAACCCAAACTATGGTTACACGATGCAAGGTTCCACATTAGGAACCACCACCCAGGAAAAATATTTAAGTGTCATCGTGGATAAAACTTTGAAACCCTCTTCCCAGTGTGAGGAGGCAGCCAAGAAGGCAAATAAAATGCTAGGAATCATAAAAAAAGGAATGGAGAATGAAAACAAAGGATATTATAATGCCTCTGTATCATTCCATGGTGCAATCGCACCTTGAATATTGTGTGCAATTCTGGTCGCCGTATCTTAAAAAGGATATAGCAGAATTAGAAAAGGTATAGAGAAGAGCCACCAAAATGGTAAAGTGGATGGAAGGATATTCCTATGAGGAGAGGATTAAAAGAATAGGGCTTTTCAACCTGGAAAAGAGACAGCTGAGGGGAGATATGATAGAGGTCTATAAATTAATGAATGGAGTGAAACAGTTAGATCGATTCTTTACAGCATCAAAAAGTAGAAAGACTAGGGTATGTGCAGTGAAGCTGTAAACCTGTTTAAGACTAATAAGAGAAAATATATTTTCACTCAATGCATAATCAAATTCTGGAATTCGTTACCAGAGGATGTAGTAAAAGCTGTTAGTGTAGCTGAGTTGCAAAAAGGTTTGGATAAGTTCCTGGAGGAAAGGTCCATAAATCGTTATGAAAGAGGACCTAGGTAATCCACTGGTTGCCCCAATACAAGCATTATGGAACCTGTGTGTCTTTTTAGGAAACTGCTAGGTACTTGTGACCTAGATTGACCAGTATTGGAAACAGGATACTGGGCTTGATGGATCTTGATCTGACCCAGTATGGCATTTCTTATGTTCTTATAACGTGCCTAATTACTTCTTAAATACTCAAACAAATCTTGGAATAACCAAGTTTTGATTATTTTTTTTTAATTTCCTGTATGAACCTTCGGCATGAATACTGTAGGAAAGGAAGTTCCATTATAAAAGAGCCTGGTAAGAGAAAGTTGAGTTGTAAATTCACTCTAGCCATATCTGGTGGATTGACAGAATAACCAGTGGATGTGTTTTTGATCATCTTAATTTTCTTTGAAGGTGAAAGATAAGTTGGTAACCCGTAAAAAAAGAGCAGAGCATGAATATTAAAAATTTTAATTTTCTTCTATTGGAGATTCACAACCTGTGTTGTTAAACCAGAAATGGTGAACACGATCAGATGTTTGGGATGGTAGATACGTTTTACTGCAGTGCAATTATCTGGATAGTAGCCACACAATTTGGATATTCAGTGGCAGTCATGATCCAGATACTGCCTCTGAATATCCAGTGGATATTGAAATACATGGCTGACCACCATATCATTTAAATATCCAGTGCTCTGAATATCAGCCCCTATATTTTTATGGAAAAATAAGTCTCCAAGAATCTCATTAGTCAGATTAAAAAGCCAGTAAAGAATTATAGGGTATTAATTTTCCAGATTTCTTTAAATATCTTGAGGCAATTATTTTGAGGCAAGGCTTTCTCTGGCTCTCTAATTTGATTGAAGATGGAGGAAGCCATGATATCTTCTTATCCACTTAGACTGGAAGACCCATAGGGTTGTAATGGTGACAAGTATGGCACTACAAGCTTTAAAAGGCCTGTTGGAAGATGGAGAGGTCATACATAGTCATGAGCACTTATGGAATAATGCTGAATTTACAGTTCAGTTGGCAAGGTAAATTGGCCTCTTTGGCAGTAATGTGGACACAAGGCCAGGTAGTGATGGGGCGAAATTGGAAACCTTTGAACTCCAAATGCAACAGCTCGATCTACCAAGGTTGCAGAATTATTAATGACTTCAGTTAAGGCATAGTATATAAGGTAGTAGTATTGACTTGGAAGGTCATTTGAAAAGGCATAGTTGTGATTTAGGATGTCTGAAGATGTGCAAATGGACGTCGAAATCACTGAAACATCTTCAAAGTCATTCCACAAACAACGTTTATGAATATATCAAGTGAAGGGACATCCAAACAGGCAAGGGGGCATAGTGGTAGTGGTGTCCAGGGAGGTACAATGGACTTACATATCTCTATTCAATTTCAGGAATGATGGGACATCTGCAGGCACATCCACATTTAGACCTGCTGCAGGCACGAATAGGCATCAGGAAAGTCCTTATTTTGGCCTTAAAACATCCAAAAGAATAGAGAAGATGGAGAGTTAAGTGACTAGTCTAAGATCACAAAGACCCAATACTGGGATTTCAACACTGCTCCCAACCCACTACTTTAACCATTATGCTATTAGACATCCATGTTCTGAGATGCTATTCTGGGAACGTCTATGTAGGCATCTCTAGAGATGTCCATATCAGGCACATCCATACTTCTGAAATCGTACCTGAACTTGCATGTGCCTGCTTTTTTTCCCCAGACATTCTAGCTGTGATGTCCCAGATTGTACTTGGACATCCCATTGTAAAATGTGCCTTTTGGTGATATTGTTGGAATGTGAGCTGCAAAAAGTTGGTGTATCCCCAAGGTCCTCACAGAAGGTGGCAGCATTGATATCTCATTGTTTAGGAATAGCCAGAAAAGATTGTCAATAGGAATAGAAAGTGTGGGAGGCTGACCTACAAGGGGATTTTTGTCCAGCTCAGTGGACCAAGTACTGGAAAAAGTCTATTCGAGTTTGCTTTCCTGCAGCTCACAGAGCCATTTGGACCTTGCTTAAAGTGGCGAAATTAACAAATAGTGGTAAATAGTGGTTCTGTGTGACCCAACTAAGAGCATTGTCATATGCTTGGCCGCAGTCCACATCGGCAGGTGTTTTGGGTGGATTTATGGTAGCCTTTTAAGAGTCATATCAATTTTCAGGAACCTAATTTGCTTAGAACTGTTATATGGTGGTCCTTTGGGCTCAAAAAACCCTTTTTGGGTTCTGAGGGAAAATGTTTGGCTTTTCAGTTAGCTATTGCACATAAACTAATTTTAGTTCACTGGAAAGGTAACTGCTCTTAATGTGAATGGATGGTGGACTCTGTTGTATATAGGTATGAGATGGTAGCAGAAGAATGAGGTGGTAAAGTAGGATAGTTCAATGTAAACAAACCTGGTGCCCCCATTTTTAACTCTGCAAGTGTTGATGCACTTGATTAGGGAGGTGGCTCTAACTTTGCTCCTTGGATGATGGAATGGAATAAGCACTTGCTAATGTTCTTTGCTATTCATTTATCTGATATGGTCTAAAAACCTTTTTGAATAAATATGTTGAACTCAAAAGAAAAACCTATGTGGAGCTGCAGCAAAAGTTTACTTGCTTCTTACTCATGTTTATTCATGTATGCACCTGCAGCATTCAATAAAACAGAGTAGGGTAAGATTAGATGGGCTCCTTAGCAATTGGAAAGTGGAAGATACCTCTAAGCAGCCAATTTTGTTTTCAAATTCTCGTTCCCATTACTATAAGGTGTTGCGTTCAGCCATCAAGGGTGCCAGTTGGGGGATTGGGGGTTTTCAAAAAGTATGGGAGCATGAACTGAGGAGTCTGTTGACTTCTAGACAGAGGAAACATTACGGGCAGAATCAAGTCATGTGTCATCCTCTTCCTAGTTCAAAGAGCTTTCTGAACCCTGTTAGAGATATCCAAGTTGTTCAAAGATGGAGATAACCACTGCAGGTTCTGCGATGTAGAAACTGGTACGCTGTCACATATGGCTTATGTACTGTAATTGTGCAAGTCTGAGTGAATTTTGGAGAAAGGTATGGTGAAGGTTATGTTATATATTGGATGTAGGAGTGCCACTTTCTTATAAGATTGTAACATGGAGATCTATGGGTTTGGAATGGGAATTAAGCAAAGAAGATGATAGCAGTGACACTTCAGCTTGCTATTAATAACTGCAAGGACTCTACCCAGTTTGGAGATGAATGCATGGTGAATTAATTTGTTTGTAGAGTGACAGCAGAGAAAGGAAATCATTTTAGTGATCTTGCAAAGTAGATGGAGAAGACTAGGCTTAAGGAGCTCTGCTTTTTAATATTGTAATATATGGCCTTTGATTTGTGTGATAATTTGTTTATAAGCAATAAAGATTTTTGAGCACAAAAAAAGCATCGCATGCAGTCCTTCTGAGAAGTAAGTGGAGGTAAATGTGTCCTGGGATCATTTTCACAGTGAAAGTAGATGTATATTCTGTTTTGAAAATCCTTCAAAGTCCAAAGAGTGAAAAGGCGATGTGCATTTTTAGAAAATTAGTCCCTTAAATCTTGTAGATCAGTGATTCCCAAACCTGTCCTGCAGAATCCACAGCCAGTCAGCTTTTCAGGACATCTGCAATGAACATTCATGGTATAGATCTACATGCACTGTTTCCATTGCATGCTGATTTTTCACTTACATCTCCATTGTGGCATCACTTACATCTATAAGTGGCCAAATCATACCTTATACGTGCATCTAAAGCTACTTACTTCGGAAAATCCCCTAGCGATGTCACTCTTATTTGTAAAGATTTCTGTTCACCTTTGTGCATGGTACGGAGCATATGTGCTGCTTTGGCGGTGCTATCCATATTCACATTCCTAAAGCCTTCTGTAAAATACTTTGGTGGGCAGACCACATAAATCCCACTCTCTGATTAACAATGGAATGTTCCAGAGATAAGCATGCATGGCAACATTCGCTAGCCAGTCAGCGGTGATATGCAGCTAAACCACCTGAAGTCGGGACAGGTGAAAGGCGCGCGGATGTTCAATGCCAATCGCTTAATATGGCCCATAGTGAATATCCGAGTTTATTTTAAAGTGGCTTTAACTGCACTGCCCGCCACAGTTGAACATGCCTCCCATAAGGTTATTTTTTAATACATGGCCCTCAAGGTCAGTTTTTAGAGCTAAATGTTCTATACAACATTATCCTCTTAGGGACATTTTCACTAAGTCCCGCACCTGTAGCGCACATATTGGTCGCGTTAGTAACATGGAGCTTAAAGCTAACTGCAGGGGGGTGTGTACCTGCATGAAGTATGGTTCGCGTGGCTGACTAATGCCCATGCTAGTGTGCCCCACATGCTAACCACGTTCCACCCTAGTAGCACAGGTTAGTAGCACAGCCTTGATTATGCGCTCCTTGTAAATAGCAGCATGTATATACTCTCACACTCTGTAAAGATTTATATATACTCTGTAAATAGTTACCCCAGCGTTGTCCAAGTTATAGTACCTGTTCTCTGTAAATACAGAGCAGCTCTGTCTGCACTGTATACAATACTGTTGTATGTGAACCGCACTGATATCAAATAGCGCGGTATAGAAGAGACATTAAATAAATAAATACATAAATAAATAAACATGTCCCTTAGCAAGCGCTAAAATAGTTAGGGGGTTATTTTAAGTCCTATTCATGATTTCACTTCTGAAAATGCCTGTACACCTCCATGCCCGAGAAGCCATTTTACAGGTATCTGCTTCGATAACACTGATATTACACAAGGATGTGTCAGAGGCGTGTCCAAAGTGAAACATAGAAACATGATGACAGAAAAAGACCACATGGCCTATCTAGTCTGTCCTTCCATAACAACAACTACAACAGTCCACTTTTTACCTTTAGAGATCCTCTGTGTTGGGTTAAGAAAAAGCCATGTGCATCTCAGAGTTCAAAATGGTGAAGCACATTTAAACCCACTAGCAGACACGCCCATATTTAGACCTGGCCCTGGCACAAACAGTCTTTTTAAAAATGCTTGTTTCTACCAGCTGTCCCCAGAAAGGATAATAGGGGAAATGTCCTCTCCATTCTCAATAAGTTTTTCCCTCTCAGAGAAGGATACTAAGTTGATATTGAGGCCTCTCTGTTTATTTCCACGCTGCTGCACACTTCCTTTTGCAAAATGCGGGCCCTTATGTGGAGGTGATGACATACCTATGTGCAGGTTCCGGAATATTGGAGCTGACATGTCTACTGTATGTTGTCGGGTCCTTTCATGTTGATGTTTTGCACGTGCAAGTTTCTGAAATTGCTTGCCTCCCTACACAGGTCCAAGCCCTTATCCTGCATGTTCCCATTTTCTAGTACGTTAACAAAGATGTTTATCTTTTAGGATGGGGGTAGGTCAATTTTCAAATGCATTTACATGTGTCTACCTTCTCTCCTCTCCCTCCTGTGGGATTTTGAACATTTTGACTTGTACGTCCCAGGGGGCACCTACATGGCCTATCTAAAATGTGCCTTTTGGTGCGTGCAAAACTATTTTAGTATGCACTAAAAACATTTAGCATGCACTAAAAACGTTTAACATTCACTAAATGAACAACAAAATTAAAATGAAACAAAGTTTGCCCCCCAAAACAAACCCCAAAAAACGAGATGACATTTTCCCTACATACCAATGGAACAGAATGATTTTGTTAACACTAATTTTGCAAAACACACCCGCAAAAAGCAAATACAGGTAAAGACGTTGCATGTTTACTAGAAATTCAGCTTTTTGAATTTTTTTTATTTCAACGGGAGATGCATTTGCTTATGAATATTAAACTCAAATGTTGACAGAAAACGTGTGCAAAATGATGGTGTCATGTGTTTCATGGTGTCTATGAAATTTCAGCTTTGTCTGGACCAGGAATTAGACAGGCCACAGAGATTTGTGCCATTTCAACAGGAGTACATCTGGATGAAGTGGCTGAAATGAGCGATGGGATTGGAAACGTGAACATGCTGAAACTGATGAGGCTGATTATTCTGGATACCTCCAACAGGCTCTTCCTGAGGATTCCTCTGGATGGTAAAAAGTCTGATCTCTAACGGAGGATGATTCAAAACGGGGGTGTTCAACAATTGACTGTTTGCTAAACATTAGAGACCAGAAGTGAAGCAATCAACCTTATTTTTATTTGCTTCCATTTAGTTCCCAACTTTTCAGTAGTCGTTCAAGACAAGTTACATTCAGGCATAGTAGGTATGTCTCTCTCTGCTGAGGGATTACAATCTAAGAGCCATGTTTACTAAACATTAGCATACTCTATTTGCCATAAAAAGATGTATGCATTTAGGCGGGAAGGAAGGGTGAGGGCAGACAGCACATGGATCTTTTTTTTTCAATGTAAAATCTCAGAGGATCGGAGAGAGGGAAAGGTTTGTTTGCTTTCAATTTAAGAACAGAGGAAAGAGGGCGGGACTTTCGGTGCGCAGGAACGTATTTGTCAATTTGAAGAGTCCAAAGTGCTGAATTTTTAAAAAGGACTTAACCAGCTGGAAGGCAATTTTATAAACGTGACCCTAGTTAACATGTGCATATTTCGTGTTTATTTTATAAAGTCAAGTATGCGCATATTTGACTTTATAAACCACTAGTACAAACGGCTGAAAACGGACATTAGTTTAAAGCATGATGACTTACACCGGGAAAGGTGTAAATGCCCACTCCTAAACTCATAAGGAACATGTGTAAAGTACAGGACTTATCATGTAAGCATGTAACTGTTCCCTCTGCCCCTGTGCATACCCACAGTGCAGGTGGACATGTGTGCATACTTGCAGAAGAGGGATTCCCTCATTTGCACACTTAGGTGCCGCTGAGGCAAGTCTATGTAGGGTTTCTAGACCTAGGTGTCTATAAATTATTTATTTTCCAGCTAATTAGGTATGTTTTGAGAATACAAAACCTCGGGGGGGGGGGGGGCTATTGAACAGTCGCAGCTAGCATTTGGTATTATAATCAGTGGTGTTCTGAGCCCCCTCGGCACTTGTATAGCGGCTAGCTATCGCCACTGAACTTTGCACCCAGATGTTCAATGCTGGGGCCATATCCAGCCACCAGCAGTGAATATCCAGGTTGGCCGGAGAGCGCCGCAGCTAACTGGGCAGTGGCTATATTCAGCCGCTGCTTGATTATCTATGGTGGTGAAAGTTAGGCCAGCCTTTTAGGTGCCTAATGTTTGCACCATGGTGTAACTGGCTAGAGGCTGTTATCCTCGGGTGTCCCCTCCGCACCGCCTCAGAGCACCGACACTAACTTCTTGGCATTGGGGCATTTAGTGGTAGCACTCACATGATTATCCTGCTGAATACCCCACTTCGCACCGTTTAGGCACTTTGCAGGACTACAAACCGCCTAAATGGCTTTGAACATACCGTCCTCTGCTTGGTTTTTTTCCACTGCAGGTACCCTTGCTGGATGCCTTTTCCAGTGGAATCAAACATCTACATTTGGGTCACTTAGGAGTCATTAACACAGAAAAGACACAAAAACTGAGTGGAAGAAACAAGACAAGCCAGGGGAGGGTGAAACTACCTGGGGAAGTGGTGTTTGGGGGGGCGGGTTATCCAACAAACATAAATTTTAATTTCTTTTGCAGCAGGGGAGTTTTATCAGTGTTTCTCAGTTAAAACCTAAAATCAGAAGCCATGTGTCCTCTTCGTATGGAATTTTAACCGACCCTTCTAAAATTACCTTCATGGAGGCCAATTCTCCACAGCCGCACGTCCTGCACCTACCCGGCTAGCTCAGCAAGGCTCCTGAGTGGAGCTGCAATGCCATGGTGTCCTGTCACCATTCAGGAGCTGTGATCACCAGCCGCACAAATATCCTTACCCCACAGCCCGACCCCCAAGCCGGCCTTCCATGGCCAGGGTCGAGCTGCGGAGAATCCCCTGCACCCCCTCACTTTTTAGAACTGGTCCGGCTCTGCGGTCCTCCATCTACCTTACAGATCCTGGATGTACAGGGCTGACCTCAGAATTGGTCCTGTACGTCCGGGGTTGCATTCCCACCCATGAACAGAGCTCTCTGCACAAACTGGCAATACGTGCGGGGAGCTGAGTCATCGGTAGCATGATCCTGATATTTAGCGGGTCTGGATGTCTTAATATGTATACTTTAAAGGAAAGGCTGGATAGAGGAGAAATAATAGAGATGTTTAAATATCTCCATGGCACAAATGCAAAGGAGGAGAGCCTCTTTTGATTGAAAGCAAGGTCTGCTATGAGGAGACATAGGATGAGCGTGAAAGGGGATAGACTCAGAAGTAATAAGCAGAAATATTTCTTGATGGAAAGAGTGGTAGATTCATGGAACAGTCTCCCAGTAGAGATGGTAGAGATGAGGACAGTATCTGAAATCAAAAAAGCACGGGACAAACACAGAGGAACCCTAAAGGGAAAAAGGGGACTGCTGTAGAGTAAATATGGAAGGGCAGACTAGATAGGCCATGAGGTCTTTTTCTGCCATCATGTTCTGTGTTTCTAAAGTTTCAATATCTGATGATTCAGAAGCATAAGACTATAAGATATGCCATACTGGGTCAGACCAAGGGTCCATCAAGCCCAGTATCCTGTTTCCAACAGCGGCCAATCTAGGTCACAAGTACCTGTCAGGTTCCCAAAAAGGTACACCAGTTCCATGCTTCATATCCCAGGGGTAAGCAGTGGATTTCCCTGGTCTTGTTTAATAATCGTTGATAGACTTTTCCTCTATGAACTTGTCCAAACCTCTTTCAAACCAACCTATACTAACAGATTTTACTACATCTCTGGCAATGAATTCCAGACTTTGATTATGCGTTGAGTGAAAAAATATTTTCTCCAGTTAATCATAAATGTGCTACGTTTTAGCTTCATTGCAGGTCCTCTAGTCTTTCTACTTTTTGAAGGAGTAAACAACCAATCTACATTTACCCATTCCACTCCATTCATTATTTTATAGACTTCTATCATATCTCCCCTCAGCCATCTTTTTTCAAAGTTGAAGAGTCCTAACTTTTTAAGCCTTTCCTCGTAGGGGTATCCTTCCATCTCCTTTATCATTTTGGTAAATCTTCTCTGTACCTTTACTAATTCTGCTATATCCTTTTTAAGATATGGTGACCAGAATTGCACACAATATTCAAGATACGGTCGCACCATGGAACAATACATAGGTGTTATAATCGGTGGCGTTCCTAGCCCCCTTGGCACCCAGTGTGGCCCCCCAACACAGCTGGCACAGACCGCGATCCCCACCCCCCTTGAAGACCACAAAGGTAGTGAAGCAAACTTACCATAAAGCCGGCTTGCAATTCTGCCTCTATGGGCCCAACTGTTTATGTCTCAAGTTTCAAGATTCAGGAGACTTTGGCTGGTAGAAAACTGCAGCCAGGCCCATGGAGACAGAGCGGCAAGCCAACTTCATGGTAGGTCTGCAGTGCTGCATGGACCCAGTGTGGGTGCAGTTTCCTCCCTGCCAGCACCCAGGGCAGGCCACACCTACCACCCTGCCTTTGGTATGCCACTGATTATAGTATCCTTAGTTTTATTCTCCATTCCTTTCCTTATGATTCCTAGCATTCTATTTGCTCTCTTGGCCAACGCTGCACAATGAGTGGGGGGTTTCAACGTATTATCCACAATGACACCTAGATCCTTTTCCTGGGTGGTGATTGTGGAACCTTGCATCATGTAACCATAGTTTGGATTCTTCTTCCATTGTCCACATTAAATTTCATCTGCCATTTGGGCACCCAGTTTCTCAATTTATCAAAGTCCTCTTGTGTTTTAACAACTTTGAATAATTTTGTGTCATCTGCAGATTTGATCACCTTGATTCCTATTCCCATTTGCAGGTTATTTATGAATATGTTAAAAAGCAGCGGACCCAGCACAGATCCCTGGGGTACTCCGCTATTCACCTTTCTCCACTGAGAAAATTGGTTATTTAACCCTAACCACTATTTTCTATGTTTTAACCATTTCCTAATCCACAATAGTACACTCATGTTGATTCTTCAGATTCTGTATCTACAAAGACCATCTCTACATACTTTTCATCACCTGCTGCTTTGCTCAGTGGCCTTCACAAACTGCTTCTCTCAGGCTTCCCCACCCTGCACCATGTCAACCTCTCTTTTCTCCCCACTGTGGAAGTGAAACCGAACATCTGCTCTTTCGCAGTTGGACGAGAACCTACAACTCTTTATACTTTCCTTGTAAAGATGTCTCTCTATAAATTCATCGGCAGTCTAGAGGAGCCTGTAAGCATATCCTGGGAATGACCTGTCTCTTTCTGACCTCTTAGGTCAGTGCTGCTCTCACCTTCCCTCCCTTATTTCCTTTTATGATCATTTAATTTTCAAAATGTACCTTCCAAAGCATTATGATATATTTGGACTGGATTCCCAGAACCTGTCCTTACTGCTCTACACCACCCACTACACCTCTGATGCTCTGCAGTACTGACACCCCAAGCATGCTTCATCAGATTACAAGCCCCAGGGTATCTAACACCCTAGGCAAACCATTAGCCATACCCCATATTCTGCTTTGTCCCTCCCTCCCTCCCTCCCCCCCATAATCCAGTACTTCCTCTTCCCTAATCTCCCCAGGTCTCTAGCATCTCTTTATTCTTCAATTACCCCCCTCCAAGGTAGCCAATATCTCTCTCCTACCCCCTCCCATGTATCTAGCATTTAACCCCCAGGTTCCAGCATGTTACCCCTTCTCTTTTCCCCCCAAGGCATCTAGCATCTTTCCCCAATCCCTTCCCCCCCCCCCAAGGTTTCCAGTATCTCCTCATCTCACCCCTCCCCAACAGTTGTCCAGCATCTTGCCCCTCGAAGATCTCCATAATTTCTCCTCACTTGTCTTTCACTGCTGCCTGCCCTACCTCTTCAGAGCTGACTCAGCCTTTCCTAAAAGCAGCACAGTGCACAGGCAGGCCTTTGAACACCTGCATGTGCATGCTTAAGACTTGAAGGTCCCAACCCCTTTGATAGTGAATTTTGGAGGTGGTGAACATGGCAGGCTTTAAGCATGTACCCGTGGGTGTTCAAAAGCCCGCCATTGCACTGTGCTGCGTTTAGGAATGGCCGAGTTGGCTCTGAAGGAGGTAGGGTGGGCAGCAGTGTGGGAATGTTCAGAGAGTTACCACACTGCTCTGCACAACCCACTGCTGTCACCATGCTGCTCTAAAATGTGCCACCCCAAACGGATGCTTAGATTGCCTAGTGGCTGGGCCAAGCCTGGCGTAGACCCTATATTGCTCAGTGACCCTGCTTCTCTGCTCCAATTCAACAGACATAGGATAAGGAGAATGCATTTGCCCAGATAATGCTCCTATCAGACTGGATTCACAGCTCTTGGGAGAAGGGACTGCCTGTATTTTAGCACCCTGTGCCATCCACTATGCCTTTGCTGACCTGGAGTACTTTCACTCCAAATGTGCTGCATCAGATGCGGGACACGGGGCCACCCATGCAGTCTGGCATAGGCCCTGCACAGCCCAGTGACCTGCCTTCCTGTTCCCACTCTTCAACAAACTGAGGAGAAGGGGAATGTTAGCACAGTAAGCTGCCCTTCCCTCCTACTCCCACAGCTGCCCTTCCCTCCTACTCCCACAGCTGTTCTTCCCTCCTACTCCCACAGCTGCCCTTCCCTCC
This sequence comes from Ichthyophis bannanicus, assembly GCA_033557465.1. Classification (NCBI taxonomy): domain Eukaryota; kingdom Metazoa; phylum Chordata; class Amphibia; order Gymnophiona; family Ichthyophiidae; genus Ichthyophis; species Ichthyophis bannanicus. The sequence goes on along the minus strand of CM066043.1, from coordinate 177,667,917 downwards.
TACTCCCACAGCTGCCTTTCCCACCTACTCCCACAGCTGTTCTTCCCTCCTACTCCCACAGCTGCCCTGCCCTCCTACTCCCACAGCTGCCCTCCTACTCCCACAGCTGCCCTTCCCACCTACTCCCACAGCTGTTCTTCCCTCCTACTCCCACAGCTGCCCTTCCCACCTACTCCCACAGCTGCTGTTACAGACAATAACTAAAAAAGATTGTTACAAAAATTAGCTCATTGTATCTTCAGGTTATCAGTGCAATAGATAAATTAGACGCAGTAACTATCCTTCCCCAGTGCTCCTGCTTGCTTTGGAAGTGTTGTACAAATAATCTGTGTGTACCAGTGCACAATTTCCACCAATGCTTAGGACAGTTAGCAATTGCCATTTGGCAAACTTTAAAAACAGAGCTTTCCTAGCCTCTAGCTTTGCTGAACTTCTCTCCAATCCCAGCAGGACACTTCCTTCAGAAGCGAGGAGGAAGAAAGTCCTGGAAAACTTTCAAATCCTAGTTGTAAAACCAAACTGTGATACAGTAGCCCTTGCAAGCTTAAATAGGAAGGCAAGGAAAATCTGGACCCTTCAAGTTGTTTCTTTTTTCTATATTTTTATTTTCTGCTTTCAACTGATAACTTTGAAATCTGGCTTCAAGAGAATGAGGAAGAGTGTTGGAGCTTGTTTTCTTTTTTTTATAATTCTTTTCTGCCAGAATGTCCTAAGCCTTTGCAATCCTACCTTACTCCCTCAATGATGGACTTCAAATTGTTTCTTTTTTTTAATCAGTTTTTTCTCCTTTAAAGTCCTAAGCCCCAGCACCCCTTCCTCACTCTCTGAAAGTCAGACACAAACTAAGGCATGTTTTATAAAGGCCATGCAGGTGAATTTTGGGACATCCAACAGAAATTTATTGGGAAGGGCAGCAGAGAGGTGGATATCTGTAAGGGCCTTGTAAAATCGGCCTGCCTTCTCCCTGAAAGATATGTGTCTGCTACACAAAAGTAAAAATGGAGACATTGGGCCCAATTTTAAACTGGGTGGTGCTATGTGCCACATAGCCCACCCCCCTCCATCTAACCCGGATTTTCAATGCTGGGGTCAAGCCACTTAACCCTCCATAGCCCATGTTCCCTGTAAAATAGTTATCTCCAAGTTATAATGCCCTGTTCAATGTAATTTCAGTTTGTTCAATGTAAACCGCACTGATGCAGAATAGCGCGGTATATAAGAGAATGTAAATAAATAAATAAATAAATAAATATGTGGCCCCAGCATTGAAAACCCGGGTCTCACCACACACCCCGCAGGCTGCAGGAGCTAGCCGGGTAGCACCGATTTTCAATTATCTTTAAGGTGCAGAGGGCTAACTAGCATATGGGTGTGTTAGAGACTTATCCGTGTAGGTGCCCTTTGAAAATCCCGGATAAAGCATTTACATAGGTAACTAGACAGTTATCCGTGTAAATGCCTTTGAAAATCGGGCCCATACAGACTAAGGGGTCGGATACATGCAGGTTTTCATCCAATTTCAAAAATTTGTACATGTCAGAATAGAATGTTTACCATCCCAGCCCAACCCAATTTCTGAATGTGCAAGTATGTATCCCCCTACATGTCCCAGACTGCCATTTTGCCTGTAAGAATGTGCCGTGGTACAGGAGCCAGGAGAAATGCTTTTTACTTACTAAGACATTTTTTGGAAGGAGCAAAAAGATATTGAAGGAGTGAGGGGGCTTTTCCCTCTTCACCTTAGTTGTTGCTTGTCAAAACAAGCTCTTTTCTAAGTCCTATTTATTCCCTGGAGCAGGTTCAGCCATGAACGTCCTTGAAAGCAAGGTGTGATGTTCCGTGCAGGTTTAAAATTACGCACACACATGCATCCTTTTCAGCCTGCCCGGGGCAGGTTCCTGTCACAACCCATGTGACTTTGACATGATCACACACAAGAAACGTGCATCTTCAGGGTTATCTAATATGGCTCAGAGGTCATCCATGTGATTTCCACATCTGAAAAGACATTTTTAGACATGGAAATCATAAATAGGGCTTCTAAAATGACCCCCAAAATGGTTCTCTTGGGCAGGGCTGTGTTTTGCAGCCCTGCTATGACATCCTGACCCAATGATCTGCCTAACTCAGACAGGGATACATTTTCCAACATAACTGGTTGAAGTGCTTCTTGCTGGTTGCTGGTCTTCCCTCTTTGACTTTCTCCCCCTCTCAGATTGGCTCTAATGTGTTTGGGCACGTGTACATGCATGAACCGCACAAAGTTCAGGAATGGGGATTTGGGAAAATTTGCTGAACCTGTGTAGTTGCTTGGCCCCAAAACGTTTGTCAATTTTTCCATTTGTACAAAAACAAATTCACATGACTACTATCTCCCTATTTAAGCAACTTTTAAAATTACCCTCTCCGAGGGTATTTTCAAGACTATTTCTAAAGCCAAAACAGTGCTTTGCCCATGTAAATGATCTTTAGAAAATTACCTGCCTAATATGAGGGTAAAAGTTTGCAGGTCAATCAAACAGAGCAGAGGTGTTCCTGATGGCGGGATTAGTGTAAGGCTGCAATTATGTGCACACTTTGGAAAAATTGAAAAATATGCATGGAAACAGAAAATGTGTGCTCCCTAAAGAGGAGATGCAAAAATAAACCATATTAGTTTATCTATTTAAAAGAACTTAGATATAGTGATGCGCTTTTGTATTGAAACAAAAGAAGCAATAGAGTATGCTATTGTGCAATAGGACAACAGAAAAAAACAATATGAAAACAGAAAAAAACAAAAAACCCCAACGAAATAAAACAAAATGGAATTATTTTGCCTGCACACCCCTACTTAGATACCGCTATCTCTGGAAAACTCTGAAGAAGTGGTTTACATTAAAATCATATCATACATAAAACAGCAAACATCAAATCATAAAAACAATAAAATACATTACTTCCCCAACCGCACCCCAAGCTCTTAGTTTTCCTGAGGCAGTTTTCAAAGTCAAAGGATACGTGTATTTTTGCTTTGAAACTTCAGCATAGTATGCTTCTACGTTGACACTTTGGGGGTCTTTTAGTAACGTGTAATAGATGGCAGCGTGTGCTAAGGGCACAGGGACCCGCATTGCCAGTTAGCAGGGGACTCATCCTGTGCTAATTGTGCAACCCACGTTAGAGGCGCAAATGCGTCGGAAAGGGGCATGGTGAGCTCGGCACCGTTAGCACTGTGTTCCCACCACATGCTAATTGCATTAGAGCAGGTTCAGCTACCGCCACCTCAGCTGGCATTAGCTGCACCAGTGCTAATTCAGCACAGTCCATGTTATCTGCTGGGAAAATGCTTTTCTCTCCCAACGGTTAACATCGGAGGTGCTGCACCTAACGCACCATGGTTTTAGCACTGCTAGAGCGTTAGGTGCAACATCTTAGTGCCCGTTAGTAGAAGATCCCCTAGGTATCATGTCCACAGTTATAAAATTACGCTTCTGTGTCTATGGGGAAAAAACTAAGTAGCTGGTTTAACTCCACGTATTTAGGGCAGACGTAAACCCGTAAACATTTTTCTTAATATTTCATTTTTATTTTCAGGACGTGAAATGTTACATAAGATTCATAAGTACTTCGAAGCCTGGCAGACACTCTTACTGAAGCCCGACATCTACTTTAAGATTTCTTGGTTATATAAGAAGTATGAGAAGGCGGCGTAAGTATCAGTTATACCAATGAAGAAAGAGTCAAAAACACAGCAACAGAGGAATTACACAATCCCTCATCCCTTTATTTATGGCAGAAATTCTGCCCAGTCCTCTCCTGCAATGCCGAAGGTCCCCGTGAAGCGAGATGCCCCTTGCAGCCACTCTTGGAGCTTTTGAGGCCGGCCAGCTCGCTCTCAGGACCCTTTCTGAAACTGCCACTTCAAGACTCTAAATCTGAACTTATGCCAAAAATGAGGTCCAAAGAATTGCACAATGCCAGGGCAACTCAAAGGATATTACTTACTGACCTTCCAACACATTGCAAGTTAGGGTATTATAATGCATGGCGACTTCTATCCCCAGAACCACTTGAACTTCGATATCATAAACATTTTCTTCACCCATTTACCCTCACATTCATTATTTACCACACGATATATTTTTTTTTGGGGGGGGGGGAGGGGCAGGTGTTTGCATTATCTACCATAACAAGGACGCAATAACCCTGAAACACTTTGCACTACAACTCTTGAAGTTTATTCGCCTCTGCCAGGATAAAACTGGCTGGCTTGCTGAGCTATTACAAAAATATCATAGGGTGTTGCTGTGTATGTGTGCCAGTACAAATCGTGTTTACTTGAATATTATTGGCATCCATTTCATCAGTGGGCACAGATGAAACAACATCACATGTTGAGATAGGCCTCTGTGGTGGGAAGCTAAGCCCCCTCGTTCCACAAGTTCTGAACTCCAAACTGCTCTGCACAATAAAACTATGAAATCACTAGAACAAGAACTGTGGAACAGTATCAAATGTTTTTCAGTTTTCCTCTCCATACAAAATTATCTTCTTCTTGCTTTTCATTTATTAATTTTTAAACCACATATCACAATATCTAGGCAATGTACAATATACACAGATAATAAAACATATGCACTGATGAAAAAACAGGTTTAAAACTGAAAGACAAGTAGTCTCATGGCCAGGAAACTCCATCCCCTCCTTTCTCACCCATGGAAATTTGAACAAGGTTCTATATCATAGTATGCCATTCCCAAATCTATATCTCCATACATCTAGTAGACTTCACTGTCTATCTCGGTCCCAATGATCAGAATGGGTAGAAACAGAAGCAATATTTCAGACCTAATTATTCAAGCTAAGTTGTTTAAACAATCAGATGGTGTGGATGAGCAGATCGGATGGGGCGTATGGAGGCCCATATTCAGAGGTGGCGACCAGCACACTTAAAGCAGGTGATCATTGCCACTTTCAGTTTAACCCAGATATTCTATGCCACATCTGGACACCAACATTGTATATCCAGTGTGCCCGGTTAGAGTTTGAGCTAACCTAGTAGTGGCAAAATTCAGCTACTGCCGTTAGCTAAACTGGCTAAATTAGGCCAGCCTTTTAAATGCACTGCTATTGCCAGAACCCCCCGTTGCTATGCAGTAATGTAGGGCGTTTAGCAGCACGAGGAGGGGATATTCAGTGGCACTGAATGTCCCCCACACCACAATTAACACAGTTAGAAGATTTGCTAACCACATTATTTGTTGTGAATATGCCCCCCACGGTTTTTATCTATCATCACATTCTATGTAGGTCTTACTTTTCCATCCCAGTTAAACTGCAGGGTTCCACAATGCAATAGATAAGCCTTCCAGCTTCAACTCTTAGGCTATAAACATGCAACCATATACTTGCGAGCCAGGTACTATGGAGTGTATTTAAAAGAATTAAGAGGTAAAATCTGACTTTTAATCAATTAAATATAACTGATTAAAAATCCTGCTCCCCTTCACCTGCTGTCCAGCTAAATTTTTGTGTGCACAGAATCACAAAATCCCTACAGAAAAAAAGAGCTGTGGATAAGGATTTTTAAAATTTAGCCAAACAGCACAATAGCAATAACCAGCTCAATTTGTTTGCCTAAGTACAGCCATAGAAAGAGCTGGCCGAAATTTGATGGCACAAATGAATCATTAGAAGAATCCCAGTGAGAGTCTGAAGGGGAAATGTTATGTGGTGGGGGAGGGGGGTGGAACATAGATGAGTAATCATAAGGTGAAAGGTAGTAAAATGTTACGGTTCATAACACAGTAGAAAGCTTAGATGTTTGTTTAGTTCTTTCATTTCTGTTTCACAGTATCTGACCATTTAAACTTCAGAAGTCTTATATTCATGGATTGTTTTAAAGTTTCCCTTGAGTATCCTGGTTATAAGATCATTGATGTGATATTCTAGTCCCAAAGGGGGTAGTTTTCTAAGAAACCATTTAAAGATATGTGCTATTTACCAGCAAAAATCACCCATTTTCAAGAATTTAAAAGTGCAAATGGGCACTTAAGTGTGTACATTCACCAGTTGCTATTCTGTAAGTACATGTGTTCAGCCAATTCTGCATACTTTCACTGTGGGTGTGCACATGAATGGTGCATGGGTGAAGCACAAATTAACACATGTAAAGTTATAACATTACTATAACTTACACGCATTCTTCCAAATCTAGGTAAATAGATTTAAAGCCTATTTTCAGATACTTAAGCCCCTATTTTATAAAGAGAAGATGGCTCCCATTTTTCTTTATAAAATAGGCTTAAGATAGGCATGTTCTGGGTGCCTAAACCTAGCTGCTCAGTTATATACTAATCCTCAAAATGTGCTCCTCATTGAAGGTGTCACCTGGGTCTGCTTTGTACCATCTGATCTTGCATGTATGCAGATTGATTCTTGCATGTGCTAAACTAGAGGAAGCATATGACTAGGATTTCCTTATGCTGAATGGTTTTTTCCATGTGAGTAACTGTGCGGTCCTAGTGTGGTATTTGCAGGGATTTGTGCCAGTCTTGTCTTTTCACTCATTTTTGCTTCAGATTAAGTGGGTGTCGAGGCCGGTGCTGGCAGATCAGGGAATATCTCTTTCGCTGACTCATCCTCCAGGAGTAGCAAATGTAGCCCTTTTCTGGGTTTTCTCAATTTTTCCATCTCTGGATTGTATGTCACTGTAAAGTGGGATTCTTTCTAAGGTTTTCTTTTCTTTGTACTGCAGCAGGTTTTCCCTGGTGTTTTAAGTAAATAACTAATAAAGAAAAAGTTTGTCACGCTTTGTAAACTGGATTGTGGGGAGCTTCTGGTTTATTTAAGTAACTGTGAGGGGGACTATTCATAGAAACATAGAAAAATGACGACAGAAAAAGACCACGTGGCCTATCTAGTCTGTCCTCCCATATCAATATCTACAACAGTCCCCTTTTTCCCTTTAGAGATCCTCTGTGTTTGCCCCATGCTTTTTTGAATTCAGATACCGTCCTCATCTCTACCACCTCCACTGGGAGACTATTCCACAATTCCTGCAAGCCATGTAAATGCCGTTTATTTTATTTATTTAGTTAACTTTTTTTTTTTTTTTTAATATACCGCTCTTCAGATTCTCAGAGCAGTTTACATAGAACGTAACTTTGTTTACATAGAACGGTTCATTAGTAACAGGCAACAGAACAGTTAACAGTAACAGTGATGTCTTACAACGTTTGTAACTTTTTACAGCATTTGTAACTTTTTACAGATGATACATTTTGGAACTATTTACATGATAAAGGTTGCTTAGGTGACTTGTTGTCCTTTTGCGGCGAGTTGGGTAAACAGTGGAGTTATGTGACTCCTGTGGTGTCGAAATGCTCTTTAAATAGGTGGCTTTTTAGGCACTTTCTGAAATAGGTGGCATCAGTAATTGCTCTCAGTTGGTGAGGTAGGGAGTTCATAGTGTGGGGGGGGGGGGGGGTAATGCTCAAATGCTCTGCAGATTGTGTTCTGGGTGGTGCCTGTAGTGATTGTGGTATTTAGAAGAGTGTTTCTCTGTTGCTTCCTTCTTGCACGAGTGTTAGGGACTTTTCTGTTTAGGTTGGTTAGACATCTGGCAGATTGATTGTGTAGAATTTTGAAAATTATCATTATTACCTTATAGCTTATTCTGGAGTGAATGGGGAGCCAGTGAAGGGATTCCAGTATAGGGGTGAAATGAGCCTGCTTGCTTGTGCCTGTGATCAGCCATGTTGCTGCATTTTGAGTCAGCTGTAGAGTTTGAGTTGCGCATCTGGGTAGGCCGTGGAGGATCAGGTTACAGTAGTCAAGCTGCAGGGTGATCAGTGCTTGGCAAATGGATCTAAAGTGGTTCTAGTTGGGTAGAGGTCTAAGGTTTTGTAGCATTTTCATTTTGTAGTATACTTTGGAAGTTGTTCTGTTAATCTGTGTTTGGAAATTGAGTCTCTAGTCCAGGTGGATTCCTAAGTATTTTACTTCAGTCTTTACTGGGATTGTTTGTGATCCTATTAAGAGGCTGAGAGGTGGGTTGAATGAGGTGTCTCTGGTGATTATGAGAGCCTCTGATTTGGTGTAAGTTGATTGTTTGGCTGGTGCAACATAACCTTTCTGTGACTTCTGATAAACAGGAAGAGATAGAGGAGTAGTCAGGGTTCTTTATGTCCAGTGTGGTGTATATCATTAGGTCATCTGCATAGAGGTGGTAGAGTATATTGTGGTCCTGTATGATCTTGCAGACTGGTTGGACGTAAATATTGAAGAGGAGTATGGAGAGTGCTGATCCTTTGGGAAGACCTATATTTGTTGGGAAGGGACTTGAAGAGCTATCTTATCTTGACCAGGGATGTTCTGTCCGATAAGTAGGAGTGGAACCATGACAATGGAGTGTCGCCTATTCCTATTTCTCTTAGTCTGTCCAGGAGAATGGTGTGGTTTATGGAATTGAAAGCAGAGGTTATGTCGATGAATATTAGTATGAAACCCCTCTTTATGTCCTTGATTCCTTTGAGGATCATGTTCAGGAGAGATGTTAATAAGGTTTCTACTCCGTGGAGCTCTCGGAATCTGTGCTGTTGAGGGTCAAGTGGGAATGCCGAGTCCACATAGTCTTGAAGTTGTCATTGTACCATCTTTTCTATTAGTTTAGCTAAGAGCGGGATGCTAGATATTGGGTGGTCCAGCAGTACTGACACGGGTAGTGCTGCTGGATATCCTTGGGTGCTGCCACTACACACCCCAGTGCTACACAGTTAGCATTGGGGCATTCTGGGGTGTAGAAGAGGTGACACCTGTTGCTAACTGGGCAGCAGTGATATTGAGCCACTGCACAGTTAGCGATCCATGGGTAAAGTCAGGCGCAGCAAAGGCTGGCCTAACTTTACCCACGCAAGCTAACTGGACAGTGGCTCAGTATCATTGCTGTCTGGTTATCTTCTGGCTTCTGTGGCAACTTGGTGGCAGGATATGATCCCAGCACTGAACGTCTGGGATTAGTTTTCAATGGCGACAGCTAGCCGCCGCCACTGCTGAATATCCTTCCTGTGTTGTAAATCCTCTAGAGACGATGTGGGGTGGCAGCTTTGTTCCACGAGTCATTAGGGATTAGTGATATTATCTCCTCCATGCTCTACTATCCTGAGGCACTTCATCTACAGATACCTCCTCCACTTTCAGGTCACAACCTACTGATCAATGCACCGCCTTCCCTTTCATCTGCCTTATGGGAACTATTTACTGCTACTTTAATCGACACACTGCTTTCCAAGATCTCCTTATCCTAGGGATTTTAACTTCCATATTGATCACCCAATTCATGCCTGAGATAAGAAATTTCTTTCCCTCATTTCAGACTTATCTTTAACACAACACATCTCCTTTCCTACTCATATTGCAGGCCAGACTCTAGATCTCCTTCTTACTCAAGAGGAGATGTTTCTGGACTTCATAGTGTTAGCCTCTCTTAATTAGACCACTTTTGTATACATTTCAGCTTCTCTTCTCCCACCTCCTCCTCATCCTCTGTCGCTTCTTCCTCTACACGACATTCTCATTTTCACATTCCCAAATGTCTCTTTTGGACTTTCCCCCTGCTGATTCATTATTTCTACCTGATTTTTCTGATCTTTCCCCAAATGATCAGGCTTCTATTTGGAACCAGACTCTTAAGAAGGCTCTGGATAATCTGGTCTAACCAAATAGATCCATTCCTGTAGGCCGTCCCCACTTTCATTGCTAACCTTCCATCACCAACTTGAAGAACAGAACGCATGTGGCATCGTCATTGTAGCTCTTCTTCCCTTGCCATGTTTCAAAACAATCTTCGCCATCAAGCCATCACTACAGCTAAGAACTACCACTATGGAATTTACTAACCAAGGCCAAGCAGTTATATTCCATAGTCTCTCATCTTCTCCAACTGTCATCTCTTCCTTTGCTACCTACTGCCCCTTTGATTGAATGGCTATCACAATATTTTTCTGACAAAGTATCATCCTTACAATAAAGCTTTATCCCTGTTAGTCACCCCTCATCTCGCTCTGTGTTAAAGGATCCCCTTTCCCCCAGGTCATCTGAGGATATTCATGGCCAGTACACTTTCATACTTGGTCCCAGTTCAACCCAGTCACTATGTCTGCTCTCGAGAAAGTCCTATCCTCCTCCTCTAAAACTACCTGTGCCTTAGATCCTATTCCTTCTACTTGGATTGAATGCATCTCCAATACGTCTCCCCTATATTCTGCCACTTTTCAATAATAGTCTTTCATCTGGCATTCTCCCTTTATCTTGGAAAACTGCTATGGTTTCACCCCTCTTAAAAGCTCCCACACTGGATCCTACCTCTCCCAGCAATTTTCATCACAAGAGACAGGAAGTCCTCCATTTCACTTTTAATAGTGCAGGCAATGTGATCATGCCAACGGCTACAGTTTAGTACAGCCTCGGGACCAAAGTAGAAAGGTTCCCCAGCTGTTTGGTGACTTGAGTGCCATAGAGAAGTCCAGTCCACCAGGAAGCAAGAGGATAATAAAAAATGAGTAACTGAGGGGGAAACGCACAAAGGACTAATGCTGAAAACCCCGCAGCAAGTAAGGGCTTAATTTTTGGTCCCTTTCTGAATTTGCCCCCAGATTTTTGCACCCTGTACAGCTGCACCACTCACACCGGGCTAGTTACGGTCCTGCCCCCTTGTGCTGACATCATCTTCAGTGGCCCAGAAGACTTAAAATTGAAGCAGCCGCAAAGTGGCCACAGTCTTGCGGCCTGACCCTTTGGGGCTATTGGTCCCCGTTTTTTGGCTCTGTGATGCCTCAGGTGCAGGAAGAGGAAGAGTAAGTGCTCCAAGACAGCTGTCGTATCATCTGTCACTAAGGTAATGATAGGACCTATGGAGAAGCATTTACAGTACAACCTGAGATAGAAAACATTGTTTCCTCTCAGTCTGCCCTGGGGCAATCCTCTTCTGCTCGTCTCTCTAGGGTATCCTTGAGCTCATCTACCAGGTCTTCTCCAACTCCTCCTGCAGAGCATCTGGACATGGGAAATGGGGGAGTTCCCCCCCCCCCCTCAAAGGGCTCCCAGGGGAATTCTGGGAGTAACCCAACACAGGGTGAGGGAATCTGAACTCTTTACTGTCTGTTATACAGCATCCTAAGTGTTTGGAAGCTACCAACTTGCAGGCAGTTAAATCGGAAGAAAGTTTTTATGGCTATCACTCCTCCTTTGTGTCAGTGGCAACCAAGTTAGAGAAATGTTTTGCAAAACTTGATTTCCCACAGGCTACAGGCATATCCTTTATTTATTAAGGATAGCCTGCGTCTGCATACCCAAATGGAAATACTGGAAAACCTTCATCATAGTAAAAATTTGCGATTCTTAAATTTTCCTAAGACTCATTTATTATCCCCTCTTACTTTGCTTCAGAAGTACTTAAAAGAGGTGTTGGGTTTTAATGAACCAGAGTCTGTTTCTGTTTCTAATATTAATGCCTATAGTTGTGCATCGACTTATCCTCTCGGCCTTTGGTTACTACTGAAGGCAGTGAGGCTCAAATTTTGGTAGACTGGTCACTTAGACTTAACCAAGATCCTTGAATCATCTATGGATGAAATTACCTCAAGCGTTACTTTGGCTGTATATTTATCTTTAGAGCTGGATAAGCACTGAATTCTTAAACTTATTTTCCAAAGAAATCTGTATTGCTTTGTAGCCAAAAGATAATGATTTTTCCTGATGTTTCAAGAGCTACTCAGTTGAGGAGGAAGAGTTTCCTTACTCTGAAACCAAGGGTTTTGAAGTTGGGGGCCTCCTTCTTATTAAGATTTCCCTACAGATGTCTGGTTCTCTATCTGGTGGATTCGGTTCAGTTAGAAGAGTTTCTGAAGGGTAAAGAATGAGATTCTTCTGGCCAGCACTGTACCTAATCCTGTGCAAGTGGGGCAGCCGCAGAAGATTAGGGGCACATTTTGGACTGCTGGCCTCAGCTCCCCCCACATTGTCTGCTGTTGCCCTTTTGCTGCCAAAAGGTTTTCTCAGCAGATGTGGAGGCCCTGGCAGCTGCGGAGCAGATCTGACTTCATATTAAAACAAACAAAACAAAAACACGCAGGTCTTTCTGACTCCACGCTTGTACGCAGGTCTGATCCCTCCCTCCCTTCTCTGATGTAGGTCGCGTCAGAGGAGGGAGGGACCAGGCCAGCCATTCAAGCGCAGAGTTGCAAAGACCCGCATTTGAATGGATGGTCTGGTCTCTCCCTCCTCTGATGCCAACCTATGTCAGAGCAGGGAGGGATCAGATCTGCGTACAAACGCAGAGTCAAAGGACCCGCATGGGGTTTTTTGGTTTTTATTTAATTGGAAGTCAGGTCTGCTTCACTGCCGCAGCCGCAGAACAATGGCAGGCGCCAACTGGACATGGAGGAACATCGAGGTATTGGGGAAGGGGTGCGCCCAGATGTGCAAGTCACACAAGGCACAATTATGGCTTGGTACGGCCCTGCCTCTTACCCCTAGGTCTGATGGTCTTTGACTTTTCCTATTGTTTTTTACAACCCTCTTTCAGGATTGGTATAGTTCCTGGAGATTACAGGTGAGGGATTGTCCCTCTCTCTCCATGACGTCGACTATTGTATACATTTATGTGTGTATCATTTTTTCTCTCTTTTTGTTAATTGACCTGGTATTTTCTTGGTATTTTCTTTTGTAAAATGAGCAAAATCTAATAAAAAGAGCAAAAAATAGGTGCTGTGTTAATGATAGTGGGAGTTCCTCCGTGTAAACCAGCTGCATTGGAGAAAAGAAAACAAGTTCATAAAGATATCCGCTCAGTGTCAAAAGGTTCCTGCTTGGTGACGTGGCATGACCTGGCAGAAAATTGCTACTGGTTTTTCCATTTTTCTGTTGTGAATTAATTTCTTGAAGTCTGCATTGTGAATTTCCTACTTGATCCAATCCTGCAGTCATGCAGTGGACCCCCCCCCCCCCCCCGATTAGACTGACTAATTGTGTTGTCTCTTTGCAGTCAAAATTTGAGAGAAGCCATGGACCAACTTGTAGAGATAAAGCGGCAAATGCTTCAAAGTGCTGAAACACTGGATAAGAACATGGACTTTGCATCAGAATTAATTTTTGCCCAGGTAGTCTACTAACAGCTTTTTTTGCATGGGGAAAAGGAGTAACAGTTTACTAAGAGCTTATAGGGGAGACATTTGGCGGCGGCGGTGGTTAGTACTTGGAAAGCAGAAAGCCATTGCCACTCAACTTTAAACCCAGATATTCAATGCCAGGACCACATCTGGCCACCAGCAATGAATATCCAGGTCAATCAGACAGTGCTGCAGAATGTGGCAATAATCAGCCGTTGCAGGTTAGCTACAGTGGCAAAAGCTAGACGAGTCTTTCAGGTGCTTAACTTTCACTGCTGTCGGCTGAATATTGCTGCTAGCCGGTTACCCTTGGGTGCTACTTCCACTCCACTCCAGAATGTCCTGCTGCTAGTCAGCTAACATCAGGGGGTTCAGTGGTAGCATCCAGGGATATTCAGTGGTGCTAATGTGCTTAGCAGGTCCTATAACCATGTTAATTGCTTTGAATATTGCTGCCTATAGTTTTGCATTGACAGTTTTATGTTGTGGAAGCTTAACAAAGATTACGAGTTGAAATCTGCCCTTGACTTAACTAGAACAGCTGAAATTTAAGTTATCATGCTCGTCTTAATGCTGCATTAGCGAACATCGTTGTCAAAAGCTGCATTGGAAAATTTATCTGCAGGCATACTAAAGAGGCTCAAAATGCCACTGTCAGTCTGCTAACTACTCCTGCACATTCTCTGTTGACTAAAAAAAAACCTGCAACTTCATTCAATACCTAAAATCTACAAATATACTAGCTGCAAAAAAGGTGCAAATGTTGCTGCAAGCCATATAAATAGTGTAAAATCCTAACTCAAAACTACAAGAGAAAGCAAGCAAAATACCTTATCTTAAAATGCACAAAAATCACCATGAAAATCAATAAAACACCCTTCAAATGAGTCACAGAAGATAAATAAAGTAATGCAGAGCCTTGGGCTGCCCTTTAATAGGTACTATGCCTTAGTCAAAACCTCATTATTTAGGCTTCAACGCATTTGTGCCCTTCGTCCTTTCTTGGACTCCAAGTCCCTCACTATTCTTACACTCAGTCTGATTATATCACATCTCAACCATGCAAACATGGTTTACTCTAGTTTTCTGTCGGACAAATTAAAACGTATACAATCTGTCCAGAACACAGCTCTCCGCATCATGACCTCCACTCGTAAATATGATCACATAATTTCCCTTTTCATTGAACACCATTGGCTCCCTATCTTCTTCAGAATCACATTCAAAATCCTTTCTTTGACTCACAAGGTCTTACATTCTGGCCAACCAGAATATCTGACTTCACTGCTTACCCTACATGTCCCTGCACGCCTACTGCCATCACTACATGGCAATCGACTTCATATTCCTACCACGTCACAGGCCAAATATGAGATAACCTGGCAGTTCGCCTTCTACATTAAGGCCCTCTTACTCTGGAATTTCTGCCTCCTGACTTACATTTGGAAATGTGTCACTGTGAGATCCGTTCAGCCCTTAGGACCAATCTAATCAAACCGGCTTTTGACCTCCTGTGAACATAGCCCTGGGAGGATAACGATTCCATAAATGTGTGAGCAGTTTGTTTTTTCTCTTTTCTATTACAACTAGAAAGTAGTATTAGTTCTAATTTAGACTGTAGAGACTAAATGATATAGAACTTTCACAACCAAATTTATTATCAGGCGCTAACGTGGTCTCAGTATTCATGGACAAGAATTAGAAACTTCTGATTCACTGTCCCCACTTTCACATCAATGACCACGGTACTGTAGCTGCCACTTTTTTATATTATCTTAAAAAATCTCCATCAGGAGGAAAAATAATCAAAATCGCTTAGCTTATAGGCAATCGAGCTTAAACTTCGATCAGCTTCCATTGGTGTTGTATTTCATTCCCGACGCTAACCAGCGCTAGGCGTTTCGCCACTCAGGGGTTCTTCAGGGGAAATGCTAAGCTTTTTTTCTTTACTACGCCAGCGTTCCATCCACAGATAACTGTTGAACTGCTAAACAAAAATCTCCTCCTGATGGAGATTTTTTAAGATAATATAAAAAAGTGGCAGCTACAGTACCGTGGTCATTGATGTGAAAGTGGGGACAGTGAATCAGAAGTTTCTAATTCTTGTCCATGAATACTGAGACCACGTTAGCGCCTGATAATAAATTTGGTTGTGAAAGTTCTATATCATTTAGTCTCTACAGTCTAAATTAGAACTAATACTACTTTCTAGTTGTAATACAGAGCCTTAACATACATTGTTGCTATATACTCTGAAAAGTTGACCAACGGGAGTGAATTGTTTTCTCTTTTCTATACAATCTCCTGCTTTCTCTCTCATATATTGTAGTTCCTTTCTACCTGATTGCTTTTAGACTTTTGTAAACCACTTTTATTATTTTGAAACGTGGTATAACAATTAATAATAAACCATACTGTCCCACAATGGAGTTTATTTATTTAATAGGTTTTTTTATACTACTTTATTATTTCAGTCAAAGTGGTTTACATTCTAACTTAAATTTGGTAATCTACATTAAACAGGGATATTGATAACTTGGATTTTTCTGAGGCAATGGAGGGTTAAGTGACTTGCCCAGGCCAAAAGGAGTGCTAGTGGGAATCAAACCCTAGTCCTTTGGTTCCCAAACCATTAGGCTGCTCCTTCACTTGACCCTGATGTGAGTGTAATCTAGCTTGAACTTCCGCTTTCTCATGGCAACCTTTTAAACCTAAAAAAAAAAAAATAGGTAGTTTTCTTTAAAGAAAAAATGTGTTTTTTTTTAAATGGGGGCTACCTGCTGTTTTTGAATGTCTTAAACAAGGCCTATTATTGGCAAGCCTTAAATACACTAATGGAAAAGCCCCACGTTTTGGTTTTTATGTTCTTTTTGAGCTTATTTAGTATTTTCCTTCATTATTATTTCTGTTCTTATTTAGAATTATCTTTCATTATTAGGTTTCATTTTATGTCCTGTCTATATCCCCACGGGTTTTCTTTCATATGCACTTTCTTTGATGAGCTGCACTGGTTTTGTCGTTGACATACATTGTCGTTTCTATACGTTCTTATGTTTTTACACATGTTGAAAATGGACCCCTGAAGCAGGTTGACGCAGAAACATGTCGGGTGTTTTATAAAATGTGTGTGTTGTATTTGTCTATGTGATTCAAAGGATATTTTAATTGGGTGCCCCTTTGACTAAAGTCCGCTAAGGATTTGTGAATAACGTGCCTTTGTGTTAGCTGTCAGAGGCATGACCAGTAGGCTCCTGGCAACTACTGAATGATGGGCAGTAGAAGTGTGCACTTCTCTAAGGCGCTGTGTACCTGCTGAGAACGGCAATTGCCCAGGATCCAGCGGTAATGTGCTTTCCGTGCTCCTGTTCCACCCAATCTCCACCTCATCCCGCAATCGCTGGCTAACGAGCATTTTAGCATGTGGATGTGGACCTATTAAAAACATAAGCAATGTCACACTGGGTCAGACCAAGGTCCATCAAGCCCAGTATCCTGTTTCCAGCAGTGGCCAAGACAGGTCACAAGTACTTGGCAGTTTCCCCAAAAAGACACACAGGTTCTACAATGCTTGTATTGGGGCAAGCAGTAGATTTCACGGGTCCTCTTTAATAATGGTTATAAGAACATATGTAATGCCGTACTACATAAGCAATGTCATATTGTTCATGCATTAGTGCTCCCAGCACTCTGTTGCCGTGCATTAAAACGCTCATCGTCCAGCTAATGGGCTTTAGTAAGAGAGGCCCTTAGTATTCACGGTGTGACATATTGTGTCTGTTCATTTTTGGCAGTATTAAACATTTTTCTGCCCATCTGTTGGATTGTGAAACCCCCACTTTGATTCTGTTGGTTTGATACCTTGTGGTGGGATTGCCTCTTCTTTTTGACTCTCATAAAAATATAAAATTACCCAGAGAGGCTGTCTTGTACGGAGCTACCTAGATTTACACATGAATAATGCAAATATTTTAATCATTTACGCATGTAAGCGATTACTTCTGTGCACGATCTCTAATAAAATACCGACTAGAGTTAAAGTACGCATCCTTTCACGGTGGCCCTTCACATGGGCAGAGCTTGGGTGGTGCGAGCAATTACATGCGCAGATCGGAAAAGTCTTTGCTTTATGCATTTGCCTGCCACGAGTAGACAAGGTTACTTGCAGCAGCTCTGGGGCTCAAGTAAATGATCCCGTGTTCACATTACAGTCTAGTTTATGAAGCAGAGTATGCCCATACTTGACCTCATAGAATGGGCGCAAAGTGTGCGAGGGAAAACACACATGAACTATTCCTTGAATTTATTTATTCCAAGTGCATACTATACTGTGCACGGGACCGGAGAGTCGTCATAGCGTTCCGCAACAATGCACAAAGAAAGCAGCAGGGAAGCAGAGGTGACGGTTTCGTGCACACATATTTTATAAGCGAAGCACACGCATACATTGCTTAATAAAATAGGGGCCTACTGGTACACTCGAACCCAGACTGGCGAAGAAACACATGTGAATTATACTTTTCTATACCGACGTGCGCGAATTTAGACTCTGATTATGTTCCGCTCCTGGTCGCACTCCTACTGAACGCATGCACAATGCAACTTGCGCTCATGCTTACAGACTAGTGACTGTCCAAAGTACGCACATTAAGTGCCCATTTACAGCACAGGGCTTTGAGAATAGGGACTTGCGCACTATACAGATCAGCCCCTAAATGTTATGCAAAGCCGATTTAACTATGCACGTAGTACTTCTTCAAATGGGTTAACCTTGTCTTTATCAAGAAATGTTTTCCAGATTATCCTGATCTATTGTTCATGTCCTGGGTTTTTGCACAATTTTATTTATTTACTTACAAGATTTTATATACCACCCCTTCCATAGATCAAGGGCAGTTTACAGCAAACATTAAAAGGAACTTTACATCAAAACTTTTAAATAATCACATACATTTTAAATCTCGCAACAAAGAGCAAAACAAGAAAAGTCAAAGAGATGATGACATAACAGTGAAATAAAATAAAGCACAGTGGACTAGGAACTTCTGTAATGTTCACATCACATATGATAAATGAACTCATTAGAGCAGGCATATTAAAAAGCAGGAGGTAGATAGTCAGACTGTGACGGCTAGCACTGCTGAAGCGTTTTATCCACACAGCCAAAAATGAGACTGGAATTTCAGCACCAGATCTTATCTGGCATCTGTTGCTTAATATTTGGTTTCTCTGGCATTTGATCTTGCTATCTGGTTATTAGTGATTTTCAGCAATGAACCAGATACTAGGTCCGTATAAAGTTAGGACAGTCATTCACCTATCCCAACCTTATGTAGTTGCCAATCCAGTTAGGTGCTGGACCACCCCAACTCCACCCCCGAACCGCTCCAAAACTATCCGCACCTTTCTAGGGCAGTCTGTGGGGATATTAAACAAGACTAACTGGTTAGCAGGTCCTGCAAAACACAAAAACCCTTTTGAATATTGACCTCAAGATCTGTAAGCAGAATGAAGAGTGCACCCCTTTTATTCCAAAACGTGTTAGCATTTGAATAAAAAATAGGTTGGGTAGAGATGAGCATACTACTAGATTCTGCAGGCTAGCCGATGACACCACAAGAAATCTGAGGGGTCAGCAAACTCGCTTGTGAACTTTAGAAATATAAACCTGCTGAGAAGTTTTCAAATCAGCAAATCTGCTTCAGTGTTTGAGTTGATTCATCCAATCTCCATGGACTCCACAGCAGGCATATTTGACGCAAATCCCTTTTTGGGTTTCCCCAGATTCATTGGGGGATTTGGCAGAATCATCACAAAATTTCACCATCTCACCTGTAAAAACCCAACACCATCATACCAGGCTAAAACTCCACCTGGCTCAGTAACAGACTGGAATGTTTCAAACATCTCAAACCTAGGGGCGCGACCCATACATAAAACAGTGATGCCAAGACACTGGGAATTTGGCAAGACTGGCTAAAATTGTTGCTGAAACTCATTATTTGTAGAAGTGAGGTTAATTTCCAAAAGCGTTTCCTGGGTAGATTTTCCTTGCAAAAGCTATGCGAGCGATTTCACAAATTGAGAATATTACGGATGCCGCGTAATGATGGCTTGAATTGTGCTGTAGAGGACAGTGGTCGGTTACACAGTCTTTCCTCTCTGATTGTACAGAATCGGGGAGATCTGAGCAGGGAGAACGTCAGCCAGTGTATCCTGGAAATGCTGATCGCTGCGCCCGACACTATGTCTGTGTCGCTCTTCTTCATGCTAATGCTGATTGCAGAACACCCTGGCGTTGAAGACAAGCTGCTCGAAGAAATCCACACCGTCATTGGTGAGGACTGCTTTGGGACGTTTCCAAAGGATTATTTTATTTAAACTAAAGCAACAAAATGATTGAACTGGACTTGGTGGGTTTTAGACATATTTTAAAAGTCAAGTGCCAGGTACTCTATCTTGATAAAAGAATAAAACAAAAAAGTTAGTCCTTTTTATTGGACTAACAATACATTTCTTGACTAGCTTTTGGGAGCTAACAGATCTTCCTTATTTCTCTGGAAGGTCTGTTAGCTCCCAAAAGCTAAAGCTAAAGTAGTAAGTTAACAAATCTTTTAATAGTCTATAGCAGTGGTTCTCAACCCGGTCCTTGAGTCACATCCAGCCAGCCAGTCAGTCAGATTTTCAGGATACCCACAATGAAATGCATGAGATAGATTTGCATACGTAGATCTGCACGCACTGCTTCCAATGAATGCAGATCTCTCACGCTCATATTTATTATGAATATCCTGAAAACCATATTGGCTGAGTGGGTCCCAGGGACCACACTGAGAACCCCTGACTATTTATTTATTTATACAAAAAATGTATATTCCAAGCTGCAAACCTAGGTGGATCACAAATAACATACACAATTAAAATCATAATGCAATGCAATGTGTGCCTTCAAAAATAAATGTTATGATATCACTAGTAAGTTTGACAGAGTTTCACTTTATAGCAGAGCCAGAGGGAAAGCCTGTGAAAATTAGTTTGATGGAAGGTCAACATTTTAGACTCAACACGTAAATCACATAGTAAAGAGTTCCAAATGCTAGGAGCGGTCATAGACTATACCTGTATTTGATATAAAGGTGCACTCTCAAGGTTAGGATACTGGGGAAAACATTTTGGTATTATCACTTTAGTGTTGCATTTGGTGGGGGGGGGAGGGAGAACTTTTTTACAGTTTTCCATACAAAGTTGTACTCAAATCCTGGGAATGACACGCTTTCACGGCTGTTTCTTCACACCTTGAGCGTACTTGGAAAACGTAGCAGGGCTCGGCCAAACATCCAACAACTGTAAAATCTTTACTTTAGAAATGTGCATATTCAAGAAAAGGAACTTGCAGCTTTACACGTGAGTCTTCCCATGTCCTTCCATTCAACAGCAGAGATATGCAGATCACAAATGCAACAGCTACACCACTTCCTGATGAATTGGCACCGACTTTCTCCTGCTTTCGTCCATGTCACTCTTTTCTATGCTGGGGACAAAAGTAATCTCTTTCCATTTCCTTGAACCTGACAGTATTTCTTGGGGCTTCTCTTTGCTCCGGGTGGTGCATTTGTTCACAACTGGAAGCTGAAAGCATGATAGAAGGAAGATGGGGAAAACGGCAAGCCTCAGTGTGCCCTGGGTTGATCTTTCAAGTCAAATTCTCCTGTAATGCTCTTGGCCATATCCTCCTGATCCATACTCTCATTAACAGGCTGATAAAAATGTACCAGTATAGGAAATTTAAAAAATATTAGCTAATTTAAACGAGTCTAGCACATTCCTTGGAGACCCATTTCCCTCTTTTTTTCCAGTAGTGAAAGAGGAACTCTTAGCATAGTAATTGCATTCTAAATTAGATCTGATGTCACCGTTGTTAAAGCTATCATCATGTTTGTAGGCTAGGGAAATGCAAATAGAATTTTGAAAATAAATGATGATTATTTTCCATGCTCAAATATTATTATAGCATGTTTTTCTCCATTTTATTTAATTAAAAATTGAATACCAACTTAGAGATATTTATGTTATAAAGATAGGCAAACTCCTTTAAACCAATTCAAACAGGATGTATCAGGTGACTGCACAAAGGGCAATGTAGACGAGCAAATATGCAAAGGATAATTGAAAATCTGAAGAAAAAAAAACTTCTTTAAAGTAAGTTGAGAAATATCCAAACTGCAATACAACAGAGATTCAAGTTTAAATGGTCTATCTATAAGGATATGTGGGGAGCTAGTGTGTAACAACGATGAAGCATATAAGAACATAACATAAAAAATGCCTTACTGGGTCAGACCAAGGTCCATCAAGCCCAGTATCCTCTTTCAAACAATGGCCAATCCAGGTCACAAGTACCTGGCAGGTTCCCAAAGAGGCACACAGGTTCCACAGTGCTTGTCCCAGGGCAAGCAGTGGATGTACCAGGTCCTCTTTAATAATGGTATATGGACCTTTCCTCCAGGAACTTGTCTGAACCTTTTTTAAATCCAGCTACACTAACAATTTTT
Organism: Ichthyophis bannanicus; assembly: GCA_033557465.1. Lineage (NCBI taxonomy): Eukaryota > Metazoa > Chordata > Amphibia > Gymnophiona > Ichthyophiidae > Ichthyophis > Ichthyophis bannanicus. Next base: position 177,646,217 of record CM066043.1, on the reverse strand, counting down.
AGTACATCCTCCGGTAACTAATTCCAGAGTTTGTTTACGCGTGGAGTAAAAAAATATTTTCTCTTATTAGTCTTAAATGGGTTGCATTGCAGCTTTATTGTGTGTCCTCTAGTCTTTCTACCTTTTGATGGCATAAACAACCGATCTATATTTGTCCATTCCGCTCCATTCATTAATTTATAGACCTCTATAATATATCCCCGCAGACATCTTTTTTCCATATTGAAGAGCCCTACTTTTAAGTCTTTACTCATAGGGAAATCCTTCCATCCCCTTTACCATTTTAGTTGCTCTTCTCTGTACCTTTTCTAATTCAGCTATATCCTTTTTAAGATATGGCAACCAGAATTGCACACAATTCCCAAGATGCGGTCACACCATGAAACGATGAAGAGGCATTATATCATTTTTGGTTTTATTCTCCATTCCTTTCATTATGATTCCTAGAATTCTATTTGCTTTCTTGGCCACCGCTGCACACTGGGCAGAGGGTTTCAATGTATTATCCACGATGACACCTAATCTTTTTCCTGGGTGGTGGTTTCTAAGGTGGCACCTTGCATTGTGTAACCATAGTTTGAATTGTTCTTTCCTAGGTGTGTAACTTTGCACTTGTCCACATTAAATTTCATCTGCCATTTGGATGTCCAGTCTTCCAATTCTTCAAGGTCTTCTTGCAATTTTTCACAATTGCCTTGTGTTTTAACAGCTTTAAATAATTTTGTGTCATCTGCAAATTTGATCACCTCGCTCGTTATTCCTATTTCCAGGTAATTTATGAATATGTTAAAAAGCAATGGGCCTGGCACAGATCCCTGGGATACTCCAGTATTCACCTTTCTCCATTGAGAAAATTAGCTATTTAGCCCTACCTTCTGCTTTCTATCTTTTAACCAGTTCCCGATCCACAATACTACACTGCCTCCAATCACATGACTTTTTAATTTGGTCAAGAGTCTCTCATGAGGAGGATCTTGTCAAAGGCTTTCTGAAAATCCAGATACAGATATTCTTACATCTGAATTCAAAGAAATATGATAACTGATCCTGTGTTAACCCCTGCTAGTAGAAAGATGACAATGAGAGACCATTTTGTCTGGAGAGGGACAAATATTGAAAGCAGAAGGAAATAGAGATTTAAGAGTAAATTAGAAAAACTCAGATGTATTTAATTTATTCCCAGCATTTTCAGGTTCAACCCTAATACATATGGGGGCATGTTTACTACAATGCGCTAATGGTTAGCACAAGATTTAGCGCATGCCAAGCATGCCACAGTAATCATTATCATGTGCTAAAAATCCCACACGGAGGCATAGCATGGGTTGGGAGGAGCGTGCATGTGGGTGGTTTTGTTGCACTAAGCAGTGGATGGCGTTATATGCATTGGCATTACTTGTGGTGGGGATGGTGGCAGCGCAGTGCCTGCACTAACTACCTGAGAACGTGACAGGTACACCTCCAGTTTTTAGCATGGGTCTGGCATGGTAAGCTACCACATTTTAGTAAACATGCCCCATGGTGTTTAGATCAGGGGTGTCAAACACCAGTCCTGGAGGGCCACAAACCAGTCTGGTTTTCAGGATACCCCTAATGAATATTCATTAGATGTATTTGCATACAATGGGGGTAGTGCATGCATATTCATTAGGGATACCCTGAAAACCTGACTGGTTTGCGGCCATCGAGGACTGGAGTTTGACACCCCTGGTTTAGATTAAATCAAAACTGGTCTGTCCATCAATCTCATATTAGATTAAACAATAAAAAAAGGAAGGCTAAAATTGTATTTATTTATTTTAAAACATTTTTATACTGTCATATGCTAAAATGTCTTCAAGGCAATGCACAATACATAAAAGGAAATCGCCAAAACCCTAATCTGGTTTCCCACTAAAATAAGAGCAGGAAAGACGAAACTAACAAAGGGTTACCAAATCCCATAATATTTGTCAAACTGGTCTCTATAGCACAGAGGTACTAATAGGTATGAATGGTAAGTTCATTAACCATTTCTGCAGCTAAAACAGCATTATATGAGTTTAAATGGGTTCTTCTAAAATTAGATAACACCTAACGATATGTAAAACCTTTTTTAAACCCAGCTACACTAGCAGCTTTTACTACATCCTCCGGTAACAAATTCCAGAGTTTGATTACACATTGAGTTAAAAAATATTTTCTTTTATTAGGCTTAAATAGGTTACCCTGTAGCTTCATTGCATGTCCCCTAGTCTTTTTATATTGTAACGAAGTAAACAATCGATCTACGTTTACCCGTTCCACTCCATTCATTAATTTATAGACCTCTATCATATCTCCCCTCAGCCGTCTCTTTTCCAGGTTAAAGAGCCCTAACCTTTTTAGCCTTTCTTCATAGGAGTATCCTTCCATACCCTTTACCATTTTGGTGGCTCTTCTCTGCACATTTTCTAATAACGCTATATCCTTTTTAAGATATGGCGACCAGAATTGCCCCCAATATTCAAGGTGCGGTCTCACCATGGAACGATACAGAGGTATTATAATATCCTTTGTTTTATTCTCCATTCCTTTCCTTATGATACCTAGCATTCTATTTGCTCTCTTGGCCACCGCTGCACACTGGGCAGAGGATTTCAACATGTTATCCATGATGACGCCAAAATCTTTTTCCTAAATGGTGGTTCCCAATGTGGAACCTTGCATCATGTAACCATAGTTTGGGTTGTTCTTTCCTAGGCACACAAAGCCCCTCTTGTTTTTCTGAGGGTGGGAAATGCTGTGTAGGGGCCACTGAGCCTTTCTTGTTTTTGTGAAGATGGAAAATCTGTGTTGGGGCCGCTAAATCGCTCTTGTTTTCGTGGAAGTGGGAGGTGCTGCATGAGTGCTATTGAGACCCTCTTGATGTATGGCATATTTAGCAGCATGTTTCCTAAGCTCTGCACTGGTAGCATATGTGTGGATCACATTACCAGCACGGGACGGTAGGCTAATTGCAGGGAGGCTGTTACATCACCCTGCACTTGCCGCCTTTCAACATGGCAAAACAGCAGCAGGCGCAACTAAGAGCCTCCCACTGAGGTGGCATTAGCTGCACCCACGCTACTTGCGCTGAGCCATTATGTTAGTTTCTGCCAACAATGCAGACACCCGCGTGCGAGAGTTCTTTGTTTTGCCTCACTCTGGGGGAAAGTATAAAATTTTGGAAAAGAAATCCTGAAAACTTAAGAGTAATGAATAAAAGCATGAAATGTACTCCCTGGTTTGGCCAGAAAGTGGCCATGTTATTCTTGCTTTCCTCTCGTTCCAGCTTCACTTCCTACTGCCAGTACATTGTCTGCATGATTGCCAGTAGGAGGTGAAGCTAGAGCAGTAGGAGGTGAAGCTAGGCCAGAATAACACGTGCTTGCTCAAGAAACGAAAAAAGCAAGTACCAGCGCGGAGTCGCGAAGGACGCCGGTAACCGGGCGGTCGGCCCGGTCCCGGCTCGTCCTTCCGGCTTCTGCAGAAAGGAAGGGGGGGGGGAGGGAGGAGGGAGAATGCGCGGAGGCTGATGACGCCGGCAGCATTGGTTGAAGGGATTGGCTCCGCAGAGGGAGGTGAGCCGAGCCAATCAGTGCTGCCGGCGATAGGCGAGATAAGGAGGGAGCTGTTACGCTCCCCCCTCCTTTTGCGGCAGGGGGTGGTCGGCAGGACGGCTCCCCGCCCTCCCTCCATTATTCTTGTGGTAGGGGGGGGGGGTGTTGTTTGGGGGGTGTCGCTGGGGGGGGGGGGGGGCAAGGCGGGATCCCGGAGGTTTCCGGGGCCCGGAGCCGTTTGGTCAGACTTGGGTGGGGGCGGGGTGCCCCCGACCCGGATAAGCCCTGCTGGCCTTTGCTAGTCATATGGCGAGGTCGGGGAAAGGGCGGTAGGAAATTGGCCGGTGTCGGACACGGCCGGAGCGGAGGCGACCCCACTTTGCTAATTATGGCTGGAGGGGTATCACTCCGCTGGGGGGAGATTGTTTACAGACTGTTTGATATTGTAAAGTTAATTGTTTGAATTTTAATAAAGCTGCGACCGGTTGGTACTTCCAATAAGAAAATTGTGTCTGTGAAATTTTGTAATGGTGGGGGGAAGGTTGGGGGAGGGGGTGAGAAGAACGAGGGAGGTGGGGTGCGGAAGGACGGGCATAGGGCACCGGATACGGCCTGCCTCGGTTACACATCCTCTGATCCAGCAAAGGGAAAGCAAGGGCAACTGATTTTGCGACCCCATTGGTGCTCCAGGAGCTCCTTCAGTGATATGGGTTCAGATAAGCCCTAAATTACCTTATTTTGCAATACCAGTTGGGTGTTTAACAATGTGACTTTCACATTTGGGAGGTTTGTGGAAGGTTGTTTGTCTTATCAAAACATAGCAAAGTAAAACATTTTAAGGAAAAATAGTAATCAGATTGCTTAAACATATTTTATGGACACTAATGTTTGTGTTTCCTGGTCCAGTTTATTAACAGTGAATTTCCTGGACACAGCAAAGCATGACAAAATGCTGGTATATGAATAATATATTCAGAGTTTCTTTTTTATTATTATTTTACAGTAGCCTAATGACATGCTTGTATACTGTTAGCCTATTTTACTGATTGTGCTACAGCTTGCAACCTACTGCTTTGTCATTGAAACCCACTTAACACATATGGCTTAAATCTGAAGTATATTAATATTGTCACTGTCTTCCTAGGTTGTGATTATTCTTTGCATCAACATTATACCAATTTTGCTTATAGTTTCTAGATGTACATTGACTGCCTGGTTATCATGTTTTTGATTCCTTCATTCTGTACAAAATCTCTCTCCTAAATATTTTTCAATGAGTACAGTATTTCCAAGCTAAGTGTTTTTCCTTTGCTCCATATCAAAGTTTAGCAAGCTCTTGGACTATCACAACCTGTTCATATGATGCTAAGCATTTACTGCTCAGTAGTTATTATTCTAGCTATGCATTTGCCCCTTCACTGCAATTTTCTTACAATGTTAGATTTGAAGTAGAAATACTAGCATCAGGTGAAGAGTTCACAAAGGAGTTTTGGGAAAAAGGAGGGAGGGGGGTAGCCGGCATTAATAATAATGAGGGATGGGGCACCAATCTATAGGTTGCAGGGGGTGTGCTAGAAACCCTAGCACTGGCCCTGGGTATGGAAACAAAACGTTTTGGGAAACTTAAGGATGCTTTTTCTCCCCCTAGGTGATCGAGACATACAGAGTAATGATATATCAAAACTAAAAATTATGGAGAATTTTATTTATGAAAGTATGAGGTATCAGCCAGTTGTAGACTTGGTCATGCGCAAAGCTTTAGCGGATGATGTTATTGATGGCTACCGCGTGAAAAAGGGGACCAATATCATTTTGAACCTAGGACGTATGCACAAGTTTGAATTTTTCCCAAAGCCAAATGAATTTACTCTAAAAAATTTTGAGAAACCGGTAAGTTCTATGTCTTTTAAATGTGCTATAATTTATTATTGTAAAGTGCTATCAATATGGCCAGTGTTCTACAGATTGAGGGTCACTTTTAAAAAAAGATGCTCAGAGCTCCACTTAGGAGCCTAGGGTTTAGGCACCTACTTTTAGGTAACAATTTTCCTAAATTTAGATAGTCAATGTTTAAATTCCACGGTCACAGTTTGTTTGTTTTTTTAAAGCACCAGCCATGACATTTACCACATAAATCCTTTGAAATATCGTTCCCATAATTAGTATACCCAGAATAAATGTAATACATATTAATCTATGACAATGTGTACAATTTGCCTGCATTAAAATGTCCTAATGTACAGTAAACATTTTTTATTAAAATGAATGTGCGAAAAAATAAATGGCAAAAATCAGGAAAAAAGTCCAAAAAAATCTGGAAATGAATCAAACACATTTTGTCTCTGCACATCTCTGAAAGCTTATGAGGAGATAGATACGTATTCCCTTCTGGTAAACAAGGGCTAATGAGATGTCAAGGTCTTGTAGCATCCCAGAGCTAGTAAGAAGTTCTCGTCTCTCTGAGGGCTGAGATGAGGACCAGAAGTAGTCTTTTGGAAAAGGAAGAAAAACTAGAGTCTGGAGAAAACGAGTACATCGTATTTCTAGAGATAGTGGAAAGTCGATGTTTTTACATCAAAATCAGTAGGAAAGCAAAGTCAAAGTCAAATGCTAGTGGGGAGTGTTTTCTGTAAGAGTCTTGGATTTTTAAAATGTTTTCAGTTTAATAACTCCCCTTTCCAAAAGAGGAATGTGAGGATAGCTGTCAGTTGTATATTGCTAGTTTGATCTAAGAGACCATTGATGGATTCTCAACAAATGCAATGTGTGCCTTTGAGTCAGTCCTGACTCCTGGTGACCCAGAAGCTCCTGCGTTTACTTGGCAGTGTGACTGGAAGTAGATTGCCAGGCCTTTCTTCCGAGGCAATGGAGGGTTAAGTGACTTGCCCAAGGCCACAAGGAGTGCTAGTGGGACTTGAACCCTGGTTGCTTGGTTACCAAGCCAGTGTTCTAACCACTAGGCTACTCCTCCACTCTGGATTCTCAACATATTGCTAAAATATGCTCAGTATGTGGGTCATTTTATAAAGGTTATGCCATGTGTAAAGACCATCTATACACGTAGAAAAGTACACATGCCTAAAGACTGAGTGTTCTTTTACACAAACCATGCTTAGGCATTCCCCAAAATATAGTGTGGATGGGGAAGAAATGGAGTTACAATATACATGGTTGCACACACAGACTACATGAACACGGTCTTTGGAGCAGCAAATATGTGCATTTGAATTTGTGCACCTTTGAGGTTGGATCTGGATATCTATTTTAGAAAGGTACAAGGGTGCCAATGAAGCATTGCCCTTGAAATCCCGACGTTTACAGGGAAATCTAAATTCTTCAGCATTTGCAACTTCAGAGTTGGAGGAGAGAAGGGCCCAGATTGTAATCACTTCCTTTCATAAACTAGGGAAGAATAATTAACCCTTCAAAGTTCATCACAAACGTAGGAGGCTAGACCAGTGAAAGGGTATCATTCACAATCTAAATGCTGACTTTTATTTATAACCTTTTTGGAGTGGGGATCACCATCAACTTCCTTCTGATTTTTTGGACTTCTACTTCATTTGGAACTGGGGCTTGGATCTGGTGCTAGGAGCTTTGATTCATACTACTGAGGGATTCTCTCCTATTCTGCATGCCCCCACAACTCACCCAGCTCAGTCACTGTAGTGGCAGTTCCTGGATAGGAGCTTCTTCCAAAACCTTGCAATTGTAGCTTTAAATCCAGCCACTAGATGTTGCTGTTGCATGATAACTGGGACGTCTTTCTTCCAATGTGAATGTTACCTCAGTGGCATCACTAGACCTTATTTATCCAGGAAGAAATCCTGACTCCAGCTACTGGGTGGGCTCGTTTATGCCATGTTTAATGCAATTAGAAATGCCATAAATTATCTTAATAATACCACAGACCCTTACATATGATCTGCCATCTGTATTGTTCTAGCAATGGTATAGAGGGGAAATTTTAGAAGGGATGTCCAAGTGCAATATGAGATGTCTAAGCCAGAACGTCTGAGGAAAAAAACAAAACAAACAGGCACGTCCGGATACAAACACCATTTCACAAGCATGGACATGCCTGATATGGACATCGGTGGGGGTATCTACACAGACATCCCCAGAATAGTACTTCACAAGCTCTAGGAATAGCCTATTGGTTAGAGTAGTGGGCTAGGAACAGGGAAGCCAGGGTTCAAATCTCACTGCTGCTATTGTTGGCATTGGGGATGATGGCGTGCTTTTTTCTCTGCACTTTCTGGATGTTTTTCTAGCCAAAACAAGCACTCTTCAGGTGCCTGCTCATGCCTGGAGCAGGTCTAAACAGACACGATGCTGGACATCTGGGATTTTTCTGAGCTCAGATGGGGACGTCCAGGTTCCTGGGAACACACCAACCAGGTCTCCAGCATGCCCCAGTTCAGACTTGGACGTCCACAGACCCAGCTTCTAAAATGGCGCTAGAAATGTCTCCGTGATTTAGACATCTCTATGCCTATTTTTGGATGTCCAAAGCATGAATAGGGCTTCCAAAAACGATCCCCATAGTATCCAGAGACAGTAAGTCAAGTGATTCATGCCTCTTATGGTGGAATAGTCTTTAATAAAATATATGTTTTTTGCCAAATATTGTTTCTTTGTAAAATGTTGTCATTGTATAACTAGATGCATTTTTGCAGTTTCTTTGAATGTGCACAATTGTTTGATGACCCCTGCAGGTTCCTTATCGTTACTTTCAGCCATTTGGCTTTGGCCCTCGTGCCTGTGCAGGCAAGTATATCTCCATGGTGATGATGAAAGTTATCCTAGTGACCCTGCTGAAGAGATACAGCATGCAGACTTTGAGAGGACGACGTCTGGAAAATGTTCAGAATACCAACAATTTAGCCATATATCCTAAAGAACTACAACCTTGTCTGGAAATGATTCTTCTTCCAAGAAGTGTGGCCAAATTCCAAGGCTAGGAGGAGTACAGAACTGAATGGGATTGAAATACAATATATAGTTAAATGGAGTAGTACATGTCAAATGATTCAAATTTACATGGACATTGATAATCTTACACAAGCTTTAATTCTGCAGGGCATTGTGTTATTGTGAATAATATTTTTCTCTCTTCGGCATAACAACTGTAAGAGAGATAGAGGTCAGTTTTAGTGTATGGGTGAGAAACATTTCGTCAGCATTAATAGGCATAAAGTTTGCACAGGGTTCCACAACAAATGGACCTCAGCCGCATTGATGGGTCATATTTAGGTCAGGGGAGGAAAAAACATGAATGTTAATGGCATTTGCAAATCTTTTCAGTAAAATTTCTAGTCAGAAAAAAAACAGATAGAAGTGACTCTGTTCTTCGTATCAGACCCAAGCTTCAAAGTGACATTATGTGCATACTTTTGCTTTGAGAGTGCATGCATGGCCCCCAAAAAGAAAATACACATGCTCTTCAGAGTCCTGTGGACAGATAAGAGATTTAACTACTCAAAGTGTTTCCACTTATGAGCTACAACAGAGATTTCCCTGTCCCTAAAGAGCTGATGATCTAAATTCAACCTGCCTATGGTCATATAGGACTTGAACCATGGTGTCTCTGCTACAGAGCCTGCTGTGCTAACCATTAGGTTACTCTTCCACTCAATTAGTTCACTGCCCCATAATGGTAAGTAAGGCCATTCTCAGAGCAATTTCCGAGGGAAAAAAAAATCATTTTACCTGCATTAATCGGTCATCTGAAAACGGGCTACCCTGTGCGTGGGTACAAATGTGTGTGTACTTTCATAATGCTTGTACTTTTGCCTGCATTGTAGTGGTGATATTTCTGGGGTACAGCTGTGTAGAGGGATAAAAACAAATATTTAAAACTATGGAAAGAATATCTGCAGAAAAAGCGAATCTCTGAGGGTACTTTGCTGGGGTAGTTTTCAAAAGCACACATCCTTTCCCTGTGAAAGACTATTCAAAGGCCGGGGGTAAAAAGTATCCAAGCGGTTTGCAGCAACGCAGACAGTTTGCAAATGTCTCCATATGTATATATGTATTTATATGTAAAGTAAGCATGCATGAGTGTGGGTGTAAAATGTATTGAAGCCTTTCAAAGCGTTTCGGGCATGGCCAGCAGTATCCTTCTGTCATTTTGATGGTGCTATTGAATGTTTTACTTTTCAAACTTCATTTTTCATGTGAATGTTTTGCTATGAAATATTTATCGCGCATTTATTCAATTTGTCAAAGTACCAAAATCATCATTTAAACAGCACCTCATGTTAGTTAGGCCTCTTACGGCCAGCATGAGTCTAACGATTTCTAAAGATGTGGAAACAAAACAGGATGTTTCACCAAAATGTTTATATTTGTGTCTGCAAAATGCATTTTCATTTCATTTACTTTTAAAATATACCCTGCTCCCCTGCAAAAAATAAAATAAAATTAAATTAAATAAAAAACAGGCCTTCTCCTGATCCTCTAACTCTTAGCTTTTTATACGTTGCCATCTTCATGGAACAAGAGCAATACCAAAGTGACTCCTTTCCCCCTCGTAGAAGCAGGAGACCATGATGCTGCTAACTCTGTGATGACACCATTTTGAACCTTTGTCATATAATAAAATGGGCCAATCTGAGTAAGCTCTGTGGAGCAAGGACTGTCTTTTAGGTGTATTTGCCCAGCACAGCTTCTGCCTAGTTGTGCTATATAAAATGATAAGTAGTAGTAGTTGTTTGTTGTATGGCAGATCTTCAGAGAGTCAACCTCAAGGCGGTTGATGCCTTTATTTACTATATCACTGGCAGGAAAGGGGCAACTGAGAATTGCTCCTGTCCCTTCGAAATGCCACACATGCGGTAAGAGATTGGGGGGGGGGGGGAGATCAGGAAAAGGTCTGGGAGAATTTTTTTTCTGCCTAACCAGTCCTGACCTTTTCTTGTTCATTTATGTTTATTTTCCTTTTTATTTTGCTTGTTTGTTTCATTTTCCATATTTGAAAACAAATAAAAACAAAGCAAACAAAACAAAATGAAAAAACAAAATCCGTGCAGGGTCCTAATGATTTCACAGGCCCAGTACCAAACGTCTTAGACATACCCAGCACATTCACAGTTTTATGGCTTGCCAGACCTCTAGCGACCAACCGTGCAAGACTGTGTTATGACAATGGAAAAATGACGACACGCAGTGGACCGCCTATTTAAGAACCGTTTTCATGTTATAGATTTATTTTCTTATAATAGATACTCCGCAGATGCTAAGGCAAGAAAGAAGATAATAAATGTTTGGGACATTAATCCTCCATTCAGCTGATAGAAAAGAAAGGTATTCTGATTTTGGGCTCTTAAACCTTGAGAAATAAGATTTTGTATAAGCCGTGTTTTAGTCTTTGGAATTGGAAGCTTGAATTGTATCCGTTCTGTGCATTGTGACAAGTTCAGACCTGCAGAATATTTTGTCTGTACATGAAACTAAAATTCCACAATTTTGATTGTATAATTTGGGGTCTGTTAATATATAGCACTTATATATAATATATAGCACTTGTAAAGAATGTCTGTAACCATTCAAATAAAGCAAGTACAATAAAAACAAACACGTCAAGATTCAGGCTTTGATTTCCTTTGTTGTTTCATTCTCTGACTTCTAGACTGATTCATTTTTGCCAAATTATCTGTTTCCCTACAAAATGTTATTATTACTGCATAATTCTTGTGAAGACCTTAATGCAATTAGAATTGATTCCAAATTAGATCAGTGCAGGAAGAGCAACAACAAATGTTCTTTTAATGTCTTACTCCACCCATACACCTGCCTATAAATATCAATTTACCCAAAACCTTATGCATCTTTAAATGCTTCCCAGATCCTCTGTAGCTGAATACATTTACTCCAGGCTGCAGGTGGCATAACTCTGGAGCAGATCATTGATGTAGTCACATAAGTGCTTAGTATTTCCTGCAGGAAGAGGAAACCTTCTTTTGCAGGTTTCGCAAGAAAAGGAAGTCTGGCTTGAAAGATCCCTATTTGTTAACTCCAACCAAAAAAAAGACAAGATTTCACAACTTGTTTCTAATTTTAAGAAGTACTTGAAGTTTTTTTGCAAAAATCTCTTAAAAGGCCAGTGATGCTTTTTCCAACAAGGATAGCTACATTTGTTTTTGAAAAACTACACAATACTAAACAACTTGCATACACTCTTTTCTTATTCTAAGCCTATAATGCTACACATTCATTCCGTTACTCTTTCTCTGTCACATTCATTGTCATTTTATGCTCAGCTTTCCCTTTATCCCTATACTGATAAATGAAAATCAAAGAGACCTATAATTTCTCCCTACAGCAGCAAGCCCAAATGGTGATATGGAAAAGTCCATATATCATTATTAAAGAGGTCCAGGGAAATCCACTGCTTCTCCCAGGACAAACATTGTTGAATCTCTGTACCTTTTTGTGAAGCTGACAGGTACTGGATTGACCACTTTTGGAAACAGGATAATGGACTTAGAAATATTGATACACCGGGAAAATGTATTACAACTATTGATAAACTGAAGAGTAGTAAATCATCTGGACTGGATGGTATACATCCAAGGATGTTGAAAAAATTGAAATATGAGATTGCAGACCTACTATTAGTAATCTGTGAACTATCATTAAAATCATCTGTAATACCTGAAGACTAGCGTTATATTGGCCATCCTCCAATTTTCAAAAAGAGTTCCAGAGGTGATCCGGTAAACTACAGACCGGTGAGCCTGACGTCAGTACCGGGAAAAATGGTAGAAACCATCATAAAGAACAAAATTACTGAACATGTAGATAGTCATGGGAGATAGCCAACATGGCTTTAGCCAAAGAAAGTATTGTCTTACTAATCTGTTGTATTTTTTTTTGAAGGTGTGAATAAAAAGGTAGACAAAGGTGAGACGGTTGATATAGTGTATCTGAACTTTCAAAAAACCTTTGACAAGGTCCCTTATGAGAGACTTTTGGCAAAATTAAAACGACATGGGATAGGAGGCAGTGTACTATTGTGGATCAAGAACTAGTTAAAAGATAGAAAGCAGAGAGTAGGGCTAAATGGCCGATTTTCCCAATGGAGAAAGGTGAATAATGGAGTACCCCAGGAATATGTGCTGGGTCCACTGCTTTTTAACATATTCATAAATGACCTGGAAATGGGAATAACGAGTGAGGTTATCAGATTTGCAGATCACACAAACCGTTCAAAGTTGTTAAAACCCATGAAGATTGTGGAAAATTGCAAGAGGATCTTGATAATTTGGAAGACTGGGCATCCAAATCGCAGATGAAATTTAATGTGGACAAGTGCAAAGTTATGCACCTAGGGAAGAAAAACCCAAACTATGGTTACACGATGCAAGGTTCCACATTAGAAACCACCACCCAGGAAAAAGATTTAGGTGTCGTCATAGATAACATATTAAAACCCTCCGCCCAGTGTGCAGCGGCAGCCAAGAGAGCAAATAGAATGCTAGGCATCATAAGGAAAGGAATGGAGAATAAAACAAAGGATGTTATAATGCCTCTGTATCATTCCATGGTGTGACAGCACCTTGAATTCTGTGTGCAATTCTGGTTGCCGTATCTTAAAAAGGATATAGTGTTATTAGAAAAGGTACAGAGAAGAGCCACCAAAATGGTAAAGGGGATGGAAGGATGAAGAGAGGCTAAAAAGATTAGGGCTCTTCAACCTGGAAAAGAGACAGCTGAGGAGAAATATGATAGAGGTCTATAAATTAATGAATGGAGTGGAACGGGTAAACCTAGATCGATTGTTTATGCCATCAAGATATAGAAAGACTAGGGGGCATGCAATGAAGTTTGTGATCCTCTATTAATGCCCCAGCGAAGGCATGTAGGGCTTAAGGGGTTTGTTTCCTTCTTGAACAGGTATTCCACTATTTCCTGAGGCAAAGCCTTTTGGGAAATGTAGTTCTCTTTTACCGTCCAATAAAGGGTAGTATGACTCAAAAGTGGTTAAAGCAACAAAGGATTTTATTCCCCTCCCGGGGTGGATTTCAACAAGGAAAATAAGGTACAAAAACCAGGTGCTTCTGGCAGAAGGACAAAATAAAACTTTTAAACTCAAACAGCTTACTTCAGCACAAAAACATGGCTTCCAGCAATCAAGGTAAACTGTTCTGTTTTCTTCACAGCTTTGTACTTTTAAATCCCAACAATTCTGTATTTCTCTTCAAAGCATTAATTCAACGCAGGGACAATATATCATTAGATAATGTAATCGTACAGTCCATTAATTCCTCTGGCGTATTTACAAACTCGGACTCTGTCTCCATTAATTCCTCTTCTGAGGCAGGAAATGTTTGCAACGTTAAATCTTGTGCCACGCCTTTCCTCACTGCTTTAGGCTTCTGGCTATACTCTTGAATCAGGTACTGCTTTAAACAAGCATTCTCATCACAGTCAGTTTCCTCACAGCCCCAACCCTCCGGGTAAATAAAATCACAGTGATTATTAAAACCCCAGCCTTTAGGCTTACCTCTAAACCTGGCTGACAAAGGTTTATTCTGAGACGTGGGAATGGCTGTAGGTTCCAAACCTGACTTGTGCACAAAAGGTTTAAACTGCCTTCCTGGCTTTCTCTCCTTTCTGTAATCCTCAGGATACTGCAGATAACCTGGTCTGCTTCTGTTGTATCTTTCTCTTGGAGACTCTGTCCTCTCTCTGACTGGAAGCTTGGTTCCTCCCTTCCATGGAGACTCTGTCCTTCTCCTCCCTGGGATAACCTTGCTTGCTCCGTTCTCCTCGATACCTTCCAAACCTTCCTCAACTCCTTCGATACCTTCCTCCACTCCTCCCATTTCCTCTACTGGGACCTCTTTATGAGTCTGAATTCTAGGGTAGTGCTTAACTCCACCCCCTAACAGGTGTTCTGAATTAGCTCTTGACTCCCTATCTAATTGGCAGCACGGGTGTGTTTCTTTCCTTTGTGCTTGGTTTCCATGGCCACAATTAGCCATGTGCTTTTGTTTATGCCTCAGCATTGCTCCTGTTTCCTGCTTTTTAGCTCTTTCTGAAGGGCTGGAGGGACCCACTATGTCACAAGTTACAGGGAAACCTATATAAGACTAATAAGAGAAAATATTTTTTCACTCAACGTGTAATCAAACTCTAAAATTTACTACCGGAGGATGTAGTAAAAGCTGTTAGTATAGCTAGGTTTCAAAAAGGTTTGGACAAGTTCCTGGAGGAAAGGTCCATAAATCATTATTAAAGGGGACCCAGAATATCCACTGCTTAACCAAATACAAGCATTTCAGAACCTGTGTCTTTTGGGGAAACTGCTAGGTACTTATGATTTAGATTGGCCATTGTTGGAAACAGGATACCGGGCTTGATGGACCTTGGTCTGACGCAGTATGGCATATCTTATGTTCTTATGTTCAGCCGCTATCTGAATAACCTATATAGAAAGTGATGCTGAATGTACAACTTAAGGTAAATATCATGCCTCTGAACAGGATAGTTCTGAGGAGGGGGTGGAGGCAGGTGGCTTGGGTTGTCCAGGGCCCATTGGACCACCTTGAGATCTTTGCCAGATGGAGTGTGGGGACATATGGGGTCTGGGACCCACTGGGCCACCAGAGAATCTTTGTGCAGTAGGAGTAAGGAGTGGGGAATATGGGGGGGGGGGATGTAGGTCAGGAATTGGGGAGTCTGGGGTCCACTGGATCACTGGACAATAACAGCATCCTTGCTAGGCAGGGCAGAGACCTCACGTATACTGCAAAACAATTATGGCTTACTGTTTTAATGTGGCGTGCTCATATACATAGACTGACTTGTTTTACGTAATTATTCTAAAGTTGAGCAGTGATACATAGCTTTAAAGGACCTTCTTCTAATATATAAAAATGTTTGTATGGAATGCTTCACTAGTGCTACTTTACCCCTCTTCTGGTGCCTTGAGGTCTTCATGCCACTATTTATTGACTTCTCATGTAACAATCCCATGCTTGGTGATTTTCAGCCATCATTTATCCAACTTAAGACAGCTTTTCAAAAGGCCTAAGTTGGCTAGATAGTTAGTAAGATTTTCAGTCGCCACCACTGTTCCCTCTAAGCTGTGCGCGTGTGCGCGCGCACACACCTCGCCAAGGAGCGCACATACTTTCCAACAGAGCGCACAAAAATTACGGTTCTGATTCTGATAGAAAACACAGATGTCTTAAAATTTAAAAGTTATGTATTTACATTTTTCACAAGTTCTACAATGTTTTCTAGTGCAATCAATGTGGTGTACATACTGTATTCTGATGTGTAGTCAAATTTTAAAGTATATAACTCCGAGTGTCGTTATGTGGCACACAAAACTTTAACCTTCCTTCAAAAGCTGCACAGCTGATATTTTATGTGCACAGAGCCTACAGAAAATTAGAGGGAACATTGGTCTCTGCCTAACTAAAGTCTCCATTTATCCAGGCAGCACCACTCAGCCAGGCTATTCAATGGCAGCTCCTATCCAGATTATGCTGCGTGATGTTTGAATATTGGCCCCATAATTACTTATCCAATCATAGATGTGCCCACATTAAGGGATGAGCAATTTTAGGCAACTTAGGCAGTCCAGTCACCATTTATCTAGTTAACACTGATGCCGCCCTCACCCTGCTCATGGATCATCCCTGCACTAACCAGATAGCACCATTGAATCTCTCCACAGACCATCCCAGTACTATCTGGATAGTGCTGCTGAATGTCGTAGAGAACACCCTTAGTCAGCCAGCTAAGAGCTTTGAATATCAGCCCATCTATCCTTTCTATCTATGCACCAAGAGTAGCCTTGAGCACCCTTGATTCTCTCTCTCGCTCTCTGTCTTTGAGTGTATTCATTGTTTATGTCATGAAATGCCTACGATTCAAGAAAAACATTGTCAGACCAAAACAGGGAGCTGTATGTGAAAAAATATTTTTGTTGGATTGTTTGTTATGAAAAGAGGCAAAACTTCTCAAAAAACAAACAATTTCTTTTTAATCATTTTAAAGTGGTAATAAAACCACTGAAGTGTAAAAGTACCCAACGCAAATAATGTGCAAACACAAAATTGTGAAAGATAAAAGGCTGGTACTTATCTGCTCAGAAAAGGTCTTTTTCTGTCTTGGCAGCACCGGTCACCAATGTGAGCCAAACAAAAGCTAAACCCATGAATATACAGATACAGTTGACCAAGATGACATGATTATTGGCGTGTTACTTATAAATGTGACTGTAATATTAGGGATCAGGTAGTACATATGACCTCTACTAGTGATCTGTCCTTGCCCTTAGATCCTTTTTTTAGGTCATTTTCCAAGCCACCATTGTCAATATTGTCAAACAACTATCAGTAGCCTTTCTTGGATTGATCCTAGTTCAGATAAGACTTATTGCTCAATGGAACACAACTTGTATCTCTGAGTTTGTAGTTTATTTGCTGATTTGCTCTTGTCAACTTAAATATGTGAAGACCCGTTTGAGTGAACACAAATCTAGGATTAATACTAAAACACTTTCAGCTCCAATTGTGTCCCATTGCATTGAATTAAACCATACCTTTTTTGATTTAAAGTGGTGGGTTATTGAGTCTCTAGTTCTACCATTTCCCTGCACCTCATCTATAGAGCTCCACAAACTGACCCATCCAATCTCTCCACAATACTTGAGACAGCTTGCTCCCCCCAAGCCATCTCTTGCCCACTCATAATCCTTGGAGACCTAAACCTAAACACAACAACCTCAAGACAATGATCCTCATTCCTCCAAGCAATGGAGGCCCTCCACTTTACTCAAATCCTAGAACTACCCACACACTGCAAAGGTAACATCCTAGACTTACTATTTATCCCACAGCAAACTCTATCCTCTAAACAGATCTCACACACTATTCAACCTATTCCCTGGTCAGATCATGCCCTCATCCTCTTCTCAATCCCACACTCCCCACATAAAAAATCTCAAATAACTCCACACCAACATGCTCGCAAATTCAAACAATTCAACGCTGCAACCTTCCTTGAGCAGATAATACCACCCTTAGATTTACTCAGTAACAAACACCAGAACCTAGACCCTCACATTGATGAATGGAATATCATTCTCTCCACCGCTGCTCTATTACCACCCAAACAACCTTCGCAAAACCAACGTAGAACTCCTCCCTGGTACTCTTCAAAGCTAAGAGACCTAAAAAGGGAACTCAGATGCTTAGAACGTCAGTGGAGACGTTCCCTTAACACAAACACACATGAGCTCTACAACAGCAAACTCCAAGCTTACTGCTCCGAAACTCTAAAACATAAAAGAAAATACAATGAAAACTTGATCCTTGATCCTCTTTTCTATCGCTAAATCCTTAATAATGGAACCCCAACAACAGGACTCGATCCCTAAGATAACCTCCAAAACTATAGCCAACCACCTTACCACAAAATTCCCCCCACCCTCTTCTACAACTATCCCCCAACCAATAAAGGACCATAGTGCCCAACCTCACAATCCCACCTCCTCAATTACCTGGAACGACTTTGAACCCCTCACCTTGAAAGACATATCCAACATCATCAAAGATCTAAATGCCTCAACCTCTTCCCTTGCCCTGTATCCTGGCTTAAGACCATCAATGCCTCTATTAGCCCCTACATACTCCACATTGTTCAATCATCCCTCCAGACTGGCTCTGTACCAGCGTCCCTCAAACGTGCCTCTATCCGTCCCATCCTAAAAGGATCCAAACTTGACCCTATCTCCAGTATCCCCTTCCTTGCTAAAATAGCGGAAAAGCTAGTTCAAAATCAGCTTCAAGACTTCATAGATGAGCACTCTTCTCTCGACCTATTCCAACATGGCTTAAAAAAAAAACATGGAGTGGAAACCCTCTTTGCCTCTCTCTTAGACTCAATGTACCATCTTACCCAGAATCCCACCCAAGGATGCCTCCTTATATTTCTTGACCTATCCTCAGCTTTTGAATCCCTTCCTCACCACCAACTTCTAGATAGGCTCTATGAAATTGGACTGAGGGATACAACACTAAAATGGTTCCACTCTTATCTAGAAAATAGAACTCAACAGGTCCGTATAGACAATGACATATCCCTCCCTTTTACCCTAAAACAGGGAGTTCCCCAAGGCTCCAGTTTATCTGTGCTTCTATTCAACATATTCCTTCAATCAGTCTGTAAGATTTTTCAAAACCATGGAATCTTTTACCAATTATATGCTGACGACATTATGTGTTATACCCCTTTCAATCTAACAAACCCTAACTTTTCAAACTTAACTGAATGCATCACAAACCTGAAGACCTGGCTATCAAACCATAACCTCATAATCAATCAATCAAAAACTGAAGCACTTCAAGAACGCACCAACGCTTCTTATACCCCACCGTCTACCCTTACACTTGGAGATATCACCCTTACCTTAAAAAGCCAAGTGAAATATCTCGGTCTTATCCTTGATCAGAACCTTACATTCCATGAACATATAAAAAAACTACCAACACAATATACATGAAACTACGTACTCTTCGAAACTTCCAACCACTTCTAAACCCAGACTCCTTCCGCACTGTCTGCCAGGCTCTCAACATCCCAACCCTTGATTACTGCAATCTCATCTATCATGGCCTTCCTAAAAGCACCCTACATCCCATCCAAATGGCACAGAACACAGTAGATCGGCTCATCACGAATAATCCTAGGCGCTCACACAACTCCAATCCTCCATGATTTACACTGGCTCCCCATTCAATCCAGAACTAAATTTAAAGCAATCACCCTCATTCACAAAATCATTTCAAACGAATCCGCACCCTGCCTCTCCCCACTCCTATCCAATTCCAACAACAATAGAACACGCTGCACCTCTACCAAAAACCTTCTATTTATCCCATCATCCAAGAATAAATGTAGCCAAACCACCTGTAATCGGGCACTCTCCCTTTACGCTCCATCTATCTGGAATACCTTACCACAAGAACTAAGGAACTGTCCCAACCACTCTGAATTCCGGAAGAAACTGAAAACTCATCTCTTCCAGGAACACTTCTCCCCACTAGCATAAGCTCCCTCTAACCTCCTCTTCAACTATCCATGCAAATAGTCCTAAGCAACCATGTAAATAGCTCTTAAGCCTCCGCAAGGAGTAAGGTTCCTGTTAATCACTTACTCTGTGTTCCAATGTTCTAACGTTACAATGCATTCATGTAAATAGTCCCTAAACAACCATGTAAATAGTTTTAAGCCTCGGCAAGGAGTAAGTTTCTTGTTTTTTAGTTACACTGTGTTCTGTTTTATTGTTACAATGTATTCAATTGAAGATACTGACTATTATGTTCCCTGTAAACCGCCTTGATTTGTAGAAAGACGGTATATAAAAACTGTTAATTAATTAAATAAATAAATAAATTGATCAAGTCCCACTAGACCCAAAGGGCAGAGATTGTGAATCGTGCCTCCAATTATTGGAACAATCATGAATATTTCAATTGCAGACTATTACACCTAAGGGGGGGGGAGGGGAAGAGGATTACAGAACTGCAGATACAGGTTTTAAACTCTGAAAAATGTCCAGACACAGCTTTCTTCTAACTTCTAGACATTAATGTAAAAATAAGTTGAAACATGAAAAAAGCCAGACAGTTGCTGAGCACATCTGATAGCATTCCCCTTAACTTTAGGCCCTAGGTATGTTCCTACCTGGTCAGTTCCTTAACCTAACCCTGCCTATGGCAATTGATACTAGCAAACAATAAGAAAGGCAGTGCAATTCAGTCAGCAACTTTCACAGAGGAAATAACAGCAAAGAAAATGAAATATATATGTGAACGATTTAAAATGTAGTACAACACAGCAAGGGAATTATTTGTAATGAAGAAGAGAAGTGTCAAGAATCGGAAGAAACCCAGGCGAGTTGGAGTTCCAGAGTCAGAGGGACCTGTGCCCGAGACTCGTCTCCATCTGCTTAAAAGTATTTGACTGCTGTTTGAAGAGGAGATTGAGGTCCAGAAGTTGGGAAAAGGGACCGAGAAAATGGAGTTTCTTTACCTAGAGGTGAAGGTAAAGAAGAACTGAACGGTGACTTTAATATTTTCATTTCTGAAATCTTCTATTAATTTTTACCTCTTCAGATATTTAAAGACTGTAAGTAAACTTTCATTGTTTCATAACATACATCTGGACTGTATTGTGTCTTTTTGGGAGTGGAGAGTGAGAGAAGAAAGATATTCCAGGGCCAATGGCCTCCTAGCCTTGGCTGCTTCCATCCCAGGAATACTGCATCCCAGGAATTGCGACTCGTGAGGAGAGAGCTGTCTTCCCCACACAGCGAAATGGTCACTCATCTTGTAGCTGGTTGTGAAGTTTTGATGCAAGAAAAATTCTATAGAGAAAGGCCCAAGGTGGCACACCTCATCGCTTGGAAACTTTGTAAACTCTACAACATCGCTGTACCAGAAAAGCACTGGGATCATGACCCTAAGAGAATAATGGAGAATAAAGAAGTTACGATAACTTGGGACATTCATACAACTTCCAACAGATCAGAAGTTGGATGCGAGGAAACCTGACACGGTGGTAAAGGAGAAAAAAAAACAGAGTGCATGGATAACACAGGTACACTAAAAATTTTTTTTTTTAAACTGCCTCTAATGTTTCGATTGATTTTTACGTCTTTTGGTGCGCTGAATCCAAATCTGGTAACCAATTTGCTCCATCACGTACAGATTTTTTGCTACATTGGGTTAGCAGTTTGAGGTGAACGTATCAGATTGAGTGCGATCGAGATAAAAGTTTCTTGGATGAATTCTTTATACTAATTGTTTAGTAGTTATTCAAATAAGAATAAAGAAAATTGTAACAAGGCAGCACATAAGAATAGAGTAATGTCAACAAAACACACTGTGATGGTAGCAAAATTGTCTGCACTTAAAACAGCCACATACATGTGCACAAACATTGAGCATATAAGAGCGAGGTTAGACACAAAGCAAAGCAAAGAAATGTGCAAAAAATGTTGTACAGGTATGTATGTAAGAATAGAAAACGCAAACCGCACCATTGCAATACATGAAGACAAACACCCGATGGTGTGAAAATAAAATTCTAATAAATGAGATCCGACATTGTGGTAATAACTAGCAAATTTTTATTTCAAAGTTTAGTAAAAACACGATATTTGTCAACACAGTTTAGATTTTAAAGTCATTCTTGGGTCAATCAATCTCCTGGTGGGCCCGTTTCTTCTTCTTCCCCTGAATGCTTCTCTTGGTGCGCTGCTTGGCGTATTTTTCATCTGGGGTTTCCCGCAGCAGCAACCAGCAGAAATCAGCCATCATAGTGGTGTTCCATCTTCCTTGGTACCTTCTCTCTGCGTCCTTGATGTCCTGGTGAAACCTTTCACCTTGTTCTTCACTGTACGCCCCCAAGTTTTCGGGAAAGTAGTTCACATGGGAGTGCAAGAAATGGACTTTCAGGCTCATGTTACAGCCTTGTTCTTTGAAGGCATTGAGCATCCTGGCAACAATATCCTTATAGTTCTCATCCCGCCTGTTCCCCAAGAATTTGAGAACAACATCCTTGAAGGAATCCCAGGCTTCTTTTTCCTTCTCAGACATCGTTTCAGCGAATGCTCCATCTGAAATGAGTTTCCTTATATCAGGGCCAACAAACACTCCTTCCTTTAGCTTTGCTTCAGAAAGTCGGGGGAACTTTGAGCAAAGGTACCGAAAGCACTCACCATCTTTTGGAAGGGACTTGATGAATTGCTTAATGAGACCCAACTTAATGTGGAGAGGTGGTAATAGAATTTTATCACGAGGTACCAAGCTCTCATGAAGAACATTTTTCTCACCGGGTCTCAAATACTCCCGAATTGGCCAGTCTTTTTTCCCCCAGTGTAGGTCGCGGGCCCGGCTATCCCACAAGCAAAGGAAGCAGGGATATTTGGTGAAACCAGATTGCTGCCCTAATAGCATGGATAGAATTTTAAAGTCTCCACAAATCATCCACTTATGCTCATCATAACGAATCTTCTGAAGAATCAGGGCCAAATTCTCGTATTTTTCTTGGAGAATAACAGAGTGAGCAATAGGAACTGAAGCGAATGTGTTGCCATTATGAAGAAGAACACCTTTTATGCTGTCTTTTGACGAATCAATGAACAGCCGCCATTCAGCAGGATCATACTTGAGTTTAAACTTTTCCATCACTCCGTATATATCGTTGCAAAATACCAAATCTTCCTCTTTGCTGAAATACTTCAAAAATTGTGTCTCGCGGTTGCGGTACCAATAAAAAGTTGTTCCTGGTGACAATAGATTTTTCTGTTTAAGCCGAGAACCTAGCAGTTGGGCAGCATCTTTTGGGAGTCCTAAATCCCGGACTAAATCATTCAAATCAGCTTGAGAGAAAAGTTCAGGTTTCGGATCTGGTTCAGTTTCAAACTCGGAAGTACTGGACTCATCGGGAAAAGCCATCTGATGAGTCTCATCATGATCAGAACCGTCCACACAAATATGATCCAAAGATTTTGGTGGTTCAGGCACAGGTACTTCGTTGCTATGAGGCATAGGCCTAATTGCTGAGGGAAGGTTGGGGTAACTTATTACGTTCTTATTTTTTAAGTTGTATCCCTTCACAATGCAAGAGCAAAAATAGCAGTCACTGCTGTGGTCTCTTTGTTCACGCCACATCATAGGTATTCCGAAACGAAATGCTTGTTTTTTACCTTTCATCCATAAGCGTAGATCTTCCTCACATGTCTTGCACACTTTGTGAGGAGCCCACGGTTTGTCTTGATCGCCTAACTTCAAACCGAAATAGGCGAAATATACTTTTTTAATAAATGCAGAAATGTTCCTCTGCTGCTTTTTCACGGTATATTCCCCACAAATAAAACAAAAACTGTCCGGAGAGTTGACGCAACCTCTGGCTCTGTGAGCCATCACAAATACACAGCACTGCAAACTACAACTGTAGTGAACCACTTCGGAATAAAGCTGGATTACGACTGAGCAAACAAAATTTAATAATGAACTTGCAATAAACTTAATTTTCACTGGAACGTTCTTGTCGCAACCCCCGTGTTTGCGCGCGCGCGCGCGCGAACGAGGCGAGGCGAACAGGAAAGAACATGCGCCAGCGCGAGTACTGGATTTAGCCCCCCTCCTCCCAATTGTCCTGTTAATGTATAAAATGAATACAAAACACTATAAAATATCATGAGGGAGTGTTTCTAGTTAGTTAACCATTACAACCTCTATTTTGGGCCAAGAAAATAAACTGCAGTCGGCTAAAAAGAAATTATGTGAACATTCCTTATATGGGTAAGAAATCTAATTTTGCAAGAAAATGTGACGTGATGGAACATTTTGGCTATTTTTCCTGGATTCAGCACCCCAAAATCTATAGGAATCAGTTGCAAAACTGGAGGCAGTTTTTTGGTAGTGTACCTGTGTAATTGAGGTGTCTCTTCCAAGCGATTATTCTGTGAATCGTGTGGCGAGAGCGAAATCTTTCAAATACTAAAGCAATGCAGTCAGGAACCAAGAAAACATGACAGAAAGATACAGAAACATTTCCCATCATGATGGGAGCCACGGACCTGATTAAAAGGAATTTGCAATTGCGCTTTGACAAGTTGCCTATACATGTTATATCTTATGAACTCCAGAAGGAGGCGCTCTTTGGAGGATACAGATATTATGGTGAGTGTTAGCGGTAACTTTGAGAGACTGAGATCATACTCTTCATACCTTGGTTTAGGAGGGAGGTTTGTGACTGTCATGGTATGTGCAAAACTAGCATATATACAAAAAAATCCCTTGCAAAAAAATAACTATAGGAAAGCTCTCCTGAGGGCACTTATAAAGAAACAATCACTATTTATGAGGAGAAAAAGAGCTCAGTGTTACTTTGTATCTAGTCCCTCAATACAGCACCGGAGAAAATCCTTTGCTAGAGGGGACTGAACATTCACACTAACATCACTGGCCAGAAAAAAAAATCTTTATAGAAAAGCATCCACAATAATATATAAAAATCAGTAGTCTTCTTGTATCTATGTTGTTCCACTGTGTATTCCTCAACAAATCTTTTTTTGGTATTTAAATTTTGAATCATTAAATCTACAAAAACAGAACAGAATCCTACATAATGCCAAAAGTAGAACTTTGATATATAAAGAACATTAATATCACTTATCTCTAGGAAAGTTTACTATTTATCTACCTTTTCTTATATACCACGCTTCCGAGAGTGAGGCAGGGCCAGATTTAAGATTTTGGTGTTCACAGATAAGACCAGGCAGCCAGGGGGAGGAGGCATCAGAGATGACTGGAAACTCAGAACCGGAGCAGAGGAAGGTCATACTGCCATGATGGTGTTCCTTTGAAGCAGGGATCTCCAACTCCAGTCCTGGAGGGCACCAAACCATTCGGGTTTTCAGGCTGTCCCTAAGGAATATGCATGAGATGAATTTGAATACAATGGAGCAGTGCATGCAAATATCTCTCATGCATATTCATTAGGGACAGCCTGAAAACCTGAATATAAGATATGCCATACTGATTCAGACCAAGAGTCCATCAAGCCCAGTATCCTGTTTCCATCAGTGACCAATCAAGGTGACAAGTGCCTGTCAGGTTCCAAAAGGTACACAGATTCCACAATGTTAATCCTGGGGATAAGCAGTAGATTTCTCTGGTCCTCTTTAATAATGGTTTATGGACTTTTCCTCCAGGAACTCGTCCAACCCTCTTTTAAACCCAGCTACTGCTTTTACAACATCCTCTGTTAACTAATTTTGAGTGAAAAAATATTTTCTCCAATTAGTCTTAAAATGTGTTATGTTGTAGCTTCATTGTGTGTCCCCTAGTCTTTGTACTTTTTGAAGGAGTAAACAATCGATCTAAGTTTACACGTTCCACTCCATTCATTAATTTATAGACCTCCATCATATCACCCTTCAGCTGTCTTGTTTCCAAGTTGAAGAGCCCTAACCTTGTAAGCCTTTTCTTGCAAAGATACCCTTCAATTCCTTTTACCATTTTGGTCGCTCTTCTTTGTACCTTTTCTAATTCTGCTATATCCGTTTTAAGATATGGCGATGAGAAATACACACAATATCCAAGGTGAGATCACACCACAGAGTGATACAGAAGCATTATAGTATCCTTGATTTTATTCTCCATTCCTTTCCTTATGATTCCTAACATTCTGTTTGCTTTCTTGGCCACCGCTGTAGACTAAGCAGAATTTTAATATATCATCCACGATGATGCCCAAATCTCTTTCCTGGGTGGTGGTTCCTAATGTGGAATCTTGTATGGTGTAAATGTAGTTTAGGTTGTTCTTCCCTAAGTGCATAACTTTGCACTTGTCCACATTAAATTTCATCTGCCATTTGAATGTCCAGTCTTCCAATTTATCAAGATCCTCTTGCAATTTTTTACAATCCTCTTGTGTTTTAATAACTTTGAATAATTTTGTATCATCTGCAAATTTGATCACCTCACTTATTCCCATTTCCAGATGGTTTATAAATATGTTCATAAAAACAGCGGTCCCATCACAGATCCCTGTGGTACTCAACTATTCATCTTTTTCCATTGAGAAAATTATCCATTTAGCCCTACTCTATTTTCTATCTTTTAATTAGTTCCTGAGCCACAATAGTACACTGTCTGCTGTCCTGTGATTGGTTGGTTTGATCCTGAATGATTTGGTGTCCTCCAGGACTGGAGTTGGAGATCCCAGCTCTAAAGTAAGTAGTAGCAGGCTCCTTCTTAAAATTTGGCTCCCTAGGCACTTGCTTATGCCTAAATCTGGGCCCGAGGTAGGGCAGCAGTATAAAAAAGCTTTTTTTTTTTTTTTTTGAGACAGGGAGCAGTAGCTCCCAGGTATGAGGAATGGAGGAGTTGTGCTCTGCTGTGCTGTTAGGCTTTGGACATGATGGTTTTAAGGCCCAGGCAAACTAGGCACATGCCTAGGGCCCAAAATATTTAGGAGGAGTCTTCTCATATGTACTAATTAAATAGCTTTCAAGGCAAATTTATATCCTGGTGAGTCAGCTGCTGGCAGACTTATTTATATACAGAATTTCTTAAAATCATTTTAGAAGATTTTTTTTTAACTTTAGAACAGATATTTTGAAGAAATGGAAGCTCTGAAAACTGTCTGAACTTGATATACCCTTAATCCAAAAAAGATATTCCTCACTGTATCCACAAATCTGTCAACACATAGTACTTGAAGCTGCAGAGTTGATATTCTAATCTAATAATAGAAATCTTATAAAAGGACGTCTTCGGTGGGCAATGGGCTAGTGTAATCCTGTGAATAAATTAATGGAAAAATCTGTCGTATCAACTATGGGTACAGCTAGAGCCCAATTAATTAAAATAAATACACACTAAACTGACAAATTTCAACTTTATCCACATAATCCCAGAGCAACTTTCAGGGTGATCTCTTTAAATTTGATTTTGTTTGACTTGGGCATTTATTATATACAATGGGAATTCTGACATCATAAAGGGAGACTGCAAAATATGAACATTCTACTAGAAATCAAGTACAATGCAGTTAGGGAGGGTAAGGAGTACTGAGTGCATTCTTCTGAATTACTAAAAATTGCATGTCTGATCTTTTCCTACATGTTTGAGCCATATTCATTACAGATTTTTGGGGCTATTTTAAAAGCCCTTTTTTGATTTACATGTGTATAATTAGGCATATGCACATATGCCTAATTATAGTCACAACAAAATAAATTGCACTACAGTGCTGAAAGATGAGACCCCCCAGGTCAGAAGGCACTCAACTGGCTACTGGGGAGGAGCTGAAGACACTTCAGAGTAAAGCCAGCATTTATGATGTGGTTGGATCAAAGCCCTCTAGATGTCTGACTGCTGATGTAGCTGCACATGAAATGAGAGTTAGGAAATGCAAAGAAGTCTGACATATTGGGACATGGAATGTACGAAGCATGAACTAAGGGAAGTTGGAGGTGCTCAAGAATGAAATGGAATGTGTACAACTTGATCTATAGGGTGTCAGTGAACTGAAATAGACTGGCATCGGACATTTTGCATCTGATCATCAGATGGTCTACTATGCTGGAAATGAAAGATAAAGAAGAAATGGTGTTGCATTTATAATTAAGAAGAAACTTGCAAGAACTGTAATGAAATACAGTGAACGCTTAATTTCTATTTGTCTACAAGGAATGCCTATCAACACAACTATAGTTCAAGTATATGCCCCAAAAACAGCTGCAGAAGGGGATGAAATTGATGAGTTCTATGAACAAGTACATGTACAAGGAAATTGACAGAACATGCAAACAGGATATCCTGATAGTCATGGGGGACTGGAACGCAAAAGTAGGCAACAAAGAGGAAGGCAAAATTGTTGGAAAATATGGACTTGGCAACAGAAATGAAGCTGGAGAAAGAATGATAGAATTCTGCAAGACCAACAATCTATTCATCTCAAACACCTTCTTCCAGCAACACAAGCGGTGACTGTACACATGGACGTCACACAATGGATTGTACAAAAATCAAATTGACTACATCTGTGGAAATCAACGATGGAAAAGCTCTGTAACATCAAAGATAAAACCTGGAACTGACTGTGGTACAGATCACCAACTAGTAGTATGCAAACTCAAGTTAAAATTGAAAAAGAGCAAGCCACTCATGAATGTAGCAAAATATGACCTTGAGAATATACCACTGGAATTTAAAGACTGCCTGCAAAATTGATTTGCTGCTTTAGATACAAATGACAGAGCTGCAGAAGAGTTATGGGATGACATCAAGAAGGTTGTGTTGGCAGAAAGTGAGAAGTCTCTACAAAGGGTGAAAAAGAAAAAACAGCCAAAATGGATGACCGTAGAAACTCTGCAAATTGCCCAGAAAAGTAGAGCAGCTAACACCAGAGGAGAAAGAGGGGCAATTGTAGAACTCAGAGATTTCCAACATGCAGCAAGACAAGACAAGGAGAAGTACTACAATGACACATGCAAGGAAATAGAAGCAGAAACTATTAGAGGAAGAACAAGATCAGCTTTCCTAAAGCTACGACAGTTAAAGAAAAATTTCCAGCCTCAAACTGGAATGTTACAAGATGCTCAAGGATCCATGTTGAATGATGCTGAGAAGATGAAGAAAAGGTGGAAAGAATATACAGAATCATTATACGATAAAGATCAAGTGGACCAACAGCCGTTTCAGCCTGTACCTTATGATCCGGAACTTCTGGTGATGAAAGAGGAAGTCGAAGCAGCATTGAAACCATTATCAAAGAATAAAGCACCAGGCATTGATGGCATTCCCATAGAAGTATTACAGCAATCTGATGCAGCTCTTACCATACTTACAAGGCTCTGCCAGGAAATTTGGAAGACAACATCATGGACAACTGACTGGAAAAGATCTGTGTTTATACCAATACTAAAGAAAGGTGATCCAACTTACTGTGGAAATTATTACACAATTGCTCTTATCCCACATGCCAGCAAGATTCTACTGAAGATTATTCAACAAAGACTACAACCATACCTGGAATGAGAACTACCTGAAGTGCAAGCAGGTTTCAGGAAAGGGCGAGGAACGAGACACATCATCGCGGATGTGAGATGGATCCTTGAAAAGACTAAAGAATACCAAAAGGATATCTATTTGTACTTTATTGACTACGGCAACCATGAAAAACTCTGGGTCACATTAAGAAGCATGGGTATACCAGAACACCTGATCGTTCTCTTGCACAACCTTTACATTGATTAAGAAACCTCAGTTGAAATGGAACAAGAAGAAACTGAATGGTTTAAAATCAACAAAGGTGTACGACAAGGCTGCATACTTTCCTCCTACCTGTTTAATTTTTATGCAGAACAAATCATCAGAGAAGCAGGATTGTATGAAGACAACAGAGGTGTGAAGATTGGTGGAAAACTCATCAACAACCTTCGCTTTGCTGATGATACCACATTACTGGCTGAAAGTGAAGACAATCTGAAACATTTGCTCCTCAAGATCAAGGGACATAGTCTTAAAATGGGTCTGCACCTTAATATAAAGAAGACAAAGATCCTGACAACTGGCAAAAATCAATAAGCTCATTGTTGAAGGAGAAGAAATTAAAATAGTGAACAACTTTAACCTACTTGGATCAACTATCAATAAAGAAGCAACAAGCAGTCAAGAAATCCGATGACGCATTGCTTTTGGCAGAATGGCTATGAAGGACCAAGACAAGATTCTCAAAAGCAGAGATGTCTGTCTCTCTCCATACAAAGATTTGACTTGTTCAAGCCATGGCATTTTCAATAGCGTCATATGGATGCAAACGTTGGACAGTGAAAAAGATAGACAGGAAGAAAATTGATGCCTTTGAATTATGGTGCTGGCAACTAATACTGTGTATCCCATGGAGTGCCCGAAGAACAAACCAGTCAGTACTAGAGGAGATCGAACCTAAGCTTTCTTTAGAAGCTCAGATGACAAGACTTTGACTTTCATACTTTGGACACATCATGCGAAGAGAGAGATCATTAGGGAAAGACATCCTGCGTGGCAAGGTAGAAGGTCAATGCAAAAGAGGAAGGCCAGCAATGAGATGGATTGATACAATAACAGCAGCTACGGGTGCTAGTCTGTCAACAATGAGCCGCCTGACTGAAGACCGAACACAATTTAGGACAACTATCCAGAGGGTCGCCATGAGTCGACACCAACTTGACTGCACTTAAACAACAACAACAACAACATGCACATATAAATTGCATCCACATGTATGTGGTCATTTTAAAAGGCCCAATTTACACGTAGATGTCCTTAGTTCATGGAAGTTTCAAGGGGTATGCTCAGGGTGTATTCTGGGCATGGCCTGGGTAGGATAAAATGCTACACTTGTATTCCTCGCTTCATATAGGGAATGCACATGAAAGCCCCAAATTCCACATTTCTCCATATTTAGATTCAAATTTACTCCCTGTCATGTCCATGCTTTTAAAAAGTGTGGGCCTGATATTAGCATCGGGGTATTCCGACCATAACCGGGCAGTGATGATATTCAGCCGCTGCCTGGTTACGGCTACGTTATGAAAGCAAGGCGCAGCAAAGGCTAGCCTAACTTTCACCGCTGAAGCTAATCAGGCAGTAGCTAAATATCACCGCTGCCAAGTTAGTTTCCTGCAATTCCAAGCAAGCCAGATATTCAATGCCGGGGCCAGATATGACCCCCAGCATTGAATATTAGGGTTTAAAGTTTGGCGGCAGCAGCAGCTAGCTAGATCAGTTAGCTGCCACCAACGCTGAATGTCGGCCCTGTGTGTTTAAGGCAGCTCTTTCAGGAGGGAGTAAGGGAGTTATCCTCCTTAATCCTCTTAGATTATTGTTCCCTCCAAATTGGACTGAGTTCAAGATAGTTAACTACAGAAGACAATCTTATCTTTATTTAATTTCTTGGTATACTGCCCAGGCTGAAAAGGCATTAGAGCGGTTTACAAACGCTACAAGCAAGTACTAGATATATTCCCTCATCCCCAAAGGACTCACAAACTACATGTGTACGTGAGGCAATGGAGGGTTAAGTGGCTTGCCCAAAGCCACAAGGAGTGCCTATAGGACTGTTGTAGTGGTTGATATGGAAGGACAGACTAGATAGGCCATGTGGTCTTTTTCTATCGCCATACTTCTAGGTTTCTATAAAGACCCCCATCCCTCTGTCCTGAGGTATCTTGTCCCAACCACTAGGCCACTCTCCCCTACAACAGCAGTTCCATGTCTTAAGTTTGTAAAATGTCTGGCATACATGCACAGTATAAACAACACACACGAGAAGTGCAGAACAACCACACCAGTGATGTCTTCACAAATTCAAAAATATTTATTCAAAACCCGACTTGGCCAAGTTTTACCACAAACGCCTATATCAAGGGTCGATGTATTTTGATCACCATTAGCTTGACAAAAGTTGCAAACATTATCCTATACAGTTCTGGTTTTTGACTGTATAGGATACTATTTGCACCTTCTCTAGCTAATGGTGATCAAGATACATCATCACTGACCTCGATGCAGGTGGTTGTGCCAAAACTTGGCCAAGTTGAGTTTTGAATAAAACGTTTTACATTTGTGAAGACATCATTGGTATGGTCGTGGTCATTCTCTACTTCTCTGGTGTGTTGCTTGTTGCCTGTGGAGGATTTCCTCTCATACATGTATCAAAAGAACAGAAAAGTGGCAACATTTGCACGTACAAAGTAAGTTGCTGGGTTGCCTCCATTAATTTTCCCATGTGTAAATTTGTAAAATGGAGCCTCCCATTGCATGTGGCTGTCAATCTACGTGCATTCTTGCACATCCTTCTACGCATTTGAGAAACAGCTCTGCGTTTAGCAGAATCATTTCTAAAATACCGTTGGAACTGAGGATGTCCTGGACCTCACTGTCTCAGTTCCAATCTCCATGTACTATCTAAAATGCACCTTATAGTAAATAGAGGTGAAAGGCAATTACAGAAAGGCTTTCTATGCATAAAACCCGGTTTTACAGCTGAAAAGCCAGTTATGCAAAATTTGTCACCATATACACATTTAGAGTATATGCAAGGCGCAATCCTACACGCAGGTGCTCCCGGGGGGTGAAACTGGGCAGAGTTTAGGCTTTGCATGTATTCTTTGCAAAATGGAAAGTATATGTACGTAACCTATCAGACATGGCTGCCTATCGCTGGTGGTTGCATGTAAAGCATTGCTTTTTAGAAGGAAAAACATGCACTTTCGATTTCCAAAATTACTGCTTTTTATATGCATGCTGGCCATATGCATTTATTTGGCCAGTTCGAAAAATTGCCTCTTTAGGACATGATTCACCAGGTTTTTCGTCCATAGACACCAAATGGGAGAAAAGCCTGAGTGAATCAGGTCCTCAGTCAGATTTTGCTTTACTAAAAGAGAATTATGAAATATAGTAGCAAGATATCTGCCTGTGTGGCAAATAGAGAGTTAAAACTAACAAACTAGGTTTTTTACTCCTGCTGCACTGGTTGGTGAAACCCTATTCCCAGGGAGGAGCTGATTTGGAGCATAGTACACCTGGCCTGACACTGGTCTGAGCCAGTTTTACAGAAGCTGAGAGGCACCCATTTCAGCTAAGGGCAAACCTTTCTATCTTCTCTGCTGGCTTAAAACTATAAATTCTAACTGTTGATTTTTGGGGGAATTACTATTATAGCATTTAACTGTGGTTTTAGACTAAACTTGGGGGCATTTTGACTGCTTTCCTTTTATAGACTTACATCAGATATCGGTGTGTGCCCACTGTTCAGGAACAGCCTACTTGCCAGAGACACTTAGGTTCCCACCCACCCCAGGGGCTACATTGCCTTTATAGTGGTCACATACGTGCCATCTATCCTTTCTTACTTGGGTTAAAGTCCACATCTTCTTCATCCTTTCTTCTTCTTCCTCTTCTGGGACTGCTTAACCAACATGTCATGTATTCAGTGCAATAACTGCGGTACTTTCATTCCAAGACGAATCATTTGGAGCCTAAGAGCTTGTCCTATGTGCCTCAGGTCAGCTGCCATGCATGACGAATTAAACTCTACTAAGGAAAGACCTAGCTGCCATGCATAAAGAAGTGACTCTACTGAGGGAGGAAATGGCTGCAATGAAACACATCTCTTCTAGGATACAAACTGAACGAAGTCCACCACCGCTCCCACAAGGAATCAAATACCCCAGGAACAAATGGATCACAGTGGGTTCTGGAAGATTGTGACCTGTAACACAGAGACATCCCAGCATAATACCTTCTCGGCCTTGGCTAATGAGGATGCTCAATCCAAAGAAACTGAAGGGCCCTTAAATAAGTCAGACAATGCCCAATCTCCTGCTAAAGCATCAAATATGAAGAAAACCTCACCAAAACAGAAAACTACTACTACTTGGAGACTCCATCATCAGAGGCACCAACTTGGGAACACAGTTCAAAGGAGAGAAGGTAGTCACTTGCCTACCAGGCTCGACAGCCAGCAGGAATACAAACCAAGTTGTTGAAGTACTTAGCGCAAAAAGTGAACACTCCAAACTTGATGTTGTTATCCACTTGGGCACAAATGACCTGGCTAGAAACAGTGCCTCTACAGTCCAAAAGGACTTCCAATCTCTGGGAGAGAAACTCAAGCCCATTGTTAACACTGTTGCATTCTCAGAGGTTCTGCCTGTTCTTGGTAAGGGGACAAAAAAGCTGCATCACATTAACAGCTTTAATACATGGCTCCAGACCTGGTGCAAACAAGAAGGATTCAGATTTATTGGCGACTGGGGAAACAGATGGACCAACAAGAGACTATACTGTGCTGATGGACTACATCTCTCTGTCGCAGGGAAAAGAATCTTAAGTGAAAAATTCAGGCAGTATGTGGATATGCATTTAAACTGGGAAAAGGGGGTGACGGATGTGGAAGGTCAAGACCTGCTTGCCACCCCCTGCAAAAGCAGAACAACATCAAAAACAGCCACACTTTTAAACCACACATCAAAAACAAGTGGGAAGATGTGGGCAGAACAAAATCAATGCAAAATACCCACAAGCTAGGTAAATGCTGGAAAGCAATGAGCACAAATGCTCGAAGCGTAGCCAACAAAGTTCCGGACCTGGAAGCCCTAATGGTGGAAATGGATTTGGACATTGTTGCAATTACAGAAACATGGTTTAATGAATCGCATGATTAGATTATAGCCATCTATGGCTATATCCCATTCAGAAGAGACAGAGAAAATGGAAAAGGAGGAGGAGTAGCCTTGTATGTCAAAAGCAATATTAAAGCTACTGAAATGCAGGGGACATGGGGAAAAGAAACAGCGCTCTGGATTGCGTTGGAAAGAGGAGATGGCACTGTCATCCATACTGCTGTAGTCTACAGACCTCCGACTCAAATTGAAGAGATAGATAATGAATTGATTATACATATTGCCAAGATAGCCATAAAGGGAGAAGCAATCATTTTGGGTGACTTTCATCTACCCAATGTGGATTGGATTACTCCTTCTGCACATCTGGAAAGAAGCAAAAAAATTGTAGATGCTCTCCAAGATGCATCACTTAGACAAATGGTCATGGAACCAACCAGGGAAAGCTCAACGCTGGATTTAGTGCTCACCAACGGTGATAGCATGTCGAATGACTGTGTGAGTGCCCCTTGAGCAACAGCAATCATCACATGGTGTGGTATGAGATAAAAGTCAAAGGTACAGGCCAAACATAGCAAGCTCAAAGTCCTAAACTTCAAAAACACTGACTTCAAAAAAATGGCCGAGTACCTAAAGGAGGAGATGACAGGGTGGAAGGAGATAAGGGAAGTGGAATTGCAATGGGCTAAACTAAAGGTGGCAATAAAAGGGGCAACAGATAAATATGTAAAAAAGTAAATAAAAACAAGAGGAGAAGGAACCTATTTGGTTTTCCAAAGAAGTGGCTGCTCAAATAAAGGCAAAAAAACACTTCTTTCGCAAAATTCAAAAGCTTGCAAACAGAAGAACACAGAAATGAATGCAGGATCAAACTCAAAGAATCAAAAAGAGAAATAAGGATAGCAAAATCAAAGGCTGAGGAAAAGATTGCTAAAGATGTTAAGGGTGGTGACAAAACTTTCTTCGGGTATATTCGGGAAAGGAAGAAGATCAGAGTTGGAATTGCAGGACTCAGAAGTGCTGGGAAAGGACTCGTGGAAAGTGACATAAAAAAAGCGAAATTGCTAAACAAATACTTCTGCTCTGTTTTTACTAAAGAAGATCCTGGAGATGGACCAGCTGTGACTCCCAAATATAAAAATGGGAATAAAGTAGATACCACACCATTCACAAAGGATGAGGTATTGGAACAACTTGCTAAACTGAAAGTGGACAAAGCCATGGGACAGATGGGATACATCCCAGGATACTGAAAGAGCTCAGAGAGGTTCTTGCAGGGCCATTAAAGGATATATTCAACAGATCCTTGGAAACAGGAGAGGTTCCTCAGGACTGGAGAATGGTTGATGTCGTACCTCTACACAAAAGTGGTGACATCGAAGAAGTGTCAAACTACAGACCCGTGAGCCTTACCTCGGTGGCGGGAAAAGTAATGGAGGCGCTTCTGAAAGAGCGAATAGTGAACTTTCTCAAAACCAACAGGTTGCAAGATCTGAGGCAACATGGTTTTACTGAAGGACGGTCTTACCAAACAAATCTGATTGAGTTCTTTGACTGGGTGACCAAGGAACTAGATCAGGGGCATGCGATGGATGCCATCTACCTGGATTTCAGCAATGCCTTTGATACTGCTCCTCATAGGAGGCTTGTCAACAAAATCAGTAGCTTGGGGATGGGTCCCAAGATGGTGAACTGGATTAGAAATTGGTTGACTGACAGACGACAGAAGGTGATGGTACATGGAGCTCACTCGGATGAAAGGAAGGTGATTAGCGGGGTGCCCCAGGGCTTGGTCCTGGGCCCGGCACTGTTCAATGTATTTTTGAGGGATATTGCTGAAGGACTAAATGGAAAAGTCTGTCTTTTTGCAGATGACAAAAAAATTTGCAACAGAGTGGACTCCCCCAAGGGAGTGGATAACATGAGGAAAGATCTACAAAAGCTGGAAGACTGGTCTAATGCTTGGCAATTAGGATTTAATGCGAAAAAGTGCAGTGTCATGCACTTAGGTAGCAGAAATCCAAGGAAAATGTACGCAATAGGGGGTGAGAGGTTGGTGTGTATGGTACAGGAGAAAGACCTTGGTGTGATTATCTCTGATGATCTCAAGGTGGCAAAACAGTGCGACAAGGCGGTGGTAAAAGCCAGGAGGATGTTGGGCTGCATACAAAGAGGGATTACCAGCAGAAAGGAAGAGGTACTTATGCCACTGTACAGGTCGCTGATGAGGTTCACTTTTGGAGACCATATCTTGCAAAAGATGTAAAAAGACTGGAAACTGTTCAGAGGAAGGCGACCAAAATCATTTGGAGCCTGCGTAAGAAACCCTATGAGAAGAGACTTGAAGAACTAAATATGTACACTTTGGAGGAGAGGAGGGATAGGGGAGATATGATTTAGACCTTTAAATATTTAAAGAGGAACGATAAACAAACAAACCTCTTCCAAAGACGGGGAAGCTGCAAAACTAGAGGGCATAACATGAAGCTGCAAGGTGGAAAATTGAAAGGCAATGTCAGGAAATATTTTTTCACTGAAAGGGTGGTGGATGCTTGGAATGCTCTCCCGATGGAAGTGGTGGAGGCAAACATGATGACGGAATTCAAAACAGCATGGGACAAGCACTGCGGATCTCTTTATAGCAACAGGATAAAAACAAAATAAACTAAACCATCTAACTTCTCAACAAATAGGGGTGTCCTACACAGAGTGGTGGGCCCACCCCTAAACAAAGACATGGGGAGGGGTGGCTTGCACAGAGAGACGGGTGCACCTACTCTTGCTGTATATTTGCTGGCAGACTAGATGGACCATGTTGGTCTTTATCTGCCGTCATTTACTATGTTACTATATTTTGTTACTCAGCTTAAGGTCAATTTATTCTCGTGCAAATAAAACCATCAATAACAGCAGTGATCACATTTTCTTTTTTTTATTATTATTTTCTTTTATTTTTATTGAATTTCCAAAAATTTTTAGCAACATGCTTTTGGAAAAATACAAAGCACAAAAGAAAGAAAAAAAGAATTTAAAGAAACTGGGATCTATCTGGAAAATTATACAAACAGCCCATGTTGAGACGTCTATTACCAAAATGGAAGGAGGAAGAATAAGCGTCCAATGAAATAAATCAAAAGAAACAAACTTGCCTTAGATTATACTAACTGTCATAAAACTAAAAAACAAAACAAAACACACCCAACACTCTCTGGGGCATGTTTACTAATGGGCAGAGTCCTGCGCTAATTTTGGGGTGAAATGTGCATCGGTCTCCCTGCAGATAGTCTGATTCTAGTGTGTGGCACCATGCTAATCAGCAGACTGTGCACTTAATGCTATTTAAACCCTGAAAGAGTAGGAAAGGGAGGCAACCAAAATTCCCACCACCTCCCTTTCTTTCTCTCAACACCCAAAGTGACATTGAGAAAAGTTCCATTTTCAGTCCTGGATTCTCCACCCTGGGCAGAAATCATCTGGTTTACACCTCCACTGGTGTCACATTCCTGCCACACATTCCAGCAGAGGGGACCGAAGGCACAGTCTCCACTCTCTCTCTTACATTAGACCGCATGATTACTCTCTCTGATGCAGTCTGATTTCCACTTGCTGCATTGTGAGGGAGCACCACAGGGAGAGAAATGTTGGGTGCCAAAACCTGCAGCATTTTGGGGAAGAAGTAATGGAGACCTCTCTTCCAAGTTCAAGTCGCTCATGTATCTTCCAAAAAGTCCACAGATTCCTCAGGTAACACCTTGGCTTATGGCAATTTTCCCTGGACAGAACACTGAACAAAATGGAGGGCCAGGGCCGAAAGGGTACAGGCCCCATAACTGGGCTGCCGGGTGGAGGAGGGCCTACAGGGACAGCCCGAATAGGTAGGTGACAGGGGAGAGGAGAGCTGTGCTGTACCAGGATAAGGGAGGGGGGTAAGAGCCACCCCTTCCTTTTCCGGCTGGCATTGCGAGCAGCAGGACAGCAGGAGCCGAAGTGCAGCGTGACTTAACCAGCATCAGAAGCAGCAGTCAAAGTACAGCACACCCGGCACTCGCTATCACGGGCTTCCGGCTGCTTACGGGTGCATCGTGAGCAGGACACAGTTACCAATGAGAGCCAGAAAATGGGAGCTGAAGATCAGCACCCTGCGAAAAGGATGCACCTTCCAGGGGGAGTTTGCGGTCTGTTGGGCACATGATAGCATTTCCGGCTTCCTGGGGTGTAGCAGTCACAGTGGGAACAGGAGGCCACATGTATGCCAGCAAGTTGACTTAAAAAACAAAACAAAACACAAAACTAAAAACAAAAAGGAAACAAACCAAAAGCATGGTGGGGCAGACGTAGCAGCATAGCTCACAGCAGGCCCAGCTCACAGCACAACGGCCTGCAACGCCTCATCACTGATCTCCGCTCCCCCCTCTACGTGACACAGAAGGGGAGAAGAAACATAGCAGCTTGCATATCTGCCACTCAGCAGGGGATTGAGCAGGACATTGGACCCAGTGTCAGCCTTAGGTATACCAGAACCATTCACGTGTATAAAGAGGAGAGAGGGGGAGAGAAGGTAAGGGCCGTGGTCACAATCTATGGAGCAGGATATGTGCAGGCTCTGCTGAGTTCGCTTGAGGAAGCGCCAACCACAGGAGAATGGATATGATGGAAGTAGGTGCGAGCTTGGCAGCCACACCAAGAGAACCAGGACAGAGGGATGAATATGAACAATTTAGTTAATTGCTTCAGAATAACGCTGTAGGAAGGGAGGTGGGAGGGACAGGCGGATTCAGGACTGGGCAGCGGCTGGCAAGTGTGAATGGGGGTTTGAATGTGGAAAGATGGGAATGGGGGCAGGGTGGCTAGCCAAGTCCAGGGGCCCCCACTGGGGGGAGTTAGTAAGTCATGGAGTGAGGTGATTGCGGCAGCAACTCGGGTGTGGCGGGAATAGAGAGGGTGGGGGGCTGCTACATAGCCTGGTGAGGTTAATAGCTAACAGCATGGCTCCATGTGGCAGTACGACACCAGGTGGGACAGAGGCAGTAAGCAGCACAGGGGGTGCAGGGACTCCCAGTGCCCCCCATTGCCTAATCCAAGAACACTGCTCCCTTGACCACAGGGGGTCCACCATCTGCAGTGCAAATGGGTGACAGGGAGTTGTTATCGGAGTTTAAGCAGGCGGAATATATGTGCTTTACAAGGGCTCTGGACAGCCATGTACCCACAGCCCTAAAAGGGAAGATCTGGAAAGGCGAGAACGTGGACATTTTCTCGCTACACATTGGGGGGAACGATATGAGCTGTGAGTATTTGGGGTGCCGCAACAAATGCAAACTGGTGCTGAAGAAGGCCGATATCATCCCTAGGATGATTGCAAATTGGTGCACAGCCTTCCATGTTCTGGCCAGTGTGGTTGGCAAAAAATACCCGGAGCAATTCAGATTGCTCTTCAAATGCCAGGATAGTATTTATGAGGTCTACAGGGTGCATGGCAGCACCTCATGGCTGAAATACAGTGAATAGTTCTGTCAGAACATGGCAGGCATGAAAGGGCTCAGTTGGAACAGGAAGGACATTGACCTGTGGATTCAGCTGATGACCCAGGGGCAAAAGGGCAACAGAGCGTTTGGGGCCCCATCGGTAAGTTGATGGGGGAAAGGCTCAGGGCTGCATTGGCTGCCGTTTTGAGGGGGACAGCAAGTCTGGCACTGGGGAGTATGGCGCCGCCTCCTGCCTGCCCACCCTCTGCATGCGCAGGAGTGTATGTAGGTTGTATAACAGGGGGACCTGCAGATTTAACAATGAATGCAAATACAGACACACCTGCACTATTTCTGAGGAAGGACACCCTCACGTTAGATGCGAGAAGTGGCAGGGGGAAGACCTCCAGCGCATTGGATGAGGCCTGTGGCTAGCAATGACGCTCATCAATATTAGGGCTCTGTGGAGGAATTTGGTGGGATATGACAAGTACAGTGATTATTAAATGGTTTTACACAGGGTTTCAGGATTCTGGGTGGTGGGTAACTTACAATCCACTTGGGAGCAAACAGAGGGTGGTGCAAGGGAAAATTGATAAGAAGCAGAGGCTGGGCAGGACTGCAAGTACCTTTGAGAGCAGGCCCATTCCTGACCTGATAATATCACTGTTGGGCCTGGTCCCAAAGAAGGAGCCGGGGGAGTACTGGCTCATAAACCACCTGTCATACCCCGACAGTGACTCAGTAAATGACTATTTGGACCCGGCTGCCTGCTCCATGAAGTATGCCTCCATGGAGCAGGCCCTGGAGCTTCTCCGGGGCCTAGGGGATCATGGTTGGCTAAGACGGATGTGGAGGTGGCTTTCAGGTTGCTGCCGATACATCCTAATAGCTTTCATCTGCTGAGATTCCGCTTTGGTGGTTGGTATTATTTATTTAACAATTTTTCTATACCACTTTTCTTGTATTCAAGGCGGTTTACATTGAGCAATAAACAAGGAACATTACATAGAACAAGGTCATTAAACTTGGAGACAAAGGGTATTAACAATATTATTTACATGATTTCTTGGCACAGGTTGTGGGGATGTTGTTATTGTATGGTTGGGTGTTTGAGACAGGTTGGTGTGGATGGGTTGAGATTTTATTGTAGTGGCTACGTTTCTCATGGTGGTTCTGCTTCTGGTCCATAGTACTCTGAAAAGAGGTGTGTTTTTAAGGCTTTACGAAAATCCTGTAAGTCAATGGCGGTTCTTATTCTTTCCGGGAATGCGTTCCAGAGAGATGGAGCATATATTGAGAAGGCTTTGTGACAGGCTGTTTGTTTTGCTTTAGTTTTATTCTTAGGTATTATTAATAGGTTTTTATGGTTTTTCCTTTTTTTGCACCTATTTTGAGGAGTTCAGCTCCACCATACAATGGATGGTTGAGCAGGAAATAAGCTGGGGCAAGATCATACACTACCAGGATGATTTTTTGATACAGGTGGGGGACAAGCAGAGTTGCCAGGGCAACTTGAACAAATTCCAAATGAAGGCGGCAGAGCTAGGGATCTCACTCGCAGACAAGAAGACAGAAGGGCCTGCTCAACGTCTGTCCTTCCTGAGTTTCGAAACTGAGACTAAATAAATGGTGACACGCCTGCTAGAGGACAAAGTGGCAGCTTGGAAGGCTACAGTCCAATTTTCGGTTGCCACAAAGATTACACTACAGCAAATGCAGTCTCTGATAGGCCATTTGAACTTTGCTTGCCAGGTAATGCCCATGGGTAGGGCATTCATATGGCGCCTAGCAGATTCCACAAAGAGGCTCTCTGTAGGAGACACCACTTCATTAGGGTTACCGCCCTGATAAGAGAGGGCCTGGCAGTGTGGCAGCAGTTCCTGCTACAGTACAATGGAAGGAATATCTGGAGGGAGCCCCCCATTTGCAACAGGAACTTAGAGTTATTTATGGATGCAGTGTATGGGGGGGGGGTGGAATTCAGGATTTAATTCAGGGGTCAGTGGTGCCAGGAGAGATGTCCGGCAGAGTGACACCAACTCAGAATAACCAAGGATATCACGTTCCTTGAGATCGTGGTTGCCATGGCCATATGGAAGCCACAGCTCGCCAACAGAAAGATAGTTTTCCATTCGGACAATGCAGCAGTGGTGTTTGCCATCAATAAGCAATCAGCGTGGGCGGGTAGAGTGATGAGGTTAGTCAGGAAGTTGGTGTTGTTGAGTCTGGAATTGAATGCGTTTATCAGTGCTTTGCCAGGCAGCGGGGCTACAACATCATGCATGGGGTGATCACTGGACTCCTGATAGAGTTCCTGACACACTTTCAGGCAGAAAGAACCTTGAGCAAGCAGGCCAAGTTGATGCTGGTGGAGGTCACCTTCTTCCTCAAGTTGGTGGGGGGGGGAGGGGGGAATAGGGAGATGATGAAGAAGGAGTTCATGGTTAGGAAAGTAATGGAGGGCT
Source organism: Ichthyophis bannanicus (assembly GCA_033557465.1). Lineage (NCBI taxonomy): Eukaryota > Metazoa > Chordata > Amphibia > Gymnophiona > Ichthyophiidae > Ichthyophis > Ichthyophis bannanicus. Next base: position 177,604,003 of record CM066043.1, on the reverse strand, counting down.
GGGCCCAGGAAGCTGCACCACAGCCTGACAGTCACAGGCCAGTTACCCTATTAGCGCTCTGGATTGCGTTGGAAAGAGGAGATGGCACTGTCATCCATATTGCTGTAGTCTACAGACCTCCGATTCAAATTAAAGAGAGAGATAACGAATTGATTAAAGATATTGCCAAGATAGCAGCAAAGGGGGAAGCAATCATATTGGGTGACTTTAATCTACCTGATGTGGATTGGATTACTCCTTCTGCACATCTGGAAAGAAGCAAAAAGATTGTGGATGCTCTCTAAGATGCATTATTTAGACAAATGGTGATGGAATCAACCAGGGAAAGCTCAACGCTGGATGTCGTGCTCACCAACGGTGATAGTGTGTCGAATGTCTGCGTGAGTGCCCCTGTGAGCAACAGCGACCATCACACGGTGTGGTTTGAGATAAAAGCCATGGTACAGGCCAATCATAGCAAGCTCAAAGTCCTAAACTTCAAATACACTGACTTCAATAAAATGGCAGAGTACTTAAAGGAGGAGATGACGGAGTGGAAGGAGATAAAGGAAGTGGAATTGCAATGGGCTAAACTAAAGAAGGCAATAAATGGGGCAACAGATAAATATGTAGGAAAAGTAAATAAAAACAAGAGGAGAAAGAAACCTATTTGGTTTTCCAAAGAGGTGGCTGCTGAAATAATGGCAAAAAACACAACTTTCGCAAAATTCAAAAGCTTGCAAACAGAAGAACACAGAAATGAATACAGGATCCAACTCAAAGAGTCTAAAAGAGTAATAAGGATAGCAAAATCAAAGGCAGAGGAAAGTATGGCTAAAGATGTTAAGGGTAGCAACAAAACTTTCTTCAGGTATATTCGGGGAAAGAAAGAAGATTAGAGTTGGAATTGCAGGACTCAGAAGTGCTGGGAAAGGACTTGTGGAAAGTGACACTGAAAAAGCGGAATTGCTAAACAAATACTTCTGCTCTGTTTTTACTAAAGAAGATCCTGGAGATGGACCAGCTGTGACTCCCAAATATAAAAATGGGAATGAAGTAGATACCACACCATTCACAGAAGACGAGGTGTTAGAACAACTTGCTAAACTGAAAGTGGACAAAGCCATGGGACCGGATGGGATACATCCCAGGATACTGAAAGAGCTCAGAGAGGTTCTTGCAGGACCGTTAAAGGATGTCTTCAACAGAACCTTGGAAAGGTTCCTCAGGACTGGAGAATGGCTGATGTCGTACCTCTACACAAAAGTGGTGACAGGGAAGAAGTATTAAACTACAGGCCCGTGAGCCTTACCTCGGTGGCGGGAAAAGTAATGGAGGCGCTCCTGAAAGAGCGAATAGTGAACTTTCTCAAAATCAACAGGATGCAAGATCCAAGGCAACATGGTTTTACCGAAGGATGGTCTTGCCAAACAAATCTGATTGAGTTCTTTGACTGGGTGACCAAGGAACTAGATCAGGGGCATGCAATGGATGTCATCTACCTGGATTTCAGCAAAGCCTTTGATACTGTTCCTCATAGGAGGCTTGTCAACAAACTCAGTAGCTTGGGGATGGGTCCCAAGATGGTAAACTGGATTAGAAATTGGTTGACTGACAGACGACAGAAAGTGATTGTACATGGAGCTCACTCGGATGAGAGGAAGGTAATTAGCGGGGTGCCCCAGGGTTCGGTCCTGGGTCCGGCACTGTTCAATGTATTTGTGAGTGATATTGCTGAAGGACTGAATGGAAAAGTCTGTCCTTTTGCAGACGACACAAAAATTTGCAACAGAGTGGACTCCCCCGAGGAAGTGGTTAACATGAGGAAAGATCTACAAAAGCTGGAAGACTGGTCTAATGCTTGGCAACTACGAATTAATGCAAAAAAGTGCAGTGTCATGCACTTGGGTAGCAGAAATCCAAGGGAAATGTACGCGATAGGGGGCGAGAGGTTGGTATGCACGGTTCAGGAGAAAGACCTTGGTGTGATTATCTCTGATGATCTCAAGGTGGCAAAACAGTGCGACAAGGCGGTGGTGGCAAAAGCCAGGAGGATGTTGGACTGCATACAAAGAGGGATTACCAGCAGAAAGGAAGAGGTACTTATGCCACTGTATAAGTCACTGGTGAGGCCTCACTTGGAATACTGTATTCAGTTTTGGAGACCATATCTTGCAAAAGATGTAAAAAGACTGGAAACTGTTCAGAGGAAAGCGACCAAAATGATTTGGAGCCTGCGTCAGAAGCCTTACGAGAAGAGACTTGAAGACCTAAATATGTGCACTTTGGAGGAGAGGAGGGACAGGGGAGATATGATTCAGACCTTTAAATACTTAAAGAGAAATGATGAACAAACAAACCTCTTCCAAAGACGTGGAAGCTGTAAAACTAGAGGGCATAACATGAAGCTGCAAGGTGGTAAATTGAAAGGCAATATCAGGAAATATTTTTTCACTGAAAGGGTGGTGGGTGCTTGGAATGCCCTCCCGAAGGAAGTGGTGGGGGCAAACACGGTGACGGAATTCAAAACAGCATGGGACAAACACAGTGGATCCCTTTACAGCAATAGGATAAAAACAAAATAAACGGTACCATCTAACTTCTGAACCATATAACGTCTCAACAAATAGGGGTGTCCTACATGGAGTGGTGGGTTTACCCCTAAACAAAGACATGGGGAGGGGTGGCCTGCACAGAGTGACAGGTGCACCTACTCTTGCCATCTTGCTGGGCAGACTAGATGGACCATGCTGGTCTTTATCTGCCGTCATTTACTATGTTACTATGCTACCCTGCCCATGCTAAGAGGGGTCATGCTGAGGGCAGCAGATGTTACCAGGGATGGGTTTGAAGAAAAACCTCTCAGGCTTACTCCATTGCTGATGTTCTTTGATGCCTTCCGGATGAGCAAGATCCTGCCTCAGTCCACATCAGACACGGCAGAAACCGCTATGTGAGTGGAGGATGTTGCCTCAGTATGGAACGGGGTGTGCCTGTTCCTGGCCCAGTCTAAGATGGACCAGATCGGGAGGGGGAGAACAGTATAGCTGAATACCACAGCAGTGTGGGACCTTAGCCCAGTGTCTGCCCTGCGTGCAGGGCCGGCCCGTCCATTGAGCAAAAATGTTTTTTTGCACAGGGCCCCACGTTTCAGGGGGCCCCGCGCAAAAAAACATCTTGCATCAGCGATCAACCCAGCTCATAAAAAAAACACAAACCGGCTGCCGCTGCCGCCGTGGCAGCGGCAGAAATGAGCACCCCGCAGGGGCCCCCCTGCCCTGCAGAATCCTCGTTTCAGCGTCAACTCCCTCAGCGTCAGCTGCCAGAGCCGCGAAGCGAGAGCTTCTCCTCTCGCGGCTGTTAATCCCGCCACAGGGCTCATGGGAAATCCCATCAGCCCCGCAGCAGGATTAACAGAGCCGCAAGAGGAGAAGCTCTCCCTTCGCGGCTTTGAAAAGCCCGCACTTTGGGAACTGATGCTAAAACAAGGATTCTGCAGGGCAGGGGGGGCCCCGCGGGGTGCTCGATTCTGCCGCTGCCACGATGGCAGTGGCAGCAGAAGCCAGTTTGTGTTTTTTTTTTATCTAGCTGGGCTGATGGGGGGGGCTAAGACTGTAAGTGGGCTGATGGGGGGGTTAGGACTAGTAATAGGCTATGGGGGTTAGGACAGGTAATGGTCTATGGGGGGGCTAAGACTGGAAGTGGACTGATGGGGGGGTTAGGACTGGAAGTGGGCTGATGGGGGGTTAGGATTGGTATTGGGCTATGGGGGGGGCTAAGACTGAAAATGGGGTGATGGGGGTTAGGACTGGAAGTGGGCTGATGGGGGGCTTAGGATTGGTAATGGGCTATGGGGGGGCTGGGACTGGTAATGGGCTGTGGGGGTTGCTATGACTGGAAATGGGCTGAGTGGAAGGGGGGCTTGAATTGCAAATAGCTGATGGGACGGGGGCTTGGAATGGAAATGGGCTGAGTGGGGGGGCTAGGACAGGAAATGGGCTGATGGAGGGGCTTGAATTGAAATGGACTCATGGAGGGGCTAGAACTGGAAGTAGGCTCATGGGGGGCTTGGACTGGAAAGGGCTGAGTGGAGGGGAGCTAGGATTTGATATGGGCTGATGGTGGGGCTTGGAAAGGACTAGAAATGGGCTGATGGGGGCTGGGATTGGAAATGGGCTGATGGAGGGACTTGGATAGGACTGGAAATGGATTGGGGAGCTAGGACTGGAAATGGGCTGATGGTGGGACTAGGATAGGATTGGAAATGGATGGAGGAGCTAGGATTGGAAATGGGCTGATGCAGGGACTAGAAGGGAGCTGATGTTTGTTTATTTATTTATTTACATTCTCTTATATACCGCGCTATTCTGCATCAGTGCAGTTTACATTGAACAAACTCAAATTACATTGAACAGGATATTATAACTTGGAGATAACTATTTTACAGGGAACATGGGCTATGGAGGGTTAAGTGGCTTGCCCAAGACCACAAGGAGCACCTGTGGGACTAGAAACCCCAGTCCTTCCGGCCCAAGGTTGCTGTCCTCTAGTGGGATTTGAACCCCCGACCTTCCGGCCTGAAGTACTTTGCCCCAACCACTAGGCCACTCCTCCACTCATGTTTGGGGAGGATTAGAATGGGATGGAGCTGGGAGAGTGAAATGTAGAGGGAAAAAATATTTTGTGTGGGAGGGAAGACAAATCTACAATTGGCCAGATATTGGAAGAGTAAGTGGGGATTGAGGATGGAGGGGTAAAATTTGAGTGGATGAAATAGGAATGAGGAAAGAGCAAAAGGAGAAAGATTAGTATGTTAAAGCAGATGTAGAGGATGGAAAAAAACTAGAAGAGAGAAGAAAGGACAAATGGACAGCAGACGATGGAGAGTTAGCAGAAGACACAAAGAAACCAGAAGAAAGTAGCTGGAGCAATTGCAACTGAAAAAAAATGCACAAAAGGTAGAAAAATCTCTCTTTATTTTGAATTTATTAACTGGAATATGTCAGCTCTAGGAAATGTGCATCATTAACGTCTGCACTTTGTTTAGTACAAGAGGAAATTAATTTATAGTTTTATTTCTACAGTGTTGTACATTCCAAGTTTGGCTTTTGGGGTTCCCAGTTTAATTATTGTCTTCCTGTTTCTAAATTGTGATTCCTTGTTTGGTGATGTTCTGCATGTGTAACTGAGCTGAGGTGTTCTGTTTATATAATTCCTATTTGACATTGCCACTTGTTCTCTTTCCCCAGTAGGTCATGTATTGTTATTCTCTGAAATGTATTGGTTTAATATTTGCAGTGTTGCCTTTTGATAGGTAGGGTCTGGTGCTTTTTGAGTCCTGGTAGTGCTGTTAGGATACGGCGGGTTTGCTATGGGTTCTAAATGGGCAGTGTTTGTAGTAGTTCCTAATGTGCCTGGTGGTTGGCACTGGATTATAGTAATGTAGAAATCTTTTAGTCTTTCTTTATCCATACACTCATTAAAAGGCATGTTTACGGAGAAGTGCTGTTGGTTCCTGCTATTTCCTGCTTATACACCTGACTGGTCACCGGAGCTTGGAGGCTGCTCCCGGCTGTGGGCGGAGCTTACCTGTGCTATATTACATCTGCCCTACTCGCGGGACGTTGAGAAGTGCTGTTGGTTCCTGCTATTTCCTGCTTATACACCTGACTGGTCACCGGAGCTTGGAGGCTGCTCCCGGCTGTGGGCGGAGCTTACCTGGGCTATATTACATCTGCCCTGCTCGCGGGACACGAAGCAGGCGCGCCCCGTGGGCGCGTGCCCGAAGGGGCGTGACCAAAGGGGCAGGCCTGCCCCTTTGGCGCCCCTTCGGCGCCAGTTCGGCGCAGGAGGACCTCTGTAATGGGGAAAAGAAGGAAGCATTTTCCTCAGTCGACCCAATCCAAGGCGGTGAAAGCGAGAGGTCCGATGGATGCACATGTTGTTGTGGTAGAAAAATCTGAATCTTCTTGCCCTGCTGCCTTAATGGAGGATGGTGCGGCGGCTAATTTATCTGCAAGTACTGTCTCCTCTTGCGACGATTCCCGTGGAATGGGGTTGACTCCTCCCATTCAAGAGGCTACGCAATTGACTGCTGTTGAGTCGTTATCAACGCTAAAGGTTTGTCCTGTTGTGGAGTCTGATGTGCTTTCGGGATCTTTCTTGCGGTTAGGGGATGAACTCCCTCCCCCTTTACCTTCAGTGGTGACTTTCATACAGCCTGGGGAACCTCAAACGCCGCCGGCAGATTTGTCCCTGAAAGATATTTGGTTGGTTATTTCCCGTATTGAATCTGCTCTGGGATCTTCGCTGCAGCGTGTTTCTGAGTTCTCCAAGGCTACTGTACAGAAACTTGCAGATCATGAAAAACGAATGTTGTCTCTTGAGCAAGGAGTTGTTTCCTTAGAGACAGATGTATTGGCTACTAAAGATGTGCAAACTTCCCTTGCTCAAGACTGTACTTTTTTACATAGGCAAGATGAGGTTTTAGAGAATGTGTTGCGTTCTCGGAATCTTCGGTTTCTGAATTTTCCCTGTACGCATTATCTATCTCCTATGATTCTTTTACAAAAGTATCTAAAAGAGATTTTGTCGATCACTGATTTTCAGGTTTCTGCTGTATCAAGATTTATTCTTTGCCTTTGAGGAGTTTAAGTCAACAAACTGAGGGGGTAGGAGAAGCTCCAGCTACGTTAGAACAAGTAGTTACTGATAAAGTTCTCTCTTCCACTTTAGATATATCAGCTTTCCTAGAAACTACCTCTGACGATATTCCCTCCAGGGCTACCCTATTGGTATCCTTTACCTCTGAATTGGATAAGGACAAAATTTTACGGGCTTACTTTCAAAAAAAATCTGAAAAATTTTGTGGTCAAACAATTCAAATTTTTCCTGATGTATCTCGGGCCACACAGCTACGGCGCAAAGCTTTTCTAGACTTGCGCCCCCGTGTGGTGGCCATTGGTGCAGTTTTTCACCTTAGGTTTCCATGTAAATGCCTTATCATCTTTCAGGGTAAAAGGTATCTCTTTTTTGATCCTAAGCAGTTGATTGATTTTTTAAAGGATAAGGTTTGAGTTTAGTCTCTTAAGGAGTATTGATTTAGACTTCTCTGGTGGACCTTTCAGTGTTCTATTTAATCTGCAGCACTTCTTCTTGAAGTGGTCTTCAATGGTGGATTCCTTTAAGTTTTTCTTTATTATTTATTATGTGCTTGTTGCATGATTGTTTTGTTGTAACATGATTAAAACTTTATAAATAAAAAATAAAAATAAAAAAAAAGAGGCATGTTTACTAAAAGTTAGTGTATGGTCACATTATGCAAATATTTATGCAAATGAGGCACCGTATGCAAATTAATGCCCCGCACCCCCCTTGGGCCGCCCCTGCCTGCGTGAGTACATAAAGGTGAACCCGCCAATAGGGGGCTCCTTTCTGTGGCACCTGAACGGGTCTTGTTTAGTCCAGTATCAGTTTAGGGCCATGTGATTGACGGCAGTAGGAGATGCGGGGTTTGAGCTTCACTCCTTCAAAATAGGCGTGACAACCACAGCGCACAAATTGAGCTTTCAGGCAGGTCAAATACAGGCTATCGGGAGATGAGCTTCAAATAGGTACAAGCTATACGTTCGGCAGTGACAGCAGCTAGCTAATGCTGTTTTCCTCATGCCCACTAGGTCGCAGAGGATCTCCATCTGGATAGTAGGTCATTCCTATATCTACTGAGCAAGAGGGAGGGTGGCAGGGGGACGTTTTGCAAGCAACTCAGTTTCCATCCAGACATCGTGCATATACAGTGGTTAGGCAAGAGGGGGAGGTGGTGGGACCAGCTGAGGCCCACACTTGATGGCTGGTGCCAAAGGAAACCACTCGCTGGACTTTGTTGTCCTACACTTGTGCAGTAATGATCTAGTGTCCACTAAGGGTATAGATCTTATCATCTGGATCAAGGCAGACATGGCCTGAATACACGCCAAGCTGGGGGTGGGCGTGATATGGTCTCCAGTCATCCCCCAGCAGAAGTGGCTGGGGGCAGAACAGACAAAGGGTATCAAGAAGAGCAGGAGGAAGCTGAACAAGGAAATTGGAAACTTTGTGCAGACTTTGGGAGGGGTAGTGGTGGAACATGAGGACATACTGGCAGGAGGAACAGTAGTATATTTGGGGGATGGAGTCCACTTGAACGAGATTGGATTGAAATTGTTTGAGGGCTTGTAGTGGGCCAACGGTTCAGTACTCATTATGGGGCGAGTCGGACCGCAGGCCCTCCTGGTAGTGGGACCTCACCAAAAAGGGAGGGGGAGGGGTACCACAGAGAGAAAAGGGGTCCCAGGTACCATTAGGAGGTGTCTGGGCCCGGGTAATGGGAGGGCCAGATACAAGGGCCAGGGGTGCCTGGCTACGGTTACCATGACCACAAAACACGCGGGGCACCTGGGTGCCAACATGGAGCGATTGGGGATGGGGTGAAAAAGGTGAGGCCTTGGCCACTGAACCAAGTGACAAGAGCGGTGGTGCCCCTCTACGTCAGTTAGGTTAGCGTCATGATGGTTGTTATTGTTATTGGGATGGTTATTATAGTTGACTGTTAGCACTGCAATTATGGTTGTATCCAACACTGTTACTGTACAATGATGTTACTGTGTTCTGCAAGCTGTGGTCCTTGAAATCCACTAATAAATGCAGTTGTGAAACGTTCAAGTGGGCCATTTTGTGCAAGCGGGAAACTGGGAGAGGAGGCAGGGGATAGGGGAAAATGGAAGGGGACTGTAAGCCAGTCCAGCATGCCCCAGGTTATGCTCCATTGGTCCCCAAGTTCAAAAGCCCAGTCTTCTCTTTTCTTCTCTTTCCACAGCCCATGGATTGTGGTTATAAAAAAGAGGAGCTCTACCAGCCAGAGGTGGCAGGAATGCGATCTTGGTAAAATTCTTTCCCCAAGCGCATTTTCTTAAAATGTCAGCCACAAAATTAAAAAAAAAATACATAGAATCAGCAACATTGTACAGATAGGTGGTGGAACTGAATATATGTATAGAGTAGTCACTGCTGCCAGTTAAGGCGGTTATTTTAGAAGCCATATTCATGTTTTGACAAATGAAAATGGGCAGACAGACATCTAAATCACAGAGATGTCCTTGGAGGCATTCTAGAGGCCAGTTCTACCGATGTCCTCAGCACGAGGACATCTAAGTCACTAAGGGACGTAGCAGAGGTGTGACTGGGAGACTTCCAGACAAGAAGGGCATGCGTGTATGATTTCAGAAATGGCAAGCTGGTCCCCATCCATATTTATTCCTGCTCAAGGGCATGAATAGGCATCAAAAAAGCTCTCATTCTGCCCTCCAGACACCTGGATGACCGAGGAAGGCGCTCTGATGCCCCCTATAATTTCCATGATAAAACGAAAACTGCAGGGAAACAAAGATGCTTGTTTTTGCTTCGGCACACTGATGCACGTCCTCACATGCAAGATAGCTTGCATGGACATGCATTCAGCATAGGATAGGCATCCCGAAAGAGTTTGTAATATGGATGTCCATTTGGCCACTTGTGTGATCGTCTATTTCAGCAACATCCAAGTTGCTAAAATCAGGCTGCAATATAAGTGTCCCTGGTATTTTTTGGACATTTTTTCCTGGACGCCCCAGATTTCTCCTGGATGTCCTTTCTAAAATGTCACTTCACATGTAGAGTGCTGATCTTCAGCCACTATACACATAGCTATGCAATTTAATCTAGAGCAGCTTTTTATCCTAAATTAAACTGCATAATTATTGGCAATATACATATAATTGGGTGTCCTACTCTCCCTCCACCCTAATTCCACCCTATCACCATCCATATAGTGCCATGGCGATAAGAAGAATCCTCACTGGCACTGTCCAGATAGCACCACTGAAAACCCAAAGATAGGGGACTTGAAAAATGCGGAGGGGGATTTTAGAAAGGATGTCCAAGTGCAATCTGGGATGCCTAAGCCAGACTATCTAAAAATAAAAATAGGCACGTCCAGATGCAGACACGATTTCACAAACCTGGATGAGCCCAATATGGACATCTACATAGAAGACCCCAGAACTGAATTCCAGAAGCTGGCTGTGAGGGATAGCCTAATGGTTAGCGAAGTGGGCTAGGAGCAGGGCAGCCAGGATTCAAATCCCACTGCTGCTATTGTTGACTTTGTGCTGAGTACTGGAGGATGATGGACTGCCTTCTTCTCTGGATGTTTTTCAAACAAAAAATGAGAACTTTTCAGAAGCTTATTCGTGCCTAGAGCACGTCTAAACTTAGTCGTGATGCCGGACATCCATTGCATTTCTGAAATCAGGCAGAGATGTCCATTTTCCTGAGAAGCCCCGGCCACCACTCCACTACGCCCCTGTTCCTACTTGGATGTCCTCAAGCTAGGGATGTCCCAAGAGCCAGTTTCTAAAATGGCTCTGGAGATGTTTCAGTTTTTTGGACATCCAAAGCACCACTAGGGTGTCCAAAATGACCCCCTTAGTGGCAGCCGCTAAACATATAAGTACCTTTTTCGGCTTATGCAACATTCAGACAAGAGCAAGTGCAAAGAGAGTTTTCTCATTTGATCTGCTTGTTACTTTGTGTTAAATGATGTATGGATCAGAAAATGCCTAATAATCCTATGGTGTCAGTAACATGCAAGTTTTGGATTATTATTATTGCTCACTGTCTAGACAGATCTCATCCTTTCCTCTGATTTTGTTACATTTGTCATTTTTATGGTGTGTTTCTATGCAAAAAGTAGAAAAAGCTTTCTTGCTGTATTAAGAGACTTGCTGCTAGAGCAACAACTGTCTTATAAATCCGTCTCATAGTCCAGGGACTTTCTCTGTAGCCCCATCACTCATGAATTCTAGCAAACCCAGTAAGACTGCTTAATGACTATCACTATGCTTACAGTCATGAAACCATTAAGTTCTATTTTGTGACCAGCACACTAGACATGAAGAAAGAGAAGAGAAATTTCAATGTGTGTGAATAATTAAGATTCCTTTACCAATGCACTATTATGGACAACAGATGCCTCTTCTATCTTCAAACCACTGAATTCACTACTCGAGTTAAAAACTAGGTATAGCACTAGTGCTCTTTTTTCAACTCTCAACAGCCTTGAAGCTCACTCCAGAGCTCCTACAATTATCTCAGTAGCTAGGAGAGAAAAATCAGACAAATCTACCAAAAATGAATGACAGTTTGATGAAAATCATAAAAGCAGGGATCTCTATTCAGAAATACAGTGTTTCATGTTTATTTCTATGGATTTCACTTTCTTGCCTTACCTTTTACTCCTTAGAAGGATGAAGTTCAATACAGCAGGTCCCATACCATGAAAAAACGGAAGATGGATACATCCCAGCATAAGACAACCCATTGAAGGTGTAAGGCAACTTCTGATACAGGATTATTACTGTGTTGGCCATGACAGGATGGCACTGTAATTTCCTGTTAATAATGTCATCATCGCTGCTTTTTGCATTTCAAACTAAATAGATTCTCTATAACCAAGATTATTGAATTTAAAAGACCAGGTCTGTTTTATTTGTTCATTTGTGGGGGTTTTGATGTGAAGATCTGACAACGTCCATTGTCATTGGCAATAGGACATGAGAGAGGACTTGGAATAGAGTTGCATCTTATGAAAAAAATATTATTTCATGGACTATTGTTAGGCTTGACTGATATGCTATATTTAGAAGATGGAGCAGGCTGCTTCATAAGCATTATTCAGCAGGCTCAAATTACTTTACATTTCTTTCAAATAAAATCTCTCTTGTTACCATTAGTAAAATGCTAATGGAATTAACCCAACAGTGAAGGCTCATAAAATATAGTAAAATGTTTGTGTGAAATTTATTTAAGTGGACATTAACATTCTCTAACAAATGTTTCAGGATGGTTTTGTTTAGATTTCTAGTGCCCTGTTACTTTTTTTAGTCTGCTAATCTATCCTCTAGGACAATATTATATGAATCATCTCACTATGAAAAAGATAAACCAGAACCTGCCCCACATTAGCCAATGCTGAGAATACCCATAAAATGATTCCCAAATAATCAAACCTATAGCAACTTTAGTTCTTTTCTGACGCTTTTGTGGAATGAGGCACGCAGGCCTTCTATTTATAGGTTATGTTTGATCACTATCTAGGAGTTAAAAATTACAGCTCACCTAAAAATTGGCATAGAGAAATGGCAATGCAGGTTTCATTTTTATAAATGGTTTTCTTAATTTACAGAAAGATATTTACAATTTTCAGAAGAGTATTGTCTTATAAGATGAACTGTTGCCATAGTACCTTTAAGCCACCAGAACAATTCATAGCCTTTAAGAGAAGAAAGGGAAGACAGTGTAGGATACTCTGGGACGCCTGCTGTAATGGGGTTCCCAGCCCTCATGAGTCTCACTTATTGTAGATGGGTATGGGGGAAGGGTTTATTTATTTATACATACAAAGTTATATTCTGCCCATCTGTAAATTCTTGGCAGATTACAATAACACATTTGATATGGCAATAAAACACAAGCAATGTGTGCCTTCAAGTCGATGCTGACTCCTGGCAACCCAGCAGCTCCTGGGTTTTCTTGGCAGTGTGACTGGAAGTAGATGCCAGGCCTTTCTTCTGAGGCACTGGGGGGGTTAAGTGACTTGCTCAAGGCCACAAGGAGTGCTAGTAGAAATTGAACCCTAGTCTCTTAACAAGCCAGTACTCTAACCACTAGGCTACTCCTCCACTCGTCATACATAAGCAGAATAATCAAACACACAGGAGTACAAATAACAAACAAAGAAAATGCTTGCATAAAAAGAGACCCCCCCCCCCCCCCGGCTTTCAATTTTTTTTTCTAAAATCCAACAAATCAGTCTCTGTATGTAATGACAAAGGTGATTGTGTTTTTTTCCTCGACAGTACCATTGATGTGGAACCAATTACCCTAACTCCTCGGAGCCCATTCAGCACTGGTAGAACCAACATCGCCTGTTCCTGAGAAAGCAAACTATGCATAGCCTACTGGAACTGTAAGGGAAAGTGCACTGGAAGAAACATTCTCAATCACAGCACCTTAAAAACCATTAGCAGAACCTTAAAAAAAACCACCACCACACCCACCACGGTACTGGAAGCCAATGAAGGCTCATCAAGTTGGAGGTAATATGATCATATAACAGAACCTCCAAAAATAAAAGTGTCACTGAATTTTGATTTAACTGTAAAGGGCACACTGCCACAGCTAACAAACTATGAAACAATGAATTACAATAGTCCATAGGACTCAACACCAGGCACTGCAGCACTGTCCGCATATCACCCAGACACAGGAATGGCTTCAATTTCCGCAATATATGCAACTTAAAAACAGCCCTCCTAGAGATATCATGAATATGTGGACGAAAGGTTAATGCCGAATCTAACACCACCCCCAAACAGCGTACCTCAGACACCACCAGAATCACATGTGCATTCAATACCACTTGAGAGGGAAAAGATCATAAAATTCTGGCATTTTAATATTAGGATCCAATGCAGAAGAGGCCAAAAATTGTTTAATATTCACATATCAGCAGCCAGGTCGCCTGACCTAGGGACAAATAACATAATATCATTGGCATACAACCGATAAGAAATATCTTGAGCATTCACAAAAAATGACACAGTGACAACACAAATATTAAACAAACAGCAGATAGCGAAGAACCTTGAGGCAGGCCACATTGAGACAAAAACCAGTAAGAACTCTCATGGCCACACCAAACACTCTGGAACAGACCAGACAAATAAAACTGAAACGATCGTGCTATCTTTCTACTTACTCCAGTCTCTTAACAACTGCAGCAATACTTTACATGAGACAGAATCAAAAGCAGCAGCGATGTCCAAAAATACCACCAGCAGCACACTCCCAACTAAATTTCAACCATGGACAGCAACAACATCTCAGTACCTCTCCCGCATGAAAAACAAACTGGAAATCTAGAACCCTGGTCCTAACAAAAAAAGTCAACCAATTGCTGCAACCCTGAAAACTTAATTTTGCTAAAAAGGGCAAAATCGAAATCAGACAATAGTTTGCAGTCTCCATAGGGGAGCTCATCTTCTTTTTTTAAAATGGGCCAGATAGTAGATTTTTTTCAATTATCCAGGCTTAAACTTATTCCCTAGCAACGCATTAACCAGCTCAACCAACATGGGCTACACAGAGGTACATGTACAAAAAACAGCAGCAGGGACAGGTTTCAGAGGAGAAAAGGATCCATTTAAACACCTCAACAACATAATTTCCAATTGCTCAATATCAATGGGAGAAAAGTTATTCCGTCTTATTATATCCTCATATCCACTCCTCCCTAGGTCACCGCCACAGATGACCTCACCATCATTAGCAGCTGCTTTGCTACAAAATAGTCTGCAAATGCATTGTTGAGGGCTTGTCATCCGCCAATCTTCAATATTTTAAGTTGGGACAGTGACTACATCATCAAAAACAACTGACAAGATCTATTCAAGGCTACATCAATCAATCTAACACAATAAGAAGCTCTAGCAGCCTCTGCTAACCATAAATAAGAAGCTAATTGACAACTATATTCTACCTTGTCCAACAAAGATCTGGACTTGTGGTGACTGGAGCGTTGTTAGGGTAACTCCCCTTTGGCACTCCTCAGATCTGTATATCAAGGTGCTACCCAATCACATTTTGGTATAAAAGATCAAGTAGGTGCCACCCTCTCCAGCGCCTCCGCAAACATTTGATTCAATAAGAGTATCTGAAAAAAATCACCTCCATCCCTACCAAATGGGGCCCAAACTCCCAATCCCAAGTTCAGAGAACACAATCATCTTAAACTCTAGATGCACCCTTCGTTCATCTAAAATAGGTGGAATATTGGGAGTTAGGTGAACCAAACAAGAGAAAGACAAGATAAAATGGTCAAGACATGGTATGTATAGCCATAAATTGATCTGCACCACAACACAGCAACAGGCAAAAAAAAAAAAAATCAAATCCGACATATGACTCTTCTCATGCACAGGGGAAGAAAGCAATTGCTTATGATCAAAGAAACACATCAATGATAAAAAGTCCCTATGTACCACAGAGGATACCCCAGGATTAACCGATACATTAAAATCAACTAAAATCAAACAAACAATGGACCACATCAACCACAAAGGCATTCAGAAATTCAATGGGTTGGGGCCCCTGTGCACATGACATACCACAACCCACATGCAATCAATAAAACCTCACAGCCTTTTGGATAATCAATCACAGTCAATTCTCATATAAAAAATGGTTTCATCCAAGAAAAATAATACCCCTCCCCCTCCATCTTTCGAGCAGCAAACTCATACACATAACCAGGCAGACTTGCATGATTTAAACAAACAGTATCACTTTCAGTTATCCATGCCTCTGTTATACAACAAATTGAAGGTTTATCTGTGATCAGTAAATCATGAACCAATCTACACTTATTCCACACCAAGCAGGCCAACTCTGAAAGTTCAGTTGGGACAACTAACAAATTTCCCTTAGAACGCCCCTACAAAACAGTAGAGCCCATTGGGGTAAACACTGAATCATGATTTTACCCAGTCACCATATAAACTCCCTCCATCTAAGATGAGGGAATTAATAGCTCACCAAAACACACAGGCCCATTGTGCCATGCAGTCAGGGCCTTCAAAGAATCCAGTGAATCCCCAACCCTGCTGTGACATGAAAGACACTTGAAGAATTTTTCCCCCCACTCAGGATTGTCATGACTTGACCTGGCTTCAAACTCGTATCCCTTGCATTGCAGGATAATGGCCTTCCAGGAGGTGCTGTTATACTTCCTATAGAGGTTGAGTTTAGCCAGTCTATACTTCACTGTCTCTTGGATTTTTGATACTGTTCCTGTTTCCTGATTGGTCCAAAGCTTGTCTGGCCTTGGGCTACATGGAAAACTCTTCCTGGATATTTTGCCGTGTAAATCTATCGACTCCTGCTCAAGAGACTTACTTCAAAGATTTTTCTTGTGCCAGAGATCTTGTGAAATCATATCCAGGTTTTATAGACACTGTTTCACAGACTTTCCCCACGATCTGAGTAGGCTTAGCAAGCTAAAATATCTCTGGTAGTATAAACGTAACTGGGAATTTTACACAAGCAACCCTGCCAAGTTACCCAGTTCCAAAAGGGAGATTTTAAGCCATTCCTGGATTTCTGACAGTATATTATAGTATAGCCATTCCTGGTATATTATGGAACTATTAGACATCCAGCAAGAAGATACAACAGTTCTTCCTGGAAGAGGGCTGCTTTCCAACTCATGCAAGCCAGGGAGACCTGGTTTTTCCTTTTCTGATCCTATTTCTGGAGTCTAGTCAGGAGCCCTGCTTCCTTCCTGCTCAGGCTGCATTTGCATCAAATATCAATACTAGCATCTCAGAGCCAGCCTAGAGCCTCAAATCCATGCCTGCTCCTCTCCTGGGGCCGGGGCCAGTGCTAGGGTTTCCCCACTGCAACCTATAGATTGGCACTCCCTCCCTCATTACTATCAACGCTTTTTCCCAAAACTCCTTTCTGAACTCTTTTTGCATGATGCTAAATAGCAAGAAGGGCAACCCCTCTGAAAATGCACACTGGACCAGCATGGTGTTAATGTAAATAAATATTTTGTAAAAAAAAAAGAAAAGAAAATGTAAGATGCTTGCACTCCAAGGAACTAAAAAAAAAAAGCAAGAACCAGTGTGCAGTTTATAACACCAAATTATAAAATTATAACTCATATTTTGTTGTTATTAATTGCGGTATGTTTCTTGCTTGTTTATTTTTTTTTAACATATATTCTGCATCCACAGAAATCCCTCCATTGTCAAGAGTGCAGAGCAGTACCAGGACGTTCACCCAAAAACTCAATATATATATTAAAAATTCTGACTCTGGTTTTCTCCAGTACCAGGCATATTGTGAACTAATACAAAACCCTTTAAAAGTCACAGTGGATCAATGAAGCAAATCTACCATACCATAACAGCAGCAACTTCCAAAACTCACCCAAGGAGTCTACCCAGAACAAAGCAGCACTGTAAATATTGTAGCAAGCCCTAGAACATCCATATACATATTTGAAAAGCTGAACAAGTCATGTTACTACAGTACAGATCTCTATATGTAAACTCCAAGTAAACAGAATTCCTGGCCTCAGTCGCACACTCAGAACACAGACCCTCACCAAAACCAAAATAAACGTCAACCTAAAAATAAAAGAATGTAGACAAAAATTAAACTGAAACCCCAAGAAACTAGATTCTGCATGCAGTGCAACACCAGAGAAATGGAAAGAGATGCATTTCCCTGTACTGTGTAAAGTATAAAAGGGCATGTTTACTAAGGTCCATTAGCTGCTAACGCAATGATAATGTGGGATCATCACTGGGCGGAAGCAGCTAATGTGAGTAAATGCAGACAGCACAGGGCTTTCCTGCACTACTCACAGATCGTGTATTAACTGAGCACCTGGACAAAGAGAGGGCAGAGAGTGGGAGTACCTGTAACGTGTGATTACCACGGGCATCAACAGCGCAGAGTAACTGCAAGTTGGGCAAACATCACAGGTGCAGCACCCCCAGCAGATAACACACGACTTTTGTAGTTAATGCAGTGCTAGCAGCACTAACGCATGGTGTTAGCTGCAAAAGCCTACCGCACTTTAGTACACATGCCCCAGAGATAGTGCAAAGACCGATTACTAAATTAATAAATACAATTATTTTGTTCTACCTTTGTTGTCTGATCATTTTATTCTCTGATATTGCTGGTCGCAATCTGAGGTTTCTGCTTTCTTCTGTCTATTAGCTTTCTATGGCTTCTAGTCCACCCGCTATTTCTTGTCCCTCCTTTTGTTTTCTTCAATTCTTTCCATCTTGGATATTGACCTTTTTCTTTCAGCTTCCTTCTATCTATTTTTCTGTCTCTGCCCACTAGGATTTCAATACTCCTCCTTACTATCCAGACCTCAATCCCCCTCTTTTTTACTCCATCTGCCTACCACTTTTCAACCCTCACCCCAGTCCTTTCATTCCCTACCTCTTCATCCCTGGTCCATTATTCCCATCTTTTGCTTACTCTCTCTTTCCTCTCCAACCAGTGTCTCTCCCCTCTCTGTCTCTTCCTCCCTCTTTCCCTCCATCCAGCATATCTGCTTGCTCATTCTCTCTCAATCCTTCGGTGTTCTCTCTCTCCTATCCCCCTGTCTCCATCCCCCCTCCTTATTACTCCCATATCCATCATCTCTCTATCTTTCTTGCCCTACTTACCCCTTGTCAATCTCCTTCCCTCTCTCTCTCCCTATTACCCCATGTCCTGTATCTCTCATTTCCCTCTGTTCCATTCCCATGTCCAGTATTTTCCCATAAGAACATAAGATATGCCATACTGGGTCAGACCAAGGTCCATCAAGCCCAGTATCCTGTTTCCAACAGTGGCCAGTCTAGGTCATATGTACCTAGCAGTTTCCCCAAAAGACACAGGTTCCACAATGCTTGTACTGGGTCAAGCATTGATATCCTGGGTCCCTTTTTAATAATGGTTTATGGACCTTTCCTCCAGGAACTTGTCTCCCTATAACCCCCCCTATGTCCAGTATCCCAACTCCATCTCTCCACTTCTTGCTTGTCCCAGTGCCCATTCTCCTTATGTCCACGTCCCATGTCAAGTATCTCCTCTTGATCTCCCATGCCCCAGCGTTTAGCATGTCCCTTCTGCCTCCCTATTCCACCCCTGTATCTAGCATTTCCCCTCTGTCTCCCTGTGCCCCTCCATCTCCCAATGTCCCCCATGTCCAGCATCTCCTGTTTTGCTGTGACCCTTCCTTGTCCAGCATCTGTTTTTCTGTGATGGCCATCCAACCTCCATCTCCCTATGCCCCCTCTGTGTCCAGTATTTCCCTCTGTCTCCCTAGCCCACCATCCCCAGTATCTTCCCTCCACCCTCCTGTCCCTCTCCTGCTGTCCCCCCTTCACAGACTCTGTCCCTTTCCCTGTAGTCTTATCCCCCACCAACTCTGTCAATCACTGCCCCTTTAAACCTAATCCAACTTCTCTGCCCCTCTCTCTCTAGCCCTTAACTGCCCTTGCTGTCCCTCCTCGGGACCTGCAACCAGCGTGACCTGGTTGGCAGCTCTTCTGCCCACGGGACTTGCTGTTCCTGTGGGCACAATCTTCCCTTCTGGCTGTAAAGACAAGAAGATTGTGCCCGTGGGAGCAGCAAGCCCCACGAGCAGAAGAGCTGTTCCCGCTGTCACAGTCTTCTTTGTGGCCTTGCATGCAGAGCTCTGCTATCCACGGGACTTGCTGCTCCCACGGGCACAATCTTCCTGTCTGGACTGCAATCACGATGCAGATCATGGCCTAGACAGGAAGATCATACCCATGGAAGCAGCAAGTACCACAGGCAGCACAGTTCTGCATGCAAGGCCGAGAAGTTAAGATGTTGCTCCCTCAGGCACAAGAAGTCCTGCGAGCAGTAGAGCTCTTCCTCTCTGGGCCTAGCAGGAGATGCAGGAGCGGCTGAGCATGGGGGAAGCGGCACTAGCGCCGGCACCCCCCTGACATCGGTGTTTATCCCACTTACCAGGTGGCATGGCCTTGCCTGGGGCCTGTCACTGTACTGTGAAACCAACTCTTCTAATCAAAACGACCATCCTCTGTTCCTTTCCTCTATGCTGTAGCCCTGCTGCCTGCTCAGACTGGGGGGGGGGGGGTCAGGCTGGGCTATTGGGCCTCGAATTATAAAAGAGAGAGAGAGGGCAGAGAGGGGGAAATTTAAGCAGCAAGAGGGGAGAGAGAGAAGGGATGGGGCAGGAGTACATATGCGAGTGCCGATGAGGCTGGGTCTTGGAATGACAAGAGAGAAAGATTGGGGGGCAAAAGGGGGGGGGGAAACAGGGAGATATTGGAGTGGCAAGAGGGGAAGAGAGAAGGGTTAGGAGTAGGATGAGAAGAGAAAGGGCAGTGGATGGGTTAAAGGGTGAGTAAAAGGAAGGGGAGCAGAGTGGGGGAATGCAGAACACAAGAAGGGATGGGCCAGAGTAAGGGCGTGCGGTGGGATCATGCTAGGAAGGAAGGGAGAGAGAAACAGGAGGGGAAGAGCAGGGAGTGGGAGTTAGAGAGTGGGGGAAAGAGGCAGTAAGAAGATAGTAGGAGAAGGGAGAAAGAGGTGACAGGATGGAAAGCAAGCCTGTAAGAAAGCCCAGAGTGTGTGGGTGGAAAGAGGATATAGACAGGATGCAGATGGTGATTTTATTGGGCTGGGAACTGTTATGCTGTGGCCACCAAGCCTCTCTTTTTATGGCATAGACTCAGAGACAGTTCAAGGTGTTGGCACCTTAGGCAAGCATTATGCCCCCCCTCCCCCCCCCCTCTGAATCTATTACTTAGCTTTGAGTACTGTCACAGCTAGGGGGTACTTTGGACACTTGTGGGGACTTATCTCCCTGGAGCTATGCCTTTTTCGATAGCAAGCCCTTTTCCACACAGCACAAACGAGTTGCAAATAGTACACACAGATAACAAACCTTTATTCCTCCAGTTTATCCCAAAAGAAAGCACTTTAACAGAGTTGCCAAGTTACCCAGTTCCATGAGTGAGATTTTAAGCTAGTCCTGGCTTTCTGACAGTCTCATCCTGATGCATTATAGGACCTGCATCACCGATCCTAAAGGTAAAATCAGGAACTACAAATACCATACTGCATTGTAATGCAAATTAAAACCTGAACTGGCAAAAAATCTTACTCCTGGAACTGGGTAACTTGACAACTCTGCTTTAACAGCAAAATAAAGTAGACTTCTTTTGCAGGTTATACTATCAGTGAGAACTTCAGAAAGGGTAACGATCTAGCTCTTCCATAGTCCAAATGAAAAACAGTCTGTATGGTTCTCCATGCAACTTCAAGTCTTTCTTTCAGACTTCATCATTCAATGGAGAAAAGGTAGTATGAACCAAAGGTTCCAGAGCAGGCTTAACTGTGGGCTGCTCCTCCCCCACTTCCCTTCTCTCTCTCAGAGATTCTGGAGTATTGTCATCCTCAGGGCCGGCCTGTCCACTAGATGAACTAGGCAGTCAACTAGGGCAGCAGGCTCTGGTGGGCGGAATCGCTAACCCCTCCGGGAAGCAGCAATTGAAGTGCCGCTTCAGTGCTGCAGTGAGTTTTAAAAACCCCGCACGCATGCACGCAGTACTGGTCTGCTGCTTACACCCCCTCCAAGGAAGTTGCATTGGAGGGGGACGAGCAACAAGCCATGAGTACGCATGGGCACTTTAAGGACTGATGCAGCACTGAAGCAGTAGTTCAGCCACTGCCACTCCAGAACAAGGGGGGGGGCAGCATAGAGGGACAGATGGCGGTGCAGAGGATCTGCCTAGGGTGGTAGAAACCTTCGGGCCGCCATGGTCCTCCTTCTTGCTTCTATACAGCAAATGTTCCAGAGCAGGCTTACCTGCAGGCTGCTTCTTCCCCACTTCCTTTCTCTCTCTCTTAGAGATTACAGAGTACTGCTTCCACCAAGGCTGGGAGAAAGATCTTCCATCTAGCTCCTGCCTGGAAGTTTTCCCCCAGTTCACCTTGTGGCTCTGCCTGTCCCAAACCAGACAGGACTCTATGATCTGCAACCACTTCCTTCCCAGGGCCACCCTCTAACTGCTCCTGCTTTGCTTCTGAAACACTCAGTCAGGCCACACCCTTGTAGATCAGCAGAGCTCCCACTAGCAAAATGAGCCAGGAATTGCCTAGATGTGCTCCTTTCCACATCCCTGGAGCTCCCTCTATTGACCGAAACCTGGGATTGTAATGATGTGACATCACAATACACTGCTCTTTGCCACCCTCACCCCCACTCCCACCCCCACGAAGCTGCCTCTCTAGGCAACTGCCTAGTTTACCTAATGGTTGCAACAGCCCTGCCAAGGGTGAGACAGGATTGGATCCCTGCAGTTCACAAGGTCTGGTAGCAGTTCTACTGTATGCTGGGTAAGACTGGGTACACAATACTTGCTGTGGTAGAGAACTGGTTGGAGTGGGTTGTTTTTGTTATTTCACCATACCAAAATGCAAAACTTCCTTTGCTGTAGTTGATGGGGCTGGTACAATGCAGTAGGCATCAGTGCTCAGAGGCACGAGGCTTGGCACTGTGGACTGAGTGGTGTTCAGCTTGCCTCCTTGGAGGGAGTTGCTATTGCATCTGCCTATGTCAGCAATGTAGGGCAGCACTTTGAGTCCAGTAGGTGTTCTGAACTAGCTGCAATTGATCCCACGGCTATCAGGCCTCCTAAAGCATACCCCCAGTCCCTCGGTGCTCTCATCTCCTCCCATGGATTTCAGCATCATTTTTATGACAATGATTCTCAGATCTATCTTTCTATACCTGATATCTCTTCAACACTCCAGACCCGCATCTCTGCCTGCCTGTCTGTTTGACATCACCACCTAGATGTCTCACTGCCATATGAAATTAAACATAACCAAAATTGAATTCTTATTTTTCCCCCTAAGCTTTCCATAGAGAGTATGAAGGCAGGGCTAGAAATTGGTTTGTTTGGCCCCTCCAACCAAAATGGTGTTCCGCTGTCTCTGGATTTACCAATGCAGGAGATGTTGGAGGCTATGCTTCCAGCTATGGGGTGTGGCAAGAGTGGTGCTGGTGGTTGACTGTCTTAGGGTTGTAAGTTCTGTGCAAGTAGTTGATAGCAAGGTTGGGGAGAATTTGAACAATATAATACTGGATTTCAAAAAAGAATAGGCATAAAAGCAGTAAGGGCAAGCAGTCTAGATCATCCTTGTCTTCCTCTTCTTCCGCCTCCTCATCTTCGTCTCCCTTGTCAATCTCCCCAGTATGGAGGCCAGAAAGGCCGGCAGGCAATGTTGATAGAATGGTTCCTGTGTTGTTGCTCTCACTGAGCTCTGAGAGGGTGTGTCTCAATCTTATCTCAGTAAGATTAGGAGATGTAAATATATTTATACCTTTCATCTACTTGAGCGGCAAAAAGGGTGCATAAAAGATTGTAGGAGAAATAAAAAGGACAGCTGTAAGGTACTGAACATGAAGTTTGGGCATGGCTCAACTATGACAAGCACTTCCGCGATAAAATAGAGATGAATATGTCTGTGTGTGTGGGGGGGGGGGGGGGGTGCGGGATAGAGAGGGCGGGGGGAGGTGTGTGGGGGGGGATTATTTATGAAAAACTTGTGTCCATCATAGTTCCGCCCGGGGATCAGAGTACACCCCGGGACGGGCGAAGTTGACTGTTGTATGCTCTGTTGGCTTGTTCTGATGGATTATAAATAAACCTTGGAAAAAAAAATAGAGATGAATAAGTTTATAACTTGGGGTACTCAAGACATGAATTTGTGGTTGACCCAGATGACCAATAAGGTTTTCCGTATTGTGCTGGGTGCTGGTTCAGGACCCACAGATAAGGTGAGTCCTGATGGGGAGAACATCTTCAGTGGGCATTAAATCAGAAAGTGGAGTGCTTGACGCCTGTTGGTGCTTTAGCACAGCAGCTTGTTCCTTCTAGGACTGTCTCTTCAAACACCTGTGCTCCTCTTGTTCGGGCAGCCATCTGGTTGCAAGTGTCCGAGGTGGGCCACTAGAAGGGCAGGCGATGGGTCAGATCTAAGCAATAGTGTGGCCCAGAATTTTTTCATGATTTACGCAATCACTGGCCATGCTGTAGTCAATGAAAGATATGCAGATACCCTTTTGATATATATTTGCCTTTTTAAGGATCCATTTCATATTCGTAATGATGTCTTGTTCCTCAGCCTTTCTTGAATCCTTCTTGCACTTTGGGCAGTTCTTGTTCCAAGTATGGTTGTAGTCTCCACTGAATGATCTTGAGTAGAATCTTGCTGGCTGTGGGATTAGAGCAGTTATGCGATAACTTTCCCAGTCAGTCAGATCACCTTTCTTTAGTAGTGGTATGAACACAGATCTTTTCCAATTAGTTGGCCATGATGTTGTCTTCCAAATTTCCTAGCAGGATCTCATTAAGTATTATAACAGCTGCATTTGATTGCTATAATACTTCAGTGGGAATTCCATCAATGCCTAGTGCTTTGTTCGTTGATAATGCTTTCAATGCTAGTTCAGCTTCCTCTTTATTCACAACATTCCTTATCTATAATTGCACAGGTGCCACCTTTAGCTGCCAATAAGTAATCTAAGGCCATATGGTTTTGTAGACTGAACTTCCTAAGCTGGGATCCTTCTTCTGCTAAGGCACCTATATCTTGTTTCAGCTCCAGGATGACTATTTCTACTAATGCCTGAACTCTCCTGTTGTACTAGTGCCTATTATGGTCATCCAAAGATTTGTCATGATTCGTACAGTTTCATGCTGGCAGCAGAAACTACTTGTTTAGCTGTTAAGGGACCAGTACTATTTACAAGACCATTAGCTTCTTTCAAGCTTCTCTTGCTTTGCTCCATTACTCTGGAAGAGGTCTCTTCCACAAGTAGAATCCAGGCCTGTTCTGACAATAAATTTACAGCATCACAATATTTGACAATCACTTGCTCTTCCTTATCCTTTTAAAAACATTGCATTGTTTTATTATGAGTAAACAATAACCATAGTTCATGGCGAACATGTCTGGACCCCATGACAGTCTGTGCCATGGCAGTGTTCAGTAATATTTTTACTGAGTGTGGCACAAGTAAAGTGAAGTAGTGATCCATTACAAGTGTCTGTGATCGGAGACCGGGTCCCCTTCTACCACAGGACGTTGTCGGCATTTGTGCTGGACAATACAGCAGCTGACGTCACTGGAGAGCCTTAAAAGCAGGCCCCATCACTGGATCCCTGAGACCAGGTCCCCTTCTGCCACAGGATGCTGTTAGCATTTATGCCCGACAGCACAGCAGCTGACGTCACCGGAGGGCCTTAAAACCAGGCCCCATTGTGATATGCAGCCACAGGCGTGTGTCCATGAGAGCGTGTCTGAAGGAGCATTCCAAAGGGGCAGGTCCTGCCTCTTTGGAGCCCCTTCGTAGAGTTTAGCATTTGTTTTCAACTTCCATGGGTAAGAGGAAGAAGAGAGCCTGAAAAGAAAGTTGTGACCATTTTAGGACTGATGGACCGGCATGTACCAGCTATGTCATCTACGCCTCTGATAAGCTTTGGTTCCACACTGAGCTCTTCTGACTGCTTAGGTGTTATTATCTCACCCTGCCATCCTGGTTTGACCTTGGGAGAGGGTGGCAGTGCCTCCCAGGAAGGGGTTAGTGTGCAGCCTCTCTTCCTTACTGTACCTCAGGATCAGGAAGTCTCCTCTTTGAAGTTGAATTCCAGTGCTGGAGCAGCTTTTCTTCTGTTGCCTAAAGAGGTACGTTTTCCTTTGTTGCAAGTTAAGCCTACTCCTATTACCTCTGAAGATGTTACTTTAAAAGATATTTTGGTTGCTGTTACCTACCTGGAAGCTTCTGTAGGCTCTTCTCTGAAGGACTTGTCGGGCTTTACTGTGGACACTGTAGCAAAAATGTCTGAGCATGATAATAGATTATCTGTTATGGATGAGTTTGATCAAACTTGACTCTCATTTCTCTGTTTTACACTCTTCGTGTACCTTCTCTATGAAAGATAGTTTGATAATCCATCAACTTTTAGAGTCATTGGAAAACTCTTATTGTGCAAAGAATTTGAGATTTTTAAACTTTCCACGCACCCACTATCTTTCTCCTACACTTCTCTTTCAGAAGTATCTGAAGAAATTTTGTCCTATTCTGATGTGGAAACAGTAAAAATCTCAAATATATATTATCTTCCTCAGGGGAATAAAATTTCTGATAAGGAAGGTGCAGGTCTAGATCAGCTCTCTACTGTAGATAGTCTTGACCTGTCTGCCTTTCTTGAGAGTTCAATAGATGATATTCCCTCTCATGCTACAATGATTGTTTCCTTCTATTCAGGTATTGACCATAATAATACTGTATTATCTTGTAGTTTCATGTTACCTCGAGATTTTGGGGTCGTATTGTATTTATTTTTCTTATTTTCCATCTTATGTATGTTTTGTAAGATGTTTAAAATAAAAAAACCAAACAAATGAACAAGTAACCGATTGCTTTACTAGCTGAGCAGCCACCAAAATGCTATTCAAATAGCCTCTTGCCACTTGGTCCAGTTTAACACTGTAGTATGCCAATGCTTTCTTTCTAATAGGCACTAGTATTAGGAGAGTACAAGTATTAGTACAGATAATCATCAATAAATTGAAACAAGAAGCATAGGCAGCAGAAAGAGATGGACCACAGAGACCATGGCCCCACCAATATTTTGCACAACACAGTGTCAACAATAAAGAGCTTGGGGGCAGGTCTGGAGTTTGGTTTGTTTGGCCCCTTCAACCAAAAAGGTGTTCCACTGCCTCTGACAGGAAGTATTCCAGCTTAAGGAATTCAGTCTACAAAACCACATGGCCTTTGATTTCTTATTGGCCATACAGTTTTCTAGACTGAACTCCCTAAGCTAGGTTGGTGCACATACCTGAATAATAGTTCTGTTGATGGGCGTTCCTTGTAGATGAATAGAAATTAAGCGTTCACTGACTGCATTGTAAATTAAAAATGCAACACCATTTCTTCTTTGTCTTTCACTTCTGGTGTAGTACACCATGTGATCATTAGATTCAACGTGCTCGATGCCATTTCAGTTCACTGACACCCAACAAATTACATTGTATACATTTCATTTCATTCTTGACCACCTCTAGCTTCCCTTGGTTCATGCTTCCTACATTCTATGTCCCAATATGTAAGACGTCTTTGTAGCTTATGACTTTCATTTCATATACAGTTATATCAGCCGTCAGATGTCTTGAGGGCTGTGTTCCAACCACATCATAAATGCTGGCTTTATTCTGAAGAGTCTTCAGCTCTTCCCTAGAAACCTGTTGAGTGCCTTCTGATCTGGGACGCTCATCATCCAGCACCATATTGCAATTTGTTTTATTGTGACGATCCATTGGGTTTTTGTGGAAGGATATGGGAGCAGATTGACAGTCCTTTTTATCATGCAAGTAATGCTAGTGATGTTGCAGTTGTCACAGAAATGTGATCCTCCACCATCAACACCGTCCCATACTGCTGAGACCTGTCCTTCTTGGGAGACCTTGACAGTAGTTAAGCTACCAATAGCATAACTCTCAGCATCACTGATGCACACAAGCCTCCATGGCATGACAAGCCACAAAGTGATATATTCCAAATCAATATTTGAGTATTTCCTAACATCTGGTCTGATTCAGCGTGCTTCTTTACCACAGCAAGAGTAATTTTATAGGAAGATGCCTACTTTGTTAGGCACTATTTTATAAAGGAAAGTATGTGCCTACTTGTTTTAATAAAACACTAGCGTAAGTAATCGAAAGCACATGTTAACTTAAGGCGCCATCAGTTACACCAGTCCAAGAGCTGGTGTAAATGCCCATGCTTAGATTTCTAAATGCATGTAAATTATTGTATTTTATAATTTATGTGTGTAACATTGTGTCCTGCCCATGCACACCCACAGTGAAAGTGCGTGCCATCACATTAGCACAGGTACTTACAGAATGAGGCACAGTGCAAGCGTACTCGTTTATTTGCATAAGTGGCTACTTACATGTGTAAATGGCTAAAATACTCCCATTTGTTCATGTTCTTGCTACCTAAATCTAGACGACTCCTTATAACATTACCCCCAGTATGGGGAATAAGCCCTGGAAATCAGGTCTATCTATTCCGATGTCCAGCATCCGAAGCATTTAAAATGGTTTTCATTCTCTCTACAGAATACCTTCTTACTAAAATTAGTACTAAATTATGGGCTTAATGCATTCCCTGTGTTTTGTACTATGGAAGGTAAATATCTCTAGATATTTAGATTTCTGGTTGAACGTAGATATTTGGAAGATAGAGTGGTCAAAGAGATATTTGTCTCGGCTCAAAAAGGGGATCTGACGTGCATAGAAGAAGACATAATAATCACTCCAAGAACACCCTTCAATATTTTAACAAACTGGTCCACAAAAAAACAGGGATGGCCTGAAGGGGATGCAGAGGAATGCGGGGCATTGTTTACCTTATCAGAATATAGAAAGACTAGGGGACATGCAATGAAGCTACAGGGTAAACTATTTAAGACTAATAAAAGAAAATATTTTTTCACTCAACGTGTAATCAAACTCTGGAATTTGTTACCGGAGGATGTAGTAAAGGCTGTTAGTGTAGCTGGGTTTAAAAAAGGTTTGGACAAGTTCCTGGAGGAAAGGTCCATAAACCATTATTAAGAAGGGACCCAGGATATCAATGCTTGAACTAATACAAGCATTGTGGAACCTGTGTCCCTTAGGGAAACTGCTAGGTACATATGACCTAGATTGGTCACTGTTGGAAACAGAATACTGGGCTTGATGGACCTTGGTCTGACCCAGTATGGCATATCTTATGTTCTTATGGGGCCATGTGCAGAAGTCTGATTGTGGGACCTCATCTGTATAAACCAAAGGGGGGCTGAAAAGTGGGGCTAAAAAGCAGGGCCATGTGCAAAAGACACAGTCACTCAATCGTAGGCCAGCTCTGACCCAAAACACATGTAAACATCTTTAATTGCCTCCTGGAACCCTCTGACCAGAATGTTACAGCTGGGTAGCTCCCAATGACCTCACTAGAGTGATTTGTTTTCACCCATCAGTCTCTTTCTCCTCTTTCTTTGAGTTTCCAAATCAGAAATAACCAAGGAAGAGATATGGCAAATACCCAGGGATTTTTCCTCTGTTTTCTATCTCCTCCCAGCCTAGTTTAGTCCATTACAGGAACTCTGCTCCTTCTGGAATTCATAAGAACATAAGAACATAAGATATGCCATACTGGGTCAGACCAAGGTCCATCAAGCCCAGTATTCTGTTTCCAACTGTGGCCAATCTAGGTCATATGTACCTAGCAGTTTCCCCAAGAGACACAGGTTCCGCAATGCTTGTACTGGGTCAAGCATTGATATCCTGGGTCCCTTCTTAATAATGGTTTATGGACCTTTCCTCCAGGAACTTGTCCAGACCTTTTTTAAACCCAGCTACACTAACAGCCTTTACTACATCCTCCGGTAACAAATTCCAGAGTTTGATTACACGTTGAGTGAAAAAATATTTTCTTTTATTAGTCTTAAATAGTTTACCCTGTAGCTTCATTGCATGTCCCCTAGTCTTTCTATATTCTGATAACGTAAACAATCGATCTACGTTTACCCGTTCCACTCCGTTCATTAATTTATAGACTTCTATCATATCTCCCCTCAGCCGTCTCTTTTCCAGGTTAAAGAGCCCTAACCTTTTTAGCCTTTCCTCATAGGAGTATCCTTCCATCCCCTTTACCATTTTGGTGGCTCTTCTCTGAACCTTTTCTAAAATCGCTATATCCTGTAATCATGTGTCACATCACACATATATATTCATTTGAACTCCTAAATTAGTATCCCTGAAAAAGGGCTAGCTTAACAGTTAGACAGACTGGGTGGTCACCAAGGGCAGCAGCTAATGAAGAAAAAAGCTGCTATAGTTTTCTAAAGACGTAGCTGAAAAGGTAAGAAAAACTTGTTTATAAACAACAAGAGATCACGGAAAGGAAGGCAGATAACAATATCTGGAAAAGCTAAGAGAAGCTGGGAAAATAGGAAAGTGAAGAAACAAATGGAAATAAAAATAGCCAATACCAAAAAATGGGAGGATGAGACTCTTTTAGATATGTTAGTGAGAGAAGAAAGTGAACTTATTTATTTAACAGGCTTTTTTATACTACTTTATCATTTCAGTCAAAGTGGTTTACATTGTAACTTAAACAGGAACATTGATAACTTGAATTTTTTCTGAGCAATGGAGGGTTAAGTGACTTGCCCAAGGCCACAAGGACTGCTAGTGGGAACTGAACCCTGGTCTCTTGGTTTCCAAGCCAGTGCTCTAACCATTAGGCTACTCCTCCACTCCTTATGAAATGCCTTATGAAACTCAAAGGTGAAGAGAGGAATATGTAGAGGCTAATGCTGAAAAAGCAAAATTGCTTAACAACTATTTCTGTTTGATGTTCACAGATGACGGGCAGGGGCAGCTCAAGGCCATCTGCTGTCTGAGGCGAAGGATGAGATGGCGCCGTGCCCCCCCCCCCCCGTAGAGGGGGACGGGGCTTTTTCAGAACTCCAATCAGGGACTGAACCAAACCAACAATACAATTAGATTATATGGAGGAAATGCAAGATGTTTGCACACCAAGGAACTAAAAAAGAGCAAGAACCAACAGCACAGTTTATAACACTAAATTATAACTCATTTTTATTTTGTTGTTATAAATTGCATTATGGTTCTTGCTTTTTATTTTTCAGCATATACTTTGCATCCACAGTGGGTACAGAGCAGAACCAGGACATTCACCCACAGAACTCCATATCTTTAAAAAAAATCTGATTCTGATCATCTCACTAACAACAACAAACATTCTCCAGTACCAGGCATATTATGAACTAATACAAAACCGAGCACATCTACCATACCATACCATATCAGCACCAACTTCCAAAACTCACATAAGGAGCCCATCTAAAAAAAGGTCTCTGTAAATATTACAATGAGCCCTGGAACATCCATACACCTATTTGAAAAGCTGAACAAGTCAAATTACTACAGTACAGTATAGATCTTTATGTACAAATGCCATGTTAACAGAACACCTGACCTCAGTCACACACTCACATCGACCCTCACCAAGTACAGAATAAGTAACCACAATCTAAGGTAAAAATAAAAATATGTAGACAAAATTTAAACTGAAACCCCAAGAAGCAGAGTCCACATGCAGTGCAACATCAGATAAATAAGAGATGCAGTTCCCCCATACTGTGTAATATATAAAAATAGCACAAAGTCCAATCACCAAAATTAAATAAAATTATTTTTCCAATCTTTGTTATCTGACCATTTTATTCTCTGATCATGCTGGTCCCAATCTGAGGCTTCTGCTTTCCTGTCTTCTCTTAGCTCTCTTTCTGTGGTCCATCTGCCATCTCTTATCTCTTCTTTTGTTTTCTTCACTTCCTTCCATTAGCCCATTTCCATTTCCAGTTCCAGTAACCCTCCCCAGTATCAGCCCCCTTTCCAGTCTTCCCCTCCCAGTACCTTCCAATGTCAACCGCCTTGTATTCCCATGACTGACACTGGTGTCCATTCCCTTCCAGTCCCCCTCCTTCCCCACTGTCCAGCCCCTTCTAGTCCAAATACCATCCCAGGTATCAGCTCATGTCCACTCTCAGTTCCACCCCTCCCAGTCAGCTCCCTTCCAGTCACCCTACCCTCTGTCCATCCCCCTTCCAGTGCCATTCGCAAATGTCAGCTACCTTCCAGCCTCCTCCTCATTACCCAGCCACGTACCACTCCCATCCCCACATGTCAGCTCTCTTCCAGTCCCCCTTCAGTACATCCCAAGTGTCAGCTCCATTCCAGCCCCCTCCTTCCCTTGGCAGACCCTCTCAGTATCTGCTCCCTTCCAGACCTATTCTCCCATCCCCCCCCCCCCCCCCGCATCAGCCCATTTGTAGCCCTAGCCCCTAGTTTTCTTTTGCAGGGCCAGCAGCACTGTCCTCCCCTCCCACATTAGCCCATTTCCAGTCCTATCCCCCTTATCAGCCCACTCCAGTCCTAGCCCTCCAATCAGCCCATTACCAGTCCTAGCTCATTTCAAATGCTAGCCCCCCATCAGCCCATTACCAGTTCTAACCCCCCAATAAGTCCATTTCCAGTCCTAGCCCCCCCAATCAGACCATTTCCTGTCCTAGCCCCCCCTAATCGGCCCATTTCCAGGCCTATCCCCACCAATCAGCCCATTACCAGTGCTAGTCCCCCTCCCAATCAGCCCATTTCTATTCTTAACTCTCCATCAGCTCATTTCCAGTTCTAACCCCACCTGATAACCCATTACAGTCCTAGCCCCCCTCCTGATCAGCCCTTTTACATTCTTAACCACCATTAGCCCATTTCCAGTTCTACCCCCCCCCCCCATAGCTCATTACCAGTCCTAGCCCCCCCCCTCCAGATCAGCCCATTTCCAGTTCTACTCCCCCCCATCAGCCCATTTCCAGTCCTAGCCCTAGCCCTCCCTCCATCATCCCATTACTATTTCCAGGGCTACCCCTCCAGCCCAGCCCAGCCCCCGACCTTCTGAAGGAAAACTGAAGGGAAAAGAAACGGATGCAGAAGCTGCTGCCACTGCAGCAGCAGAATGAAGTGCCCTGCGGTCCCCCACCACCCCGGAAGAGCCTGACCATCTGATTTCCCCCACGCCAGCTCAGCTTTGCAAAGCCGCGATTTCTGCGGCTCTGTTAAAGTTGAGCCTGCCGGTGCTGATGGGAAACAGGCATTTCCCGCAGGTCTCTTTCTATTGAAAGGAAGCTCCAGAATGGGAGGTCATAGGATGAGGGCTAAAGGGGGTAGATTCAGGAGTAATCTAAGGAAATATTTCTTTACAGAAAGGGTGGTCGATCATGGAATAAACTCCCAGTGGATGTGGTACAGACAAAGACAATATCTGATCAAGAAAGCATGGGACAAGCACAGGGGATCTCTGAGGGAGAGGAAGGGACTGTAGAGCAAAGGAGTTGATATTGATGGGCAATCTGCATAGGCCATATGGTTTTCATATGGCATAACTGTCTCTGTTTCTGTATGCAAAGCTGTCCTTCAAACAAGAGGAGACAGCTGACAACCCCAGCTCCTTGAGAGTTTCTCTCCACTCCTTCCTCACGATGTGGGACCATAGCACTGCCTAGTTAGGGGTAACAAAACGAACATTCAAAATAAAAAGTGAAGAACTCAATTCAAATTAGGCAAAGAAAATAGATTTATAACATCTCACCACTGACACTTCAGTTCCTCTAGACCCTTATCAACCCCAGCTACTAAGGAAGGGACCTATGTGGTCTCAAAAACTCATCATCATTTTTATTGGTACAATAACAAATATCATAGCCTGTACAAATTATAATTTTTTTCCTGGGTTGAAAGGATTCTATGTAGGTAGAAGCTGCAATAAAGTTGCATTTGCTGTCAGGAAACGTAATGAGCCCTGATACAGTCATGCACTCTCGTAACTCTAGCTGTAAATTAGGATCCAGTTAGCAAAGGTTTGAAATGGCAAGTGTGATAGGGTATATAGAAAATTAGCCATCCCTCTCCAAAGCGATTGTCATCAGCCCACCTTAAAAAGCTCTGCACTCAGGGCTGGGTAGATGTGACCCAGAGAGAGGGATTAAGAATCCAGATGGGTGCGCGAGAGGGAGAGGCCCTTGGAGAGAAAACTCTTCCAAGCCAAGCTGGGCAAAGGAGCCCTGCTGTGAGGTAGGAGAGTTAAAAGATGGAATTATATCACTTTGGCAGCTTAGGATCTGACGGGAGTCAGGTCCAGGGGCAGCACTTGTGTATAAAAGAAGGAGATCAGCTGCCTGGGAAGACTGTTTTAACCTTGCAATGTTTGGGCATGACTCAGAACTTTATTCTGAACTTTAAATTGTGGGCTGGGGGAGGGGCACTCAGAACCAGTCTTGTGAAGTCAACAAGCTGGGGGAATGACATGCTCGACAACTTGAGCACAATAAAAGTGGTTTTGGTTTGACCTTACCTGATGCTTGCCTGATATTTAAAGAATCCCTTGTCACCATCCGCCATGCTATACCATAGCAAGTCATACACAATGCATAAAATTCCTTTTTTAGATATAATGAATGAGTTTTCTCAGATTGAAATCCAGATCTATCACTCAGAGGCTCTTAGAAACAGGCATAACCAAAAGAGGCGTTCCAGCCAGAGTAGGCTGAACATTTGAGATGTTAAAACCAGTTTTAACTAATCCAAAAGACCTATAGTTTAGCAGGTTTCAAAGATAACCCATTTAACTTTAGTACTGCTGAACAAAAAAAACCATTCAAACCATTGAACAGCCTTTCCCCTGACGTGAGTGTCATGCACCCATGACAATGTGATTTTGCTGGTGTCAGAGGTAGTCGAAAAATCCTGCAGATTCCACATTGAGAACGTTCCCCTTTCTAAGCTTAATCTGAGATCATCTTTTAAGAGCAGTATGGCTGTCTATGTGCTGAACCTATGACAGAAGCCTGATCCAAACAATTCAACCAGCCTTTGATGAATATGACACAGGCCAGGGCTCCATACATCTTTTTTTTAGACTTTTCCTACAAGAACACATGAAATACCTCATAAATTACATTTCTTCAGCAACTGCACTCATTAGTTTGAAATTGGATTGCTATAGCAATAGTATCCATTGCCAATTACTCTGTTCATCACAAAGCTAATTACCAAGAAAGCATTACTCAGATTTGCGTTAGCCAATCTAAAAGGCCAGTCTGAATCAAATTGTTTTCTCTGCAATCTAGACTGAGCAATGCCAAGATGGATTCATATTGGAACTATGTGGGTTAGCGCGTTGGTATAGGCTTCCACATCTAATTCATCAATAGTCTATGCAAGATATTGATGTGTAGACGATGATTCTGAAGTCAAAACTCATGAAGTAATTTTCCAGTCATAGGGGTCTTCTACCTATGCTGACTTTTAAGAATAAAATAGGTAGATAGCCTATGCTCTTCACTTATTCAATGCTATTTAAAACTTATGTACTGTTTCCCAAAATGAGTGACCTTCCTCTATTCCATTTTTCAGTGTTGCATACTGGAACATGGTGTAACCTAGAAGAACTGTATTTTCTAATGCATAGTCAACATTATCAGTTCACTAAGTTCAGTAGCACACACTAGGACAGATTAGGTATTTAGTCATGAACCTAAAGAGCAGTATTTATGAACAACCTGAAATTAATAAAATGGAACAAATACTGTTTTTCACTTTCCTTTATACACTTCCTTCTGGCTTAAATATTCTCAATGTCTTATTTCTGCCATGTCTTCAAGCTCACTTTTCACAGCCACTTCTTTACAAAACCAGTCACCCCGGTAATAAGTTCAAAATATAATTCACTAGGTGTAAAAAATTAAGAGTTCATCTGTTACTTCACAGACAGTATATAGAAGATGAAAATAGAAATCAAAATAAAAGATAAAGACTGGGAATTAAACTCATTAAGTCTTCTCTGTTCTCCTCTCCTTACTTCTCCTTTTACCAGTAGGCTCTTCACATGTGGATCCTCTTTTTCTGTTGCTCCTCTTTACTCCTCTGGCTTGAGTTCTTAGTAGACTTTCACATCTTCAGATTCCTACCAATCTGTAAAAATGCTTTGCTCATTCTCTCATATCTGTGGGTTGCCTTTGGATTAGGTCAAGGCAGGGCTGTACCAAGGGCTGTGCGCGCAGTGTGGTCGCACAGGGTGTAAGTATGGAAGGGGCACTGATTTCATCACTGGGCTTTCAGGAAGCCTGATAAGAGTGAGTTCTTGCATACAGCTGGGGAAGGAGAGGTACCAGGTTCCTGAATTTCACAGGGTGCATTTCTAGCTTGGTACAGTCCTGGGTCAAGGCCTTCCTAGCCCTCAGTATCTGACTTACGTGCTCTCCCTCAGCTCTTCCACCCGATTATAGGCTCCTATACAGTTTTCTACAGTACTCACAGGAAACGTTTCTCTGGCAGACACATGATGGACAGCATGAGGATAAGGTTAATGCAAAGGTAAAACTTGTCTTACACTTCCTTAATTAACTTTCAGACTCCTAGCTCCCCCTGAGATTTTGTCAATTAAACTCAACAATGATTAAACTTAGAAGATTCTGTAAAAAGGCATAGTGAGCATCATAGGAGGCATACTCAAAGCAATTGACGTGGTTAGCAGACCTGTTAACTGTGCTGGGCAGGATCTTCAGTGGCACATAGCCAGTTTGTGCCACTGAGTATCCCCCTCTAATGTTGCTAGACACACTGATGCTAACCGCTTAGAATCAGGGCATTCTGAGGATGGCTCTGAAGATAACTGGTCAGTGGCAATATTCAGCTGCTGCCCAGTTATCTTCAAGCAAGTAAAGTTAAACAGAATAAAGCAATCTTAACTTTAGCCACTTTAGCTAACTGGGTTGTTGTTGTTGTTATTGTTAAGTACAGTCAAGTCAGTGGCAACCCTCTGGATAGTTGTCCTAAAATGTGTTCAATCTTCAGTTAGATGGCTCATTGTTGATAGAGTGGCATCCATAGCTGCTGTTACTGTATTGTATCAATCCATCCCATTGCTGGTCTTCCTCTTTTGCGTTGACTTTCAATCTTGCCAAGCATGATGTCTTTCTCTATTGATCTCTCTCTCTCTGTTCACATCATGTGTCCAAAGTATGGAAGTCTTGTCATCTGAGCTTCTAAAGAAAGCTTGGGATTGATCTTCTCTGGTACTGGCTGGTTTGTTCTTCCAGCAGTCCGTAGTATACACAGTATTCTTCGCCAGCACCATAATTCATCGATTTTCTTCCTGCCTATCTTTTTCACTGTCAAACTTTCGCATCCATATGACATTATTGAAAATACCATGGCTCGGACAAGTTGAATCTTTGTAAGGAAAGGGTCATCTCTGCTCTTGAGAATCTTGTCTAGGTCCTTCATAGTCATTCTGCCAAGAGCAGTGCATCATCAGATTTCTTGACTGCTTGTCATTTCTTTATTCATTATTGATCCAAGCAGGGTAAAGTTGTCTACTATTTCAATTTCTTCTCCATCAACGATGAACTTATTGATTTTGCCAGTTTTCAGGATATTTGTCTTCTTTATGTTAAGGTGCAGTTCCATTTTAAGACTATGTTCCTTTATCTTGAGAAGCAAATGTTTCAAGTCGTCTTCAGTTTCAACCAGTAATGTGGTATCATCAGCACAGCGAAGGTTGTTGAGTCTTCCACCAATCTTCGCACCTTGGTTGTCTTCATATTCAAGTCCAGGCTGAAGACCCACCTCTTTGAAGCTGCTTTTGGATCCTGATGCTCCTCATTCTCTTGTCTACCACTTATGTGTATCTCACGATACTTTAGTCCCCAGTTTTATGATGTTTTTTCATCTTGATTAGATTGTAAGCTCTGATGAGCAGGGACTGGGTCTTACATCTATATGTACAGTACTTCGTATGCCTTGTAGCACTATACAAATGATTAGTAGTAGTAATAGTAGTCATACAGTCCTGCTAACTAGGTAGCAGCTGAATGTTGCCGCTGCCCAGTTAGCTGCAGTGCTGTCTGCCAGCCCTGATATTTAATGCCAGTGAATGGATATGACCCTGGTATTGAATATCCGGGTTTTAATTAAAGAGTCAACAGATGCCGCCACTGAATATCAGCCCTCATACTTATTAAATATTAAAATTTGTTTTGTATATATACAGTATGGGGTCTATTCCGTCCCGCGAATAGTGGGGATGGACGTCCCATTGGGACATCTATCCCTGTTATTCACCCCCCTACTGTTCCCATCAAAAGCCTCCCCATATGAACAAGGCATTTGTACAGGGAGGCTTAGACAGGGCAGGAGATGGAGTGAGGGCGGGGCATGGGCAGTCTGTGATCCTGGATGTACAGGCCTGATTCTGAGGTCGGCCCTGTACGTCTGGGGTCAGCAAACTAGATGGCTGACGGCAGGCCCGGGCAGCGTAGGAAAGGTGAGAAGGTGCAGGGGTTCCCCACAGTCTGACCCTGACCATGGAAGGCCAGATCGTGGGTCAGGCTGTGGGGAAAGAAACTGTGGTTGGTGACCGGGGATCACGGCTCCTGAATGATAAATTGGAAGACTGGATGTTTAAATGGCAGGTGAAATTTAATGTGGACAAGGGCATAGTTATGCACCTAGGAAAGAACAACCCAAAATATGATTACACGATGCAAGGTTCCACATTAGGAACCACCACTTAGGAAAAAGATTTAGGCTTCATCATCGATAATACTTTGAAACCCTCCGCCCACAGTGCAGCAGCGGTCAAGAAGGCAAATAGAATGCTAGGAATTATAAGGAAAGGAATGGAGAATAAAACAAAGGATATTATAACGCCTCTGTATCGTTCCATGGTGTGACCATACCTTGAATACTGTGTGCAATTCTGGTCACCTTATCTTTAAAAGGATATAGCAGAATTAGAAAAGGTACAGAGAAGAGCCACCAAAATGGTAAAGGGGATGAAAGGATACCTCTATGAGGAGAGGCTTAAAAGGTTAGGGCTCCTCAACCTGGAAAAGAGACAGCTGAGGGGAGATATGATAGAAGTCTATAAATTATTGAACGGAGTGGAACGGGTAAACGTAGATCGATTGTTTACTCCATCAAAATATGGAAAGACTAGGGGACACACAATGAAGCTATTTTAAAAAGAATAAGAGAAACATTTTTTTCACTCAACGCGTAATCAAACTCTGGAATTTGTTCCCGGAGGATGTAGTTAAAGCTGTTAGTGTAGCTGGGTTTAAAAACGTTTTGGACAAGTTCCTGGAGAAAAGGTCCATAAACCATTATTAAAGAGGACCAAGGAAATACACTGCTTGCGCCAATACAAGCACTATGGAACCTGTGTGTCTTCTTAGGAAACTGCTAGGTACTTATGACCTGGATTGGCCACTGCTGGAAACAGGATACTTGGCTTGATGGATCTTAGTCTGACCCAATATGGTATATCTTATGTTCTTATGATGGCAGAAAAAAAAAACATATGGCCTATCCAGTCTCCCCTTCCGTACCAATTACTATAGTTCCTTTTTTTTCCCTTTAGAAATCTTCTTTGTTTGTCCCATGCTTTCTTGAATTCAGATACTGTCCTCATCTCTAGTACTCCACTAGGAGATTACTCCACACATCTACCACCCTTTCTGTAAAGAAATATTCCGCAGATTACTCCTGAGTTTATCCCTTTTCACTTTCATCTGATGCCCCCTCAATTGAAAAAGGGTCTCCTCTTGTGAATTTATGCTAGGGAGGTATTTAAACGTCTCTTTTGTATCTCCTCTCTCCCGCCTTTCCTCCATACATATTGAGATATTTAAGTCTGTCCCCATATGCCTTATGATGAAGTCCACTGACCATCTCTAAATTGACTTCATCATGTTTACATCCTTTTGAAGGTGTGATTTCCAGAATTGTACACAAATGAGGTCGCACCATATACAAAGGCACTTCTGCTGGCCATTCCTCCTCCTATCCACCCAAGTATCCTTCTGGCTTTCACAGTCACCTTTTCTACCTGTTTAGCCACCTTAAGATCATCAGAAACAATAACGCCCAGATCCTGCTCTTCTTTCATGGACAGAAGTACTTCACTCCCCAAGTTTCAGTGGTTAGTCATTACCACTGAAACTTAAACCTGGATATACAATTCTTGGGCCATATCCTGTCCCCAGCATTTAATATCCGAGTTGCCCCGATAGCCAGGAAGCCAAACAGGCAGTGATGATAATCAGTTGCTGCCCGATTGGCTTCTGTGGTGAAAGCCTAACTTTTGCTGCTTTGCCATAACCGGGCAGTGGCTCAATATTGCTGCTGCCTGGTTATGGCCTGGTGCCACCCCCATTATGGCACAATGCTACCCGGTCAGCATCGGGACGTGATGCGGCGGCACCCAGGGATATTCTGCAACTCTAAATGAAAAAACTGACTTTTTAATAATGGGCGAACTGCCCTTTAGATGCAAATTAATATTTTCTGTAATGTCTGATTCAGGTCAATGGAAAGGATTTAGCATAGAGTCATATCCTACTTAACAAGACTCAGGTTTTCTTGTGACTTGCACTGTAATGTTTCTGCTTTAACAAGCTAATAGAAAAGCCCATTACAAAAGACAGAAGGAAATGACATCACTCCTCTTTTAGCCCTATCCCACCATACCATCCTCAACCTCACCACCTAGCCCCTAGATAGCAACATTCTTCCATTCTATCCACAACTGACCCACAAATCCTCAAGGCCTTCCTCCAGCCTGGCCTTACCTCAGGGAGAGTGATACTATTTCAACCATGCACACATACATGCGCACAGACAGGGACAGACAGATGAGCAGACATACACTTGAAAACAGGGGATCTAGCTTGCTGCAAGACATGCCTAAAAAATAAATTGATAAAATGCTTTCCAAACTGTCTTTCGAAACATGCTCATAAAAAATGAGAGTGCCCATTGCCAAAGCCGTTTGTCTGTTGGCCTTTCTCCTTCCAAATGCTTGACCAGGTTAGCTAGTCCGGGGCAGCATTCTATACCTCCCCCCCCCCCCTCAAAACTCCACCTATACAACTCAGAGCTGGAAGTTAAAAAAGAAATCAAATATTTAGGAATCATCCTAGATCAATCCCTTTCCATGGTCCCCCACATTAAAGCTACCACAAAGATCATATACCTCAAACAAAATGGTACAGAATCTCCGACCCTTACTAGACAGCCAAGACTTTAGATCAGTCCTTCAAGCATTGATAACACCCAACTTGACTACTGCAACAGTATTCTGTATGGCCTACCCAAAAACATCATCCATCAACTCCAGTAAGCTCAAAACCTAGCTGCATACATTATACACAAAGCTCACTTCTCGGACCACATTACACAACTCCTCCA
The DNA here is from genome assembly GCA_033557465.1 of Ichthyophis bannanicus. NCBI lineage: Eukaryota > Metazoa > Chordata > Amphibia > Gymnophiona > Ichthyophiidae > Ichthyophis > Ichthyophis bannanicus. Next base: position 177,563,419 of record CM066043.1, on the reverse strand, counting down.
ATCCCTCCACTGGCTGCCCATTGCTATGAGGGCCAAACTTAAATACCTCATAATTACCTTCAAATTGTATTAAAAAAATTGCACCATCCTTCCTCAACTCCCTCCTTATCCTACCCAACAACTCAAGAACCAGGAGGATCTGCTCCCAGAATACACTAACAATCCCAACCCATATCCACAATGCCAACAAAACTAGCAGCAACAGAGCCTTCACTTACGTCGCTTCTTCTATTTGGAACTCATTACCAGACAACCTAAGAGCCATCAAAGACCTCCATACTTTCTAGAAAGAGCTCAAAACCCACCTATTTGTTGAGTACTATGGACCCTCTACCAATAACAATCAGCCCCAATCATCCCACCCCCCCTCCTTGACAGCCACTGCCCCTCCAGCCCCTCCTTTTCATGCACCAACACATATGCTATACAATTTTTGCTTATTTTACATAGTTTTGCAAATTGTTAATCTGTACAACCATGTTTAGTCCTATAAATATGTTTTCTAATGTTGTAATGTAAAGTTCTAGTTATGTTCTCTATAAACTGCCAAATCTTTGGAAGTGGCGGTATATAAGCTTAAATAAATAAATACAATCAATAAATAAAATTAATTTGTGGTGACTAAAGTGCCAATGGGGTTTGTAATTCCCACTAGCAGATGAAGAGGTCTTAATGGCAGTGTGATTCAATTAGTGCCTGTAGGGTTCCCAAGACCTACCAGAAAAAGAGAAGGGCCCACAAGATGATAGGGGAGGGAAGGAAGAAAAGGAGGATAAGAGGAAATGGAAGGGAATGAGAATAGGGAGGGGACGGGAGGAAAGAGTGTAACACAGACACAGCCTATCCCACCCACCCCACAGACACAACTCATTCTCCCACCCCAGCCACTCATGCTCAAAACCCCTACTTAGTCACTCGCTGCCTCATGCACACACCACTCACTGAGCCACACATACCCCCTCCACAGTATCACACAGACTCCATCCACTCACTATCCATTTCCCCACACATACCTGCCTCTGACCTATGCTCTACTCATAGACCCCATTCACACCCACTTCCACCCACAGAGCATATTCAATGTGAATAAACTCCTTGCCATCGACAGCCAGAGTCTCGCCTGCACGCACTACCAAACTGACAAATGAAGCCCTTACTCCTCTGCCTACACCATCTTGGTAAAACACACCTTCATGCAAAGCTTAGAGCATGTACTTCTCTGGTGGTTTATTCTTTCATTGTCTAACATACTGACTAAAATAGGTAGATGAGACTTGGGAGAGGAGGGTGACTGTTTTTAGTACTTTTCTCACCTCTTTTGTCAAGCTCCACAAACTCCTTCATAATTTATGAATCCACTCATAATGTTATATTGCCAAAAACAGAGCCCTCAAGCACTCTGCTTTATACCAGGGCTTCGCTGGGTCCTTTGTTTCATGGACCCATGTTCATCCATTCTTTACTGTAACAGCCTTAGAAAAGAAGCAGATGGTGAGTTAATAAATAATCCAAGCCATTTTATTTGGCATAATGTCAAAGGCAATTGGGATGAAAGATAATTTTACAAATACCATCCTTGCCCCACACAGAGCCAGCAACTACCGTTTATGATGTAGAGCTGTCAGGTGTTCGGCCTCATGGGTATTAATGAATTTTGTTCTCCCTTAGGATAAATGCTAAGCTTACTAGTTTGGTCTACCTTTTAGCAAGGATTACATTTTTGTGTGGAGAAGGGGGGATGGAGGCCCAATAGTTCTCTCTTTCTCTTTCTTCTTCCAATATCATTGGGGACCAGTGTTAGGATCCTGCTGCTTCAGTTTTCCCCTATTTATTAGAGTTTCTCTCAGTTTCCAGTCTGGTCAATGCAGTCCAACCTTGAGAGCAGAAGCCATCCTCCAGGGCTCCTTCAAGAACTAGAGCACCAGGCATCATCCTCAGTGAAAAGCATAATTGCTTCCTAATCCCCAGAAGAAGGGAATGTTACCTCTGCAACTTCTCCGGCACTGGCCAACACAGGCTATAGAACAGTGGTGTGCGTGGCCGAAACAAGTGCTTGTTTAAAATGACTTTTTCCCCGATTATCAAGCATTCTTTTCATTTTTGTTTGATCTAGGCTTGCATTGTATAAGCACAAGAACTCAAAACACATGCAATCAATTGTATGTGTGTGAATTCACAAGCATACTTATGTACATGATCATTTCCATGCATTTTAAATGTTTAGGTGTCCAAATACACAGAATGCATGCTCGTGAGTGTGCACCCCTACTAAAGAAACATAGAAACATGACGGCAGATAAAGACCATACAGCCTATATACCCTCTGCCCTTCCATACGACCAACTAAGCTCTACAGTTCCTTTTTTCCTTTGCATATCCTTAATGTTTGTCCCATGCTTTCTTCATTTCAGATACAGTTTTTCTCTACTACCTATACTGGAATTTCACGCATCTACCACTCTTTCCATAAAGAAATATTTCTGCAAATTACTCTATCCTCTTTCACCTTCGTCCTATGTCCCCTCATTGCAGAGCTTTCTTTCCGTTACAAGAGGCTCTTCTCCTGTGTACTTTTGCCACGGAGGTATTTAAATGTCTGTATCATATCTCCTCTCTCTCTTCTAAAGTATGCATATTGAGATCTTTAAGTCTGTCTCCATATGCCTTATTTTATTTGGTTATCATGCTTTTTATACTGTTTTATCATTTCAGTCAAAGCAGTTTACACATTGGGCCCGATTCAGAAAGGCGGCTTATGGGGCTGTACGTCCCAACGGGCTGTGCAGCCCCACAAGCTCACCCGTAGATCTTAAGTACTAGTTGTATATAGCTCTATGTAAATATTTTGTATATATCGTGTAAATAGTTTCCCCTGTTCTCCCATTCTTGATTATCCCCTTGTTCTATGTAAGCACATTGTGATATTAATGCATTGTTGCACTGTTCAGTTCTAATGTAAACCGCACTGATCTTAATAGCGCGGAATATAAGAAATAAAAATAAATAAAATAAATAAATAAAACAAGCTGTCCTTCCCCTATTCTCCCTCATATTCTCCCTCATATCCTCACTGCATTTTGCTCCCGCGGTATAGAATCGGATCCTAATGGGCCAATCCTGCTCGAGGCCATCTGGACTGCCCAGACATGCCCCTTTCTGAATCGGGCTCCACGTAACTTAAACTTGGTAATCTACATTAAACAGGGACATTGATAAGTTGGATTTTTCTGAGGCAATAGAGGGTTAAGTAACTTGCCCAAGGCCACAAGGAATGCTAGTAGGAATCCAGTCCTGGTATCTTGGTTCCCAAGCCAGTTCTCTAACCATTAGGCTACTCCTCCACTCCTTATGGTGAAGCCCATTTACCATTTTGGTAGTCACCCTCTGCACGGACGCCATTCTGTTTATATTCTTTTGCAGGTGTGGTCTCCAGAATTGTACACAATACAGTACCTTATGTTCTTATGGACCTTATGTTCTTATGTTCTTATGGACAAGTTCCCGGAGGAAAGGTCCATAAACCATTATTAAAAAGGGACCCAGGATATCAATGCTTGACCCAATACAAGCATTGTGGAACCTGTGTCTTTTGGGGAAACTGCTAGGTACGTATGACCTAGATTGGCCACTGTTGGAAACAGGATACTGGGCTTGATGGACCTTGGTCTGACCCAGTATGGCATATCTTATGTTCTTATGTTCTTATACCTCTCCCTTGGATTTTTGCAACCCAAATGCACGACCCTGCATTTTTTTTCTGTTAAATCTCAGCTGCCGAATTCTCAACCATTCTTCAAGCTTCACTAAATCTCTCCTCATGTTATCTATACCTTCCTGGGTGTCCACACTATTGCAGATTTTGGTATCATCTACAAAGAGGCAAATCTTATCTAATCTTCCACAATATCACTTACAAAATGTTAAAAAGAATCAGACCGAGGACAGATCCCTGCGGCACACAACTGTTAACATCCTTCTCCTTAGAGTAAGCGCCATTTATCTGTATCCTTTGTCAACTCCCACTGAACCAATTTCTAACCCAGTCAGTCACTTTAGGGTTTATCCCTACAGCATTCAATTTATTTATAAGTATAGAAGACTTTATTTGGAAATTGAAAAGGGGGGGGGCCCATTCCATGGCAGCCATGAGCCTGCAACAATTAATAGTTCCATGAGACTTATGTAGTACCATAGGCATCGGAAAGGGGTCGGCCACATCACTCTGGCCCCACCAAAATAATGGCATGGCAGGCAGTAGGCTGCCCACGGGGATCTGATCCCCCACAAGCAGCAGAAGTAAAGCCCCTTCCTGTCTGCGCATGGGAGATCAGATCCTCCCAGCCGCAATCATTGCAAAGACCCTTCCAGTGCTCACAAGGATCATAGGCAGACAGGAAGCGTCTTTGCCATGACCGTGGCTGGCAGGCAGCAATCTGCCTGCAGGGATCCCATCCACTATGAACAGAAGAAAAGCGACGGTCATGTCAAAAACCCTTCCTGTCGGCCCCAGAGCTTGGGGTGGTACATGCCCCCCCCAACGAAAAAGTCCTTCCGCTGCCCCTGTGTAGTGCCATAGTATGGAGGTAGCCTGCAGACAGAAGATTTCCTGGAGTATCAGAGGGCTGGTTATTTACAAATGGCCATGTACCAAGTTAAACCAAATTCCTTTTTTCTTTGTTTCGATCTGGCAATTTCCTTTTAGTTTTTATACTTCTATTAGCCTTCCAACTATGGCCACACCACCCTGAGTGCATCTGATCTCAGATATGAAGTAGGGTTGGACTTTGTTAGTACATAGATGGGAGGCCACTTTGGAATACCAGGTGCTGTAGGCTTACCGCGCAAAAAAAACCTGGCAATCAACTTCTGGTCAGACGTTTCCAAAAAAAAACAAGGGATAGTCACAACATTGATAACTATCCAGGGTTGCCAGGAGTGAGCATCGATTTGATGATACTTAACAATTAGCCCTCTTTCCCAATACAGTCCCCTATAGAAGATAAACCAATGTAAATAGTTAATACGTTTACAATTTGTATTTTTAGTTTTCTATGTAACGAATTTTTGCACTGTTAATGTTCCATGTAATGTTAGTGTTAATTCTTTGACATGTTCTCTGTAAACCGCTCCTGATCTCTGGAAGGGGCGGTATAAAAAAGCACACAAATAAATAAAATAAATAAATAAATAAGATAAGAGACCCCTTCAGATGTTGGCGAGTAAGAGGAAAAACTGGCTGCAACTTCAGAATTCTCCAGTAGGGGCAGCAGAGCTCCTAGGCTCACAGTCACTCTAAAAGTTCTTCTACACAGATTGTACGATTTCAAAACCAGCAGTTTACTAAACAAAAGAATTGGTAAAGTAATTGGCAAAATCGAATAAGTCCATTTTAGAGTTTTATTTTCTTCAGGCCATAAAGCTCTCTTTCCAAACAAGAAAAAAGAGAATACAGAGCAACACTGGAGATCCTACTTCTCCTTTCTTGCCTCCCTAGACTCACAAGCAATTTATTTTTCAGAATCAAAGTAGGCTCTGCTGCTATTATTTCAGATTCTTTATTGTATTCATAAGTGTTGTGGCCCCTCAATAATGGTTCCACCCTCCCCTCCATGAGTTGGACACCTTCCAAAGGTTGTACCCACAGTCTTAACCAACTTTTTCTTAAAAAAAAAAAAAAGATACAGCTCACAGTTGTAGATTTCTAATACACATCAGAGATCCTTAATCACAAAGCAGAATGTGCAGAGGGTCAAGCTTTTCTCCCGTAGTTAAAATGTAAGGAGAAATTCACCCACAAGAAAATAACAAAACTGGGGAAGTAGGCTCAGTCTGTTGGGGCAATTTCTCAAAATGGGTGAGTTTTGCGCATACCATGAACCTCATTCCTAAGCCAGGGTATGTGAAGTACGATCTCAGTCTCTTAAATTTATTGCTAATGCTCAGCGTAGGATTTGCTTTGTGCCAGAGAGCCTCCTTCTGGAGTTCATAGGATATGGCATGTATGCGTAATTTATTAAAGTGCGCTTGGAAAGTCCTCTTGATCAAGTCTATGTTTCCCAACCAAAAGGGAAATATCTTGATATCTTTTTGCCACATTTTCTGGTCTCTGACTGCATTTCTTGATACTTTAAGATCTTCTCCCTCTCATTGTGAGTCACAGAATAGTTACTTGGGACTGACACCTCTAATCAATACCACTATGTCTTGCTGCCTTGTATCCAGCTTTTCATCAGTCAAAATGGGGATATCCCAGGTGATCACAACCTCTTCATTCAGCCTGTTTCTCATGGGAACAATTTCTCCAAATGAGTTAGTTTTGCGCATACCATGACACTCATGAACCTTATTCCTAAGCAAAGGTATGTGGAGTAGGATCTCAGTTTCAAATTTACTGCTAATGCTCAGCGTAGTACATGCAATGTGCCAGAGAGCTTCCTTCTGGAGTTCATAAGGTATAACATGGAAAGACAAGTGATCTTCCTACTAGAAACAGGAGAAACTGAAGAAATCTCTCCAGAGAGCAGATCAGCACATCTTCAGCTTCTTTCCACTCCTCCAGGACATCAACTCCTTCTGTCCTATGGTAAAGGCCTAGGAAGGTTTACAGTTCCAGCTCAATCAGAACCAGGGCTGGAGACTGACCCCCTAAGCTTTCATTCACAATTAACTGATCATTTTCCCCCTATTTTACCAAACTTCAGCACTACGATTATTCTCTTCAGTACTGATTGTTTATTTTATGGATGATCATTCATTGTGTGGTTGTTGTCGTTATACTGTAAACTGCCTTGAATGGAAGATAGGGCAGTATAGAAAATCTCTTAAATAAATTTTATACAGCCAGATATATTTATGTTTATTAAAAGAAGCCCATGAGGTGTTTGTGTTATTAACATCTTTGAACAAAGTGAGACCCCCTAATGCAGGCAAGTGCTGAAACACGGCTGTGTCTGGTCCTCAGTAAATATTACTTGATGGTTCTATACTCTGTGTATGTGTGTGGTTTATGGCCAGTCTCATCTCTTGTTGATCTAGTTTTGGCGCCCCTTTTCTTGAGGGCTAGTAGAAAATGTTGAGTACAATATTTCCTATAACTTTAATATTCAGATATATCAATTGGTTTCTAGAGGATTTTTCTTTTCTGTAGCCCGATACATGGAAAATCTGAAAAAATCTGCTACAATTTTCCTCAAAAGAGTGGATCTGTTTTTGTCTTACATTTTTCTGTCTAACCTAAACAACGTTGACCTCAAGTTTCTGGGACAATGCTTTGCATAAGATGCAGATTGGCCTATTTTTGTCTGACTAGAACTTAACTTTACAAGGTGGGGTAGGAAGAAAGAGTGAATTTGTAACCAGCACTAGCACCAGTGATTAATATGTATATTCACCATTGCTATCTGTATGACTGTGCTGGCAAGGGGGCTCATGTCTCCTTGCCAGGTAAGTTCCTCCCTGCTCCCCTCCAATGAGGCCAATCGGGCCAGGGAAACCCCACCACAAGGGACTTTAAAAACCTGGCATGCTCTAGTGCACCCATGTCTGGCAGCCCTGTGCCTGGGGGCTTCACCAGAAGACCCTTTGGTATGGACCAAAAAGGCAGAGTAAATCAACCCTTATATTCACAATTGAAGGCTCTTGCACACCATCTAGGACATAAAAACATAAGAACATAAGATATGCCATACTGGGTCAGACCAAGGTCCATCAAGCCCAGTATCCTGTTTCCAACAGTGGCCAATCTAGGTCATACGTACCTAGCAGTTTCCCCAAAAGACACAGGTTCCGCAATGCTTGTACTGGGTCAAGCATTGATATCCTGGGTCCCTTCTTAATAATGGTTTATGGACCTTTCCTCCAGGAACTTGTCCAAACCTTTTTTAAACCCAGCTACACTAACAGCCTTTACTACATCCTCCGGTAACAAATTCCAGAGTTTGATTACACGTTGAGTGAAAAAATATTTTCTTTTATTAGTCTGAAATAGTTTACCCTGTAGCTTCATTGCATGTCCCCTAGTCTTTCTATATTCTGATAACGTAAACAATCAATCTACGTTTACCCGTTCCACTCCGTTCATTAATTTATAGACTTCTATCATATCTCCCCTCAGCCGTCTCTTTTCCAGGTTAAAGAGCCCTAACCTTTTTAGCCTTTCTTCATCCTTCCATCCCCTTTACCATTTTGGTGGCTCTTCTCTGAACCTTTTCTAATAACGCTATATCCTTTTTAAGATACGGCGAGCAGAATTGCACACAATATTCAAGGTGCGGTCTTCACCATGGAACGATATAGAGGCATTATAATATCTTTTGTTTTATTTTCCATTCCTTTCCTTATGATACCTAGCATTCTATTTGCTCTCTTGGCTTGGACGTCGAACCAGAGGAGGAAGGTCAGAATGCCAGCAGATTTAAATTTTCAATTTCAATCTACACTCTACACCAGGACTCTCTCTACCAGAATGTAAGACAAGTAACACCTCTGCCATGTCTCATTATGCTCTCCACACCATATATCACCAGTATACATCATGGCAGACAGGAGAACACTACCCAAATCCTTCTCTCCTGCCCCAAAGAGCCCCTAATCATTGCCCTTGAGTGGGAATCCTAGAACTCCAGTATCTCCATGATTACAATAATGCAGACATAAATCTAGTTATCTGTGTACTATATTGTTTATTCTTTGAGATTATACTGACTCCACTAGGATCTTCTCCTCTGCCATCCTGATATCATATATAATTGCTAGAGCCTCAATGTATATACAACTGTTGTCTTGCCTCTTCACCTATACTTTCTCTCAAACTCACACAAATATTTATTGCACTGTCTCAATTGTACACTGATGCTACATTCAAATCCTTAATATTTATCTGCCTAGTGAAACATACAGACCGCTACCTCATAAAAGTCAAAGACAGAGACTCACCTACATCACACCCATAATCCCTTCCTCACATAATGAACAAAACCTCAAACCCATAGGCACAATTCTTAATTCCTACCTTATAAAAACCAGGTCAATAAGAAATAAAATTTCAATTACTACTAACATACTGTCTGACAAAAATCCAGATATCCTCTTCATAACCGAAACCTTGTTAGAAGAATTAGGGTACAACTGAATTTCTCTAACTATGATCTCTTCCATTGCCCTCGGACTTCTAAAAGAGGAGGCGGAATCTTCATTATCATTAAATCTCACCTTAAAGCCTCCCTGAAGTCCACTGATAATATTGACAATATCGACCTGCTTAGGATAGACACACCTCACCTATCATTCTGCTTACACTATAGACCTCCAAACAATATGGAGAGCCTTACATCCATCCTTGAGATGGTCTGCTCATTTATAACAACTAAACTAATAATATTACTAAGGGATTTTATTCTTCCTCCCTAAATCCCACCCATGCCACAACATTCCTGGAAATCATGTCCCAACTCACAAAAGAGGGAACACATTAGATCTCATCTTTGTCCCTACCACCACCACGCATGGCTCGAGTCCTACCCACCCTCAGGTTACTCCAGTCCTATGGTCAGACTATTACCTAATGAACACTGAACTACCATACCACAACAACCACTCAATACTTAAACCCTCTTACACACCACACACAAGATATAAAAAATTTGACAGCAAGACAATTTCCTTCAAGATATCATACGAGCATTAACATTCCAATTAACAATCTTGATAGTTACATTGCTAATTGGAACAATTCAATAGAAAAAGCTGCTCTCCACCCAGGGTCTCACACTAAGGATAGAAATACAAGACAAACGACATCAGGGCCATGGTGCTCCCAAGAAATAAGACATTTAAAAAGAAAACTAGAAAGAAAATGGAGGTCATCTAATTCACATCAAGATCAACAATTATAAATGGATAAACTTCAATTTTACCAAAATACCATAAACAATAGCAAAATGAACTACCATAGGAAGATCCTTATGATTCCCTGAACCGCCCAAGAGAATGTTTTGAGATTGTTAGGAATTTATCAGGTGAACAAAACCACCTCAATAACCCCCTCATTACACCCCAAGCTCTTGCAAATCACTATATCACTAAACTCCCATCTACACCTATATCTATGGTACCTCTGCTCCCCAATCAAGCTACACCTAACCTAATTTAATCTACCTTTCACAAACTAAATCTCAAAGAGCTCAATAGACTCATCTCTAACATCAACACTACAACTTCTAGTCTGGACTCCAGTCCTGTAGGCTGGCTAAAATTGGACCGCGATAATCTGGCTCCATACATCCTAGCTATGACCAACATGTCACTGACACAGGGAGCCTCAATTCACCTTATATTGAAAAAAAAATCACTTAACAAACTCTGCCCTACATCCTATAGGCCCATATCCAGCCTCCCATTTTTAGCCAAAATTATAGAAAAAGCCGTTTACCCACAACTTCAGGCCACATTGATATTTATGTCCCAACAGGCACATACCAATATGACTTCAGGCCACACCATAGCACAGAGACACTGCTAACTGGACTCTCTGACAATCTACTTAAGATCATAGATAGCCCTAAATGAGCAGTCATACTAATATTTTTAGATATAGCTGCTGCCTTTGACTCAATTAGTCATGCAATACTTATTGAGAGGCTAAAACAAATAGGATTTTATGGTACTACATTGAACTGGTTTCAATCCTACCTCTCTCGACCGGTCCCAGCAAAGCCACTCTCACAGAAACAAGGGATACCATAGGGCTCTGCCCTTTCCGCTCTGTTATTTGATATATATCTGCAACCTATCTGCAACATTATCCAAGGATTCAATGTCAGTTACTCCATCTACGCAGACGATATGATGCTGCTCCTCCCCTTTGATATAGCGCAACCTAACATTACCCCCACTACCTCATGTTTTTCCAAAGTATCACAATGGCTAAATGACTGCAACCTCAAAATTAATTATAAGAAAACTGAGGTCTTAATTATAACCAGAAACCAATATTTTACCCCGCCCCTAAACCTCAAGATAGAAGATCTATCCCTAACAATAAAGAATGAAGTAAAATACCTTGGTGTCACCCTCAATAGGTCACTAAACTTAACAACACACCTTAAAACAGTTGATCTAATTTATAACAAGCTAAGGCTTATTAAACACTTGAGGCCTCTACTACCACAACATGACTTCTGATCAGTGTTCCAAGATATGGTATTCCCACATATCGACTTCTGTAATAGTATCCTCCAAGGACTCCTGAAGCAAGCTCTTAACCACCTCATGATAGCTCAGCATGTCACTACTAAGATCGTTGTCAAGGCCAACCCAACAGAACACGTCACACTCATTCTATACAACCTACACTGGCTCCTAATCCATAACAGGATCGTATAAAATAATGACCACATTTAAACTAATAAAGGATCTGTCACTATCATACCTAACTAACCTCATAAAGAACTTCCCTACCGACAGAATTAGAAGGGAATGTAATCAAAACACGCTGCTTGTACCATACACATACCGAAAATTCCTTAGGACAACAACCAACAGAGCATTTAGCTTTATCGCACCAGTGATATGGAACGCCCTCCCAGATAAACTTAGTTCCACATCGGAATTGTTTACTTTCAGGAAATTGATTAAGACACACCTGCTGTCATGCAGCAAACCCTCTTGAAAGAAAAGAAAATGTTTTAAACGGAGAAAAAGACGTGCACAAGCTGCATTATTCGGAGGAACCAACTAGAGGGAGCCAGAGCGACTTCAGAGACACTGAGGAGCCATGCCCCGCTGGTCACAAGGTAATGCCAGCCAGCTTCCAATCCTCGAGGGCAGGAGTGCTTCTTAAGGAGAGTGTGGGAGACTGGAGACAGTTCGGCAGGAGACAGGTCGGCAAGGAGGTCGGCAGGAAGGAGAGAGAGAAGAGCAGCAGTGGAGAAAGAGAAGCAGGCCAAGGAGGCAAGTCCAGCAAAAGCAAGGGAATGATCACTTGCAGCGCAGAGAGAAAGAGGTTAGAATGGAAGCCTGATTACTCTACCGCTAGCAAACCACCCTGAGTGGAAGGCGATTTCCATGGAGCTAATGAAGGACCTGGGAAGGTCTCAGCTCAAACAAGAGTGAGAGCTGTTTGTCCAGAGAGGCGAAAGCATTGCTGCAACTGTAGTCTAAAGTCAAATGAGAGACAGCTGGAGAACCTAAGCCGTGCTGCACAGGCAAGCCAGAAGCTAAGCCGGTACAGGCCCAGACCTTTACTTGGAGAAGGGACTCCAACCTCACAAGGTAAACCATACTTTCCTGGAAAAAGATTCCAGAAAGCTGCTGTATGGGAAAGACAGGCAGTAGAAGAAAACCGTTTGTCTGAAGGTTCCTACGATACAAGGTATGGAAAATGTTTACCTAAGAAGAAAGTTCTCAATGAAAAATGTTTGTATAGAGCTGCTATAAAACCTCTGAATAAAGAGGAATCTTTTCAGTATAAAACAGCACATAGCCGACGCCCTAGGCTTAGCCCAGAACATTGGGAAGTGATACAGGAGCTGTATAAAAAGCCTGAATATATTTTACCTGAAACCAGGGACACAGATTCAGAGGCTTCAGAAGATGAGCCAATGCAAGTGGAACTAGCAGGGGATATTTCAGATCCAGAAATGGATTGTACATACTGTGTTACAGGAAGCCTAGAATCCTTGTCAGGCTTGTGAGCTGTGTGACTTGCTGAATTGAACATTCTTGTTTTGTGTAAATAGCACCAGTCCTGTGAAAGTAACAGTTTTTGCTTTAAACCTGAGTTTTTCTTTTCCTCACCTGAAGTAAGGACATTTTGCTTTATAGTTGTATCCCAATCATTTGAACCATTGCAAAGAAGGGAAATAAAAAGCCTTTATTTTTCCCACCACTCTGAGCAGTTGTTTTCATTGAAGATTGGTATCAAGGAAACTACTAGGACCAAAAGTCAATTGGGCCTTTGGAATACTTGTCAATCTCAACTTTATAATTTTTGTGTCTGACCTGCCCTGACCTCTACTAGCCACCAGGGTAGCCCTCACGACACTGCTCATAGATCATTTCAGTGCAGATGACCCAACACAAGATCTCTTCCCCACATAACACTGACCGCAACACTAACACATTGCTGGTTCCTCCCCTCCCTCTTTCCCTCCCTCTCCTATTCCTCTAACTACAGCCATATTACTGTACCTAGCATAAAGCCAGCGGCCATACGCCAGCAGATGCTCCACTGAAACGTGGGTATACTCACCTCTGTAAAGAAATTCTCTTGTACTTATTGTTCATAATTGTAAACAAATGATACTGTTATATGGAAATATCTTCATTGCTTTATATTGAGATGTATTATATGCACTGTTTAATTAGTTATCTATAAATGGTTTTGATTTTACTGAAAGGCGGTATATAAAATCCTTAAATAAAAATAAATGCCCAGCAGCACAGGCCACTGGTGCTTCCTTCTGGTCCTGAGAGTTATGCATTTGCTCCCATTGGTAAGCTCACAATTTGCTCTGAAAATTAGGCCCAAAGAATTTTTACCAGTTAGATTTATTCTGTGAGAGCCTGATATTCAGAAAACAATCCAGATATATTCAGCAGGACATTGGGGTAAGCCTGCCACTGAATATATCTGGATAACGTTAATTTCATCTGGATAACTTTAGAAAAATCATTCTTCCTGATCAGACTTATACACCTTTCTTTATTTAGCCAATGCTAAATATCATTGTGGATTGAATAAAGCAATGCTGACAAGAATTTTGCTAGATTAAATTTATATGCTTAACTAGGTGACAGTGAGGGGGGAGATGGAATTTATGGATTTATCCAGATAAATTCCAAAGTTAGGCCGACATATTTCTTGAATATTCACCTCAATAACGTTTTCATATCTACACCTAAAACCCTAATGTGTACCCTAAACTGGTCCCTGATGACATCAGTGGGTACTGTCACCACCAGGGAGCACTGTCTGGCTCCTAATGCACATTAGTCCCAAACACAAAATATGTGGGTAGGCTGGCTACAATCCATCCGGCTGTCTCAGTGCTGCTATTCCAACCAAAGCTCAGTTCTGTAATTATTTAATCAAAACATGCCAATCACAGTTATGCACAAACCTCTACATGGGCTTTAGGTGCCGTATGGCTGGGTTATCAGTGTTCCATTCCACCACGTCTTTCCAACACAGCTCCAAAAGGCACAGTTCCAGGCGTTAACTCTCTCTGTTTGTAGTGTCAGAAAGGCAGTATTTTTTAAAGCATGCAAAAGTCTCAGTTTCCTACCACCAGCCAGCAGCACTTTGAGTTCCTAAAAAACACTGTGAGGAACTGCAACACCCACATATTTCCTTTAACCTGTAAATGAGCTGGCTGCCTCTACTCCAGTCCTTGGATTCCAGGCAGCCCAGAAAGCTTAAGCCCTCACACTGCTTCTGCACAGGGAGACTCTTAGCCCCCTCCCCCTCCTCTGCCGGTTTAATCTCTGCAGGGCAAGGCAGCAATCAAAGAGTACATTTCTACAGTCTCTAAATCCACAGTTTCTTTTCATGAGTTCACAATACAACAAACAACTCTTTTGACTAAAGAGCCGTCCATCCACTCATTACTTTGAGGAGGAGATTCCCGTGGAGTTTGTTCCATGTCCCTCTGCTCTTCCTCACTCAGCCACTCTCCACCCACCGTACCTCTGCCCAGCTATCTCAGGGAAAATGGGCTTAACATCTCTGGTCTGGGGAAACTCCCCTCAGCTCTCCCTTGGATTTTTTTTCTCCTTCTCTGAGTCCCCTGGAGCTGTATCAGTGGCAGGGGCCTTCCTCTCACTATCTCAAGGGATTCTGGGATTTGTAGTGTGTTTCCTTTTACTGACCCTGTCACAGTACGTATTACTACTACTACTACTACTATTTAGCACTTATATAGTGCCATGCGCGCAGCGCTGTACAGACATACATACAAGAGACAGTCCCTGCTCGTCAGAGTCCTGCTCTTCCGAGCTTACAATCTAGTCACTACAATACAGAGCATTAGTCAATTCAGTGCAAAGCACAAAATGGTCTTTGCAATTCGGTCATGGAATTGATTGGGGTTAGGTTAAGATAAAGGATAGAAGTCAGGATCTGAAAGTGACATTGAAGAGGTGGGTCTTCAACCTGGATTTGAAGAGGGCCAGGGAGGGTGCTTGGCTTATAGACACAGGTAAGCTGTTCCAGGCGTAGGGTACAGCAAGGTGAAAGTAGCGAAGTCGGGAGTTAGTGGTGCGAGTGAAAGGCCTAGATAGAAGTAATTTGTTAGCGGAGCGAAGTTCCAGAGAGGGTATGTAGGGAGAGATTAGAGATGAGAGGTATTGAGGGGCCACAGAGTGAATGCATTTATAGGTCAGTAGGAGAAGGCGGAATTGGATAGGGAGCCAATGAAGCGACTTGAGGAGTAATGTGGGCATGGCGAGACTGGCGGAAGATTAGTCGAGCAGCATAATTTTGTATAGATTGAAAGGGAAAGAGATGGCTCATGAGGAGATCAGCAAGGAGTAGGTTGCAGTAGTCAAGGCGAGAGGAGATTAAGGAGTGGATAAGCATTTTGGTAGTGTGTTCAGAAAGGAAGGGGCGGATTTTGCTAATGTTGTAGAGAAAGAAGCAGCTGGTCTTAGCTATGAGCTGGATATGTGTGGAGAAGGAGAGAGAGGTGTCAAAGATAACCCACAGATTACAGGCCGAGGGAACAGGAAGGATCGTAGATCCATCCACGGAGACTGAGAAAGGGGGAAGAGGAGGGGAGGAGTTGGGGGGAAAGACAAGGAGTTCAGTCTTGCCCATGTTCAATTTCAAGATGAGACATCCAGGCAGCAATGTCAGAAAGGCAGGCAGAGATCTTGGTCTGGATTGCTGGAGAGATATTAGGTGTGGAGAGATAGATTTGGGAGTCATCGGCATAGAGATGGTACTGAAAGCCATGGGAGGAGATAAGTGCGCCAAGGGATTGGGTATAGAGAGAGAAAAGGAGGGGGCCCAAGATGGATCCCTGGGGTACACCAACATGGAGTGGGGTGGGAAAGGAGGAGGAGCCACCAGAGCATACACTAAAGGAGCGATGGGAGAGGTAGGAAGAGAACTAGGATTGTATGGAGCCCTTGAAACCAAGCGAGGAGAGGGTGGTGAGGAGAAGATTGTGGTCAACAGTGTCAAAGGCAGCGGAGAGGTCGAGAAGGATGAGGACAGAGTAGAGGCCCTTAGATTTAGCCAGGAACAAGTCATTGGAGACTTTTGTAACAGCCGTTTCAGTGGAGTGTAGGGGACGGAAGCCGGATTGTAGTAGGTCCAGGAGGGCCTGGGAGGTGAGGAAGTCGAGGCAGCGGCGGTGGACTGCTCGTTCTAGTAGTTTAGATATCTACTAGATATGAAGGGAAGGAGGGAGATGGGTCGATAGTTAGAAGGACAGGTGGGATCGAGTGAGGGTTTCTTGAGGAGAGGTGTAACAACAGCATGTTTGAAATCTACGGGGACAGTTGCAGTGGAGAGTGAAAGGTTGAGAATATGAGAGATGGAGGGGACAACGGTGGGGGAGATGGGGTGTAGGAGATGGGTGGGGATAGGGTCAGAGGAACAGGTGGTAGGTTTGGAGGAGGAAAGAAGGAGTGTGGTTTCTTCTTCGGAGATCGTAGGGAAGGAGGAGAGGGTAGCAGAGGAAGTATGGATGGGGGGGTGAATTGGGGAGGGGGAGGTAGATGAGGGAGTGGGGAATTGGAGAGTAATCTTGTGGATTTTGTCATGGAAGTAGCCGGCTAGGGTTTGTGCAGAAAGGGAGGGTGGGACTGGGGGCGGGGCACCTTGAGGAGAGAATTGAGGGTATTAAAGAGGCGGCGAGGATCAGAGGCAAGGGAGTTAGTCAGATGGATGTAGTATTTTTGTTTGGCAAGTGCTATGGCTGACTGGAAGGAGCCAAGCATGAATTTGACATGTAGAAGGTCTTCTGGGGAGCGGGATTTGGTCCATGCATGTTCAGCAGAACGGTCGTAAACAGCGGGTTCTGGATGAAAGCCAGTGCTGGGGAGAAGAACGTCTGACAGGACGTGGGGTGGGTGGGGCAAGAGTGTCAAGAGCCGAGGATAGCGCAGCATTATAAGAGGATATTGCCTCATCGACGGACTTGGAGGACATAATGGAGGAAAGAGATGGAGAAATGGTGGAGGAGAGAGTCAAGGGGTCAATATTATGAAGGTTTCTAAATAGGTCAGAGGAGACAGGACGAGGTTGAGACAGTGGGAGCTGAAGATTAAAGGTTAGAAGGTGATGGTCAGATGAGGGAAGGATTGAGTTGCGGAAGTTTGAGGGAGAAGAATTAGAGAAGAGTATCAGGTCAAGGCAGCGGCTGTGCAGGTGGGTGGGGGCAGTGGAGCAAAGATGGAGGTTAAATGAGGAGGAAAGGGCGAGGAACTTTAAAGCATGGGGATTGGAGGAGTTGTCAACGTGAATGTTAAAAGTTGCCAAGAATAAGAGTGGAGGAAGAGGGATCCAGAAAGACGGAAAGCCAGGAGTCGAAGTCAGTAAGGAAGGTCGATTTGGATTTGTCGGGTGGGCAATAGATAACAGCTACTCGGAGGTGAAGTGGTATGAAGAGGCGAATGGAGTGGACTTCAAAAGAGAGGGAAGAGTGTGATTGAGGCAGCAGGAGGGGTTGGAATTGGCAAGAGGGAGAAAGTAGAAGCCCAACACCACCACCACGGCTAGTGGATCAAGGTATATGGGAGAACTGGTAGCCCCCGTGGCAGAGAGCAGCAGCGGATGCGGTATCGTCTGGGAGGAGCCAGGTCTCAGTTAGGGCAAGAAGGTGTAGCGCATTAGAGATAAAGAGATCATGAGTAAAAGCAAGTTTGTTAGAGACTGAGCATGCGTTCCATAGGGCACATGAGAATGGGAGAGTGGAGGGGGAAAGGAGTGGGATATGGATAAGGTTGGATAGGTTATGTGAGGATTTCTTTTCAGAGAAAGACAGCAGTCTAGGGGGGCCATTACACGAGGATCTATTTCCAGAGTAATACAGAGATCTAGAGGGGCCAGGGTACAGGTGGGTGTCTCTGGATGAGTGAGCCCTCCATGAGGGACATGAGGGAGGGGAAGTGAAAGGGGAATGAAGGGGGATATTGATGATATCAGATAGACTATGTGAGGATCTCTTTTTAGAAAAAGACAGAACTCTAAAGGGGATAGAGTTGGGGTTGGGGTTGATATCTCTGGGTGAGTGATTGGGGTATGAGTGAGGGAGGGCGGAAGGGGAAAGGAGAGGGATATGGATGAGATTAGATAAGGTACGTGAGGAGCTCTTCTTAGAGTGAGAAAGAAATCGAGGGGGGCCAGGGTTGGGATTGATATTACCTGATGAGAGAAGGAGGAAGATTAGTAGAGAGCGGGGTAGAGTGCAGGCAGTACGGCGGAAGCAAGGGTGGGGTTGCCTTAAAGAGAGAGGGGCTGGTTGAATGAGGGGGAGAGTGTGATGAAGCTCAAGAGCAGATGCTAGGTTAGAAGACAGAATGGAGGGAGAAGTGAGAAAGGTAGAGGGAGAGTAGGTGGGAGAGAAGTAGGGGTGCTGGTAGGAAGGGAGGCAGTTGAGGAGTATGAGGAAGAGGAGGACAATGTGATGTGGAGCCATAGAAGAGGAGTAGTGGGGGCTATGCAGCATACATTATCTTGCAAGCAATGAGGTGGCTAAGGATTCTAAACACTATGCAGTATATGTTGGGTTACAAGTGGGGACTACACGCTATGCAATATAGGTTAAAATCCAAGCAATGGGTAGTGGGGAGACTATAGCGTGTGCAGCAAGGTTCAATGTAAGCACTGGGTAGTAAAGATCAATGGAAGCAATGGGTAGCAAGGTTCAGTGCAAGCAATGGGAAGCAAGTTCAAAGCAAGTAATGGGTAGCCAGTTCAATGGGTAGCCAATTCAATGCAAACAATGGGTAGCCAGTTCAATGCAAGCAATGGCAAGCAAGTTCAGTGCAAGTAATGGGTAGCAAGTTCAGTGCAAGCCATGGGAAGCAAGAATTAATTACAGGTAAGGAGTAGCGATAGTGGTGGGTGCTTACTTTGTATGGGAGCTGGTTGGAGTCGGGAGGCGAGGTGTGGAGGAGCGTTTGTTCCTGCTCAGCTCTGTTCATGCTCGGCTCCTTGACGCTTCATAGGTGATGTGCTGGTACTGGGTTTTACGGCTCGCGCCAGGGCGCCTTGGTCTCCGCCTAAGAGCCATGTCAAAGGGCCCTCAGGCGCGGGCACGCCCAATGGCGCCCCCTTCTTTAAAGGGCCGATGGCCCGGCATGCGGTGTGCTCTCCGTCGTGCAGCCGATGCGCCCGATGGCGCCCCTTTCTTTAAAGGGCCGATGGCCCAGCGTCTGGCGTTGCAATTATGACAGATGTATAAGTAAACGGAGGAAGCTCAGATGCAAGCTACGATGCTCTTCTCCATGTGCTACTCAGTATATGTTCACTAAACCCTAAAATGTGAGCAGGTGTTACTTTTTAGAATGCACCCTGTTTCAAGGGCTCAGCTATCAGCGAGTATTGGAAGCAGATGAACAACAGCTGGAACACATTTCCATACTTCTCTTTGGGAAAGAAGTGAAATCAAGTGAAACATGACTCTACACACAATGGATCAGTATAGGATACCTAATTTCCACTCAGTGACCCAAACAATCCCATATAATAAGCTCCCAAAAACTTTTTTTGGTCTGACTTTTTATCAAGATGGCTATATGGAACAATCTCCAGTTTAATCCATTTTATTCTTAAATTAGTGATCATGCAATAATGCTTTCATTAAAAATCGCCATGTATATACCAACACGGCTGTCGCGTTTCAAACCCGATTATTACTAGGTTCTGCATCAGGGTAACAATAGCAGTACTTATCTTTGTATTATTCACAGATAAATCATTCTCCAGCGTGTAGTCAAACTTTTCAGAATCATGGGAGATCCACTTCCTCCTCCATAACGGAGCTCTCTGGCTGTGAAACTGAAAAATGGTGCGGCGTTTTTTAAAGTTACAACTCTGCCCCTTTCCACAACTTAAAAGGAGTACTAAATCACAGTGTGCCAGTCATTTTGCAGGTTAAGTCCCTTAGGATGGACAGCAACTAAAGTGTAAGTCCAAAACTCTTCTGCAAATTTAAATGCATTTCTTGGTTCTCCCCCCCCCCTCCCCACACACACACAAAGATGAAGGCACTACTTCAAGTATTCTTCATTTTAAATCTTCAAAAGAATGGCCCATTTGTAAACAATGTTCCTCGATAGGAGCTGTCTTTGTAGCTGTATTAATACAGGAATGGTATTCACTTTGAGGCCAATTCTATTCTGGCTGTCCAGCTCCTGTGCGGCCCCTCAGAATCTGGGCGTACAGTGGTAGCACTGGATTCTGATCCCATGGGGGCTAGTCGTGCCCACGGGATTGGAGTCAGGTCTACTGACTTGGACGTGCAGGCCGGGTCCCGATTCTAATGGGCCGCACACCCAGCAGATCCCCGGCTAACTCAGCCAGGCTCCCTAATGGAGCTGCAATGCCATGGTGTCTCATTGCCATGACACCACAACTCCATTACGGAGCCATGATCCCCGGCCGCCAAACAAATTTGGTCTCCCATTGACAGGGTCAGACTGTGGGGTATCCCCTGCACCCCCTCATCATTTTGTCCTGGCTTGGCGCTGCAGTCCCCCATCTACATAACCAACTCTGGACGTACAGGGTCAACCTCAGAATTGGCCCTGTATGACCAGGATCACGGCCAACCCATGTCCCACCCTCGCTCTACCTCCAGACTGCCCCCTCCCGCCACCGTCTAAGACTCCCAATACAACAGTGCTATTCGTACAGGGAGCCTTTGCGACAGGGGGATGAATATTTATTTATTTAACCTGTTTTATATACCACCTTTTCCTTCAATCAAAGTGGTTTACACGTAACAAGTTATGTACATTTGTGGGGTAGGAGCAAGGAAAGGTACTGGGGAAGGTATGGGTTCAGGGGAGACATATACATCCATGACAATTTACAATTTACTGATAGAGACCATTGCTTGTTGTTTGCGATTACATTCATAGCTACTGTAGATTTGTAGGCTCTGGGAGGGTCTATAGTACTGTGCAAATAGTATGGTCTTGAGCATATGTTTGAAATCCTTTATGTTGCTCATGGGTCTCATGCTGTTGGGTAGTGTTCCATAATTCTGGTGCATATAGGGATGGTGCCCTTCTGGATGTTACCTGATTTGTTCTTTGATATTCAGGTGGAGTGACTATCTTGTTATGCATGCTGGTTCTCCGTGGCCTCATGCTGGTGTGTCTGGTTATTAAGTTCTGAAGGACATTAGCTGACGTGTTGTTAATGATATTGAAAATATTTAAAGTCGCTTTGTATCTTGAGTGAGCTTGTATGGTGTCATGCAGCGAGGGCTGATGAGAGCCCAGTTGAGAGGAAAAAAGGTGTTTTTCACAGAGAAAAAGACTTGCAATATTCCCAGGAACCAGCTAGAGGGAGCAAGAGTGTCTTCAGGGAGACTGAAGAGCCACGCCCAGCTGGTCACGAGGAAAGGCCAACCAGCTTCCAATCCTCAAAGGCAGGAGAGCTTCATAAGGGGAGGGTGGAAGACTGGAAGAGAGGAAGGAGAAGAGGCAGAAGGAGCACCGGCAGCATCGGGGATAGAAGCACCAGCAGAAGCAGCAGCCCAAGCAGAAGCAAGGGGAGAATCACTGGCAGCACAGAGAGTGAGAGGTGGAAGCGGAAACCTGACTACTCTAGTGCTATAGGATTCCCAAGAGGGAGAGGTGATTTCCCAGGAGCTGAGGAAGGACCTAAGGAGGTGTCAGCTCAAGCCAAACCGAGAGCTGTTTGCTCTCAGAGGCAAAAGCACTGCTGTAACTGCAACCCTAAGCCAAACAAGAATCAGCTGGAGAAGCCAAGCCACACGGAGTCAGAAAGCCAGAAGCTGGGCTTGTACAGAGGCAGGCCTTCACCAGGAGAAGGAAGTCAAAGGCTACAGGGTAAGCCTAACCTGCATAGAAAAGGATTTCACCAAGCGGCTGCCTGGGAAAGGCAGGCAGTGGAAGAAAGCCGGTTACTTGAGTATTGCTGCCATATAAGGTATGAGAAATGTATGCCTGATAAGAAAGCTGTGAATGGTAAAAGCTATGATAAAGCTGCTATAAAGCCTCTAAGGAAAGAGGGTACTTTAAAGCCTAATACAGCACGTGGCCGACACCCTAGGCTAGGCCAAGGACATTGGGAACTGCTACAGAAAATATACAAAACCCCTGAATGTGTTTTACAAGAAACCAGGGATATAGAATCAGAGCTTTCTGATATCGAGCCAATGCAAGTGGAACTGGCAGGAGATTCATCTGACCATGAGATGGACTGTACACTTTGTATTTCTGAAAGTTTAGAGTCACTGCCAGACTGGTGATTGGGTGAATTGCCAGCAGAGCATTCTTTATTTGTTTGAGCAGCTCCATTCCTGTGACGTATAACAGTTTTTGCTTTGAACCCTGAGTTTGTTTCTACCTGAATTAAGGACATTTGCTTTAAAGTTGTAACCCACTATTTAAAACCACTGTGAAAAGGGGAATAAAAGCCTTATTAATTCCCACCACTCAGCTTGATTGTTTCATTGAAGATTGGAGCAAAGGAAACTACAAGGACCAACTCCCATTTGGGCCTTTAGAAGACTCTCCAATCTTAACCTTATATTTTTGTGTCACACCTGCCCTGGCGTCCACTGGCCACCAGGGAAGTGTTGCTGACAATGGGCAACCAGTGGAGGTTCTAGAGCACTGGAGTAAAGTGCTTGTTTTTTGCTGTGTTAGTGATGATCATGGCTGCTGTGTTCTGCACCAAATGGAGATGGTGCATGGTTTGTTTAGGGAGTCCATGATATAGTGAATTACCGTAGTCTATTATTGGCATGATGATTGCCTGACATACTGTTCTGAAGTGGTCTTGGCTTAAGATTGGTTTGAGTCTTCTTATAAGTTTTAATTTGTAGTATGCCTTTGCAGTGGTTTTGTTAATGTGTGAATGGAGGTTTAGCTGGTGTCTAGAGTGATTTTGAGGTATCTTACCTTATCCTTCACAATGATGGGTTTGTTCCAGATGCAGATTGTGGTTGGTGGGTTGAAGTTGGTCCCTCTGGTTATAAACATGGCCTCTGTTTTGTTATAGTTTACCGACAGGTTGTTGTTGGTGAGCCATGTGATCATCTCGTCTAGGCAGTTGTCCAGCCAGGACATACATCCCCACTATTCATGGTGAAGAATGACCCCCTTAGTCTATGCACCATAGTACGTCTTGTCCGGCCTAGATATATCTTATGGCAGGGATAGATTAGCACATATATACAGTAACAAATGAGGATTGACAGGTGGTGCGATCATGATGCACTACAGACCTGTTGGTTATAGGATTTAGCCATGAATTACCTTCAAATAGCAGATCTACAAAATTCACAAGTTTTACATCCATAATGTCCCAACACTGCTGATGAAGCGATATCCCCAGCTGACCATACAGCCTATCCAGTCTGCCCATCCATACCAACTAGAAAGGACTCCAATGCACACTTGAGGACTTGCTATTCAAATTCACATTCATTTACACCACAAAAAAGTATTTTCCAACAAAAGGTTAACATGTGACAACTGGGATTCAAACACTGCTGTACAGTGCTCTGTCTAAGAAGCACAAGGTCTTTTTTACTTTCTCTTATGTGGGGCCATGCTACCAACGAATCTCAAGATTCTGATGATCGTTGCTTTCATAGAGAAAGTCAGTCAGTCCAAAGACCACTGCAGGCATTCTGCATCTTCACTCGTTACTGCAGCCTGTTGAGACTCTTGAACTGGGTCCTTCTTGCTGCTGAAGCCTCAGCCAAGACTAAGTGCACTCCACCAATACGTATATTGAAACTGCCTGCTAAGGGCTGCAATGGGGAAAAGGCTACCCCATTCCCTAACACTAAGGGATTCTTACAGAGAGGGGTGATCAAATGGCTGTGCCTTCAGGAGTTGGGGCTAGTAGATTTCCTTCACTGGCATCAATGGGATAGATGTGCCAAAGCTGAATGAGGTGCTGTCCATGCAAGCCTTTCTCTTCCTTGCGGACTTTCCAGGCTGGATGCCATGCAAGGGTGCTATCAGGTATCTTGAGTGCATGTGGCACAGCCTCCAGGATGAAGCCAAGGCCTCTCTGTGCTGCTTCCTCTGAACTTTCTTCCTCTTCCTCGTCTATGTTTCTCTGTTTTTGCTGGGCGGCTATCAAGGACATGTGATTATGGCTGAGCTTTTCCTGTCCTGAAAGTCTATTTGATTTTCGTCTCCTCCCCTGGGATCCAGATGCTCTCCGGCTTCCTCCCAACCAACTACTTTGGCTAAAAAGAAGAAACGAGAGCCGAGAAAGCTTAGTTTAATGCATATGCACTTTTTGTGTAGCATCTACATGTTATTTAGCACCCTGGCAGATATAGCATGGAGGCCCTCTAATTTTTTCATTAGCATGCATGTTAAACTCATGCATGAGATTTATATACTACACTTTAGTGCATGCTAATAAAAATCTGGTGCATCACATGTTAAGTGACATTTTAGTATGCAAAGTAAACGCTTTACCATACATATGCTAAAAAAAAATGTATTTATTTATTAGACCCTGATATTACATAATTTTATAGATGGCAGGAATAAGGACAACCTATTTCACAGTTTTGAATTTAGTGCCACAAGAGCAGAGTGGGTAGATAATTAGAAGACAACTGCTGTTTTTCAGACAATTAATTCCTATTAGTCAGATAAGCTGAGCTGATTAGCCCAGTTCTTCAATTACATATATGTATCCTTTTTTTAGATTCTTAAGTTTTCAGTTCAAAAAATATATACATTGTTTTGTATACCCATGCAGGCTCTAGTATATCTAATTACCCAAGTAGAACAAAGAAACAATGAACTGATTATAGCATGCTTTCTTTCTTGATTTTAATGCTAAGTTAAGTCTGCAAAATGAAGAAGTTCATCAGATTACTGGTACACAAACATAAATGCAGCAGATTCATGGGCTATAATTGAACTACCCAGTGAGAGAAGCTTTAAGATAATGCTGTCTACTTCAAAAAGACAAGCTGTACCCTCTGATTTGTCATAATTTCCAAAACATAATCGTTCTTGATTATTTCATCAAGGCTAATCATCTTTTCAGACAACCTAATTTAAGGAGCCTTAAATGATGATTTAGAAATATGAAAAGTAAACCCTTAAACCTGCAGAAAGTCTTGATTGAAGGCAATGAACTCTTGCCTGTATTGGGTTTTGCTTTGGATCCATTTAGCATAAACAAAAATGAATGAAATTCTACAAACATTTATGGGCATAGAACAACCACAAAAATGCTTGAAAGTGCTTTTCCCGGTCTACTTTCCTTAATGTCTTTCTTGTGACCTCCCCTAAGAATCTGATTCACTGGGCAACATCAGAGGTATTGACAGATACCCAAAGGTGGAGGCAGGAAAAGGCATGTCCAAAAAAAACGTTTAATCTGCTTATTAAATTAAATTCTTGCATTTCTCTTGTGGTTCCTTTTCATGTTTTTGCATGCATTCATCTTAAATGCACATCTAGCTGGCCTCCCACAATACCATCTCCACAGGCTTCAACTACTCCAAAACACTGCTGCACGTAGTCCAACCTTCTCTCTCTTTGATCACATCACTCTACTCCTTTTCTGGCTGCATTGGCTTCTGGTCTGTTTTCAAACTCACTACAAAATCCTCACATTTGTACACAGAGCTATCCATACTTCCACGCCGCAATATTTTGCCGACCTTCTCCATTTTCATTCTCCTTCCCATCTCCTCTGCTCAATCCATTCTTACCGTCTGGCCCTTCCCTCTATTTCTAAGGCCCATCTTGAACATACATGTCACTCGGCATTTTTTTTACTGGGCCCCTCCCTCTGGAACTCCTTCCCTCATACCCTCCGCTCTGAACTCTCTCTCACCAAGTTTAAAGCTGCTCTTAAAACACACCTCTTCAGTTTAGCATTTAACATCATCACTCCTTCGTAATTAATTTGTCCATTCCTTTCCTCCCCTTCCCTTCTCTTCTCTCTCTTCAGCACCCTTCACCTCCTTCCCTGAACTTTAGCTCTTTCTCCTAGTCACGCAGCTGTCCTATCAAACTATGACATTCCTTTCCTTTTTCCTTTTCTAATTTTCCTTCAGTCCTTTGTATTGTACACCACTTGTATGCTTCAGCCAAAGCAGTATATCAAAATACTAAATAAAGATAAAGATCTATGTCAGCTACAACTTGTATGCATGTGCAAATTGTGCATGCATTAAATCATAGGCACACGTATGCACAGGAGCTCTGCATACACAACAATGTTTTAGGTGCCCAAACGAAGTGAAGACATGCTAATGAATGCACACCCCTAGTCTGAGGTTCAGAACCATAGGCAAGCTTAGTCCTAGGCCAGTTGAAATGGCACCCTCTAAGAATGTTGCACTCCAAAAATGCTGCCTCTCAGTTTTCTCTCTCCGTTGTGATGCAATCGTGCCTGCTCCATCCAGACAGCTCTCTCTCAGACACAGTGCTCAGCTACATCCCTGGGCATATGATAGTCAGAGCTGCTGTTTGCCAGGAATATGAATGTCATTCCCATTGCTGCTGCTGCTGCTGCATTAATGGAAATAGATTTCTCATGCTTTACCAAAGCTAGTATTGGCATTTGTACTCAGATAAGGAGTCTTGTGGGTGAGGGGTTTTAGACTCCCACCTTTGGGAGCATGATTACAAAAGTGCAGTAACGTTTACCACAGGGTTTAGCACATGCTAAGCAGTTAGCGTGGGACTGCAGTATAGTGCCGTAAGAAGGCAGGGGGTGCAGCCCACTCTGCGTGCCAGCCGGGAGGGAGGTGCACCCCCACCAGGCCCAGGGAGGTAGCACGGCAAACTTACCATAAAGCTGGTTTACCACACTGTCTCCATGGGCCCAGGTACTCTTCTCTCCTGGCCAAAGTCTCAAGACCTCAGCCTGGGAGAGAAGAGCGGCAGTATCCATGGAGGCAGCATGGCAGGTCAGCCTTATAGTAAGTTATGTCACATTGCCTCCATGGGTCCGGCGGGGGGTGGGGGGGGATGAATTGCAGCAAAGAGTGCAGTGTCGTGTAGGGTGGTGCCTGTCCCGGGTGCCGAAGGGGCTAGGAATGCCATTGTTAGTAACTGCTACCGTGCACTAAAACAGCACAGTAACCTCATGCTAACTGCTTACTGCACAATGGAGCAGGGATTGGGAGGTTTAAGGGTAAAAAGTGGGTGTTGACTTCATATTGCATGTTAATTGCAATGTTACAGCTAGCATGAGTACACTCAACAGCACCCCAACAGTTAGCATGGGATCATTGCACTTTTCATATTGATTCTTGACTTCCAATGAGCGTTAAAGTATGAATCCTTATGTAATTAGGTATGTAGACTGTTACCCGTCCTTCTCCAAAGAGATTATTAACAGTCCCCTTTAGGAGAGTCTGAAGCCCAGAGTTCAGAGTGGTAGGGTGTGGCTCAGAGGGAGAAGTTAAGAACTCATTAGGCTGCAGGAGAGAGAGAGGCCCGTGGAGCCAGACGTTCTTCCAAGGCAAACCATACAAAGGAGTTCTGAGGTAGGAACTTTAACTAGGGCTAGAGGAAGGGCCGGGAGACCAAGCTTGTGGAGGTTGAACAAGCTGGGAGAGAAGTAAAGCTGCTTTTGTTTTCCATGAACTGCTGTCTATAATGTTTTGCTTTGTGGAGGTTTAACAAGCTGGGACAGAATAAAACCACTTTTGTTTTCCCTGAACTGCAGTCTGGCCTGTGTTGTAAAGAAACCCCTTTCCCACCACATGCCATGCTACCACACATTAGTACACGAAACATTAGCAAACATGCCCATTTATGTATAGAGCCTGATGCAGGAAGGGGCACATCCAGGCCATCCGGATGCCCCCGAACAGGATGGCCCTGTTAATAACCAATTCCGCACGCGGGAGCTACACAGTCCCAAAGGTGCAGGATCAGGCATTGAGATGGTCCGGCATGCCCCTGCAGCCCCATGGGAGATGTCTTTGCTGCCTCACCGCCAGCCTACCACAGTGCCGACCCCTGGTTCCCTGCTGCCCGACCCTCGACAAGGGCAGCCAGGGCCCAGATTGGGTAGCAGGGCCTCACCGACAGTGGTTCTGTGCTCCTGGGGTTCTGCCTGGCTGATGCGGAGGGCCGCCCTCCAAAGTGGAATAAGCTGGGAGTCCTCCTGTTGCTCCCCGGACGTACAGGGCCGTGATCTCAATCGGCCCTGTACATTCGGGTGCCTGTCCCACTCACGTTCTGCCCACTCTCCACCCCCTTTCCACTCCTAACCTGCTCTTCCTGCATAACAGCTCTGTGCGTGCTGGGAGAGAGGCTTTCAGCATTCGGGCAGGATGGCTAGCAGGGCTTCACGTCCCACCAAGATATACAGCCCTGTTATTTGCCTTGCAGAATCGGGCACAGAATGGTGTGGTTTGCTAGGTACGTATGACCTAGATTGGCCACTGTTGGAAACAGGATACTGGGTTTGATGGACCTTGGTCTGACCCAGTATGGCATATCTTATGTTCTTATGTTCTTATCGATCACCTACTTGTGATGCTCCCACTTTCTTCTCATAGAAACATAGAAATATGACAAAAGAAAAAGACCACATGGCCTATCTAGTCTGTCCTGGAACCAGTCAGAAACCGTGGCAGGAGGTTCAAATTGACCTTTATTGATCCACGGATAAGGTGCGCCAAACCCAACACAGGCCGTGTTTCGTATACCACTTCTTCAGGGGTTATAGGCTCACTACAAAATATACATACATGTAAAACCAACAGCAAACAGAAATTGTTGTGTAAACATGAATAAAAGACAAATAATGTTATACCATTAAGATAAAACATTAAAAAATGTTAAAATAAGCTAATTATAAAACGTGTATAATTAAAACACTTTAATAATAACAAACAAATAAATAATAAATAAATATAAAAAGAAAAAAATAATAAATAATAATATATATTAAAAATTAACCATATAAATACTCATGATGCAATAACTCACTTGCTAAAAAACTAAAATTTACGTTACATTAGGATTATGTATAATAATATTAATAACAACGGAAATAACAATAAAAATAATAATAATAATAATAAAACATAATAATAAAAAACTTTAAAAAGAGAGATGTGTCACCTATGTGTATATGTTCATGAATCCTCTTTTGATTATAACCACAAAAACTAAAACAAAAAAGGAGAAAACCGGAGAAAAGGAGGAGGTGGGCTTAAAAAAACAAAAATATGTGAATTGTTAATGCCAATGTTCAAAATAAAGACTAAATATAAATTGTAAAATATAATAAAAAATAAAATAAATAATGATTGATGAATAAGTAAAAAATAAAAAATAAATAATAAAAAATATAAAAAATATAAATATAATGATATAAATAAAAAATATATAAATTGCACACATATGTATAATATTGTACTATAAAAACATAAAATAAAATATACACAATAAAAAATTATAAAAACATAAAACCAAAATTTGTTAAATGTAACTCAAATAAAATAACACATATCCATTAAAGGATAATAAATATGTAAATAAATAAAATCAATAAATAAATGAATAAATGAATAAATCAAAAATATAATAAAACAACCTACCACTGCACCAAGCTAAATTCAAAGAAACCTTTTTGCTGAGCAGAGGCACGGATCCCACCGGCCTCTAGTGCACGATGCAATTATGACTGTGTGTGAAATAGACAAATGAACAAATATATAAGAGACAATTTAAACATTGGCAATGACAATATAAGATGAAAATTATCTTTCAAAAGAAATCATAACTTAAGGATCATCATAAAATAGGGAGAGCCCAGTGTACAACTAAACTAGATTCTATGCAACTCATTAGGTGCTGTGATGCAAAACGCCGTGTTCTGCTATTCTTAGAGAGACTTTGATTATGAGGCAAAAAACGTGAAATGTGTCCTAATGTAATGATGTTATTAGTTTTCTAGGTTTGAAGTAAAAGATGTGTTTGTAGTTTTGCCAAAACTACTTACTTTACACGTACTGACTGCCATAGGTGAGTAGCCAATGCTGTAAAGATTCAAAAAGATTTCAAAAAACTTTTTTCAAAAAAATTCAATAAAATCAAAGAAAAAAAAGGGGGGGGGGAGAGAGAAGAACAATACATCCACCTTGTGTTCTATTTTACAAGCTACCCTAAGGTGATATTATTGGCCCCCAAAAAAATTGCTACTGATGGAAATACGTTCTATAAATTAACTTCTACCGTGAAAAATAAGGGACCGTAACAACAACGGAGTGCAGTGAAACCATTGCTCTCAAACATCGCTCAAATGTTTAAGCAAAGAAACAACGTTAAACCTGCTCTATCTAGTAAAATTATTTGTTCTCGTAACCGGATGAAAACATAAAAGGAAAATGATATGAATAAAAGTAAAAAACTTGTATACCAGAGATAATGAGCGACTAGTCGCCATCAACTGATAGCATAATTATAAATGTGAAACAACGTGTGTTTGCCCTATACACCCGTTGTTGTGGGAAGCAGTGAACCATCAAAAAAACTACTTAAAATAACCTTGAATTGCCCCTGTCACTTAGAAATTGCCGCATTTGATAAATTGTCCCACCTAAGAAATCGCCCTGAAACAGACACCGTGTACTGATATCGCTGTTGGACTACATTATCTGCTTCTTTTAAAATGCCGTTTTGGGCGGGAAAAAGGCATTCAATCTGAGACAGTAACCGTATTAGGAGTGCTGCCGAAAAATACGCTGCTACAAATAGCGTACTAGGCTCGTGTACACGTTAGTTTTAGGGGACTGAATCAAACTTCAACAAATGTAAAACACCCCTATAAACCCCAAAAAAACGTACTGCATGTAAGGGGATGTCCGAACCAGAAGTCGACTCGTTACCTTCATGAAACCAGGCACCTCGCACTGATCATAGCATAGCAGTCAATTGCACATGCGTGCTTCTTTTAAAACGCCATTTTGGCGGGAAAAAACTTAAGTATTCAACCTGGCGGCTCTTTGTTGTTTAAAAGATTTATACTGCCCAAAGGAATTTTACATTTATTAAAATCGGGGGATGACATATAAACAAGATTGTAAATGATGATATTAGGGACCCCTAAGGGAAATTACGGGACTAGAATAAATAATCAAAATATAGAACCTATCGAAAACAAAATATAAATATATTTAAAAATGAATAAATAAATAAATAATCAATAAATAATCAATAATTCAAATTTTGGAAGTCATATTAATAACAATGTTTAAAATTTTTTTTAAAAAATGATTAAAAAAATAAAAAACTTGTTAAATTGAGACCCAAAGTACAATTGGATGTAGGACGGTCCGTCAACCACAGCATATTAAAAAAAATATTTTTTTTATAAAAATTTTTCAAAACCCCAAGGGGAAAATTTTTTTTTGATTAACCCAACTACAAAAACACTGATAAATCTTCATCAATGTTTAATCCATGTGGTACCATGGAATTTAACAAGAAAATGTATTTTTGTTCTAACCTTGCTGTAGTTTTGACTAAATCTCCCCCTCTCCAATTCAATTGTATTTTTTTCAAAACAAAGAATTTTATGTCAGCCAAAGTATGTCCCATATCTAGCCAATGTTGTACAATGGGTTTATCAGTTAATTTTCTCCGTACGCAACTTTTGTGTTCTACTATGCGTGTCCGTATACAACGGTTGGTCCTGCCTACATAAAGTTTACCACAAGGGCACTGTATCACGTATATTACATTTGCTGTTGCGCAATTTGAAAAATCATTAATGTAAAACTTCTTTTGAGTATCTGGATGCATAAAAAAGCCCCTTACGGGCAAAACATTGAGACATACCGAGCAGTGACCACACTGATATTGGCCCTTAAATTTAGATAATCTCTTACGTTCAGTAAAAGCTGACGGAACCAACAAATTCCTAAGATTGACATTTCTTTTGTGGGCCACAATGAGAGAGGAATCATTAAAACCGGGAGTGACTGGATAAGATGCCATTCTTTTTTAAGAATGTGTACTATCTTCCGCGATTTTAGAGAATATAAAAGGGGACAAACTAAAGTGGATTGTGGGTTGACCTTTCGTGTTTTGAGTAAACTGTCACGCGGCTCTCTTTGTGCTCTCGTGTAGGCGGCTTCAATACAACGAGACGGGTATTGTCGTGTCTTAAAGCGCTGGGATAAATCTTGTGCATGCCGTTCAAAGTCTTGTGTAGTAGAGCATACTCTTTTAACTCGAAGAAACTGCCCCACAGGTAAATTGGTCTTTTTTGAATTCAGTTACTGTCCTCATCTCTACCACCTCCACTGGGAGACTATTCTACGGATCCACTACTCTTTCCGTAAAGAAATATTTCCGCATATCACTCCTGAATCTATATCCCTTCACCCTCATCCCATGTCCTCTCATAGCAGAACTTGCTTTCAATTGAAAGAGGCTCGCTCCCTGAACATTTATGCCACGAAGGTATTTGAACATCTCAATCATATCACCTCTATCCCGCCTTTCCTCTAAGGTGTACATATTAAGATCCTTAAGTCTGTCCTCATAAGCTTTATAATGAAGACCACTAATCACTTTAGTAGCCACCCTCTGCACCGACTCCATCCTGTTCACATCCTTTTGAAGATGCGGTCTCCAGAATTGCACACTATACTCCAAATGAGGTTGCACCAAAGACTTATACAGAGGCACTATCACCTCCTTTTTTCTGCTAGCCATTCCTCTCCGTATGCACCCAAGTATCCTTCTAGCTTTTGCCGCCGCCTTTTCTACCTGTTTAGCTACTTTAAGGTCATCAGACACAACCATGCCTAGGTCCCGCTCTTCTTTAGTGGACAAAAGTACTTCACCCCCTATACTATATTGCTCCCTTGGATTGCTGCAGCCCAAATGCATGACCTTACATTTTTTAACATTAAATCCCAGCTGCCAAATTCTAGACCATTCTTCAAGCTTAGCTAGATCCCTCCTCATGCTATCTACACCTTCCTGGGTGTCTACTCTATTGCAGATTTTGGTATCATCCGCAAAGAGGAAAACCTTACCCGACAGCCCTT
The DNA here is from genome assembly GCA_033557465.1 of Ichthyophis bannanicus. Lineage (NCBI taxonomy): Eukaryota > Metazoa > Chordata > Amphibia > Gymnophiona > Ichthyophiidae > Ichthyophis > Ichthyophis bannanicus. The sequence continues at coordinate 177,530,192 of CM066043.1, read as the reverse complement.
CCGCTATATCACTAACACCTTTATGATATAATCCTTTAGAGAAATAGCTGAATGAATATTTATTTTACTTTGTTGCATGATCAGTGATGCTGTCTTACATAAGGACATAAGAAATGCCATACTGAGTCTAGACTAAGGTACATCAAGCCCAGTATCCTGTTTCCAACAGTGGCCATTCCAAATCACAAGTACCTGGCAGGTTCCCAAAAAGGTATATAGGTTCCACAATGCTTGTCCTGGGATAAGCAGTGGATTTCCAGGGTCTTATTTAATAACGGTTTATGGACCTTTCCTCCAGGAACTTATCCAAACCTTTTTTAAACCCAGTTACACTAACAGCTTTTTCTACATCCTCCGGTAATGAATTCCAGAGTTTGATTATATGTTAATTGAAAAAAAATTCTCTTATTATTCTTAAATGGGTTATATTGTAGCTTCTTTGTGTGTCCCCTAGTCTTTCTACTTTTTGACGGAGTAAACAACCTATCTACATTTACCCGTTCTACTCCATTCAATAATTTATAGACCTCTATCACATCTCCCTTTAGCTGTCTGGCCTTTCTCTGTACCTTTTCTAATTCTGCAGTATTCTTTTTAAGATATGATGACCAGAATTACATACAATATTCAAGGTGCAGTCACACCATGGAACGATACAGAGGCATTATAATATTCTTGGTTTTATTCTCCATTCCTTTCCTTTTGATTCCCAGCACTCTGCTTTCTTGGCTGCCGCTGAACACTGGGATATCAATGATACCTAAATCTATTGCCTGGATGGTGCTTCCAAATGTGGAACCTTGCATCGTGAAACCATTGTATGGGTTGTTCTTTCCTAGGTGCATAACTTTGCACTTGTCCACATTAAATTTCATCTGCCATTTGGACATCCAGTCTTCCAATTTATCAAGGTCCTATTGCAATTTTTCACAATCCTCTTGTGTTTAATTTTGTGTCATCTGCAAATTTGATCACCTAACTCGTTATTCCTATTTCCAGGTCATTCATAAATATGTTAAGGCAGCGGACCCAGCACAGATCCCTGGGGTACTCCACTATTCACCTTTCTCCACTAAGAAAATTGGCCATTTAGCCCTATCCTCTACTTTCTATCTTTTAACTAGTTCCTGATCCACAACAGTACATTGCCTCCTATCCCATGATTTTTTAATTTGGTCAAGAGTCTCTCATGAGGGACCTTGTCAAAGGCTTTCTGAAAATCTAGATATACTATATCAACTGGCTCATCTTTGTCTACCTGTTTATTCACATCTTCAAAAAAATATAACAGATTAGTAAGATAAGAATTTCCTTGCCTAAATATATGTTGGCAATCTCCCATTAAATCATGACTATTTACATGTTCAGTGATTTTGTTCTTTATAATGGTGTCTACCATTTTGCCCGATACTGACGTCAGGTTCACTGGCCAGTAGTTTTCCGGATCACCCCTGGAACCCTTTTTAAGAACTGGCATTACATTAGCCATTTGCCAATCTTCAGGTACCACAGATGATTTTAATGATAGTTCACAGATTACTAATAGTAGGTCTGCAATCTCATATTTCAGTTCTTTCACACCCTCAGATGTACTGTATACCATCTGGTCCAGGTGATTTGCTACTCCTCAATTTATCAAATAATTGTAAAACATCTTCCCAGTTTATCAATATTTCTTTCAATTCTTCTGATACATCACCTTTAAATATTATTTCAGGCATGGATAACTTCCCTACATCTTCTTCAGTAAAGGCTGAAACAAAGAATTCAGTCTCTCTGCTATGGCTTTGTCCTCCCTTAGTGCCCCTTTTACCCCTCTATCATCTAATGGTCCAACTGACTTACAGGTTTTTTGCTACAAATGTATTTGAAAAAGGTTTTATTATGTGTTTTTGCTTTCATGGCAAGTTTTTTTTTTCAAATTCGCTCTTTGCCTGCCTTATCAGTGCTTTGCATCTAACTGCAAGTGCTTATATTGTTTCCCGTTTCGTCATTTGGCTCCTTTTTCCATTTCCTGAAAGATGCTTTTTTGGCTGGAACAGCCTCTCTGACCTCACCTTTAAACCATGCTGGCAGTTTTTTTGCCTTCCTTTCACTTTTCTTAGAGTGTGGAATACATCTGGTCTGGGCTTCCAAGATAGTATTTTTCAACAATGCCCATGCCTGACGTAAATCTTTAACCTTTGCAGCTGCTCCTTTTTAGTTTTTTTCTTAACGATTTTCCTCATTTTATCAGAGTCTCCCTTTTGAAAGTTAAAAGGTAGTACTGTGGATTTCTTTGCCATCCTTTCTCCATTTATTACATCAAATGTGATCATTTTATGATCACTATTGCCAAGTGGCCCCAATACCCTTATCTCTTGCACCAAATCTTGTGTTCCACTAAGGATGGTCCAAAATAGCTTCCCCTCTTGTCAGTTCATGAACCAGCTGCTCCAAGAAGTAGTCATTTATTGTGACACTGACCCAGTCGATACTGGGGTAATTGAGATCACCCATTATTACTGTGTTGTAACGTTTGTTAGCTCCCCTGATTTCTTTTAGCATTTCATCATCCATCTGATCATTCTGGCCAGGCAGTCGGTAGTACACCCTCACTGCTATCGACTTCCCCTTTTTACAAGGAATTTCTAACCATAGAGATTCTACAGTGTAATATGTTTCCTGTAAAACTTTAATCCTGTGTGACTCAATGCCTTCTCTAAAATAGAGAGCAACTTCTCCACCAATTTGATCTACCCTATCATTGCAATATAGTTTGTACCCAGGTATCACAGTGTCCCATTGGTTGACCTCCTTCCTCCAGGTCTCCGAGATACCAATCATATCTAACCTTTCATTTAGAAATATATATATTCTAACTCACCACCTCTAGTACAGCCTTCTCCTTCTATGCACCCACTACTTGGAACTCCCTCCCCCCAAAGATTCGATCCTTGACAGACATTGGGGAGTTTCAACATAAACTAAAGACCTACTTCTTCCTAGAATATTTTGTTTCAGATATCTAATGACTTACTTATCCTACCTCCAACCATCTAGGACTCATGTTATCTCCCACATTTCTCCTGCCTTGTATAAATGCTCATACACATTTCCACTATTACATGTCACCTGTTATGTACCCTAAGCCACTTGTTTTACAGGTTGCTTATTAATTATTGCTGTGTATTTATTTATTAACTACGTTCTATGTAGAGTTATGATTGGATAATTGTTATATTTATTAACTGCATTCTATATAAAGTTAAACTTGTGAAACTTGTCCCAGTACACTGCTGTGACTATTAGATACAACAGTATAAAAAAGCTGCTAAATAAACTCTCCCATCTTATATTTTTGGACTTCTAGCATTTGCATACAGGCATTTTAGAGGTTGTCTTTTATTCATATTATCCTGGTTATCCGTAGACAGGGGTAATTTGGAATCTTTCAGTTCTGTCTGCTCTGTACTTAAGGGCATCTGGGCTACTTTTGTCTTTATTGGAACCTCTCTGTTGAGATGCTCCAACTTCCCTCTTTTGCTAGTATCCTTCTAGGATACATCCTTCTGAACCATGCGCTCTTGGGTGACTGTCGACTTTCCCCTATTATCTAGTTTAAAAGCTGCTCTATCTCCGTTTTAAAGGTGAAGGTCAGAGGTGTGCAGTGCACATTTTTAAATTTAGTTTTTAAATTTCCTTTTTTTCCTATTTTCTTAACCCTCAACTCGCTCATTTCCCAGTCTTAACACGCAAGGGCGCAGTTATGCTTACACAAGAATTAGCTCTATTAACTAGTGCCCTAAAGAGAACAACCCTGTTTCCTGCTCTGTCCAGCTCCTGCCCTCCAAGCAGGGAGGGGTGAGACTGGAGCAGACAGTAGAGCCTGGAAGAACCTCTTTTCCCAGAGGCTGATAAAACAACGTGTACCTTTGAGTTAGTATTGACTCCTGGTGATCGAGTACTCCTGGATTTTCAAAGGCAATGGACTTGCTCAAGGCCACAAGGAGTACTAGTGGGAATCAAAGCCTGGTCTCTTGGTTACAAAGCTATTGCTCTAACCACCAGGCAACATCAGCCTTAGTACGAACAAATGGCAGTAAAAAGTCCAGATTCTCATCCTGTCCTTATCTCTACCACTTACCTGGGAGCCTATTTAATGCATCCACCATCCTATCTATAAAGAAATATGCCTTAGGTTATTCCTGAATCTACCCACCTTTTACCCTCATCCTAAAACCCCTCATTCCAGAGCCTCCTTTCCACTGAAAAAGTCCTGATTCCAGGGCATTTATACATTGAAGTTATTTAAATATCTCCTTCATATTACCCCTTTGCTATCTTTAAGCCTGCCCCCATATGCTTTATGACAGACCACTCATTATTTTAGTAGCTGCTCTTTGGACTGATTCCATCTGTTAAATGAATCAGTCCGTTTGCATATTGACCCCATAGCATCTTAAATGTCAAAAAGAATTTAATATTAACAATTTTTTTTATAAAATACCCATATTAAAAAAAATGCAAGAAGAGACAGAAGGGACAGACAAGAGCCAGGACACAAACGATGAAGCAAAGCCAACTCTAGTCCTCCTGGAAGAAAGGGAACGAGGAAGAAGCAGTGGTCAATGCCAACCAATTTTGTCACACCACTAACAAGACTTGGGATGCTTAATTACTGATGAATAATTACCGTTTTTTGTTCTTGCACTCGTTAGAGACCAACAACAGTTTTGGTTTTGTAAACTGTACGAGACGAGACAGCAGATGGCTTTCCAGCAGTATCCAGCACACGTCTAAAGGGCTCCAGTTCTCTAGCAGAACATTCAAAAGGGAAACAAATGACAGTGAAGATATGCAGTGTGCTAGTCATGCATGCCTCATCCTCATATGCCGGGCTTCATAACTTTCACAGAAAAGACTCAGTAGGGTAATGCTTCCAATTGCAATATCGTCCGGAATTATAAAAGAGGGACATTTTAGAAGCTCTGTTCGTGATTTAGATGTCTGAAAACGGGAATCACAGAGCCATTTTAGAAAGCCCAAAGACACATGTGTTGGCGCAATTGCATCCAAATTGGCCATGGGTGTACCTGGGAGCATGGCGGGAGTGGGTCAGTTAAAATACACATGCATACACAATTTCAGACCAGCGTTGCATCAGGGATATCTGTGGCTCTATCTCCTCCAGGGCACAAACGGGATTAGTAAAGATGCTCGTTTCAAAAACATAAAAACAGTACGATGAAGAGGGAAATGCCCATTCATACCCCCACCAGTATGCAGAACAAGCATTTCTCCAGGCTCCCATGCTACAGCACATCCCATTTGCAAAATGGCAGGCTGGGATATGCATGCAGGAGAGTTCTACAGTCACGTTTTGTGATAGGGGATATAGAGATGCATGCTGCTCTATTTTGTGGACACATATATAAAATGCATTCAAGGGTCTACAATGCAGAGACTTCCTACACGTGGCTAGCCCATAACTCTGTATGTACCTATATTTGCTATTACGCAGAGGGCAAGTGCATCTTTCAGGGTGGAGAGAGGCCAGTTTTACAAGGCATTTACACGTAACCACCTTCTTGACGGCCACTCCTGCTGTGTATCAGATGTTTTAACTTGGACATCCCATTGTGCAGCCAGAAGCCCTTTCTAAAATGCGCCGTAAGCGACTAGAAGTATTCTTAGTGAAGGAACAGAGACTATTAAGGTCATTTTAAAAGCATCTCCATGTGCAAATTTGTTTTTCAGAAAGTCACTATTTCCACATGGAGATCTTTACCATGCAGAGATTCAGTGGTGCATGGTTTGAGCCAAATCTCCATACATATATTCGCCATCTGACATGTAAAATACATCTATGTAAAAGCAATTTCCCATCAGCTCTGGGACTAACTCAGAGATACCCACAGATTTTAAAAAGTGCTTGCTTTTGGCCAGAGCTTTACACAAGTGATTAAGGAAGAGAGCAAAAGGAAGAAACGAAAGGGAGAGAGACAGAAAGAAGACATCAGACACCGGTTAGCAGAACAAGGAGAGAAGTGGAGGAGGGAGGAGGGGAAGTGCAATGATCTATGGAAGCATAATCTCAGTGGTAGAACCCACAGCTAGACGGGAGTCAAGGTGGTCCGAGGGGGAGGGGAGGTCAAAGGCCTGGTGGAAGAGATGGGTCTTAAGAAGGGCTTTGAACTGGGGGAAGGATAGTTCTGTGCAAAGGGAATGTGGGAGTGAGTTCCAGAGGACAGGACTTAGGAAAAAGAAGGCTGAGCGACGAGTGAGTTCAAGATGAGACGGAGACGGAGACGGAAGGAAGAGGCGGTTACCGGGGCGGCTCAAAGCAATCTGCTGCCTGAGGCGAATGATGAGATGGCGCCCCATCCCTGGCGCCTTCTCAAAACTCAGTCAGGGACTGAACCAAACCAAAAAGCTGATTAGATAATATGGAGGAAATGCAAGATGTTTGCACACCAAGGAACTAAAAGAATGAGCGAGAACCACAGCACACTTTATAAAACTAAATTATAACTCACTTTTAATTTTGCTATAAACTGCGTTATGGTTCTTGCTTTTTCTTTTTGAACATGTATTTTGCACCCACAGAATCCTTTCCATCAACAGTGGGTGCAGAGCAGAACTAGAACATTTACCCACAGAACTCAATATCTTAAAACAAATCAGATTCTGGTCATCTCACTAACAAATATTCTCCAGTACCAGGAATATTGGAAGCTAATATAAAACCCTACAAAAGTCACCAAAGATCTACAAGACCAAATCTACCATACCATTACCAGCATAAACTTCCAAAACTCATACAAAAAAAGCAGCACTATAAATACTGCAGCAAGCCCTAGAACACCTAGCACTTATTTGAAAAGCTGAACAAGGCAAATTGCTACAGTACAGATCCCTGCATACAGATTACATGATAACAGAACACACAGCCTTGGTCACACACTAGGCACACAGATTCTCGCCAAGTACAGAATAAGTGATCACAACCTAAAGTAAAAATAAAATTAGAGAAAAATTAAACCGAAACCCCAAGAAGCCAGATTCTGCATGCAGTGCAACACCAGATAAGAGATGCAGTATCCCATACTGTGTAAACTATAAAAATAGCACAAAGTCCAATCACTAAATTAAAAAATAAAATTATTTTTTTCTACCTTTGTTGTCTAACCATTTTATTCTCTGGTCATGCTGGTCCTGATTGGAGGCTTCTGCTTTCCTGTCTTCTCTTAGCACTCTATCTGCCATTTCTTGTCTTTTCTTTTTTTTTTGTTCACTTCCTTCCTTCAGCCTATTTCCAGTCCCAGTGCCCCCTCCCTGCCAGCCTCCTCATTATTATCCAGCCACCTACCAGTCCCATCCCCAAATGTCAGCTCCCTCCAGTCCCACCCCCAGGTGTCAGCTCCCTTCTATCCCCATCTTTCCCCCATGTCATTTCTCCTCCAGCCATCTCAGTTCCCTTCAACCATCTCCTTCCCCTCCTCTCAGTTCTCTTTCAGCCATCTCCTTCCCCTCCTCTCAGTTCTCTTTCAGCCATCTCCTTCCCCTCCTCTCAGTTCCCTTTCAGCCATATCTTTCTCCTCTCTATTCCCTTCAGTCATCTCCTTCCCCTCTCTCAGTTCCCTTTCAACCATCTCCTTCCCCTCCTCTCAGTTCCCTTCAGCCATCTCCTTCCCCTCTCTCAGTTCCCTTTCAACCATCTCCTTCCCCTCTCTCAGTTCCCTTCAGCCATCTCCTTCCCTTCTCTCAGTTCCCTTCAGCCATCTCCTTCCCCTCTCTCAGTGCCCTTTGAGTCATCTTTTTCCTCCTCTGTCAACTCCCTTCCAACCCTCTTTTCCCCTTGTGTTAGCTTTCTTCCAGACCCCGCTAGCTCCCTCTCCTCCCCCCCCCCGTGCAGCTCATATCTCTTCTCTCCTCCCCCCCATGCAGCTCGTATCTCTTCTCTCCTCCCTCCCCAGTGCAGCTCGTATCTTTTCTCTCCCCCCCCATGCAGCTCGTATCTTTTCTCTCCTCCCCCCCCCCCCCCGTGCAGCTCGTATCCCTTCTCTTCTTGCCTCCCCGTCATTCGTTCTGCTCTTCGTTTGAAATGACAGGAAACCAGTGTGGAACCTCCCGACTGTAAGAAACCTCTGCTGCTCCCATGTTCCGTTCTAGCGTCACTTCCTTTTGGGGGCGGGACACGGCAGCAGCAGAGGTTCCTTACTGCTGGGAGGCTCCGCACTGGTTTCCTGTCATTTCATAACGCAGAGTAGAATAAACGATGGGGGGATGGGCAGCAGTTTGTACGCGGTTTTTTTTAACTGAAGTTGGAGTGAGGCGGCTCTTTTGGGGGATTTCTGCCGCCCCCAAAAGTTTGCCGGTTGAGGCCACCACCTTACTTTGCCTAATGATATAGCCATCTCTGGCAATTGCCATGTGCAGAACGGAGGAGGCGAGCAGCGGGCTGGAGGCGGATCAGATCGGAAAGGTACTGGGGTGTACTAGTGTAGAGGACTCTGTGGGTGATAATGAGCAGCTTATAAATGAATCAGACCTTAATGGGAAGCCAGTGGAGGTTGAGGAGGAGAGGGGTTACATGATCAAATAAGGAGGGGTGGGTGATGAGACAGGCGGTGGTATTCTGGATAAGTTGAAGGCGTCGTAGCTGATACTGTGGAAGGCCTGCAAGAGCTGAATTACAATAATCTAAGCAGGAAATTATGAGAGAAAGGATGAGAGTAGTGAGGGAGGGAGGGAGAGAAGACCGGACAGCACGGATTGGTGGCACTTCTATGTCTAGGGCTGCAAAATGGCCCCACTATGGGGATAATTTTATAACGGGGTGCATATTTTTAGACACTAACAATATACACTAATGTTGCTATTTAAATCATTTGTGCTCATGTGTAATACATACGTGTATAATGACCTCTTATAAAACACTGACAAACATAAAAATCTGTACATTGCTGCATGGCATATACTTTGCCAGTGGCCATGCACATGGGTAGAGTTTGAGCAGAGTATGGGCAGAGCATACAAGTATGAGCTGTACGGTACTATGCACCACATCGACGCATAGCCCGTCTACTTCCCGCCTAACCTGGATTTTCCATGCCGGGGTCATATGCGGCCCCTGCATCAAAAATCTGGGTGTTGCCGCACAATCTGGTAGCCGCAGGAGCTACCCGTGTAGCACCAATTTTTGATGCTACACAGTTAGCCCCAGTGCCTTAAAGATAGGCAAGGTTTTCTCACGCCTATTTTTAAGGCACAGAGCATTAACCATGAAGCATCGAAAATTGGTGCTACACAGATAGTGCCATGGCTCACCTCCGCTCTGCCCCAGTATGCTCCCAACATGCCCTAATGCTATGCGGATAGCATCTGGATGCGTTAGGGACATATCTAGGATTTTCAAAGGGTAGGCGTAGGTGCCCTTCAAAAATCATGGATAAAGCCTTTATATGGATAACTAGGGAAGTTACCCATGTAAAGGCCTTCAAAAATCATGCCCTTAGATTATAACATTCTATACTTTAAGTATTTTTGAAAAGTTTAGGCATGGGCATTGACGCCAGTTCTATGGCTAATGTAAATATTCATGCCTTTAACTTAAGACACAATTTCTGCCATCTTTCCAATCCACCTCAGAAGGCTCCCCATCCCCTCTTAGGCCCCCTCCCAGGTCTACCTAAGAAATTCCTAGTGGTCTAGGATAATTTGGCAAAGCAGTTCCCAGTCTCTCCTGCTCCTTCCAGGACCCAGGTTCAAAATGGTGCTGGTTGAACCCTAGCAGTAGCCTTGTGGTACTACAGCTAGGGGTCACAAGACCATTGCTAAGGTTCAATCGGCACCATTTTAAACATGGTGCTGGAAGAGGCAAGAGAGACTGAGGATTGCCCCTCTCCTAGACCACCAGGGATTTCTTCAGTTAGGCCCAGAGATGCCTAGAGAGGGCATCTTCTTTGGGGGAATCGGAGTTGGGGGTCTTGGAGGGGAGGGTGTATGGAGTGGCTTGGGGTCTGGTAAGGAGTCTTCTGGGCATCCAGACTGAAGGGAGAGAGTCATATTATTGTACAATGGCACCAGCCCCTTTAAGATGGAAGTCAGGAGGATTGGGCCACATTTTAATAGCCCGATGCTACTGATTAGGAAAAATTATGCCAGTTTTGAGCTGGCATTATTTTTCCCTGGATTAACACAGCTTGTGATGTTCAACACAAGCTGTGGTATTAATTTACCTTAGGCATCACTAACCTGCAGTACTCAGTTACCACAGGTCAGTGATTCCCATGGTAAATTAAGCTGTGGAAAAATCTTGGAATTTACAGCAGCTTAGTAACATCCCCTTTAAGGACCCAGTGCAGAGATGCGAATAGTGGTGTTGGGTATCCAGATTGGACGTACAACCCCCGATCTTGCCCCACACACTATTCAGAGTCCAGCACTGGATGGGGGTGGGAGGAGAGGGCTGGAGGCAGAGAGTGGGTGGAGTGGGGGGCGAGCCAAGGCACCCGAAGGTACAGGACCTATTTTGGTCAAGACTCTGTACATCCAGCGGTCTCCATTAGAATGTCCTGCTCCACCATCTTGAAAAATGGTGGCACCTGGCTTCATGTGGTGCATCCTGAGATGCACCACATGGGTCAGACTGCCATATATATGGCAGTCTGACCCCACCCAGTGCATCCCAGGTGCACCGTGTGGGGCCAGGCACCGCCATTTTTCAAGATGGTGGTGCAGGAGTGGGAGCGCATGGGCAATGCTCCCACTCCTTTGTAAAGGTGCCGGGAGGGGTGGGCCACTAGGGTTATTTTTAGTAGGTTGGGTAGGGGGGGAGGGGATCTGGGCCACTGGGCCGCCAGGGTTATATTTAGTTGGGTAGGTGGTAGGATCGAGGTTGCTGGGCCACCAGGATTAGTTTTAATTGGGTAGGTAGGGTGATCAAGGCTGCTGGGCTACCAGGGATTTGGTTTCTGTTGGGGGCACCGGCCCCCCCAACAGTACTTTGATTGCATCATGGCTTTTCCCAATGACTGGATCATCTGACAAATTTCCCCTCAGATGATCCAGGCATTGGGGAAAGCCCCTGATGCCATCAAAATACTGTCAAGGGCATGCGCAAGATGTTTAAGCCACCTCAGATCCAGGCTTAGAGCTATTAGTGCTTCGGATGGTTACATAATCCTCTAGTTTTCTCTGCATTGGGTGCAGACAATATTTGCATACTATTTTAATACATGCAGCTCATTTACTTATAATTTAAATACGCTTGTTGTTACTGTGTGCACTTGCTTTTCCTTTGCTGTTTACGCACACATCAGTTTCTTTTCTGCATTTGGCCTGTCAGAACTTGTGCTTATAAGTTGTGTTATCTTCGTGCAAAGGGCGCATTGGTCTTTCTGCATTGAACCCTTTATGCTAACATGAAGAATGAGTGGGGATCAGGGCCGGCCCGTCCACTAGGCAGACTACTTGGCTGTCTAGGGCAGCAGATCTCTGTGGGTGGCAGATCGTGTGCTTTGGCCCTCCCTGTCTGCTGAGCCGTGCTGCTGCCCCCCCAACCCTGTGCCACTGATTATGGCAGTGAGATTGGGGGGGGGAGTGTTGTGGCTAAGCTCGGAGGCAGCGGCCTGCAGCAGGCCATGTGCTTCAGCACATATGGCCTGCTGCTTCTGAACCCCCAAAGTTGTGTCAGGGGGGGGGGGTCAGAAGCAGCAGGCAATGTGTACCAAAGTAAATGGATTGCAACCGAGCTGAGCCAACCCCATTGACTCTGCCACCAGAATCAGTGGTGCAGCACAGCTCAGTGCGTGGGGGGAGGGGGCAGCCTGCCCAGGGCTTCTGCTTAGGGTGGCAGATACCCTTGGGCCGGCCCCGGTGGGGATATTTTATTGATCGGTTTGTTAAGAGTAAATTCTGTGGAGGAGATATTCAGCGGTGACAGCGGCAAGCCATTGCCACTGAAACAAACCCAGATATTCAATTCCGGGGTCATATCTGGCCACCAGCACTGAACATCCTGGATAGCAAAGAAGCTAACTGGGCAGCAGCAATATTGAGCCGTTGCCCGGATAGCTTCCGCTGCAAAAGTCAGGTCAGCTTTTACTGTGCCTAACGTTTGCTGCTTTGCGATATAACCGGGCAGTGGCTCAACCTCACCACTGCCCAGTTATGGCCAGGTGCCGCCCTAGAACACCCCAATACTAGCCAGCTAGCTTCAGGACACGCAGTGGCAGCGCCCGCGGATATTCAACCATGTTAGTGCCGCAGACTATCACGGTCAGTGCGATGAACAGGTCTGTTAACCGTGTGAATCGATCTGAATATTCTCCTCTGTGTATTTAGCATGTCCTACAGTCACTTTTGAATGTTTTTCCTCAGTACGCAGTGCACCAGTTCCCATTCTCTCTCTGACAACAACAGATGAACCAGCACATACAGTAATAACGTAGTGCTTCATCTGCACTTTCTAAGTGTGTTCTTTTCAGCATGACAAATCAACGCACTGAAAAGATTAGGCTTCAATCATTCAGCCCCTTTACTTTATCGGCAATTACAGGCTATGCAGTGGATTTGGGTTTTGCTACCCTCTTTCTCTATTTTAATATGTAGTACACAAATGCATTTTTTTGACATTATGCTATTTGACTAAGTTATTTTACCTTCAAACACAGGGCATAAGGACCACTGAATTTGAGTTTGCTGTCAGGTTCACTCCAAAAATAGGGATGGCAGTCACTCTAATCCTCCTAAAAGGGCAGAGAAAGAAGCCATGTTTAATGTGTCTGAAAAAAAAACATTTTGTTGCAATGCATTTCCATGGTTCTAGAATCTTCTTCCATTCTTCTGTCCTTGCTCTATCCTGACCCAGTTACCGATGACTAATTACGTGTTTGCAAGGAATGAATATACTACTTTTGTGTCAAAATGTTTAGAAAAGTCTTTAATGATATAGACACTGTGCGAAGTATAACATTAAAATTCATAGCATTACGGCACAGTATTATAATTAAAAGTTTGATTCTGAAGAGATGGAAATGGAATACATATTTGTTAGCAGCATCCAAAAATCTGAGTGCCTAAAAATAAAACATTTATCATAACTCTGCTTCAGAGATGGCCAACTCCAGTCATGGAGGTCCTCAAACGGGTCTCCAAAGCCAAGCAAATTAACTTGTTAGAGCCAATCCGTGCAAACAGACCTCATAAATATTCTTCCTGAATAGAAGGAAATATGAGAGGATTGGTAATGCACGGCACCACACTAACCAGCACACGGGTGCATTTAATGACACCCCGTTGAGGTGTCATTAAGTGCATCCATCCTAATGGCAACAGGCATGGTGAGTGAGCACCCAAAACACCCACACTAACCACAATGTGCCTTCGATGCCCATGTTATGCCCCTAACCCACAAAATCTTCACCCAATCTCCACCCAGCGTGGGATTTTTGTCATGTGGGCCCCATGCTAACTTTTGTGTGGTGCGCTTAACATGCAGCAAACCCCCTGCTAATGGTTAGTGTATGTTGATAAACATGTCCCTTAGATTAAATTACTCATCTTTTCCAAATTTTAGATCAAGGCAACAGAAGCTATTTCCATGTCCAAGCGGGGTCAGGAGCTTAGGTGAAGTGACTTTCTCAAGGTGTCTTGGGAGAAGAAGCAGGATGTGAACTTTTTGCCTTCTAGCCTGCTCGCCCACCTACGAGTGAAGAAATGGGAGAATGCTGTGAGCTGTGAGGGCTAAATTGAAGTATATTGGAACCGAACAGGAATGAATTATTTATAACCTTTAAAGCAGAATCTTTGATTCAAAATTCAGTACTGAGTTGGGCAATCATACATGAGAAGATCAGGAGCAATTCAAGATATGTAGTTTAGATACATGCTTAAGAGACATTGTTGATGTACATGGGATGGGCATCATTTATATGATCTGGCTGCATTATATTATTTAAGAAAGCCTACATTGATTTTTAAGCATTTCAAGAGATGGGAATTGCAGTGTATCACTAAAGTGGGACACACAATAAATAGAGATTTAATATCTCATAATTGAATACATAGGTCCTACATATATCTTTAATCACTAGGGCTTGACTATTAACAGCTCTAAGCACTAGGCCATTGCTCTGCTAAGAATTATATTTCCTTTCAGATGATATAATAAGAAAAATCTTCCCAGTGGTGGACATCTTCTAATATTTGCTCAGTTGTGGCTCCCAAGTTTGACCTCTAGTCCTCAGATACTGCAACAGAGATAGTTTTCAGTATAGCTATAATGATGATTTATGAACATTTGCATATCTTTAAGCTAAGTGTAAGTATAAACTAAACATGCATTATAGAGTTCTGATACAATCATGGTCAAGCAGATATTGTAATGGACCACTGGGGTGAAGCCATTTGCTGGAAAGGATAGCCAGACCCTCTGTGAACAGGGAACCCTCTTTGGGTAGTCTAGATTTACGCAGTACAGAATTGACAGAAAACCGAAGCTAGGTTTTCAGACCATTTCAGGTAGTGCGACTCGAAAAGCAAGTCTATTATTGCTTGAAGAAGTCATTTATAAGTCCCATCTACAGGTATAATCAGAGACAGATGAAATTACTGTGCGAACAATGAACACATTACCATCCCATTTGCCGAAACCAATCAGTTCAAATTACAAGCTCACAAGCACTCCAAGGGCTGCCACGGCTGTTTTTGAGTCCCTGCTCTAATGAACTGATTGGTAGTACATAGCAGTTAAAATAGCAGAAAGAACCAAAGTTCCAGCTTGAGCAACCTGACTTTTCCATACAGGTTAAGGTATATTCATTTAATATACCATCTTTAGAATAAAGAACAAGTCAGCTTACCTAGTTTAAAAGAAAAAAAAAACATTAAAATACAATACAGAGCAGAATAAATATAATAAAGGTGAAGGCAGATTTTAGAAGGGAATTCATACATGCAGGTTGGGACATGGAAAATCCCCATAATATTTTATAAGAGGCTATGCCAAACATAGAGCCTCTTGAAAAATACTGTAGGTTCAGGACTGCATGTCGATCTCTCTCCATGTCCATTGGTGCAGCAATTTTAAAAAGCTGAATGTGGGGAAGAAACATACAAATACCCTCCGTATGAGTGGAAACCGCTTTTTAAAACCACTGCTCCTGCTCTCCTTGTACACCCTGACCTTGCAGCTCATTTCCCCCTTCCGACCTCCAACCTTTCCCAATCACCCCTAGTAGCCATCCACTACTAGTTGAAGAATACATTTATTTGGACTGTTTAATATGCATAGAAAAATATGAGATAAAAATTAAGCAATTATAATATGGGCAATGATGAGTAATAAGTCAATGACAATATAAAATGTTTCATCGAGAAGAAATTTGAGCCTTTCCATTACTTTTTAAATATATTAATAAGATGTTTTTACACTGCTCACCTCTGCCGCCTACACACAACCTTCTGTATTAGCAAATATGTATATAGGTACAAAAACTTGTACATAAGTTAAGTCAATGTATATTTGGGAAATGGGAAAACAAATGGAAAAACAAATGGAAAAACACCTGCGAAAAACCAACAAAGCCATCTTCCACAAGCTCAGAGTCCTACAACCACTGAGGAACTTAATCGAACCCTGTGATTTTCGTACGGTGGTGCAAGCACTCATTATGCCTCACTTAGACTACTGTAATGCCATATTACAGGGTCTGCCAAAGAAAACGTTAAATATTTTACAATTGGCCCAAAATGTGGCAGCAAGGGTCATCACACGAACCAGCATTGCTCAACACATCACACCTGTATTGATCGAGCTACATTGGCTACCTGTTGAGGCCAGGATACAATATAAAACTTTGGTAACCACATTCAAGCTCATACATGACCTAGCGCCATCATTCCTCTCAACCCTGGTCAGCAAGCAACCAACCAACAGAGACAGGAGAACTGTCAACTCTGACAAACTTCAAGTTCCTAGTAACATCAGATCAGTAAAAGCCAGTACCAGCAATAAAGCTTTCTCATTCTCAGCCCCACGAACCTGGAATCAACTACCACACGAACTACGAGCTATAAAAGACATAAATGCTTTCAGAAAGAAACTAAAAACCCATCTCTTCAAATATCACTATAACCAGATGTAATCCAAAGTGGAATCATGTAGCTGATCTGTCTAAATGTAAATATTGGAAAAGCTGTAAATATGTAAATATGGAAACACAACCTTGAAGTGCCTAACCCTGCGTGGTGTGACAGACCCTAAATCTATGTATATATTGTCACAATTTTTTCTGTCCTGATTTGACATCTCCAAAATTTGTAATCAAACCGCTACTGATCGCTGGAAGTAGCGGTATATAAGTTTAAACTAAATAAATAAAAATAAAATATTTATTTATTTAAATTTATTTATATACCATCTTTCTACAATTCAAGGCAGTTTACAGATAACAAGTAAACGTAACAGTATGGGGGATGCAACTGTTTTACAGAGAACAAGAACAGTTAAGCACCTAAGACCCCTCCTCGACACCCATGATTTTAGGTTTGTAGTCAACTCATTAATTACCCCCCACTTCGACTATTGTAATCGTCTACTGAATGGCCTACCACTTAAAAACACAAATATACTCCAAAGAGCCCAGAACATCTCTGCCAGGGTGATAGCAAAAGCACGTCTAGCCAACCACATAACCCCCATTCTACATGAACTACACTGGCTCCCTATAAATAGCCATATAAAATACTCTTAACAACATTCAAACTCCTCAATGAAAACTCCCCCTCACACCTAACCACCCTCCTACACTCCCCACCAGAATCCAGAACACGCAGACAAAATGCAACCCAGTCACTAGTTATACCCAAAACAATCTGTAGGACAAAGAAAACTACAAGCTCCAGAGCCTTTTCATTTGCTGCCCCTACCCTCTGGAATGAACTTCCACTGACCCTCCGCATGACAAAAGACCTCCAACTATTCAGAAAAGGACTCAAAACACACCTCTTCACTGAACATTTTGAAAACCCAACTGAAATCCCTCACCTCCCACAAGCTACCTCACAACAAACACAGAACCAACCTACTAACCTCCAGAACCCACAGCCTATTAACCCCCCCCCACACACACACACCCCTTACCTAAACAACCCCAGAGCTCCACCCCACCCTAACCAAAGAAAAAGACAAGTCAAGAAGAGGCCGACTCCTGTTTATATGTAACTACAAAGTTGACACATAAGTTTGTTTTGTTCCTTGTAAATAGTTAATACTGCTGTTCCATGTAAAAGTTGTTTGTAAATAGTTAATACTGTTGTTCCATGTAAAAGTTGTTTGTAAATAGTTAATACTGCTGTTCCATGTAAAAGTTGTTCAACTGTTCTCTGTTAACCGCCCTTGATCTCTGGAAGGGGCGGTATAGAAGAAATGTATAAATAAATAAATAAATAAACAAGAACAGTTAAGTACTTAAAACTGGTCCAGACAACCAATTCAGTAAACAGTAACAATATAATGACTAACAACAATTGTATTTTTATTTTTTATTTATTTAGCATGTTTTATATACCGCTTTATTCTAAAATCAAAGCAGTTTACATGTAACAGTTTTCAAGCGATACAGTCAGTAATAACTTTAGGCTAGGGGGAAGGGGAGGCTTGTGGGAAGACCACAGTGAAGTATTTATATCAGTGAGTATCAAATGTTTTTACGGAGATTTTACATTTGTGAGTGAGGGGGAATGGGGAGAGGGGTTAGATACCAGGGCGTATATAAGTAAGAATCACATGTACATAAGTTATTGTTCCATGTATCCTATCATTTTATCTACATCACTTTGACCCGGCGAAAAGCGGTATAGAAGAACAGCTAAATAAATAAAGGTTTTTCATTGGTGATATGAACTTTTGATACAGGAAATTGTATTGGTAAACGCACTGCAGTGAGTATAACTATTGAAATACAGAATTGAACCCTTCTAATGTATTAAGATTAAATATCTTTCTTTATTTCCTGAAACTAGAAGGCTGCTTCTGATGTTTCCAGCTTTGAAGTCTTCCTTTTTGCCCCAAGGAAAACCACCTGCTCTGCTCAATGCGATGCACCACTGCTACATGGACTCTCTCACTCGGGTCCTCCCTGGTTCCACCATCCTGTGTAGGCCGCAAAGGCTCCACACATCAGGGCTTTTTCTGTCTGCTGATGCACACCTTTCCTCCCTCATCCACTGAGTAAACAACCACGCTGATTCTTCTAATTGTGGCAGTAAGCACTGCCGATTTTTGCAGCTGGGCAGCAGCAACAAGGCAGGTCTCACTCCACCTCTGCAAAAAGCAGAGTCCCACTCACACCCTCACCCACTGCCACCAGATTCCTCATTCCCCTCATGTGTCTGCAAACTTCCACTAATGCCACTGTATTACGGATTCAGCCAGCAACTCTACAGGAGCTTCCCACACAATCCCACAAGACCCAAGTAATTATTTTGCTAGAACTATCTTTGCTTCTGTCTCATCTGTCTCTCCCTCTGTACATCTGTTTGTTTGTAGATGTGGAAATAAACTCATGCATATGGACTGTCAGAAAGATGAACAGACCCTCCCCAATAGGTGCTATTGCTCTAGCAAACTGCATCTAATAAGACAATCAAATAATAACAATATAGTTAAATCAAACTATACACGAGAATCAAAAGCCTCATTAAATAGAAACGCTTTCACTCGGGATCCACATACCCCATATATCAGTTTCATAGAGTAGCCCATCTGGCAAAAGATTCTATAACACCAATGCCGTAATTGGGAAAGTACAGGACCGAACAAAGTACTGCCTAGCCAGTTTCAAAGATGGTATCAACAAATAGCTCCACCAAGACTAATGCAGCGGACTTCATGATTGGAATAAAGAAAGACCCAAATAGGGTTCTGAGAAACCTCCTCAGTTTGTGCTTTCAACTTTGAACACTGACTTATTGTCAGCCAATGAAAATCCTTCAATAAGGGGAAATATGATCAAATCTACTTAAGTTCAACAAAAGGCAAGGGGCAGAATTCTGGGCCACTTGCAAGGACTTGATAGCAGAAGCAGGTTAACCAACAATAATGGAATGACAGTAATGAAAATGGGGAAACCCATTGCTTGCATAATCACCTGAAAACCATTGGGTTCCAAAAATACTTGATGCCACCACAACATATGCAATTTACCAAAAACAATGCCAACTAATGTATATGTGTACACATGTCCAATCTCAGGTCTAATGTTCCGCAAGACATTAGACGTCATTCTAACAGGTTTACGTATTTTAGAGAAGCAGAGATAATCCAGGAACGTCAAAGAGGGATCATTGGAGGCAAACAAGGCCTCAGTTTTTGCCAGATTTATCTACTAATGATGTTTATTTATTTTATTCATTTAACAGGTTTTTAATACCGCCTTATCATTAATTCAAAGCAATGAATTACATGAAACAATTACAGCAACAAGCTTTGACATAGAAGAGGGGATAAAACTTGGAGGATTATATGGGGTAAAAGATACATTTAAGAATTGTTAACTATATACAGATACATTGTAATAGTGTGATGTGCTACTACTGCATTTAACAGTTATCTGCTATTTATAGTTGTCTCATTGTGGTATGGCACATGTTCTTCTAGGTGGGACCACAGTATTCCAGGAAGAGATGAGTTTTTACGGCTTTCCTAAGTCCAGAAGGTCTTTGATTGCACGTATTGGGGCAGGCAGTTCATTCCACAGCTGGGGAGCATACAGGGAGAAGGCTCTACCACAAGTGGATTGCTTTGCTGTTTTGAAACTTGAGATGTTGATGTCAGCACCTCTTCTTGTTCTGGTTGGGCGCGCTTTCGTGATCAATGGATGAAGAGTCGCTGGAGATAGGTTGTGTAGTATTTTGAAGATTATTATTGTGTTCTTGTATTTAGTACATACAATGACAGGGAGCAGTGTAGTTGGTGGGGTGTAGGGGTTATATGAGCGCATTTTGCAGTTCCAGTGATAATTCTTGTCGCAGTGTTTTGCACCAGTTGCAGAGGAAGTATTGTTTTCTTAGGTAGGCCATGATAGATCACATTGCAATAATCAATTATGGGAGCTACTATGGTTTGGCATACTGTTCTGACGTCGCTGTCAGTCAGTAGTGGTTTGAGTTTATGCAGAGATCTCAACTTGTGATATGCTGACCTGCTTGTTCTCTTTATGTGGCTGGAAGCTGAGTTGATAGTCAAAGGTTACTCCAAGGTATTTGACTTCTCGTTTGTTGATTAGAGTGTAGTCCAAGATCTTGATTGAGTCAGGAGGGGAGAGTTTAGTATTTCTGGTCATATGAATCAGTTCAGATTTTTTTAAAGTTTATGGAAACATTTGTCCTTTGAGCCATTTTAACATTGATTCAAGGCATGTTGTGATTTGTGAATAATCCAGGTGACTGATGCTGATTTGGATGAATATCATGACATCATCCGCATATATTCTGTAATAAATGTTGTGTTGTCTTATCATGTTGCAAATTGGTTGAATATATATATTAAATAACAGTGCAGAGAGGGCCGAGCCTTGTGGAATGCCCTGGCATTGTGTGAAAGGTTTAGACTGACCATTTTTGGTTCTCACATACTGGATACAGTGGGACAGGTAGGAGAGCAACCAGTTTAGTACTGTACCATTTATTCCTGCATTTTGGAGTCTTTGTAACAGAGTGTTGTGGTTAACAGTGTCAAAAGCAACAGTGATATCTATGAACATAAGAACATAAGACATGCCATACTGGGTTAGACCAAGGTCCATCAAGCCCAGTATCCTGTTTCCAACAGTGGCCAATCTAGGTCATACGTACCTAGCAGTTTCCCCAAAAGACACAGTTCCACAATGCTTGTATTGGGTCAAGCATTGATATCCTGGGTCCCTTCTTAATAATGGTTTATGGACCTTTCCTCCAGGAACTTGTCCAAACCTTTTTTAAACCAAGCTACACTAACAGCCTTTACTACATCCTCCGGTAACAAATTCCAGAGTTTGGTTACACATTGAGTGAAAAAATATTTTCTTTTATTAGTCTTAAATAGTTTACCCTGTAGCCTCATTGCATATCCCCTAGTCTTTCTATATTCTGATAACGTAAACAATCGATCTACATTTACCCGTTCCACTCCATTCATTAATTTATAGACTTTTATCATATCTCCCCTCAGCCGTCACTTTTCCACATTAACCCTTTCCAGGCCGGTCCCGAAATCCTCGGGACCCAAAATTCTGACCAAATGGCCGAGCCCGAAATAGTCGGGATCGGCGCAATGACGCAGATACTAAAGATTAATGAGCGAAATACCGGAAGCTAATAACAACACACATTTGGGCTGATGAAAAGAGAGTTGTGCTAGTGTTTCTATTTATACACCAGGCCAAAACAGCCAGAAAACAACCTGCAAATAGGTCATTAGCAATAGGTGATTTAGAATTAAAAGCAAAGTAAACAAGATGGAGTCAGCTGGTAAAAGAATGCGAAAAGAACGATATAAAGCTGCTGAAGTCATTAGGTTACTCACAGAAAGTGATGGTAACAGTAATAGCAGTGGCGAAGATGTCATTGATAATGAAACTGAAGAAGTTTTCACAAAAAATGTGGACTTTGAAGGCTCGGATGACAGTGACCCAGATTCAGTAGCAGCCACAGCTGAACCTCCAGGTTAGTAATTATTTGCAGACATTATTTATGTCACCTATATATCAGCTATGTCTTTAGGTATAACAAAACGCTAAATGTCACATTTATATTGATAAATTGTTCAGTTTGAAAAATGTCAACTATAATAAAACATTTTCATTTACAGTTGTGGCTGCGGCTGAACCATCTGTAAATATAATTCCTCTTGGCAGAGGGAAGCTTTGCCGTCATACTGCAGACCGTGGCGATAATGCAACTACACCACAAGTACGGACAAGAAGAAGCAGTCTTCCATGGAAAACAACTCCAAAAGACGTCCGTCAGTTTCCTTTCATTGCACAACCTGGCATAGCCAAACGTATGGGTGTCAATGCAACTAAATTGGACTTCTACAAGCTCTTTGTTACAGATGAACTAATTTCAATGATTGTTTCTTGAGACAAATCGCTATGCAGCAGAACTGTGTGCTAAAATACCAGCTGACAAGCCTCATGCCCGAATGAGAAAATGGCAAGACGTTGACCATAATGCTATATGGAGAATGTTGGCGTTGATGATGGCTATGGGAATAATCAAGAAGCCTATGATCGACTTGTACTGGTCAGGTCAACTACTGTTAGAAACTCCATTCTTTCCATCAATAATGAGCCGAAATACCTATAAGCGAATATTACAGGCCCTTCACTTTCAAAACAATGCAACACAGAAACCCGAGGGTGATCGCATTTGGAAGCTTCGTCCATTCTATGACATTATCACAAAGCGATTCCAAATTGTTTATATCCCAGAACAAGACATTTCAATTGATGAATCTCTACTGCTTTTCAAAGGAAGGTTATATTTCAAACAATACATACCTACAAAACGCTCAAGATTTGGCATCAAATCATATGAGCTGTGTGAGTCACGTAGTGGATACACCTGAAAGTATATGCTATACTCAGGTCAAGATCCAGTTCTAAGTGATGGTTTACATGGAAGTAGCTACTGTATTGTGCTGAATCTGATGGATGGACTGCTTGATCAAGGCTATCGATTGGCTGTGGATAACTACTACAACAGTCCAGAACTCTGTATGGATCTGTATGACCGAGCAACATCCTGCTTTGGAACGGTACGATCCAGTCGAGTTGGTATGCCTACTGACCTGCGTCTAAATGTAGATGGAAGGAAATTGAAACGAGGAGATGTCACATATCGTACAACAGATAAACTGCTAGCACTTTGCTGGTATGATAAGAATTATGTAACAATGTTGTCCAACTGTCATGATGGCTCTGTAGTTGACACTGGAAAAAGAGATCGGAATGATCAGCCAATTCGAAAGGCACAAGTTATCGTTGACTACAACAACATAATGGGCGGTGTAGACAGAACAGATCAGTTATTGGAGTATTATGCTTTTCTGCGCAAAACTGTAAAGTGGTACAAGAAAGTTTCCTTTCATCTGTTGGACATAGCAGTACTCAATGCTCAGATACTTTGGAGCAAGTCCCACCCAGAGGAGAAAGTGACAGGACTTGACTTCCGTATGAAGCTTATCTTGGCTATCATTGAAGCAGTTGGTACTGATGCTAGTGCATGTGATGCTGGTGGCCGACCAAGTACTGGTGTTTCCCCATTTCGCTTGACTGCTAGACATTTCCCTAGCCTCATTCCACCAACTGAGAAGAAAACTATCGTATTTCGACAGTGTCGCGTGTGCGAGAGTCTCGGACATCGACATGTTGCTGGTGACAATCGTAAACGTGTTGAAACTAAATATCACTGTGCTGACTGTGGAAATGTACCTCTCTGTGCTGCACCATGTTTTGCATATTTTCATAATAATGAAGATCTTAAATAACTTGTAATTGTTATGATCAGTTAAAATTAAATTGAATGTATGCAACTAATAATGATTGCTTTTATAAATAAAGTGCACCTATTTTCATGTTTTTGAGCCTTCAGTTGTGTTGCTGTCTCATTTTTCTATCAAATGGTATATAATACATGACCATAGCAGAAAGAAAATCACTGTTATAACATATTGAATAAGACCGGCACAATTTTCCTGAGAGATGGAAAAATTAACCCGGCTGCAGAATGTGGATTAGAAATTTAAAGGGAGCCTTGATAGGGTTAAAGAGCCCTAACCTTTTTAGCCTTTCTTCATAGGAGTATCCTTCCATTCCCCTTTACCATTTAGGTGGCTCTTCTCTGAACCATTTCTAATAACACTATATCCTTTTTAAGATACAGCGACCAGAATTGCACACAATATTCAAGGTGCGGTCTCACCATGGAACGATATAGAGGCATTATAATACCTTTTGTTTTATTTTCCATTCCTTTCCTTATCATACCTAGCATTCTATTTGCTCTCTTGGCCACTGCACACTGGGCCGATGGTTTTAACATGGTATCCACAATGATGCCTAAATCTTTTTCCTGGGTGGGGGTTCCTAATGTGGAATCTTGCATCGTGTAACCATAGTTTGGGTTGTTCTTCCCTAGGTGCATAAGTTTGCACTTGTCCATATTAAATTTCATCTGCTCTTTTGATGCCCAGTCTTCCAATTTATCAAGATCCTCTTGCAATTTTCTACAATCCTCTTGGGTTTTAACAATTTTAAATAGTTTTGTGTCATCTGCAAATTTGATAACCTCACTCGTTATTATGCTTTCCAGGTCATTTATGAATATGTCAAAAAGCAGCGGACCCAGCACAGATCCCTGGGGTACACCACTATTCACCTTTCTCCATTGGGAAAATTGGCCATTTAGCCCTACCTTCTGCTTTCTATCTTTTAACCAGTTCCTGATCCACAATAGTACACTGCCTCCTATCCCATGACTCTTTAGTTTTGCCAAAAGTCTTTGATGAGGGGCCTTGTCAAAGGCTTTCTGAAAGTCCAGATACACTATATCAACCGACTCACCTTTGTCCACCTGTTTATTCACACCTTCAAAAAAACCCATAACAGATTAGTAAGACAAGATCTTGGTTGTCTCTCATTAAGCCATAACTATCTACATGTTCAGTAATTGTGTTCTTTATGATGGCTTCTACCATTTTTCCCAGTACTGACATCAGGCTCACCGGTCTGTAGTTTCCCAGATCACCCCTGGAACCCTTTTTAAAAACTGGCGTTACATTGGCGATCCTCCAATCTTCAGGTATTACAGATGATTTTAATGAAAATTCACAGATTACTAATAGCAGGTCTGCAATCTCATATTTCAGTTCTTTCAACACCCTTGGATGTATACCATCCGGCCCAGGTGATTTGCTACTCTTCAGTTTATCTAATACAGTGGTTCTCAACCTTTTTTGTACCGACCCCTTTTACCATTGGTCAACTTGTGGTGACCCCCAATGATTTATTTAGCTGTATTTATTTATTTAGCTGTATTTATATCCCGCTTTTCACCGGGTCAAAATGATAAAATCAAATGTGTCTCTCTTCCTTTATCGTTAACGCATTGTCGCTGTAATCATTTCTTGAATTATTAATATATTATAGGCCTTTGCAAAATGTTTTTATTTATAAAATTTACTTATTTAAACCAGAATAACAAGTAACAATATTTGATTTCAAAATTATGATGATTTTGTAGTCAAATCACTAATATGAAATAAAATTATTTTTTCTACCTTTGTTGTCTTACCAATTTATTCTCTGATCATGCTGGTCTTGATCTAAGGCTTCTGCTTTCCTGTCTTCTCTTAGCTCTCTTTCTGTGGTCTATGGTCCATCTGCCATTTCTTATCTCTTCTTTCATTTTCTTCACTTCTTTCCATCACCCTATTTCCAGTCCCAGTAACCCTCCCCAGTATCAGCCCCTTTCCAGTCCTCACTCTCAGTACCTTCCAATGTCAACTTGCATTTCCATGACTGCCACTGGTGTCCATGCCCTTCCAGTCCCCCTCCTTCCCCACTGACCAGTCCCTTCTAGTACAAATACCATGGCAGCCCCTCTCAGATCCACTCCCTTCCAGTTTCATTCTCCCATCCCCTCATATCAGCACATTTGTGGCCGTAGCCCTCAGTTTTCTTCCAGCAGCTCTATCCTCCCCTCTACCCAATCAGCCCATTCCCAGTTGAAGCCCCCAATCAGCTCGCTTCCAGTGCTAGTCCCCCCTCAACCCCATTACCAGTGCTAGCCTCCACTAATCAGCCCAATACCAGTCCTACCCCCCATCAGCTCATTACCAGTCCTAGCCTCCCCTAATCAGCTCATTTCCAGTGCTAGTCCCTCCTCAACCCCATTACCAGTGCTAGCCTCCCCTAATCAGCTCATTTCCAATGCTAGTCCCTCCTCAACCCCATTACCAGTGCTAGGTTCCCCTAATCAGCCCATTACCAGTCCTACCCCCCAATCAGCCCATTACCAGTCCTAGCCTCCTCTAATCAGCCCATTCCCTGTCCTAACCTTCCCGATCAGCTCATTACCAGTTCCAACCCCCTTGATCAGTCCATTCCCAGTCCTAGCCTTCCCTAATCAACCCATTACTAGTCCTAGCCCCCCCCCATCTGCCCATTATAATCCTAACCCACACTGTCTCTCCCCTCTGTCCAGCATTTTTCCCGTCTGTCCAATATGTCCCCCTGTCTCTTCCCTTTGTCCATGTCAGCCCCCTCCCTCCCTTCATGTTAGCCCCCTTCTGTCCATGTCAGCCCCCCTCCCTCCCTCCATGTCAGCCCCCTACTGTCCATGTCAGGCCCTCCCTCCCTTCCACAATCCATCCATCACTGTCAGCCACCCCGCCCCCCACCTCTCCACGTCAGCCAACCCTCCCTCCCTCCCTGTCAGCCCCAGTCCATGTCAGCCCCCTCCCTCCCTCCATGTCAGTCCTCCCTCCCTCCATGGTCAGCCTCCTCCCTCCCTCCCTTCATGTCAGCCCCCCACTGTCCATGTCAGCCCCCTCCCCACCTCCAATTCATCCCACCCCTCCATGACAGCCCCCTCCCACCCTGTCAGCCCACCCCTCCCTCCCTCCATGTCAGCCCCCCTCTGTCCATGTCAACCTCCCTCCCTGTCAGCCCCCTCCCTCCCTGTCAGCCCCCCTCCTCCCTCCTTCCATGTCAGCCCCTCTGTCCATGTCAGCCTCCCTCCCTCCCTCCATGTCAGCCCCCTCCCTCCTTCCATGTCAGCCCCTCTTTCCATGTAAGCCCCCTCCCTCCCTCCATCAGCTCTCCCCTCCCTCCATGTCAGCCCCCTGTCCATGTCAGCCCCCTCCCTCCCTCCATCCCTCCCTCCATGTCAGTCCCGTTGCATGTTCCCTGCCCCCTCCTCCCCTCTCTCTGTCTGCCTGCTACTGCCCTGTTCTTCTGCAGCTGTGGCTCCCTGTCTCTTAGGGAACCGCAGCTGTGCCTGTGAAGCCGTTGCGGAGCCTTCCCGTCTCTCGACAGGCTCCGTGCAGCATGCCATTGTGTCGCCTCCAAAGGAAGTGGTAAACAACTTCCTTTGGAAGTGGAACAATGCTGCACAGGGCCCATCGAGAGACAGAAAGGCTCCGCAATGGCTTCACAGGCACAGCCGCGGTTCCCTAAGAGACAGGGAGCTGCAGCTGCAGAAGTTTGGAGTCTGTGAGTTTGCCGCTGCCGAGAAGTGAACTCAGCAGCGGCAGCAACTTGTGTGCTTTTTTTTTTTTTAACAGCGGAGTGAAGTGACATAGCTGAATCCTGTGGCGACCTCCGTGGGGGTCACGACCCACAGGTTGAGAACCACAGATCTAATAGTTGTAATACATCTTCCCAATGTATCAATATTTCCTTCAATTCTTCTGCACCTTTAAATACCACTTCAGTCATGGGTAACATCCCTACATCTTCCTCAGTAAAGACCGAAGCAAAGAATTCATTCAGTCTCTCCGCTATTGCCTTGCCGCCTCTTAGTGCCCCTTTAACCCCTCTATCATCTAATGGACCAACTGACTCTCTCACAGGTTTTTTGCTATGAATGTACTTGAAAAAGTCTTTATTTCGCGTTTTTGCTTCCGCAGCAAACTTCTTCTCAAATTCTCCCTTTGCCTGCCTTATCAATGCCTTGTATTTAACTTGCCAGTGCTTGTGCTGTTTCCGGTTTCGTCGTTTGGCTCTTTTTTCCATTTCCTGAAAGATTCTTTTTTGGCAACAACAGCCTCTCTGACCTCACCCTTAAACCATGCTGGCTGTTTTTGGACTTCCTTCCACTTTTCTTAAAGCATGGAATACAGCTGGTCTGGGCTTCCAAGACAGTATTTTTCAACAACACCCATGAAGCATAAGATGAATGCACGTTGTACATTGTCTATGCCTGTAACAAGGGCGTCCATGAGAGATGTGATAAAAGTGTTTCTACACTCTGATTTTGTTTACCAGATGGCCTCAGTTTTCGGTGATTGCCCCAACTCCCACCTATTTGGCAGCCTTTTGTCCCTGATTGCAGCAATGGGGAAGGAGAGGATACAAAAATAATTATTTTCATTGTAGTGATTTGAATATGTCAATTTTTAGAATTTACATCCATTATCTTTCTATTTTGCACGATATGGGGGAAATGCATCATGTTTTCTATTTCTCTTTCAATTTGTCTGCCTGGAAGTGATATTTTTGCTGTCAGGGGATGGATGCTGGGGGGGAGGGGGTCAGGATAATGACTCCTCTTCCCTCCTCCATGACCTGTTGATAAAACCTGAAACTAAGTTTATGTTTATGTTTGTTTATTTCATTTGATAAAAACCGCCTTTCTATAACAAGCAAAGCAGTGTACAATTAAAAACCATGTTTAAAAGAAGGCCAAAGCCAGTGAAGTGGAAAAGAATTACAATTTCTTAATAGAAAGAGACAAGAGAGACATGACCAAACATAAGTAAGGACAAGACACAAGGAAAATAGAGGATAGGGGGAGTAGGATTTACACAAAAGGGGAAGGGACATCAAACGCCAGGGAAAAAAGGTGGGTTTTCAGGTTTTGTTTGAATGTGGAGTGATGAGGTTCCAGACGGAGTGAAGAGGGAAGGGAGTTCCAAAGGGCGGGGCCAGCAAAAAAGAAGGCAGAAGAGCGGGTAGATTGTAAGTGAGCGTGGGAGGAGGAGGGAAGGGTGAGGCGGTTGAGGTGGAAGGAGCGAGGAGTGTACCTGGGAGAGTGAAAAGAAAGCAGGTCTGTTAAGTATTGAGGGGTGCCGGCGTAGAGAGCTTTATGGACCAGGGTGAGAAGCTTGAATTGAGCGCGATGGGGAAAGGGTAGCCAATGAAGGCGGAATAGCAGGGGTGTTATGTGATCTCGGGGGGAAGAATGGGTGACAAGGCGGGCAGCAGTGTTCTGGATCCGTTGTAACTGGGACAGTTGAGATTTAGGAAGACCGATGAAGATTGAGTTTGCAAAATCCACACGTGACAAGTTGTTCCCAAATTGGCCTGCAAAAATTCTGGTAAAACTTACTACTAACTATTGTCGATCAACCACAAACAGGAAGCATTTGGTACATCACAGACACCAACAAAACTAATAGCGTCAAGACTCTTCACGGGAAAGAGCAGCGTAATATCACCAGCATATATTTTAATGAAACCCCATGTGAATAAAGCACGTTACCAAAAGGCCCCAAATACAAACAAAAAACAAAGAAGAAAGAGCAGATCCCCAAACTGCAAAGACACCCCCCAGAGAACACCTGCTGCTGTATTTGTTTAACTCATGCCTTTCCAGTAATAATTCAAGGTGAGCTACATTTAAGTACAGTAGATTTTTACCTGTCCCTAGAGGGCTTACAAACTAAATTTGTACCTGAGGTGATGGAGGTTAAGTGACTTGGCCAAGGTCACAGGGAGTGTCAGTGGGATTCAAGCCCAGGTTTCTCTGGCTCACAGGCTGCTGCTTTAATCATAGAAGCACGTCAACAGAAAAAGACCACATGGCCTATCTAGTCTCCCTTCCATATTAACTACTATAGTCCACTTTTTTTCCTTTAGAGATCTTCTGTGTTTGTCCCATGCTTTCTTGAATTCAGATACTGTCGTCATCTCTACTATTTCAACAGGGAGACTATTCCACGCATCTACCACTCTTTCTGTAAAGAAATAATTCCGCATATTACCCGAGTCTATCCCCTTTCACTCTCATCCTGTGTCCTCTCATAGCGGAGCTTGATTTCAATTGAAAGAGGTTCTCCTCCTGTGTATTTATGCCACAGAGGTATTAGCAGCTACCCTCTGCACCAACACCATCCTGTTTATATCCTTCCGAAAGTGTGGTTTCCAGAACTGCACACAATACTCCAAATGAGGTTGCATCAAGAGACTTATACAGAAGCATTATCACCTCTTTTTTTCTGCTGGCCATTCCTCTCCCTATGCACCCAACCATCCTTCTGGCTTTCGCTGTCACCTTTTCTACCTATTTAGCCACTTTAAGATCATCAGACACAATCACGCCTGGGTCCCGCTCTTCTTTCATGGACAGAAGCACTTTGCCCCCTACACTGTACTGCTCACTTGGATTTTTGCAGCC
Source organism: Ichthyophis bannanicus (assembly GCA_033557465.1). Taxonomy (NCBI): domain Eukaryota; kingdom Metazoa; phylum Chordata; class Amphibia; order Gymnophiona; family Ichthyophiidae; genus Ichthyophis; species Ichthyophis bannanicus. Next base: position 177,500,042 of record CM066043.1, on the reverse strand, counting down.
CAAATGCATGACCCTGCACTTTTTAATCACTACTTCTAGCCTATTCCTCCTCTTTGTTGGTGACCCAAGAGAAATGACTTAACACAGTATCACCAACACCATAGATCTCCAAACAAAACATAGTATGAGTCACTATGTCAAAAGTGGCCAAAATATTGAGAAATATTAGCAGATAAGCAGTGATGCCTTATTCCAGCCCAAGCAATACAAACTTCAAATAATGATAACAACTAGGTTTCTTTCCATACCCTAGATGAAATCCATTCTGATGGGAATCCAGGAAAAAGCGTTCATCTGCAAACTCCAATAACTATGTAACTACTATTTGTTCAATGAGCGTAGCCATAAAGGGTAAGCTGGAAATGGCCAATAATTACTGGCTAGGGATAGATCAAGTTTAGCATTCTTCAATACTGGTCACACTGGGAAGCGATATTTGGTCTCCCAAATCAATTTGTTTGCTCACAGTCTCCAGCAAGTTGACTCAAGGCTAGAAGATATTGGGCAGCTCTCTGTACAGAATTGTTGGAGAAAGAATATCACGGCTAGCTGGTTAGCCCCGGGGGCCACCTCTGCTTCAGCCCTGGAATGCCCCGACACTAGCTAAGAAGGTGCCGCTAACCAGATAAGACCCTTTGAACATTGGCCCTATAATGTTGATTTATAGGATTTTGCAGGGAAGGGCCTCTCTTTATTTTACACTTTTGCTACAGCAAAATGTGCTGTTTAGGTTCCTGGGTCATATGGTCTATAGTGTTTTATTGCACATACTATTTATATTCTGGCATATATGTATTTTAATTTAATGCTCGACTGCCTTGTAGCTTCTATAGGGATAGGCAATCAATAAATTAGTAAATAAATAAATGGATATATTTTGATTTATTTATACCCTACTATGCTGCTTCAGAAATGGATATCAAGCATTTCCTTAACAAATGTATTTTGTTATTTAAAAAAATAAAAAACTAGACCGTACTGTCATCCATGCTTAGCATGTTAAAGAATGGAGTGCTTGATATTGCTTTGTCAACGATGAGAACATGTTTCACTAATACTTACTCCTCTTTCCATTATTGCAACACACACACAAAAGACCAGATGGTTGCCCACAATCTTTAAAATTAGATTTGACTGTTTTATTCAAAATGAAATTGATTGCTGCTATAATAGAAATTGCATTGAAAATGCATTTATTTAGAATATTTCTTCGATGCCCCATCTTTTGAAAATTTAAGGCAGCATACACTGTAAAACAGAATAATGTTCACAGGGTGTCAGAATGTATCATGTTGTTCATAAGCAATGCAGGTTTACAGCAGTCTCGCAGACATCGCCCACTCTTGTCCCTGTGCTGTGGTATAGTGCTAGAAGTTAGTTATTTATTTAGCTGGGTTTATATACCACCCTATTTGCAGGCAGAATGGTTTACAGAAAACATTACATAACGGAATGGCATTATACATTTAACAGGAAGGTTAACTTGGATGACTTATAACAAGGTCTAATTCTTTATGGTGCGGGAGATGTCAAAGAGGGAGTGCAAATCAAATGATGCTCTAATGAAGGCTATACCAACTGCAATCCAAGGGCCCAATATTCAAAGGATTTATGCTGCTAACTTTTGAGTGTTATGCTCCAAAATTGGCCTCTTTGAAAATTTACTAGGGTTGTCTAAATATATTCTTAAAATTTCACTAAACTCCTAAATTTAGGAGCATAAAGAGTGGGTGGTAACAGATTTTCAGCAGGAAAGAAGAGGTTTGGAGCTCAGCACTTATTTTCAGCACCAAGTCCCTAAATTAGGCTCATAAATCTAAGCAAATGAATGGCAGGCCTAAATTTAGGCACATAAATTTTAAGCTCCTAAATTAGGATGAAATTTGCAGCTGAAAATTTAGGCTCCTATGTGTGGCTGCAAATAAAGAACAAATTTAGAAGCTCATATTTTTTTGAATATCGGGCCCCAACTATTTAGCAGTCAGCTTGAATTTTTTTATATATATTTTCAGTTATTGTGTAGTGAGGATGCAAATAGCACAAAAGCCAAATTACATTATAGATTTAGCACAGTTTAGAACAAAGGGTGATCAAATGTGCTCAGGTGCAACACTGGAAACGGTTTCTTTGCAAAATGGGTGGTGGATGCATGAAATAGCCTTGAAAGGGGAGATGTGGAGCACTATTTAAGTACACTGCACGCTAAGTAACAGTGGTAGGCATGATTCCACAGCTGGTGATTTGTGTTTTGATGCCCGGTTTCAAAAAATACGAAATTAGCTCCCCGCTCTCACCTCATAGAGTGTAGCTCTCTGACTCTTCTCAGAGGCTTTGATGCTCTACAAGTCCATGGGATTAGAGGAAGGGGGGTTATAGACCCGATTGCCTTGAAACCATAGAATTTAGGGCTCCAAGGAACAAACCAGAGCTGCCCCAGTGCTTCTGTTTTAGCAGCACTGGTGAGGTCCACAACTATCCCATCCTCCGCTCTTCATAGACCTGGGCTTATACATTTAGCACCATAATTCCTCTTCCAGTTCTCTCCTCTTCTGCCCCATGGATTCCGTTGGGTCCTAGCATCTGCCGTAGTTGTGAAACTCCTGCAAGTTCCCTTGTGATTCTTTATGCACGCTGCAAGAAACATCACGTACCTGTTCCTTGGACAAAATAAAAAGAATAAGTTTCAGTTCTTTTTCTCTCTCTAATTTGGTACTGGGCAGCTCCTTTTTCTGTATATTCCACTTCAATCTTCTTCTGGAGCTCTGAGTGGACACCCCCTCTGGAGGGGGTGTGTGCTCATAAGCATGCATTTGGTTCATTTGGGCTCCTAAATGTGCACATAAATCACTTGTATGTGTGCCTACCTATGAATTAATGTGCATATAACCGATTGTGAGCATTTTTAAGTTCTTGTGAACATACATACAATGTGTGACTAAAAGAAATAAATAAGTTAAACATGAAAAATGCACGAATATTGGGAAAATTTCATTGTAAATGAGCAGGAACTGAAGATTTTTTTTGGCCATGCACACACCTAGTTCTCTGCTTCTTTGCATCACGGTCCCAGGCTGGATATCCAGGATTCTTCCATAATCTCCTACAAAAACACTCTCACAGAAAGTATTGTATTTTCACAAAATCACAATACTTTCACTGAATTGCCACTGGACTTTCCATATGCAAAATACCAAAACACTCCACAAAATTACCTTCTTTGGAGAAACATGTTGTTGTTAAATGATGTCAAGTCGGTGTCAGCTCCTGGCGACCTTCTGGATAGTTGACCTAAACTTTGCTCGGTCTTCAGCTAAGTGGCTTGTTGATAGAGTGGCATCTATAGCTGCTGTTATTTATCGATTCATGTCATTGCTGACCCTCCTCTTTTATGGTGACCTTCTACCTTGCCAAGCATTATGTCTTTCTCCAATACTCCTTTTCTGAGAACAAGGGATGCACAGGGGTTCAGTAGTAGTAAAACCAGTTGTCCTCTTCAAATCTTCTCTTTTGGTTAGGCAGCTCCTCTTCCTGCACAAGACTTAGCTGCCCTTGAAGGCAGGAAGCTCTCTGCTGCTCCTTCACAGCTCCAAACAAGAAGAAGTCCACCCGGTCCCACCACGCAGACCTTAAAAAATTTCCTTCACATCTCACAAGGATGCCTTCCCTGCTCAGGGACGGACAGGCAGACCCATCCTCCAATACATCAGAGCACTCACAGGCCACATAGGCGAACGAACTCCAGAAATTGCCCTGGGGCTCTGCTACATATGAATTTGATAAGAAGTGCTACTACCCACCTACCATGAACAAACACCGTGGGCAGGGGCTTCATGAAAAAGAGCGAGAACAGCTTTGATTTGGTGTTAAACATCTGTCTTGCATTAATACCAAGCCACCAGATGCTACATGATGCATGGTTTGATGAGAAATATATTCCTAAGTGCCAGATTCTCTATAAGATGACACTTTGGATAAGCCTGGTAAAATAAAAAATATACAATTACAGTCCAGTGATATATTTAGTTGGATAGCAAACTCAAGCCTGCCAAGTCTCACTCATTTGTGAGGAGGCGTCTGTAATTTAAATCCATTCTCTAATATTAAAACTCCCACAGATGATCTGATACTCCAGAGATCAGTGAAATGGCTGAAATGTATTTGTTTTACCTGTAGATGATTTCAGCTCAGCATCCAAAGCAAAATGCAGCATAGAATAAAAGTGCATCCGATCGATGATTTCATTCTGTGCCATTAAATGCTACCCGTTCCCATATGAATTCTCACACAATTCCTCACAAGCAGAGGCAGCAGAAGAGCTTTTGGGTTGGAAGGGCCAAATAAATCAATCTACTACTACTACTACTATGGATCATTTATATAGCAATACAGGGTGCACGCAGCACTGCACAGAAACATGTAAAAAGATGATTCCTGCTCGTCAGAGTTTACAATCTAGTCAAAACAGACAATACGATAGCTGAAAACAAGGATACAACTAGGGAAAGGTAGAGAGACACATAGGAGGTTGTAAGTGGGTCAGGATCCAAAAGCAGCCTCAAAAAGGGGAGCCTTTAGCATGAATTTGAAAAGGGGCAGAGATGAAGCCTGACGTACAGACTCGGTTAGTTTGTTCCAAGCATAAGAAACCGCCAAGTGAAGTCTAGAATTCGCAGTGGAAGAAAAGGGCATAAGAGAAGCAGGCTGGTGGAAGAGCGGAGTTCATAAGGAGAGGTGTAGCAGGAGACAGAGAGGAGAGGAAAGAAGAATGAGGATTTAGCTAGCAACAGATCACTGGAGACTTTGGCAAGAGCCTTTTCAGTAGAATGTAAAGGACAAAAGCCAGATTGCAGTGGATTCAGAAGGGCTTGAGAGGAGAGAAAGTTAAGGCAATGGCAGAGAACCGCATGTTCAAGAAGTTTGGAAATAAAGGGGAGGAAGGAGATGGGTCGATAATTAGAAGGACAAGTAGGGACAAGTGAAGGTTTCTTGAGGAGAGGTATGACTACAGCATGCTTGAAGGCTTCTGGAACAATTGCAGTAGAGAGCGATAGGTTGAGAATATGAGAGGTGGAAGGGATGACACTGGAGGAGATGGAATTAAGGAGATAAGTGGGGATAGGATCAGAGGAGCAGATGCTGTATTAGGCAAAATATTGGCTGGTTAATGTTCCTAGTGGCCCACCCCATTCCACTGGTTATGGTCATTAAAAATGTCTAACAGACCTAGAAATTAAGGTGATATGTTTATTTTTTATTGGATATGCGGAAATCAGGAACAACAAATAAGTTGTAGGTGATACAGGATTAGTGGACTAACTTAATATTTCTTTGACAAGCTTTTGAGAACCATTCCATAAGAACATAAGATTTGCCAAAGGTCCATCAAGCCCAGTGTTCTGTTTCCAACAATTGCCAATCCAGGTCAGAAGGACTTGGTGTATCCCAAAAGTAGCTAGTTCTATGCTACTTACTCTTAGAGATAAGCAGTGGTTTTGCCCAGTCCACTTTAATAATGTTTTATGGACTTTTCCTCCAGGAATTTTACAAAACCTATTTTTAAACCAAGCTCCATTAACTGCTTCTACCACATCCTATGACAACAAGTTCCAAAGCCTAATTATGCATTGAGAGAAAAAATATATTCTTCTGTTTGATTTAAACAAATTACTTTGTAACTTCATGGTGTGTCCCCTATTCTTTCTACTTTTTGAAAGAGTAAACAATCGATTGGCATTTACTCATTCCACTCCGCTCAGGATTTTACAGACCTCTGTCATACATCCCCTCAGCCGCCTCTTCTTCAGCTGAAGAGCCCTAACCTTTTCTCACAGAAGAGTGGTTCTATCTCCTTGATCATTTCACTCACCCATCTCTGTACCTTTTCTAATTCTATTTCTTTTTTGAGAAGCAGTGGACAAAACTGCATGCAATGCTCAAGCTACAGTCTCACCATGAAGTGATACGGAGGCAATATGAGATGCTTTGTTATATTCTCCTTTCCTGACATTGTTTGCTTTTTTGACTGCCATCGCACACTGGGCAGAAGATTGTCTACGATGATGCCTAGATCCTTTCCATGATAGTTGCTAAATAAAAAAGTATCACCTGCAATTGTTTGTTGACCTTTATTTCTATATATCCAAATCGACTAACATGGCAACCACAATTCTCTTTTTATTGAACTAACTAGCTTCTGTTTTCACCTGAGGGAGTGCCAGCAACCAAACACAGTCAATAATGAATTTGAACCGATAAAACCTATTGCCTTCTTTTTCTTTTTTACCTTTATCTCCATGCATTCAAGTGGACTAGTATGACAGCCACACTGCTTTCCGCGGATTCCTGTAAGGTTTGCTTCCCATTCAAACTCCACTGAACATGCATGAGACCTAGAAACTGGAGGGTGAGGAGGAAAAAGCAGGGGCAGGGTGAGGGAGAAGGAGTGAGAAAGAGCCCAGAGAAGAAGAGAGTGTAGCTCCTGTGTTGTTGGTACAGTCTGTGAGACTCCTTTGGTGAAACTGCTCCTCCTCTCTGCATGAATGGGTCCAAAGGAAACTGGGTATATGTGTAGAAAAAATCTTCAAGACTTCCCAGGGATTACTTACAGCAGGGGTGTCAAACTGCAGCCTTGGAAGGGTTTCAGGATATCACTAATGAATTTTCACCAGCGGCTTGGTGATTTGTGGTATCATATTTCCCCATATTAATTAACTTATACTAGTTGCCTATTAAGAACCATTTTCAGCTCAAATATGTGTGTATGACATACCATCCAGTCCATTTGCTTCTGTCAAATCAGCAGGAACCTTTGGTTTTTCCCCCAGTAGTAGTGACTCTGAAAACCTCAACACATGCACGTCTTTGAGTCATTAGGCCACAATTATAGAATAGCATGCTAAGGGAATTGTGACTGTGAAAAAAACTTTTTATCATTTCAGAAGAGGCGTAAAGCTTATTTCTTTGTAGAAACATTTAGCTGTAGAAATGGACAGTAGCACTTGTGTGTGCGATTGTGTTCTGTATTACTCTCTGCCTGTAACCGAGGCATGCGGACCCGGGCCTCGAACCCCCCTTTTCCCACCCCTACCCCTATTACCCCCTCGATCCCCAACCATACAAAAGACAAACACACCAAATGTCATGGAACACAACTGGTGGCAGCTTTATTAACCTTTTACAATTCAACAATAAGCCAACATAACATTCTCCAACTATTAGCATATCCCAGCCACACCAGCCATACCATAGCAAAGTGCCTTGCCACCGCTAATGCCAGAACTTGCCCCCCCCCCCCCGGCAAGCTTCCTACCCCTTTCCCCCGACTTCGCCATGCTATTAGCAAAAGTCGAGTAGGGTTTAACCGGGTCAGGGGCACCCCGCCCCCGCCCAAGAGTAGCCTGAGGCTCCGGACCCCGGAAACCTCCGGGATCCCGCCAACCCCCCAAGCTGCAACACCCCGATTTCCGACCCATGCTAGAGCCCTGGGTGGGCGGGAGGGAAGCCAGCACCACCAGCAGCCACCGAGGAAAGACCGTGTGCGGCTGCCGACCGGTACTCCCCCTCGCCCACCACACCCCCAAATCCTTCTGATTGGCGTCCGCGTCCGCCGGGAGCCAATCAATTCAAAGCACCTCCTCGCGCCCCCGGCTGGGTCCGTGCGCGGGGTCCCCGCACCGAGCCGCGCGCCCAGTTAGGGTCGGCCATTGGGACTCCGCCCGCGGCCTCGCTATTTTCTCACTGCTTGAGGACCAGAGACCGAAAAGAGCCGTGGTATTGTGGCCAGATCACGGGGTTTTCTTCAGTTTTTGCCGTGACTCGGATCTCTGTGTTTCTTCAGCAGTTGGAAATAGCAGACAAGTCTCCAGGACACAGGCAGTGGTTGCTGTGAGTGAGTATACTAAAGAATTGACAGATATCTGTGTGTATATTGTGGTTGTGATGTAAAGCCGGTAAGGTTAATTAGAGATCTCAGTTAGATAAGTGGAGCGAGAAGGCTCGTGATATAGGGCAGAGAAAGGAAGCCCTAATTATGAAATGAGGCGCAAGTTTGGTGATAGCGCCCTTATGTTAACATTCGATGACTGCCAGTAACCACAGTTTGCCGTTCGCCCTTGGTGGAACATTTCAGTAGGACAAATTGAGGTTGGTTACAGTATGAGATGGCCCTTAATGATTTGGGGTGACCTCATACCAGTCACTGACTCTGTGTTTGAAAAATTTAACAATCGAGTGTTTAGAATGGATAGCGTAAATATAGAAGAAACTGAAACTTACAGGGAAATACTTAAGTCATTGCTCTATGAAAAAATAGAATTAATCAAAGTTTTGAAGGACTAATTTTCATGTCATAATTGTAGTATGAAGTTTGTTTTCTCTAATTTAGTGGTTAGGGAAGTGTGCTGTGCAGTATGAGTTTTGTTTTTTACTGCAGTAATATTTTGGAGGTTTCCAGTACAGATAACAGCTTGGCATGACTGCAGTATTAGCAGGAAGAAAGTCTTGAGCAACCATGGTAAGATTTTTTTTTGTTAGACTAACCATAAGCCTTATTGGGGAAGTTAAAAAAACCTCTAAATGTGATTAACCATTTGCTTACTTATGTATGTATAGTAAATAAGTTTTGTTTTTTAGGTCTGGATCTGAACTTATTTTGGATTATGAGAATTTATCTACCGATTCCATTCTATGTGTAATAATGCAAATGCTGAAAAATGTTATTAGAAACACTACTCCTTGGTGCTTCTTATGTCTCTGGATAGTTTGGAAAAAATGATTGATGATATATTCTCCAAATTGTATTTCTAGTTATAATTGATGTGAATGAATGGGAAGATCTTCCGTGCTTTGATTTATTTAGATAGTCAAGTTAAGTCAAATAAGTTTGTTTTAATTAAAGGGAAAAAGTGAACGCTACAACTACATTCAAACAAGTGAATTAAGTAATTAAAACAGTATGGTGAATATATGTATAATGTTTTATTTTTCTTTTGTGATAGTGGACAAGTTGAAAATTACAACTATGATAGTGTATGATGCGATGCTCCTGCCTGGGCCCTAGAGCTTACAGGCAGGAGTGGCCTTATATAATGTCCCTTATGAATAAAGTTGGTACTGATCCCTATGAATGCTGGGATTCGTAGTACACTTGTTTTTTTTCTTTAGGGATGAAAGTTGTAGTTGTGACTCGAGTGATATGGCTTGCAAGAAATTTATTTGTTGTGGGGATATTTTCAACGCATTACAATTCAAAGGTGCATAACGTAAAGGTGCAACTTTCAACATAAAGGTGAAATCAGGAGGTCAGGAAAACAACTGAAATCAAATAGCTTTAACTCAGCTTTACACAGTCACAGTAGCTTCTACTCAGCTTTGCCTTGTGTAGTTGCTTGAGATTATTGCAGCCTCACAGTAACAGCTGTTCTCCTCACAGCATGGCTTTACAGAAACAGGTGAAAACAATTTGTGAACTTTCACGGCTAGGCAACAGGTATAGCAAACGTTTTGTATTCTTCTCATACAAACTTCAGATGCTTCTTTACACTGTTACTCTCTAAAACATAAAGAGCAATCCATTGCACAAGGATCATAATTCAAGGTAGGCACATCATTATCTATCTGCATACATTCATCTGGGCTAAGGCAATTGTTCTCTTCATCAGGTTTCTTATGTTTCCCTGACTTTAGCTCCAGAAATTGCTGAAACTCTTTTAGAAGCAATTGAGCCTGTAGCTGCTCTTTAGCTGCTTGATAGTCTCCGGTAAGGGTCACACCCTTCCCCCACTCACTATCTGCTCCTGTTGCAGAGTTTGGCTTAGGGAGGTCAGCACAATAAAAGGGTTTCTCCAGCAAGGCATTAAAATTAGGAAATTCAGCTTTACCTTTATCAGAGACGTTGGCATAAGAACAGGCACCTTTCTTCCAGGACTCTCTCCTCTCTAGAAACTCAGGAGCCTTATGGCTAGTTCTTCTACTAGGGGAATTTCTCTCAGAAAAACTTCTTTCCTGTTTTGGTTCCTGGCTTTTATAGCACTGCTCGCCACCAGACAAAATACCTTTTCTCCAAGAGCTGGGTTTGCTAGCCTTCCCACATTTAGGCTCTACCGTGTAGTAAGGATCTCCTTGAGAGTATATTGGGCTCCAAGGCTTACTGTTCCAGGGTTCTGCCTTCTCCCAGGGTTCTAGCATTTTTCCCCTTTGATTCCAAGTTCCTCCTGAAGACCAACGTACATTGGAAGCTGCTTCTCGTCTGCTTCGTTTCTTGCTGCTCTCCTTGTCAGCCTTGCTGCCTCCTTTGCCAGCCTTGCTGCCTCCTCTGTCAATCCTGTCTGAGGATTTAAAAAGGGCTTCATTTCCCGGCACTCCCTGTCATTCCCCTGGGCGTGCCCAATCAGTGCTGAAGCCTAACTCCTCCCCTGGGCTGGGGTTTGTCTTCAGCTCAGCCGATAACTGTGTTTTTTCCAAGTCAGTTTTGGAAATCCTGTGTGTCTCATCCCTTCTATCAGGATTTTCCCCTATCTCCATTTCCTCTGGAGGGGAGTCTTCACCACAATGAGTAACAATGTCTGAAGAAAAAAAATGCTGATATTTCTCCTAGTTTCTTTTAAGCTAATCTGCAGGAGTCGATTGGAGGAGTGATCTTAAATTCTCATGTCACATATGTTTTAGTTATTATGGAAAGACCTCTGCAGAATTGATGTTGTTAATTGCAAGTGCGTATGCTAACTCTTCTAGTGCTGCTGTTTGTGTTCTCGCTCAGAAATTTCCCACTGGACTTAAGCCACTGGGCTATTTTTCAGACTTTTGTTGCCCTGTTGTAGCAGGAATGCCTCCACGTTTTCAGTTTTCTGGCAGCAGTAGTCTTTGCAATCCAAATTACTGATTTTCTAGTACTATAATATGCCTCTCATTCAGTTTTCTTTTACACTTGGAAAATCCAGCTTTCTTCCAGCTCTAGATTACTGACTGTTTGACCTCACTATGTACTGATGGTTCTGCTTTGCACAATGAATAAGGAACTTTACTGCTGTTTTGTTCTGAAAACAGTGTAACAAAGATAAAACTGTTAAGCCATTAAGAAGTGGTAATTGACTTTCTAGTTGGTTCAAATTTGGTGTTAAAAGAGGTTTTATAGTTTATGAATGTATACACCTTTATGTAAATGTTCCTTCTTTGTGAGCTTAGATATCTATGTGAATTAGAATGGAATAGAGAAGTAGTCTAATGACTAGAGTACTAGCACTCCTTGTGACCTTGGACAAGTCACTTAACCCCCCTTGCCTTACAAAGAAAATTCCAAGTTATAAATGTTCCTGTTTTATGTGCTGTATCAAGTTTTAGTTGCAATGTGAACTGCTGTGATTAGTGGGGAAAGTAGTATTAAAAACAATAACATAAAAAGGAAAAGGGTATATTACTGATAATGTTTAAAGTAATGTGAGTTGAACCATCACCTAAGATAGGACAGCCTTCTTAATAATTGTTGACAAACAATTGAAATGAGTTTAATTTATTTGTCATGAACTGCTAGTTATGTTTTAATGTTTGTTACCCCCTTGAATAACCAGATTGACTATATCTTGTATATTTCTATAACGGGAGAGTACATCACAAATATAATTAGTGATATGAATATGTACAATTGTGTCCCTTACAGGAAAAAGAAATGTGTCTATTAGGCCTCATGCTAACATTTGATTCAGCAAGTAGACAGAATAAGTTTAGGAATGTAGATGACAAAAATAAGTATGTTACAGGCTAGCTATGTAATAATTTAGTGCTAGCTATAGATGTATTGTAATTAACAATAGATAATATAATTCTGTTCAACAATTTAAGACTGTCATTAGGGATGAATAATTGTGCTTGTTTGCAATTGTATGGCATCAAGAGAGATGCTGTAGTGGAGAGTTGGGTTTTTACAAATTATATATTGTATGCATTGAATCCTATGGGCCGAAGAAGAAAACTACTGTGAATGATATGTTACTGAATATGGAGACTCCTGATAAAGATCAGCGATTCCAGCAGAACTACTCATGTATGTGCAGCAGTGAAGCCTGGGTAGACAGTCACTGAAAAAGCTCTATCTAAGATGTGCATGGCACAGCCCATGGTGTGAAAAGATGCTGCTGAAGAATCTGGAGTGATGACTGGTGTCATGATATGAGGAACTAATCTCTGAATTATTGCTAGATCTATGAGAAGCAGTTGGCCCCTGCTGGATGAGGTAGTGCTTACAAGAATAATTGGTAAAGTCTTGCTCTCTGTACACATTTTCATTGAGGCTAAGCAAAGGTAAACAATGTCACATGATTTTGTATAACAATTTCTTCCAACGAACAAGATGGAACTCACCTATGGACCAGATGTGCCTGGGACTTTGAAGGAACATCTCCAAAATGAAGCCTACTGTAGAAGATTTATTCTGGAATTGGACATGTTTCAGCTACCACTCTTTTGTAATGATTCTTTATAGAATCACAGGGAGGACTGTAGAAATGGACAGATAAAGGGGATACCAGAATCCCCAATATGTAATTGAAGATGGATGAATTTCTTTGTACATAATGTGTTTAGAAGTTTGGCTTTTCACTTACTTCCTCTTAAATAGAATAGGATGTCATGATCATGAGTTCTGTGTAACCGTCTTTAAAATAGTCTGGAACATTGTTAATGCAAACATAAAGAGTAAACATAGGCTATGAACTGTGCAACCATAGTTCATTGTACAGTCAACTATAGGTCCTACTGACACAACATAATTTTTGCAACATTGCAATTATAAATAATTTTGTCATAATCAAGTAAATTTCATCTAATATACTGTAATCAGTTCTTACTCTGTAAAAAGAACTTTGGCGACACCTTGTGTTATTTCACGTTTATAATAAATGACTGTTACGTCCCCTTTTTCTTTAATAAAAGGAGCTTTTCAGGAGGAAGAATTTGAATTCTGCAGGCGTGGAACTATGCGTGTCCATAGACCGTCTGTGGTTTTCCCTCTGAGATCAAAGAAAGCAGCACTTGTGTGTGTGATTGTGTTCTGTATTACTCTCTGCCTGTTTCTCACTGCTTGAGAACTAGAGACCGAAAAGAGCCGTGGTATTGTGGCCAGATCACGGGGTTTTCTTCATTAGCGATATATGATTATTATTTTATCAAGCTATTTTGTTTTACGGTGTATTGTATTTGATTCTATTTTATTGTCAGCTGCCTAAGAGTGTATAATACATGGGTTGTAAATTAAATAAATGAAATGAAATATAGTTGCATACATTCAAAGTAGTGCATGCAAATATATCCCATGCATACGTATTAGAGATAGCCTGAAAACCCAATTGGTTTGTAGCTCTCCAGGATTGCAGTTTGACACTGCTGACTTACATAATGACCAGAACCTTCTCAAGACCCACTCACATCACTCTAAGAAACATCTCTAGGGGGTCTATAGTGTAGAGATCTAGTATCAGGGAGGAATAGGACATACTTCTCCCAGGAATGACATTCTGGAAGATCCTGAACCTTATCCAGGTGTCATAAGTTACTAATAAATACCATGGAGATGATGGAGATACATCACTTAGGAGATCATTTCAGTAGAGTTAAGCACTATTTACACAAGCAAAAAACTGATTTAGACATGGTCATACACATGTAAATAGCAATTTTAGGAAAGGTGCTGCTTACATGTGTATACCCGTGGCATACAGTTTTGAAGGGGCATATCCTGAGTGTAGTTTGGGCAGGCCTGGGAAGTATATGTGCATTTCCTGTTTTGCAATGGAAATAAACTTGCACCTTAAAAAATGCCTCTGTTGGCACTGACACCGATTCCTGAGCACTTATAATGTGAGTTCAGTGCTCATCTGATCTTAGGCTTTGGAGGAGTGATAAAGAGGAGGCAACTGTGCCTATTTCTCTGCCATTTAAAACACCTCAGAAATCCAAAAGGTTGCATTTTGGGCTCTTTAGTTGTCTCCACTTGTAAACTATGCTACTTCCGTATGTAAATACAAGCACTTACATATTCAGTTACGAATCCACTGCTTGTGTGGGTCTGTATTTACACTTGCGCAATCCCAAGTCATGCCACTCTTTTTTTATGTGTAGTTTTGTAAAATAGCTGTTCCCACTGTACCTGCTACAAAATACACATTTTTCTCATTGTCTTATAAGTTATTTTACAAGAGGCTCCGCATTCAGAGAGCCTTTTGGAAAATAAACTGCAAATTAGAAACGTCCTGACTCAAGACATCACTTTTACTTACCTAAATAGCCTAAAAGGCATGCAATCAGGCTACAAAGTAGCATATTTAAAACTAATCAGAGAAAATGTATTTACTCAATGTATAATTAAGCTCTGCAATTTGTTGCCAGAGGATGTAGTAAAAGCTGTTAGTGTAGCTGGGTTTAAAAACCTTTTGACAAATTCCTGGAAGAAAGGTCCATAAACCCTTTTAAAGTGGACTGGAGGAAATCCACTGCTTATTCCTGGGATAAGCAGCATGGAATCGGTTTACCTTTTAGGATCCTGCCAGACAGGGCCATACGAAGTGCTGTGTGAGCGGTACAGCCGCACAGGGTGCAAGTACAGAAAGACACCGATATCACTGGGCTTCCAGAAAACTCAAAGAGAGTCAGTTTCTGTACTTTGTTAGTTGCATAGGGCACATTTGTAGCTTGCTATTCAGAGTCAGAAGCTGCAAAGATGTCTTACATACTGGGGCATGGAACATATGAAGCATGAACCAAGGGAAGTTGGAGATGGTCAAGAATGAAATGGAATGTGTACAACTCGATCTGTTGGGTGTCAATGAACTGAATGGACTGGCATCAAGCACTTTGCATCTGATGATCATATGGTCTACTATGATGGAAATGAAAGACAAAGAACAAATGGTGTTGCATTTATAATTAAGAAACTTGCAAGAACTGTAGTGAAACACAATGCAATCAGTGAACGCTTAATTTCTGTTCATCTATGAGGAATGCCCATCAACACAACTATAATTCAAGTATATACCCCAACATCAGCTGCAGAAGAGGATGGAGTTGTACTTGTTCATAGAACTCATCAAGTTGAAATTGACAGAACATGAAAACAGGATATCCTGATAGTCCTGGGTGAATGGAACACAAACGTTGACAACAAAGAAGGCGACAAAGTGGTTGGAAAATATGGACTTGGCAACAGAAATGAAGCTGGAGAAAGACTGATAGAATTCTGCAAGACTGATCTATTCATCTCAAACACCTTCTTCCAGCAACACAAGCAGTAACTTGACATCAACCCCCCACCCCCCCCCCCCCCCCCCCACCCCCCCGGTGGCCAGTGGCTGTAAGGGTAGGTTGAGCATATTATTATTTTCTGGGAGTAGAGGGCTCTTTTAAGGCCAAGGGTATCTTGGTCTTTGTAGTCCTGCTCCTTATGTGAATAAATTGTGTATGCCAAGTAGAGGGTAAATAAGGCTTTTATTTCCCTTTTAACGCAAAAGGTTCGCTGAGATACAGAAATACAGAAAGTCCTTCTTTTCAGGCTTCCACCACAACATAAGTAAAGAGGTAAACTGTTACAAACTTCACAGTTGCTTGTAGGATTTAACCCAGGACTCTTTCAAACTTTAGAGCAAAACAAAGGAGTGAACATTCCTCTTTCATTCAGCACAAACATGAGTATTCTCAAAGCAATGTCTGTATAACTCATAGTTCAGGGAGTGATTCAAAACTGCCCGCAATACAAATGGAGCAATCCATTAATTTGTCTTAAGATAAGGGAATAGAATCCTCAAGCGCTATCTGCATGGGCTCTGGGTCATTGTTATCTCCCTCTGAATTGGAGTTTTCCCTGGCCGCTATAGGTTGCCCGTCACTGTTTCTGTTCCCTTGTTTCCAGTAAGGCTGTTCTAGGGCTCTCAAATAAGCATGGTTTGTTCCTATGCCCTTACGTCCTGGCTTATAAAACTCTGGCCTGCTTCTTTTCCTTTCAAACTGGATATCTGCTTTACAAGAGCTTCTAGGAGCTGAACTTCTCTTTATGAATAAAGTGTCACCCTACTTTGGCTTCCTGTAGCCAGTATAACTGGAGTTTTCCTTCTCAGGCACCTCTCTCAGGACACAGTCTCTTTGGCAGACTTTCTCTTGGAAGCTTCTGGGCACTGCTTGACCTTTCTGTAGCCTAGGAAAACCTGGTGAGGAATCCAGACTTCCTTGCTTCCTGGTATAGGTAACTCTGCTATCAGTACCTTTCCTTTTGGAGCCTTTCAATCCTGTTTCAGAGTCTTCTGGTGAGCGTAGGCCTCTCTCCGGGTATGGCTCTCTCCTTCTGAGCTCTTTACCTCTGAGGTTTCCTGCTACCAAGTCTCTCTCCGGACTGACTCTCCACTGCCCGTCTTTCTCTCTGGCTCTTTCTGCTCCTCTTCCAGCTCCTGCTGTCCTTGTCGTGCTGCTTGTCTTGGCTGCACTGCTTGACCTGGCTGGGCTGCTGTTCCTGGCTGTCTCAGCTCCCCTTCTCCTTGCTCCTGCACTAGCCTTCTGCTTATAAAGGCATTCCAGGTTTGAGTTCCCTGGGCTACTTTTCAGGTGCAGTTAATTAACTTCTGCAGAATCATCAGCCGGGTGTGTTAACTCAGCCTCTGTAAGCTTTCGCCTGCTCCCTCTAGCTGCGCTGCAGGGCAATTGCATCTTCTGCACATCATTTGTTTTGTGACAGACAGCATTTTTTCCTAAGTCTTCACCTTCATTAGCATCCGCTCTATGACAAACTTTACACATGGACTTCACCCAATGGATTGTACAAAAATCAAATTGACTACATCTGTGGAAGTCAACAATGGAAAAGCTCTATAACATCAATGAAGACAAAACCTGGAGCTGTCTGTGTACAGATCACCAACTAATAGTATGCAAACTCAAGCTAAAGTTGAAAAAGAGCAAGCCACTCATGAATGTAGCAAAATATGACCCTGAGAATACACCACTGGAATTTAAAGACTGCCTGCAAAATCGATTTGCTACTTTAGATACAAATGACAGAGTTCCAGAAGAGTTATCAGATGACATCAAGAAAATTGTGTTGTAAAAAAGTAAGAAGTCTCTACCAAAGGTGAAAAAGCAAAAATGGCCAAAATGGATGACCAAAGAAACTGAAAATTGCCCAGAAATGCAGAGAAGCTAAAGCCAGAGGAGAAGGAGAGGCAATCACAGAACTCAGAGATTTCCAACTGCAGCAAGACATGATAAGGAGAAATACTACAATGATGCATGCAAGGAAATAGAAGCAGAAAGTTTTAGAGGAAGAACAAGACTGGCTTTCCTAAAGCTACGAGAGTTAAAGAACAAATTCCAGCCTCAAACTGGAATGTTACAAGATGCTCCAGGATCCATGTTGAATGATGATGAGAAGATCAAGAAAAGGTGGAAAGACTATACAGAGTTATTATACGATAAAGATCAAGTGGACCAACAGCCATTTCAACCTTATGATCAGGAACCATTGGTGAAGAAAGTGAAGTCGAAGCAGCATTGAAAGCTTTATCAAAGAACAAAGCACCAGGCATTGATGGTATTCCCATTGAAGTATTACAGCAATTGTATGCAACTGTTAACATACTTACAAGGCTCTGCAAGGAAATTTGGAAGACAACATCATGGCCAATTGACTGGAAAAGATCTGTGTTTATACCAATATTAAAGATCCAACTGACTATGGAAATTATCGCACAATTGCTCTGATCCCACATGCCAGCAAAATTCTACTCAAGATTTTTCAGCAGAGACTACAACCATACCTGGAATGAGAACTGTCTTAAGTGCAAGCAAGGTTCAGGAAAGGGCAAGGAACGAGAGACATCATTGCGGATGTGAGATGGATCCTTCAAAAGACAAAAAAATACCAAAAGGATATATCTATACGTGTTTTATCAACTACAGCAAGGCTTTTGACTGTGCAAACCATGAGAAACTCTGGGTCACATTAAGAAGCATGGATATATTAGAACACCTGATCATTCTCTTGTACAACCTTTACATTGATCAAGAAGCAACAATTTGTATGGAATAAGGAGAAACAAAATGGTTTAAAATCAGCAAAGGTGTATGACAAGGCTGCATACTTTCCCCCTACCTGTTTAATTTATATGCAGAACAAATTATCAGAGAATCAGGGCTGAATGAAGACAACCGAGGTGTGAAGATTGGTGGAAGACTCATCAACAAACTTTGTTATGCTGATATCATCACATTACTGGCTGAAAACAAAGATGATCTAAAACATTTGCTTCTCAAGACCAAGGAACATGGGCCTGCACCTTAATGTAAAGAAGACAAAGATTCTGACAACTAGCAAAATCCATGTTCATCCTTGATGGAGAAGAAATTGAAATAGTGGACAATTTTAACCTACTTAGATCAACTCTCAATAAAGAAACAACAAGCAGCCAAGAAATCTGATGACACACTGCTTTAGGCAGAATGGCTATTAAGGACCTAGAGAAGATTATCAAGAGCAGAGATGTCTCTCTCCATACATACAGTCAACTGGTTCAAGCCATGGTATTTTCAATAACATCATATAGATGCGAAAGTTGGACAGTGAAAAAAATAGACAGGAAGAAAATTGATGCCTTTCTTTAGAAGCTCAGATGACAAGACTTTGACTTTCATACTTTGGACACATCATGCAAAGAGAGAGATCATTAGAGAAAGACATCATTCTTGGCAAGGTAGAAGGTCAATGCAAAAGAGGAAGACCAGCAATGAGATGGATCGATACAATAAGAGCAGCTATGGGTGGCACTCTGTCAACAATGAGCCATCTGTCTGAAGACTGAATTCAGTTTAGGACAACTATCCAAAGAGTGGCCATGAGTCGCCACTGACTCGACGGCACTTAACAAAAACAACTTGTGATCTGGATTGGCCACTGTTGGAAACAGGTTTCTGGGCTTGATGGACTTGGTCCGTTGTATGGTAAATCTTATGTTCTTATATGTCACACTGTAAGAGTACACTTTTCAACTTGTTAATTGAGGGATTGGATAGTAATCCCATCCCATTTCACACAGACTTTTGTGGTTATAGAACATGGGTTTTAAACTATATCAGAATGGAGACAATTTTCAAACCATCTGCCTTGGGACAAAGTCTATGGATTTTGCACCAATTGTTAAAGCAAAAGTACATGCATCTATTAACTTTGAAGGTCACCATGGGTACTAAGAACCCCTGGCTATCTGCACCTGCTTTCTGCACATGCGCTTTTCCATGGAAAATGAAATGCATAGATTTTAAATTGCATGTGATTTCTCTGCTCTGATCTTAGCCACACCTTGCTCCTGAGAATATATCCCCCAAATGTGTCTAAAAATACATGTCGTTCCCAGAATTTTTAGCCATGTTGAGAAAGAGAGCAATTTTCAGTCGGCCAATGTAATCATGTAAATTGCTATTTACCCATGCAAATGGTCCTCAACATGCATAATTATGTGCCTCTAGTGATGCTAGGAACTGATGTCCTTTCATCTAAATGCTAGCTCCGAACCATTCATTTAATATTTAATGGAGAGCAGACTCGTTACATCAGTGCTAGACAATGAGTGTACTATAACACAGCAGGGGACATCCTAAGATTTCAGATGTAAAAAAGAGCGAACGCCCTAAGTAGTAGATATGTGTTGTGGAGATGTAGATTTAAAGCAAATACATGGCAGCAGATTCTGCAGCTTCTCCATAATGTATTTTAATTGCATTCCAACATGCACTGAAAAAGGTTACGCACCTGTTTCATTGCAATGAAATATGTCACACAGAAATGCAATGCAGCTTAGCGTTCTGAATATCTTCAGTACAGTGCACAACTACTCACATGCCTTCTGGTAGAAAAGCACCTTTTACAGAGACCCTGATATCCAAGTGAAAACATCTGCAATTCTATGTCAGTTTCCAAGGAGAGGCACATGTGATCCGATCTAAAATTGATATATCGCACACAAGATGTGTGTGTTAAATTTTGTTTTCCTTTTTTTTTTTTTAATAATTTAAAATGTTCTGCAGTTTTCCGTCCAGCATTCCACCACAGCTACCACTTGAAAGCCATTGCATACATCTACCACCCTTGCCCTGGATATTTTCTGGCTGCTGCGCCTGGACTTGCCCCCTTGCGGTCTCGCACTGTGATTTCTTTCCCCCGGTTCTTTCCTTCCTCTGAAAAGGATTTGCTTCTTCTGCATTTATATGTTTGAGGCCCTATCTCCGCCGTATTCCCGAACAGAATCTTAGGAGTTGTTCAAAAAGGAATGGAGAACAAAACTGCCTCTGCGTAAATTCATAATGAAGCCGCGCCTCCAGTATTGCACACAGGTCTAGTCGCCCCACTGCAAGAAAGACACACTGTGGCGGAACAGAAAAGTGACAAAAATGATAAAGGGAAAGAACAGCTCTCTCATGAAAGATGGGCGGACAGGTTGGGGATCTTCAGCTAGGAATAGAGAAAACTGAGAGGAGATATGATAGAAATGTAGAAGATCATGAACGAGGGAGAACGGCTTAATCGGGAATGGATGTTTAACCTTTCAAAGAATACTAAATCAAAGGGGCAGTCCATGAAGGTAGCAATCAGCAGACTTGAAAATAAATCGTAGAAAACGGTTTTTCATATGGGGCCTAGCTAAGATGCAGAATCTGTTGCTGGTCAAAAGTAACTAACATAGCAGGGTTCAAAAGAGGTTTAGACAAGCTTCTGGAGGTTTGGACATGTCTACCTGGCTAATAATGTTCATAAAACATCATCAGCCAGGCAGGCTATAAGAAACAGTGCTGCTTTTTGGGATCTACCAAGAACTTGTGACCCAGACTGGCTGCTGTTGGAGACAGAATGCTGAGCTCAATGGGCCTTGCTCTGACTCAGCCTGACCTATCTTATGATGTTATTTCCCCTTTTTAGCAGGCATGTCACAGCGATGCAAATCCTGTTTTCAAGATTTTCATAATGTAAATGCATGGCATGGATTTGCATAGATTGGAGCCTCAGTGCATGCAGATCTATCTTATACTTTATTTATTTATTTGACTATGCTTGTATACCGCTTTTCGCCGGGTCAAAGCTGTTTCCATTAATGATAATCAGTACATCAAACGAAATGTAACATACTGACTCTTTGAACAGGCTAATGAGTGTGGGGAGGATATACAATCAGCACGTTTGTAACTTATTTACAGCATTCCTATGGTATTTACATTTCTAAATTCTATTTCATTTTCATCAGTGCTTAGTTGAAGTCTTACACTGTGAGCATCAAAGTTCAAATGGGTTAATCCGTATCTCCAAAGTGGTCCTTAAACAACTGTGTCTTTAATTGTTTTCTAAATGAAGAGAGGTCTGTAATGTTCCAGAGTTTGGCTGGAAGTGTGTTCCACATTGATGTGGGGTAGAGGTCGAATGCACGGGTGCATCTTGTGCCCCTACAGATGGTAAAATCAGAGTGTTGTTCGCCGCTTCTTTGGTGGATTTCCCAGAATTTGGTTGCTGTAGTTGGGTGCTTAGATGGGATGTCTGTTGCTGGTGTAGCATCTTGTGTGTCAGTAGTAGGGATTTATACTTGATCTGTGATTCTAGCGGGAGGATGTGGAGGTGCTTCAGAATTGGGGGAATGGGGTCATATTTCCTTGCTCCTTGTATGGTCCGAGCTGCTGTGTTTAGGGCTGTGCGAAGAGTGGAGAGCAGAAGTCCTTGGTAGATCGCATTACAGTAATCGTGTTGGGGGTATGTCATGGCTTGGAGCACTGATCTGAAGTCTTGCTGGTTTAGGAGGGGACGGAGGCATTGTATTGTTCTGGTTTTGAAGTATATCAATCTTGTAGTATTTGCTATTTGATACTTGAGTGAAAGTATTTGATCGAGTGCCGACAATGCAGAGCCCTGAGGTATTCCCTGGGTTTGGCGTTAGGGGGCTGAGGTGCCGGAGCTTGTCCGAATCATCTTATGTCTATCTGTCAAGTAGGAATGGAACCACTGGAGAACCTTATCCTATACGCCAGATACCTGCAGATAGTGAAGGAAGATGTTGTGGGAGACTGTGTCGAATGCTGCTGATATATCTAGAAAAATGAGCATGAATCTGGTTTGTTTGACTTGTATTCCCTTTATCAGATTACTCAGTAAGGATACCATGAGTGTTTTGACTCCATGAGTTGGCTGGAAGCCGTGTTATTGTGGGTCATTGCAGCTATCCTGAAAAACAAACAGGTTGTGTGCCCCTAGGACAGAGTTGAGAACCACTAACATGTGTGAATCCTATGAGATCCTTACAATAGCAGGTTTATGAACAATGTAATTTGTAAAGTATACAGATACATATACTAGTACATAAAAAGGCACATCTTAGATGGTATGTGGAGATCAGAATTGAGACGTAGAGGTTGGGACATACTCAGTTCCGATGGTATTTTGGAAACAACTGTGCTAAACATGGAGCTGTTTCTAAAATACCTAGAAGGAAGTGCAGGAACACGTGTGGGTTTCTATCAATGTCCGGTAGAAGGAACCATTTTACAAATTTAGACATGGGAAAAATCAATGAAGGAAACCCAGCAGCTTACACGTGTAAGTCTGACATTTGTCAGCTTGCCCACGTAAATGTTGCCACTTACACGTGCATGTGAGCCATTTTCAAACTTAGAGAAAGAGCGGCTGCTAGAGGACATTATTTTGAACTCATTTCAAATTGGAAGGGTGAAATAAACTAGAGGACATCATGGAGCATAACCTCCTTAATCCCTCCTGTAAAGGGCTGGTCAAAATGCATACTTGTTAAAAGCCTACACATGCCAGGGGTAGGTGTAAATCTGGACATGGAAAATTTGGCCTACATATGCAGTCCCTATATGAAACTGGGAATTCATGTATACACATTTTACCTTCCCAGGCCATGCCCATGATATGCCTATTTGAAACATCTATGTCCTAAAGACATCCCTGTGTAAACTGGGTCCTTCCAACAACAGCTCCAAGACCACCTGGATACCAACAACATACTGGACCCACAACAACACAGATTCCGCCCACTACATGGAGTCGAGACCCTCATGACATCACTAATGAACACCTTCATCAAAGGTACACAGACCAAACACTCTGGATATACCATGCTCTTCCTAGACATAGCCGCAGCCTTCGACACCATCTCCCACAACACTCTCCTACACAGACTCCAAGAAATTGGCATCAAAGATGTTGTACTTAAATGGTTCCGCTCCTACTTGACCAACAGGCAACAACTGATCTGCACAAGCATGGCAACCTCCCCCCCTTCCGCCAGCACCAAGGAGTACCCCAAGGCTCCACACTATCCGCCATGCTCTTCAATTTCTACCTACAGACACTCTGCTCAATAATACATGCTCATAACATCAACTACCACATCTACGCAGACAACAGAATGCTGTATGCTCCCATCACAACCACCAACCCAACAAATAATCACCTGTCAGACTGCTTCATTGAAATCTCCAGCTGGCTACAAGAGAACAGCTGTGACGTAGGAGACTCTTATGAAGCAATGGAAACTGATAGTGATCCGGTGGAGAGAACCGGTACTGCAAGGGAATGCAGGATTTTCTCTTCTGAGAGAAAAAAAACACGGAGCTAATCAGGAACCACACCTCACCTCAAGGCAGGAAAGAAGCCAAGTCCCTGATTGGGCACGCCCAAGCAGGAGGCGGGCACTACAGTACTCAGCCAGCTTGTTAAGAACTGAGAAACAGAAACAGTTAGATGAGCACGAGCACCAGGAGCAAGACGGAGAGGAGGAGTCAGGACACAAGCACCTGGACGAGGACAGGTCAGATGACCAGGAACAGGAACCGTTGGAGAGAGAACCACTAAGCAACTGTGATCCACGAAGGAGCAGATGGGAGCTGGGAGACTCAGGGGCAGAGAAAGACTTCTGTTACCAGAAGAATTCAAAGGCACTGAGAGACCCAAGGCTACAGCTCAGGAGTTTAAAGGACCAAGCAGAACCTTGGAACAGGAGGCAGAGGGAGAAAGAATTACCCTGGAAGAAGCCCCAGCACAAGGTATCTGGTGGGTTTGGAACGGCTAGCAAGCTTAACAGTGGGAAGCCAGAAAGAGTGAACTTTAATTGTGAAAGACAGAACAAAGGCAGAAAGTTTGATAGTAATTGGTTAAGCCAAGAGAAGCCTGACTGTTTTCCTTTTAACACTCTGAGAGACTCTCCAAGCACAGCTGAAGCGTTTTACCCTGCACTTTCATTTGGAGATAGGTGGGGGAAGGGAAATGCTTACACGCTGAACTCTTGTCCAAGTAAAAGCACTGATAATTGCCAAGAGATAAGAACATTAAACAAGCATTTACCTGAAGGAGGATATTCTCAGCCTAGCTCAGAAAATACACAGGCTGAATTACTTCTCACTGAATTCAGGGAGTTCCTTAAAAGTAGAGCAGTTTCTCCTCATGACGTAGCAAAGCCTATGAGCAGCTGTGAGGAAGAAATGCCTTTAATTTCTCTGCCGTCTACAGAGCAGGAAGTCCCGATGGACTGCTCTACATGTGTGATTCAAAAGGATATTTAAGTGATATGCTTGCCAATGTTTTATGAAAGAATATAACAAAGTTACCTCACTGATTGCTATGCAAAAGAAGCTTATGTGAAGAGAATAAGTGAAAGCATATTCTGTGCAATTCAGGAGCATTGCTGTTACCAGAGTTTTCTGTTACGTTACTGAAAGGAGGTCACATGACAACCGAATGTGATCAGTAATGGACATTTAGCCAAGCAGTAAAAAGCCTTGTTTAGTTAAGTTTCTCAGCCTTGTTTTGTGCTACATTATTTCATTTACGTCTGCTGCATTTGAACTCCAGAGCGGGAGAAATAAACCTCACAAAAGAAATTTTCTTTGCCTTGCCTTACTACTTGAGCACCTACACAACTACAACCTTAACCCTCAAGGGCATTCAAGGCCAGCCCCTCCCTTAACCCTCAAGGTCCAGGGAGTGGGTGGGTGGCACAGCCTATCCATCAACATTAAAAAAACAGAAACCCTCATAGTGACCAAAGACCCTAACTTCACCCCGCCACCACACCTCATACTAGGAACCACCCAAATACAAATTCAACCCCAAATAAAATATCTAATAATCATCATCGATCAAGCGCTTACATTCAACCAACAGATAAAAAAAAGACTACCAGAACAATATTCCACAAAACAAAGATGGTACAATGACTCAGACCACTCCTCGACCCAAAGGACTTCAGAACAGTCATGCAAACCATGACGTTTCCCCACCTGGACTACTGTAATACAATTTATCACGGACTACCTGCCACTCACATCAAGCCCATATGAATAGCACTAAACACCACAGCAAGAATCATCCAGAAAGCGAAAAAAAATGACATCACTCCAATCCTAAGAGAACTCCACATCCTCCCTCTCGAAGCAAGAATAAAATACAAATCTATCCTGCTCATCCACAAAGCCCTCCATCAGACACAATCTTCTCAACTCCGGACTCTACTACCCCAGACCACCCTCAACAAACCAACCTGTCAGAACACCAACAACACACTCACCATCCCCCATGAATGAACTAAATTCAATCAGCAGACCTGCAACAGAGCATTCAAACTGTACACACCCTCCCTCTGGAACTCCCTCCCGAACCTGATCCGAAGAAACAGTGACCTTCCCACATTCCGAAAACAACTAAAAACCATCCTATTTCACGAATATCTTGGACCAGAATAAGACTCCTCTCACTGATTGCACCTCCAGCCCCTAAACGACCCCCTCTATCACCAACTATGAAACTTACGTCTTTTGTCTAATCTGTTCCTTTCTGTTCGAATCATTAATGTTGACCCTCTTGAAGACAACCCCCCCTTTTTTCTGTTGACTTGATTACTGTCCACCCCCACCCTTTTTGTTAGGCCACTTTGACCCGGTGAAAAGCGGGATATAAATGTAGCTAAATAAATGAATAACATAAATAAATAAATGTCCATTTACACGTGGACAGAAATAAAGAAACATGATGGCAGAAAAAGACCACATTGCCTATCTAGTCTGCTCTTCCATATCAACTACTACAGCAGTCCCCTTTTTTCCTTTTGAGATACTCTGTGTTTGTCCCATGTTTTTTTAATTCGGATACTATCCTCATCTCTACCATCTCCACTGGGAGACAATTCCATGGATCCACCACTCTGTAAAAAAATATTTCCGCATATCACTCCTGAGTCTATCCTCTTTCACCCTCATCCTATGTCCCCTCATAGCAGAGATTGCTTTCAATCAAAAGAGGCCCTCCTCCTGTGTATTTATGCCATGGAGGTATTTAAACATCTCTATCATATCTCCTCTAACCCGCCTTTCCTCTAACGTATACATATTAAGATCCTTAACTCTATCCTCATATGCTTTATAATGAAGACCACTAACCATTTTAGTAGTCACCCTCTGCACCGACTCAAACCTGTTTATATCCTTTTGAAGGTGTGGTCTCCAGAACTGCACACGATATTTCAAATTAGGTCACACCGAAAACTTATACAGAGGCACTATCACCCTTTTTTCTGCTGGCCAGTCCTTTCCCTATGCACCCAAGCATCATTCTAGCTTTCACCGTCACTTTTTCTACCTGTTTAGCTACTTTCAGATCATCAGACACAATCACGCACAGGTCCCACTCTTTTTTAGTGGACAAAAGTACTTCATCCCCTATATTATATTGCTCCTTTGGATTGCTGCAGCCCAAATGCATGACCCTGCTTTCCTGACTACTTTGCTAGCTTCTCTAAGTTTTTCCAAATATAGATGCCTGTCTTTCTCTCTCTGTGATCTCTTGTAGTTCATAAAGGCCTCCCCCTTTTTCTTCACCTTTTCAGCTACTTCCTTTGTAAATTGTGAATAGGACTTCTAAAATAACCACCATAATAAAAAACAAAACAAAACAGCTTAACTAGAGCCCCTACAACTGGCACGCTCCTGCTCCTGTCAGAGTATTCTTAGTTTTAGCATGTGCTGGATTGTGGCAGGAAATGAAAGAGTTTAAATCAAGGCTCTGTAGTACTAGCTCCATGCTACTGGGGTGCATATCTTCAACTAGAAATATACAATTATTTTGTTTCTAGCTTCAGCAAAAAAAAAAAAAAACAACTCCATAAAAAATGTTTTCAAGGCTAAACAGCTGCTAAAATGTTGACAAGCAGCTATTTCTCAAAACAGAAATAATTCCACTGTTTTTACAATAACATCCTATATATATATATATATATATATGAGTATATATCATATACAATCACATTCTTTATACTTGGGGGGAGTGTAGCCCAGTTTTTCTATTACGTGCTGTAGCAATATATGTAAAATAGAGGTTGATGTCTCAGGAGATGACAGTTATGTTAGAGGATTTGATTGAGTATTTTGAGGCACTTAGCCTTGGAATTAATAAGTTGTTCAGCAGTGTTTTAAAGTACATTACTTGTTTATTTTAACTTGCAGTTCAATATCTCTTCAGTTCTGTTGATCTAGTTTGGCTCTGTCAGTTTTTTCTAGTGCAGGCCATTTCTTTGGCGTCAGTCTTCCTCTGGAGATTTCTACTCTTTATCATCTTAACCAACGATGCCGCATAGTAACGGTGTGAACCAGAAGTGAAGGAAGTTCTGCACGATGAAATCCATTCTGGTCAATAGTCTGTGGTCTACAGTATGACATGCAACTTTGCAATCATGCTACGCCCTTTTAGTGTACACAAAAAATAGCACACAATATATGAAAGCCCTGGCATGCATTTTAAACAGGTCTGGAATGACATTAGCATGTGCATGAAAACTTAGGAGCTCTTTAACTAAAGGTGTGCACTTACAGTGTAATTAGCAGCAAACCTAGCATGCAGTACGTGTAAGTGTCACGTACATGGCAAGCAAGTTCCCAACAGTTAGCACATGATCGTGTCATTAAGGCGGGTGCACCAAACGACATCCACAGAGGCATCGAGTTGTGTACTCAAGCTAACTGCCACCTTGCCACCGAGTGCACAGCTGTTGTCTTCACACTAATGGCAATGTGCTCTCCATGTCTACACTCCAACTCTAACCGGCTCTCTCTGCCCTTGCACATGATGGCCACTTAATGTGTGCTCTAGCAGCTGGTATCTGGCATGCACATCGGTGTTCTCAGCTGCCAGTTACTGCATGGTAAAACGTGCGTTAACTGCTTAGCAGCCTTTAGTTAAAGGATCCCTCAGTTCATGCGCACACATAAAGAAATATTAGATAAAAGTGAGGATTTAGCGGGTGTGTGCTAAACAGTAGGGACGTGCACGGGAAAATGTTATTTTGTTTCACTGTTTCATTTTCTTTATCCTCATTTCATTTCATTTCATTTCTTTATTACAGTCTGTGGGGGGAAGACGTTCTTTCTGTTTTTGATTCTAACAACTGGGCTTTCCATTCCAGTTTTATGAAACTTGCAGGCAGGCACTGTGAAGCATGAGCAACCCTGAGGCACTAGGAGCAGGACAAAGTGGCACAAAGAGTGACGGGAACACCCCACAGTTCCATGTGAGGGGAAAAACAGGACTACCAGTGACAAGATTACCTCAGTGGCCTGAACAGTTCCAGACACCGAGAGACAAAGCAGCAGAAGCATGAGCAACCCTGAGGCACTAGGAGCAGGACAAAGTGGCACAAAGAGTGGCAGGAACACCCCACAGTTCCATGTGAGGGGAAAAACAGGACTACCAGTGACAAGATTACCTCAGTGGCCTGAACAGTTCCAGACACCGAGAGAAAAAGCAGCAGAAGCATGAGCAACCCTGAGGCACTAGGAGCAGGACAAAGTGGCACAAAGAGTGGCGGGAACACTCCACAGTTCCATGTGAGGGGAAAAACAGGACTACCAGTGACAAAATTACGTCAGTGGCCTGAACAGTTCCAGACACAGAGAGAGACAAAGCAGCACCAACAGTGTGGGGGTGTGCATAGAGACTATTTTTAGATCATTTACAGCTTTTTTGGCTGATTTCAAACATTTTTGCAGTTCACTTCAGAAATTAATATACATAAAATTTTATTTTTTTACATTTTATAATGGGCCCGATTCCGAGACGCGCCTGGCGGGACGTGCAGCCCCGCAAGCAGTCCTGCTTCTATTCCCCCTCCAGCTCTCCCCACACAGCTAGAACAAGATGGGGAGAACTGGCGGGGTGCAGGAAGGAACAGAGTCTGGGTGGAGCGGAGCGGGGTGGGCTGAGGCAGCAGGACGCACAGGGCCGATTCCGGTCACAGCCCTGTACTTCCTGCAGGGTCATGGGGGACATGCTGCTTATTCCACCTCAAAGGT
Source organism: Ichthyophis bannanicus (assembly GCA_033557465.1). Classification (NCBI taxonomy): domain Eukaryota; kingdom Metazoa; phylum Chordata; class Amphibia; order Gymnophiona; family Ichthyophiidae; genus Ichthyophis; species Ichthyophis bannanicus. Next base: position 177,470,681 of record CM066043.1, on the reverse strand, counting down.
GGAATAACTAGCACAAACGGTGCAATCGGAGCCAGAACGCCGCCCCTCTCCCCCCCCCCCCCCCCGTGGCCAGGGACTGGTGCAGGGAGGCCCCCACTGTCTGAACCAGGCCCCAGCTAACCAGCTGTGGGTCGGGTGGTGGGGAAGAAGAGGGTCAGTGTCGTGGGAGCCAGGGGACCCTGCAGGGAGGATGTCCGTGCAGGCATGCAGGGGAATGCTGGACTGTCCTCAGGCCCAATTCTGTATGCCACGGGAATGTCTTGCTCCTGCTGTACAGAATCGGGTCCTAATGGGCCCATCCTGCTTGGGGCAGTCCGGACGGCCCAGATGTGCCCCTGCTAGAATCGGTTTCCACATCAATTTTCAGTCAATATACAGAAGCAAATCCACTTGATTCACTTAAAAATGGTAACCAATAAAACAGATACAGTAGAAAATTTTTAAAAAACCCTGAAAACAAACAAGCGGTATCCCCTTTAAGTCCAAAATAATTAGAGGAGCCAAGACACAAATCAAAGACAATATAATAACAAAGCAAACGGAATTTGAAAGCAGTGGCACAATATCACACTCAAATCTACTGGCCCTTTTTCTCTTCTTGAGAGCCAACGACAGACCCAGATGTATCCACACTCTGCACTTTGATGGATTTGTTGTTAAGGAAAATAGAGGCATGTTTACTAAACTGCACTAAGGCTGGGCACCTTAGCAAGCAGTAAATGCACAATATTAGCAAGGGAGAAGTGTCTGGCCCACGCTAAGAGTGGGGGGCATTCCTGACATGACCCCATGCAGTTACTGCGGTGTGCAGGACCTTGCCATACTAAACCAGCAGCTGTGCCTAGAGTGGATCTGCTACTACTACCAACCACTGAGGTGACATGATAACTGCAACAATCAATGATGCCTGCACGAAATGCGAAGTGCAGTCAATGCCCACTCAGCACCCTAAACCCACTCACTAAGCGGTTAGCATGGAAATTGTACCCCACTGGCATTTTTAGCACACGGTAATAGTTACTGCAGTCCCATGTTAACCATCTAGCGTGGGCTTTTACCTGTAGTATGTGTTACAGCACTTAAGTAAACATACCCCATAGTGAGCTGTTGTGGCTCAAAGAAAATATAATTCACACTATAATATTTAACAAAACATTTACATGGGAATTGCAGTAAAGAAATTGTTTCCTCTGCTTTTGGGTAGTTTTAGAGACTTTGGGGAACATTCTAATTTGACAGTTCATAAAGGGAGAGTCCTCAGCTTTAAAGAACATCTTTGATAACAAGTCATGGTGCAAGTCCAACACTGCTGTAATAAGCAAAGTTGAAGTCACTCCGTGATCTGTATGTAACCTTTACAAATATACAGTTAAGGCCACACTATCAAAGGACATCTGAAGTGATTGCTCTTGATTCTTAGCCACCTTTATATTAGATGTAGGCAGATAAAAAGTCCTGGAGAGGGATGGAAGAAAGTGCATATTTTTTGAACATCTCAGAGGCAGAGATAATAGGATCACTATGAAAATTCAGAAGGCATAAATTTCTAACGTGTAAAATTTGATTAATATGCATAAATATTTTTAATGCATATAAATCATCTTTGCCTGCATTAATCTGAGATTTTGTGTGCATAACATAAGGTCAATTTAGGGCATGTTTTTATGTGCATAACATTTTCTAAACCAAAACTGTAAACCAAATACATATCCCTACAGCAGTGGCATGAACAACCCAAGGCACCCAAAGATGGGTTAAACAGAACAAACTGTGACTTGAATAGCCTAAAACCCTGGGAGAGGGTCAAAGCAACACCAAGAGTGGCATGAACAGCACCAGAAAGGAGCAGAACAGAACAAACAGTGGTATGAACACAGGTATAGGGACAAAGCAATACAAACAGCAGCATAAATATCCCAAGGCGTCAGGAGAGGGATAGAGTAACACCAACAGTGTCATGAGCAGCTAAAGGCATCGAAAGAGGGGAAGAACAGCACCAAGGTACCACGAGAGGGACAGCAAAGGAGATTTTTCTTTTAAATTTTCTGTTTTCAAGAGCAAAGGGGTCTATTTGAGGGGTCCTGCAGGTTCAAAAGATGTCATGCAGGGTTCTTGGATTCAGGTATCCCCTGTGTAGTTGAAGAGCCCTGCTCAGATTTCAGCTATCTGATTCTGGATGCCAGGGAGATAAGTGGCTTGTATTTGGATGTGACTGACAATAACAAAGTCCCAAATCTTTGCTGCTTCCTGGCAATGGTGGAGGGAACCCATCCCCTCCCTGCTTGTTGAAATAAAACATGGAGAAGATGGAGGAAGACTCAAAGAGCATAAAATGTGGCTTGAAGCTCCAAGTGATCGATATGCAGAAGTCTTTTTGTTATTGACCCATGCACATAGTTTGATTACTTAATTTGGGGCGGGCAAAGGGTGGGGTGAACATTTGCATATTCATTATGGTTATCTTAAAAAACAAAACAAAACTAGATACTCAAAGAGGGAGCAGAGGCTCTCGTTCAGTGGCTTTGCCAAAAAAGGGAGAACAATATATTCTCAGGTTATATAATTAAAATGCAGCAAAAATTGTAACTGTTTAGTTATTTAGCCTGGCACTCTAAGATTAAAAAACTATCGACACCTGTAAATATATATTTTGCAAAAAACAAAGGAGATGTAAGGTGCTCACATGCCAAGGGACAAGAATAAAAAGAGAACCACAGTGCATTTTCTAAAACCAAAATAAACTATAACTGATTTTATCTTGGCATTAGAAGTTATGTTACAGTTCTCTTTTTCTTTTTGAACATCTGTTTTGCACCCAATGAAACCCTACAAAAGTCATTGAAGACTTATAATGCAAATCTACTATACTATAGTAGCACCAGCTTATAAAATTAACGCAATAAGGAACCTACCTAGAAAACAGCAGCACCATAAATATTGTAGTGGGTCTCAGAACATCCTTTCACCTATTCAGAAAACTGAACAAGCCAGATTACTAGAGATCCTACTAAGAAACTCCATGCTAACAGAACCCCTGGTCTCAGTGACACATGTAAAAACACAGACCCTCACCAAGTACAGTATAAATTATAAAAATTTGAAGTAGAAATATGTAGATAAAATTAAATTGAAACCCCAAGCCAGGCTCTGTATACAGTGTAACAAAAGAAATAGAGGAGGCAGGCAATGCTTTACCTCTCCTTTGCTGAGCAATAGCATGAGACGCACAGACCTCTCTGATCCAACATGCAGGCGGTGCAGCCTTTCCCCATAGTCTTCCCCCTCCATCAATCTCAGTGCCACTTGCTGATTAGGCGCAGTGCTGGCTCTCCCCACAGCCCATCTCTGAACAAAAATCACCAGGATCGAGAGAAGGCACAGACCATGGGGAGAGGCAGTGTTGCCTGCATGTGGGATCAGAGAACTGTGCCTCATGTTATTTCTCAGCAAACGTAAAAGCAGCAGCTAGCAGAGAGGTACATATGGTGATGGAACTTTATTTCTGCAGATGTATAGCCTATAGCTGGTGCCAAAATTCCAAACCTGCTGTGCCTTTATTGCAAGCCTCAATGTGGATTTAGGAGCCAGGCCAAACTTTTAGGAGCCAGCGCTTATTACCTCCCTGTGCACCCCCCCCCCCCACCACCATTGCCTCTCACACTGCCTCTCATGTTCTAAGGTCTCACAAGACCAGCGCCAGAGTTCCTATACCACGTGGTATCTTTAGACAGAAATACAGACAACAGTTATAGCTTCAGATATTACTACTGCTACTACTACTATTGAGCATTTGTATAGCGCTACAAGTAGTACGCAGTGCTGTACAGACATGTAAAAGACAGTCCCTGCTCATCAGAGCTTACAATATAGTCAAGACAAAACACACAAGGTGTAAGCAGGGATAAGGTTAGGGGAAAGAAAAGGAGATCAGATGAGTCAAGGTCCACAAGCAGCAGCGAAGAGGTGAGTTTTCAACTTGGCTTTGAAGAGGGTTAGAGAGGGTGCTTGGCGTACAGACACAGGTAGTTTATTCCAGGTGTAAGGTGCAGCAAGGTGAAAGGAGCGAAGTCTGGAGCTAGCAGTAGAAGAGAAGGGCACAGATAGAAGCAGTTTGGTAGAAGAGCGGAGTTCCCGAGGGGGGTTGTAGGGAGAGATAAGAGAAGAAAGGTACTGAGGAGCCGCAGAGTGAATGCATTTATAGGTCAGCAGGAGAAGTCTGAACTGGATGCGGAAATGGATAAGGAGCCAATGAAGTGACTTGAGAAGAGGAGTAATATGGGCATGACGAGGCTGGTGGAAGATTAGTCGCACAGAAGAATGTTGAACAGATTGAAGGGGAGAGAGATGATTCAAAGGGAGACCAGCAAGGAGTAGGTTAAAGTAGTCAAGACAGGAGGTGATTAAGGAGTGGATAAGCATTTTAGTAGTGTGTTCAGAGAGGAAAGGGCGGATTTTGCTAATGTTATGGAGAAAGAAACGGCAGGTCTCAGCTACGAGATGGATATGTGTGGAGAAAGAGAAAAAGGAGTCAAAGACAACCCCCAGATTGTGGGCCGAGGAAACAGGAAGGCGTACAGAGTTATCCACAGAGACTGAGAAAGGAGGAGGAGGAGGGGAGGTTTTAGGTTTTAAGAAGTTCAGTCTTGGCCATGTTCAATTTCAAGTGGCGGTGAGACATCCAGGCAGCAATGTCAGAAAGGCAGGCAGAGATCCGGGTCTGGATTGCCGGAGAGATTTCAGGCGTAGAGAGGTAAATCTGGGAGTCATCAGCATACAGATGGTACTGAAAGCCATGGGAAAAGATGAGTGCACCAAGGGACTGGGTATAGAGAGAGAAAAGGAGCAGACCCAAGACAGATCCTTGGGGTACACCAACTGGGAGCAGGGTAGCAGAGGAGGAGGAGCCACCAGAACACACACTGAAAAAGCGATGGGAGCGATAGGAGGAGAATCAGGATAGTACAGAGCCCCTATAACCAAGCGAGGACAGGGTATCGAGGAGAAGGTTGTGGTCAACAGTGTCAAAAGCAGCAGAGAGGTCAAGAAGGATGAGGACAGAGTAAAGGCCTTTGGATTTTGCCAGGAACAAGTCACTGGAGACTTTGGCAAGAGCCGTTTCAGTATAGTGTAGAGGACGAAAGCCGGACTGTAGGGGATCCAGGAGGGCATGAGAGGAGAGGAAGTCGAGGCAGCGGTGGTGAACTGCACGTTCAAGTAGTTTAGAAATGAAGGGAAGGAGACAGATGGGTCGATAATTAGAAGGAGAGGTGGGATCAAGTGAGGATTTCTTGAGAAGAGGTGTGACCACAGCATCCTTGAAGTCTGCAGGGATTGTTGCAGTAGAGAGGGATAGGTTGAGAATATGAGAGATGGAAGGGACAATGTGGAGGAGATGGGGCTTAGGAGACAGATGGGGATAGGATCAGAGGAGCAGGTGGTGAGTTTGGAGGAAGAAAGAAGGTGTGCAGTTTCCTCTTCAGAGATCACAGGAAATGAAGAGAGGGTAGCAGAGGTAGGGGGGTAGAGCTGGGAGTGGAGAGGGGGAGGAGGGGAAGTAGCTGATTTTGTGGGGAATTGGAGGGTGATCTTGTGGATTTTGTCATGGAAATAGTCAGCCAGGGTTTGGTCAGAAAGGGAGGGAGGAATCAGAGGCGGAGGCACTTTGAGGAGAGAGCTGAGAGTAGTAAAGAGACAGTGAGGATCAGAGGCAAGAGAGTTAGTCAGATGGACATAGTAGTCTTGTTTAGCAAGAGCTATGGCTGACTGGAAAGAGACAAGCATGAATTTGAAGTGTAGAAAGTCAGCAGGGGAGTGGGATTTGAGCCAAGCACGCTCAGCAGAATGGGCACAGGAACGTAGGTAGCAGATAGTGGATGAAAGCCAGGGCTGGAGTGCAGAACATCTCACAGAACGTGGGGTGGGCAGAGCGAGAGCATCCAGAGCCGAGGAGAGTGCAGCATTATAGGAAGTTACTGCCTTGTCAACAGACTTAGATGATATCGTGGAAGAAAGAGATGAAGAAATGGTGGAAGAGAGAGCCAAGGGATCAGTAGCATGAAGATTCCTAAATAGGTTGGAGGAGACAGGACGAGGCTGAGACAGCGGGTGATGAAGATTAAAGCTTAAAAGGTGATGGTCAGATAAGGGAAGAACTGAGCTAGAGAGGTTCGAGGGTAAGCAACTCGTGAAAAATATCAGGTCAAGGCAGTGGCCACTCTGGTGAGTGGGAGCAGTGGAACAAAGTTGGAGGTCAAACGAGGAGGTAAGGGAGAGGAGCTTTAAAGCATAAGGATCAGAGGGGTTATCGACATGAATGTTAAAATCCCCAAGAATAAGAGTGGGGGAAGAGGAATCCAGAAAGAAGGAAAGCCAAGAGTCAAAGTCAGCGAGAAAGGTAGAAGCAGACTTGTCAGGAGGCCGATAAATAACAGCTACTTGGAGAGGAAGTGGAGTGAAGAGGCACATGGAGTGGACTTCAAAAGAGAGAAAGGAGTGAGACTGAGGCAGCAGGAGGGGTTGGAATTGGCAAGAGGGAGAAAGTAGAAGCCCAACACCACCACCACAGCCAGTGGGACGAGCTGTGTGGGAGAACTGCTAACCCCCATGACAGAGAGCAGTAGTAGATGCGGTATCATCTGGGAGGAGCCAGGTCTCAGTTAGAGCAAGAAGATGTAGAGCATTAGAGATAAAGAGGTTATGAGTAAAAGCAAATTTATTAGAGAAAGAGTGTGCGTTCCACAAGGCATATGAGAAAGGGAGAGTGAAAGGGGAAAGAAAAGGGATATGGATAAGATCAGACATGTTGCGTGAAGATCTCTTCTCAGAGTGAGACAGAAGTCTAGGGGGCCAGGATCGGGGTTGATATCTCCGGATGAAAGAAGGAGTAGCAGAGTATGGGGTAGAGAGGAGACAGTACGGCGGAAATGAGGGTGATGTTGCTTTAGAGAGAGAGGAAATGGTTGAATGAGGGGGAGAAAGCAATGAAGCTCAAGAGCTGATGATAGGGTAGAAGACAGAATGGAGGGGGAAGTGAAGATGGTTAAGGGGGGGATAAGGAGGGACGGAGTGAAGGTGCTGGCAGGAGGGGAAACAGATAGGGAGTATGAGGAAAAGAAAGACAATGTGATGTGGAGCCATAGAAGAGGGACAGAGAGGGGCAATACAGCGTATGTTATCTTACAAGCAATGAGGTAGCAATGGATTCAATAGGCTATGCAGCATATGTTATCTTACAAGCAATGGGTAGCAATGGATTCTACAGGCTATGCAGCATATATTATCTCACAAGCAATGAGGTAGCAATGGATCCTACAGGCTATGCAGTGCAGGATGTCTTGCTAATTGTGTGCTGCTTACCAGTTTGGGTGGCTCAGTTTGGAACAGCTTGTCTTAGGGTGTGTAGGTTCGGGTCACGTTGGTAGTTGGAAGGGTTTATGTTGGAGGGATAACAATTATGTTCCACGCCTAAGGGCCACGCCAAAGGGCCCTCTGGTGAGGCCCTCAGGCGCGGGTCCACCAGGCACGGGCGTGCTGGAGGCGCTGCAGAATTTGAAGCTCCTGCATCGGGCCCTGATTGGCCTTGCGATGGGGGGCAGGAGGGGCTTCTTACCTCCTGCTCCCTGTTTCAATGCCGATCGGGGCTCAGATGGTTGGCTGGAGCCTGCGCCGGATGTCGGGCGCGCTGGAGGTGCTGCAGAATTTGAAGCTCCCGCATCGGGCCCTGATTGGCCTTGCAATGGTGGGCAAGTGGGGCTTCTTACCTCCTGCTCCCTATTCTGATGCCAATCGGGGCTCAGATAGACTGCTGGAGCCTGCGCCGGATGTCGAGCACTGGAGGTGCTGCAGAATTTGAAGCTCCCGCATCGGGCCCTGATTGGCCTTGCGATGGTGGGCAAGTGGGGCTTCTTACCTCCTGCTCCCTATTCAGATGCCAATCGGGGCTCAGATGGACTGCTGGAGCCTGCGCCGGATGTCGAGCACTGGAGGCGCTGCAGAATTTGAAGCTCCCGCATTGGGCCGATTGGCCTTGTGATGGGGGTCAGGAGGGGCTTCTTACCTCCTGCTCCCTGTTCCGATGCCGATCGGGGCTCATATGGACAGCTGGAGCCTGAGCTGGATGTCGAGTGTGCTGGAGGCGCTACAGAATTTGAAGCTCCCATGTCGGGCCCTGATTGGCCTTGCGATGGGGGGCAGGAGGGGCTTCTTACCTCCTACTCCCTGTTCTGATGCCGATCGGGGCTCAGATGGATGGGGCACAGATGGACGGCAGGAGCCTGCACCGGATGTCGGGCACGCTGGAGGCGCTGCAGAATTTGAAGCTCCCGCGTCGGGCCCTGATTGGCCTTGCGATGTGGGGCAAGAGGGGCTTCTTACCTCCTGCTCCCTGTTCCGATGCCGATCGGGGCTCAGATGGACGGCTGGAGCCTGCGCTGGATATTAAGGCCCTCATTCTAGAACATGGGTTGCAGGGCTGCATGTCCCACCAGGATGTGCAGCCCCACAATCCATCTAAACTCTATTCCCCCACTGGCTCTCCCCATATGTCCTGTGCTTCAGGATAGGGAGAGCTGGCAGGGGCGGAGTAGGCTTGGAGTGGGGCGGGCCATCCGTCAGCACATACAGAGCCAATTCTGGTCACAGCCCTGTATGTGCTGCTGGGCCTGCTGGGGTGTGCTGCTTATACCACTCTCAGAGGTGGTTTAAACAGCATTTTTTGCAGGATCGGGGCATGGCAGCCACCACCGGGGTTGGGGTCGAGTGCGGGGTGGTCCCCGCCATCCAATCCAGGCTGCAGCAGGCCAGCCGTGGGTCAAGCGGCAGGGATTTGGGGGGCTGGAAACGAGACAGTCTGGGGCGCCTGCGGGGAGGATGTCCCCACAGGCAGAAGGGGACATCGAGCCATCCTCAGGCCCAATTCTGGCACCTGCAGGGAGGATTTCCCCACAGGCAGAAGGGGACATCGAGCCATCCTCAGGCCCAATTCTGGCTCCTGCGGGAACATTTTGTTACTGCGGACCAGAATCGGGTTCTAACAGTCCTGTCTTCAGCGGGGATGTCTGGATGGCTTGGACATCCCGCTCCCAGAATCTGGCTCCACGTGTCTGTACATATGTGTGGTGTGCATGAGAGCAGATGTGGTGGTAGATGCAAATGCAGCACAGCGCTGGAGCGCAGGACTGTGCTGCATGTGTGCATGTGTGTGGTGTGGAGGTGGGGTGCAGATGTGCATGTGTGGTGCAGATGTGAGGTGCCCGTGTGTGTATAGTGAAGAGGTGAGGTGCCTGTGTGTGTGTGTTTGTAGGTGTGTGTCTGTCATGCGGAGGTGGGGTGCATGTGTGTGCGGTGTGGGGGTGGGGATGGGGTGCTTGTGTGTGCGGTGTGGGGGTGGGGATGGGGTGCTTGTGTGTGGTCTGGGCGGAGGGGACTGTATCTTTTAGAAACACCTTGCACTCTTCCCTCCCCTTCCAACCCCTCTCCTGCTGCTTCTCCACCTGTTATCCTTCCAGACTCTCCTCCTTCACCAACCCCCCTACCACTCCCATCCCCTGCCCTAAAATCCCCCCAATCCTCATTTTTAAATAGATTCCCTGTCTCCTTTGAATTATATCTGCCATTGCTATCTCACTTGAACTCCTCCCCCCCCCCCCCACAACCTACTTTGCTGAAGGCCGTGATTGGGCCTTCCTCTTCTCTTCTGCCTGAGGGCAATCTGATCTCCCGTGAGCAGATTGAAGAGGATTTTGCCACAATCCCCTTCTCTTCTGCCAGCGGGAGATCGGATTCCCGTGGGCAGACAAGCATCACGTCCATCACATGGGCAACTCATTTGGGAAGGCAATGCCCCCCCACGCCCTCCCCAAACTATGCCCAAGATTTGACCAGGTTCCCTCCGTTAGGTGGGAGTCTAAGAAAACTTTCCACTCAATGTCGGAGGCATCTGGGATTAGAATAGACTGATATTCCAGTGAAACAGAAGGTACACCTATTAAACTGGGGATGATCAAACTGTAGCATAGAGTGTAGGCGAGCTGAAGGGTGAAGAATTGCGAAGAGTGGCAAAGTATGCTCTGTTCATTGGAACTTGAGAACCTACTGAGACCTTTTAATTTTCAAGTGAGAAAAGAGAACCATATGACTAGCAGTGGGCATGTGACGCAGCATCTGTAAATAGCTTATGACTGTTACAAACAAGTAAGATCAGGGATTGCAACCTGACAGTATTTCGCTACATCAACCATTTTGAGTGGATTATATCAGAAACACATACTAAACCTGAATGTAACTTGCCTGGATCTTCTCTTGGAAAGGCATTGGCTAAATACTAATAATAAATAAATAATAAACATTAGACATAATCAGAACAAGACATCAATACAAAACTTATAGACAAAACACAAACTATCAATCCAAAAGGTATACTGCTAACAATGTATGAGTAGACTTGACTCAAACACCTGAGAATGTAAATGAGTCTCAACCTTCTTTCAAAAGGTCAGTAGATCAGTCTGTGGATCTGATCAGGCAATTCCAGTAGAAGAGCTCTTGCGTATGCTGTGTCCAGAACCACAATTATAAATAAATCCTATTTGCAGGGATCAGTGTTGATTTCTAGAAGATGGTAACGAAGCCTAGACTTTGGAGCAAATATAATCACTTGTTCATTCCTTCAAAAAGTAGAAAGACTAGGGGATATGAAATAAAGCTACAATGTAGCACATTTAAGACTAAAAGGAGAAAATATTTTTTCACTCAATGTGTAATCAAACTCTGGAATTTGTAACTGGAGGATGTAGTAAAAGCTATTAGTGTAGCTGGATTTAAAAAAGGTTTGTATGAATTCCTGGAGAAAAAGTCCATAAACCATTATTAAAGAGGACCAGGGAAATCCACTGCTTATCCATGGGACAAGCAGCATGGAATCTATATATCTTTTGGGAAACTGGCATGTACTTGTGAACTAGATTGGGCGCTGTTGGAAAGAGGATACTGGGCTTGGGGGACCCTTGATCTGACCCAGTATGGCATATTTTATATTCTTATGAGTATATGAATTGTTTTGTTCCTGAGGATATGAGCTAGGGTCTCCAAGGAGACTGCCAGGATTCAGTCATACAGATAGGGAAAATCTCAATGATGTACAGTACTTGTGTAGATAGGTGACCACCACTACAAAACATTTCATGAAGACCCTGGGGGCAAAAAGGAAGATCTTGTATCAATAGTGGTCTGTATGAAGGAGGAGCCAGAGGTATTTTCTGCAATGAGGATGGATTGGGATATGTGTCGAAGCATCTTTGAGACTGAACATACACAGCCAGTCTCTGCTTTTTAGGAATGGCAGGACGGAATAAAAAGTATTCATTGTGAATTTCTCCTTGAGGAGAAACTGGTTGAGGTTCTCTGCGATCCTCAGTTTCTTTCCTATAGTGGGAACAGCTCTATTGCATTGGGCTTGAGGAGGAGCTTGATCTCTTCCTGTAGCAGTCAGGCTTGGGTCTATAGATGAATAATGTATATGGAACTGTAGGGGCTGATCTGGTGGTCGTGGAGGAACCTCAATTGATAGCCTGTTTTTAGTGTGATGAGGACCCAGGAATCTATGGCAATCCATTCCCACTGCCAAAGGAAGAAATGAACTTAACCCTCTCCAAGTAGAGTAGGTTGTAAGTTCTGAAGAGACACTGACTGCAATAATGTCCAATAGTCAAAAACAAGACTGCTGTTTTGGTTAAGTGAGTGCAGTCTGTTTTTGTTTTCCCCTGTCATATTGTCAGGTTTTAATGAAAATAGACAACCTGAGCAGATACGATATCCTCTGGAATGACAAGAAGGTTCTTCTACAGTGGTAACAACTCTAGCAGTATTGAAATGAACTCATACATCTGGAGGATGAGTTATCCTTTGGAGGAATAGCAAAGAGATGTTGCAGAGTAGAGCAATGATCCTTTATATCTACTGTCTCTTTCACTTTTTCTCCACACAAAGAGTCTCCACTGCATGAAGGCGGGTGCAGTCCACCCTGGGTGCCAGCCTGAAAGGAGTATGCTGAAATTTCGGGCCCTTGTGTGGTACTGCAACACTTTGGCGCAGGAGGGAACAACCACCAGGTCCAACACAGAGAAAGTATGGCAAGCCAGTGAAAAAGTTGAGTAAGTTTGCCGTGCATGTGGGCCCGAAATTTCAGCACTTCCCCCAAGGTGTACCTGCTCCAGGTAACAAATAGGCTCAGCATGTCACTGCATTTACCAACGTGGTATGGACATCTTCGCAAAGGCTAGAAGCATGTAACCACTTCAAACACATGGCTGCAATATCAGAAGCCGAGGAAGTATTGAACACATCATACGCTGTACATACAAAATGTTTCCACACTCATCAACTGCTGCTAAGATAGTTTCCAGCTGATTCTGAGCCTCCCAAACTGTAACCACCAGCAAGCTTTCTCAGGAGTAGCCCTCACACTCTGCAACCCTAGCGACTACTGTCATAAGGTAGCGCCATCAGAACCCATGGAAGTAGGGGATTGTGAGCAAAATGTAAGGGAAACTGACAGCTCAGGTTCACACATGGGGAAAGGTTGCTATGAGCAATGGATGAAAACAAAGCCACGTGGTGTTAGGGAACGCCCGAACAGAAAGGGAGCACAGAATTCATTAGAAAATGAAGAGCACCTGCATGGGGGCGGAGCCCAGGCTAACACCAATTTGAACGTACTTAAAAATCACTTACCGGGAGGTAGAGAGAGAACTGAAGGAGAAAGTGCAACTGAGAGAGAAGTAGTAGGAACTACAAGGGCTGTAGTTGGAACTACGGGAGAAGCGTTAGGAACTGCTGAGCTTGAGAGCAGTGTCCGTGGAGCTGTGAGGACGGAGCCAAGGGGATTATCCAGAGTACATGAGGTTGGTGATTCTCAGAGAAGCTGTTGGGAACAGCAGTGCACAGCCTCTCAATATTCCCAGGAGCGTTGCTGTGAGGCAAGCAGAGAAGGCAGTCCAACAGCCAAGGCTTTAAGATATAAATTACCCAACACCAGAAATGCAGAAGGGGAAAACTTTTACCCTGAAGCACATTTGAATGAGTCAGAGAAACACCGTGGAAAAGGGGCTTCCAAGCAGAGCTGTGCTTATCCGAGAGAACAGGAAACAGCAGTGCCTAAAGGTAGGCGTATTTACCCTAATAAGAGAGGTTTGCAATACCCTGACTTTCTATGCACGTACCAAGAGCTCTGTAGTTCTCAGGAACCCAACTACAGGAAATACGGTAGTTACCCATGGGCCACTGGTATAGTGGGGGAGGAGAGTGTTTTAACTCCCCAACAAGAACCTTATAACTTTAACGGCAATTGGGAGCCAGAGGTTTACTCTGATGAAGAGGAAATGCAGATTGAATCTCTTGGAGAATCCTTAGAGGAAAATGAGATGGACTGCACGTACACATTATCTGAATGTATAGCATCTCTATGTTAAAAGCAGCCAGAACTGTTTATGAGAAGAAACAGGTGCCAGAGTTCCGTGAGTAAAAGGAACTGTTTTCTGTTACTTTTTGTTCATGGTTTAATGCTGAAGAAAGCTAAGTTTTGTTGAAAGTATTTTTCTTTAATTGTGTTATCAGACGAAGGGTCTGACCTGCTTTAAGTTCCACTGTTATGAATCCACCCCGGACGGGGAATAAAGCCTGAGTTTAAACCTTACCCTCTGCTTCAACTACACTTCTTTGGCTAATGGTGAAAACTACAGGATCCAGAAGGCTTTGCAAAAGGCCTTCATAAGAGCTCTAGCCATAAAAATACTGCCCCATCAAATGACCCAAGCCCTTTTTAGCCTCTGGGTATGTTAGTGGGTGACATGAGTGGCGTCGTCTAGAGGATTTTTTTTAACTGTGGAAAAAAAAAAAAGGACACTATTTGAAGAAAAAATACTGCTGTACTGGAAGACCCATAAGAAGCAAGCACACAGGACAAGCCAGACGCTGATTGAGGACCTTTCTTGCCAAAGCCTGAATCTACGCAGATCCTAAGGTAATGGATACCTAGGGCACTAGCGTAGGTGGATAAAAGGGCAAGAAAGGGGGCGTTCCTGTGGTGCGGGAAAGGGGGTGAAGAAGTGTAAAAAGTACCGCACTTGGTGGTTTTCTTTCTCTTCTTTTCTCCGCAGGGTCACAGCAAGAAGATGGAGGCCCAGGACATAATGAGCTGGATGCAACACCAGTGGGACAAACAACTGGAGTTAGCACGGCACATGCAAGAGCAAACAGCAAAAATGATCATGGAGCAGCAGAGGCCACTTCTGGAGACCATGAGGGCATTTTTGGAAAAGTCACCAGGACATGGGACTGAGAACCCCTACGTAGTTCCAGGGGTAGGACTTAATGCGAGTCATGCGTTTACGTTGGGACAGTTAAGTCCACAGGACAACATTGATGATTTTATTGATGCCTTTGAACGAATAGGGGGGGCATTGAAATGGCCACGAGAGCAATGGGCTACCCGCTTTGCTGTATCTCTCACCGGGGAACCTCTCTCTGTGTATAAAGCAATGCCTGCCATCCTTGCTACTGACTACGAGGAGATAAAAAGGGCAGTTAAGGATCGGTTGGGCCTATCTAGCATGCATTATCGTAGGCTGTTTAGAGAAGCTAGGATGAGGGCCCAAGAAACCCCTAAAGCTCTGCAGCAGAGATTAAAGAATTTGGCCTACAAGTGGTTAACCCCTGACCAGAGGACAATGGAATCAGTGTTAGATATAATTATCTTGAAGCAATTTCTCCAGGCTGTGCCTACCGAGGTAAAAAAGTATCTCACCTTGCAAAATTGTCATAATACCAAAGATGCAGCCAGTCTAGCTGAACGCTATTTTGAGGCTCAGATAGTGGGCACCTCAGAAATAGGTCTGAGGAAAGCAGCAGGCATGGCAGAGCATAAAAGAGAGAAATATGTTAAAGGGAAAATGTTTAATGTATGTGGTAAGAATACTAATGATGACATTTTTTCTATACACAAAGGGAAATGTTATGTGTGCGGGCGAGCGGGCCACTTCCAAAAAGACTGCACGGAGCGGACTATCCTCATGGCTGGGAGAGAAAAGCCAGCACAAGATGGGTTCCTGATTCCTGTGCAGGTAGAAGGGGTGGAAACGCTGGCGCTGCTTGACTCGGGTGCTGACCAGAGCATGATTAAGTCCAAGCTCTGGGAAGCCATTGGGAGGCGCCGTCGGTCAGTCCCGAGGCAAGCAGAAAGCCAGATCCGCTTAAAATGCATACACGGAGCATTTTCCTGTTATCCTTCACAGAGGTTATCTATACGTGCTGTAGATAGAGAACACACATTACAGGTAGCCATAATCCCTACATTGCCTAGAGATGTCATTTTAGGCAGGGACTGGCCACCCTTTTTCAAGGGTCTGGCGGTAGGGTTGAATACCCGGACTGGCCTAATATCTACCTGATCGCAGGCAGGGACCTCAGGGGAAGGAAGGATAGAATCTGAGGATCCCGGGGAGCCTGAGGGGGAGGAAGAACCCCAAGAGGAGGAATTAGATGGGGGTGGATTAGGCATTCTGCCCACACATGATGAACTAATACACGAGCCGGTTAAGGAAGGCAGGAAGGCGAAAGCCAAAAAACACCAAGAGAGGCGTCAAAGGACTCGGGGGAGGGCCGAGTTGGAAGCTGGTGCAGGGTTACCTTGGGTACCTGCCGAGGTGGTGAGTAAGTTCCCCTCATTTCCAGCAGAACAGCGGACTGACCCAGCTCTAAAGAGAGCTTTCGAATGGGCCAGGGAAATTCGGCCTACCCTACCCTGGTTTTTCCTGGAAAAGGAAATCCTTTATAGGGAAAGTACTGACCCGTATTCCGGAGCGATAAGGAAACAATTGGTCGTGCCAATGACATTTAAAGCCACAGTACTAAGGTTGGCACACGACCACCCCATAGGCAGCCATAAGGGAGTCCAAGGCACCCTGGACCAAATATTGGTTCGATTCTATTGGCCAGGGGTCTTTAAAGAGACTAAACAATACTGCGCGGCTTGTCCAACTTGTCAGAGGGTCACAGCTTTAAAGCCAAAAGCTGTACCGATGGTATCCACACCCACCATAGCAGTACCTATGGAACGCATAGGTATGGATATCGTAGGACCCCTGATCCGTACGCCCAGAGGATTTCAGTATTTATTGGTGGTAGTAGACCACGCAACTAGATTCCCATGGGCTATTCCCTTAAGGAGTACATCGGCCAGAGTAATAGCCCAAGAGCTGGTAAAGCTCTTTTGTGAAGTGGGTTTTCCCAGGGAGGTATTGACTGACCAAGGGAGCAATTTCTTATCAAAACACTTAGCAACGGTATGGGAAGCCTTCGGCATAAGGCACATAAAGACTGCAGCCTATCATCCTCAAACAAATGGGCTTGTTGAGAGGATGAATCAGTCTTTGAAACAGATGCTTCGGAGGGGTTTAAAGAAGGGAGACGGGTGAATGGGATACCCTACTCCCATTTGTAGTTTATGCATGTCGAGAACGCATACAGACATCATTAAAAGAGTCCCCATATGAGCTTATGTTTGGCAGGGCCCCTAGGGGAATTTTAGACATTCTCCATGAACAGTGGGTGGAGCCAGACTCGCAGGAAGTTGGGGTGCCTCAATTCCTTAAAAACTTGAGGGAACGCTTAGAAAGAACTGCAAAGGCCTCAAGAGAAAATTTGCAGGCCAGCAAAGAAAAGCAAAAATGGTACTATGACAGGAGCACAAGAGAAAGGCGCCTGAGCATAGGGGATAAAGTCCTTGTCCAAGTAGCGGACCCGGGACCCAAGTTTGAGGCCCAGTGGAAGGGACCGTGTACAGTAATAAAGAAAGTAGGTCCTGTGACATATAAGGTGGAGAATGAGAGGGGACGTCAGCAGGTATACCACTTGAACGTTCTAAAACCTTGAAAGGAGAGATTGGCCACAGTCAGCTTGGCCTATGTAAGGCAGCGAGACAGAACCCAAGAGATGCTTAGAAGAAGTTTGCTTTGAGAAAAGAAAATCACAGCTGTTGCAAGTTTATCTGTATTTCTGTTGAATGACCACGCGAGGCAGTCCTCGGTGTAAGCTTGTGGGAACAAGAATAGCTGAACAGTGAAAAGAGGTTTTTGTTACGTCACTCTCTGTTACCTGATTTATCCTTTATGTTGGAGAAGCATCCTTTTTGCCTTGTTTGTGTATTGAGTTTAAATGCCCTGGAAATCCCCACAAAATAAATTTTCCTGCTGCCTTGAACCACCGACTCACAACTACAATTTGTCCTTAAAGAATAAACTAACTACAAGTCCCAGGATACCTCTGGTGACAACAAGGGAAGCTTTATTCAAAAGTGGACAACATAAGGCTGTTTCCTGCTTGTAAGCTCTTGGGCCCAAGCGGAAGCATCGCAATGCCCATGTCCCTGCAGCAGAATATCCAGCGAAAAATGGTGCTATTGCAAAACAGTTGCCCTCTCTTATGCCGTCATGCACACAGAATGCCCAGAAGCACTCCGATGCCTTCATGTACGTGAGCCTGGCATGCTCTGCCAGAGAACTTATCAGGAGGCTCCAAACTTCGGCGGGCCAAATGCCCAGAACTCCTCCGGAATGAATTTCTTGACTGCATTTGCCCCAGGGGCACTGGTCCGGAATGCTGCCATCTTAAAACGAGAGAGGGCATTGGCAACCATGTTATTCAAACCAGGCACATGCTCAGCCCTGAATGTAATGTTGTGCAGCAGGCTACTCAAGGGAGGAGTGGCCTAGTGGTTGTGGCAAGTTACCTCAGGCCAGAATGTCGGGGGTTCAAAACCCACTAAAGGACAGCAACCTTGCGCCGGAAGGACTGGGGTTTCAAGACCCACAGGTGCTCCTTGTGGTCTTGAGCAAGCCACTTAATCCTCCATTGCCCATGTTCCCTGTAAAATAGTTATCTCCAAGTTATAATGCCCTGTTCAATGTAATTTTAGTTTGTTCAATGTAAACCACCTTGATATAATGAAAGGCAGTATATAAGAAATGTTAAATAAATAAATAAAATAAATCTGTCAAAGGAGTGCCACCACCCCCAGCATTCTGCCATACATCTTGTTGACTGCTTACACCACTGCCATGTTGTCGGTGCGGAATGTAATTGCCTCGTTGGCCAATTGAGGGGCCCAGATAAACAGGGCTGTCATTATGGGGAATAGTTCTAGGAACATAATATCCCTGGTTGTGCCATATGAGTGTCAGGTGTCTGGCCAGGACTCAGAGCACCATGCCCCTTTAAAGTATATACCAAAGCCTGCCCCACCTGATACATCTGTAAACAGTTCCAGGTCACTACTTGCAAAGAGGAGTGCTGCCAGAATGTCAGGCCATTGAAAGACTGCAGGAATTATTCTCAGATGTGCAAGTCGTCCCGTATTGCCCTGCTGACCCTGATGTGGTGGTATTGCTTTTTTTACCTCCCTTGTTGCCAAGGCTAGGTGACGACAAAAAACTCACCCCATGGGGATTATCCTGGAGTCAAAGCATAGTAAGCTGAGCAGTGTCTGAAACTGCTCCAGTGTTGCTTTTCAAAGGCCCATCATCTGCCCTATGGCCGCTCTCAATTTCTCGAGCTTATCCCCAAGCAATAGAGACACCTGAGCCCTGATGTCCAGCTCGATACCTAGGAATGTAATTGTTGATGACGGGCCCACAGACTTCTCAACCGCTAGGGGAATTGCAAACCCCTTGGCAACTTGCTCAAAAGAGCAGCATACTCTGTCGCACTCTTCGACCCTGGCACCCACAAACAGGAAATCATCCAAGTAGTGCACCACTGAGTCAGGGCCGGACAACTACTCTACCACCCAGTACACGAAAGAGCTAAACAGCTCGAAATATGCACGTGAAATTGAGCATCCCATGGGCAACCATTTGTCATACCGGTAGTAGTAGCGGCCTTCAAACAGGAACCCTAGCAGGTGAAAGGACTTGGGATGCACTGGGAGGAGTCGGAAAGCCGACTCGATGTTGGCCTTGGTGAGTTGAGCCCATTGACCTGCCTTTTCAATGACTGCTATAGCCTGGTCAATAGAGGCATATTGCACTGAACACAGGTGAGGGTCGATATTGTCATTGATTGAAGCCCCTTCTGGATAAGAGAGGTTATGAATGAGGCCCAGCTCTTTCTTTGGGACTACACCCAATGGAGAGAGGACCAGTCCAGGGAAAGAGAGATCCCGGTATGGGTCTGATAACCTTCCCAGGCTGAGTTCTTTGTCCAGCTTTTCTTTGACTACGGGAAAATATTTAAGCATAGAGGGGCATTTCGCACTGTGTGCGTGGTAGTGGGCCCAGTAGCAGAAATACAGAAACCTTGTGTGAATCCATTGATGATGATATGCACCTTATCATGATGGGGATAAAGGCGAAGCCAAGGGCACATCCACTCAAGCCTGACTGGTGATGGGGCTAATTCCGAAGGTGGAGTTGTGGCCTGAAGGGCTTGCCCTCCTTGGTCAATCTGCACAGTATAGCTGGGTGGTTGGCTCTGAACTTACACGAGTTCCACGTGCAATGGCCATTATTTAATTGGCAGCAATAACGCCTCCTGGGAGTCTGGCCGAAGCCAAGAGGTCGTACGGTGTGGGTCTGAAATGGCTGAGGCATGCTGTCAAGTGTTCAAGGATCTGTTGGGCACCATCTCATCCAGTCACATGTCAATGACTCTGTACCACCATGTAATTATGTGGTCTTCGGTCATACTCCGACGAAATTTGATGTCATAGTTCAGCCATGTCCATCCGCAAAAGTGCTTATTTGCGCGGATTAGAGTATTCAGTTAGCAGATCAGATAAGGGCTCAGCTTGGGCTCGTGTTCAACTATGACGCTCATAAAAATATGGAAAGCTGAAACCCAATTATTGATCGACTTAAAAATTGTTGGTTTCTTATCTTTCTCCCCGGACTTCTCATTCTTTTTGTCCTTGCTTTCGCCATCCTGATCCCTAAGTAGTGAAAGAAAGCTTGATTGTACCGGGTTGGATACACAGTCAGGCATAAGCCCTAAGAAAGAGTTAATATCATTTGTAGCTCTTTATTTAATACCATCCTTGAAAATTCTGTAGAAGAAATTGGGTGAAAGGTTTAGATAGCATAAGCATTAGCCTATGTTATTAGAAAGATAAGTAAAAGGCAAGCTGTTTACCCAGCCTCTCAGTCTTACAGTCTCTGGTCAGAGATATCAAACTGTCAGAGTTAGAATTAATTAGAATTAAGGCCTACATAGTCATGCCTGAGAATATATGTATGTTTTTTCATGATTGTCTATGACGTGCATTCCTATAGAAAAGTATGTTATGAATATACGTAACACTAGACGTAGAATAGAATATGTATATTATGAATATACGTGATGTGAGACGTAGAATAATAAAGTGAAATTATGCTGTGTAATGGAATCTTTCCCTATAAATAAAGTGGCCTAAAGCTAGGATGTCAGAGTAAACATAGGCAAAGGCCTGGCTTGCTCTCCCACAGCGCTTTGGTCCTGTGTTTATAATACAAGTGTGTTGTGTATTATTTACAGATTTGTGTATTATTTAAAGATTATGATCAATTAACCTTCTCCTTGCTTTGTGTGTGGATTTCTGTGACCCAAGAGCCCTGCCTCATTGTAGGTGAGGGGAGGTGCAGAGTATTTTTTCAGGTAGCAGCGAGAAGATGTCTATAAACTCCTGCCTCCAGATTTTCTTTAACTTTTTGGATACGGAACTAGCCAATGAGGAGACACCACATCTCATGTTGCCACCAGATGCCTCCAGTGCAGGGCTGCCAATGGCATCACAGGGGCAGCGGCCCCCCTCCCGTGGCGGTGGCCGAGGAACTGCTTTCCCCTACCCCAATGGACCACACTTTGACTGCCGAGCTTTTCTGGTGTGTCTTATTTTTCTTAAAGTTCTTCCCTCCCTCCCTCCCCACACCCACCCTCCCCTGGGAATTTCACAGCTTTATAGGTACTTGCACAACTTAAAAGACAGGAGGTGCTCTCAGGTGAAGCTCATTACCCAAATCAGTCATACACCAAGGACCTGAGATTAATTAAGCTTCAGGTGAACAAGGTATATTAAACTTCTTAGGTACAGTTTTAGTGGTATAAATATCCATTGCACCCTTTAGTACATATAGAACTTAAAGATCTAAACACAAACTTAAAACTAAGATGCAGACAGCAGTCCAGCAGCGGGATGTGGGCTTTCCAGTCTTTTGCATTGAGTGTCACATGTATGATTTTCTCCCAGCTGGTGAGAGGTCTTACGTGTGCACTAGGTGCAAGGAGCTCTCTGCTCTCAGGGAACAAGTCCGTTCTCTAGAGGCTAGAGTAGCAGACTTGGAAAACATAAGACAGACAGAGAGGTACATAGACGAGACCTACAGGGATATAGTCCTGAAGTCCCACCTCCAGTCTGGCAGCATCCCTGTTGCCATGGAGGAGAGAGGTCACGTGACAGGAGAGCATCACCCTGGTGTGGCAGGAAGTGATCCTGTAACTAGGACCTGTCCTCCAGGTGATGTAAACCCCTCTCGCACCGAGGAGGTTTCTCCAGGGCCAAGTGCCCATGCGGGAAGGGTTAGGACAGCAGTTATAGTTGGTGATTCGATCATTAGGCATGTAGATAGCTGGGTGGCTGGTGGACGTGAGGATCGCCTGGTAACATGCCTGCCTGGTGCGAAGGTAGCGGACCTCACACGCCACCTAGATAAGGTCTTAGATAGTGCTGGGGAGGAGTCTGCTGTCTTGGTACATGTTGGTACCAATGACATAGGAAAATGTGGTAGGGAGGTTCTGGAAGCTAAATTTAGGCTTTTAGGTAGGAAGTTGAAATCCAGAACTTCCAGGGTAGCGTTCTCCGAAATGCTTCCCGTTCCACGCGCAGGACCCAATAGGCAGGCAGAGCTCCGGAGTCTCAATGCGTGGATGAGACAATGGTGCAGAGATGAGGGGTTCGGATTTGTTAGGAACTGGGGAACATTCTGGGGAAAGGAGGGGCTCTTCCGAAGGGATGGGCTTCACCTTAACCGGGATGGAACCAGGCTGCTGGCATTAACCTTTAAAAAGGAGATAGAGCAGCTTTTAAACTAGATAATAGGGGAAAGCCGACAGTCGCCCAAGAGCGCATGGTTCGGAAGAATGTATCCTTGAAGGATACTACAAAAAGCAGAGAGGTTCCAAAAAAGAGTAAAGTAGCCCAAATGCCCTCGAGTATGGAGCAGACAGAACTTAAAGATCCCAAATTACCCATGTCTACCAATAGCCAAATTAATATGAATAAAATACAGTCTCTAAAATGCTTGTATGCAAATGCTAGAAGTCTACAAAACAAGATGGGAGAGTTAGAATATATAGCACTAAACGAGAGGTTAGATATGATTGGAATATCAGAGACATGGTGGAAGGAGGACAACCAGTGGGACACTGTGATACCTGGGTACAAACTATATCGAAATGATAGAGCTGATCAAATTGGTGGAGGGGTTGCGCTCTATGTTAGAGAGGGCATTGAGTCAGAAAGGATTAAAGTTTTGCAAGAAACAAAATTTGCTGTAGAATCTCTATGGATTGAAATTCCATGTAAAAAGGGGAAGGCGATGGCAGTGGGGGTGTACTATCGTCCGCCTGGCCAGAATGAACAAATGGATGATGAAATGCTCAAAGAAATCAAGGAAGCTAGCAAAAGTTACAGTGCAGTAATAATAATGGGTGATTTCAATTACCCCGGCATCGACTGGGTCAGTGTCACAACAGGACATGCTAGGGAGATAAAGTTCCTAGATGAAATAAATGACTGCTTCTTGGAGCAGCTGGTTCATGAACCGACCAGAGGGGAAGCAATATTAGACCTAGTCCTTAGTGGAACACCAGATGTAGTGCAAGAGATAAGGGTGTTGGGGCCACTTGGCAATAGTGATCATAGCATGATCGCCTTTGATTTAATTAGTGGAGGAGGGATAGTAAGGAAATCCACAGTACTACCCTTTAACTTTCGAAAGGGAGACTATGATAGAATGAGGAAAACAGTTAAGAAAAAACTAAAAGGAGCAGTTGCAAAGGTTAAAGACGTACATCAAGCTTGGGTGTTGTTGAAAAATACTATCTTGGAAGCCCAGACCAGCTGTATTCCACGCTTTAAGAAAAGTGGAAGGAAGTCCAAAAAATTGCCAGCATGGTTTAAAGCTGAGGTCAGAGAGGCTGTTGTTGCCAAAAAAGCATCTTTCAAGAAATGGAAAAAAGAGCCAAATGATGAAACCTGGAAACAGCACAAGCACTGGCAAGTCAAATGCAAGGCATTGATAAGGCAGGCAAAGAGAGAATTTGAGAAGAAGCTTGCTGCGGAAGCAAAAACGCGAAATAAAGACCTTTTCAAGTACATTCGTAGCAAAAACCCGTGAGAGAGTCAGTTGGTCCATTAGATGATAAAGGGGTTAAAGGAGCACTAAGAGGCGACAAGGCGATAGCGGAGAGACTGAATGAATTCTTTGCTTCGGTCTTTACTGAGGAAGATGTAGGGATGTTACCCACGACTGAAGTGGTATTTAAAGGTGTGGAAGAATTGAAGGAAATATCGATACATCGGGAAGATGTCCTACAACTATTAGATAAACTGAAGAGTAGCAAATCACCTGGGCCGGATGGTATACATCCAAGGGTGTTGAAAGAACTGAAATTTGAGATTGCAGACCTGCTATCAGTAATCTGTGAACTATCATTAAAATCATCTCTAATACCTGAGGATTGGAGGATCGCCAATGTAACACCAATTTTTAAAAAGGGTTCGAGGGGTGATCCGGGAAACTACAGACCGGTGAGCCTGACATCAGTACCGGGAAAAATGGTAGAAACCATCATAAAGAATAAAATTACTCAGCATATAGATAGTCATGACCTAATGGGAGACAGCCAACATGGCTTTAGACAAGGAAGATCTTGTCTTACTAATCTGTTATGTTTTTTTGAAGGAGTGAATAAACAGGTGGACAAAGGTGAGTCGGTTGATATTGTGTATCTGGACTTTCAGAAAGCCTTTGACAAGGTCCCTCATGAGAGACTTTTGGCAAAACTAAAGAGTCATGGGATAGGAGGCAGTGTACTACTGTGGATCAGGAACTGGTTAAAAGATAGAAAGCAGAGGGTAGGGCTAAATGGCCAATTTTCCCAATGGAGAAAGGTGAATAGTGGTGTACCCCAGGGATCTGTGCTGGGTCCGCTGCTTTTTGACATATTCATAAATGACCTGGAAAGTGGAATAACGAGTGAGGTTATCAAATTTGCTGATGACACAAAACTATTTAAAGTTGTTAAAACCCAGGAGGATTGTGGAAAATTGCAAGAGGATCTTGATAAATTGGAAGACTGGGCATCAAAATGGCAGATGAAATTTAATGTGGAGAAGTGCAAGGTTATGCACCTAGGGAAGAACAACCCAAACTATGGTTACACGATGCAAGGTTCCACATTAGGAACCACCACCCAAGAAAAAGATTTAGGCGTCCTTGTGGATACCATGTTAAAACCCTCGGCCCAGTGTGCAGCGGCGGCCAAGAGAGCAAATAGAATGCTAGGTATGATAAGGAAAGGAATGGAAAATAAAACAAAAGATATTATAATGCCTCTATATCGTTACATGGTGAGACCGCACCTTGAATATTGTGTGCAATTCTGGTCGCCATATCTTAAAAAGGATATAGCAATTTTAGAAAAGGTTCAGAGAAGAGCCACCAAAATGGTAAAGGGGATGGAAGGCTACTCCTATGAAGAAAGGCTAAAAAGGTTGGGGCTCTTTAACCTGGAAAAGAGACGGCTGAGGGGAGATATGATAGAAGTCTATAAATTAATGAACGGAGTGGAACGGGTAAACGTAGATCGATTGTTTACCTTATCAGAATATAGAAAGACTAGGGGACATGCAATGAAGCTACAGGGTAAACTATTTAAGACTAATAAAAGAAAATATTTTTTCACTCAACGTGTAATCAAACTCTGGAATTTGTTACCGGAGGATGTAGTAAAGGCTGTTAGTGTAGCTGGGTTTAAAAAAGGTTTGGACAAGTTCCTGGAGGAAAGGTCCATAAACCATTATTAAGAAGGGACCCAGGATATCAATGCTTGAACCAATACAAGCATTGTGGAACCTGTGTCCCTTGGGGAAACTGCTAGGTACGTATGACCTAGATTGGCCACTGTTGGAAACAGAATACTGGGCTTGATGGACCTTGGTCTGACCCAGTATGGCATATCTTATGTTCTTATGTTCTTATGAGGTCCCCATCGCTGTTCGACACCGAGCTATCGGACAAGGATGTCAGCTCCCGCACCACCAGACTATCTACGGACTTACCTCAGGAAGATGATGCAGCTGAGCTTGGTCCTGTGTCAGACTGTGTGACTGGTGTCCCCCCTTCTCTTGCGGTTGCTGCAGCCTCGAGGCGCTGCCTGACAACCCCCAGGCTGTGCTGACTGACCTGCTCCCAAAGCACCCATATGAGCTCCTCTATCTCCATGCTGATATTTGTCGCCCCTTGTTCTTGCCAAGCTAGCATTGGCTGCTAACTACAATGTGTGGTGGTCACAGCTGTATCGCTCTTCACCTTCCTCTTCATAGCCATGGCCATTGTGGATGCCCTGGCATTTGCCCCTCCTCTGTGTCTCTCCTGTCGGCTTCTGTCTTCCTTGCGTCCTGACCCGGGATCCACTACTCTTTCTTGCCATATCTGCAGTGGGAAAACAGCCTGCACTGTTGATCATGTCATTGCCCTGCCCTCCTGGAAAAAACACCAATGATGTTTGGGACCTCAGAAACACAAGCTGATAAGCAGCGCAAGGTGAGTCGCTATGCACGCCATTTGGCCTTGTTGTGCACCGTTCGGTGGCCATCATGTTTGGACGGGCAAGAGGGCGGCCCACAGCCCATCAGCTCTTAAAATAGCCTGCCCTCCTGCCCCTCCACTCCACCAACCTTAACCGTTGCCTGTCCCTCCTGCCCCGTTGTGCTCGGCGGCTCTAATCCAGCCGGCCGGGTCTACAGAAAGAATTTGAAGACTGGATTATGTTTTGAATGCAAATGATTATAATAGTGCAAAATATATTGTACATTTTTATGACAGTGAGAGAAAAGCAAAATAAAATCAGAAATCATGTCATAGTTTGAATTTGCACCACATGTATAAACACGAATACTGCAGAAGCTAGTAAACAGATTGTTTAAGGTGAATGATGGTAGGCTGGACATGAAAGGATCCCAGAACAAGACAGTAATGACTGAAAAAATATAGTATAATTTAGTTATACAGTATATCTGTAGTTTCCTAGCAACCTAATTTCATCTGGTCTCTTAGATTACATATATAGTAGCATAGTTCTAACTCCTACACATGATTTTAAATCACAGCACCCAAAAGCATTTCAGAAATGACCCCAAATTAGCCAACTGCACAGGAAGGTTCATGAACACAGTGTAGTGACATATGGCACATCCAGTTGCACAATTATGTTTTTGAAACTCAAGCAATGCTAGTTATTTAATTGCCTTTAGGTTTCTATGATTCGACAAGGAAAGACAGAAAATCCTTGAGAACTGGATGGAAAACTAAACATAACCTGCACGAGAAGCTTCAGTTTTGGCATCATATTTTTATAACAAATGAAAGTTAAACTTGATGCTCAATTAGAAGGTGTTAAAGGAGGACTGGAATGTAAGGGACACTGCCCCATAGAAATAAAAGGACTCTGGGCAATTAATGCACATTGACGTCATGAACATGTGTTAAATACTTTCGTAAACACACCTCTAAGTATTTCAAAAGTGACTTATTACTTCAGGGTCCAATATAATAACCTTTCTTCAGAATCCCAGTTCTTTTCCAACTTAAAACAGGTCCTACCAATGATTCTATTAAATTTTCACTTTTTTCTTCTGACTTGGGTAATTTAACTATAGAGCTGATTTCAAACCTAAAATAATATTTAGTAATATAGAGGGGGTCATTTTATAAAGTCATTTTTACATATATCTGGCCACATACATGCATTAATGGTGTCTTGTAAAATACCGATTAGCATTAAAGTACGCTTGTTGGCATGAACATGCACACTTTACTGATAAGTGTAATTGGGGGTGTGGCCTGGGTGGAGTGCAGATGAAGTTTGCAAATATATCCATTGATAATATGATATCTCAATTTGCATACATACTTGCATGCTTTACATGTGTACATTTATATCTGCTATAGAGTAGCTATGAATGTCCATATCTGTTTTTAAAGTATGAGTCCTGCACTTATGATAGTATTTTATAAAGAGAAATAAGCATCTATGGGCCCAATTCAGAAAGGCGACTTGTGGGGCTGCACAACTCTGTGGGACTCAGCCCCACAAACTGTCCTGCCTGTATTCCCCCTCTGACTTTCCTCGCATGGCCAGCGCAGCAGTACAGGGAGAACCGGCAGGGAGCGGGAGGGGGCAGAGTGAGGGCAGTCCGGGGGCGGCAGGAAGTACAGGGCCGATTCCGGTCACGGCCCTGTATGTGCTGCAGGGTCAGGGGGAACATGCTGCTTATTCTAGCTCAAAGGTGGAATAAGCAGCATCAACTGGGCGACTGAGGCTCGAACCCCCACCCCAGAGGCCGGGGTTGGGTGTAGGTAGGTCCCTGCCACCCGATCCTGGTCCTGGCTGCCCAGTTTTGAGTCGGGTGGCAGGGAATCAGACAATCGGCACCATGGGAGTCAGGGGGGCCTGCGGGAAGAAGGTCCCCGTGGGTCTGCAGGGACATGCTGGGCCATCTCAGGGCCCGAGCCTGTATGCCATGGGAACATTTTGCTCCTACATTACAGAATCAGGTCCTAATGGGCCCGTCCTGCTCGGAGCCATCTGGATGGCCCGGACATACCCCTTTCTGAATCGGGCTCTATATGTTTTTATAAAATAGCACCAGCTTATCCTCTTATCCTAGGTGCTCTGTTATAAAATTACTCTCAGAATGTTTTGGGCAAGCTGGAGAGGAGTCAAAATGCCAGCATGCATCTCCTCTGTGATGCCCTAATATTACTTCCTCTAGTATTTCCTCTATTTCCTTGCACATATGCTACACAAGCAGAAAGCAAAGGTGAAGATTGATCTCGGAGGTCCTTGTTCCTGGTTCAGCCCAGCAAAGGACTATTCATCTGCCATTTACCTGAACAGTTGGAAGGTGTGAGTCCCACTGTGGTGACAGACCAAGGGGTAGCAGAACTGCTGGGAGATGAAGCATTGCTCTCCTGTCCTGATCAAACGCTTCTGCTGTGGCTGACACAGACTTTGAGCCTTAAAGTGGGACTGGTATGTCTGGATGATGTCATCACCAGTGTCAAGAGAGGAATTCGGTGTTCATACTGCAATTGACCATTTGGTGTCTTCAGGGGCAGCAAGAAGCCCAGGGTCTATTTGAATGGAGCTGCAGATTGCTGTTAGAGCTGGAGGCAAGATTGACCTTAGCCTAATTCTGGAAAGGAGGTCAGCTTCACTGCAGGAAGATGAAGAGGCAAAGGAGAGGTCAAAAGTTAGGCTTGTTATTAAGCCATATACCTCACTGTTAAAGCCTTCAGTGCTAGTCTTTGGATGCCATATGGGCAACGTTACAAAGGCTTAATGCCAGTTCAACTTCTGAAATTTGTTTCTTGGTCTACAAAGTTGTTATTTTGGTGAACACTCAGGAGATCTGCATCAAAAATTGTGTCGGCAGATAGAAGGTAGATGGAAACATTAAGGTGGTTAAAAATGGCAGTATTGCCTTAGTGAAGGAGTAAGCCTAATGGTTAGATCACTGGCTTGGGAACCAAAAGACCAGGTCACTTAACCTCCATTGCCTCAGAAAAATCCAAGTTATCAATGTCCCTGTTTAATGTACATTGCAATGTAAACCGCTTTGACTGAAATCATAAAGTGGTATAAAAAAACCTGTTAAATAATTCAAGACTAGATATTGCTCCACTGTATGAGAGAGCTATTGGAAAATAAGACCAGACAACTTAACCTCCATCTTCTAAACATCCTTAAAGTGTCAGAGGTTATAACACAAGAATTACATAGAAAGTTATTTGATAGAAGTCTTCAAGGTTAAAGTAGTAGCTATTACTCCCTGTGAATAAGGTATGTTTTCTACCTGAGATGAGAGACAATCTCATCTAAGTAGAAAAAAAGGAGAGGGTTCAGGTGACAACTGATTTAAATTTAATTTAAGATTTATATTTCTTCTAACCCATCAGAGTACAAGAAACATGCAAATACATAAACAGAATGAAGCAATAAAAGTATTACACTTACTTATTGACACTTACTTCTTAAGTTACAATAGAAAACAGAAACAAAAATAAAAAAACCTATTAATTAATTGGAAAATGATGGAACAGCCAGGTCTTTCAATTCCAGTGGAAAGAAAAATAAGAAATAGCATTTCTAAGATCACATGGGAGATCATTCCAGCACCACATAATGTTTTAGAGTATGTGGTGGACAAAACATAAACTTCTACTAAATACCCTAAATAAGCAGAGGACAATCCATAGACAACTTTATCAAGAAAAGACAGCATCTTAAGATAATTCTGGACCTTAATAGAAAGCCAATGAAGGTTAATTAAAAACATAGTGGCACTATCCAATCTAGATCCACCCAGTACCAACATCACCACCAAGTTTTGTAAAACCTGCAAATGAAAAATCTTTTGATCTGGCAACCCCAGGTAGACCAGATTGCAACAGTCTAGATGGGACAGAGCAAAAAGCCACTTTCCTGATGCTTTCATACACTTCATCAGATACAAAATGCCCGAATCTGGTGTACTAGTCGGAGGTCATAGAAAACCTTCCTACCCATCAAAGCTAGGGGCGACATCAGAAAGAATCCCAAAAATATGAGTAGAGGAACATAATGGTATTGAAACTCCCTCCAGAACAAGACACTGAATCAAAAGCAGCTTACCCTGCCCTTCCACCCACAGCAGCTTATTTATTTCTGAATTTAAGTAAATTAGAATCCATTGATGACTATTTGCAACTAAAAACATTTTGTAAACACTGAAGTGTATTAACAAATAATCTTTAAAAGGTATAATAATCGCAATATCATCTGCCTAAAAGAACTCAGATCCCAGATCCCAAAAACTCATAAAAATATTAAATAAGACTGGGGAGAGTGGGGACTCCTGAGAGACACCCCCCCCCCCACACACACATTTTTCATCTACCAAACTGCTGACATCTGACTGTGTCTAGAAACCAACAGCGATCTATTACACAAAAACTCAGAAAACCAATGCAATACACTCCCAAACAAACCCAGCTGGCTAAGGGGCATGTTTACTAAGGTGCCGCAAGTGGTGTGGTACAAATCCATAGTTAGCGCATATTTTAACTAAGCAGGAGTGGAGCGGCTGCAGTAAATGCAGGGGGCATGGCTTTGGTAGGGAAGTAACGCCATACTAAGCACAGCAGTCACACATTAGTAGTGACTTTGTGTTAGATGCGCATTGGCACTGTGAAGGCGCACACTACTTGCCCGCTGCATTTGGGTGCTAACTCCATCCTAGACAGGTGTATGTCACTGAGGCAAGCAACACAGTGCTTTGTGGAGGGTTGCAAGCACCTTCCAAATGCCTGCAGGATGAGAGAGGACACATCCAGGTAGCTGCAATCAGAAGGGGCATGACAGCAGATAGACTGTATAAAATTAGGGTGGTCCACTGCCATAGGGGAAAAAATAAAAGTAGGAATTTCTTTGCTCCCTGGCCTGATTCTGGTTCCATTTATGTAGAAAACAATGTGTGCAAAGTTTGAAGCCAATCAAATAATATTTAGGGGTGGCTCAAGGTCCCTATCTATCAGGCCCCTGGATCCCCCCCAGGGTTCGTCAGACCACTGGGTATTATCCGCTCATAGACGGGGGTATCATGCTTGCCAAGCACTCATTGTGGTCCAGATGCTAGTAAGGACTTTGACGATGTGGGGAACATCTTACGGTGTTGCGAGACAACACCCAGAAGGAACTGGAGTTGCTCTTCTTTTGTGGTGTGTCGGCCGTTGAACTCCTCAATGAGTTTGACCCCTCGCTCAGCCACATCGTTGATCACTGGAAGATTTTTTACTTTCTTCAGACCGTCTTTGAATGATGCATTCTCTTCCCAGTCTTCTGGGTCTGCATTAAGAAAATCACTGTTGATGTCGAGGTTTTTCAGGAAACGGATTGACTTGCGAGTTGCAAAAGATTCAAGTGGTGGAATCATGGAACTTTTCAATTCGACCCGCTTTGGGGGATCTTCGTCTTCGTCATCATCCTCATCGCTTTCATCTGATTCTGCCAGGATCATGGCCGACACTATGGCCCGCTTTGTCGGTGCTGAAACAGCTTCATCGAACAGTGACAGTGCCACAAGCTCCTCTGACACATACCACAGATGCTGTTGCAGTTTGTCTCTGGCCGCTCTTCCAACACGGTCATTGTGGTAAGAGTGTAGTTTCTTCAGCATCTCCAAATCTGTTCGAGGAGCAACTGCGGCATCAGAGGCAGAAAACCAGGCTTCCACATGAATCAGGATGGAGAAAATGCTCACATCACGAACACAGGACTCCTCCCGTTGGGTAAGATCTTTGAGTTGTCCTCGGAACAT
Organism: Ichthyophis bannanicus; assembly: GCA_033557465.1. Classification (NCBI taxonomy): domain Eukaryota; kingdom Metazoa; phylum Chordata; class Amphibia; order Gymnophiona; family Ichthyophiidae; genus Ichthyophis; species Ichthyophis bannanicus. Next base: position 177,439,015 of record CM066043.1, on the reverse strand, counting down.
CCAAATCTTGAGACAGTACAAGACTTTTGCCATCCATCTGGCATGATGGAAAGCTCCGGGTTTCTTGAAATTGAAACTAGGAAGATTCCCTCCAAGGCAGACAATCGTTAACTCCAAGAATTCCAGGTAATCATCTCGGTGATTGCCCTGTGCCAACTTGGATTCCGCAAACTTCATGATGCGATCCCTGTCAGGTTGCAGCACCTCCAAGTCTTTTCCAGTTTGATAGCTGGACTTGTCAAGGGAGCCCCAATTCTTTTGGAACCGGTGAAAGAGTTGGACATCGGGACCCGATGAAGCTCCAGAGCATGTAGAGAATACTGCACCAAGAATTATTTTGTAAATGTGATGGCGGCATGCCAAATGAAGAACTGTGCGACGGAGTCTCTGTTCTAGAAGAATGAACGCTCCTGATCGACGTCCCGTGTTCAATGCAGTTGTATCAAAGCAGAAGCCTGCAACCTTTTCATCCAAACACCATTCCTGTAACAGTTCATAAACTGCTGCAGCTTGATTCTCGCCCGTTCCTGATGTCAGTTTTGGTACACCAAGAAGTTGTGTTTCTCCAGTGGAGACAGCCGTTATCAAAACTGGAAGGTGGTCAACGGATGTGGTTGAACAGAGGAGAGATGGCAATAACTTGCTATCCCAATGCACAATGCATGTTTTGCCTTCGGCTTTGAATGCGTTGTGCAGGTCCGTCCATTGTTGCTGACGGTGCTTTTCTCTATGGCGCTTGATGCTGGAGCGGCTGATATTGAGCTCCCCAGGATAATGTCCCAGACTTCTGGCAGTTTCAGCTATCACAAACAGAGCATTGCGATCCGTTGTCCCTGTCCGATCCAGGGCTGCTGTAAGCTCTGGGGTCCAGACATTGTTAGGTCGAAACTGCGTTTGTGGAGTTGCTTTCTTCTGTCTGTTATCTGAATCCGCAGATGTCGACGAGTCTTCACCTGACTCTGCTGAGGGAGAAGATCCTTCCAGCTGAACTTGGCTTGTAGTTGCCTCGGCTTCGGCAACATGTTTTTGTCTGCGCCTTTTCAGTTCTTCTTCTCACTGTTGCGATCTTGCTTCCGTGTTGGCCAGTTTCTTGTCCATCGCACACATTGAGCTGCAGCACCCTGGTTCTCGTTGTGCTATTAAGAATTCTTTGTCTTCTTGAATATGAATTAAAGACATTGCATTGGCATGCGCCACATCAAATAGGTTTTTCATTGCAACCTGAAATTCTTTTTCATTTGCCTCTTGTTTCCCTCCTCTCCCTTTGTTTTTCTTCAAAAGTTTCCACTGATTGAATAATTTCTTTACTTTTATTTATTATTTATTTATTTATATTCTCTTATATATCGCACTATTCAGCATCAGCGCGGTTCACATAGAACAAAAATCTCAGTACAGTCAACATGTATGAGTTTACAGATAACAAGGGAAGGAACTTGGATAACAAGGGAAACTATTTACAATCTATTTACAGGGGTAATACTACTGCATAGGTACATGTTAGGAGGAACATTTGATAAGAATATATTAATAATTATAGAGAGTCAGCCTTGGCGTGTTATTGAGACACCGAGGAATTTAATAATTTTTAATAATTTAATAATTTTTCTTGAATTTTGTCATTTCTTTGAACAGGAAGCCTGGCCTTTTCACAGTAAACTTCTACTTCACTTGTTACAATAGATGCACTTTCACTAACGCCTTTGTTTAATGTCATATGGTGATGTAAAAATACACTTAACACCTGCTCCTTGCTGGGGAGCTTGGCCCCCAGAATTGTGGTGGACATTTCTTCAATGAGATAAAAACCACGTTTTTTCGCCATCTGAAAAGAATAAAGATACAAAGATAATAGTACAATGTCTTGCCACCTCTCAGAGACGAGATTAGTTCAAATATGACGCAATCAAATGTAATCAGTGTGGAACTGAGTGGATGATACAAGATGATGCAACATTTCGTCATCTGCTCCCAGGGGGAAATCACAAGGCTTGTTGAGCCACCCCTAAATATTATTTGATTGGCTTCAAACTTTGTACACAGTGTTTTCTACCTAAATGGAACTAGAATCAGGCCAGGGAGCAAAGGAATTCAGGAATTCATTTTTATGGACCACCCTACTGTATATAGGACCCAAGAGAACAGCTGCAGTAGAAGCATGTGCCAATGCAAATGAAAGTCATGCCATGCAATTTCTGAGAGAGGACCAAGAGCAATGTAAAAGCTGGACATAGGAGATAGAACAGACAACAATACATGGCCCCAACCCTACCAACAGAACATAAAAAATTCAAACTTCTGTGTTGAAAGGTCAGAATTATGCAAAATTCTGCAAGCTTTGTTTGTAAAAATAACAAAACATATTGGGTGTTCCAGGGCGTAGCAGAAGCGGAGACTGTCGCTAACCGGGCAGCAGCGATATTGCATGCTGCCCAGTTAGCAATCTGTGCCTTAAAGATAGGCGAGGAAAACCCTTATTCCGCATATTATTCCTGAGTCTATCCCCTTTCACCCTCATCCTATGTCCCCTCACAGCAGAGCTTGCTTTCAACTAAAAGGCTCTTCTCCTTTGCATTTATGCCACGGAAGTATTTCAATGTCTCAATCATATCTATTCCACCTTTCTTCTAAAGTATACATATTAAGATCCTTAAGTCTGTCCTCATATGCTTTATAATGAAGACCATTAATCACTTTAGTAGCCACCCTCTGTACTGACTCTAACCTGTTTATAAAAGCACTATCACCTCCTTTCTTCTGCTGGCTGTTCCTCTCCCTATGCACCCAAGCATCCTTCTAGCTTTTGCCGTTGCCTTTTCTACCTGTTTAGCTTCTTTAAGATCATCAGACACAATCACGCCTAGGTCCCGCTCTTCTTTTGTGGACAGTACTTCACCTCCTATACTATATTGCTCCCTTGGATTGCTGTGGTCCAAATGCATGATCTTGCATTTTTTAACATTACATCTCAGCTGCCAAATTCTAGACCATTCTTCAAGCTTAGAAAGATCCCTCGTCATGTTATCTATACCTTCCTGGGTGCCTACTCTATTGCAGATTTTGGTATCATCTGCAAAGAGGCAAACCTTACCAGACAGCCTTTCCGCAATATCACTAACAAAGATGTTGAAAAGAATCGGACCAAGGCTAGATCCCTGGGGCACACCATTGGTAACCTCCTCCTCCTCAGAGTCATCTCCCACTCAATCAATTTCTAACCCAAGCCGTAACTTTAGTGTCCATCCCTAGGGTGCTCAGTTTGCTTATAGGTCGCCTGTGTGGAAAGGTGTCAAAGGCTTTAATGAAATCTAAATACATCACATCTAGGGCTTTTCCTCGGTCCAACTCCCTGGTCACCCAGCCAAAGAAATCAATCAGATTTGTCTGACAAGACCTGCCTCTGGTGAATCCATGCTGCCTCGGATCCTGTAATCCGTTTTACTCCAGAGACCTCACTATTTTCTCTTTCAGCAGCGCTTCCAATAATTTACTCACCACCGAGGTTAAATTAACTGGCCTATAGTTTTCAACAACATCCTTACTTCTTCTTTTGTGTAAAGGGACCACAAGTGCCTCTCTCCAGTCCTCTGGCACCACTCCTGACTCCAACGAGGCACTAAAAAGGTCAGTCAGTGGAGCTGCTAGAACGTCCCCAAGTTCCATCAATATTCTTGGGTATATCCCATCTAGTGCCATTGCTTTGTCTACTTTAACTTTAGCTAGTTTCTCACGAATACAGTCTTCTGAAAATTGTTCAAGATGCCATTTGCTTCTGTTCCTGTTTGTGAGTGTTTTCTGAGGTCCTGCTCCTGATTCTTCACCTGTGAACACAGAACAGAAATATTTGTTAAGCAATTCCACTTTATCCTCATCAGCTTCTACATATTCCTCCCCTTCACCCTTGAGTCTGACAATACCACTGTAGCCCTTCCTCTTCTCACTAACATATCTGAAAAATGTCTTATCCCCTCATTTTATTGCATTGGCCATTTCCTCTTTTTGAATCTATGCTTTCCTGACTACTTTGATAGCTTCTCTAAGTTTTTCCAAATATAGATGCCAGTCTTCCTCTCTGTGATCTCCTGTATTACATGAAGGCCTCCCTCTTTTTCTTCACCTTTTCAGCTACTTCTTTTGAAAACCATAGTGTTCTCCTTTTCCTTTTACCTCTATTTACCATTTTAACAAAAAGGTTGGCTGTCCTTAAAATATCCCCTTTCAGTTTGCCCACTGTTTTTCTACATCCCCCAACTGTTCTCATCCCGCTAACGACTCCCTGAGGTATTGGCCCATCTTGGCAAAGTTAGTTTTTCTAAAGTCTAAGACTCTCGCTTTTGAATGGATTTTATCAGCCCTAGTCCTAATACTGAACCACACCATCTGATATCACTGGATGCAAAATGATCTCCTACTATAACATCAGAAACACTTTCACCATTGGTAAGCACCAAGTCCAGTATGGCCCTTTCACGTGTGGGTTCTGTTACCAGTTGCCTGAATAGTTCTCCCTGTAGAGAATCCAGGATCTCCTTACTTCTAGATAATACTGCAGCAGGGATGTGCCAATCAACATTCGTCATATTGAAATCCCCTATCAGTAGCACTTCCCCTTTCCTGGCAATGCTGTGTATGTCTTCAATTAACTCTCCGTTTACCTCTTCTCCCTGTGAGGGAGGTCTGTATATCATGCCAATGCAAATATATTTATCTTTCTCTCTTCCTAGTTTAACCCACAGTGCCTCCTCTCTTTATTTTAAGCCCTGTAATTCCGTAGCTTTAATATTATTATTATTTACATATAGTGTCACTCCTCCTCCCCTTCTTCCTACCTGTCCTTTCTAATTAAAGTATAGCCTGGTATAGTTATATCCCATTCATGGTTGTCCGTGAACCATATCTCTGTTACTGCCACTAAATCCAAGTCAGCCTCTCCCATTAAAGCCTCAACATCTGGGATCTTATTTCCCTTGCTACGGGCATTTATACACACTGATTTTCATATGTTGCCCCTTTTACCCATTTCCATAAAGATATTTAATGTTTCACTTACCTGAAGGGGCTTTTACTTACCTGGGGGCTTTCTTCACCCATCCCCAACAAATCTAGTTGAAAGCCCTCTTCAGTAGGTTAGCCAGTCTGTTACTGAAGACACGTCGACCCTTCTTGGTGTCTACTGCAGATTTTGGTATCATCTGCAAAGAGGCAAACCTTACCCGACAGCCCTTCTGCAATATCACTAACAAAGATATTAAAAAGAATCGGAGCAAGGACAAATCCTTGCGGCATAGCACTGGTAACCTCCTCCTTAGAGTAAGCTCCATTTACCAGTATCCTTTGTTGCCTCCCACTCAACCAATTTCTAACCCAGTCAGTCACTTTAGGGTCCATCCCTAGGGTGCTCAGTTTGTTTATAAGTCGCTTGTCCGGAACAGTGTCAAAGGCTTTACTGAAATCTAAGTACACCACACCTAGGGCTCTCCCTTGGTCCAACTCCTTGGTCACCCTTTTAAAGAAATCAATCAGATTTATCTGGCAAGACCTGTCTCTGGTGAATCCATGCTGCCGCTGATCTGGTAATCTGTTGGACCCCTGAAACCTCACTATTTTCTCTTTCAGCAGTGTTTCCAATAATTTACTCACCACAGAGGTTAGAATAACTGGCCTGTAGTTGTCAACCGCATTCTTACTTCTCATTTTGAGTACTGGGACCACATTTGCCTTTCTCCAGTCCTCTGGGACCTCTCCCAACTCTAAAGAAGCATTGAAAAGGTCAGTCAGTGGAGCTGCTGGATTGTCCTCAAGTTCCTTTAATATTCTGGGATAAATTCCATTCAGTCCCATTGTCTTGCCTACTTTTAGTTCAGCTAGCTCCTGACGAACACAGTCTTCTGAAAATCTTTCCACTTCTGTTCCTCCTTGTGGGAGTTTTCTGAAGTTTTGCTCCTAGCCCTTTAATGCTACTCTTCAGGAATGCGTAGGCATGCTTAGTCAGGATGGATGCTGGCAGTACAGGCTATAAAAGCAACTTTCACAAACAGATGTTATGCATAATGTTGATATCAGTTTGTAGACCTTACAATAGCCTTTACATGTAAGCTTCTTGTCCAATCGACAATTCGTTACATCAGAAATATCTTGTCTATGTCGCAATAGCCACAATACATTCTGTTACATTTGTGATGAGTATATGCTTAAGCCTCAAAGACGCAACATGACTTCACTTATTAAGAAAGCATATGAGCTCTACTTTGGTGGTAAAGTTGGCGATCAAGGCAAATCCTGGGCTCACGTTTGTGTGCAACATGTGCTGTTCATCTCAAAGCTTGGCACAGAGGTACTTGGAAGTCAATGCTGTTTGCAAGTCCAATGATATGGCGAGAACAGAAGGATCACGTGATGGATTGTTACTTCTGCCTCACCAATGTATCCAGTTTGTCTGCTAAAAATAAGAAATCCATTGAATACCCCAGTCTGCCTTCAGCCATGAAACCAGTGCGGCATGACAACAGTATGCAGTACAGAAGCCACCAGAGACATGGAACCTAGATGAGGCAGACTAAGATGCCAGACGTGGAAAATGACATGGATCCAGATTTTGAACCGTTTATGTCCGGGTGTGCCTCATCTGATAATACAGTGAGAATTGAATGACCTGGTGTGAGACTTAAGTTTGTCAAAAACAAAAGCTAAAGCTACTTGGTTCAAGATTTCAAGAATGGGGTTTGCTGTCGCCAGGTATGAAAATTTCTGTATTTTGGACCCGCCAAGTGATATGAAAAATTTCTTTGCGCAAAATTGACTACCTCTGTTTCTGCATTGACATTTATGGGTTGTTCACGGCTTTGGATTGTGAGCATGACCCACAACAATAGTACCTTTTTATCGATTAGTCACTCTTAAATCTGAAAGCTGTCTTGTTACACAATGGCCATGTCTACCCTTCAATACCTATTGCCTATGCAGTTTGGACAAGTTCCTGGAAGAAAGGTCCATAAACCATTATTAAAGGGGACCCAGGAAATCCACTGATTTTCCTGGGACAAGCATTGTGGAAAATATGTGTCTTTTTGGGAATCTGCTAGGTACCTGGATTGGCCACTGTTGGAAACAGGATACCAGGCTTGATGGACCTTGGTCTGACCCAGTAAGGCATTTCTTACGTTATGTTACTCCCATACTAAAGAGTCTCATTACATTAAAAGAACTGGCTACTCCGGAAGCATTTGGTTCCAGGACAGAAAAATGTGGCACATGAACCACTTAACACAAGATATTTTTGCCTCCTCTTCATATAAAACTTGGATTGATGAAAAACTTAGTGAAAGTGATGAACAAGGAAGGTGAAGGATTTCAATATTTGAGACAGATGTTTCCAAGAATAACTGATGTCAAGAATAAGGAAGGCATTTTTGTGGGTCTACAAGTCATCAATGACAAGCGGTTCGAAGATCTGCTAATGGGGCCTAAGAAAATTGCATGGAAGGCATTCAGGGATGTTGTTGAGAATTTTCTTGGCAATTACAGAGCATCAAACTGCATCCAGCTGGATGAAAACATGATTCAAGCAGGCAAAACCATGATGTGCAACAAGTCCCCAGCTCAAGCATACCTGCTTTCAGGAAACTGAAGACTCCTAAACAGCGGGGAGCCCTCAAATGCTCCTTAGGTGGGGGGAACACATTAAATATTATGGGTGCAACTAATGCCACCTCAGTTTTAGTAGCTCCTGCAGCCGGTTTACTGCAGTAAATGCAGGGGGGTGGCTATACCTGCCCTCCTGCAGTTAGTGTGCAACCTGTCAGACGGCTGCCTGGGTGAGAATCTTCACACTCTTGGCAAGTGCATATTTCTATATGATTTGCAAGGTATTGTGGGCAATGTAGTTCATTCACACCAGACACAGCTGCTGACAATAATTTAGTTGTGCTCTTGGGTAAAGCCAATAAGATTTTTATTTATGGGGTTATTTCTCCCAACACAGATATGCTTGGTAGCACATAAATTAGGTAGCTTGCTTTCAGTGTTAACTTGGAAAAACAAAGTCAAAATCAGGAAAACAACAAAAGAAAAGCTACAAAGCAAGAAACAAACTGTTTTTTTCACTCCCCTAGCTCCCAAGCAATTAGGTAAGGCTTAATTGCTAGCAGTCACCAGCTGAAACCCCTTAGCTGGCTTGCCTTCCACTGTGTGGGTCAAATCCTGCTTCAGGAGCTTTTCTGAGTAGATTAAAGAACAAATTTGTATTTCTTTGTGATGGTTACTGTACTTTATAACAGAAAGTTACCAACGGAGTTTAGATAGAGAGCAGTCCATATAAACAGGATCCTCATCTGCTATTATTCCCCCTTGTTCAATAAGCATGGGTTCAATATCATGGATTGGCACAGATGAATCTCTCAATGGAGCATTTTCAGGAGAATACTTGTTTCCCTGCTGTCTTTCAAGGTTATAGCTAGGGCATAGATCAGTGTTCATACTTGAGCTTCCATTGCTGCTAGAGTTCCTCTCTATATAGCCTGGCCAGTATGTAGTCCAGTTCTTATGTCCAGCCTTCCAATCCAGATCCCTGGATACTGGATCTCTCTTCACATACCTTCTGGCACAGGTCTTAGGGTCCCTTCCATGTGCAGCCGTCTCCCTCACAGGTAGCCTCTGGTGATTCCTAGCTCTGCAGCACCATTCCTCTGGCTTTCCCCAGTCCAATGGTGTATGCTGGCCCTTGGAATACCTCCCAGTATACGTACTGCTTTGGACTCTTCTAGACCTCTCAAAGGCTTTTCTCTTCCTTCTTCCAAAGGGTCTCTTTCCCTCTCTGTCCATCCGGTTTGGCTTCTGCTTCTGATGATCCTTCAGATGAAACTGATGATCAAACTCAAGCTGATTCTCAGGATACTGAGGACAATTCTCTGGATATCCAAGGTGATCATGAAGAATGTCATCTGTAGAATAAACTCTACTCTTATTCTGCTTAGATGAGTGCTCCTCCCTAACACAGCGCAGCTGTGCTGAATCAGGCCCTGCCCTTTGAGATGAGTGCTTAGGGATTACCTCATAGCCCTCCTGATTGAACACACGTTTCCCCACTTCAGCTCCTCTAATGGCTGTTGGAAACCTGGTGCATTCTGGGACTGGTAGTCTTTTATGGGAAAATTCTGTTTTCTTATTTCTACCAGAACTGACAGGTTGCTTGTTCAGAGTCACTTCACCTTTTCTATAGCCCCTTCCTGAGCTATGATACGCTTCCTTATCACAAACCCCATAGTAATGCAGCATACATGTGCATTACCAGCATGGGGTGTGAAGCCCGATTCCATACCGTGCATGTCCAGCCCATGGACACGTTTAAATCCAAAATGGGCCCCCTTTGAACCTAATTCTGCATCTGTGGGTCTGGACATGCCTGCAGGGCCGGAATCGGGGAGACAGACATGTTCGTCAGGCATGTAAAAGCGTTATCCAGTTGGCTCCATACCTTGGATGTAGGTAAACATTTTAGATGTCTCCGCACCCACATTATTCTGAAATGCTACATGTTTTGGATGCTGCCTGTCCTCACAATGCACCCGTGGACGTGCATCTCCTAAGCTTCCCATCAGTCAGTAGTGTGCTGATGCACAGTAGACATAAATACCACTGAGAAATGACAGTTGCTGCAACCTAGACCATATACCAGTCCCCCGAGAAGTGCTAGGTGAGCCCAGTGCACCCCAATAAAGTCTACAAGAATGTAAATATGAACATGCATGTTTAAAAAAGGTTTGGACAAGTTCCTGGAGGAAAGGTCCATAAACCATTATTAAAGAGAACCCAGGAAATCCACTGCTTGCCCCAATACAAGCATTGTGGAACCTGTGTATCTTTTTGGGAAATGTCCAGTGTCATGGTGTAGATCTATCAGAACCTATGGAGATAGGTAAAACTGCAGAGAATGGATCTGACACTGACAGCTCAGAGAAGCACATGGCCCAGAGTTGCTGTAGGCAACCTATACAAACAATGTCACAAGGTGGGAGAACACGCCCAAGCAGCAAGAAGGCTCAGGATTCATTAGATAATGAAGGGCAGCTGAGAGGGGGCGGAGTTCAGGCAGACACTACGACACACGCACATAAAACTAACTCACCTGAAGTTAGGGGGGGCAGAGCTGATGGAACCAGATGTGGTGGAGCCGAGAGGACGAGTGGTGGAACAAGGTGTGGATCCAGGAGAGCTGAGAGATCCAGTTCCAGAGCAACCAGGGACAACCACAGAGACTGCTCCAGAGAGCAGCATACAAACAAGCACAAGCTCAGTGACGTTTTCCACGAAGGTAGCAGAGAACACGGTCTTGGAGCCAGGCTTAGGAAAGCCGAGGAAGCTAGCCACCCCAGCTGCAGGCACAGAAGGGAAAAGGAGTTCTGGCCTGAAGACGTTTTCATGTCAGAGGAAAAGCTGAAAGGAAAAGGCAGTAGGAACCTTCCGTCCTGGCCAAGCCCTGTTAACTCAGCTGTACCGAAAAACTCCGGTCTAAGGGAGCTAGAAGGTAGGCTGTTTAATTCTAATATAAGGAAAGCTGAATGCAGAAGTTTTCCCTGCAGTTGTCAGAGTTTGTGGGGCTCTCAGGGAAGAAACTATAGAGAATGTGGTAATCTTCCATTCCACTCTGTTACTGAGGAGGAGGGGAAGTCTCAGTGCCGTGAGGAGAGACTGTTTGGCAATAGCACTTTTTACAATCCGAAAGAAGGACAGTCTGAAGGGGACTGTGAGGAAATGCAACTTGATATTCATGGGGAACAACCCTCAGATGATTGCATGGATTGTACACTCATTATTGCTGACCATGTTACCTCTTTATGCTGAAGAGGCTGTTAAGACTTTCTAATAACAGGAGTGAAAGAGAGAAACTTACCTGTTTGTAAAGAGGAATGTTTTGAGCTACCTATTGTTCTGTTCATAGAAACTGAAGATAGAAGCAATATTTTGGTTCCTGTTTGTTTCCTTTCTTTTGTACCAGAAGTATGGTCTTTTTGTCTTTGTTTCCATTGATATAAAATCCACCCGGAAGGGGAATAAAAGTCCTGTCTAAAGCCTTACCACCCGACTGCAACTCACTTCTTTACTAGCTTGTGGGACTACAACACCCAGAGGGCAGTGCAGGGCCCTCTACACCACTCCCCTTGCTGGGTTAAGATAATCCCCAGGGAAATACCCATGCCTTTGCCTCTGGGGACCTTCGCTGGGTGACACCAAGTACTCGTGATCTGGATTGGTCACTGTTGGAAATAGGATACTGGGCTTGATGGACCTTGGTCTGATCCAGTATGGCATTTCTTATGTTTTTATGACATATCTTGCAACAAATGGTACATGGCATTAGGAACCGACCCAAGTGATTCCTGCCCTGATCATCTCTACAAACATGCTTTAAACTGCTAGGGATGGACCCTCACCAAGTCCACAAAACCCCAAACTAATCTTGCAGGTTCCCAAAGGATTCATCATATTGCTGAGCAACAAATGTATACCCTTTTCAAGTCTATGGCCTATAAGTGCACTCATTCTGCTGCTCTACACTACCATTCCCCTCTTATCTCTCCCTACACCCCTCTCCGAGAACGCTCTTCTGTCAGATTGTTCTATCTGTGCCCTTCCCATTGTTGCCATTGTTGGATCAGATCTGCGTAAGCTCCCTTGTGTTTCCTGACCGTTCCCCCTGGATGTATCCTGTTCACAGCTGCTGTGTTGTCTGTCCCGACTAGATTGTAAGCCACTCTGAGCAGGGACCATCTTTTACGTGTCTGTGCAGCACTGCCTTGTAGCCTTGTACCACTATGCAAAAAAATCAGTAGTAGTTGTAGTAGGCACACTAGGGCCTTCTGTCTATGGCATCTGAGGCCCACCTATCTGGGTACTGGCTTTTCTCACAGCAGCTACACTTGTCCCATCGTGGCACATGTCAATCTGTTTAAATCTGCTACTTATGGGGCAACCCTGTCTGCCTTCACAAAGCCAGCTTTGTGGCACTGCTCCCCTGGCCAGGGCTGTGTGGGCATGGGAGGGGAGATCCCTGTGCTATCACACCATGTTTCAATGTATCTCTTGTTAATTGTAAACCACCCTTGATCTCTGGAAGGGGCGGTATAGAAAATTTCTCAACTAACTAACTAAATAAAATAAATGTAGCCAGACTCCAGATATATTACCACTTCTCGCAGCTGTCACTGATCCTGGCCTGGGTAGGGATGTAGGCTGCAGGGGACAATCTGGGGAATTTTGGTATTACACCAGTCATGTCTCCCAGTGCCAGGCACAGCAGATGTATGGCTGCCTTATCACACTGCCAACGATATCTGATATAATTAGAATACCCTATATAAAATAATCCAGAAGGAATCAGCATAGGTTCCCTATGGCTAAATGTCAAAACATATCCCTGTTAATAATAAGGACACCCAGAGTAAGGGCATTCAGAAGTGCAAACAGCACAGATACATGTTCAACAGCAACACCATTGGTCCCACAAAACGTGCATTATGGGCATGTATTAGTGCTGTTTGCACTGTTGAGTGCCCTCTTTTTGAGGGTACCTTATTATTGACAGGGATATGTTTTGACATTTAGCTATAGTGAACCCTCTCTGAGTTTGACAGCAGAATCATACTGGCACCTGGTGACGCTTCGGTCATCCATATGGTCCAGGTACTGGCCAGGCATTCATTTCTCCCTTGAATTGCAAATGAGCACATCAGATTCCCCCATGCACCCCTCAAACCACACACACACACATTCTCACTTTCTGTCACAAAAACATGTTTCTGCCAAAAAGATGCCCTGAACCTATACAAAACAGCTCTGACATAACATAATTGCATGGGGTACCAGGACTACAAATATGTTCTCCGTTTCATACCCAGAAAGGAATCCTTTCCCTGCTCATGCCCATACGATCCCTGCATCAGCAGTCACATTTTTCTGAACATGGGAATTGTTAGGGTCCCATAGATTTGCTTCTTTAGCACAAACAGCACATAAGTGCATACCCTGAATAACCACTATTACTCTTCTTACTATTTCTGTAAGGGTGTTTATGTTATTTCCCTTACAACATTCCCTCACCTCTGCTCCCTCTACTTTAAGATTGCATCTTGTATTTTTCCAGACTGCAGTCACACCAGTTCAGCACATACTTGTCACAACCATTCTTCTATATGGGATGAATTTCAGGGCACAGCAGAATAATTTCTAAGTCCTAGCCTTATACCACGTTTCAACAGGAATAACATGAACGTTTCTGCGAAAAACTTAATATGTACACAGGCTTTTTCTAAATACACTTTCTATGTCTCTGTGGCTGACCACGCCCCCGTTCTGCCCTCAACCGCCCCCCGTTCTGAGATTCCCGTGCTAGCGCCGTGAATATGAATGTCAGCAGTGTTTCAGGATATTGTTGGGGACGTTATTAGCACAAACCCCTTATTCGTGTTCCGGAATGACCCCCTTAGTGTATATTCCCCTCTGTCAGTAAGTATTCAATTGAATTTGAAATATTTAGAAACCGCAAGACTTCAGCCAGGGAGGGAACAGCCACTGGGCCTGCTGTGGAGACAATGCAGCAAGCCACCCACCACATTAAGGTAGATTTACTGCACTGGCTCTGCGATGTGGGCCCAGTATTCGGAACCCCCCTCCAAGCTAGTACCTGAATGGGCCGTACCCACCACCCTGCCCTTGGTATACCATTGAGAAACTCCTTAGTGAAAAATAGTGGAACATTATATCACCACTATAGAAAACTCTATTCAGCTACCAGCAATGAAGCACAGATGTATACAGGCACATTTTTTTATTTGCTTTTTGAAAATGTGGTTCTTTTCTCTGATATTTGTTAAGTTTGTTTGGTTTGTTCTACACAGGTGTGTTAAGAAGTGTTTTAATCTGCATTAGATCTTTTTAATGCACTGAAATCAATTGTACATGTCTAACAGTATCAAGAGTGAAGAAAGAAGTTCCCACAAAAGTGGAATGTCTGATTAATAAAGTATTTCAATCATTCCACATTTGTGGGGCCTTCTTCACCTCGCTCTTGATACTGTTTCCTGTTGGTCTGCAAGTGTGCGTGATTTTATCTGGACCATCAATTGTACATGTGCCAGTTCACTGGTTGATGCATATCAAATTGATTTTGCCTGCACTAAGTGATATGTTTACTAAAACATCAAATGTTTGCGCAGGGCCGGCCCAAAGGTTTCCCCCCCACTGACGCTGCCCCCCACAGCTGATGCGCCCCCCAGCTGCTGCCGCCGTTGCCCCCTCCCCTAGCTGCTACTGATTCCGTCTCAGGAGAGGGAGGCGGGCAGCGGCAGTATTTCCAAAAGCAGCCACCTAGCTTGCCTAGTGAACGGGCCGTCCCTGTTTGCGCATGTTCAACCCCAAGAATTAGTGCAGAGGCCCACACTAACCTCTGAAGGTGTGTCCACATGGCTCGCTGTGCTAAATGGCACATGGATACACTTAACAGCAGTGCCACTCCTTGAGGAGACAATAATACACGCAAGCTAATGCCATGCATGCCAGTGATGCCTGCACTAACCATGCACCATCAATGGCCTGCCCAATCCCCACCCCATCACATGCTAACCAGTTGGCCTGGGATTTTGTCATGATGCACCATGCTAACAGCACAGCATGCTTAGCGTGCGGTAAACCCCATGTTAACGGTTAGTGCACTTAAGTAAACATGCCCCTAAACTTTTAAGGGTGATAATAAACTGAATAAGCACTAATGAATGCATACTGATATCAAGTAACCTGTGATATGTCCTGAAAAATGCACGGAGAAGCATGTTCTTTTGATCAGTACAGACAAGTACAATTGACGCATAATTCTAAAACAATGGCTCTACATGAATTGGTGGTGATAGCCCATCTGGGAATTATCTACTATTTATTTGCTTATTTGAACTTGACTTTCCGCTTTATCACCGGGGCCTCTGTCCCTACTCTCCCTTTGCTCCACCTCTAAAATCTCAGGTCCCCAGTCTTCATGCATCACAATAACCAGCCTTCAGAATCAGTACCTGTGTGGATAATTTTGTAACAGGATGTCTATGCGAGAAGTCTTAAAAAAGTTCCTGTATGCCTCTAAAATAGGCTTCCAGAACCAGACTCAATGGCACACAGACACTATGCCACAAATTTACACCTGTTCCAGGTAAAAATGTGTGTATATACGCTATGTGATGTACACATGCATATTTTATACAATGTATGGGTACATCGCAGTACCAACTCTGCTCTGCCCAAACTACATCCCGGAACCCACACACTCTCTCTCACACACACATATTATATAAGGACACCCTGTGATTTTGGTGCTTAACTATGCCAGCCTAGTGAAACACAGGGCCACATGTTCACCCAAGCAATCAACTAGGTAACTCCTTAATGAACTACATTGTTTTGGAAAGTGTCCTCATTAAGAAATATTTAGGGAAATATTTAAACTCCACGGTCAGCTTTTTTTATTAAATCCCACCCACAATGTTATCCAGATAACGGTGAGTTTCAGTCTGCCATCTGGATAGCTATCCGCATAACACTTAGGATGGTGGAGGGTTTTTTTCTGCTGTCCTAAGTTATGCAGCTAGTAATCCTCGTAGCAGCACTGAAAGTCACTGCTATCCTGAAAATGTCCTACTCTGCCCCCGGACCACCCCGGCACAATCCATGTACTGCCGAGGAGTCTGTGGTGATATTCAGCAGCACTATCCAAATTGTGCTGCTGAATATCATGTTTAGCAGGGCTTATCCAGTTACAAGGAACGCCCTGCTAAATGTAGGGCCGATTGTGTTTTGAAAATTTTATTGAAAAATTCCACAAAATGACTTTGCTTCTACAGTTCACACCACTTTTGGCAGTGAAGGGGTTAATCTCTGAATGAAGAAACTGTGTGCAAGTAATATGTGTGATGATGCCACAAGTGTAGCTGCTGAAGGGCAAGTTGTGTCTGGTGTCCATGGAGATTCAGTTGGCAGGCAAGACATTTTCCTTTAAGTTACAGAAAATTATTTGTCTTCATGCTGTTTATAGTCATTGTTAACACCATATGAATATTCTTGGCCTATAAAAGCATGTCTTTGCAAGTCCTTTGTGGTATCTTCACGTAGGATGGTAAAGACGTGTAGGAACGTGCTGCACCTGAGTTATGGAATTCATTGCCATTTGCTATTAGAAATGTAACTGATGTGAATGTTGTTTTCAGAGACAGATAAAGACTTTGTTGTAAACCACTGTGATAGCCATTGTATCCTTTGGCAATATAGCAAAGAACTATAAATAACTGAATATATATATTTTTACATTTTTTATATGTCATCATGCTTTTATGATGTTGCAATTTGTATAAATTTGTTTACAACTTCATTTTCTTGATGTTTCAAGAGGAGTCATCAAATACTAATAAAGTCCCCTGAGGAAGAAACCACACGCCTGGCGGTGCTGGGCCTGACTGTGAGCAGAGAGGCGGGTGCTTTCCAGCGATTTATCATCAGCAAGTTCCCTTTAAAAAGAAATCATGCTCCGGCAGGCAGTGGGAGAGAGAGAGCGCACCGCCTCCCAAGATGCTGGTGAGTAGAGGGGGAAGAGAACTACATATCAGAGGCAGGTACTTCCCAGTGACATCATCATCAGCACGCCCTCTTTAAAAAGGAATCACACCGCTATACATAGCCATAGCCCCATGCTCACAGGAGCTCCTTAGAACTCAGGGGAATAACTTTGATTTGGTGAGCTGCAGTTTTTATTATTCATCTCCCTTCTATTTTTGATGGGTAAAAGAAAATTAAGAAAAAAATCTCTTGTGGTCTCTACTCCCATTATTCGGGGATGGGGCCCTATGAATAAATATCTAATTGCTCTGACTGAGACTGATAAAAGATGGAGTGTGCACTCTCTGCTATAGAGAGGCCATCTCTCTTTCCACAGAATTGCCAAGTTACCCAGTTCCAGACTTTTTTGCTAGTTCTGGTTTTAAATTTGCATTGCAATGCAGTATAGTATTTGTAGTCCCCGATTTTACTCATTGAAATCAGTGCTGTAAGTCCCAAAGGACTGGCTTAACATCTCACTCCTGGAACGGGGTAACTTGACAACTCTGTTTTCAGTGGTAGGTCTTCACTTTCCTTCTCAACAGCTATTTTGAAAGATCTTTTCCGGGTCTTTGGAGGCCTTGCAGCTATCTGTGGTGGAGCATGAACCTGGGGGACTCCTGGAACTTCCCACCAGTCAGGTCACTGTCATGATCTCTCAGCCACCTTTGAAGGATGCCCTACAGAGAGAGATTTCTTCTCCTCATAAGATTTCCTGATTAGACATTTTAAAGGTAGTGTCTAGAAAGGAGGGAATGCTGCAGGGAACTATCTTAATAGTTATATAACTTTACCAAAGAGACAGTATCCAAGTTCTGGGACCCAGACTCAAAAATAGATCATACTAATAGGACACTGGAGTACAGGAGTAGCCTAGTGGTTAGAGCAACAGCCTAGCACCCAAGAGATCTGGGTTTGATTCCCACCGGCACTCCTCGTGACCTTGGGCAAATCACATTGCCTTGGAAGAAAAGGCCTGGCAGTCTACTTCTGATCATACTTTGCCAAGAAAACCCAGGGGCTGCTGGATTGCCAGGAGTTGGCATTGATTTCACAGCACTTAAAAAAATTACATTAATGGCGCCCCAAGTTCATTCATTACAGACAGTAGGGGTGTCTGGAATTAAAGACTCCCTTAGGATTGTGTTTTCTAAAGATTAACAGGCATTAAGTAAATTTAAGACACATTAAGTGCCGCCACTACCCATTCATTTCTATGGGCCACTGCAGTACTTGCTTTGCAGCTTGTTGTGCGTGAGGACTTGTGTGCATCAGTGATGTTGACCGCTAAACTATCAGTAGCTTAACTACTCTCAGGGTCTCCCAAGATAGACAGGTCTCAGCTCAGGTGCCAGACCAAGACAAACCACCCATCTGGGCAGCAGCAGAATAGGACAGTGTTGGCGGCGGAGGATCACATTTCCTTGACAACAGCAACAACACTAGAATTAAAGTGGAAGAAAGGCCTGGCAATCTACATCCGTATCTTGCCACTAAAACCCAATGGATAGTCTAAACAAAACAAATTGCACTATAGTGCTAGAACATGAGATCCCCAGGTCGGAAGGCACTCAACTGGCTACTGGGGAGGAGCTGAAGACTTCTCAGAGTAAAGTCAGCATTTATGATGTGGTTGGATTAAAGCCCTCGGGACATCCGAGTTCTGATGTACCTATGCATGAAATGAGAGTCAGAAGCTGCAAAGATATCTTACATATTGGGAAATGAACCATACAAAGCATGAACCAAGGGAAGTTGGAGGTTGTCAAGAATGAAATGGAGCATGTACAACTTGAACTGTTGGGTGTCAGTGAACTGAAATTGACTGGCATCGGGCACTTTGCATCTGATGATAACATAGGGGCATGTTTACTAAAATCCGCAAAATAGCGCGCCGCAAAATAGCGCACGGCAACGCGGCACTGAAACGCGCAGAAACGCGTTTAAACACCCCGCACACGTGCGTGTCACCCCCGCACAGGTACGCGGCTCACTAACGGGCCCCGTACAAGTGCGGGCCCGCAAATGTCCGATAGAGGCGTGGAACGGCGAAAGGAGGGCGGAGGAAGGCTCCGGAGGGGCGGAGGGACGGGGTCAATGGGTGGAGAGTGGGAGGGGAGAGGCTCCCCGCACAGTATCGGGCCCGAATATGCATGTAAAAACTACCGCGAGTGAAACACTCGCGGTAGAAAGCATTTAAAGGGAAGAGAAACCATTTCCGTCAGCAATGTACAGGAAAACCGGGGAAACCAGCAAAACGTGAGCAGTGTGATACATGTGCACAGCACAAAAGTGAAAATAAAAATAGAAAATGACCACAACAGAACTATTAAAAATAGTAATTCAGCTGGGGAACAGTTATAGTGATGGGCAAATACAGAAATCACACCCAGCAAAGCTCCAGAAAAAAGAAATGAATCTTGGAAGGGTCTACTGAGAGGAGACTCTTCCAAAAAACATTTCCACGTTTTGGAGCTTTCCTGGGAGTGTTTGCTATGGTTGCCCATTAATATCACTGTTGCCCAGCGTGGTGATATTTTGTCCCACATTTCCCGTGGTCATTTCCGGGGTTTATGTGCACATTTGTCACCAGACAGGGTGCATATGCCCACAGTAGAATTGCGTAGAGCAGGGTTTGTGACTCCATCCTGCCAGGCTTACTGCCTCCAGGGGCTGCACTGTCTCTGTGGCCAAAGTGTGGTACAGCGGACAGAGTCATTACCTCTAGGACCAGAGGGCAGAGGTTCAAAACCCAGCTGGGGCACCTGCCAGCCCAGTCCCCATATTTTACCCACCACTAAATAAAGATAGCGCAGACACCCCTGTATGCATGGGGAAAACACCCATATTTTACCCAACACCGCACACACACCACAACAATGGGCATTACCTACAGCCAAGTCCCCCAAATGCAGTCCCATACTGCCACATTGCAATCAGGTCAACTGCTTTTTCTGAGAGAAGTTCATGCCAGCATGTTGGCGGACAAGTACATGTGGTGCAGGGGGCAGTGGCTGCTAACCACAGAAGACAGAGGCCTAGCCATGTGCAGGCTGGCACAGTCCACTGCAACAGACAGGTCCTGCCGGATCCACAGTCATGGACAGTCCAGGGAATCCAACCAATCTGTGGCTACACAGTGGTGCAGTGCACACAGACAGTGCATACAAGAACAGAAGGTCACAGGTTCAAAGCCCAGCTGGGGCTACTGCCAATCCTGCCCACATATTTTTCCCACAACTAAACAGTGATAGTAAGGACACACCTTTCATGGCGGGGACATATGCAATGGTAAGACATCTATCTTTTACCCCACTGAGCACAGACACCATGAACAGGGGCAGTACCTAGAGCAGAATCACCCAAATGCAGTCCTGGTGGGCCACACACCAGTCAAGTTCCATGCTGACACTCATACAAATGCCTGTGCTGTATATCTATGCACCACCCCCATGGCATGTAGATGTAGCCCATGCATATTCATGAGGGATAGCAGGAAAACCCGAACAGTGTGATGCAAACCTGGACTGGAGTTGGGAATCTGTGCCGTAAAGCAGCAGCCATCAAGGGCAGACACACCCACACCCACAGGCCCCATTGGCCAATGTCTCCTGGAAAGGCAGAACATTGGACCGTGCATGCAGCACCCAAAACGAGCACTTGCATAACTTACCAATGTCACCCTACACCTGAGGTATACGGTACACAGCTCGGAGACGTTTGCTAGGAGCACAGGCAGGCAGTTATCCATACGTTACGTACATACTGCTAGTTGACCCCATCCAAACAATCTGTTAGGTGTTTGCGGGGCATGCTCCAGGCCTGGCCTCTGACGGTGCTTACCACCCTGGGGAGTGACCACCAGCTGTAATGCGTACCATATCCATGCCTTGCCGTGCTCAGGACCGGTTTGGTGGGCAAGGCTACTTACCCCCTCAATCGTAGCACCATGATGGCAGAGGTGTGGAAGTGTGTGTCTGTCTATACAGTGGGTGTTGGCTGCAAGCCCCTTCAACAGCCCGCACTGCCAGCACTGTTGCCAGTATTGGCCAGTCAATGTGCATAATGAGGTGCAAGGTACCATGGGTATAGCCAGGGCAGGGTGGCGTGGCCAGGATGCATCTGCACTGGGCATAGGGCCCTGGCAGGGACATTGGCTGGGATATTGTAGTGTCCGGCCACCACCTACACAGACAGGGTGGCCAAAGCATGTCCTTCTGGGGGATCACGCTCACCCTGACTGTGCAGTGACCACAGCATGGCTAGGCCCCCCCATAGTGCTGTATAGTAGTTCTCTCATGTGATAGATATGGGTTTCTCTTTGGGGCCCAGTCACTGATCTATCTGCTTGCTGTGTATGCATCTCCATTGGGAACATGCACTATGGACTAACCAGCAGACTGTTTGTAGCTGGTAAATGTCTTGCTATAATGGCTTGCAGGGTGCAGTGGCTGTTGGCTTGCTGCAGGGGAATATCTGGTGGTGGAGTGCAGCTTACCATACCCTGGGCTTATGTCTGTCTGCTATTGTGTTATGGCTGTGTATGGAGCTGCCTGCCTGGGGGGGTGGTGGTGTTCCTCAGCAGGACTGGGGTTGATGTTGCCCTCTACTGCCACCTTTGCAGGGAGGTAGAGTGTGGATCCCTTGATGGGGACCATGTTTGCCACGGGGGGGGGGGGGGGGGGGTGTGCCAGATGGCGGCAGACAGGGATATCCATGGTGTTTGTGCAGAAACTAGCTATCTTACACATTAACACTGCTTTGGAACGCCCGCTTGGCCTCCAGCAGCCATGGCAGGTGTTGTTGACCTGGTCCTGGCCACCTCATTGCACACTCAGGGTGAGCACAGTACCCGCACGATGTAACGGTGTGTGGCTACTCTGTGCCAGTAAAACACCCGGTCAGTGCCCCCTACTAGGCCAAGGTGCTGTGTGGGTGCACCCGGTCACTTCCCCAACAGGGCCGAGGTGCTGTGGGGGTGCATTCCCCATCTTGTGTCCATCTGCGGACAGCTAATTTGCATGTGCAGTTCATCATGGGTACGGGTGGCCTAACCCTATCCTGTTGACACCAGCAGACTGTCTGTGAGGTGACGTGTAGGCTATCTGCAGCCAGCCAGGGGCCTGCTTACAGCTATGGAGCTGTAGCGCAATGGTTACATCACTGCCTGTGCAGCCAGAGGTCATGGGTTCAAACCCACAGTGGGGCCCTTTGGTAGGGCTGTCCACAGCTTTATTTTTATTTACTGTACATATGTCTATGCCGGCAAGACCACCCTCAGCTTACTATACCCATTAGGTGCCTCTGAGGGTGCTTCATAGGGCGCCCTGTAGGCCACCTTATGGTTGCCATCCCTATAGGGTGCACTATACATTATCCTGTGTCGCAACATACATGCTGCCCTATAGGGGTCATTCAAGGGTGCCTTGGCGAACAGTGCACTGTAACATGTGCCTTATGGGCCGCCGTATGTTAACATGCTGGGAGAGTGCGTTTGCTAGTAGTGATAACAAAATAAAATTATACAGCCTCCTACAGCACTCCACAACATAATACATACTGCCTCAGCAGGCATTTTTCACTGGGCATTGTGAGGTGTTGAACCCCTGATCCCTGCACCATTGGTCAGTGTTTTAACCATTGTGCTGTGGCTCTGTTCCTGTGCTTGTGCATCAGCGCGCCGCCTTGTGCCTATCAGCGCGCCGCCTTCTGCCGCCCAAGGGGACCAGTGCGCCGCCTTCTGCTGCCCAAAAATAACTGTGCGCCGCCTTATGCCGCCCAAAAAGCACTGTGCGCCGCCTTCTGCCGCCCAAAAATAACTGTGCGCCGCCTTATGCCGTTCCAAATTAATTTGCCTCCTAAAACAATGTTAATCATTACAATTACTGCCTCAGCTGACCTTTGTCGTTGCACACACTGGGGGATTGAACCCATGGCCCCTGCACCATTGGTCAGTGTCTTCACCGTTGTACCACGGCTCTGTTGTTTTGTATACTCAGCAGCGTGCCACTTTGCCTTTCCACGCGCTAATGTCGACCCCCGCACATTAGCGCGACGCACACACGTCCGGTTGCTTACTACCGTTTTTTTTCTATTTTCTGCCTGAACCGCCCACTCCTTATATGGCACAGGCACACTAGCACGGCCCCGCACGTTAGGAATGTTTAGTAAACATGCCCCATAGTCTACTATGCTGGAAATGAAAGACAAAGAAGAAATGGTGCTGCATTTATAATTAATAAGAAACTTGCAAGAACTGTAATAAAATACAATGCAACCAGTGAATGCTTAATTTCTATTTGACTATGAGGAATGCCCATCAACACAACTATAATCTAAGTATATGCCCCAACAACAACTGCAGAAGAGGATGAAGTTGATGAGTTCTACGAACAAGTACAAAGTGAAATTGACATAACATGCAAACAGGATATCCTGATAATCATGGACTGGAACGCAAAAGCTGGCAACAAAGAAGAAGGCAAAGTGGTTGGAAAATATGGACTTGGCAACAGAAATGAAGCTGGAGAAAGACTGATAGAATTCTGCAAGACCAATGATCTATTCATCTCATCTGATGTTTTGTAGTTCTATGTAAACCGCGCTGATAATAAATAGTGCGGTATATAAAAATGTTAAATAAATAAATAAATAAATAATAAATAAATACCTTCTTCTAGCAACACAAACGGCAACTGTACACATGGACTTCATCCAATGGATTGTACAAAAAACAAATTGACTACATCTGTGGAAGTCAACGATGAAAAAGCTCTATAACATCAACAAAGACAAAACCTGGAGCTGACTGTGGTGCAGATCGCCAACTACTAGTATGCAAACTCATGCTAAAGTTGAAAAAGAGAAAGCCACTCAAGAATGTAGCAAAATATGACCTTGAGAATATACCACCAGAATTTAAATACTGCCTGTAAAATCGATTTGCTCCTTTAGATACAAAGCTCCGGAAAGGTCATGGGATGACATCAAGAAGGTTGTGTTGGAAAAAAGTGAGAAGTCTCTACAAAAGATAAAAAAGCAAAAACAGCCAAAATGGATGACGGAAGAAACTCTGAAAATTGCTCAGAAGCGCAGAGAAGCTAAAGTCAGAAGAGAAAGAGAGGCAATTGCAGAACTCAACAGAGATTTCCAATGTGCAGCAAGACAAGACAAGAAGTACTACAATGATGCATGCAAGAAAATAGAAGCAGAGTCTATTAGAGGAAGAACAAGATCGGCTTTCCTAAAGCTATGAAAATTAAAGAAAAAGTTCCAGTCTCGACTTGGAATGTTACAAGATATTCAAGGATCCATGTTGAATGATGCTGAGATCAAAAAAGGTGGAAAGATTATACAGAGTCATTATACGATAAAGATCAAGTGGACCAACAGCCATATCAACCTGTACCTTATGGTTTATGGTTTTATGCACTTGATATACCGCCCTTTACTTTGTGCATCAGAGCGGTTTACAGATATATTCTAACAGGCACTTTGATCATGAAAGAAGAAGTCGAAGCATTATTGGCATTGATGGCATTCCCACTGAAGTATTACAGCAATCGGATGCAGCTGTTACCATTCTTACAAGGCTCTGCCAGGAAATTTGGAAGACAATATAATGGCCAACTGACTGGAAACGTTATGTGTTTATACCAATACTAAAGAAAGGTGATCCAACTGACTGTGGAAATTATTGCACAATCGCTCTGATCCCACATGCCAGCAAGATTCAACTCAAGGTTATTCAGCAGAAATCACAACCATACCTGGAACGAGAACTGCCTGAAGTGCAAGCAGACTTCAGGAAAGGGCAAAGAATGAGAAACATCATCACAAATGTGAGATGCATCCTTGAAAAGACTAAAGAATGCCAAAAGGATAGTTATATGTGATTTATTGACTACAGCAAGGCTTTTGACTAAGGTAATCCATGAGAAACTCTGGGCCACGTTAAGAAGCATGGGTTTACCAGAACACCTGATAGTTCTCTTGCACAACTTTTGCATTGATCGCGAAGCAACAGTTTGAATGGAACAAGGAAAAACAGAATGGTTTAAAATCAGCAAAGGTATACGACAAGGCTGTATACTTTCCCCATCCTGTTTAATTTATATGCAGAACAAATCATCAGAGAAACAGGACTGTATGAAGACAACCAAGGTGAAAGACTCATCAACAACATTCGCTATGCTGATGATACCACGTTACTGGCTGAAAGTGAAGACAATCATAAACATTTGCTTCTCAAGATCAAAGAACATAGTCTTAAAATGGGCCTACACCTTAATGTAAAGAAGACAAGAACATAAAACATAAGATATGCCATACTGGGTCAGACCAAGGTCCATCAAGCCCAGTATCTATTTCCAGCAGTGGCCAATCTAGGTCATATGTACCTAGCAGTTTCCCCAAAAGACACAGGTTTCACAATGCTTGCATTGGGTCAAGCATTGATATCCTGGGTCCCTTCTTAATAATGGTTTATAGACCTTTCCTCCAGGAACTTGTCCAAACCTTTTTTTAAACCCAGCTACACTAACAGCCTTTACTACATCCTCCAGTAACAAATTTCAGAGTTTGATTACACGTTGAGTGAAAAAAATATTTTATTTTATTAGTCTTAAATAGTTTACCCTGTAACTTCATTGCACGCCCCCTAGTCTTTCTATATTCTGATAACGTAAACAATTGATCTACATTTACCCGTTCCACTCCGTTCATTAATTTATAGACTTCTATCATATCTCCCCTCAGCTGTCTCTTTTCCAGGTTAAAGAGCCCTAACCTTTTAGCCTTTCTTCATAGGGGTATCCTTCCATCCCCAAAGATCCTGACAACTGGCAAAATCAATAAGGTCATCATTGATGGAGAAGAAATCAAAATAGTGGACAACTTTAACCTACTTGGATCAACTATCAATAAAGAAACAACAAGCAGTCAAGAAATCTGACGACACATTGCTCTTAGCAGAATGGCTATGAATGACCTAAGCAAGATTCTCAAGAGCAGAGATGTCTCTCTCCATACAAAGATTTGACTCATTCAAGCCATGGGATTTTCAATAATGTCATATTGATGCGAAAGTTGGACAGTGAAAAAGACAGGAAGAAAACTGATTCCTTTGAATTAAGGTGCTGGCGACGAATACTGTGTATGTATACCATGGACTGGCCGAAGAACAAACCAGTCAGTACTAGAGGAGTTCAAACCTAAGCTTTCTTTAAAAGCTCAGATGACAAGACTTTGAATTTCATACTTTGGACACATCATGCGAAGAGAAAGATCATTAGAGAAAGACATCATGCTTGGCAAGGTAGAAGGTCAATGCAAAAGAGGAAGGCCAGCAATGAGATGGATCGACACAATAACAGCAGCTATGGGTGCCAGTCTGTCAACAATGAGCCACCTGACTGAAGACCTAACATAGTTTAGGACAACTATCCAGAGGGTCGCCATGAGTTGACACCAAATCAATGGCATATAACAACAACAACAAATGCTGCCACTTGCCCATTCATTTCTATGGGCCATGCAGCACTTGATGCCCATTAACTTTACTTTTGTGCGTTAATCTGTAGTAAACATGCCCCTTAGTCTGCATTATAAGCTGGAAGTGTTAGAGAATATTATTACAGCTAAGAATCTTACATTCTTAAATTTTCCTATGATGTTTTTTCTAAGATACAACTAAGGAAGTATTTTAGCGAGGCACAGCTTCATAATTCTGATGATATTTATATTAATAAATGTTTCTATATATTAAGGCATGTCTGTGTGGAAAGTGGAATTGAGGGGGAATTTGATGTGATGCCGCTTCAGATGGCTTTTATTTGATTGCCCTCTTTGAGCGTTCACAGGATATAGCTATGTAGTCAACCCTCCTTGTTACCTTCTCCACTGAAACAGACGAATTGATGGTTTTAAAATCTTATTTTTAGAAAAATAAATAAATATTTTTTGAGGTCAAATACTGCAAGTCTTTCCTGATGTTGTACATATTACTCAAATTCAGAGGAGGGAGTTTTTGGTCCTGAAGAAAGACCTTGAATATAGGAGCTACTTTTTTTTAAAATACCGCTGTAGATAACTTGTATCCTATCAGGATTAAGAACTTTGCCTTTCTAGATCTCGTACAAATGGAAAAGTTTCTTTTAGCTAGAATGAAGCATTAGGAAATGCATTTTTTTATTACTTAGATTTATGGGGGATGAATGTGTAGGGGAGAGTTGGATTGGGGGATTATTCCCCTTTGATGCTTTTTGAGTTTATGTATCTCTGTTCTCTTGATGTGACATTCTGCATACATTTTTCTATAATCTTACTTTATTTCAGTTCTTGATGGTAATTTTCTTTTCTTTCTAATAATTATTTTGAAATGTATATTTCAAATTCTAATTTAAGATTAAGTAAAAGCCTAGCTTCGCCCGTTTGTCCATCCATTTTTAGATATGTATGTCTTTAAACATGTATGCTGCAGAGACAATTCTGTATGCATTTTTTAAGATTGAGTAGAAGAGGAAAATAGAAACAACACCGCAGCAGAGTCGAGTGGCAGAGCAACTGATCTTTATAGTTTGGCAGTAAATACCATTTTTTAAGAAAAACAGTAAAAAGTGGACATTAAAATATTTAAAAAGAAGAAAAGAAAAGAAAAAAATAAGAAAAACACAATAATTTAAAAATATAAAGTGAAGCAAGTAGACGGCACCGATAGAAGGTCATTGATGTGAACAGCAGCAGAAGTTTTATGCAAAAAAATTTTTCTAAATCCGAAGGATTGCTGCGTTGTTTTAAACTGAGACCTTGGTAGCCTGACACTATGTTTCTCTATATTATTCCAATAGTTGTAGTTTGAGCTAGGTTGATCCATCACATTCTGCAGAGACAATCAAAGCAGGAGGGCAAGAGTTGAGGGCCTCAAAGGTGGTGAGGAGCCCAGGCCCCACCACCCACAGAACAGCAAGGTTGGTAGCACCTAAAAACACCCCTCCAATACTTTTTCAACTGCTCAGCATGCATATTCTACACCCAAGCCCTGGTGGCAACATCAGAATGTTTGTAAAGATTTACAGGACCATCATTACATATTCGTCTCTCAGGCTCCACCTCCCATATGAAAACAGAGAAGGCCTAGAAAAGAAACATGCCTACAGTCAGGGCTGGCCCCCACCATTAAGCAAACTAGGTGCCTGCCTAGGGTGGCAACTGCTGGAGGGGCACGACAAAAAGCAAGGTATTCAAAGCTAAGCAATAGATTTTGATAGCTTAAGATTTGCCTAGGGCGTCAACACCTTGCACTAACTGGGGCCGGCCCTGCTAACAGCTCCATGCATCTTCACAAACCCAAGCTGGTGCTGTTAGCACTGCCACTGGGCTTTGGATTGGCTTCTATTGTAAAACCTTTGCAAAGGGTAGGTGAGAGTGTGTGGCTGTTTTAGAGGGGGGAAGGGGTTGTTGATGTTCCTCATCTTCAAATGGTAAGGTCTAGGGTCCCCACTGCTCCTGCACTTGGAAAAGAACTGCCATTGTGTCACACTAAGGGCCCCTTTGCTAAAGTGCAGTAACGAACTGCAGTTACCATGCAATAATAGCTGCAGTTACCACGCAGTAACTGCAAAGCCTCTGCATTATTTGCTGTGGATATTCCCAGCATCATCCCATATCATTATCTTCCAAGCATTACTAGCTAACATTGCTTAGTAAATAGGTCCCTAAGTATGCACTTAGGTCTTACCTAAGCTCGACATATGGATGAAGTGATAAGGCCGTGCAGTGCAAAAATAAAACATCTAATAAAGGGTACAAAAAAAATTCTAACCAGATGTTCTCAAACGAATTAGCAAGCTCATTTTGTTTCTGCTAGAAATCTTCTGACTGCTAAAAGGTTAAGCTAATCACTACAGCTATGACTGCTTTTAGTTTAGAACTCAAAATGTAGACAGTTTTTGTTCTTGACATTGGTGGTCAAATGACGGTCAGTTTGCCACCATTGGAGAAGCCGCTATGTAATTAAAATGAGCAAGACAAAAAATATGCTGCCGCAAAGAATGCCAGAATCAATAACACACACCAAATAAAATATTTATATTATAAGGCTGATAAGGTATTACAAGAAGTATCATGTTAACGCTTTCTAAGGTCGGTTCTCAAGGTTTTCCAAGACTAGATAGAAAGAAAAAAATCTATTTTGAAACTAGGCACCTCTGTGTTTAGAATTCTGCAAAGAAAAAGAGACGGTTTTCAGTGTATCTATCTACTGTATTTGTTAATTTTGCAGACATTTAGTACTTGGCACTTTGCTGTGCTACAATTTGGGTATACTGTTTGCTCATAACCACTGTCCAAGTTCTAGCCATTGTGCCAAGCATCTAAATTTCCTTTTCAATTTTCTTTTATGATTTCTGGGGAGGAAATGATGTGCAATAGTTTAACATCTGCAAGAAGCAGTACGTTGTGCTGCCATTTTTCATAGCAAAGACGTACTGTTAACACAGCTGGAAGTGAAAGCTAGCTATTTTATGGTGCAATGCACCCCTAGGCAGAACAAAAATATATTTTGTAATTGGGATCATGGGACTTCCTCCAGGTGCAGCAACACCAATTCTGTTGCAGAGAGAGTTCAGAAAGCATTTAAGTGCTGCCGTCCTATCGTGCAGAGTCGTGCTGCCGCCTCCCAAATTCTGCTGTCCTAGGTCAGTAATCTGTATTATCTCTCTCCACCTGAGGTTCAGTAGAGGAGGAGGTGCTCGGTGTTTGTGATGCGCACTGCAATGACTGTGGAGTCAAACAACACAGCATAAAAACAATGTCCCTTCTTACGGGTTTATACTCTGTATACTTCAGGTTGGCATTTTAACTTTCTTCTTTAAGTCATGTTTATGTCTTAGGTTTTCCAGTATTATCACATATTGATTGTTTCTAGGTTCACCGGGGTTATGTGCGTCTTTAATGTTTTTGATTAGTATTTCACGTTTTAAGACGCGTCACTGTGCTTGGAACATATCTTCTAGAATTACAGTTTTAAATAAAAAACAAATATTTTTTATCTGGTTTAATCACGGTCAGTGCATTTTGCTTCCCCAAGGAAATGTAAGCCCTCTGGGGACATGCCTCCAGTACCCGATTGTAACTCACCTTGAACTATTATTGGAAAGGTATGAGCTAAATACTGCTAATAATTATACTACAGAAAAACAGCTGACAAAAATGGAACATGTTGGTTCGGTTCATAGGTTCTCGGTTTGGTGGGATTTTAATACATGGTCATTTATTGCTGCCTTCTTTTCCCCCTGTAATTAAGAAATCAAATTGAAGCATTATTTTGAGAATGAGTTGCTGTATGGTATATAAAGGAGTCACCTAAAATGGTATATAAAGGTGATGTAGTGGAATAATTGAAAGAAATATCAATAAACTGGGAGGATGTATTACAACAGTTTGATAAATTGAAGAGTAGCAAATTACCTGGACCGGATGGTATACATCCAAGGGTGTTGAAAGAACTGAAATATGAGATTGCAGACCTACTATTAGAAATCTGTGAACTAGTATTGAAATCATCTGTAGTACCTGAGGACTGGAGAATGGCCAATGTAATTCCAATTTTTAAAAAGGGTTCCAGGGGTGATTCGGGAAACTACAGACCAGTGAGTTTGACGTATGTACCGGTCAAAATGTTAGAAACCATTGTAAGGAATAAAATTACTGAACATGTAGATAGCCCTGGTTTAATGGGAGAAAGCCAACATGGATTTAGCCAAGGAAAGTTTTGTTTTGTCTTACTAATCTGTTTTATTTTTTTGAAGGTGTGAATAAACAGGTAGACAAAGGTGAGCCGGTCAATATAGTGTATCTGGATTTTCAGAAAGCCTTTGACAAGGTCCTTCATGAGAGACTCTTTGCAAAATTAAAAAGTAATGGTATAAGAGGCAATGTACTACTGTGGATCAGGAACTGGTTAAAAGACAGAAAGCAAAGGGTAGAGCTAAATGGCCAATTTTCTCAATGGAGAAAGGTGATTATTGGAGTATCCAAGAGATCTGTGCTGGGCTGCTGCTTTTTAACATATTCATAATCTGGGAATAGGAATAACGAGTAAGGGGATAAAATTTGCAGATGACACAAAATTGTTCAAAGTTGTTAAAATGCAAGAGGATTGTGAAAAATAGCAAGATGACCTTGAAAAATTGGAAGACTGGACATCCAAATACCAGATAAAATTAATGTTAAGAAGTGCAAAGTTATGCACCTAGGAAAGAAAAACCCAAATTATGGTTACACGATGCAAGGTACCACCTTAGAAACCACCACTCAGGAAAAACATTTAGGTGTCATCGTGGATAATACATTTAAACTCTCTGCCCAGTGTGTGGCAGAGGTCAAGAAAGCAAGTAGAATGCTAGGAATCATAAGGAAAGGAATGGAGAATAAAAGAAAGGATATTATAATGCCTCTGTATCATTCCATAGTGCGACTGCACCTTGAATATTGTGTGCAATTCTGGTCGCCGTATCTTAAAAAGGATATAGCTGAATTAGAAAAGGTACAAAAAAAAAAGAGTGACAAAAATGGTAAAGGGAATGTATACCTCTATGAGGAGAGGCTTAAATGTTTGGGGCTCTTCAACTTTGAAAAGAGACGGCTGAGGGGGGATATGATAGAGATCTCCAAATTAATGAAGTGAGTGGAACGGGTAAACGTAGATCAGGTGTTTACGCCATCATAAAGTAGAAAGACTAGAGGACACACAGTGAAGCTACAATGCAACCCATTTACTCAACGCGTAATCAAACTCTGGAATTTGTTACCGGAAGATGTAGTTAAAGCTGTTAGTGTAGTTATTTATTTAGTATACATTTGTATACCGCTACTTCCAGCGAGCAGCAGCGGTTTGATTACAGATTGGAAATTGTCAAATCATGACAGGAAATTTTTGAGGTATAAACACATTGATTAGACAGGAAAGCACAGCACACAGAGAACTATTTTACAGGGAACATGGGCTATGGAGGGTTAAGTGGCTTGCCCAAGACCACAAGGAGCACCTGTGGGACTAGAAACCCCAGTCCTTCCGGCCCAAGGTTGCTGTCCTCTAGTGGGATTTGAACCCCTGACCTTCTGGCCCGAAGTACCTTGCCCCAACCACTAGGCCACTCCTCCACTAGTTGGGTTTAAAAAAGGTTTGGATAAGTTCCTGGAGGAAAGGTCCATAAACCATTATTAAAGAGAACCTGGGAAATCCACTGCTTGCCCCAGGACAAGTGCTGTGGAACTTGTGTGCCTCTTTGTGAACCTGCCAGGTACTTGTGACCTGGATTGTCCACTGTTGGAAACAGGGTACTGGGCTTGATGGACCTTGGTCTGACCCAGTAAGGCATTTCTTTTTGTTACAAGTAACTAAGGACAGGAATAAATGCATTTTCTGTCTTCTGTTATATGATTGTTTTTGTTTTTTTACCTCAGGCACTGCAGAATTAAACTACTTTGTGGAAAATCAACCCTTTTGCACATAAGCAATAACTATTAACAATCTGAATCATGTTTTCCTCCTTGATAATATATGAAAGGAAAAAGAACACGTTGGAAACACCACATCCTCCTAATAGATTTGGCTCAAGTGTCTGAAACTAGCAAAAATTAAATTTTGACCAGTAAATCAAATGCAGAGTTTTAGTAATGGCATTGGTTCTGGTCTGGAGAAAAATATTTATTTTGGATGGGAAGGGAGATGAGGCAGGAGGGTTGAAAGTGGGGAAGATATAGTCTTACTAGACTGATAGAGAACACGAAGGCCCCTTCTTCCACTGCATACTATAGATCTAACCTGGTCAGGTTATTTTTAGGACTATATGCATATTACATTAATTATACACCTTTGATGTCACTGATGCCAAAGCCCAGGCGTAATGTGGGAAGCATGGGATTGCAACTGGAGAGTAACGGTCTATGAACAAAGCATAGCTATATTGATTTCAGGTCTTATATTGTGTCATACTTTGGGCGTCTTACAATGTAACAAAAACGCAGTTTTGTTTAAGAAAACAAGTTATAGTTAAGTATAAGTGAACCAAGAACACATAAAAAATGTAAGTGTTAAGACATGTTTTAACTCTGGTCCTGAAGTCATTGACATTGTTTTCATGATAAAGGGGCCCTTTTACTAAAGTATGTTAAGCAGCTGACGCGCATTTTCACGTGTGGTAACTGCCTGCTAGAGCCTGCGGGTAATTGTTACCATGGGAGCATGACAGTCAAGACCATACCAAAGGCTGTGCACAGGGCGCAGGTACAGAAAGGGCACCGATATCATCGCTGGGCTTCCAGGAAGCTCAAAAAGAGTGAATAACTGCCTGTGGCTGGGTCAGGCGCCAGATTCATTAGTCGCATTTCTAGCTTGGTACGGTCCTGAATGCGTTTTACCACAAGCTGATTCGTGCACTAACTGTTCTTTGTGCATTGGGGTACTGAATAGGTGGGTGGGGCAGAGAGTGGGCATGATGAGCACACTGTACGTTAGCACAAGGGGACACATCGCGTGCTGTCAATGTTTCCCTTAGTGTGGCTGCACCTAATGCCTCAATAGATAGTTAAGTGCACCCACAGCAATACTGCAGTACATTAACTGTCAGGAACATGCCTGTCATGCCCCCACATTACTGCAGAGGCTCTGCACCTAACGCATTTTAGAATGATGAGTATGTTTCCTAAGCTGGGCTAAGGTTAGCCCTTGGTGTTTGCAACTAGATTCCATTGAATGATAAAAAAAAATTTGCAATTAAGTTGTATAAGTGCCTTCAAGTCAATGCTGACTCCGGGCGACCCAGCAGCCCTTGGGCTTTCTTGGCAAAGTATGACCAAAGTAGATTGCCAGGCCTTTTCTTTTGAAGCAATGGAGAGTACAGTGACTTGCCCAAAGCCACAAGGAGTGCCAGAGGGAGTCAAACCCAGATCTTCTGGATAGTAGGCTGTAGCTCTAACCACTAGGCTCCAACTAGCACCTTAGCTAGTTTTGTTTTGTTTTTTTTTTTATTACCATCAAGTCAGTGCTGACTCCTGGTGACCCAGTTGCCTCTGGGTTTTCTTGGCAATGTGTCATTGGAAGTAGATTGTTAGGGACATGTTTAATAAACCAGGCTATCTAAACAGGGCCGGCCCGTCCATTGAGTGAGAATGTTTTTTGCACAGGGCCCCGCGTTTCAGGGGGCCCCGTGCAAAAAACATTCTGATCCAAAAGTAAAATGAAAAAAAAAAAAAAAAAAAAAGCTGTCTGCTGCCGCTTCCGGGGCCGCCGTGGCAGAATCGAGTGTGCCGCGGGGCCCCCCCTGCCCAGCAGAGCCTGCCCTCCCATGTATCCACCTCTCTCTTTCAGCTGCAGTCAGTCACACGCGCCGGCTTTCAGAGCGCGAGGGAAGAGTTTCTCCCTCGCTGCTCTGTTAAGCCCGCGGGGGCTGATGGGAAGTTCCCATCAGCCCCCGCGGGCTTAACAGAGCCACGAAAGGGAAACTAGTCCCTTCGCGCTCTGAAAGCCGGCGCGTGTGACTGACTGCAGCTGAAAGAGAGAGGTGGATACAGGGGAGGGCAGGCTCTGCTGGGCAGGGGGGGCCCCGCGGCACACTCGATTCTACTGCGGCGGCCCCGGAAGCGGCAGCAGACAGCTTTTTTTATTTTAAATTTTTCCTGGGCTGGGCTGGGGGGGGGGGGTAGGAGTGGTGATGGGCACTGGGTTGGGGGGGTTAGGAGTGGTGATGGGCACTGGGCTGGCTGGGGGGGGTTAGGAGTGGTGATGGGCACTGGGCTGGGGGGGGTTAGGAGTGGTGATGGGCTATGGGGGGGCTTAAACTAAAAATTGGGTGATGGGGGATTAGGACTGGAAATGGGCTGGTGGGATTATGAATGGAAGTGGGATGATGGTGAGGTTAGGACTGGTAATGGGCTATGGGGGGGCTTAAACTAAAAATTGGGTGATGGGGGATTAGGACTGGGAGTGGGCTGGTGGGATTAGGACTGGGAGTGGGCTATGGGGGGCTAGGACTGGTAATGGGTTGGGGGGGTTGCTAGGACTGGAAATGGGCCGAGTGGAAGGGGGCTTGAACTGCAAATAGCTGTTGGGGACGGGGCTTGGAATGGAAATGGGCTGAGGGGAAGTGGGGGCTTGAACTGCAAATAGCTGCTGGGGCCGGGGCTTGGAATGGAAATGGGCTGAGGGGAAGTGGAGGGCTTGAACTGCAAATAGCTGATGGGGAGGGGGACTTGGAATGGAAATCGGCTGAGTGGAAGGGGGCCTGAATTGCAAATAGCTGATGGGAAGGGGGGCTTGGAATGGTCTCTTAGGGGAGGGAGCTAGGACAGGAAATGGGCTGATGGAGGGGCTAGGATAGGACTGGGAATTGGGTGTTGGGGGGAGCTAAGATTGGAAATGGGCTGTGGTGGGGGCTTGGATTGAAATGGACTCATGGAGGGGCTAGAACTGGAAGTAGGCTCATGGGGGGCTTGGATTAGAAATGGGCTAAGTGGAGGGGAGCTAGGATTTAACATGGGCTGATGGTGGGGCTAGGAAAGGACTAGAAATGGGCTGATGGGAGACTGGTATTGGAAATGAGCTGATGAAGGGACTCGGATAGGACTGGAAATGGATGGGGGAGCTAGGACTGGAAATGGACTGATGGGGGGCCAGGACTGGAAATGGGCTGATGTGGGGACTAGAAGGGAGCGGATACTGGGTGGGGCTGGAACTAAAAGGGAGCTGATGTTGGGGGAGATTAGAAGGGGATGGGGCTGGGAGAATGAAATGGAGAGGGGAAAAATATTTTGTGTGGGAGGGAAGAAAAAATGTAAAATTGGCCGGGTATTGGGAGACTAAGTGGGGATTGAGGATGGAGGGGTAAAATTTGAGTGGATGAAATAGGAATGAGGAAAGAGCAAAAGGAGAAAGCTTATTATGTTAAAGCAGATGTAGAGAGAAAATGGAAAGA
This sequence comes from Ichthyophis bannanicus, assembly GCA_033557465.1. NCBI lineage: Eukaryota > Metazoa > Chordata > Amphibia > Gymnophiona > Ichthyophiidae > Ichthyophis > Ichthyophis bannanicus. The sequence continues at coordinate 177,403,415 of CM066043.1, read as the reverse complement.
AACTAGAAGAGAAGAAAGGACAAATGGACAGCAGACGATGGAGAGATAGCAGAAGACACAAATAAACCAGAAGAAAGTGGCTGGAACAATTGCAACTGAAAAAAAATGCACAAAAGGTACAAAGATATCTCTTTATTTTGAATTTATTAACTGGAATATGTCAGCTCTGGGAAATGTGCATCATTAATGTCTGTGCTTTGTTTAGTACAAGAGGAAATTAATTTATAGTTTTATTTCTACATTGTTGTTGTACATTCCAAGTTTGGCTTTTAGGGTTCCCAGTTTAATTATTGTCTTCCTGTTTTTAAATTGTGATTCCTTGTTTGGTGATGGTCTATGTTCTGCATGTGTAACTGAGCTGAGGTATTCTGTTTATGTAATTCCTATTTGACATTGTCACTTGTTCTCTTTCCCCAGTAGGTCATGTATTGTTATTCTCTGAAATGTATTGGTTTAATATTTGCAATGTTGCCTTTTGATAGGTAGTGTATGGTGCTTTATGAATCCTGGTAGTGCTGTTAGGATACGGTGGGTTTGCTATGGGTTCTAAATGGGCAGTGTTTGTAGTAGTTCCTAATGTGCCTGGCGGTTGGCACTGGATTATAGTAATGTAGAAATCTTTGTCTTTCTTTATCCATACACTCATGAAGAGGCATGTTTATTAAAAGTTAGTGTATGGTAACATTATGCAAATATTTATGCAAATGAGGCCCCGCACCGAGTCTCCGCACATGGCCCCGCACCCCCCTTGGGCCGCCCCTGTATCTAAAGGGTCTATTTCCTAAAGGTTTTCTTCCATTTTGTTGTTGTTGTGAAGTGCTGTCGAGTCGGAGTCGACTCATGGCGACCCTCTGGATAGCTATCCTAAATTGTGTTCGGTCTTTGTGTTTGTGGTAAAAAAAAAAAAGCCCAGCAAATAGCTTACTTCATTCATATACGTATATATAATCTAGCATTAGTTAGTCCTGTAATAACTAATTCAGGAGTGAAATTATGTCCCTGGTGGGATTAACTAATCCAGGATTAATAAGAACCTGTTCTTTCATCTCCTATGAAGGCAAGCAGCGGTGAGCTAAAGGTGGATGTGCCAATAGTTTATTCTACAGCCTAGGCGCCTAAAGCACAAACTCATACGATTAGTGGCCTTTTTCTGAGACCGCGACAGATTATTGTATATAACCGTAAGCAACTACAGGGGCCTAGAGGGCAATGCTGCTATACGTTACGCTACTTCGCAGCACGCTTGATGCTATAAAACCTGCGCCCACCACATGGTAGCCAAAGACTTATCCTGGTTGCACCTGAAAGTGATGGTGCGCTCCATTTCAGCCCACTGCTGCCGAAAGAAAACTCTTTAGAGATCATCTGTGCGGAGTTTAGAGTCCTCCCAGTCGTTTTCGAGAAGTTGGTTCCTCTCATCCTACGTCTTTACAGCAACCCTAATGAACAAGTCTCGGTGCATTGGGAGAAACACCGGGCAGCACTAAGACGAAATCCCCTCGCGCGGGCTGCACGCGCTGTCTCATGGCACCTCCGAACGCTCTCGGGGGATTCGTGCGCCAGGCGGCGAGCGTGGCCCGGCTGGGAGGCGGCGGTGGGCGCTGATTGGCCCTAATGTGACTCAGTCAAGCTCGCCTGGGGGCTGGAGGCGGCGGCACCAGAGCGGGCAGCAGATGCAGCGGGAGTTGGACGTTTGCGAACTGAGCAGGAGCAGCCGCGCGCCCTTCTCCTGCCCCAGCTTCGCCCCGGACGACCGCGGCACGCGCGCCCCCTCCCAGTTCACTGTCTACTCGCGCGCCTCATCATCCTCTTCCTCCCCCCGCCCGCAGCCATGGACTCGGACTCCGGCGAGCTGAGCGAGGGAGAGCCCTTGCCAGGTAATCAAGAGAGAGGCGAGGGATGGGACGAGGGAAAGAAACTTTCCATGGGACACGGCAGCGAAAGAGAGTCTTAACTCTGCCAATTCGCGGAGCATTCTGTGCACGTATTTATCTTATTTTTAGCTCCTTTAGGGGCGTGTTGGGAGGCAAACTGCAGAGCGTGCTAGTGGGCTGAATAACAGAAACAAGTGAGGCGGCTTGAAGTCAGGTTGAACCATTTGGAGCAAAAAAAATTATAATAGCGGGAATAAAAACGAGAGTGCAAACCATTAAATAGTTCCATGATTTCAGAATGTTGATGTAGTTTTGTCGAAAAGGCAAATGGGATCATGTGTGAGAGGTGATGATGCTTTCACCTGTGTACTGTACTGTACCTACCTATAGTCGGGATGTTCAGAGCTAGGAATACCGGACATGGCACATTTCAACAGAATTCCTATATATAGGCTACGTGTATTTTCTCTGCAGAAAGCACATGGTGGGACATCAACTCTGTTGCGTTGCCTTGCTTTCAAATGTAATAAGTACGATGGCTATTTGTAAAAGGGATAAGGAAACCACACCATGAGAAAAGCACGTGTTATGGAGCAGTTTGCATGGCAAATGCCCAAACAGGACTGCGCAGAGAGCTTATTGCACGATGTTATAATACATTTATCTAGTCCTAGTACTTCAAAGTCTTTTTTTTGTTTTCATATCTTGAAAACGCCGAATATTCTGATAAGAAAATGTTGATGCCTGTAAAGCAAGTCTTAGGGTATAAAATGTATTGTAAATCCCCCTTCCCCCCCCCCCACGATAAACTAGAATCCGAATTCATAAATAGATTTGTCTGAAATCTTTTTCTAGATGTGCATATCAGAGGCACTGCTTTATTGTAGTCTGGATATTTCTGATGGAGGAGAGAGATCTGTATAAATTAGCTAGTTTGGTGCTAGTTGTACCTGCTTTTGGAAGTTAGAAGTCTCCCCAGCAATTGCAATTTATATATCTTTGTTACAGAAGCGAGGCAGACTGTTTAGCACATCATCTTCTACAGTTAAATGCTAACAACTTAAAAAAGATTAGGGTCTTGTTAGGCAGCAATGACGTTTTTAAGAATTAGCCTAAATACTCGCTTTCCAAGTCCTGCCTTTCACGCTGAGCACCGAATTATACCGGGCTGTCCAGTTCAGCTTTCCTCTTTCTACAGTATGCAAAGAATCTCCTGCCTGTTGCATACGTGTACTTTTGCCGTGCAGAAGATAAAGCGTGTGCCATGAGTAGGGCATGGGTGAATACATTTAGCGTTATTGATGAGGGATGTATTTTGATTCATATAAAACTGCTTTATCATTGAATAGATGATGGTAAGGTTTTTAATGTGTTTGTTAAAATATTATCGTCCGTTCTCAAAGGACAATGGAGCAGATCACCAAATTAAAAAAAATCATAAAATACATCATACATATCTAAGGATAAGGCAGTGTTGTGCAACAGGCTCAGTCCTGACTAGAATGCTTGGAAATAAAGATTAACAAGCAAAAAAGTTGAATCCAATAAAAAGGTATTAGTTTATTATTTTGTTAGCCTTTGTTTCCATACATTTATCTAAGAATGGTCTGTCTTTGGCTTCGAGATGTAGCATATATGGAGAATTTATAGTTCAAATATGCCGACTTCTGAAGAAAGATAGATAGAAAATGGTGGCAAGTAAGGTCCATCCAGTTTACCCAGTTTCATTCCTGGTGCATAGTCATAGACCCCCGTTGATCTCCAGCCATCTCTTCGTTTTATAAAATTATGGCATATAATCAATCACAAGCCCCAATAGTTCCCTTGGCTAGTGAAAAGGAATGTTAGAACTCATTTTCAGTATGCTTGTTTAAAGCATTACAATGTGCTTTTGATTAAAATACTGAGTGTTATTAAAACAAACTTAGGTATGGTGATAGTGTAATAAAAATGTTGTGTGAATATTTTGGATAGAAACCAAAACAGGGTAAATTTGGCCTGGTTGAAAATTGCTCATCTGTATCTGTTTAAAAGGACGCGCCAACTTGCACAGTGCAGGACTGAGGGGAGGCTTATCCGAGGCATGAGGAGGGTAGGCCAGCTGCATGCATAGATTTGCACTTTATATCAAAGCCTGACCACAAAAAAATAGATGCAACATCTGGGTACTTTTTACCAGTTGCCTTGTAAGCTTTCCAAGGACAGTGTCTGTACAATTTCCGTTTCAAATATTAGCCAAAGCAGGGGTATCAAACTCTAGTACTGGAGGGACGTGACTCAGTCAGGTTTTCAGGATATGCCTAATGAATAGGCATGAGATATATTTGCATGCACTGCCCCCATTGTATGACGCTATATCTCATGCCTATTCATTAAGGCATCCTGAAAAGCAGGCTGGTTTGTGGCCCTCCAGGACTGGAATTTGACACCTCTGAGCTAGAGTTTATGGATCAAAAATATTTGCTGACTAGAAAGAAGGGTTATTCGAAATCATCCCCTGAATGCATTGTCAAGCAGGTCTTATTTATTACTTATGCTTTTAGTTTTAATATAATACACCCTCTGTGGTCTTTTCCATTAGTAACATGTACTGGAAATTTTGAGTAAAGATCAGTCTTGCAAGAACTTCCATGCTTTCTCATCAATGCACAGCTGTGCAGTATAAATTCTGTGGACCCGAGGATTCCTTAGGTGTAGATAAAGCATTTTAAATGGTATATCACTAGCAGTACTGCCCAGTATACATTTGGAAGAAGTCTGTGACGGTGAGCATTACAGATTTTTTTTTTGAATTTTTAAAAGCTTTTGTGATCATCAAAGACAGCTGTGAAAGCCCTTCATAAAAATCTACATCATCAAATGATCATGAAAAATTATGGAACATTTTGGAAGAATTTGGAAATGTTCTGGAATGGTAAATTTTAAAATACTGCTAATACAGCATGCCGCACTTATTGAAAGCCAGGGAAAGCAGCTCCAGTCCTTGAATGCTACAAGCCAGTCAGGTTTTCAGGATGTCCACAATATGCATAAGATGTTTGCATAAAGTGGGAGCAAGGGCTTGTGGCAGTTGGCTAGAGTTACCCATCCTTATTAGAAGCAACTAGCATATTTACTATAAGTAATGAGGTGGCATGGAGTGGAGGAGTAGTCTAATGGTTAGAGTACTGGCTTGGTAACCAAAAGACCAGGGTTGGATTCCCACTAGTAGTTTTCCTTGTAGCCTTGGGCAAGTTACTTAACCCTCCATTGCCTCAGAAGAAAGGCCTGGCATCTACTTCCAGTCACACTGCCAAGAAAACCCAGGAGCTGCTGGGTCCCCAGGAGCTGGCACTGACTCAAACGCACACATTGTATTGTATTTGCAATGAGGTGTCACAAAATACAACAGATTTTCATTGTTAGCTATGGCACAGCTAGAAGGGCAACTTAGCTGTTTTATAATGTGATACATTTTTTTTCTGCCTAAAGCTGTATTTTGTAATGGGATCAGGGGACGTCTTCCAGGTGCACTAATGTCCACGTAAAGTTTGGGTGCTTGGTGTTTATGGTACACATTGGCATGACTATGGACTCGAATAACTCAAGTCATTTCTCTTCTGAAGGATTTCTTTTCTATTTGGGATTTTGACTTGGTTTTTTTTTTTTTAAAGTCTTTGTCACATCATATTGTCATGTCTAATGTTTTATTGGTGGTGTATGTTGGCACTTGCTTGTAGAACTAGTCATAAATTTCCTTGACAAACGTTTTACCCTGGAGTACAATGGATTAGTATATTCAGGACTTATTTGTAAGCAAAAAGGAAGTGAAACTGTTGAGCAGGGAGAATAGATGAGCCGGGGCAAGGATGAACTGTTTGAAGGAGTAGGGCATGAAATGTAATTCTCCAAAAGACCTCCACGCATATATGCAGACACACTTTGCACTCTTCCTCGTCCTTAACCTTCTGCAGCGCTGATAGTGAAGGATGCTTGGGAATGGCGCGACATATAGAGTAAGAAGGGAGAGAGAAGGGGGGGGGCTTTCCCCTCTCTATTGCTTTCTCCTCCTCTTTGCCCTCAGGTGCTTGGAATAGAGGGCCAAGACCCTAAGTCTTAACCCCTGACTCCTGGTGGTTCTCGGGCCCTCCCCGGACGGTTACTAATTCCTTGTCCCTGGAAAAATGTGTCCTCTCCAGAAACTCCATCTTTCCCTCCTGGGCAAGGATGGCACAGGCCTCTTCTTTGTGCTGGAACTAACTGGCTCTCCACTGTCTTTCAGGATGGGGCAGACTGGCTGCATTTCCTGCTTTTTCTCAGTCACCTTGGATGGGTGAGAAGGGGTCCTGGAATTCGAAAGCATGGCTTACTCTTTTGCTGTCTTGGGGGGGGGGGGAGAGGGGGTAAGAGATGAGCATGGCATGTTGTCCTTGGTCACATTTTCTCTCTCTTCGCCCACTGAACACCTTCCTCTCCTCCAATTACACAGTCTGCCTAATCCCCTCACTTGGATCCCTCAGCACTTTCCATCCCCTCCCTCTCTGATCCCCTCCCACATCTTCACTTTTCTTCCCCTCTTCCACTGTGGTCACTAAGGGCAGAAGTGATTTAAAGGCTCAGTGAGCAGCAGTGGGGCCAGAAGGTTAACACCAAGTGGGGGAAGAAGCAGTGGTCTGACAGACGTTGATTCCTCCTCTCTGACTTCATTTATTCTTTCATGGTCTCCTTAATTGCACAGGGGATTTGTGCAGAAATTAAGGCTGTGTGACTGTTCCCCTCTAAGGGTAAGCAGCTCCCACATTTCTAGTTCTGCTCTGCCTCCTTGGAAAGCTAAGGGCCAGATATGATTTGCATCCACTGACAGCTTTGCTACATTTCCACAGGTGAATCAGAACTGATGTATATGACCAGCTCTAGTTCTCTTTCTTGGGACCCAGGAAAAGAGTGGTGAAATGCTGTTCTCCTAGGACAAGCAGGATGAGTCAGCCACAATAGGTGTCGTCATCCGACGGCACCGAAACGGAAGTACTACTCTCTATAGCTCAGAAGGGCTTTGCCCTTCTGAGCATGGGCCACCCAGGCCACCCCCCGGGTCCGCCCCTAGCCAGTCACTCTTCATTCTTCCGTCTTGCCAACAAGACAGATTTTCCTACACTCTTCATCAAACATCTAATTTCACGAAAACAGCAATTTCAGCAATTTTTGCAAAGACAGAAACTCCAATCAACCTCTATTATGCCCAAACCCGGTTTTAAAAAATGTCCTACCTGAAAGATGAACTCCACGGACACCCATGCCTGTTGCTTGAGATGCCTCAGAGTCTCACACAGGGTGGAGGACTGCACTCACTGTGCAAGAATGTCCCCCCCTGCCAGGAAATTCAGAAAACATGCCCTCCGGGATCTTCTTCAAGAGGTAGGAACTTCAGCACTGCAAGCTCCTGCTGACCACGTGGCCGCCCATGCTGCCCCCGATGCTCTTCTGATGCAGCCAACCTCCTCCGGATGTGCCCTCCCTGGCCTCCAGCCACAGCCGCGAGACTCCTGCCTCCCACTCCGGGCTTCTGACTCTTCCTGCAGCTTCTCAGCCACCAGCTTCCCCGGAACCCCCTCTGCAGACAGCGTGGGAGCTCCAGGGCATGCAGGCAGCCATCTTGCCTTCCTTCTCTGCCACCGGCTCCGCCTCCCGTGGCACCAAGAGTCTTGGGAATGGAAGGGAAGGCATAAAGGAAGTTGTGTCCCCAGCGAAGGTGAAAAGCATCCACTTGTTGGCTGTCCAACGCCGGAGTCCTGGTGCAGAAGCGATGAAGCTTGGCATGCTGAGGAGTGGCATAGAGGTCTATCTCTGGAGTCCTCCAAGTCTGAAAGATGTAGGATATTGTGTCTACATGGAGAGACCATTGGTGGGGAAGAAGTATCCAGCTCAATTTGTCTGCTAGGACATTTTGTTTGCCCGAAAGATACATGTGATGGATCAGAGATGTAGAGCCTCTTTGCAGAGGGACCAAGAACCTTTCCCACCCTGCTTGTTCACATAGAACATGGCCACCTGATTGTCTGTTTGGACTAGAACTCTGTGGTAACGTAGGTGTTCCTCGAACACCTTGAGAGTATTGACGATGGCTCAGCTCCAGTAGATTTATCTGAAGTTGTGACTCTTGCTGTGACCAGAGGCCCTGAGTGGAAAGAGGTCCTAGATGGCCTCCCCAGCCTAGTTTGAATGCATCAGTCGTTAGGGTACATTGATGTGGAGGTGACCCTACGAGGAGATTTTCTGGGGAACACCACCATTGGAGAGATGTCACCAGAGAAGTAAAGACTAGTATCTTGTCTCCGAGGTGACCTGAGGCTTGAGCCCACTGGGAGGCCAGAGTCCACTGGGCTGTGTGCATGTGCAGACAGGCATAGGGGACTGTATGCACCATTAAGGCCATGTGACCCAGAAGCTGCAACATTTCTCTGGCAGTGAGAGAGTCCTTGAGACATGCTTGAGATGCCAGCTGAGTGCAGCGGAGCTGGGGCAGAAAAGCCCTGGACTGCTGAGTGTCTAAGAGGGCCCTATGAACTTTAAGGTCTGAGAGGGAACAAGCTGGGATTTTTGAAAGATTTATGGCAAATGTTGTAACACCTGCATGTTGCGTGATAGACAGGCTGGCCTGAGAGGTGCTTGCTCTTATGAGCCAGTCGTCTAAGTAAGGGAAGACAAATATACCTAGAGTCCTTAGAAATGTGGCTACGACCACCATGCACTTTGTGAAGACTCTTGGTGCAGAGGCCAGACTGAAGGATAGAACTTTGTACTGATAGTGTCTTCCCTGAAACATGAACTGCAGGAACATCTTGTGTTCTAGATGAATAAGGATATGAGTATATACTTCCTTTAGAGCTGGAGAACGGAGCCAGTCCTGACTCTGGTGATAAGGTAGAAGGGTCCCTAGGGAGACCATTTTGAATTTCTCGCATATGAGAAACTTATTTAGGTTTCTGAGGACCAGGATCAGCCTGTATCCTCCTGTTTTCTTTTGAATGAGAAAGTAGGGAGGATAGAAGCCTATTCCCTGGTGGAATGTTGGAACCTCTTCTATGGCACCTTGCAGTAGGAGAGAGGTGACTACTTGCAGCAGGAGAGCAGTGAGAGGGGAATGAGAATGGTACTGTTACTGACGTAGAGGGGAGTAGGCTTTGCAGATGAAGTCTGTAGCCTTCTATGACTATTGTCAATGTCTACTGCTATGAGGTGATGAGATGCCATCTGTGGGCATAATGGCACATTCTGCCAGGAATGAGGAGAGGGTCGGGATTCTCCAAAGGCAGAGCGGTTATGATCTCTAGGAAGGAGTCAAAAACCAGGAGCAGCTTGATTCTGCTGAGCTGGCTGCACTTTAGGAGGCTGTACCACCTTCTGCTGTTTAGGAGGCTGCTGTTTCTTCTGAGCAGGCTGATGCTGATATTGAGAAGCAGGGTTATAAGAAGGATAAAACTTATTTTTACTGAAGAAGGCTTTCTTTGTCACTGCTTTCTTTTTAGCCGGATTGGCTGTAGACCTAGAAAGTCTATTTAAGGTAGTGTTCTCGGATGCCTTATCCTACCAATCCTTGCCAAAAGGATTCTCACCGGTCAAGAAATGCTACCCAACTTGTCTTGAACCCATTGTTCAACATCCAATACCTGGAACCAGGCAGTCCTGTGTGCACTGATGCAGATTGATGTGGCTCTGCTGGTGCACTCAAAACAATCAAAAGTTGCTCTATTGACAAACTTTGAGAAGTTCTGAGCATACCTGACTAGGGTCAGATAATCTGCCCTCTTTATCATCAGGGAGTAGAGGAGCCATTGACTCAGAAGTCCCTAGTTACTTCCTTGAGAAACATACCCATATAGAGTATGTAGGAACTAATCCTGGCGGATAACATGGAAGCCTGGAAACATCGACAACCAAAAGCATTGAGGGTTCTCCATTTCCCTACCCAGCAGGTTAGAGGAATGTGTCTTAGCTTTTTTTTTCCAATGCATCGCTGATTCCACCACCATTGAATGGTGTGGCAATTGTCTTTTGGAACCCGGGACACTCTAGTATCCAGTGCATGGAATCAAGCCATCGAGTATGCAGGGAAATAGTGAGGGATGTTTCCCACATATGGAGCATGAGATCATGGAGAATGCAATGTATGGGAAGTGTAGCCACTTCCTTAGGAGCTATAGGGTATTGGAGGATCTCCAATTCTTCAGCTCTAGGCGCTTTCTCTGATGTTACTGTTATGGAAAGGCCCCTCGCGACATCGCAGTTGAAGTCTTGAAAAGACATGTCCTCCGGCTGGGACATGAGGCATTGCGGAGAAGGAGACGGGTCCTCCGGGAGACTTTGTAGGCCTTGAGTACCGACCAATTCATCTGACAAATCCGATTCTGAAGACTAGTAGTACCAACAGGAGGAGTGTTCCTGCTCCACCAGAACCTGGTACTGATCGAAGTCTGTGTCGGTATGCGGAATTGTTTTGGCTGGAACCTCAGTACTGGAAAGGGACTTGAGGGAAGGCATGGGTGGCAGCGTGGTAAGTGGCATATAACCTGATGCAGTTTGCATTGGTACCAAAGACAGCGTCAGCATCTGTGAATCCAATGGTAAAGACTTTACTGAAATCGAGGCTGCCAGTAAGGCCGCTAAGCTCCGCTTGATGGCTAGGATATGCTGATCCATGGAGCTTGCTGAAGCTTGGGTATCGGTACCATAATTGCAGGACACAATCCCTCAGCACGGCACCAGCAGCTCTCCGGAGGGGGAGACCTTTGGAGCATCCTAGGACCCCTCAATGGCTTTGGAGAAAAAGTCCTCATGTTGGTGGTTTGGCCGGTCTATCCCCTCATGGACAACGCTAAAGGCATTTTGATGCTTAGAAGGAGATTTACCCTTGGGGGGACGGCAAGTCTTCATTGAAGACGTATGCTTCGATACCCGAGATCCTTGGGAGGAAGACTATGCCCTCGATGACGTCTATGCTAGAGAGACTGCATTGGAGGCAAAGAGGGTGCCTAGCTTTGCAGCTCGATTCTGCAGGCCTCTCCATCTGCCTGCATAGGGCACATTCTGATGGTAGTCAGGACCAAGGCATTTTAGACACCAGTCATGGGTGTTGGTGGCCGAGATGGTACTGCCACTCCGAAGGAAGATGGCAACAAGTCCGTATCGACAACACCACATCCGAACCCTTCCAGCAGAAACAGGGCGTATCCCAAGGTTCCTCCCTGTCTGGCTGCATATAGATATTAAAGAGCAGAGCAATCTGTGACATTACACGATCTTTCGGCATATCCTGCCTTATGTATGCAGACGACGTGCTGCTATTTACACCTATAGCTGTTTCCTGCCCGGAATAAACAGTGATAATTAATTGCTTCAACGCAATAACGGACTGGCTACTCAATCAGAACCTCCGTATAAATTTCAAAAAAACAGAAGTCCCTAATAATTACAAGAAACAAATCCTTCTCACCTCCTCCAACACTAAAGGTCAGAGAGGTCCAGTCAAAACCAATATACGCTACCTAGGAGTGATACTTGATCAGCAATTAGACTTCAAGGAGCACATAAAACGTACTGTAAAACCTATCTACTTCAAGATCAAAACCCTACGACACTTGAGGCCTATGATGGATCCCGATGACTTCCGCACCATCTTCCAAGCGCTAGTCACACCTCACTTCGATTATGCTAACATACTGCATGGCCTCCCAAAGACTACACTCAACCCGCTACAGTTAGCTATGAACGCAGCAGCTCGCGTCCTTTGTGGAGTCCCAAGGAATGACCACATCTCCCCCATTTTAAAAGAACTCCATTGGCTTCCAATAAGCTGCAGAATCTTATACAAGGCCCTCATCATAACCTTCAAGGCCTTTAACAAAATGTCACCTTCATCAGTGTCTGACCTAATCTCACACAACGGAAACAATAGATCTAGGAGATCACTAACTGCAGACATGCTGATTATACCAAGTAATTCTATAAAGCTTAACCAGACAACCATCAATAGGGCATTTAGGAACTTCGCCCCCAGGTGTTGGAACAAACTTCCTCCCAGCATTAGAGCGATCAGGGACCTTAGGCAGTTTAGAAAATCCATTAAACACCACCTGTTTCTTATGCATTTTAAACATCTAGATATCCCACCCCCATCGCCCTCCCCACCCTCACATTTCCTAACCTCTGATAGCTAATTACATAAAACCATTGCAAGTTGTGTACCAACATGTATATTGCTAGAAATGTAAATAGTTTTCCCCAGTTACCTCCATGTTAAAATCCCTGTTATATGTAAACGAAAGTCATATTCAAATGACCAAGTGTTATATTGTTTTAATGTAAACCGCACTGATGACAAAGAGTGCGGTATATAAGAAATGTTAAATAAATAAATAGAACATTTCTTAAAACCACTAGCTGGTTTTTCCATGATGTCTGTTAACAAAATGGAAGGCCTAGGCCTAAAATGGCGCTGATGTGCCTGAAGAAAGTTCACTTTTCTTTTTAGAAAAGAATAAAGGAAAAGAACCAACAGGAAGTCTGTACCAGCGTAGACAGGAAGGCAGACACGAACCACAAAAAAACAAGCAAAATCGAATTTCAAAGAATTTTCTGTGGTGACAGGATTTGCATCCTGCCTGCCCCGTGGAAAACAAAGAACTGAGGAGGGAGAGTTGGAAAAGCGGGAAGGCAGCTACACAGGCACAGTGGGATGCTCCCAAAGGCTTTCCTATTGGACGCTGGGGAGTGTTCCCATGCGGGCTCAGTCAGAACAGACATCACTCATATGTGAAGACTACATTCCTGCTTGTTCCTGGAGATTCCTGAATAAGGAGGCACATGGTCTGATAAAGAAGTAAAAGATGATTATTTTCTTCTATTTTTATTTGTTGTCCTCACAAATGATAGGCAAAACTAGAAGAACTTTTAAACATTTCTTTAACTTGCCCGGTAAAGATACTTGTATTTATGCACAGTCTTCTGGCATGGACAGTAGAGTTTGTTGATGGGGCTGTGTGCTCTGAGGAAAAGGGTGGGAGACATTGTGCATGTCCCGTGAACTAGGGCCTTGGAGAGCAATCTCCCCATCCCCACTCCTCTGGGGTCCCTGAAAATGTAGTGCATGATTCCCCCTACCCCCCCCCCCCCCCAGGGGACCAGCAACAGAGGCAAAAAAGATCTTGCCCTGGTTATCCATGCAGTAATTACAAGTCACTTGGATTGCAGCAGCTCCTTGTGCCAGGACACTCGGGGGCAGCCCAATGGTTCTTGCTGCCCTAGGCAGATCCAATGTGCCACCCCCACCCACCACATGCCATTGCCGCATCGCCCCCGACATCCAACCTGACATGGCGATCTCCTCTTTAGTACCACAGCAGGCCTTAAAGCACATGCATGCACTCATGGTCTGCTGCTCCTGCCCCCCTCCAGTGCAACTTCTGTCAGAGGGGGCAGGAGAGGCAGGCTATGAATGTGCACATGCACTTTAAAGCCTGCCATGGCGCTAAAGAGATGATCACTGTGCCATCCATCAATGCCAGGTGAGAGGCTAGATGTTGGGGGTGGCATCAGCACGCGGTGGGGTGAAGGTTGCACATCAGGCCTGCCTAAGGCTTGCAAAATGCAATGTGTGCCTTCGAGTCAGTCCTGACTCCTGGCGACCCAGAAGCTCCTGAGTTTTCTTGGCAGTGTGGCTGGAAGTAGATTGCCAGGCCTTTCTTCCGAGGCAATGGAGGGTTAAGTGACTTGCCCAAGGCCACAAGGAGTGCTAGTGGGAATCGAACCCTGGTTGCTTGGTTACCAAGCCAGTGTTCTAACCACTAGACGGCTATTCCACTCCGCCTAAGGCTTAGCAACCGCTTAAAAGAGGAGAGGATTGCCATGCTGCCCACCAGGGTCTGCTGCCCTTGGTAGCCACCTAGTGAACGGCCTGATACTGAGGGCACTGCTTCTAGTTTACAGCAGTTTCAACTCTTCTGTAATACAGGGGCAAGATTATGGAGGCAAAGAGATTTGATTATATGCTGGTTTTGGAGGAGTTAAACTGGATTCCTATAAATTTAAGATCCTGATTCTGGTCCATAAGTATTTTCATACTGCTTCATTTAAACATCTGTTGAATATTCTGTGGCGTTACGAGCTGAAAAGCAGATTAAAATGTGTATGTAAGATGGCATATGATCCAGTGGGTACATAGAGAATGGAGTGAGTTTGGCAGATCTCTTGCTGTGAAATTGATTTCTGTATTGGAGGTGAGGTTTTGTGCCTCTTATTAGTGTTTTTTTTTTACCTCAAATTTATTTTGTGTTTATTTTAAGCTATTTTTAAGGTGCAAGGGAAAGGCGGGATTTGGATTTCAGAGCTACATAAAGGTACAATGGATGCTTAGGGCTTACAATCTAAGGAATGCATATTCAAAGCATTTTAGCTGGTTAGCAGATATTCAGCACTGGAAACAAAATTCCAGTGCTGAATGTTGAAGTAAAGCTGCAACTAATAGCTTATATCTCTGAATATGCACCCTGTAAATTTTGTACTTTAGTTCATTCATTCAAAATTAGATATTAAACTGAAATAATTGAGGCATACATTTTGGAATTTTGCAAAAATAGGGAGCCATCAGGGGGAGCCTTTAGCCAGGGTGTGAGCAGCTACCGGACAAGGCTACGCCCAAGGCTGACTACTAGACAAGAACAAGATGAGAACTAGGACTGCTCAAGATACGTTCTAATGTCGGTATATTTCCAAGAAATGCATCCAGCACAAAAGGACAAACTAGGATTACTGGAACAAAACATCTTGACAAAACAGGAATTGAATACAGGGCCTCAGGAACAATACACAAGCAATGAATCAGTGGAGAACAGGCCTAGAGGTGGGGTAGAAAAACCCAAGCCTGTGTCTCCATATGATGTAATGGGGCCTGTGTGCTAAAACATGTTTGGGTCAACATTCAACGGCATTTACTGGATACATTTCTCAGTTGCCACTGTCCTTGGGATAAACAGTGACCAACCAAAACCGTGGATTGCAATGGAAGAACTATTTATTCAATAAAAACCAGCCAGGCCCGACACAGGCCGTGTTTCACAACACCTTCCTCAGGGGCTAATTGGCTGTTGTGAATTCTTTTTCTATATCTTGATAGATGTTCTAGGCTAGGTGAATCTAACCCAGGACACTCAAGGGTTATACATACCATATATCTTGTAATTAATCAGTTGGGTTGAGGACAACCCGAAGTATGTATACAACACGGAACGTGTCAACCGCAGTGAAGGGGACGCGACAATTGTACTGTTTCCTCATTCATTACCTAGAACATCTATCAAGATATAGAAAAAGAATTCACAACAGCCAATTAGCCCCTGAGGAAGGTGTTGTGAAACACGGCCTGTGTCGGGCCTGGCTGGTTTTTATTGAATAAATAGTTCTTCCATTGCAATCCACGGTTTTGGTTGGTCTTTGTCTTGGCACGTGGATAAGTGCTCTTCGTTGGTACTTGGGATAAACAGTGGCACTATACAGATAGTGCTGCTGAATGGCCTTATAACCTAATCTCATCGTTTTGTGGCTGGCGCTGGCATGACGCGGGGATGGAGCATGGGCGTCCCAAAAATTATCCAAATAGCAGCAATATTTTCAGGCCACTCTGCAGATAATGTTAGACTAGCAAAGGGCTGTCTTAAATTATCCAGATAGGCTCAAAAGAAAACATTTAAAAACCCCTATGAGTGAAGGTGAGAATCAAACTCTTGTCCTGACACTCTAAGAATGATCATTCTTTTGTTTTTTGTAATTAGCTTTACATGTGGTCAAAGCTCACCTCTTGACACTTTTTTTTTTTTTAATCTTTTCACAAAAGAAAGCAAACTTTACCTTGTTTCTGTTCTGTGCCCCTTCAGTCGCTTTTATTCAAATTAAAACTTTGAAGGTTTTTTTTTTTCCTCAAGCAGTCATGATGGAGCCCTCATAGATTGCTGCTCCTTCATGCAATATCTGTTGCTCGGCAGACCCTCCCCCTCCAGGCCCTCTCAGCAAACCACTGGGGGAGAGGAAAGACAAAAAGCAGAATCATGTGGCCCGACCAGGTGATTCGAACATACTGGTGGCCAAAGTTAAATCTGGAGCCAGTGAACATAACAAGTTCCACACATCCACCCCCCACCCCACCCCACCCCTTTGCGCTTCAGCACTGGGGGAAGAGGGTCTGTGGCATTCAAAGAAGTGCATCAAAACTAAGCTGCTGGCTGCCTCCACTGTACAACATGAATCGCTGTCTTTGGATTTGTACCTTCGGCATAGCCCTGGTAATCATTTTCTCTTGCATCATTGGGGTTTCCAGTTATTCAGGTGCCAAATTCTGCTCCCTCTGCCACGCCCTTGATTATGGTTCCTCCTGCAGGTCTGCCTTCTTAGCATAACTCTCTCCTGTTTTTAATGCAGAAGTTCCTTATGGACACTCCAGTCCTGCCTCAGACTGCCCCAGCACCACCTGCTACTGCAAGTCCCTGCAGTCCTTACAGACTTCGGGTCCGATATTCAGCAGCAGTGGCTAACCATAGTAAAGCGGTTAGTTCTAGCTACTGAACTTAAAACCTGGATATTCAGTGCCGCTGCCTGATTAGATTCTGCAATGAAAAGTTAGGCCACTCATTAAGGTGCCTAACATTCGCCACTTAGGGATAACTGGGTGCTGCTTCTGTTCCGCCCCAGAACGCCCCGATGTTAGCATTAGTGCCACTGAATTTTCTAGTCACCATGATCAATATGGTTAGTAGTTCTGCTAACTGTGAATATTGGACTCTTCATTACTCTAAATGCTTCGGCACCACATTTGTTAGGTTGTCCTCTTCGTGATTCATCTGCTGAGACATTGCATCAATCTCCACGACCTCAGGAGTCCTCTGCTTTACTCCCTGAGAAATGTCAGCTCTACTGTATCTACATGCCTTCTGTCACTCCTACTTTCGATGATGACTAGGATGAGGGAGCTGCTTCCTCCTCCAACCTGTTGGGTCCACAAACATCTCAGCCTGAATCTCCAGATGATCACCCATACGCTAAATTTCTTCTTAAGCCCACTAGGACTTTAGCTTTAGGGGCTGCGGAGATTTGATTCCCTCTGCTAGGAATGACTTTCATTCCCTTTTCAAGTCCATGGCTGCCACTAAAGAGGTTCTTGCTCTTCTCCATGAACCTCCAAGATTTGCGGTCTTCTGCCTGGCAGACTACTCTCCATTAAGGCATCACCCTGACACCTAGAGGCCAAATATAGGCTCATGGTAGGCTCTGGACATCTGTAATCCCATCTCCCACATTTCTGTCATATCTCAAGCTGCTCTTAAATGTGCAAATCTGAGGCACCTAGCCACATCCCATTAGGTAAAGAGCAATTAATCTTGGATACAGTTAGTCACAAAATGCATCAATCCTTCACTCTTACCCTCCGATCTTAGCACACCATCTTCAAATGCTCCATTATCATTATTCCCTATTGGAGCAACTTATGGACGCTAACCAGGGGTGGCCCAAGGGGATACAGGGCCATATTTGCATATCCATTGGGCTGCATTTCTTTATTTTATTTTTAAAATTTATATGCAGTCATCTAAAATCCTAGGCAACTTTCAAGCATGCATACATAATTTATTAAAACAGATGTTACAATAAAATAAACCATAATTTTGTTTCATGATTTTTAACTTAAAACCACTTTCACACACCCACAACAATTGAGCTATTGTAAATATTTTCAGATCAGACTTATTTGGTCAGTGCTATAACTGGGTTATCAATTTGGAAGGAAGATATAAAATGAGGAAAAAGTAATCCTGGAAGATGTGATTTCAAGATCATGGTACCGAGGCTAGATTGGACCCTGTCAGAGCTGGAAAAGCCCAGAAATCAGCAGCAGTGGAGCTATAACGACACCAAACAAAATTAAACTGAAACATTCCCTTAAAATTTGAGATTTCCTTGAATATGAACTGACCAAAAGATTTAAAATTTCGGACTGGCAGCTTCAAGAACACAAAACTGTAAATCTCAAAGACAATCCATGTTCCTTATCGTTCCTCCAGTTTAGTCCTCTACTTCTGGGTTGTGCACCTCTTCCTGCAGCTAGGAGACTGGGCATGTCAAAGTCGTGACATCACTGGATATAGCCTGCTGGTATCTCCCATCAGTCTCCAGTGTGTGTCCAGTCTCCTTGCAGCAGGAGGACATAGTGAGCCTAGCTTCTGGGCTCACTTGGGGGGGAACAGATAGGAGCATTTAGTGTGACAAATTCTGATTTTACTTTTGATTTTTACCTTTCATTTACTTTTAATTTTACTTTTAATTCAGTTACCTTTGGTTAATTGACAATCGGGGATTAGTTCCCTTTAGTTAGGAGCAAATTTCCTTATTTACAGTCATTTTAAATTTGAGCCTGGTTCTTTAAATTAGTAGCAGTTCTCGCCTTCCCTCCTTGTCAGTGATTTTCACTTGCTGCAGGCATTTGCCGGTGCGGATCTCTCTCCCTTGACTGTACGGGAGAGAGCTCCGGGACCCGTACAGCCACACTGAAGCTGTGTGAGACGGAGCCTCTCGGTAGCTGCGGGATTTTAATTTAACTCTGTGGAACCGGCTGAGCGATCCTCGCTGCGGCTACCAGGCACATCAGCGCAGCTTGAGGATCGGAGGAATTCAAGGAGGTAGGAGCAGGCTGTGTGGCTTTTGGCCCTGCAGGTAAGGCCTTCGGGCTCTGTTGGTCTGCTGAGGCCTCATTTTTGCAGCGGCGGCTGTTCTTGGTGCCAAAATTCATTGGCGAAGGGGCGGCCATTTCTTCTCTAGGTATTTGGACCGCATCGCGAAAGTTGCCTGCGTGAGGAAAACAGGCAGAATAGCTAAATTTTTGGGCCTAGTGTTTGTTTCTTTCTTTTGTTTGTAGTTTTATTTTTGAGGCCAGGGGGTTCCTCAGCATTAAGGGGGACTGTTGTCAATCCTCTTTATAGAATAAATAAGAATAAACTTAAAAACAGGACAGCAGTTTTGGCATTGATCCCTGATACCACATGTTCTTTCCCTCCTAATCTTGTCTCTGAGGAGCATCTGTTCAGGCCCAGGATATTAGGCAAATTGCCAGCTTTTAGTTTCAAGGGCAGAGCCCTAACTTGTAGTTTGCAGGAGGGAAAGCCTAGAAGTGTGCCTTTATGTAGTCTATAGTGAAAGTTGCCCAAAATTCACAGGGACAGGTTTAGCAAACCTTAGAATGTACAAAAATAGACTGGCAGTTAAACTGCCAACCGGGAAGTGCCTGTGCTACGGTCTATGGCCACCAGAGGGCAGCTGGTACACTCAATAGTGCCTTTCTATGACTGTGCAGGCAGCCATTATCTGCAGATCAGGAAAGAAATCACCACAGAGCCTCAGTGATGTGATGTAAGGTCTGAGAATCCAGTTTATATGACCAAGATTTAAAGCTCTTAATTTCTGTATCATTGGTCGGGCTCTGCTGCCCTAAAGGCCACCGAATGACAGCGCTGCTCATGAATCACATAAAGTATTCAGTGCCCCCATCCCTGGGGGGTGAGTGGTACCATGCAATATCATATTACTCATCAGGTTCACACAGGCAACAACCTCTCAGACCTCCATTTGCAAGTGTAACCCACTGCTATTTCTCTGACTGCAGGGAGGCCTGGTGAGGTGCTTGTGGGTTTCATAGCAACACTTAGCAGGCCCTTCCCAAGACATTCTCATCTATTACTAGAGCAGGGTTTCATTTCATTTCTCTGGTTGCGGTTAATGCACAGCGTCAGGGGCTGTGTTCGAAAGCTTGGGTCCCATGGACTTCGGTGGGATTTCAAAAAGAAAAAGAAACTTGCTTTAGTGAGAGATAGCCTTGTTCATTTTTAGCTAACACTGTTGATTTTACTTTTGATTTTTACCTTTTTGCGCCTGGATCCCAAGGATGGGACATTGTTTGCTTCCAGGGGTACTTTCTATTTTGCTCTTCAGCTTCCTGGCAGATGCAGTAGGCTGGCAGGGGGTGGGCAACGCCTCCTGCAATGCAGAATCTCCCAGGATAAGGGGGGAAGGACCACTGGGTGCAGCGGGGGCTGGTAGCTTCTTGCAAAGCTATAGTAGCAGTTTGGGTAATTTTAGCGAATCTGCTTTGATTTCATTGGAGTTGGCGGAAACTTGGTTTTTGGAGTCCTATCTTGAAGAAGAAAAAAAAAGGGCATAGCTATGTTGATTTACCAGAATCTCCTTCCGCTATCCATAGAAGGTCCTATACAGCGTTAAAGTCGATTTATATGGTAGGATAATATTTTGGCTTAGCTGCTGTGATATAGCGCTATGTTCCACTGTAAACCTATTCAGGTCAAAAGGAATTATGGTGATAACTCTCTTGGACAGTTGTAACAGGTGCTTGGGTGAGCGCCATGGCCAGTCCACAGATGTGGAATGCTCTGCCATAAGCATTATGTCATGGGAAGAATTTTATAGTTGTGTGGTTTCTTAATGGAAAATGTTCCCGTTTAGTTTGACTTTGCCAAATTTATAAGATTTTACGGTAGATTTGTAATGTCTTAATTTTGGCTATATGGGGTTTAATTTTACATATGGAAAAGGTAGCTCAGCGGAGAGGGATTGAGAAATAGAACTCTGGCCTTTGGAGCTATCTATGCTCCCATTCCATTTATCAGAGGTTCTCCAGTACGGAGAGTCTCTGCTAGTGTTCAGTGAATGCCTTAATGGGGGGCCAGAACAGCTAGGCTAGTTCTCTAGCAGCAATGGCAGCGGCTCAGACTCTAGTAGGCATACTTCATATGCTGGGCTTACAGGATGGATTCTGCGCTGATCGGCATCAGCCAAGGTGACTGCCGGTTTAGACTGTGAATGTGGAGTCAGCCTGGAGGAGGGGCCTTGCGTTCTCTGGACAATGCCCTGCATACACTGAATCCCTTCAATTCGATCAGCTGCTGGCAGGACACAAGGCACGCTCGCATGCTTTTTTTTTTTTTGCTTCAGTGGTCTAAAAGTGGAGTCTTTACCAGGTGGTATAATGGGAACTTGTCTGCAGTTTCTCGGCTTCTTTATTGCTGACTCAATTGCCACTGCAGAATGAGAGCTGTATTTCATATCACCAGGTGCTAGTTGAACTTAAAATATAAAGTCCATCTTTGTGCAGTCAGACGGAATGGGGTGTTACTCTAGCAGGACGGCCGTGGATTAGTATGCCTGTGTTTGGGAGTTCTTTCTACTTCATATTGTTGGCACGGAAAGAGCGTCTCTTAACATATGCTGAAGGCATTTTTGGTTTAGAGGTGTCTTTGTAAAATAAATACATAAATAAATAATAATAAATAAATAAAGAAGGAAGGAAAATAAAGTATTCAGCTGTCCTGAATTCGCCTGCTCTTGATTGACATTTTGAGGCTAAGCAGGGGCACGCCTGGGTACCACGTGGCTGGGTGCACACCTTGCACTTCCAGGGTGTGCGGACTCCCTGTATGGAACAGAGCCCTAGCAATCTTCTTTATCGCAAGATGGGAAAGTAGATGGTTCACTGAAGCGATCGTTGGGGGCATTGCTCTGGCCTTACAAGCTCCCATTTTTGGAGCCTGGGGAGGCGAGAGCATGCTTCCGCTGGTCGCAGTGTTACGGCAGTCTACTCGCCTGGAACAGGAAAAGATCAGGGAGTTGAATCGACTACAGCCTGATTTGCTTTATGGGGCAAATGTGCATTATGGCTTGATTCAAGCGCTAGCTAATATTATTGGCTTCCTTGGGGTTCACCCAGAGGTCTCTCTGGTGGAGGAATGGGGCAGCTGATGGTTCGTCCCAGTCGAGGGTCAGTAAGCTCCCATTAAGTCTGTCTTGTCCTTTCCCCGTGGGCTCTCATAGGGCAACTAGTTGGCGTATCGGGGCTTTCGGAGAAAGGTGCTCTTGGTAGCGCCTGGTTGGGCGAGATGGCCGTACTAGGCTTTTCTCATTCATCTACTCGACAGGCTTTTCCTAGAAGTTGTCGGTAGCGGACGTTCTGCTGCGGCTAGGTCCGTGACGAATGTCTCAGGTGGATCTGTGCCCGCCTACGGTTTGGCCTTTGTATGGGCGGGGCCCAAGTAGAAGAGTTATTCTGCGGCAGTCTTCGCCGCCTTGTTGAGAGCAAGGAGGCAGGCTGCTTCTGCTACTTAGGTCCATGCTTAGCGCCTTTTGGAAGGCTGCTGTTCACGGCGGCAAGTCCGGGCGACAAAGGTGTCTGTATCCTTGGTCTGAGTTCTCTGCAGGACAGTGTCTGAAGGAACTAGCGGCCAGTTCCTTAGAGGATCCAGCGGGCGACTGTTTCCGGCTGTAGGAGTCTGTGAAGGGAATAGCGCTAGGTGTTCGGATCGATGTGTAGCGTTTCCTTAAGTTGGGATCCGACTGCGCTACTCAAGGAGAGTTCGGGTGCCGCCGGGGGATCCCGATTGGGCCTTAGAGGCGTTAGCTAAAGAGTCCTTTGATTCTTTACTCCAGGCGTCGGTAAAGGATTTGCTGTTATAGACAGTGGCTTTGATAGCTCGTTGTTCGGTGCGACGAGTTTCGGAGTTTCAGGCGTTGTCATCTAATGAGCCGTTTTCACCCTTTCTGGATAGAGGGTAGTGTTTGCGAGCAGTCCTGTCGTCCTTCCAAAAGGTGGTTTTCTGATTTTTCTCCTGAGCCTATTGGTTTCTCTTCCAGTTCTCGGTTTTTCTGGAAGGGGAGGTTTTTATTCGTAGCTTACACCGATAGGAAACATTACATGCAGGGTGCGATGTTCCTTTCTTTGTTTTTGTGTGCTGGTTGGAGGTCCCCACAAAGGGGAAGCAGCAGCGAAGGCGGCCATTTCGCACTGAGTTAAGGCGGTGGTTGCCTCAGCTTTCTGCTGGCGAGGTTGTATGATTCCGGGGGGCTTTCTGACTCTTGCTACCAGGGCACAAGCGGCTTCATGGGTGAATCACCGTGTCATTCCACCAGGAGGGATTTGTAGAGCAGCTTCCAGGTCGTCTCTTCATTTCCTCAGTAACCACTACTGCCTAAATGTTTTGGCAGTAAAGGAAGCCTGTTCCGGGTCGGCAGTGTGGTGAGTTGGCTTGATAGGTCCCTCCCAATGATTACTGCTCTGTTACATCCCAGAAGTAGAGGACTAAACCGGAGGAACGATAAGGAAATAGAAATTACACTTACCTGGTAATTGTTGTTCCTTGAGTTACGACAGTTTAGTCCTCATTCCCGCCCAGGAGTGTGATTTCTTCAGAGTTTATTTTCAGGCGGAGTGAAGCAGGAATCTCAAGGAGTAGACAGATCCTTTCAGTTTCTAGATCGCAGTGAGTATCCCTCTCTGTTCTTTCTTTCTTTTCTCTTATTTAAACGAGGTGATGGTATAGGATACGTGTTTGCATAGGGGGGACATGAATGTAAAGTTAAAAAAAAAAAAAAAAGAGAGAAAAGAGAATATAAGACAGATGCGGTTTAAAAGGCTCCTCCGGTTGAAGAATGGGGAGTTATTTAAAGTTATGGTATAGTTACTTATTTGTTGTTCCTTTGAGTTTGCTTTGTCAATAGTACACTGGAGGCTGATGGGAGATACCAGCAGGCTATATCCAGTGATGTCACGACTTTGACATGCCCAGTCTCCTAGCTGCAGGAAGAGGTGCACAACCCAGAAGTAGAGGACTAAACTGTCGTAACTCAAGGAACGACAATTACCAGGTAAGTGTAATTTCTATTTCCACTACCCCCACAGTATAGAACCTATAGCGCATATCTATAATTACACAACAACTCTAATTTTTAAAACTCACTAAAGTAGTCTGCCCAGAAAATAGTGGTCCCATAAATACTCCGGTGGAACCTAGAACATTCATATGCCTATTGGGTAAACTGAACAATCCAGATTTTTATATAGAAACTCTATGCTAACAAAATACCTTGCCTTGTTCACACGATTGCAACATAGGTAGACTCTCACAAAGTATCGAATCATCAATCAGAAAATAAAAATAGAAATATGTAGAAAAAAAAATTCAACTGAAGCCACAAGAAGCTAGACTGCGTGCAGTGAAACACCAGAAAAATAGATGCATATAAAGATAGCACATGCTGAATTACAAAACCTGACATATTCCATTGACTAAATTTGAAAAGAAATATATTCTACCTTTCTCTGGCCATTTTATATTTCTAATCATGTTTGCTTTAGTCTCTGGTTTCTGCTTTCCTCCATCTTTTTTCTTAACTCTCTTAGTAGGATCTCAAGTCCATCTGCTACTACTTCTCTCCCTTACATCCATCTCTAACACTGATCTTTTTTTTTTTATAAACTTTATTTAATTCCACCAACAAGTCAAGACCAAAACATCATGCAAACGTCTCCACGGGGGGGTGTACTCTGATCCCCGCCGGGAGTCAACATACAAAAATATAATAGGTGGATAGTTTACATGTTATCCCATCCCCCCCCCCCCCCCGTCCCACACTCCACTATCAACATCCTAATCCAAGCTGGTCATCAAAGGGCAGCTCGAACTAATCCACCATCACTACTCTCCTTGGCCAATCTCACTTAACTCCCCAACTGGAGGGTTTCATTGCGACTGTGAGCCCCAAGTTGCTGAATATAAGGTTCCCAAATTGACAGAAAAACTGTCCAACGCTTGACACTGCCCCGCGCCAACCAGCGCTCCGTTAGCATCAACTGATGGAAGCTGTTCTGCCATTCACCAAAAGTAGGTGAGTGGCGTTCTCTCCACAGACAGAGAATCGGCCCCTTACCCACCAAACAGGCCTTTCGCACGAGCAAACGTTCTCCTACTTTCGCAGGCCCTGGGACCGCCATCTGATCAAGTACTACAAAGGAGCCAGTCCATCAAACACGATGCTGAAGCAGTGTACTGAGAAAGTTGCATATCCAAGCCCAGTAGGAACGTACTCCCCGACAGCCCCACCACATATGTAACAGAGTCGCCAAAGACTCTGAACAACGTGGGCAAGAACCATCTGTCTCCAGGCGACTTCGCAATGCCCGTCGTGGTGAGAAGTGAGTCCTAGTCACGCATTTGAATTGGATCTCTCTCCAACGCGCCCCCTGCGCTACACGGACAATCCTTTTCAATGCCGCAAAACCAACCCCGGGGCCACCTCCCCACCCAATTCAGCTGCCCAAGCCATTTCAACTCCACTATAATTGGGGAGAGCTCTATACTGATCTAAGCTGAGCTTCAATTTAGAAATCGAGGGTGGGCGCTCTTCCCCCAACTGAAAAAATTCTAAGATACGGGCCGACCGCTCAATTTTTAGCGCGCCACGTGGCAAGGAGGCCACATAGTGGGAGACCTGTATGTAAGCAAAGCAGTGAGTAGTGGGTAAATCATACTCCCGACTCAAGGTCCTAAAGGACTTACAGCTTCCCTCAGGGCCTACTAAGTGCCCCACATTTTGGATTCCTCGTGACCACCAATCTCGAAACACCGCCGTCTCGGACCTAGGAGTGAACTGGGCGTTCCCCCGCAATGGTAACCAGCTAGAAACCCTCCACGCATCCTTCCAGTTTTTATTAATCTGCTGCCAGGTACGCCGAACCGAGTCAACCAATGCACTCCGCCGAACAGAATCCGGTAGGTCCTTATGCGACCCATGCAAGATCCCCAACAAAGTCGCGGGAGCCACTAAGCACTCCTCTAAGGTCCTAGGTGTGTATACTTCAGTCCCTCCTAACCAATCTCCCAAGTGTCTAGCTTGACAGGCCAACGCATACATCTTCAAGTCTGGCAGTCCCATACCCCCTTCTCGCCACTTTCCCAGCAGCTGATTCCACGGGATACGTGCCCTCTTCCCCCGCCAAAGAAACATCTTAAGAGAAGCTTCCACTCTACGCAAATCCCGACCCTGCAACCAATATAAGATTCGAGGTAAAATGATCATCTGCACCGCCGCTATTCTCCCGGCCAAGGATAACGGGAGGGATTCCCAGGCTTTTAACTGCACAGCCAAGTGCCGCAGGATACGATCCAAATTACGCCTATATAACTCTTGTGGTCTTCCAGTCAGTACTATACCCAAATAAACTCCCCTTCTGCCCACCGTAGGGGGAAGGGCCCCCCCCCCAAGAACCACTGAGATGCCCCAAAACATCCACTGCTTCAGACTTATCCTTATTAATACAAAGGCCTGCAAATGCCCCGAAACGCAGGAATTCCTCCAATAGAGGTTGCAAGGAATTAGCCGGGGTTGTCAAATGGACTAACAAATCGTCCGCAAATGCCGAAATAATAAATTCCTGCGATCGCATCCTCACTCCCTTTACCATTCTCGATGTCACAATAGTACGGATCAGAGGGTCTATTGAGAGAACAAATAGCAAGGGCGATAGAGGACAGCCCTGCCTCGTACCTCGTTCTAGCACAAAGTCCTCCGATAATAGTCCATTACACAAAATGCCTGCCATTGGTGTGACGTACAAGCTCTGTACCATTTTACAGAAGGCAGCTCCTATGCCATAATGCGGCAGGAGTCTCCAGAGATATTGCCAGTCCACCCTGTCGAAAGCTTTTTCTGCATTGAAACTAATCAATAACGATGGAATTCGTTGGGCATGCACCCACTCCAAGGAAGCCAGGATCTTCCGAAGATTCCGAACTGCATAGCGCCCTTTTACAAAACCCACTTGTGCGTCATGAATTAAATGGCCCAGTACCCCCGCCAACCGTTCGGCCAGAACTTTCGCAAGCAGTTTGAGATCGAAGTTAAGAAGGGAGATAGGTCGATAGGAAGCCGCTAGCATCGGGTCTTTACCCGGCTTTGGGATCAGGGTGATATGGGCATGATTCCGCCCCCAACGAAATGCTCCCCTCTCCGCCCTCTCCTTAAAAACCTCTTGCAATAGTGGACTAACACAATCACCCAGGATTTTATAAAATTTGGCCCCTAGCCCATCCAGTCCCGGCGCCTTATAGCAATGGGCGGAGGAGATTACTGATTGTATCTCTTGAGGGGTAATGGGTAGATCTAAAACCTCCCTCTGTTCCTCAGTGAGCTGGGGTAACTCCAATGCTTTCACTTAGTCCTGCATCGCCTCATTGGGTCCAGATTCCGCTTTGTATAAGTTTTGGAAGAAGCTACGAAAGACCTTTGCAATTTCCGCACTCTCCTTATGAACGCGTCCCTGATCTTCCCTTATAGCCGCCACATAGGCAGAGCCCCGGCGAGCCCTCAAACAGCGAGCCAACAACTTGCCAGGCTTATCTTCAAAACAATGCAATCTATATCGATAATATAGGACTGACTTCTTAGCTCGCTGATGTAACAACTCATTGAGATCAATCTGGGCTTCCCATAACTGTTTCTTATTCAAGGACGACGGCGTATGAGCACACCTCCGGAGTTTAGTAACCTGGCGTTCAAGCATGATAATGCGTTTGGCCATCATCCGACGCCTCCGAGCAGTATATCCTATAATATCCCCCTGAAGGACCACCTTCGCTGTCTCCCATACTAATTCGGGATCATCCAAATGATCGTGGTGATCACTGAGAAACTCCTCCCACCTCTGACGTATAAACTGGCGGAATTGCCCGTCAGAGTACAATTCTAAGGGAAACCTCCACAGACGCGTCCGAGTCACATCCCTTCCCCAATGTAATTCAAGCCAGACCATCGCATGGTCAGAGACTTCCAGGGGACCAATCTGGGCATCTTCCGTGTGAGCAAACAAGGTCCCTGAGGTCAACACATAATCTATGCATGCACTAGTACCATGTGCCCTAGATTGATGTGTAAAGTCTCTTTCTAGGGGATGCATCAATCGCCAGGGATCGAGTATACCTAATCTCATACAGAACCGTTTCAGCATCTGGGAGGGCGCCACCCTCTCTCGTCCTCCTCCTCCACTAGATGTATCCAGGTCCACATCGAGGACTCCATTAAAGTCCCCTCCCAGAATCACGGGACAATCCGGAAGCTGCTCCACTTTTGAGGCCAGACCACTATAAAAACCCGGGTCAGCGACATTGGGGCCATAAAGGTCTCCAATAATCACCGGTTTCCCCTCTAAATGACCATATATCAACAGAGATCTACCTATATTATCAGCTAAAACAGTCTCCGCCACAAATCGTATGCGTTTATGAACCAATATAGCTACTCCACCCTTATGCCCCTGAGTCAGGGATCCCCAAACTTGGCCCACCCAATTCCGACAGAGTTTACTATGCTCATCAGCCGTCTGGTGGGTTTCCTGGAGAAATGCAATATCACACTTGTGCCGAGCCAGTGCCTGCAGTACTTTATATCGCTTAATGGGGCTCCCCAGTCCACAAACATTCCAAGTAATAACTTTCAGAGCAATGGGGCAGTGCCAAGGTTCCACCACAGGAATATCACCAGTCGCATTTGAGGGACCCCCCCAGCCTGGAGCCCCCCATCAGCCAATTCGAAGAAATTGTGCCATCTATAAATAGCTAGTGGAGTGTGCACCCTCACTCCCCCCCCCACCCTCCCCAAACTCTCACGTCCATCCATATATTGGACAACTTCCCTTGGCAAACGGGATCGCCGAACCAATGCCTACCGACTAACCTAAATATAGCACTCTACATTTAACCGCTACAATAAGGAAAATCGATATCCCTCTTCCGCCTCTCCCCCCACTCTCCCAGTCCCGACCCCTCTCAGCCTATGCTCACGTTTTAAAGCACCACAGGCTGCAGGCCCTCCCTCTTATCTGGTACCCACCTCACTTGTCCCTCCGCGCCGATATCTCTTTCCCCCCCTTAATAAGGCTCTACCCTCCCCCACCCTAGCAGCCCCGTGCACCTCGAGCCATGTAGCCCTGTTATATAACTGCAATCCAGAAACGCTCGCTTCCCAGTATGCAGTCGGAGCCCACAGATGAACCCCAGCCGTGCCCCACCCCAGGCCACTAAGATAAAATAAAACCACCTGCGTGCATAGGGCGACACGGGGGGGAGGTGCCACCCAGATCCTAGGCTCCTGCAGCAGTAAAAAGGAGGCATCGGTGAGAGCATAGAGTTAATAAGCAAGGCAGGCTCCCTCTAACACTCCTGTCCAGCATACCCCTCCACACACTTCCCCCCCCCCCCCCCACCAACCTCCATCCCCTATAAACAATCCAGCCATTACGTTTTCTCAGATAAATACCATCACCGGGATGCTAGTTTTTTATATTGCAATATCAAGCTAGTCAGATCTCTCAGGTATCCCCTTCTACAAGGCTCGCCTCCCACTTTTAGCTCCCCCCTCCCCCCCCCCCAAAGAGCCATACCTGGGTACTCCCCCCCCCCCCCCTCTCCGCTCCTCTCGCCGGTCTTTGGCATTTAGGATCGTGCAGGCCGCTGTTCGCCCCTTGGCCCTCCACTACATCTCAGGCAATTAACAAAAACGTCTAAACAAAGGAGGGGAACAAATGGGCCTCTTTAACACAACTACCCATCCACCACTAATCGTCCCGCAGCCCTCCACCCTTCCCATAATTATATTCCCCTACCTCCCGGTCAGCCTGCATGGAAACAGCACATAGAGAGAGAAAAAACAATTGAAACAAGTTAACAAATATACAATGTCTCCATCCGAGTAGTGAGTGTTACAAGGCTAGTGAAACTTTGTATCGCTGTGTAGCAAACCACGCTGAGTTCAGGAACAAAAGTTCTCAGGCAGCATTGAGAGCATCGGGGAGGCACCTATTGAATGCTAAGTCCACAGCAGTCATAGGGCCCTCTTTTTTCCATTGGGATATCCAGCCATCTCTCTCTTGACCCACCAAGAATCATGAGGCCGATTGGGTAGTCAGGGTCTCCAGAAACGCAGTAGCCTCGGCCGGGGTCTCTACATAGCGAGTGTGTCCTTGATGCTCTATTCGCAGCCAGGCAGGGTATAATAATGAGAAACGCACACCTTGGTTCAGCAGTTGGGTACAGACCCCGGAGAAGGCCCGACGCTGCTGGCTGACAATCACCGAATAATCCTGGAATACCAGAATCGGTTCAGAGTCCTGCTGGTGTCTTCGTCGGCCCCGAGCTGCTTTCAGCACCTCTTCTTTTTGCCGATAGTCTAAAAAGCGAGCGATTACCGCGCGCGGCCTCCTCGCCTGTTCTCTGCGTTGGCCCAGCCTATGTACTCGCTCCAACTTAATAGGGTCATCTCTTGGGCCTGGCAGTAGCCTCCCAATCCAGGACTGCAAATATCCAAACAAGGCACCATCTGCGACACTCTCAGGTATGCCAATAAAACGCAGGTTTTTGCGCCGACCCCGATTCTCCAGCTCGTCGAGTTTATCTCCCTGCTGTTTCACCAGGGTCTCCAAAGCTGCCACCTTA
Source organism: Ichthyophis bannanicus (assembly GCA_033557465.1). Classification (NCBI taxonomy): domain Eukaryota; kingdom Metazoa; phylum Chordata; class Amphibia; order Gymnophiona; family Ichthyophiidae; genus Ichthyophis; species Ichthyophis bannanicus. The sequence goes on along the minus strand of CM066043.1, from coordinate 177,373,198 downwards.
GCTACCAGGGATTGTTGGGTGTCTTCCACATCAGAAACTCTAGTCTCGGCCTGGTCCAGTCGCTCCACCACATCTGTGAAACGTTGGCCAACAGTTTGTATCTGGTCAGCTAAGTCCTGGAATCGAGTATTGAGCGCCTGAACCACCGCGGCACTCACCTCCGCTACCAAATCAGATGTGCCCCCTGCTTTTGGGCTGGATGGTGAGCCCTCCACCATCTTACTCTCCGTGGTGCGAGGCTTCTCCTTTCGGAGCGTTTTCGATGCCATCGAGCTAGTATTGGCAGGGATATCTCTTCAAACACTACTTTATAGCCTCCGTGGGGTATAATAAGTAGACACTTGCGGTTAAAAGCCACTATTGCAGGATTTTAAAGCCGTTTTATGGGGCAGATTACCCGGAGCTGACCGTGAGACGTCCGATCAGCTCATTGCCCAACCGGAAGTCGCCCTAACACTGATCTTTTTATTTTCAGCTTGCTTTCTTTCATTTATTTTTCTCTCTGTGGACTCCAACTTTTCAACCCTAACCCCATACTTCTCATTCTCCATCTCTCTCTCTCTCCTTTCTCTCTTCCTCGCTATGTCCAGCATCTCTCTTCTCCCTTTGTCCCCACTGTCCAGTAATGTCCCCCATTCATCTGCCCCCTCTTTCCCCCTATCAAGTGCCTCCCTTTCTTTAACTTCATATCCCCTAAATCATCCCTCTTACTGTCTCTTCTGTGTCCAGCATTTCTGCCCTTCCCCTATTTCTTCTGTCATTTCCCCTCATGTCTAGTAGCTCCCTCTGTTTCTGTTAGCCCACTCTCATATGTCCTACATCTCACTTCCATCTCCCTATCCCTTTCCTCCTGTGTCTAGCAGCTCTCTATGGCCCCCATCTGGTGCCCAGCGTCGCCCCTTACCTCGCAGTGTTCTTTCCCAATCCCCATGCATTGGAGGCTGAAATGAACCTGTACTTCCATGACTGTCAAAAGGCACTTCTCTACTACCAGCACACTAGGCAGTATATCTGCAAAACCTCTCAACTCTCGTCATCTTTAATCCAAACAATCTGGACTTCCAGCATCAAAGTGCAAGCCCTTTCAGCATGAGTATCAGACTGTATCAATTTTACTTTTTTCCATCAAGTGTGCTTGCATCTCTCCTGCTTTGACCACGGAGAAAGAGTAGTTGCTTGCCTGTAATGTGGGTTACAGGTACAGTAAGTAACTACTCTACCTTGATATCTCCAGTGCTGACCATATTATACTTGTATTTAGTGCTAGCTGCTAACTGATAGTGGCACTGAATATCATTTATTTAATTGCCATGGCTAGCGTTAAAAAAAACAACCACCCCCCCCCCCCCAAAAAAAAAAAAAAACCACCACTAAAACACCAAACATGGAGGTAATCTAGTGATCTGTCTTTTTTTTAAAATATGCATGTGTGGGTCAAAGCATGAAGTGCTAAAGAGGAGCATGGCTAGCAGGAGGCAGACTTCCTGCTCGCCCACTACTGGCCGGCTGCCTGAAAAGAGGTTTTGGCTTTGGGTTCAGGGAGCTTCAGGGGAGCTGGCCTGGGTGGGAAGGTGGGAGGAAATCAGTGCATAGTTGAACTCCCTTCTGCCAGTACCAGCAAAGTCGCAGGCTAGTGCGAGAATCTTCGTGTAATAAGGATGTGCTGAGTATGTCTGTTATAAAGTGAGACATTTGTGCATCGCTGTCATTATTTTAGAACATGTGGCAGGTCAGACATAATCATTTTCCAAATCTGATGCAGCTTGGTATGTAGGCACTAATATATGATACGCATTAAACTGTACTCTGCATTTTATTTCTTTGTTTTGCTACTGCTGTCATTTATTCTTCTGTGCAATCTGGCTCATTGATGGCCCTCGCTGTATTCCATTTTTAGTTGTGTGGAATCTACAGCAATCAGCTCTTCATTCTTCCACCTGTTTTCTTGTTCTTCTTTGCTCTTTATTAATTCGTCTATTTTTTTTAGATATTTGGACATCTAGTTCACAGAAGTGGAAGCTATAATTAAGCCTAAGATGCATAGTGTACAGTCTTGAATAAAGTTTCACACACTAAGCAAATCTGGGAAAATTCTGGACTTTTTCCAAGAAAGCAGCATTGTAAGCTCTTTTTTTTTTTTCTTTTGTATGTGCTAAAAATGAATGTGTTATAGTGATGTGCAGGACCTGGCTAACATAGGGTATTTTGGGGTACTTCAATTGTTTTGTTACCTGAAGAACAAACAGGTCTCATGCTGATAGTGAAAAGAATCTGACAGGGATTTTTAATTTCCTACTGTGTGGTGTCTAAAACATCAGCACTATCAAACTTTTGTTAGATGATTCAGATGGCAATTAAATCAGATATTTTAACAAATGTTTAATTTCTAGTTGCACTGTAAATGCAAGAGTGATGAAATGGGGCAACTCTTTTATTCTAAAACGTACAGGGGGAGGGGCATAGTCAAAGGGACCTGCAAATCATCCTTACCAGGTGAAAGGCTGTCCTAACTTTAGGTGATTTTGCAATCCAGTTAGAGGTAAAAGAGCAATCCAGACAAATTGGATATTCAGTGCCAGTCACTGGATACGGCCCGGCACTGAATATCCAGGTTTATTTTAAAGCGGCAAAGACCAGCCACTAAAAATGCCCCCTTACCATTTTATAGCAATTTCTCCCTCTAAGCCCCCCAAACCCACTCTATCAACTGACCCTGTCAATAAATTAGACCTGTGAAAACTACCAGTTGGTCCATACACTGCTCTTGTGCTCTCGTGCCAGTGTTTTGTGCACCTTATTTTGCACTGTCCCACCCACTCTGTCCTAGCTATGCTGCCAATATAGCCATGTTCTCCTTTGTGTTTTCCAAGCCCAGCAGAAAGCAGGCACTGTTACATGAGTTGATTCTGCAGCTTCAATATCCTTCTCTTATGTTCTCTTGTGAGGAAAGGTCATCCCTAAGGAATGTTTAAACACACCCCCAAGTATTCAAACTTCCAAGAAGGATTGAGGCTCCCACTTGGGGTAATTGATCACCAGATCCAGAGATTCTGACCAGATCAGTCGGTCGTCCAGCTATGGATGAACCCAGATCCTCTACTTTAACAGGAACGCTGCCACTACTTCCCGTCACTTTCAAAAAACTGCAGGAGCTATGGCTAGGCCAAAAGGTACAGGCCAGAATTGTAAATGGCGTTCTAGGATGCACAAATGGGGAAACTGCTGATGCTGTTTCCAGATGGAAATATGAAACTAGTACACTCCCAAATTTAAGGAAGTCAGGAACTCCCCTGGCCAAACGGATGTAATGACCAACTGGATAGTTTCTATATGGAAGTGGGGAACTCTGAGCTTGGTATTGACTGCTTTCAGGTCAAGATGGGCCAAAAGGAACTGCTCTTTCTGGACACCACAAAATAGATGCAATATCAGCCCTGCCCTTGCTCTGCTGATGGCAAAGCTAGAATAGCCTGCAACTTCAGGAGACAAGTAAGGTTTCCTTGATTGCTGCTTGCTTAAGCAGAGTGCCGCAGGCATCTCCTAGGGGCTCTATAAATTCCAGTGTGTACCCCTGACTGAGTACCTCAAGAACCCATTGGTCTGATGTCATCTGAGTCTGTTCCAAGATGAACTGCTAGAGCTGCCCTTCAGGGAGTGGAGGAGTGGCCTAGTGGTTAGGGCAGCAGTCTAGAGCTAGAAAGACCAGGATTCATATCCCACTGGCACTCCTTGTGGTCTTGGGCAAGCCACTTAACCTTCCATTGCCTCAGGTACAAACTTAGATTGTGAGCCCTTTGGGGACAGGGAATGCATACTGTACCTGAATGTAATTCCTTGATCGTCTTCTGGAAAGGCGTGAGCTAAATACTAATAATAAAAAATACAACCAGATGTACCGTGGAAGGGATCCACCAGATCTCAATGTGAGGGCTGTTCAGGCCCGGCAGTGGCTGAGAGGAGTCTCCAAGTCGCTGGCCATCCCGAAAGGGTTAACCCTTCTTTGGTCAGCAGCCATAATGGGAGTAGGTTGAACCTAAGCTTTTGGATGTTCTTGGGTGTCTCCAAGATCCCTGGGAGGTTCTGCAAGAGGCAGAGTGTGTACCTCCCAGGCCTGTGTTCTGGCAAGCGGTGAGGTCAAGATTCACTCAGTACTTTTACTAATCTTTTGAGCTCTTCTCCAAAAAGCAGCTCACCCCTGAAGGGAAACTTGCTGAGACATAGCTTGGAGGTAGGATCCACTGCTCAGCTTCAAAGCCAAAGCAACCATCTGGCTACAACTGCTGTTGCCATAGACATAGAGAGCATCTGCTACAAATGCTGCTCCAGACTCTAGCCTAGCAGTTTCAGGGCTGTCCAGCAGTTGCTGGATCCAGCACAGAAACATCTCTCATTTCCTCCCCTGATTATGGCTTGGAGAGCACCATAGCCATTGTGCAGTGTCCCTCATGTTGGGGGGGGGGGGTGTAAAGGCCATGGGGATTTGGATGCTAAGCACAATCGGCATACCTGCTTATGGCAGCCTGTGAGGGGCCCTCTGCCCACAGGGACATGGCCCATGGAAGTGGTATGGTCCTCCCCCAGGTACCTTTATGCCCCCCTACCCTATGCAGGGGAGGCAGGAGTTGGATGGCTCTTGTACTGCCACCCTGTCATGTTGCTAGTAAGTGCATCACCTAATTTGCATGCTCCTCCCACCACTTCCTCTAACTCTGGCAATGAGGCCAGTATTGACTGCAATACAGAGCACAGGCCTTTTTTCTCTGTCTTCAAGCAGGGGGATGCAGGCACACTCCATGGTGTTGTCTGCCGACAGCACCTGCGCCAACTCTCCCCTAGTTCGGAAGTCCTGTGGACCTCTCTGAGCATGTGTGCCCTTTCCTGCCCAGCATCCCGACGTACAGCAAGGCAGTTTTTTCTTCTCCAGTCAGCAAATACAGTAGCTGCTGCTCTCCCCTTCTGCCGTGGTTCGTGTGAGCTTTTGTTCTTTTCTTTAACAATTTTTTGCCTGCGATCGTCAAAACGAAAGTAAAAGTATCTCGTTTCTCTGCTCCAGGGTGGTTTCCCTCTGCCACTGGCAGCACCCCGTTGTGGCGTTCTCACGATGCTGCTTCCTTGCTTTTGAAGAGGAGGAAACAGAGCTACCAGGTTCCCCAGGCTCCCTTTCATTAAGGAAAAATATATAAATAAATAAAACCAGAAAGAGAAGAAGTCGCTTCACTTTGTCAAGATTTAAAGGCAAAATGCTGTTCTTCACTCCCTACTTTTCCTATCCTAGTCATGGCTACTCTCACCTCAGCCAGTACCCCATTTCCATTGGGCCCAGACAAGGCACAATTGGGAACAGATGGGGTTGCCGTGCACCTGGAGATACACTCTCTACCACTATTGGTACCTAAGACAGTGGTCCACAACCTCAAAAACCAGGTGAGGAACCCTACTCCGTCTCCACCTAATCCGGCCTCTGCGAGGCACTTGCAGAGGTCCCACTCTCCTATAAGTGCTAAACATAAATCTAAATCTAAGCACAGCAGTAAGAGTGACCCTCGAAACATGCAGGGTACCTGTGACTCCTGGACCCACAAACGAAAATCTGAGGATGACTCCTCCAAAGCCTCTTCCCACGGATGAAAGAGGCCTAGACAGCTCCAGCACTGGGTCTGATTGATGTCTTGGCCTCTTTGATATCTCCTATAGTTCCCCTGGCTCAGGATAGATCATCCCCCAACAACCCTTTACTGCAATTGTTACGATGCTTTGTTCAGGACAGTGCAGTCTTACTTGGTGTTGCCCCCTGGATGACTCCGTGCCCTCTGAAATACCAGTTTTTCAGCCTCCACCTGCTTCTCAGCAGCTACCTTCCATCATGGGCTGGAGTGACCCCTAGGTCCCTGAACTACATAACTGCTCAGCCACCAGTCCTTCCTACCCCCAATAGTGGGATACAGACACCTCTGTCTTGGGAGAGGTAACGGAAACACCTTCCTCAGACTACCCAGTAGAGGATGAACCCCCTGAAGATTTTTCTTGCCCAAAATTTCTTCAGAAGGTCTTCAGGGCATTAGCACTTAGATTTGAAAGTCTTTTTTTGTTGGTAGGAATTTGGGGATCACTATCTTTATTTAATTTGTTTATTAGTGCTAATTTACCGCCTTTCGTGAATCAAAGCGGTTTACAAGGAACTATAAACGAACATTTTTTACAAGGAACTCAAAACTGGAATAGTTACATTTAACAGAGTTGATATAATTAACAGGATAAACTGTTAACAACACTATTGAACTGGAAAAGAAATATTGTTGACATTTTTAACAAGATAAACAGGCTAATATAGTTAACACCTTAGCGTGAACTATAGTTTGCATTTGATGGGAAGGGGATAGGAAAAATAACTTAGGATAAATGTTGGTTTGTTTGTATTTGTTTATAAGTGAGCGACTAGCTCTATAGTGGAATTTATTTCTATTTATCATCTTATAGGGGGACTTGAAAATGATTTGACAGACTGGGTTGTAGGCATTGGCTGCTCTGTGGAATTTTCTTTAAGTAATTAGTTCACAAAAGTGTTCATTAACAAATGAGTTTTTAACTGTTTACGGAATTCTACTGGGTCCTTGGTGTCTCTTAAGTCCTCCTGGAAGTGAATTCCATAATTGTGGTGTGTATAAAGCTCTTTGAAGCTGAAGATTTGCAGTTACTGAATTCGGTTGGATCAACAAGGAGGTCTTTATTGATGCTTCTCCTTGGTCTGTTATCTGGTGTGAATGATATTAGCGTTTTCAGATATGTGGACGAAGCATCTTGGATGGATTTAAATATAGTGTTGATGGCCTTATATTTTATTCTGCTCTCGATTGGCATTTTGAGCTAGTTGTAATCTGCGGATTGTTTTCTTTGGGAGACCCATTAATATGGCGTTACAAAAATCGAAGTGCGGGAAGATCATAGCCTGTAGTGTTCTGAAGTCGCTTGTGGAGAGGAGAGGTCTTAGATGCTGCAACATCTTTAGCTTGTTGAATATGGCCCTTATTGTTTTGTTGACGTGTTTGTTAAAGTTGAGCTGGTGGTCAAAAGTGACTCCCAGATATCTCACCTCTTTTTTGACTTTTATACTTGTTTCTTTAAACATTATTGAATCTGGTGGTGTGTAGGAGCAGTCTTTTTGTTAATTAGAATTTCTGTTTTTTTGAGGTTTATTTGGAGGTTATGGTCTGCCAACCATGTGGTACTATTGAGACATTCCTTGATTTTTTGAAAGCATGGTTGTTTAGTGTTGAATTGGGTGTATAACATGATATCAGCATATATTACAGGCTTGTAGCAACCATAAGTAAGTCCTCACACTACCAGTACCCTCAAGTTTTGCAAGACCTTCTTGTATCCGTCTGGAAGACGCCGACCTTAACTATAGAATGCTCCCTGCCCCAGGATTCTAGCATCAACTACCTCATCAGTCAGTAGTGTCTGAAGCAGTACTAAAGAAAGCTAAATCCTCAGTCTCATACTCAGACTCCGCCAAGAAAGGAACAGCGTACATTGGATGCAGTTGGTGGGAAACTAACTTTGAAAATTCTAGCCCACCAGCTTCAGCTACTGCAGTATCATGACCTACTCTCATAGATACCAGACCTGGTGGTCTTTCCAGCACTGGAGGTGCAGGAATCCCTTTACCATATCATTCAAGCCATGTATGATGCTTTCGACTCAGTTGCCAGAGCTACAGCCACTTCGATTTTTGCCCGGCGCAAAGCTTGGTTACAGGTCTCTAGTCTGCAAGAAGAGCTCCACGACCTCTCTGGACTTCAAGGACACCTACACCGATATTCCTATCCATTCTCATCATTAACAATACCTTCATTTCCACTTCAAGACTGAACACCACCAGTACAAGGTTCTACCCTTTTGGCCTCTTCAGTCCTGAAGGTGTTCACAAAGTGCCTGGCGGTGGTCGCAGCACACTTGCACGGACAAGGGCTGTGTGTTTATCCTTATCTTGACGATTGACTCATCTCGGGACCCAACAAGGCCTCAACCAAGGTGTCGGTCCAAACAACATCCTCACTCCTGCGACAGCTTGGCTTCATCAACTTCCAAAAGTCAAAATGCAATCCTCTCCAGGTCCTGGACTTCATAGGGGCTCGCTTAGACCTTAGACACCACAGTGGCTCGTGCCCTCCTGCCTCCCAACAGAGTAGCTATTCTTCAGCAGCTCACCACACAACTGCTTACTCTAGCTAGCTGTGCCTCAGCTTGCACAGTCCTGTGACTATTAGGTCACATGGTTCACTTAAGCATGTCTCTACATGCATCCATTCCAATGGCATCTCCAAACTCAATTCCTCAGTCAGTGGGTCTCCCTGCATTACCCAACCCTGCATATGTTGCGCCAGTCTTTGCTGGTGGACTCTATCATCCAGCCTCATCAAAGGACGGCCTTTCCTGGTTACAGCCTCATCAGCTCACTTTAACAATGGATGCCTCCCACATGGGCTGGGGAACCCACCTTTTGCATCTTATGACTCTGGTACTTTGGATCAGCAGAGAGGCCTCTCTGCACATCAACCTACTAGAGCTGCATGCAGTTTACTATGCTCTACACGTCTACTATCAGTGGGTCCACAACAAATTGCTCCTGGTGCAGACTGAAAATCGTCACCTTGTTCTACATTAACAAACAAACGGGGGGGCTCTGTCTCCTGGCTCTGTTGCAAAGCTGTCTGCTTTTGACTTTACGCTCGGCCTATTGGCGTGTTCCTCCAGGCAGTCTACCTCCTGGGTATCCAAAACCAGCTGGCAGACTCTTGTCGCTTCAGCACTCATGAGTGGTCCCTAAATCCCAGTCCTCACACCCATCTTTTCAAGCCTGGGGGACCCTAGAAATGGATCTGTTTGCTGCATCTGACAATGCCAAGTCTCTTCTCTAATACTCCCTTCATTCCAGTTTGACCAGATAGGCAGCAGACATCTTCCTTGTTGGATGAATTGTCTCCTTTGTTTTTTTGCCATTTCCACTCATTTCTCAGACCCTCCTCAAGGTCTGCATAGACAAAGCTACCTTAATCCTCATTGTTTCTCAGCAGCCCAGACAGCTCTTGTACTCTCATCTTCTCAACATGGCAAAACAAGGACCTTGGAAGTTACCACCTCATCTGTCCCTCCTCACACAGCAGGAAGGTCATCTCCTCCATCCCACCCTGCAGTTATCAACTCTAGCTGTGTGAAGTTGGTGGGTTGACTCATGCACCTTCTACCATGCCAGCGAATGTTCAAACCATAACACCAAGCATCTTGACTTTTTTTTATTTTGTTTTTATTTTATGTTTATAAATTTTACAAAATCCAAGCAAAAAATACATTAACTTGAATGGAAATAAAGTTGGTTTACAAAGATAAACAAGTTATCCAACTAGGAAAATTACATAGGTAAATAAACAATACCAGCCCCTTCTAAAGCCCACTACATAGAAAGGAGAGAACCAAGACATATCATACGATTTAAATGCAAGAAATAAACCGTGGGAATACAGCCAGAATATTACACTATGCAGTGAATCTATATCACATCAGAGGAATGACGAGCATTAATGAAGGCGAGTAGCTGAGACGGATCATAGAAAACATACATAGCAGAATTTAATTTAACCAAACATTTTGATGGAAATTTAAGAAAAAACTGGCCCCCTAACAGCAAAACACCAGGGCGTAATAGGAGAAACTCACGTCTGCGCTTCTGAGTAGCTTTAGAAAAATCTGGAAAAACCCTAATATTTAAACCTAGAAACTGAGAGTCATGCTTCCGAAAAAACATCTTGAGAAACCAATCCCGGTCAGAAATCAATGCAAAGGTAACAATTAAAGTGGCAGGAGTTACAGTATCAGTTAAAGAAATTTCTAACAAAGCAGATACATTTAAGGAATCAGCAACTTCAACCCCAGGAATAATACCCCTACCCTCTACCTTCTTCTTAATAGATAAATAATAAGCTTTCACCAAGGGGGGGGTGCAAATCCCCCGATACCCCCAATATATCCTCCAAATATTTCTTAAACATTTCTTTAGCACCAATAGACGGAGCCTTGGGAAAATTAACCAAACGAAGGTTAGGGTATCTAGATAAATTTTCCAGTTGCTCAACTCTAAACTGAATAGCCATAACATCTTTCTGATATCCTGAAATTGATGTCTCAACTTGAGTTACTTGTTGTTTAAGCTCAGTAGCTGACGTCTGCAGCGCTGAAATCTCCACCGTATGCTGTTGAAGGCCCTGTTGTGACTGGATCTGAGATGACATAATGGAGACCTGGGGAACCAAAAGTTCAGCAAGCTTCACTATAGCCGACCAAATAGTCTCCAGGGTAAATTCAGCTGGTTTCTCAAAGGTTGTCGACTTTCTAAGCAATGCTCCTATGTCCATAAATGGACACTCTTCTCTCACTGGGCTACCCTAAGGGGTTTGGACCAATGTTCCCTCTAATTTTCTGTAGGCTGTGTGCGCATAAAATATCAGCTGTGCAGCTTTTGAAGGAAGATTAAATTTTTGTGTGCCACATAACGACACTCGGAGTTATATACTTTAAAATTTGACTACACGTCAGAATACAGTATGTACACCACACTGATTTTAATCAAATTAAATGAAAATAGATGATTACTAAATGAAGCAGACAATTTCTAGTAATTACAATCATGTGGTATTTCAGTTAATTTTTATTGAAAGTCATTGTTTCATGTAAATAATTTATGTATGGAAGAAGAGAAGGAGCTTACTATTAACAGTTCATTCTCAATTTTTCTCTTCGATCTTTCAAATTTAACCAGTCTGAATAAATTTTATCAAGGTCTACTGATCCGCCATCTTGAAGATGACTCTTAACACGCATCAGCATTTCCAAATGTTCTAACTGTAAGCGATTTCCTTATTTTGGTTTTTAAACTGTTCATCAAGCTGAAATCACACTCACAATCTGCACTAGAAGCCAAAAATGTTCCACCAATATCCATCAATTTTGCTAAATCTGCAAAGTGAGCATTCTGAAACGCCAAAGTCACCATATCCGGAAAACTGTTTGTTTGCTTTTGATTTTTTCTGCGACTAAGAACTTGAAGTCATTGTACTGTTGAATAACAATAATGTTCCTCCATAAGAAATTGTTTGTACTTTAAGCAGAGTGATCGGATGTTTTCAATTCCAAATTCATAATCACACTGTGCTATTGCTGTCAAGTCAAAAGCAGACCATTCCTCAATTTCATTTTCAGGAAATCTTTCCCCTAAATGCAGACACAGCATATTAATGAAAATAAGTGTGGAATCAGTATGCATTGAAACATCTCCAGGTATCTTGTCGAAGATTTTTAACATCACTCCATTTTACTGTCACCCAAGTATTGCATTCGGATTTTGTTCAGCTTACCCTGTGCAAGATGATATGCTTCCAGTGGTGTTAGCCTACGTTTTTGAAATGCCATTGTTAATGAAGCTAGTTCAGATAAAACATCATTCAAAATTTGCAGTTATATGGAATTGATGGCTGTTTTAGCTTTTTATAACAGTACTTTGCAATGGGATCATTATCCTTCTCTTCTTCAAAGTATTTTAATAATGGATCATAATTTTGAATAACTGCTTGAAGAGCAAAATATCTAGATAACCACCACACTTCGTTCAGAGGTTTAAAAGCAATTGACTCACATTCAGAAGCATCTGCTAATTCTTTAAATTGTGACCTTTTAGTAGAAGATCGACAAGGTTGTGTAAACAGTTCTCATGAAAGTTTCAACTTTTCATCAACTTTACTTCCTTCCATGATTCAGAGATCCCCAAATCTTCATGATGGGCAACACAATGCTGCTGCACTAAATGCAAAACGTTGTGTTTTTTTTAGCTGCGCAGCAACACCATTTATTCTGCCTGACATGACAGAGGCACCATCTGAAGTAAACATGACCATTTTGTTAAGGTCAAGCTTGTATTTCCCATAGAATTCCTGGAGTGCACTGACTATTGATGCAGCATCACATGCTTCCAACTGTAGCATCCCACCAAATGAAGTTTTATACAGACATTAATTTACTGGCCAATATTTGAAGTACAGTATTAAGTATTTGACAGAAATGTCTGTGCTTTCGTCAATAGTTAATGTATGATACGCTGCTGATGCAACATCTGCTATGAGCTTATCTTGGACATTGATTTGAATTTCAAGAAATTCAAACAAATAGTTTTTGCTTCTCCAACTTTCAGGTATGGTTATGTACTTGGACATGTGTTCATTAATATCTTGAACACAGAGCATGGAAATATTCATCTGAACAGCTAGCAAAACACTATCAATTAGAATTTTAATTTCTTTTGGTGTAGAACGCGTCCGTTCATTTGCCTTTTCTCTTTTTCAGCAGTGCTCTCAAGCAACAATTTAAATAATCCTCCTCTTAAATTTGGATTTTTAGCTCTAAGTTTCTTAACACTTTCAGTATGAGACTTACTAGACAGATGTCGTTTCAGAAAGTCCAGTTTCCACACATCATCCCAAAATTTGCCACTCAAACTCTCCGATGGTTTTTTTTTTTTGTTTTTTTTTTTTGGTTTTTTTTTGAGGTTTTAACATACATATCTTATGAAGTCAATATTTCAAGACAATCAGAAACAATACAAAGAAATATATCAATACAATCAGAAACATAATATGATTAAGTCCACATCACGGGGACCCAGATGTGAATTTAGATACAAGGAAATAAACCATCATGAAATCAAGGTTAAAACAAACCCATAACACAGAGGCATATACTACTTATTCACTCATCCTGACTAACCTCAACAGAGCCCTGCCGTTCCAAAACAAACTTCTCTAGATGAGTAACATCAGAAAAAATAAAAACAGCACCCTCATAATTTACAACACACTTGCAAGGGAATCGAAGAAAGAAAGTAGCACCCAGCTTAAGGACTCGAGGCTTTAACGCTAGAAAAAGCCTCCTAAGTTGGGTACTACGTGAGACATCCGGAAATATGTTTATCTTGTGACCACAAAAGGGAGTCGACTTGCACTTGAAAAAGGCCTTAAGAATACGTTGTTTACATTCTATTGATGTCAAGGTTACTACCAACGTGGCACGAGAATTAATTATATCGGAGGAATCTTCCGAAAAGTTGGTTAAATTAGCTAGGGAAGGCTCAATAACATCAAGCCCGCCCTCGACCGGGTTACTACTCCTAGAGCTAGTGGAAATATAAAATAACTGAGACACCTCAACAGGATCTGAAAAAAGCAACACTTCTTTGAAATATTTATCAAGAAGAATTTTTGGTGAAAGAGAGGTATGTGGGAAAATTAAGGAAACGTAAATTAGCAGCACGCAAGGTGTTTTCAAGTGCCTCCACCTTGCCATGCAAAATTAAAGCGTCTTTCATCCCAGCTATATTTGCCGAATGTAAAGAAGGCAGTTGCTGCTCAAGTTTACCACAAGCAGCATCTACAACAGAAATCTTACTATCCAATTGTTGAAGAGACATAACAGTTTGAGATGTAAAATCACACAATGAGCTCAGAGTAGAAGACACTTTAGCATCAATTGATTGCAAAACTTGCCACAGATCCTTCAAAGTTATCTCTGATCCTATAGAAGAAACCAGTGGGCACAAGGCCCCCCCGGAAGCAACTAAAGTAACTGGTTTAAGCAACTGAACCGCCGCCGAGGCGGCAGCTCTCACCGACTCTCCGATGGTTTTTGCATCTCGGCAGTATAAAAAGACTACTCCATCATCCTCTTCGTAAGTGAATATTTCACGCAGTTGAACTCACGTTTTATCCTGAGATTTCGGTGTCTCGGTTTCAACAATTTCTTCAAGCCATTCAGGCTTAAAAGCTCCGGCCGTTCTCTTACGTTTTGTACCTCTCATCGCTATCGGTTTCGACATTTTTAAAATGAACTTCTTTCAGTTTTCAATGTAATAAAAAATTTAATAATGCAATTCAAATTACAGATTACAATTGGACTACTCACTCATGTTGCAAGCCAAAGTACGGAATTGGACGTTTCTCAATGCGTCAATTAAAGTTTAAGACCAAAGATCTTTTATATCCTGAAGGTCTATAAGATTGCACTAGAAAATACTGTAGAACTTGTGAAAACCATAAATACACAACTATGTAACTTTTAAATTTGAAGACGTCTGTGTTTTCTATCAGAATCAGAACTGTAATTTTTGTGTGATCTGTTGTAAAGTATGTGTGCTCGCTTGGCAAGGTGTGTGCACATGCACAGCTTAGAGGGAACAGTGGTTTGGACCCTGACTCTCTTGTTCCCTCACTCATATCCTCCTTCACCTGTCTGACTCTGGTCTTCAGATTTATCGGTCAGCTATCATCTCTCAGCCGTAGCAGCATTCCACCAGCAGCAAGATGGCAAACCTATTTCTATGTACCCATTAGTTTCTTGCTTCATGAAGGGCTTAATGAACATTAAGCCTCCACTGAGACTGCCTGCTGCAGCATGGAATCTGTATTCTTTTGGAGCTTATGAAAGCCCCCTTTGAACCTCTGGGGTCTGCTTTGTTGAAACATCTTACTTGGGAAAACCATCTTTCTCGTTGCTGTCACCTCTGCACAGCATGTAAGTGAACTCCAGGCCCTTGTCCATTTTTCTCCATTTACTCAGTTCCTTCATGACAAGGTGTTGTTGCATACCCACCCTAAGTTTCTTCCAAAGATTGTCTCCAGTTTTCACCTGGATCAATCCATTGCGCTTCCTACGTTGTTCCTGGCGGCCCAACCGGGTTTACCGGAACAATCACTGCACTCATTGGCCTGCTGCAGAGCTCTAATTTTTTTACTATTTATAGGCCACTAAACAGCTCTGGCAGTCTTCCTGGATTTTTGTCACCTTCAATCCTAACAACCCAGGGAAACCTGCTTCTAAACAGACCATTTCCCCCTAGATTGCAGACTGTATTTCTTTTTGTTATGTTCAGGTAGGTCTCACCCCCACCATCTCTGTGCTACAGTGGCTAATCTAGCTACTGTACTGCCTCAATCTGCAAAGCTGCCACATGGTCATCTGTATATACTTTAACGGAACACTACACCCTGGATCGCTTTTCAGCCATCAACATCAGGCTGTTCTCTGAAAACCTTTTGCTTAACTTCTTCCACTTCACATTTTTAACCCAGGCTGCAAACACTACCAGACTTAAAGTGGCCCTCGGCTCTGGACCCATCATGGAATGTGCCTGCATCTCCCTGCTTGAAGATGGAGAAAGTGTAGTTGCTTACCTGTAATGGGTGTTCTCTGTATTCAGCAGGAGTATGCAGCCACACTTGCACTCGCCCTCAACTGGAATCACATCAAATTAGATGCTCAAAAAAGAAAAGAGGAAAGCAGAATTCATGAATTGAAAATTCTCCAACAGCATCTTAGTCCTATCGCCCTTCTTCAGGCCAGCATCTGCCAAGTTTCATCTGCAGCCTCTCCTGTCATCCCAAATTGTTCCTCCTCTTTCTATGATGTTTTCCTGAATGTCTTCAGCACAGGACTTGCATGCTCTGTGATTGTTTTTCAGCAGCCCAGACAGATATGGTACCCTCATCTTCTCAACATGGCAAAACAAGGACCTTGGAAGTTACCACTTCATCCGTCCCTCCTCACAGAGCAGGAAGGTTTTCTCCTCCTTGCTCTACGTTGAGACACTGGGGGGAATGAGTGTGCATGCTCAGAAGTCCATAGAACCTCTCTGAGCTAGGGGAGAGCCTGTACAGGTGCTGTCAGCGGACAACACCATGAAATGTGGCTGCATACCCTTGCTGACTATGGAGAACCCCCATTACAGGTAGGCAACTACGCTATCTCCTGACACCTCCACAGCACATAATACCAGCATCCCTCTGACATCTTTCCATTGCATGTCAAACATGTCCATCAGGACAGCTGTTGATTTGTCTATGGCTGTGTGCCCACTGACCCAGTAGGGTCACTCCTGACCCACAGGCTCTGGTTTTTGGTCCACTGCTATGTCAGGTGCTCCATGCAACCTCTACAAACAGGTGGCCTAGACAGGTGCCTTGGTTTTCAGCTCACATCTCCTATTGCCCCTATATTATTCTTATGTGTTGGCCCTGCTCCTGCCCTTCATATTTCCTAACACTTTACATCCAAACTGCAAATACAAACCATATGGTTGGAGTGTGCAAGCATGGCGAGTGCAGCTAGTGCCTGGTCAGAGGTTGGCATTAGCTGCGCCTGTGCTAGTGGTGTGGTTCTGTAGCTAGCTCGCCCCAGCTGCGTGCCCTGACTCTGCCCAGTCTCTGCCTTAACCCCACTTATTTGCGCTCTGTACTGGTAGAACATGATTTTTAGCGTGGTCACCTTTTGGGCTGCATTTTCCTTGCTACCGCACGGCCCAAATGCGAGGAAACCCTGCACTGCCGGTTAATACCCTTTAGTAAACATGCCCCTCGATCTCAATGACCATTGTACCATAGTAAGACCTAACTCTTCCGGCCTAATGTGCACTGCTGCACCAGTCCAAACACCTTGTAGCTGCTGGAGGCAGACAATTTACTGGCTTCTCTTCGTGCTGCACCAGTAGTTATACCTTCTGATAACATTGAAAGATTCTCAAGTCTGCTTCAACCTGCTGGCAAGAGAGCATAACCCACTCGTCTGGACCGGTCTAGCAGGATGATAAGGGAAATATGAATATGGCAGTTCTGAAGCCCTGTTACTACAGGATGTTGAAATGCTGCTGCAGACTGGTGACAGGGGAAGGGCCGCAGCTCAGTGGAAGATCACCATCAGCTTTGTAGCATTCCTCAGGCTCAGTTCCCAAAAGCAACTCTGGGCAGGTTGGGGAACTGTCTGGATCCTGAGGAAATGCTGGTAGTCAGTATTTTCTCTGTTCATTTGGGGGGCCATTTTAGAAGCCTTGTTAACAATTTGCATATGTAAATGGAAACCACATGCAAATAGCCATTTTAGAAAGTGCTTAGTTTTTTATTTATTTATTTTTAGGCATGTATTATACCAACAGGTGTTGTATATACAATCTATGTTTTGAACCTGAAGCAATGGAGGGTTAAGTGGGTTGCCCAAGGAGTTTGTGGGACTGGAAACCCCAGTCCTTTTGGACCAAGTTTGCTGTCCTCCAGTGAGATGTGAACCCCTGGCCCACTAGGCCACTACTCCCTCCATAGTTCACAGGGGGGATGTCCTTACCATGTGGAAGTTTCAAAGAGGGTGTAACTCGATAGGGAATACGCGTGTATGGCCAAAATTGTACACGCCAGGATTTACACCTGCTCCTGACACAGATTTTAAACTGTGCACATTTTGGCCTGCCCTTTCTAGGAGGAATTGGGAGAGGGTATCTATCCTGCTCAGTTTATTTCTCACTTCAACTTTTAACTTAGATTAAAATAAAAACAACCTCGGTATCTAATTGACAGCATTTATACTTGCACATTTACAAAATAGAGCAAGCTACATGGGTAAGTACCAGTACATAGACATGGGAGGTGCCGAATTGCTACCATTGCTTTTTCCAACATGTAGGTTTTTAAAATGTTTCTTCAGCTCCACATATCAGCACATAAACATGCACTCCTATGCTGCTATATTTTCTATTTTAGAAAAGGCTCCATGTTGTGAGAGATTGCTGGAATTGTGAACGCCACCTTGACATCTCTCTTTTGACCTTCATGTCTTCTAAACTAGTCCTTTTTACCTCCTCTCTCCCCTGACAGAGCAGTCAAAGCTGAGGAGTCAGGAGGGAGGAACAAGCTTCTCCTTGTGTGTTAATCCTTCCCTTCCAGTCTCTGCATTCCTGAACTCCTTCCTTTTTCTCAGCAAATCAGTAAAACAAGAAGTTGACTTACCTGTGGTCTCTCCCTCTCACTTTCTATGTTCCTTAAATGGATAGTGATACCGAATACACCTATTATGTTAAGTACCAGGACTGATGGAATGGGTAAACGTAGATAGATTCTTTATGCAGTCAAAAAGTAGAAAGACTAGGGGACATGCAGTGATGCTACAGTGTAACCCGCTTAAGACTAATAAGAGAAAATATTTTTTTTTACTCAACACATAATCAAACTGGAATTTGTTACTGGAGAATATAGTAAAAGCTACTAATGTAGCTGTGCTTAAAGGTTTGGACAAGTTCCTGGAGGAACGGTCCATAAACCACTATTAAAGAGGACCCAGGAAATCCACTGCTTGCCCCAATACAAGCATTGTGGAACCTCTGTCTTTTGGGAACCTGCCAGGTACTTGTGACCTAAATTGGCCACTGTTGGAAACAGGATACTGAGCTCGATGGACTTGGGTCTGACCTAGTATGGCATTTCTTATGTTTAGAAGAAGGTCACCTCAGCTGAAAATCAGGCCCTAAGTTCACAAGGAATTGTAATTTCAGCTATCTAGAATTCCTGGATAGGCAAATAAATGCACATTTCCTGTTGAGGAAAGTGATCTTTGTGTCTGTCCATAACATTAATGGGAAAAGGGATACAAGCACTTTGGAAACTAATACCCTGGAAACAAATTATCCATTTTTCTGACTTTCTCACAGACTATTGCTAAATATCTCAGCCTGAGCACATGAAGAACTTGTACAGATCAACTGCAAAAAGAAAAACAGAAGGTTCCACTTGGAGAATGATCAGTGATGTATCTTGGAATTAGGCGTCTCATTTGGCTACAAATCAAAAGATTAAAGAGCTAATTTTCTAAGCTTTTGGTGTTCAATGGAATAGAATGGGGGGGGGGAGCCATAATAAATCAAACCCTTATAATTTTCCTTTGCTGGATATCAGCTTTTAGATGGAATCTCATAAAGTTACCTCAAGTAGTTCAGTCCCTTGGTATAATAATCATATGAAGATACATATTTCTATTATTAGTGCTAGAACTGTAGGCATGAAACAAATTTGATTTCATATTAGGCTTTATGTGGGTTTCTAAGGCATTGTAAGTTTTATTAGCACAGATGGAATGATATGTCATTTAAGACAAGATAATAACTTAAATCGATAACCAAAAGTACTACAGAGGAAGCTAAAGTCTAACACTTCACGTTTACTCTTTGGTACTGCTGTCTTATTCCGTTATTATAATGAGGAAGTGGCTTTAAATTGAGTTTGGTTTCAGAGAAAAGAATGATCCGCCTTTTTAAATCTGAAAGTTACAGCAACTTGAGAACATTTGATATCATTTTCCTCCTCTGTATAACAAAGGATGATTGCAAGAATGGTTTTGACTTCTAATGCCATTAGCAGTGAATTGAAGCAGAATATATCACTAGCCTTCACCCTCCTTCCCAATCACACTGATGAACAGTTTGACTGGCAGAAAATATTTTCAGAATAAAAATAAAATTCACCTGTGTGAACTATCTGGTTAATGTTCAGCCATGATTATCATGTGTTGAGGGTTTTTTTTATCTTTTATTATTTTTTTAATGTCAACTGTCATAGCTTAAAAAAATCTGGCTAGTCTGCATTGGTGGATATGTCTGGGCTAGCT
This sequence comes from Ichthyophis bannanicus, assembly GCA_033557465.1. Lineage (NCBI taxonomy): Eukaryota > Metazoa > Chordata > Amphibia > Gymnophiona > Ichthyophiidae > Ichthyophis > Ichthyophis bannanicus. The sequence continues at coordinate 177,353,677 of CM066043.1, read as the reverse complement.
GGCGTTGGTGGACATGTCTGGATATTAGCGGTGCTGACTATCAGGACAGAGCAGTGATGTCACTTCTGCCTAGACAGCAGCGATAGTTGGATATCTGGAGAGCCAGTCCAGATAACCTTAAGACTGTTTGTTTGTTTACACTCAACGTTATGCAGATAATCATCCAGATAGCAGACTTACCATCACTGCTATCCAGATAACTTAAGAGTCCATTCACATGCTACCTCTGTTCTGTCCTGGCACTATCCATATAGTGCCACTGAATATTGACCTGCATGTTTTTACAGGGAAACAAACACATTCTCGTGACCCACAGTGAATATGCTTGACACATACTAGTGCTACTTATTGCTTCTACAGGGTTACTTGGGTTATACAGTGCTTTACAATTTCACATAAGACAGTCTAATCAGGATGGCATAAATGAGGACACACGATACTGGAAACTCTAATAAATGATTGAAACAACAAGACTGTAAGTGAGCAAATTGGGGCTGAAACTTTGAAAGCGGCCTCAACAAAAAAATGGGTTTTTAGCCTTGGATTTTGAATACGGTTATAGAAAGAGCATGATGCTATGAAACAACTCCACTTTTTGTTCCTGTGAAACACAGTTGTCGAAATTATAAAGCAAAGGTCCTATCAGAGAAATATCAATATTTTTTGAACACCAATTACCTCAGAGGTTATGTGAATAAGTCTGCCCGAGGACAAGAAGGTGCATACTCTTTTATGCAAGCCACATATAGGCATGTTGTGGAGCGACTTTGGGCAGGATACAGTTAGAGATATGAGAGTGCATGTAAACTTGTACTTTTATGCACTAACGTTTACAACAGCTCCCAAGTAGGCCTAAATATCCAGGGCTTCAGTCTGCCAGTTTTCACCTAGTATTTTAAAAGGCACATAGACACCTATATGCCTTTATAAAACAGGCTAAAAATAGGTTTACATGTAGGCAGCCAGACACAAACCTTTCCTATGGCTAGATATCTGCTATTACTGCTATAAGTGAGAAGGGCAGGGATATCAGAAACTGTGAAAGCAGCACCTCCTGTGATGGCTTTCTTAATAATCCATCAACTGCCTCCTAACAGCTAAAATGTCTCATTTTTATGTTTTGTGGGGGGGTTTTTTGCAAAGAGTGTCTGTCTTAATGAACATACAGATCCTTGATTAAGCTGCCTTAGTATTTTGACAGATGTTTATTCACAATGTGATAATTTTGAGTTAAGTGCATAGTCACTAAGTAGACCCAATTGCGAATAATGAGGCTTCCATATCATCTAGCTGGACGAGTTCAGCGAAGAGGGTTGTGTTCCCCTACCAGCAGTTTGATGGAGACAAAGAACCAATGAAAAGTCCAGGTTTCAATGACATCACTCCCATGCCTCTCTCCGCCTCCGCCTCAGCCACCAGAGGTCTCCTCTGTATTTCTTTGTCTCCAGCAGATTGTGGATGGATTTTCTCCTCTCTGAAGAAAATTCTCAAGATTGAGTGGAAAAGATTGATTAAATGCTTGTGAACAACCACCTTGAGGGTGACACTCACTTGAGCACGATGTGGGAGGCTCCACTAGACTGGTCTTTTTGGTAGCCATAGGAAAAGGGAAAATTGGTTCAGTTCCACGCTCTTATAATAGCATGTTGAGCAGCCAGAAATTAGGATTTAGAAGGACCTGGAAGAGTGCAGCAGCCTCTCACAACCTTAATGCCAGCCCCCGCCCCCACCCCACCGCGCTCTCCCGAAGATTGCAGAAGGCTCTCAGAGGGATCTGCCTGCCAGCCACCTTAAAATGCAGTGCTGCAAAAGCCACTGAAGAAGTATCTGGAGTAGAGCTGAACCTGGCACAGATCCTCTGCCTGGGGCTCTCAGGCGGTGAGTACCAAGGCTTGATCTCATCATTGTCCTTGTTGGGGGCTGTCAATTCCGTCTGTGTGGGACTCAATTCGGTGCAGACCGCTAGCAACCTTGGCATGGTGTGGGGGTTTCCTTTCATTTTCTATACATTCTAGTAGTGTTTTCTCCTCTTGTGCACCTGGAGGTAAGGTGGTCTGTACACACGTTCTACCCAAGTGGCTCCAATGTGCATTTCTACCCTAGCACCTGTGACATGCATTGTGGTAAAAGCGCAGTTAAGGCCATGGTGGCCTGAAGGCATGCATTAACGCATGCTGTTTGGATACTTGCCATAACTCTCTCTCTTATGTCTTCTTCCACAAATCGTTGTTTGGCCTGTGACAAGCATGGTGCCTCATCTCCAGCTTCTGGACTCTGCTCTTTTAGCATGGCAGTTCCTAAGTTGTCCCTGGAGGGATAGTTTCCGCTCTCTATGCTCGGAGATGCAGTTAGTCCAACCTTGCCTGCCTAAGTGCAGGAGATGATGGATGGGGCTGTGAGTAAGGATAACCAGCCAGCTAAAGGCTCCAGTGACCGTGCTGTGCGCTGCTCCCCAACCTTTAAGGGATTGACAGCGACTGGCGGATATTCCAGGCATGGAGCAGGAACCAAAAATGCATCCACTCCTGTAAGGGGTTTGGAAATCCACTACTGTCGTCCTGTTCCCGGAGGTGTTCAAAGGCCTGTTCTGTATCCAATTCAAATTTCTCCTTCTGACCTATAAATCCATTCATTCTACTGCTCCTTGCTACCTCCCCTCTCTCCCTCCTTGTGAATTCTGCTCTTCTGGCTTGCTTCTTTCTATCAAAGTGCAGCGGAGGGCAAAGGACCATGGCCAACCAAACGATGAATAACACAGGTACACTAAAAAAAATTTTTTTAAACTGCCTCTAATGTTTCGATTGATTTTTACGTTTTTTGGTGCGCTGAATCCAAATCTGGTAACCAATTTGCTCCATCACGTACAGATATTTTGCTACATTGGGTTAGCAGTTTGAGGTGAACGTTTCAGATTGAGTGCGATCGAGATAAAAGTTTCTTGGATGAATTCTTTATACTAATTGTTTAGTAGTTATTCAAATAAGAATAAAGAAAATTGTAACAAGGCAGCACATAAGAATAGAGTAATGCCAACAAAACACACTGTGATGGTAGCAAAATTGTCTGCACTTAAAACAGCCACATACATGTGCACAAACATTGAGCATATAAGAGCGAGGTTAGACACAAAGCAAAGCAAAGAAATGTGCAAAAAATGTTGTACAGGTATGTATGTAAGAATAGAAAACGCAAACCGCACCATTGCAATACATGAAGACAAACACCCGATGGTGTGAAAATAAAATTCTAATAAATGAGATCCGACACTGTGGTAATAACTAGCAAATTTTTATTTCAAAGTTTAGTAAAAACACGATATTTGTCAACGCAGTTTAGATTTTAAAGTCATTCTTGGGTCAATCAATCTCCTGGTGGGCCCGTTTCTTCTTCCCCCTGAATGCTTCTCTTGGTGCGCTGCTTGGCGTATTTTTCATCTGGGGTTTCCCGCAGCAGCAACCAGCAGAAATCAGCCATCATAGTGGTGTTCCATCTTCCTTGGTACCTTCTCTCTGCGTCCTTGATGTCCTGGTGAAACCTTTCACCTTGTTCTTCACTGTACACCCCCAAGTTTTCGGGAAAGTAGTTCACATGGGAGTGCAAGAAATGGACTTTCAGGCTCATGTTACAGCCTTGTTCTTTGAAGGCATTGAGCATCCTGGCAACAATATCCTTATAGTTCTCATCCCACCTGTTCCCCAAGAATTTGAGAACAACATCCTTGAAGGAATCCCAGGCTTCTTTTTCCTTCTCAGACATCGTTTCAGCGAATGCTCCATCTGAAATGAGTTTCCTTATATCAGGGCCAACAAACACTCCTTCCTTTAGCTTTGCTTCAGAAAGTCAGGGGAACTTTGAGCAAAGGTACCGAAAGCACTCACCATCTTTTGGAAGGGACTTGATGAATTGCTTAATGAGACCCAACTTAATGTGGAGAGGTGGTAATAGAATTTTATCACGAGGTACCAAGCTCTCATGAAGAACATTTTTCTCACCGGGTCTCAAATACTCCCGAATTGGCCAGTCTTTTTTCCCCCAGTGTAGGTCGCGGGCCCGGCTATCCCACAAGCAAAGGAAGCAGGGATATTTGGTGAAACCGGATTGCTGCCCTAATAGCATGGATAGAATTTTAAAGTCTCCACAAATCATCCACTTATGCTCATCATAACGAATCTTCTGAAGAATCAGGGCCAAATTCTCGTATTTTTCTTGGAGAATAACAGAGTGAGCAATAGGAACTGAAGCGAATGTGTTGCCATTATGAAGAAGAACACCTTTTATGCTGTCTTTTGACGAATCAATGAACAGCCGCCATTCAGCAGGATCATACTTGAGTTTAAACTTTTCCATCACTCCGTATATATCGTTGCAAAATACCAAATCTTCCTCTTTGCTGAAATACTTCAAAAATTGTGTCTCGCGGTTGCGGTACCAATAAAAAGTTGTTCCTGGTGACAATAGATTTTTCTGTTTAAGCCGAGAACCTAGCAGTTGGGCAACATCTTTTGGGAGTCCTAAATCCCGGACTAAATCATTGAATTCAGCTTGAGAGAAAAGTTCAGGTTTCGGATCTGGTTCAGTTTCAAACTCGGAAGTACTGGACTCATCGGGAAAAGCCATCTGATGAGTCTCATCATGATCAGAACCGTCCACACAAATATGATCCAAAGATTTTGGTGGTTCAGGCACAGGTACTTCGTTGCTATGAGGCATAGGCCTAATTGCTGAGGGAAGGTTGGGGTAACTTATTATGTTCTTATTTTTTAAGTTTGTATCCCTTCACAATGCAAGAGCAAAAATAGCAGTCACTGCTGTGGTCTCTTTGTTCACGCCACATCATAGGTATTCCGAAACGAAATGCTTGTTTTTTACCTTTCATCCATAAGCGTAGATCTTCCTCACATGTCTTGCACACTTTGTGAGGAGCCCACGGTTTGTCTTGATCGCCTAACTTCAAACCGAAATAGGCGAAATATACTTTTTTAATAAATGCAGAAATGTTCCTCTGCTGCTTTTTCACGGTATATTCCCCACAAATAAAACAAAAACTGTCCGGAGAGTTGACGCAACCTCTGGCTCTGTGAGCCATCACAAATACACAGCACTGCAAACTACAACTGTAGTGAACCACTTCGGAATAAAGCTGGATTACGACTGAGCAAACAAAAGGTAATAATGAACTTGCAAGAAACTGAAATTTGACAGGAATGTTCATGTCACAACCACCGTGTTTGAGTGAGCGAACGAGGCGAGGCGAACAGGAAAGAACATGCGCCAGCGCGAGTACTGGATTTAGCCCCCCGCCTCCCAATTGTCCTGTTAATGTATAAAATGAATACAAAACACTCTAAAATATCATGAGGGAGTGTTTATAGTTAGTTAACCATTACAACCTCTGTTTTGGGCCAAGAAAATAAACTGCAGTCGGCTAAAAAGAAATTATGTGAACATTTTATTTATTTATTTATTTAGCAAGCATTTGTAGCCCGCTCCTTCCAGCGATCAGAAGCGGGTAGGATTACTATTGTGAAACTGCCGAATCAAGGCAGGTACAAATTTTGTTTACATACAGATTGTCAGAAAAGCACATCATACAGAGTTAACACTTCTTAGCTATGGGGGAGTTCATTTACATATATACATAAATACATATATACAGGATAATCTTCTTGGACACAGTGGTCAGGGGCTGCTCCATCTGTGGGTTTAGTTCAGGTTGAAATGTGATTGGAAAATGTGTGTTTTGAGTTTCTTTCTGAAGTCTAGAAGGTCATTGCTAGCTCGTAGTTCTGGTGGGAGTTGGTTCCACAGTGTTGGCGCCGCATATGAGAAAGCCCTGTGGCTGGTGTTAGCTTTGGCAGATCTTATATCTGTTGGAGTGTGAAGGATGTTGGAATTGTGGGTTCTTCTGTTTCGGGTAGGAGGTTGCAATCTTACTAGGTTGTTGAGGAAGGAAGGTGCTAAGTTGTGGATGAGTTTGAAGGTGGTTGTTAGTATTTTGTATTTTGTGCGAGCTGTTATGGGTAGCCAGTGTAATTGAATTAGTACTGGTGTGATGTGGTCACTTAGATTTTTCTTCATTATGACCCTGGCAGCTACATTTTGTGCCATTTGTAATATGTTTAGGGTTTTTTTTAGGTAAACCTTGTAGGATGGCGTTGCAGTAGTCAAAATGTGGCATGATGAGTGCTTGGGCCACTGTTCTGAAGTCTTGGGGATCAATAATATTCCGAATGGGTTGGAGCACTCTAAGCTTGTGGAAAACTGCTCTGTTGGTCTTTCGGAGGTGTTTTTCCATCTTTAGGTCACAGTCAAATGTGACTCCTAGATACTTTATTTCTTTTTTGTTTGGTAAGTGTTGTTACATAGTGTTATTGATGTGGGAGGGTCAAAATTCGGTTCTTTGGAGATATACATTACTTCGGTTTTTTTGTGATTAATTGACATACTACTTTGTTGTAACCAGTCTTGCATCTCTCCGATACATGTCTCCAGTGGGTTGTAGTCTGGGTTTTTAGTGTCCTGAACATTCCTTATATGGGTAAGAAATCTAATTTTGCAAGAAAACGTGACGTGATGGAACATTTTGGCTATTTTTCCTGGATTCAGCACCCCAAAATCTATAGGAATCAGTTGCAAAACTGGAGGCAGTTTTTTGGTAGTGTACCTGTGTAATAAAACCAACTTTATTGGAGACCCAACTTTACAAGTTTCGGCCAGAGGCCTTCATCAGGGGTCTAAAAAACAGACATATAAATTAGACATAAGCATAATATATGTACAATACCACAAACTTAAATTATATAAATAAATAAATAAGTGAAGGAATGCTTCTCTTGGGTCAGATTTGGAGAAGCTAGTGAAGGACCTGGGTGAGATGACATCTTGCCACCTTCTAGAGGATAGGTCCAAGGGTCCAAGGAGGACTCTTCTGGGCTGCACAATGACAGTTTGGGAGGCAGGCTTCAACTCTTCCTTCAGGAATGGGCCCAGGTCACCAAGGATCGCTGGGTGCTAGTCTCTATTCAGTATGGCTATGTCCTGGAATGCAAGAGCCAATCCTGACTGCTTTTGTCTTTTCCCCCTCTGGGACTGCTGTGTGGATTCCCTTTGAGAAGTTGCCTTTTCTGAAGGCAGTGGTGCCAGTTCCCCTGGATGATTAGAGCAAGGGCTGGTATTCCATCTGTTTCTTGGTGCTGACACAAAAGAAACATTCCAACCCATTCTGGACATCAAGTGTGTCTGAGCGCTTGAGGATGGAAATATTGTGATCCATGATTCAAGCGGTTCTCCAAGGTGATTTCTGGCATCTCTGGATTTGGCCAAGTGTATTTTCATATCCCGATCTTGGGGTCAGCAAAATCTCTGTGTTTTGTCATGCTTGGCTCTTACCTTCAGCTCGCCACCCTCCCATTTGGACTCTCCACTACCCCAAGGACATTCTCCAAAGTCATGGTAGTGTTGGCTGCGACATTGCAGCAGCAAGAGATTTGTGTGTATTCGTATCTGGACTACTGGTTCATCCGAGCCCATTCACTTTCAGAAGCATCTCTGGTAGCTCGCCGAGTGGTGTCCTTTTCTGATAAGCCTTGGCTGGATGATCAGTTGGGGAGCCAGTTGCATTCCCAGTCCCTGGAGTTCCTGTGAGCACATTTTGATTCTAGTGTGCAATGTCTTCCTGCCAGAGAAAAAAGTTAAAGGCTGTTGGATTGCCTAGTGGTATTATGTTTGCAGCAGGCTCCTAGAGTTCTGGGATTATCATTGACTCTCGGATTGATGGTGGCAATAATTAAGATGGCGCCGTGGGCGTGTGCTCTTTTGCAGCTGCTCTAATGGTCCTTGCTGGCTCGGTGGTCCCTGAGTACTCAGCAGTTCGAGCTCAGGCTCCCACTCCCAATGATGGTGATGGCCAGCCTGTGGTGGTTGCAGCAGTCCTGAGGAAGGGCATACTGTTGGAAGATTGCTCATGGACCCTTCTGTTGATGGATGTCAGTCTCTCAGGCTGGGGAGCCCATTGCCAAGGCTGAAAGGCCCAAAGCCATTGGAACCACACTGAAGTGATGTGGTCCCTCAACTGCCTTGAGGCGAGGGCCATTAGGTTGGCTCTTATGCGTTTCCGGCCCCCAGTCGAGGGCCGGGCAGTTTGGGTGTTCTTGAACAATGCCACAGTGGTGGCTTATGTCTGTCAGCAAGGCAGCATGAGGCGTGCCAGGGTAGTCCTGGAGATAGCTCTCCTGTTTGCTTGGGTGGAGAAGAATCTTCTAGTTTGTCAGCTCTGCACATTGCCAGGGTGGCTACTAAGGAAACGGATTTTCTCAACCAGCACTCTGGTTCCAGGAGAGAGGGAGTTGAGTCGGGAGGTGTTTGTTTCTGTGCTGCTGGGGTCACCCTGAGAGGGTTCTGATGGCGATCCTTTCCAATGCCAAAGTGTGCTGCTGCTTCAGTGACTGCACGGCGATGAGGTCTGAAGATGTCACCCTGGCTCAACCTTGACCAAGTCAACACCTGCTGCATGTGTTTCCTCCATGGCCCCTTGTGGGGTGTGTGATTTAGCATATGGAGCGACCTGAGAAGGATTATTCTGGCAGTGTCAGATTGGCTCATGAGACCGTGATTTGGAGATTTGATGTGGCTCCTGCAAGCACCACCACTTTGTCTCCATCTCTGGGTCTATTGTATTAAGAGCCACTTGTCCTGGAGGACCTGGCTCCCTTCTTGCTTATGACTTGGCTCCTTAAGGAGATGGTTAGCACATATGGGCTACCCTCTGGTGGTGGTTTTACACTTTACTCGGAGCCTGGTGGAGGTCTAACAACCTGGCATAAGTGCAGGTCTGGTACCTTGAGTACTGGTGTGGCACATGGCAGCTGGCTCCAAAGGTGGCCAAGGTCTCTGTTGGCCTTTTCTGCAGGACAGTCTGGAGAAGGGCCTTTTTCTTAACTCCCTGAAGGTTCAGGTGGCAGCTTTTGGCCTGTTTCAGAGGTCTGTTGGCTGGTAAGTCTCTCTAGCCTTACACCTGGATGTTTTCAGCCTTCATAAGGGGTTTTGGTGTCTGCGTCCTCCCCTCTGGTCAGTGATCCCTTCCTGGGATCTGTGTCTGGTGCCGGGGCCCTGATGTCTGAGCCCTTTGAGCTGTTGAAGTGCCACTACTCTGAAGGATTTGATGCTCAAGATGGTCGTTTTGGTTGCAATTTGTTCTGCAAGGAGGATTCTAAGCTGCTGGCTCTGCCTTGCCAAGATCGTAATCTGTCTTTTTCTGAGGTCACTGTTTCCATTTGGCTTGTACCTTCCTCCTTCTCTTTCATGTGAACCAGGAGGTTTGCCTGCCCTCCTTCCCCCAAGTAGCAGGGTCAAGGGAATGGTCAGGATCTTTGCCTTGTTTATGTCTGGAGGGTGTCTTTCCATTTCTTGGAGGTTACAAATTCTTTTTGTAAGTCAGACCATCCTTTTGTGCTGTTCCAGTGAAGGCGATTTGGAGGCTGTGTCTGCACTGGTGCACTGGGTTAAGGAAGCTGTTGCTTCTGCAGATCTATTGCTGAACCATCTGGTTCTGGGGGGTTTGTGTTCCCATTTTATCCAAATGCTAGTGTTCCTGTGGGCAGACAGGAGCTCGGTAGCCCCTGGAGACATTTGTCAGGTGGCGGCGTGGGCATCACTTTCTCTTTTGGTTAAGCATTTCTGCTTGGATGTCTATGCTTTGGACACGGCCTTTGGCTCTAAGGTTTTGCGAACTCCTGTGTTGTCTTCCTGCCCAGTGGAGTCAAAACTTTGGTGTGTCCCACTTGTCTAGACTGGTCTAGCAGGACTATATGGAAGGTGACATTTGTTTCTTACCAGATAATGTCCTTTCCTTGAATCCTGCTTGACTAGTCCAGGGCCTGTCCTTGGAACTGTATTTGCTCTTTTCTTCTGCTGCGATGCCCTTGGGCCCGCTAAGATTTATATACACTGCTCTGCAGGTTCATATTATATGGACAGCCTTCTGTTTATGCTTTCCTGTACATAGTTAGCTCTGTTGGATTACTCATCGTTGCCCATGTAGAAATTTGTGTGAGGCTTACCATGTTTCCCATATGAATACTGAGGAGACCTCTGGTGGCTGAGGCAGATAAAGGCATGGGAGTGATTATATTGAAACCTGGGTTTTTCATTGATTCTTCTCCACCAATCTCCTGGTAGGGGAACACAATCCACCTGCCTGGACGTGCAACCTGGGCTTTTCATTGATTCTTCTTCTCCACCAATCTCCTGGTAGGGGAACACAATCCACCTGCCTGGACTGGTCTAGCAGGACTCAAGGAAAGGAAATGATCTGGTAAGTAAAATGTCACCTTATGCTGTATAAAGTGACATTTTAGAAGGACATCCAAGTCCAGTCGGGGATGTCCAGAGTAGAATGTATCGAGAAACACCAAGGATGACTGTCTCCATCTGATTTTAGTAACACAAGTGACCCTGACAGGGCATCTGCATGCCTGGCCACATAGATACCCCATCCCCTTAGGAAACATGGGGTGAGAACGTCCATCACATACATACTAGCATTAAGGAACGGCCAGCAGCATGGGAAAATAACATGGGCCCTAAATCTTCATCAGTGTCCATTATTGGTATGGAAAAGATGTGGAGAAGGAGGTATACTCATGTTCCCTATCTTCCAGATGGCTGGCTGACCCAACAAGCAGTTTTCTGTGCCTACTCATGCCTGAAGCGGGTATAAACTTGGGCATGGCATGGGACGTCCAGGGTGTTACTGAAATTTGGCAAGGTTCTCCAAGTTCTGGAAATGCCCCAAACATGCCTACACTATGCTCTCATTTGGACTTCGACATCCTCATGCTGAGGATGTCCACAGAGTTGGCTTCTAAAATGGCTCTGAGGATGTCTATGCTATAGATGTTCATATGTCCGTTTTCAGACATCCAAAGCACAAATAGGTCTTCTAAAATTGCCCCTTTTAATATGTGCTAAATTGCATTAACACCTGTTAGTAAATGAGAGCCATAATGCATTACTAAAAAGAATGTACAAGCAGCTTCTTCATTGCTGTGGTGATTTGTTGTGCTGATTCTGTCTGGTATCTTTCTACAAAAGTCAAGCTGGTAATCCTATCTTGAAACCATCTACTCTTTTTGTAATGTCCAAAATCCTGACATCTGCTGATGGTTTAGCTATGCAGTTTCAGACTCCTGTTTACTGAGGAATGTGCAGGGTCAGTTTAAGCATTAGGCAAGACTAGGCAGTCGTCTAAGGTAGCCGCTTCTGTGGCGGGGTGAAAGAGCAACTGTAGTTAGAGGAAAACAATAGATTGTGACATGCTGCGGTTAGGGTGTTTGGATAATCTTCGTTGCCCAGTTTATCAATCTCTAGGGTGTGTAGCTAGTGGCCTGAAAGATAATTGAAAGGGTGCAGTGTAAGGCTGAAGGTTTATCTAAGGTGCTCACTACCCTTGCATTTCCCCTGGGAATATCGAGGAGACAGATTCAAGATAGTTGGAATGACTTCTGTCTAGTCCAGGAGTTCAGCAGAGATTGTAAACTGCTTTAGACACCGTTTATAAGCCATTTACAATCTCCCCTGAACTCCTGGCCTATACAAAGGTTATGCTAACTATCTTATCTTGAATCTATCTCCTCACCATATTCCTGGGGAGGGGATCCAGGGTCCAATGCCTTTCTTGTATCTGGGTACAGAGGTGGTCAGTCCCATAACTTTACAGATATGTCTACAGGTGTGGTTTCATATGTGTTCCTTTGATCCTTCTGCTTTTGAATTATATGCTGCAATTCTTTGCTGTCCGATCCCTTTGCAGATTTTAATGATAGCCTTGATGTGTGCAGTCATCCTATTCTGCAGAATGCATATACACAAAGCCCCTCTTCACATGGATATAGATTCTGAAAGAGTAAAACTACTAAGAAGGCAACAAAACACAAGTGGTGATGGCTTGTTGCCAGTCCTGAGAAAGATGTTTAGCAAGAGCGACAAAAGAATGCGTGCTGCATCAGTTGTCAAAATACTCTTTACCCATGAGAAAAGAGATTTTGCATTTTGTGAAATTATTGATAGAAGTTCATTTCATGGAGGTTTTGAAACGGGTTAGGTTGTGTAAATTTATGTTCAACCTTAGATGTCTTCTGTTTGTGTTGGGAGTATTTGAGATTCTAGGGGTAAGAATTGATATTTTGCTGTTTTGGAGAGGGATTTTGCTGCTTTTGTAATTCCCCATTTTAGATGGTGGGGGTGGGGAGGTTATAATTTAACTAACAAACGCTCAAAACATTTGAAATGGCCCCAGCATTGCCACCTTCACCAGTCTGACCCATGTACCAATCTCCCCTTCTTCCTTGCCTGCAGTCTCTCTCTCACTGCTCCCTTCACCACCCCCCAGGCATCCTTTCTTGCTCCCTCCTTTTCCTTTCCTCCCTACCTCTCTTTTTCTCCTCCGCCCTTTACTACTTCCTCCATACACCACCTTTCTCTCCTCTTCTTCCCTCTCCCTTCCAACAAGCACTTTTGCTTCTCCCCTCCCCCCCTTGTCTTCCACAGCTCAGAGAATTCATCTGCCCCTGTGGCAAGTGCTCAGTTCCCACAATCTTGCACAGCACACCTTGTGATATGGAGCTATTTGGGTGCATCCAGCACATCTGCCCCTTGCCAGTAACCAGGGCTCACCCAACCACTAGGCAAAGTAGGTGGTTGCCTAGGGCAGCAAAGGCAGAACATTCAAAGCTAAATAATAGATCTTGGCAATAATAGGGGGTGTAAAGCTTGATGTTTGCCTAGGGCAGCAACACTTTGAACCAACTCTAATGCCGGCCCTGCCAGTAACGCAGACCATTTCTGTCCCCTAAGCACATTATATTTGCGTGTGTGTGTATTTGCCAATGTTATTGTATTTTATTTGTTTTCAGTTTTGTACTTTATAATACTACTATAAACCTCTTTGGGTCTTTTACCAGAGAGCAATGAGGTATAAATGGAAATGAAACTGAAATATCACCTAGGAAAGGTGGCCTAGAATCTTCATATACAGTGCCTATGGGGTTTTGAGCAAGAAACCCTTACATAGGGGTAGGGGTAAGAGAAGTGGGATTTGGCTTAGAGTTCAGCAATAGTTTAAATGTGGAGCCTGTTGCTGTGGGGTGGAACTGTGATTTATAATACTGTTGTCTATGCAAGCTATCCAGCCTTCACCTAAATCATTTTGTATTGCATTCAGGAGCAATACTAACACTGCTAAATGATAGATGCTTCTGTTTTTCCTTCACGGTAAAAATTAGTTTCCACTCTATAGCTAGTTTTTTAAACATAAGACATTTCATATACTGATTTGATATATTGGGACTTCACAAAGAAAGTGAGCAGATTTGTTCTTGAATACATAGAACTGAGGAATCTCCTTTCGAACTTACTGTGTCTACTTTGACAGGGTGCTGTTTTTGGACTTGTTTTTCCATTTCATTAGAGTGACATTGCAGGCAACATTAGGGATTAGTGGTGTTTTAACCTCCTTTAAAGTCTGTGCAATACCGATACGGAAGGCAATGTAATACCTTAAACACTGTCAACTGAAACTATAGTCTTTGCTGCCAGAGTTAGAAAAAAGAGCACAGTTAGAGTTGCAGATTATCAATTTATATATTTTGTAGAGAAGATAGAGATAATAAAGGCACATGAGGACCACAAACCCATCCATTCAACCCCAATTTTTCTAGTTACAATGCCCGTAGGACCTCCAGCCAGTAGGATTTTTAAGGTTTAATTTATTTCATTTCATATACTGTGTATCAAAATTGACTAGAGTGTTTTTGGTTTTTTTAAATTTTTATATTTATGCATTTTTAAACAAAATATTATATGCAGAACAAATCATCAGAGAAGCAGGATTGTATGAAGACAACAGAGGTGTGAAGATTGGTGGAAGACTCATCAACGACCTTCGCTATGCTGATGATACCAAATTACTGGCTGAAAGTGAAGATGATCTGAAACATTTGCTTCTCACAATCAAAGAACATAGTCTCAAAATGGGCCTGCACCTTAATGTAAAGAAGACAAAGATCATGACAACTGGCATAATCAACAGGTTCATCGTTGAAGGAGAAGAAATTGAAATCGTGAACAACTTTAACCTACTTGGATCAACTATCAATAAAGAAGCAACAAGCAGTCAAGAAATCAGATGATGCATTGCTCTTGGCAGAATGGCTATGAAAGACCTAGATAAGATTCTCAAGAGCAGAGATGTCTCTCTCCATACAAAGATTCGACTTGTTCAAGCCATGGTATTTTCAATAACATCATATGGATGTGAAAGCTGGACAGTGAAAAAGATAGACAGGAAGACAATTGATGCCTTTGAATTATGGTGCTGGCGGTGAATACTTTGTATACCATGGACTGCCTGAAGAACAAACCAGTCGGTACTAGAGGAGATCAAACCTAAGCTTTCTTTAGAAGCTCAGATGACAAGACTTCGACTTTCATACTTTGGACACATCATGCGAAGAGAGAGAGATCATTAGAGAAAGACATCATGCTTGGCAAGATAGATAGGTCAACGCAAAAGAGGAAGGCCAGCAATGAGATGGATCGATACAATAACAGCAGCTACGGGTACCAGTCTGTCAACAATGAGCCGCCTGACTCAAGACCAAACAGTTTAGGATAGCTATCCAGAGGGTCGCCATGAGTCGACTCCGACTCGACGGCACTTAACAACAACAACAACAACATCCAAGAATTTACTTGTACAGAAAAAGAGCACATACTAATACAAAGAAAATCGGAGAGAACCTCCTCATTTAAAACACAAGCCCACAAATACTGGGTACAAGAGAACAAAGTAATTAACTTCAAACACTAATTGCAAAAAAAAAATATTGAGTTACACAACAGACCCAAAACCAAACTACTCACTAACCATAGCTGGGTCAATAGAGGATTCTAGGTGACGTGCATTCACAAAGGCCAACAGCTGGGAGGGCTCATAAATATAGGAAGCAGACTGATATTTGATCAAACACTTACAAGAGTGCTTAAGAAAAAAAAGCCCTCCCAGCTGTCGAACCCCTGGTCGGAGGAGAAGAAACTCCCACAGTCTCTTTTGTGTCTCTTTTAGATAAATCAGGGTAAATCCTAATCATTAATCCATGAATTAGCACATTTCTATTTTGATAAGGAATGGATGTTGAAGCTACTCTGAGACTAATGTGAAAGTCACCAGTAGTGTAGATGGAATTGCCGCCTCTTCAGCAGTAGTTTCCAGAAATTCTGAAACATTTAATATATCCAACTGCTGCGTCCCATTGTTCTCAGAAGATTTCTTCTTCCCCGAAGGTAGATAAAACAATCTTACCACTGGCGGGTGGGAATCTGCCGGCACCGCCAGCACCTCTGTAAAGTACTCCTTAAAAATATCCCAGGCTGTTGCAAATGGACTTTTAGGAAAATTAATTTTTCTCAAATTTGTTGCTCAGGATACATTTTCAAGGTGCTCAATTTTTGCATGCATGGCAGGAGCACTCTTAATATTCGCTTGAACCTGATTGTCCGGTGCCTCCATTTTAACTTGTCTCAAAGAAGTTTGCATTAAAGCTACTCAGTTGTTAATAGCCTCAACAGCCTTAGAATTGCATGATACTTTTACAGCCAATGTTGACATCTGTGGAAGTAGCACATTACCCAAAGAAACAATAGTTGCCCAAATTGTCTCCAAGGTAAAGATTTCTGGGTGAGTTGGAGTGAAACTGGACCAGTCCACTCCAAATGGTATCCCCTCCTCCTCCATACTGCATGGCATCTAACCTCCCCCAACCAAGGCAGCTAAGTTTGCTGCCAGTCGCCCACCCGGTGTGCTCTGAGAATTCGTGTGTTAAGAAGACACCGGGGAAACTAGCCCCACTTCTTGGCCACTGGCATCTGGCCCTCCTGGCTGAAATCTGCTCTCTGACCAGGAAGCACTTTGCCACAGACCACCACCAGAGGTATGCTGGAAACACAGAGCCTTGAAGACCTGGTGTGAATCAGGGGAAAGAGAACACGCCTGAAGCAATTGCTGAACCCTCCAGTTCCAGCAAACCTGCAGCCGAGCTTACTTCCCCTGTATTCACCGGTTGCTGTAGCGGTCTGAAGAAAGTTTCCAAAGGCCCAATGGTGCAGGTAATGGCATAGAGGCTGCAGGGGGTTGAGAGGGCACTGCACCCCCCCCCCCTTAACCTTATGCTTTTTCCCCATTAAGAAAACCTGCTGCTACCAAACTTGGCAGTATACCATCTTGACTCCACCCCTCAAATTCTAGCTCCTCATTTCCTTCTTCCAGATACTCTGACTAAATTATTTTATTGTAAACTATCAGAACTTTTTGTGAAATTAATATCCTGAAAACCCTATTAACAGTGAGATCCCCCAGGACTGTTGTGGGAACCACTGCAGTAGACCATGGTTCTCCGTGGACAAGCAGGAATGAAGTCCTCATCTATGGGTGACATCATCCAACAGACCCTGCGTGGAAATGCTTCCCAGCTATTATTGGAAGCTTTTGTGAGGTTTCACTGCGCCTGCATACCCACTTCCTGCCTGCTGCTGCAGTGCCATCTTGAACTAGTCTTTGTCTTTCCATGGAGCCCAGTGGGTGCATTCCAGCACAACTCTTCTTCGTGGTATTTTTTTCTCTCCTTAGTGGATTCTGCACCTTCCAGTTCTGTCACAAATTGTCTGCTGTTGCGGTTCCTCTTTCCTCTTCCTGTTTGCTCTTTTCTGTGATTTTTGTTTCCTTTTCCGCGGCACCTCTGCCCCCTTAGGCACTGGTGCATTGGCTGGGCCCTCCTTCAAAGATCAAGCCATTTGATTTCATTGTGACTATCTTTCCAGATGACATGTCCCAAAAAACAGTCAGCGAGTTCAAAAAGTGTTCCTGGGTCACTGGTGCCTTCAGTGCCTGAAACCCGATCATCAGCCCTCTTCTTGCAATTTGTGTTTGCAGAATACAAAAAGAGATCTTAAAAAGAAGCAGCACAAATTTCTTTGTGGCACTCAAGTTCGATCTATCAGTATCGACGGCACCAGTCTCCATAACTTCAAAGAATGCTTCAGATGCTGGCAGTGCATTGACATCAAGGAGTTCTCGGGCCCACTCTGAGCTGAGCACCCATAGTGCCCTGTGAATGTAAGCTGGTCTGTACAGGGCGATGTACACAACCAGACTGTCTAAGAAAACCTGAGAGAATTAATTTTGTTCAGAACTTTGCTTAGAAATAAACTTCATATATTTGCTTACTAAGTAGGTGAAGAGGTACAAGTCCTGTAAATAAGAAAAGGGGCAGGTTGTCCTCTAGTCTTTCAGTCTCAGGGTTACTAGATATCAAGCAGTCAGCAGTAAACAGTTATGTCTTGGAATACATGTATGTCTCCTCATACTGACCTATGCTGATTAGAAATTGACCTATGATGTGATGAATACGTAATACCT
Organism: Ichthyophis bannanicus; assembly: GCA_033557465.1. Classification (NCBI taxonomy): domain Eukaryota; kingdom Metazoa; phylum Chordata; class Amphibia; order Gymnophiona; family Ichthyophiidae; genus Ichthyophis; species Ichthyophis bannanicus. Next base: position 177,336,207 of record CM066043.1, on the reverse strand, counting down.
GACGTAGAACAATAAAGTGAAATTATGCTGTATCCTCCAAAAGAGTCTTATAAATAAAGTAAACCATAGCTAATAGTTAGAGTAAACAAAGAGAACTTGTTTCTATTTGTTTCTCTCCGCAAAGCTTTGGTGTATCTATATAGAAGTATGTGGTATTTTATTGCTGTCTCTTAGATTCCCTTCTCATTGCTTTGAGTGTGATTTTCTGTGACTCCAAGAGCCCTGCAGGTTGCTGTTGAGGGGGGCAAACAGAAGCCCACACCCTGGAGTATCGACCATCGATTGATCTGTACATGAAGATGAGGAGTGATTCGGATTCATCTCCGTCTATGTCGAAGGGGGATCACATCAAGCACCGAGTGAAAACTCTGCATCGGCATCTGAGCCTTTCAAGGCATGGCATTGAGAGTGATGAGGGTCCGCAAAATCGCCCCTCAAAGCTTTCCCGGAGAGCTCATCCTCCAGAACATCAGAGGGGCAGCGTCAGCCTAATAAGAGCTGAAACCAAGCCGCCAATAACCCTGTTCAGATTCCAGGTACATCTGTCAAAATTGCTGAGTCCCTGCAGCTTCGGAATGGGCAACTATGGAGAGACTCCTTGTGCAGACAGTCGAGGAATGCATCGTAGTGCAGGCTGGGGCCTCGACATCGGCTGCATAGACATTGGCCTCCGTGCAACTGATCCTCGAGATGGACACCTTGTTTGCGGAAGATGCATTTATCATTGGGGCATTGTAGGACCCCAACACCGATGCCTGTCCAGCCAATATCGCTCTCTAGCATTTTGAGGTCCGATGCACCCTTAAAAGCTAGATGAGCATCAGTGCATCATCGCTCCCAAAGGAGCTCCCAATGCTCCCCAGGTCTGTAAAGAGATCCAGGCAGAGACTCGGAAGTACTTTGATTTTTTTCCTCTCAGAGTCTGATTCAGAAGACTTGGTTACCAATGTGGAGTCAGAGGACTTTTCGGAGGACAGGTCCCTGGAGCTTCTGTTGGATCCACCTCCACTTCATGAGTGACGCATGTCCCCTTCTGAGGATATTACTTTCCAGGATTTTGTCAGGGATATGGCTAAGGCCATACAATTTTCTTTGGAGATTGAGGATTAGCCCAGGGCAGAAGAGTTGGAGATCCTGCAGTACTCCTCAGCCCCTAAGGAAGCGGTGACAGTACCCGTGCACCGCATCCTGCAGAGAATATAGATGAGAATGTGGGAGACTGCCTCACAGTACCTCCAGTTAGTAGAAGGCTTGACTCCATGTACAGAGTTCAGAAGGCTCCTGGATTTGAGAAGCCTCAGCTTCCTCACCATTCCTTGGTGGTCAAATCCACCTTGAAGAGTTCCAAGAGTTCCAAGACTCATTGTGCCCCCACGGAGGGGGGACTCTGACACTGGACGCTTTTAGGGAGAAGATACTTTCAGAATTCCATGCTCATAGCCCACATGGTCTCTTACCAGCTCTACATGGGCATGTTTTCGAAGAACAACATGTGTGACCTCACCATCTGTCTCTTTCTCTTTCCAAAGAAATTGAAACAGTATCGTTCCCTAGTGCCTCACAGCAAGGATTGCTGAAAGTTCATGGTCTGGGTGACCTATGGCATAGAGAGCTTTTGCCTTGGGTATTTGTCCAAGGTCTGAGGACCAGAGCCAGACAAGTCTCCGGGTACTATCAGTGCAGGACAAGCTTGCTGATATGACATGGAGAGAATATCTTCAGAGAATAGATCAAAGAGAAAGGTGGCTTCATAAAAAGCAGCATGTCACCCTTCGTAATCTCATGAGGTGCACGTCTGAGTCTGCCTCCTATTTTAGGAGGTACCGGGGGGGGGGGGGGGAAGCCAGACGACCTATTACTCTTGTAGGCATAGGATTTTTTCCTGGGTCCCAAACCTCCCAACCTAAGCAGGCTCCTCTCCCTCAACTGTGACCTCAAAAACTGGGCTCCCTCAAAAAGCCCAGGCTGCTCCTGAGCCAAAGCCAGGTGCAGGGTTTTGACTAGTTTCTTCAGTGCATAGCCAATCTACCAATAATCACAATGGATGACCCTCTGGTCGGGTGGAAGACTCGCTCTTTTCCCCAAAGGTGGTCCTCATAACCTCGGACATGTGGGTTCTACAGAATGTCCAAAACAATTACAGATTACATCTATTCAGCCTACTTCCAAATTGTCCCCTGAGGGGGGGCATTGCATTGACCCTCTGCATCAGGAACTGTTTCAGAGAGAAATCACTGCCCTCTTAATCGAGCTCATGCCAGCAGATGAGAGCGGGTATGGATTTTATTCCAAGTACGTCCTGATTTCCAAGAAGAGAGGGGGATACTGTTCTATCCTAGATCTAAGAGATCTGAACACATACTTGGTAAGAGAAAAGTTTAGAATTATTTCTCTGGGCACCTTGCTTCCTTACCTCCAAAAAGGAGATTGTCTGTCTCTCTATGCTCCCTGGATCTAAAGGATTTGTATACCCACATACAGATACATCCCACTCACAGGAAATCTCTAATTTGTCCTTGGAGACAGCACTTCCAGCACCAAGTGTTGCTTTTTGGCCTAGTCTCAGTACCCCGTGTTTTCACAAAATGCCTCGTCGTAGTATCAACTTATGTTTGGATGCTGGGAGTGTTCGTCTTCCCCTACTTAGACGATTGATCAGGAATCTCACCCTGGAAGGTGTTCAAGAATCACAAGGCTCATCATTTGGGTGTTGGAACTACTAGGGATCATTATAAATTACCCCAAGTCCATCTGCAACCCAACCAACAGTTGGAATTCATAGGAGCCCTGCTCGACATGACTCAGGCCTTCCTCCCGCATGACTGACTTCATAGACTGACAGCTCTAGTGCGGGAGACTCAATTGAATCAGAAGATAACAACTTGCAGGATGTGGACTGTACTAGGCCACATGTTTGTTTTATTTGGTATTTGATATACACACCTTTTAAATACATCAAGGCAGTTTACAATACAAAAAGGGAGGAGTAGCCTAGTGGTTGGGGCAAGGTACTTCAGGCCGGAAGGTCGGGGGTTCAAATCCCACTAGTGGACAGCAACCTTGGGCCGGAAGGACTGGAGTTTCTAGTCCCACAGATGCTCCTTGTGGTCTTGGGCAAGCCACTTAACCCTCCATTGTCCATGTTCCCTGTAAGTATTAGTGTATGTGTCTCATATCCTCGCATGTTAAATGTATCCCCCACTTGTGTTGTGACCACTTTGATTGAAGGATAAGGCGGTATACAAAACTGTCTAAATAAATAAAATAAAAATAGAAATAATGAAAAAGGCCGAGGCTAGAAAGGACAGAGAACTACAAAAAAAATGACAGGACAGCGAGAGATCGTTCACTGACCTGTCTTTTTTTGTAGTTCTCTTTCCTTTCTAGGCCACATGACCTCCACTGTGCACCTCACACCTTTGGTACACTTCCATATGAGGCAGGTTTGGTGGACTCAGTGGACCCAGATCACGGGTTGACTCAGGGATCATCTATATGTCAGCAATCCTCTTGTTTAGTTACTGTAATGGTGGACAATCCACCACAATTTTAAGAGGTCTCCCCTTCCAAATTGCACTACCTCAGGGGGTTTTGACAATAAGCTCCCCACCCCAGCTTGGATGAGTCTATCTAGATGACTTTCACACTCTGGGCAATTGATTCCTCCAAAAAAGTCTCCACCAGATCAGCTTCTTGGAATTAAAAGCCATGGCAAACTTTCTAAAGGCTTTCTGAGATCAGTTGGCCAATCAAATTATTCAGATTCAGACCAGCAATCAAGTTGCAATGTTTTACATCAACAAGCAAGGAGGAACTGGCTTGTACCTCTTGTGATGGGAGTCAGTCAGGTTGTGGAAGTTGGCCATTGCACATGGGATGGACTTGAGAGCCACATACCTTCCAGAGGATCAAAATACTCTGACAAACAGACTGAATCAAGTTCTCCAACTACATGAATGGACACCGGACAGGGAGGTGGCAGCTCATATCTTTTTGCCACTTCACAGAATGCCCAGGTGGACCAGTTCTGTTCCAGAGTAAGATCACACAGCAGGCTAGCCTCTGATGCTTTCCTCCTATAGTGTGGGGAAAGTCTTCTGTATGTGTATCTTCCAATGCCTCTCATTGCAAAAACCCTCCTGAAGCTCAGAACAGAGGCATGATGATTCTCATTACTCCCTTCTGACCCAAGCAGCCTTTAGTTTCCTATTCTCCTACAGCCCTTCAGTCAGGAGCCGCTTTGGCTGGGCCATGCATCAGATCTGATTTTTCAGGAAGATGGGATGATGTTACACCCCAATATCCAGTCTTTGACCCTCACGGTGTAGATGTTGAGAGGCTAATGTCTGAGCTCAACCTGCCAGCTGGTGTGACCGATGTCTTTTTGGTCTTCAGGAGAGTCTCAATGAGAGGGCGGGGTGACCCACACAAAAGCTGCTTGAGTATCTTCTACATCTCAAGTTCAACTCCGTCAGGGTCCATCTCAGGGCAATTGGTGCTCGTCAAGGTGTGGAAGTCCATCTCGGTACAGCCTTTGGTTAGCTTCATGTGGGGGTTACTTCTCATGAAGCCTCCCTACAAACCTTTTGCAGTGTTTTGGGACCTCAATGTGGTTCTTGCACAGTTCATTAAAGCTTCCTTTGAGCCACTCAATTCCTGCCCTCTGAAGTGAGTGAGCTTCAAACTCTCATAGTTCATCCATCTTACACCAAATTCCATCATAATAGCATGGTGTTCTGTACTTATCCTAAATTCCTTCCAAAAATGGTATTGGATTTCCATCTTAATCAGTCAGTAGTTCTACCAATATTTTTCCCAAGGCCTTACCTCCTGCTCAGAAAGGGTAAGCTGCGTTGCTTATGTTGGACTGAAAATGATCCTTAGCTTCTACTTGAAGTAGACAAAAGCCCATAGAAAGTCCATCCAGCTTTGTGTGTTTGACCCCAATAAGCTAGGGGCTGCCGTCTTCAAATTCTCTTTCAGTTTGGCTTGTAGACTGCATCTCTTTTGCTTATGCCCAGGCAGGCCTGAGCCTTGATGGTCATGTCACAATGTCAGAGCCATGGCTACATCTGTGGCCAACTTGCACAAGATCTCCATGGAAGAGATTTGCAAAGCTGCAACGTGGTCTTCTGTCCACATATTTGCATATCTACTGTCTAGAAGGGGATTCCTGACACGACAGTAACTTTGGCCAATCAGTACAACAGAATCTGAGGATTAGAACCCAACTCCATCCCCTCTAGGCCCATTATTTCTGTTCAGGCTACCATTTAGGAGAAAAAATTTTTTAGTGCGTATATTTCTATATGTAAGGATACAAAAGGCCTGTTGCCAGAAAGCAGATGGACTTGGTTGCCCCTGTTGGGCTCATCTGCACACTCATTTGCTTACAGTAAGTAGCTTGTTGCTAAGGATGCCTACATGCAAAGACTTCATTCCTGCTTGTCCACAGAGAAAAGTTAGTTACTCACCTGTAGCAGGTGTTATCTGAGGATAGCAGGAATAAGTACTCACAAGCCTCCGACCTCTCCTGGGAGTTGTATTCAACTATAGCTATACTAACAGTTCAAGATGGCGCCACAGCGACAGGTGGGAAGTGAGTGCGTAAGTGCGGTGGAACCTCCCAAAGTTCCTGTTTTTAGTTAAAATTTTAATCTGTTCTATACAAAATTGTTCCATGTAACTGTTCCATTGTGTTTGCTCTTGTTATCTCCAGTTCTATGTAAAATGTTTGATTGCTCATGTTATATGTAAACCGCACTGATTATAAAAGCGCAGTATATCAAAGCAAATAAGTTTCCAATAGTAGCTGGGGAGCATTCCCGTGTGGCTGCATTGGATGACGTTACCCATATGTGAGGGCTTGTTCCTGCTGTCCACAGAGAACTGTTATAGGTAACTATCTTTGTACTCCTTGTCTTTTCCCTTATTTCCTCAAAACTTGGGATCCTCTGTGCCTATCCTATACTTTTTAAACATCTGTTACTATTTTTGTCTTCACGTCCTCTACCGAGAGGTGATTCCATACATCCATCACCTTTCTTAAAAAATAAAATAAAATTCAGATGCTATTTCTAGGTCTAACGCCTTAGGGTCTCATGCCATGACTCCTGACCTATTCTAGAATTTTCTTTCCATTAAAAAATATTTGGTGGTTCTTAATTAAATACCTGAAAGTTATATATAATAATCTCCATCATAGTCCTCTCTTATCTCATATAAGGTACTGTATATATAGTTAAGTTCTTTCATTTTAACTGGACATTTCTTCTGCTCCTTTGGGCCTCCAGCTCAGTCAGAAACAAGACTGGCATCCTGACAGGGTTCTGGATGGAGTGCTGGTGCATGCCTCATCACTTCAATGACCAGACTAGGTATATTGAGGGATGTAAAATAGGGGGAAAATCCCTGTGTAGATGTTAGTTGTGATTCCAGTAGAACTGGGTTTTAAAACAAACTTGAGCTGTGCACAGAAAATGGGGTATAATGGCTCTGGCACAGAAAAACACCCAAAGCAGACCTTTGAGTATAGTTTAGTGAACATGCACAACATGTTCCCAGCAGTGGTTCCTCTCTGAATTTCCAGAAGCAGCCCAGACTCGAAAGGGATAGGTCGTGTGGTCTTTTTCTGCCATCGTGTTTCTATGTTTCTTGGATTCTACAGAGGAGATAACTTGGGTACTTCTATAACGTTCCTTTTTCTTTTAGAAGTAAGAAAAATGTTTGCTAGGCTTTTCTTCCAGAAATGTTTTTCCCACTACAAAGGAAATACTGTACCTCTCAGAGAGGCCCTTCCACCACACCCCTCACCCATCCTCCCCATCCCATGAGCAAAGATTTAATTTTCAGTCAATTCACAATTAAACTATAAAAAATGTATATCTCCAGGAACAAGCAGGAATGAGTCTTCACATATGGGTACGTCAGTACCGACGGAGTCTGCGCGGGAACGCTTCCCAGCGTCCAATCAGAAAGCTTTTGGAAGCATCCCAACACACCTGCGTGCTGCCTTCCCGCCTTCCCAACTGCCTCTCCTCAGTTTTCGTTTTTCCGCGGAGCCGGCAGGACGTCGTCCTGTCACCGTAGAAAATTCTTCTTTTATTTTTTATTTTTCTTCTGGTCGCGGCTGCCTCCCCCGACGCCACCGGTACAGCCGGTGTTTCTTTTTTCTTTTCTTGTAAAATTTTTCCTTTTTAAGGAATATTTTTCTTCCTTAGTGTCTCACGGTTTCTCAGGCCTTCTAGGCCTCTCCATTTCCTTCATGGAACCGCCAGCCACTTTCCCCAAAAAATGTACAAACTGTGGCGGTACAACTTTATTTTTAGACACTCACAATTGGTGTCTAACCTGCTTGGGTCCTGACCGTTTTCCTCTGGAGCCCTCGGGCAATAGTATTGTGAGAAGAAGTTTTCAACATCGCGTCCTCGACACGCGGTCCCCCTCCAACTTCAGGGCACCGACCATATCTTCTTCTCCACAGGATCAGGTAACCCAAAAACAGTCTGTTAAGACTAGCCAGTCCTCGAGCGGCAGTTCTCATGCACAGCATAGAGATGCCTCCGGCCTTGTCCTCGAGAATCCACTGGTTTCAAAACCCCGGTGGGAGTCTTCGGCCTCCAAAGCCTGTGTGAGGTTTCAGGTTGTTCCTGAGGTTCACCCCTCACAGAACATACCTGAGCCATGCCCGGTGGTGGCATCCACTTTGAGCGGTACTGATACCCTGGCATCGGCACTGGTGTTGGATGAAACATTCCTCACCAAGGATCGTCGTCTGGCGTCCTCGGTACCTGCGGGCCCGGTGGATACGCTCCAGACCGACATTCCAGTATCGGTACTGACACCGGTACCCTTCAGACGTGCATCGATAGACTCGCTTCCTTCGATGCTGAGTCTGGAATCGATCTCCAGTCTGGAGGACTGGGTACCGACTCGCCTTGGTACCGATTCCCGTCGGTACCGAAGGCTCAGTTCCGATACTTCGGATCCGCAGCTCTCGGTTCCTCCGATACCATTAGAGTTGCCACTGGCTGGCCTTCATCCACCGGTATCAGATACGGGACCGAAGTCGGTACCGATATCCACATTACCATTGCTATCGGTACCTTTCATGCTTCTCTCGTCAGGCTCGCTTCCCTCGATGCCGAGTTTGGAATCGATCCCTAGCATGGACGATCTGTTACCGACTGTCGCTGGTCCTGATCTACAGTACCAGCGACCACCATCTAGGGATCCCATACTGCACCATTCAGGATCTTCTATTCCTATATACTTAGATAGATCCCTCGGTGCCAATGCTAGTTCTTCATCAGATCTAGCCTATCCAAGGGAAGTTCCCTCTGGGGATCCTTCTTTCCAGACTTTCCTCTTGGATATGGCAAAATCACTTGCCATTCCTATTCCTGAACAAGATCCTACACATGGGAATACAGAATACCTCTCTGTTCCTAGCAAAGCAAAGGAGAACATAATGCTTCCTTTGCATCATTCTTTGGAGGATCTTCTTCTACGAATGTGGGAAGCTCCTTTAAAGGTACCCCCACCTTCCAGAGCAACTGATCTTCTATATCAGGTGCCCCCCTCTCCAGGGTTTCAAAAGACTCAACTTCCTCATCATTCCATTGCGGTAGAATCAGCAATGAGGCGAGTGAAGAGTAATAAAAAGCACTCTTCTTGTCTGCCAGGTCGTGAGTCTAAGACACTAGATGCCTTTGGACGTCAAACCTTCCAGACATCCATGCTTTCAGCAAGAATTCTCTCATATATTTTTTATATGGGTCTATCTCTTGAGGAGGTCACAAAGCAATTGCATCTTTTGACTCCTTTTCTTCAAGAGCCCAGGTGTACAGACTATTCCTCATTGGTTAGTCATACTCAAAATATCTCTAGGTTTCTTACTCGTGCTACCCTAGACTCCTTTGAGTCTGTTAGCAGGACTTCTGCTATAGCTATAGGGGCACAACGTAGAGCCTGGCTTCAAGCTTCAGACTTGGACAAATGGGCATAAGAAAGACTGGGAAATACCCCTTGCACTGGAGAAAATCTCTTCAACAAGGAGTCTTTATCCAGGTCACTCGGTTATCAACTGACTTTCCTTTTTCCAGAGGCTGTTCTACGCCTTCTTCTTTCCCAGTAGGTAGGAAATGTCCTACCAAACTTTCTTCCCCTAGAGGGAGAAGGTTTTACCCATCATCTGCCCATCATACAGATATTCCCAAACAGGGGAAACATCGCCCTAGTCTGAAGAATCCACAACCTCAACAGGGTCAACAAACCCAGCAGTCGCAGGGTTTCAAATAGATTATTGTCCCTCTTGGTTGGGGGTTAGGGTGGCAGTCTGCTTCTTTTCACTTGAAGAATCTGCACTAATTTTTATCCTAACCTACCTAGATATCTCTTCATGAGACATCTTTCCTCTAACTCTAAGAGTCTTTATGATGATCATGCCCATCATTAACAGATTTTTCTCTTCCTCTTGGAGGAAAGAGAGGTAGCAACTATCAATAGACAGTTGTTTCCCTGTACTGGAATGTATCATCTCATCTATCCGAGACCTCCTCCATAGTCTGTCTCTTGCAACTCTCTCTTACCTCCCTCTTACTACAACATTTCTTTTGTAAGAGTGGCTCTTTAAACGGGTAAGCCCCTATGGTCCTCTTCTACCGGGGGATTCTCCCTTCTGGAGTTGTCTCCCCCCCCCCCTTGTTACCTTAGAGTAGCTCATTAGACAATAGGGACTCCTATCATGTCTGTTGTTTATTTTTCGCAGTCTAAAAAGGAGCAGGCAAAAGAACTTTTCAATGCTGCTTTGGTAGTTGCTGCAGATACAGCAATTCCTAGTGGTTAAGCCACTAGTTTTGTTTCACTACAGAACCAGGGATTCCCCTCCACTAGCAATCCTCTTCGCCTCAGTGCTAAGTCCCAAACAGGTTATCAACCTCGTTTGGGAAACCCTATTATCACAGTCTGGTTGGTTAACTTCTATTTTTCGCCCCCTTGTCCTTGGCGGAATAGCTGGTTACCTGCTGGCTTTTCACAGCCAGTTTTTTCTTTTAACCAACCTGCAGCATGCTCTCTGCATCTCTACAGAGTAGCTTTGCACTATGGGCCCTTGCTAGAGAGCATTAGTATCTTGCCTAGCAGATAACCCCAGGTGTTTAGGGGGGGGGTTCCCCCAGTCATGTTCATGTCTGGCAGGTATTCCCTACCCTTACCATCTCATCTTAAATCTCTTGAGGCATACGCCTCAGGCCTTTCATTACGTGAAAAACTTAAGGAGGGCCAAATCCCTAGCTTGGCCCATATCTCCTTGGGTCTTCTCGTGAGAGGTAAATTTCTTCAATGGCAGCTAGAGGATGCCTAATACCCATCTTGCCCTCATAGGCGGGTCACTAGGGTATCTTCCTCCAGAGGCGTCCTCTCTCCATTCTCCATACTGCAATTCTGGAGATACCTGGACTTCCTGTCTGCAGACTGAAGTTATCCTCTGCCATTTTCACGTAGGCCATCCTGGTTATTCAAGAGCTCAAATTCTGCAGGAAATTCAGACTTCTTCTTGTCAGGGAAACCTCTCCTCTGACTCTGCCAGTCATAACCAGGAAAGGAGGATTCTCTATGTATCTATTCAAGCAGGTATCAACCTTCTTGCTGTCAGATAAATCTTTCTCTCTCCCTATATCCCTAGGTGGGATGAGGTTTTATGGACATCTCTCCATCCTTATACCTGGGGACATGTGTCTATATGCCTGCCTATTCATATAGGTAGATATATATATATATATATATATATAATATTACTTATCTATCGGTGTGTCTTCTGCCCATACATATCTCTTATAGTTATATGCCTATATACCCTCTAGGTGTATATATTTAAAACATGTATGTTTATAGATATAATGAGATATTTTTAGATAGATCTGTATCCGTCTACTCATCTATCTGTCAGGTTCAGATATCCCTACATTCCTATATAAGCCTAACAGATGGGCACTACCTCTATTAATGCTGTGCCAGCATTCTTAGAGGGCTACAGCTATAACCACTTCCTGTGGTAATTAACAATTTTTTTCCTTACCATAACCTTTCAGGTTAGGTACTCCTGAAGCTCTCCATGTACCTTTTTTCTTTCCTAATTGACCACATTTAGGAAAGACATTGCGGAGCTTCAGTTGTTCTAAGCTTAAGCTTTCTTTAATAGTACCTTCTGCGTCTCCGCTGAAGCTCTACCTCTTATGCTACCCTAGTTTTCCCCTGGGGCTATTTCTCACCCTGAAGGGTTCTGACCTCCACTTGTTTTTATTCTACTTATTACCTCTACTTCTCAGTGAAGTACCCCTTGAGCACATTCACTGGCTCTCCTATCAGATCCAGATGTAGCTCAGTGCACTTATGCAATGCCAACAAGGGAGGCCCAGATTACAATCTTTCATTACTAAAAGCCCTCGATACAGGGTCTTCCCCTTTGAAGCCCTGTTCTAACCAGCTGTTCCACAGCTCCTTTTCTATATTCAACTCCTACCCTCCATCCCCAGGATGCCTGAGATCCTGAAGAATAGCATGGCTCGTTCTAGACTTGCCACAGGCTAAGACTCCCTCCGGGCATCTGAGCTTGGGAGTCCCCATGTGTGAAGACTCATTCCTTCTTGTTCCTGGAGATAGCACAGTTACTTACCTGTAACAGGTGATCTCTGGGAACAGCAGGAATAAGTCTTCACAACCCACCCACCTCCGCTAGGAATTGCATTTCTCTATCTCTATCTTTCCCTTCCTTGCTCTCTCTCTCTTTGTCTCAGCTTTAAAACTTAACTGAGGAGAGACAGTTGGAAAGGCGGGAAGGCAGCACGCAGGCGTGTTGGGATGCTTCCAAAAGCTTTCTGATTGGATGCTGGGAAGCGTTCCCGCGCGGACTCCGTCGGTACCGACGTACCCATATGTGAAGACTTATTCCTGCTGTTCCCAGAGATCACCTGTTACAGGTAACTGTGCTTTACTTAATTCAATAAATCCTACCTGGTTTAGTATCTTTCTACTGTTTTTACAGTTGGAGTCATTAACTCTTTTGTAACTTAAAGCTGACCTAGGCATCAGTTAGTCATGGTAACCAGCGTAGGTGCTTAGAAATTACCTGTTTTATAAGCAGACCTGGGTGCATATTCTGTTCCTTGTACTAAATAATAACAACCAAACTGTTGTTAAATGCTGGCATTTAACTTAGTCGTTGGACTGTGATGGCTAAAAATGAATTACTAGCTGTTTCTATATATCACTGCCTACATCTGATATGTGCCACCCGAATTATGATGATTCTAATAATTATAATTCATGGTTGCAAATCTGGCTGTAAATGTTGCATGTTTTGCAATCTTGAGAAGCAGTGTACTCTCATGCCATTCTTTAATGCTAATAAGCATAGTCCTATTTCTAGTAAATTACAATAATCTTAGAGACAGAGCTTGTTTAGTCTTTAGTAGTTTGAATCCTTTCCCCACGTAGAAACAGGAAAGCAAGGTAGTATGGATTCTGGCATATAATTTCAGTCTAGAGCAGTGTGTCTCAATCATGACCTGGAGACCCACCTAGGGGTATGTTTTCTAAGCAGTGGTGGCATCTTCCGTGCGATATCGGGGCCGCGGTTCTGATATTGCACGGAAGCCACTACCGCTGCTTAATAAACAAACCCACTAGTTTAGTTTTGAGGAACATAAGAACATAAGATATGCCATACTTGGTCAGACCAAGGTCCATCAAGCCCAGTATTCTGTTTCCAACAGTGGCTAATCTAGGTCATATGTACCTAGCAGTTTCCCCAAGGGACACAGGTTCCACAATGCTTGTATTGGTTCAAGCATTGATATCCTGGGTCCCTTCTTAATAATGGCTTATGGACCTTTCCTCCAGGAACTTGTCCACAATAAATTTGCATAGTACCATAATAACAGTATATGATGGCAGCAAGGTGGCAAGAGTAGGCGTGCCCGCCGCTCCATGCAGGTCACCCCTCCCCATGCCTTTGTTTAGGGGTGTACCTACTACTCCTTCAAGTCACTTCTACTTGTTGAGATATCAGAGATAGTTTAGTTTTATTTTGATTTTATCCTGTTGCTATAAAGGGATCCACTGTGTCTGTCCCATGCCATTCAGTGAAAAAGTATTTCCTTACGTTGCCTTTCAGTTTACCCCCTTGCAGCTTCATGTTATGCCTTCTAGTATTAGTTTCCCTATCTTTGAAAAATGTTTGTTCATTAATACAGACCTTTAAATACTTAGGGCCTTGTTTACAAAGCCGCGGTAGTGGTTCGCGATCGCGATCGCAGCCGCGGCCCCATTGAAATCAATGGGGCCGCGGCTCCGATTACGATCGCAAACCGCTACCGCGGCTTTGTAAACAAGCCCCTTAGTGTATCATATCTCCCCTGTCCTTCCTCTCTTCTAGAGTATACATATTTAGGTTTTGGAGTCTTTTCATACATCTTCTGGTGCAAGTTCCAAATCATTTTGGTCGCCTTCCTCTGAACTGTTTCCAGTCTTTTAATATCCTTTCTGAGGCCTCACCAGTGACTTGTACAGTGGCATTAGTACCTCCTCCTTTCTGCTGATGATTCCTTTCTGTATGCAACCAAGCATCTTTCTGGCTTTGGCCACCGCCTTGTCACATTGTTTTGCCACTTTGAGATCCTCAGAAATAATCCCTCTAACGTCCTTCTCCTGGTCTGTGCACACCAACCTATTGCCCCCTATCTCATACAATTCCCTTAGATTTCTGCATCCCAAGTTCATGACACTGCACTTCACGTTAAATCTTAACTGCCAAGCATTAGACTATTCTTCCAGCTTTTGCAGATCTTTCCTCATGTTAGCCACTCCCTCAGGGGAGTCCACTCTGTTGCAAATTTTCGTATCATCTGCAAAAAGACACTTTTCTATTCAATCCTTCAGCAATGTCACTCACAAATACATTAAACAGTACCATCCCCAGGACCAATCCCTGGGGCACGCCACTAATTACTTTCCTTTCATCCGAGTGAGTTGCATTTACCATCACTTTCTTTTGTCTGTTAATCAACCAATTTCTGATTCAGTTTCCCACCTTGGGAACCATCCCCAGGCTGGTCAGTTTGATAAGCCGCCTATGACGAACAGTATAAAAGTTTTTGCTGAAATCTAGATAAATCACATTTATTACGTGTCCTTTATCTAGTTCTCTGGTCACCAAGTCAAAGAACTCAATCAGATTTCTTTGGGATGATCGTCCTTTGGTAAAACCATGTTGCCTCGGATCATGCAACCTATTGGTTTTGAGAAAGTCCACTATTCTCTCTTTCAGGAGTGCCTCCATTACTTTTTCCACCACCGAGGTAAGCCTTACTGGTCTGTGGTTTGCCACTTCTTTCCTATTATCACTTTTGTGAAGAGGTACTACATTGGCCCTTTTCCAGTCCTGCGGAACTTCTCCTGTCTCCAAAGATCTATTAAAAACATCCTTTAAAGACCCTTTAAGGACTTTGCAAGAACTTCTGAGCTCTTTCGGTATCCTGGGATGTATCCCATCTGGTCCCATGGCTTTGTCCACTTTCAGTTTTGCAAGCTATCTACTCCATTTCCATTTGTGTATTTGTCAGTCACAAGTGGTCCTTCTCCAGAATTTTCTTTAGTAAAAGCAGAACAGATTTTTTTTTTTTTTTTTTTAGCATTTTTGGTTTTTCAACGTCATTTTCCATGAATCCATTCTCAGCACTTTTTTGAGTCTTGCAATTTCACCTTTGATCTCTTCTCCCGAATATACCTGAAAAAAGCTTTATCACCATACTTTAGATCTTTAGCCATCTTTTCTTCTGTCTTTGATTTTGCTATCCTTATTTCTCTTTGTCTTTTAGCTTTATCCTGTATTTTCAGTGTTCCTCTGTTTACGAACTTCTGAATTTTGTGAAAGCTGTGATTTTTGCCTTTATTTGTGCAGCCTCTTCTTCAGAAAACCAAATAGGTTTCCTTTTCCTCTTGTTTTTATTTACTTTCCTTACATATTTATCTGTTGTCCCTTTTATTGCCTCCTTTTAGTTTAGTTTAGCCCACTGCAATTCTACTTCCTTTAATTCCTCCCACCCTGCCAACTCCTCCTTCAGGCACTTGGCCATCTTCCTGAAGTCAGTGTTTTTGAAGTCTAGGACTTTGAGCTTGCTGTGAGAGGACTCTGTTTTGGCTTTTATCTCAACCCACACCGTGTGATGATCGCACTGCTCACATCGGCACCCACCTAGACATTTGACACTGTTTCTCCATTCATGAGTACTAAAACCTGCATCAAACTTTCCCTGGTCGGTTCCATCAAAATTTGTCTAAGCAATGCACCTTGGAAAGCATCCACAATTTTTTTTACTTCTTTGCAGATTTGCAGAAGGAATACTCCAATCCACATCGGGAAGATTAAAGTCACCTAATGTGCCTACCTTTGCAGTATTTATAATCAAGTCTCTATCCATTTCTTCGGTTTGAATTGGAGGCCTGTAGACTACACCAGAATGAGATATATTTGCACATATCAGAGACCCAGTAGATGCAAATATCTCATGTCTATTTATTTTGAGTATCTCAAAAACCTGACTTGTTAAGTGGTTTTAAATTGCTGCTCTAGACTTAAACCTGCCGATCTGAGCTCATGACCAAAAGACATAAGTTAAGGTCCTCACTTGATCATCCCTTTCAGCAATATGGTTATCCCTTCAAATTCATGAGAAATAAGTTTTGTGGAGTCATATGAGTCTCTTGTAAGATTATATAGCATATTGTTAAAAGGTGCTCAAAAGAAAGCAATAGGCACACACTCTCTAAAACGGGAATTCTCAAAACTCTCCTGGTGATCCCAGTTGAGTTTTCAGGATGTCCACAATGAGTGTGCATGAGAGAAATTTGCACACATTAGAGCCATACATATTCAAATTTAGCATGTTCATATTCATGGCAGTTTCTCCAAATGGGTTAGTTTTTGGATAGCATGACAGTCATGAACCTCATTTCTAAGCCAGGGTATGTAGAGTATGATTTCAATCTCTCAAATTTACTGTTAATGTTTGGCATAGTACTTGCATCGTGCCAAAGAGATCCTCCTGCTGGAGTTCGTAAGATCTTTTATCTTTATTAAAACACTTGATAGACCGCTATGGCCAAAGCATTAAGCGGTGTACAATAAAACAAAATAAAAGTCCACACTGCAGAGTAAGGAAAAGAACGCCATGCATGTGGAATTTATTCTTTAGTATTTACTATGACCTGAAGCTCTACAGCTTTATTTATTCTTTCTGGATATCTTGAAAGCCTTACTAGCTGTGGGGTCTCTGGGACAGGTGTGGGAAGCCCTATTCTAGAAGAATCCATTTTCTCCATTCTACTAGGATGCATCAGTTCTTCTGACCAAATGTTACGTAATTGTTTTATATAATTACAGTTAGCTGCTTGGTTGCCAGCACTGACTTGAAGGCACACATTACATTGCATGCTACTTCTACAGGTCCTTTAAAACAGCTTTCAGTTTAGAAATAATGACTTATCTTTTAGGTTAGCTCTTAATTGGTCAGTCAACTGTTCCCTAATTAACTTGGTAGCCTTTTAGTCATCTTAGAACTTTTTTCCCATTGAAATGTTAATGACTTTATTTGATATCAGGCATCTAAAATGCAAAAAAGATATATTATTGGAAATTAAATACCAGCACTATTGACCTCTTGTACAGTTCAGTAAGTGTTTTTCCATGTTATAGGTTCTTCTTGACATTTGCAAAAAAGGTCTTAAAAATATCCTGCCCTTTATTTTTTCTTTAAAAATGAAACACTTGTACTGAACCATCAAACAGATCTAGTTTGGAGTACACTTATAAATAATTTAATTAGAATAAAGAGAGAAAAAAATGTCTATAGATTGGCCTGGTGGCTCTGAAACAACAGTACTGTACCCTGCCATGCTGAAGACCAAGTATGAATCCCAGCTCCACCCTTTCTGCCCCCCCCCCACCCCCACCCCCACCCCCAGGCTAGCCAGGACTGGAGATACTAGAGAAACACTATTCGCAGCCCCTAAAGGGAGGGATTCCATTGTTCAATGACACCTACTGACTGGAACTAGGGTTCACACTTATCTGGTTTGAGAGAGAATCATGGTCTGTGGCTCCCAAGCAAGGGTCATAACTGCCATAGTAGATCTAGAGAAAGATAAAAGGTAGGGAAAATACCCTGGATGGTGATGAATAGCGGTAATGGAGCCATTGTATAATAGGCTGAACTGGAAACCCACCAGAGCAGGATAAAACTGTTGGACCAAAAAATACATTTTTAAATATTTGTCAAGTGTAAACATTATGCACATGCAAACATTTTTTACAAATGATGCTCTTCTGATATTAATGTTTAAAACTCAATGGGTTGAGTCGCTAAACAGCACATTTAAAAAAAATTTAGTTGGGGGGTGGGGGGGTGTCTGAAGGGGGTTTCTGTTTTGTTTGGGGGAAGGGATTGGAGGACAAGGGTGTGGAGCACATTTGTTAAATATTAATGTGCCATATCTTTGCAGTTTTCCAGGTCATAAGTTAGTGAAACCGATGTTTCAGCCATCATTCTGAAGAAAGCAACAGAACGATGGTTGAAACGTCTGTTCCACTTACCAAGATGCAGCATGACCTGGAAAACTGCAAAGATCATGTTACTAGCCCCGGAAGCCTAACAGAACATTAACATGCCAGCTTTGCCAGCACACCAAATTTAACCGCCTTACAATAGGTGCAAAATTCACTAGGGTCTGACACCTAGCAGCCCTTTGTGAATGGGGTGAACACCCTAACAACCATATAATATAATTCTGCTTGATTGTTAATGCCAGTTCTTGGGTTTTTTTTCCAGTAATGC
Source organism: Ichthyophis bannanicus (assembly GCA_033557465.1). Lineage (NCBI taxonomy): Eukaryota > Metazoa > Chordata > Amphibia > Gymnophiona > Ichthyophiidae > Ichthyophis > Ichthyophis bannanicus. Next base: position 177,318,316 of record CM066043.1, on the reverse strand, counting down.
TTAAGTAAAATCTATGTTCAGAACACAATTTCTGGCTTGGACTCCTTTATTTGAGAAAGGTGAATGTGAGAGTGCCAAGTGCCACCCAAGTATTGTCAGTTCCCTATCAAGAGAGAACCCTGAATCCTTTTAAATCCAGGCGTTCAGAGAAATTCTGAGTAAAAGCTCTTAGGACTGGTGTGCTTCCTTGTCTGCCAAGCAGTTTTTGAAGTAACTGTCTAGACCACACAGAAAAGGGGTTACTGTAAAGAGTCACTATCTTGTCACCTCTGTCCACGCTCCCCCCCCCCCCCCGCCCACTCCTTTCATTGGAGTTGAATAACATATGCAGACAGCCTAGGATCAGCTAAAAGGCCTTTGTACTGTAAAGTGATACCGTCTCATCACCTTTGTCTATTCCCCACCATCTTCCCTTGAACTGTAATGACATACATTGACATTGCAAGACCTAAATCTAGTTTTTACTGTTTAAATCCAGTATAACTGCACTGCATATTTATTGCCCTAATGAAGAGAGAGGCTAGCTCTTGAAAGCTTGTGAAAGATGACCATTTTATTGGGCTGACTTGATCTCTCACCAAATGCTCTTTCCAAATGCTCTAAATTTGAAAGTTATGCTTCTGCATTGGCTTCTGAAAATTTACTAAGACCGTGTGCTTAATTTTATTCTCAACATCTCACAAAACTCCTGAATTTAGGGACATATAAAGTAGGTAGCAACAGGGATGGATTTAGGACAAGGAGAACAAGTTAGGAGCTTAGCATTGATTTTCAGTATTAGACTCATAAATCTAGGCAAATGAATGTTAGATTTTTAGACTGGATGTGGAGAGGAGAATTCATACATCTTGGACTATTTTACGAGATTCTCTGCCAAACGTAGAGCCTCTTGTAAAGTAAGTGTAGGACTGCATGTGTATATCTCCATGTCCAGTGGGAGCAGGGATTTTAAGAAGCTGCATGTGGGGAGACAAAACATAAATTCCCACAGGGATCCCTGGGGTCTAGTGGAAGTAGCTGCGATGTCCACTTGCTCCTTCTCTTCCGGCACCAGGTTTCAAAATGTGTCAGTGACCCCTAGTGGTAATCTCCCAACAGTTTTGTTTCATTTACTGCCTTACATAATTGATATATCAAAGCAGTTCACAAAATTGTGTTGAAGAAAAACAAAAAACAGCTGTAAATACCGACATCTACAATTTTTTTGTATAGACATGGATTCCCTTTGTGGAATGGAGAGTTCTCATCTATAATGTAGGCCCCCTAAACACTCCATCTCCCTGCCCTCACCACACCTCCAGGAAATTTAAAAATGGTAAACATACCCATATTTAAAAAGATCTTGTTCTAAACTGACATACATGTTTGTGCAAATCCACATCTGTAAATGCTGCTATTTAGACTTGGGAGCACGTTTAGTGAAGCGTATTAGCTACTACCGTGGTGTGCTTTTCCCAAGTTATTGCTGTGGTAGCAGCTAACGTAGGACAAATGCTGATAGCGCAGGGATTTCCTGCGCTGTTTGCAGATCGCATGGTAGCTGTTTACCTGGGTGGAGTGCGGGAGTGCCAGCAACTTTGATTGAAGGAAAAGGCGGTATAAAAGACTTGTTAAATAAATAAACATGCAATGACTGCAAGTATCAACAGTTCACGGTAACCGCACGCTTGCTGGATGTGGGTGAAACACCACCTCAGCGGATGGCATTAACTGCATCTTTGGTTCTGCTGCTCCACGATCCCTGCAGTTTTGTGGCGTTTCTGCAAGGAAATTCTGTACACACCCTCAGCAGATAATGCATGGCTTTTGCAACTAATGAACACTATCTGCATTATTGCCCAGTGTTAGGCTTTTGAAGCTAGCGCACTTTAGTAAACATACTCCTTGGGGATGCTTCTAAAATAACCATTGTACCTCGTAATTTTATTTGTTTTTATATTATTGTCAATGGATTTGTTACTTATTAAGGAAAGATGGTATAACAAATAAATATGTAATATAATGAAAGACCATAAGGTCAAGCGGATCCAAGTACTCCTGGCATCTAAATGCAAGGTTTTCTGTCTATGCATTGGACTCTTATCTCCTCCCTTTGATAGCATCAACAAAATGTTGTTGTTGTAGAAAGAAGTCGTGTCTTACCATACTGCAGCAGGATAAATTAATAAAGAAGTGCATTACAGCATCACTGAATATTTTATTCTTCTTATTTAAACATAATGATTTCTTTATTCAAACAGTGAAAAGTAAATATGTGCTGACTACGAAAACACCTGCTTCTAGGTCTGCACATTAATTGTATGCACAGGGCCTGCTCACGTCGGTGCTTAGCCTTTGCTTCTGGTTCAGAAAATTAAAAACCCGGAAGCAAAAGGAAATGCCGCCACCATGGGCCTGAGGGAGGGTCATTTTCAAAGCCATTTCCATGAGTAAAATGGTGCCTTACCCACACAAATGGACCTTTACAAAATTGCCCGCCTTTTGTGCAGGTGAAGGTGCATGCCTGTGTGATGCACATACTTTTACTCATGACCAGACATTACAGGACGGAGAGGGGTTTGCATTGACATGCATACTTTTGAAAATTCAAGTGTATGTGCGCAAATTAACCTTGAACCTTGATAGTACTGTGGATTTCCTTGCCATCCTTCTTCCATCTATTAAATCAAATGTGATCATGCTATGATCACTATTGACAAGTGGCCCCAACACCTTTTATCTCTTGCACCAGATGCTGTATTCCATTAAGGACTAGGTCCAAAATAACTTCCCCTCTTGTCTGTTCATGAACCAGCTGCTCCAAGAAGCAGTCATTTATTTCAACTAGAAACTTTATCTCCCTAGCATGTGCTGCAGTGACACTGACCCAGTCGATACTGGGATGATTGCAATCATCCATTGTAACTTTAGTTAGCTTTCCTGATTTCTTTTAGAATTTCATCATACATCTGTTCATTCTGACCAGGCAGTTGGTAGTACACCCCTACTGCCATCGCCTTCCCCTTTTTATATGAGATTTCTAACCATAGAGATTTCACAGTGTATTTTTCTCCTGCAAAACTTTAATCCTATGTGACTCATACCCTCTCTAACATAGAGTGCAACCCCTCCACCAATTTGATCTACCCTATTTTTGTGATATAGTTTGCACCCAGGTATCACAGTGTCCCATTTGTTCTACTTTACACCATGTCTCTGAGATACCAATCATATCTAACCTTTCATTTAGTGCTATATATTCTAGCTCTCCCATCGTATTTTTTAGACTTCTAGCATTTGCAAACAAACGGGCATTTTTGAGGTTGTATTTTATTCACATTAATCTTGTTATCAGTTGATAGAGGTAGTTTGGAATCTTTCGCTCTGTACTTCAGAGCATCTGGTTTTACTTTTATCTGTATTGGAGCCTGTCTGTCAGGATGCCCTAACTTTCCTCTTTTGTTAGTATCTTTCAAGGCTACATCCTTCCGACCCATGTGCTCTCGGGCATTGCCACCGCTGCCTGTCCAGAAAGGGGTGACAGCGGCAGCAATGGCCCCCGCCCAGAGGGCCGGCACTCTAGGTGACTGTCTAATTTGCCTAATGATAGCGCCAGTCCTGGTTAGATCTGTCTGCTAGGCTGCAAGTTCTCTATTTGCTAAAAGTACTAGTGTGGACAAAACAGCTGCGTAAACCGGTCTTTTCCTACCATTACAATGTATCAAAAGATGTTCAGTGCTTCACTTAAGGCTGGATTTTGCTAAAAAGTTCTACAACATTACTGCATGCTAAGATGCGTTAACACGTACTATTGATCACAGGTTCTGTTTTATGCAATGAGATCCATTTAGTAATAATGTGCTTTAGCGGTATAAGTGCATGCTAAAACAGTAGCGTGCTTTATTAAATCAAGTCCTTTCCCAAGTTTTAAATACCACATTTGAGGTAAATTTTCAGCTCAATGGAGACAAACTAAGCTTCTGATTGAAACTTTTCGCTAAATTTAGGTCTCCAAAAATTATGCTCCCAAATTTAGGCCTGCAACTCATTTGCTTAGGTTTCAGTGCCTAGTGCTGAAAATCATTACAAAGCATCTAACTTTTTTCCCTCTTCTCTAACTCCATGCCTTTAGCTATGAAAAGAGACTCAGCCCTAGTCAGTGTTCAAAGGGGATGATTTAGAGCTATATTGCTATATTGCTAGCTTGTATATTCTCATTTGATCTGTTCAAACTGCATATTACAGTATATGAGCTTAATTGTTAAAATATTTTTAAATATTATTGTAGTAGGTCCTTTTTATTTATGCTGTAACATAATCGCTTCTAATGTGTTTGTCATCCAAGGTAAAAAGAATATTGTAGATTAAACCGTGTTTGTGGCTAAAGCTGATATAGTGTAATACTGAGGGGTGAGGGGCTTGTTTACAAAAGCACTGTAGCCAGGGGTGTGGGGTTTACCACAGGGCTAATGTGCATTTTTGGTCCACAGTAGCCAGGACCACATGGCCAGAAGGCTGCTATGCTAAAAGTGCCGCTACCTGAGAAGTGCACGAAGAGGAAGTGATAGAGCGTAGAGTGGGTGGTGGCAGCCACACACGACTGGCACACTAGTACTAACTGCATGCTAGAGGCAGAAAGGCACAACTTCCGCCAGCCTCCAACCAGCTAATAGTTGTGCCTACCATGCTGACATGTGACAAACGTGTTCCAGCTATGAATACTTCATGGTTTAAAGGTCATAACCATCACATATCTTGTGATGAATGACATATGTAAGATAACAAAGTTCACATGTGAACCAGGCACTTGCCTAGGGCACTGGTATCAGGCAACATGGTGTGGCTGTCATGGCAGAAGAGCACCACAGCCTGACAGACACAAAAACAGGGGCTACAGCACATATGTACCAGTTGGGAGAGTAGCGCTCCTCTACATATACAGCAGTGGCTGTCTTGACAGTATGCAGGTCACATTTGTATATGGATAGATGTTGGAGGGTGGCTGGTGTGATGACCTGCTGATGAGTTAGGAGACAGGGCCTGTGTTCAGGGAAACCTCCAGCACTGCCCACATAGCCAGGGATGGAAATAGTAGAGTTCAGCTGGGGATGGAGCATGCAAATGTGGTGATCCCAATCACTGGATGGTTTGGGGCCCACCATCTCCCCTAGATGAGTGGCCACGTAGTGGTGCCTGCGTGCACCTGGGGGCCCATGTGAGTGCCATGGGCCATGTCCTGTGGGCAGAAGGCCCCTCTCCCTGATCATATGAGGAAATGTCTTTGGCCTACTGGCTCTGAGCAGATACTTCTATTTCCAGCACTGAACATGAGAGAACTTGGCTGCAGCTCCCTGATCAGTGTCTCCTCCCCTGGTCCCTTCATCTGGCAGATGAGGTGTTCCACAGACCTGTAGAGCTATTGTGGCCTCCCAATGGTCTGTGGGCCTTCAGTTCCCTGAAAACTGGAGTGTTCCAGCTAGGAGCAGATCGAGGTTGTCCATCTCCATAGGGGTGTATAGGGGTACTGTGTTCCCTACATGGTAGAAGCATGAGTGCCCTTTGTGGACTACCTCCCACCACCCTGGCAGGGGTGGGTGTCCTATGTGGTTAGCCAAGGTTCTGCATCTGGACAGCGTGGGCCCCATCTGGGTGAGGAGTTGGGTGGGTGACTGCCACAGCCATGTGTCCCCTATATCTATGTGATCACTGTGCTGGGCATGCAAATCTGCAGCTGCTAGTCCCCCCCCCCCTTCTCCCACATGGTTGCAGTACTCTTTGATAGCTAGGATACTGTGCTAGATGTATAAAGCAAGTAACAGAGGTCTGGTAACCTGTCCACTGCAGCATAGGTAAACATGCATCCTGGGTAACTCTGGGTGAGAAGAGTTCCAACCTCCATTCCACATGGTGCCCTCTGCAGCTACCCTGCCTGCATCCATACGGAGCCCCCTGCTCCCTCATCTCTTGTATTTGTACCCTGTCTTCCGCAAACAGGGTCACTATGCATGTTTGCTCTCCTGATTCGCATGTCCTACCTCCTTGCACTTTGGCCCATAGCTCTGAGGTGTGCAGCGGGATGTGCCGATTTCTGGGTCAGTCCTCTTTCCTTCACTGCCCACTTATTACATACTCTGTTAGTGGGATCTGAGGCCATGCATTGCTATCTGCTCTCTCTACAGGGGTTGGGTTGCCTATGGCTACTGCTACCCATAACATTACATTACTAGCATGCAAGTACAGGATGCACCTAGTGTGCAGCGTTACAGGGTGCATGCGTGCTGGCTGTGCATTTGCAATGATTGCGTTATTGATGCAGCTAGCACCACTTTACCTTCTTACCGTGTCTACGCCCCTGCATTTTCCATGGCCACTATACTGCTGCGGTATAATCATGCACTAACCATGTGTCAGCCCTGTTTTACTAATGGCACTTCAGTAAACAGGCCACTGAATTTATTTGCCATATTTGTTCAACTATAGGGTAATATGTTTTTCCTTCTTCTAAAAACTGATTGATGTTCACCTTAAGATTTCCTAAGCCACTGCTCCTTTGTACACTCTTAGCTGCCAGCGGCATTATTCTTGAGCTCATTCCGAGTCACATAGGGATAAAGACTAATTGCGGCAGACCCTGGTGGATGGCATCCCTGCCCCAACCCCCCAGAAGTGGCAGCTGAACTGCTACTTCGGCGCTGTGGCGTGCAGTTCTGGCCTGCTGCTCCTGCCCGCCCTCCAAGACAGCTGCATTGGAGGGGGGGGCAGGAGTAACAGGCCGTGAGCGCACATGGTGCAGGCACTTAAGCCCCAGTGCAGTGGTAAAGTGTCAGTTCAGCCGCCACCGCTTCAGCGCAAGGGGGGCAGCATTGTGGGCTGGACAGAGGCGCAGTCTTTTGAGGAGGAGGGTGGCAGCATGGAGGGTCTACCTAGGGCGGCAGAAACTCTCTTGCCGCCACTACCCCTGGTGACAGGGGAATAACCTTCTGTACCTGAATTTAACTCAATTTGAACTACTACTGGAAAAGCGTGAGCTAAATACAAAAAATAAAAATAATAATTGAAACCAGGACAGTATTAAGGGACTGGCTATTATATACACTTGAGCAATAGTTTTGCAATAAAAGTAATGCAGTGGTTACATATTCTGTGGTGAAGACATGAAGAATTTAATCCCTTTTGCCTCCCACTCGGTATTTTTAGAATTTTATTACTAGTTTAGCTACAGTTGTCCTAGTTCCTGTTTGTGTTTTCTTAGTTATTCACTAAGGAGATAATTATATGAAATTAAAACTCTTAAAACTGTGCCCAAAGAGTTTTACATCTTATTATTTTTTATCATTTCTTATACGATATTTAAAAGTTACTTGATATAAAGTAAAGTAAACTCCTCTTAGAAATGTTTTCCTGGTTTCTTTTTTTTTTTAATTACATTTTAGGATTGCTGTACCTATCCAAATTGTCCTATTTGTATATATTATGAATAAGGTTCATACTGCTCAGTTTTGTACCTAGAAATACTATATCAGTGAGAAGGCAAAGGTAATGTACATGAATATGCTTAATGTAATGAATATCAAGTAATAAAAATAGACTCCTTGGTACTCAGCCCCTGAGAGCCCCAGGCAGAGGATTAATGCCAGGCTCAGGTGTTACTCCCCTGATACTGTTTCACTGGCTTTTGCAGTACTGTGTTTAAGGTGGCTGGCAGGAAGATCCTTCTGAAAACCACCTGCAATCTTCGGGAGAGAGCGGAGGGGAACCCCCGTTGGAGGCTATTTTGTAAGCCCTATTCCTGCTTTGGATGTCCAAAAATGGGCACAGAGTTAGAACCATTTTAAAAGCCGGCTGTGTGAACATCCAAGTCTAAACGTGCGGGGGTGGGGGGGGGGGGTATGACTGGAGCATTCCCAAGAAACTGTCCATCCGTACCTGATCTTAGAAACGTCCTAGATGTCTGGAGTCTCATCTAAGTTTAGACCTACTCCAGGCACGAACAGGCATTGAGAAACTGCTTGTTTTGGATGAAAAACATCATGGGGGTGTAGAGAAGAGAGCACTCCACCATCCCCAGTACTCATTGTTTGCAGCAGAGGGATTTGAACCCTGGCTTCCCTGGTCTTAGCCCACTACTCTAACCATTAGGCTGTTCCTAGACATCCAGGTTCTGGAATACTATTCTGGGGATGTCTATGTAGACACCCTCCGCAGATGGCCATATCGGGCATGTCCACATTTCTGAAATCATATCTGCATCTGGACGTGTCTGCTTTTTTTTCCCCCCAGACTTTGAGCTTAGACATCCCAGATTGCACTTGGACATCCTTTCTAAAATGTCCCTCCCAAAAGCTTGTAAAAATTTAAAGAACAAGGAGGGTGATTTAGAAATGATGATATTTGGTGAAATGTAGGAGTTATTTATTCATTTAAAAAATTTCCATATTGTTCTGCTAGACCAGACAAGTAGATTGTGTTCCCCTGCCAGCAGGTTGATGGAGACAAAGAACCAATGAAAAGCCCAGGTTTCAATGACATCACTCTCATGCCTCTATTTGGCTCAGCCACCAGAGGTTCCTTCAGTATTTTTTTGTCTCCAGCAGATGGTTGGATGGATTTTCTCCTCTTTGAAAAAATCTGAGGATTGAAAGGGAAAGATTGATTAAACGCTCGTGACTGACCACCTTGAGAATGACGCTCTTACTTGAGTGTGACATGCAAGGCTCCACTAGACTGCGGTCTTTTTGGTAGCCATAGGAGGAGGGAAAATTAGTTCAGCTCCATGCTGTTATCACAAGGGCCTGTTGAACAGCCAGAAATTGGAAGGATGTGGAAGAGTGCAGCAACCTCGCACAACCGCAATGCCCCGTCCCTCTTCAAAGATTGCAGAAGGCTTTCAGAAGGATCTTCCTGCCAGCCACCTTAAACACTGTACTGCAAAAGCCAGTGAAACAGTATCAGGAGAGTACAGCTGAGCCCAGCATGAATCCTCTGCCTGGGGCTCTCGGGTGCTGAGTACCAAGGCGTGGCCTTGTCATAAGAACATAAGAGATGCCATACTGGGTCAGACCAAGGTCCATCAAGCCCAGTATCCTGTTTCCAACAGTGGCCCAATCTAGGTCATACGTACCTAGCAGTTTCCCCAAAAGACACAGGTTCCACAATGCTTGTATTGGGTCAAGCAGTGATATCCTGGGTCCATTTTTGTATCTTAAAGTTTTATTCGGCAAGAACTTCAACCAAACATCACACAGTGGCATAAACAGAAAAATGCACTAAAGCACTAACAGAGAAGCTAAACGTTCATCTCCTCTTGAAACCATGTACAATATCCCTCCATCCATCCCTTAAGAACGCTTCAACTCTGAACCTGTGCGTTCTTGCTTATTTTTTATTTTCCCCCCCCACCCCCCTCCCCTCCCTCTCTCCCCCGCCTCCCCTCCCCCCCCATCTACCAGCCCTACATGTAAAAAAAAAAAAGTCGTGGGTGACCCTCCACTCTCCCTGCGCCCCCGAGCCTAGGGACCTACCCCCCCCTACGGCCTCCCTACCCCCCCATTTAACCATCTCCACACCCCTTCCCACTGTCTCCTTACTCGCTCCTCTTTCCCCTTTCTCCACCCTGTTAACCGATGCATTTAATACAGCTCTGCCAACCGTTGTGCATATTGAGCTAAGGAGGGCATATGGCCACTCTTCCAGTGCTTAGCTAGCTCGCATCTGGCCGCCATAATGCACTGCCACACAATGCTCCAATTCCCCTCTCTCGTACCAGTATTCTTTAGAAGGAGACAAAGTTCCGGGGACAGATCAATCTTTTCCCCTATGATATTCTCTATGATTCCCCCTATAGCCTCCCAATACGCCTGCACTACTGGGCAGGACCACCACATATGTAGCCAAGTCCCTTTCTCACCACACTTCCGCCAACATTCATCCGTCTCACATACCTTAGCTTTAAACAGTCGCTCTGGTGTTAAATACCATCTAGAAAGCACCTTCCATCCATTCTCTCGCAATGATGTTGCTATGGAGGCCTTCGCTACCCCTTGAGCTATTTGCTCCCACTCCTCTACCTCCCACGATGTGCCCAGATCCTTCTCCCAGGCCTTCATGTAACTTAATTTTTCCGGCCCTCGCGCCGTGAGCCCTTTGTAAATCCGAGAAATAATTCCCTTTCTCCCCAGCGAGCCGAGGCAGCTCCCTTCAAACCACTCCAAATCTTTCATGAAGTCCTGCCAATGTCTTCTCTGCTTGATATATGAGCTCAACTGCAAGTATGGGAATCTATCAGATTCCTGCAACTGATACAAGTCCCGTATTCCCTCAAAGTCCCGCACTCCTCGTCCATCCAGAACCTGGGATATTTGTGTCAGCCCCTGCCGGGCCCACCTTTGCGCCACCACCACCTCTGGGCCCTGCCCTTCCTCACAGCAGGCCAGCACTGACATCACCCTCGTCCACCTCCTCTCCCCCACCAACCTCTTCCTAAATTCCTGCCACACCGCAAGCGTATGATTCACCATCGGATTCTCACACTTACCCCCTCTTCCGCTCCACACCCATCTCTCCAAAACCCCTGGTCGCAGACTCTCTGCCTCCATCTGCACCCAATGCTTATGCTGCTCTCTTAGCCATGAGTATACTGCCCTTAACTGAGCCGCCACATAGTACTTTTTAAAATTTGGCACCCCCATTCCGCCCTCCAACCTTGCCACTTGCAACGTTCTGACCGCCACTCTAGGACGTTTTTTTCCCCCATATAAACCTATCCACCAACTTTTGCAACCGGACTAACTCTTTTACCGGAACAACCACTGGCAGCACCTGGAAAAAGTACAGGAACTGGGGTAGTAGCATCATTTTGACCACTGCCATTCTCCCCATCTCCGATATGAATCCCCTATTCCATGCTCCCAACTGAGCTTCGACTTCCCGAAACAGTGTCACATAATTCAGCTCGTATAAGTCTCCCAGCTCCCGCCCAAGATATACTCCCAAGTATCGGATAGATCGATTGGCCCACCGAAACTGGAATGTTTGTTGCAAGCCCCTCTGTAGCTCCTCCCCTACAGTCAGATTCAAAATTTCCGACTTGTTCCAGTTAATCTTGAACCCCGCCAAGTCACCATACTCTTGCACTTCCTGCATTATTTGTGGCAACGACCCCTCCGGCTGCCCCACCAACAACAAGATATCATCAGCAAACATAGCCATTTTAAACTCCCGCTGTCCAACAGGTATACCCACTATGCGCGGGTCTGCCCTAATCCTCCCTGCCAACGGTTTCCAACGATAGGGCAAATAGTAGTGGGGATAGTGGGCACCCCTGCCTCGTCCCCCTCCCTAACGGGAAAAATCCCGAATACCCCCCATTCACCCTCACACATGCCTTGGGCCCCGCATACAATGCCTTCACCCAACCTAGAAAGCCCGTCCCAAACCCCATGTGCTTTAATACCGAAAACAGAAAGCGCCACGACACCTGATCAAAGGCTTTCTCAGCATCTAACGAAAGCAGCAAAGCGGGTTCCTGCCGGGACTTCGCCGCCCATATACCGTTTACTGCTTTCCGGATGTTGTCCGCCACCTGCCTCCCAGGAATAAACCCTGCTTGATCTTCGTGCACCAATTTCCCCAAAAGGTTATTGAGCCTCCCTGCCAAGACTTTAGCCATCAACTTAGCGTCAAGATTTAACAGGGAGATAGGCCGATATGAGGCACACTCCTGGGGGTCCTTGCCCACTTTATGTATGAGCGTGATCCCTGCCCACCCCATCGTGTCCGCCAGTCCTCCCCCCTCCCTTGGGGTATTAAACAGATCCGTCAGCGGCTGCACCAGTAGATTCCTAAACATCCTATAGAAACTGGCTGACAACCCGTCTAGGCCCGGAGCCTTCCCTAATTTCAAACCCTTAATAGCTGCCGCCACTTCTGAAATTTTTATTTCTGAATCCAGTGCCTCCCGCTCACCCTCCTCTAAGCGCGGAAGGCTGACCTCCCTCATATACGCGTCCAACTCCTCCTCAGACCTATCGGGCAGAGCGGTATAGAGCCTCCGATAATAATCTACAAATTTGTCTCTAATTTCCTTCCCCTCCCTTACCACCCCTTCTCTGCCCCTAATTTGTGTTATTAATGTCCTATTCCGTCTCTGCTTCAACCTCCGCGCTAGAAACTTACCTGCCCTATTCCCTCCCTCAAAAAACTCTTGGCGGAGCAGTTGCAGCCGATACTGAATTTTGTCTGCTTCCAGCGCGTTTAGCTTAGCCCTAGTTTCTAACACTTCCCCTCGTACCTTGCCGCCCCTCCCCCGGCGTCTACCCCTTCCAATCTTACAAGTTGCTGTCTCAGACTAAGCTCCTTCTCTTCTCTTTCCCTCTTAATTCTGGATCCCCATTTAATCAAGGTTCCTCGCACCACCGCCTTGAACGCATCCCAAACCACCCCCCTAGATATTTCACCGGTGTCATTATGGAGAAAATATTCAGGGATCAGATCTTTTAACTCCTGCGCTACCCTATCATCCTTTAGCAGGGCTTCGTTCAGTTTCCAAAACTGTACCCCTCGATCTTCTTGCCGACCACGGAGCTTTACCACCACCGGGGCATGATCCGACCAGGTAATGGGTTCTATCACGCTGTCGAGGAGCCTACCCGCTATTTCTTTCTCCACCCAGATAGCGTCTATCCTAGAGTACATGCCATGCACTGCTGAGAAGAATGAATACTGACAGCGACTAGGGTTAAGAAGCCGCCACGCATCAACTAGGTCATTATCTCGCACAAATTGCTGGTAGCGTTTTCTATCCGCACTTCTCCCCTCTCCCCTCCCCGTGGAATCACGCCCCACCTCCCAAGTCATATTGAAATCCCCTCCACAGATTCTCACTCCTTCGCCAAGCAAGTTCATTTTCTCATCCACTTCTCTCCAAAAGGACTTTTGCGGCCCTGTGGGTGCATACACATTAATCACGCAGTACCATTCATCCCCTACCTTCAGTCTTGCCATCAAGTACCTGCCCCCCCTGTCCCTGAATACCGTGTGCACCTCCGCTTGAAGAACCCCACTAATCAGCAGCGCCACCCCTCCCTTCTTCCGTTCCTGTTGATTGGAGGCGAAAAGCACCTCCGTGTACCCTTTAGGTCTCACTAGCCGTTCATGACCCCGCAGGAGATGTGTCTCTTGTAATAAGACCATCGAGGCCTTTTGCCTGGCTATCTCTCTATACAGCCGTTGCCTTTTAAAAGGTGAATTCAGGCCTTTCACATTCAAGGTGAAGATTTTCAAGTCACCCATGAATGTCTCCCCTCACCTCTTGCCCCTCCTCGACCTGCCCCCCCCCTCCCCCCCACCCTCCACCCTCTACCCCCTCCCCCCTCCCCCTTCAACCCCCCCCATCCTCCCCTTCCCTCCCTTTTGCACACCCCCCCTAATGGGGTATCCGACTTCCAGAATTGTGACATCTTCCGGGACCTACACCTGCCCACGCCCTAACTCCCCTACCGCTCACCCCTGCCTCTTCTCCCCCCCCTAACTCCTCCACCAAGCCCCGCCTCCCGCCCCCACCCACTCAACAGGCAGATCCTTTTAGTGTCTTTAAGTAGGAGCTCTCTCAATTGTCGTCTTCATGTGCGTCCCCGCTTCCACGATGCAGTCTCGCCACTCTCCTCCCTCGGACTGGGACGCGATGCCAGCGTTGGTTCCTCCATTTAGGACTGTGCGCCCCTACAGACTTCTCACTTCCTCGGATCACCTCCGCTCCTTCCGGTAGATGATCTGCTCCCAGATCTCGCAACGCTTTCCACGCTGCCTCGCTCGACTCCACCCTTCTTGATTTCCCCTTCACAGTGATTAGAAGTCCAAAAGGGAACAGCCATTTATATCGCAGCTCCTCCCTCCGCATAAATGCTGTCACCTCTCGGAGATTTCGTCTACGTTGTAAAGTTCCTGGCGATAAGTCTTGGAAGAACTCTAGCTTATGTTCTTCCCAGGTGAACTGTTTGAGTTTCCTTGCTGCCCCCAGCAATTTCTCTTTGCTTTTGAAGGAACTGAGACAAACTACTATATCTCGAGGCTTGTTATCCCTCACGGGGCCTAGGCTTCTGTGTGCTCTCTCGATAAGGAGCAGGTCTTCCGTGGCCTCCCCCTCAACTGAACCCGCAGCCATCAGCGCCTTGAAAATTTGAGAAACCACTTCTTCGGACCTGTTGTATTGTTTGTCTTCCGGGAGGCCCCGGACTCGAATATTGCACCTCCTCGATCGATCTTCCAGGTCTTCTAATTTCAATTGCATTTCTCTCTGTATTCCACAGCGATCTTCGAGCTCTTTGTGGAGCTCCTCCAAGGCCTCGCCCTGCTGCTCCAACTGTGTTTCAGTTTCCTCCACACGGCCCCCTAGGTCAATCAATTCTTGTCTCAGTCCTTGGATTGATTCTTTTAGTTCATTCTTTACTCCCCCCAGTTCTGCCTTAAGCTCATCTTTCAACTCAATGAGCCAGTCCTTGATCATGGTGGCCAGCTCTGGACTGCTTACTTTCTCCACCCCTATCTCCGTCACTGTAGATGTATTGGGGAGAGAGTTGCCCTCTTTGTCCCCCTCCCTACCTCCTCTCGGCGTAGCGTAGGGAGAGCGGAATTCCGCTAGCTTCTTTTGACGGAGGGACCGCTTTTGCTCTTCTCCATGACTTCCCTCCGCCCAATTCCTAGCTTATGGTGGGATGTAATGCCTATCCCAGATAGTGGCTAGCGTGCTAGATCTTCTTGGCACTGCTCTGCTTCTTCCTCACTGATTCACGGTTCTGCGCCTTGATTGCAGAACACTTCCTTGTCCAGGTTCTATGACTGCTTGCAACTCTGTTCCTGCAGTGCTCCTTATCTGCTTCAGTCGGTATACAGGACTTCCACCTGACCTCCCCTAGTCCTTGGCTGGAGGCCCACTGCTACACACCCTCTCCGACACTCACTGTGCCGCACAAGCACTAGTGTCGATCAATAGGCCCCCGAGCTTCCCTGTTCTTCTTTCCTCCTCACTGCAGGGTCCGTGGGCTATGGGGATTATTCTGCCTCTCTGCCTGAGCTCAGCTACAGCGGGGGGCTATTGCAGCTCTTGACACACCCCATGCACAATAGGTTGTCCTTCACATTATTGTCCCCCAGTTCTTTGTGCGCTTTTCGGGACAACGGGGCTGCACTGATCTGCCCCAGAGCACCAGGCTCCCTTCTCCTTCTCCCCTACTTGCAGCCTTCTCGGCCCGGCCCGGCTCACCTTGCCTGGTATCAGGTATCTGTAGGCCTCCGTGCTGACCAGCCTTCTCGTCGGGCCGCAGTGCTCTCCGCCTCCTCTTCAGGCCCACGGGTGATGAAACTCTCCCCCAGGGCTCTTCTCTTCCCGCACAATAGCTTTGGCACGCTTCTCCTTCCAGAGGTCCTCGGTGCGTTTCAGGCCTTCGCCGCTCCGGTACTGCTCCCCGTCTCCAGCTCCACGTGCTTCTACGCCTCACCGGCACTGCTTCCGTGGGCCCGAACGTCAGCGCGGCTCGTCTCTCGCCACCGCTCACTGCCTCTACTCGTCCTTAACCACTGCCTCTCCACTTTGCCCCGATCTGCGCTCTCCCCGGCAGGGAATTTCCACCTCGTTGCTGCAGGCTGCGGCGGAGCTCGTTTTCACGCCGCCATGCAGGTCGCTGACATCACCGGAAGTCCTGGGTCCATTTTTAATAATGGTTAATGGACCATTCCTCCAGGAACTTCTCCAAACCTTTTTTAAACCCAGCTACAATAACAGCTTTTACTACATCCTCTGGTAACAAATTCCAGAGTTTGATTACACGTTGAGTGATTAAAATATTTTCTCTTATTTGTCTTAAATAGTTTACCCTGTAGCTTCATTGCATGTCCCCTAGTCTTTCTATATTCTGCTAACGTAAACAATCGATTTGCGTTTACCCGTTCCACTCCGTTCATTAATTTATAGACTTCTATCATATCTCCCCTCAGCCGTCTCTTTTGCAGGTTAAAGAGCCCTAACCTTTTTAGCCTTTCTTCATAGGGCCATCCTTCCATCCCCTTTACCATTTTGGTGGCTCTTCTCTGAACCTTTTCTAATAACGCTATATCCTTTTTAAGATATGGTGACCAGAATTGCACACAATATTCAAGGTGCGTTCTCACCATGGAACGATATAGAGGCATTATAATATCCTTTGTGTTATTTTCCATTCCTTTGCTTATGATACCTAGCATTCTATTTGCTCTCTTGGCAGCCACTGCACACTGGGCCGAGGGTTTTAACATGTTATCCACAATGACGCCTAAAACCTTTTCCTGGGTGGTGGTTCCTAATGTGGAACCTTGCATCGTGTAACCATAGTTTGGGTTGTTCTTCCCTAGGTGCATAACTTTGCACTTGTCCACATTAAATTTCATCTGCCTTCCAATTTATCAAGATCCTCTTGCAATTTTCCACAATCCTCATGGGTTTTAACAACTTTAAATAGTTTTGTGTCATCTGCAAATTTGATAACCTCACTCGTTATTCCCTTTTCCAGGTCATTTATGAATATGCCAAAAAGCAGCGGACCCAGCATTGTCCTTGTTGGGTGCTCCCGATTCAGTCTGTGTGGGACGCAATTCAGGGTAGATTGCTGATGACTGTTGGTGCATTGTGTTGGTTTCCTGCCATTTTCTGTACTTTTTAATAGCATGTTTTCCTCTAGTGTGCCTGGCACTTGTGCATTCCACCCTAGTGACTCCGAAGTGCATTCCTACCCTAATGCCTGTAAGGTGCATTGCAGTAAAAGTGTGGTTAATATGTGCCTTCGGACTGCTGCAGTCGTAGTGCACACTGTTGTGATACTTGTCTTTAACTATCTGTCTTCTTCCAGGAAATGTTGTTTGACCTGTGGTAAGTGAGGTGCCTCATCTCCAGATTCTGCACTCTGCTCTTCTTGCATGGCAGTCTGAGTCATCCTTGGAGGGCTTGCTTCCTCTTTCAACCAGGGGATGCAATTAGGCCTTGCCTGCCTCAGGGCAGTAGGTGACGGATAGTGCTATCAGTAAGGCTATCCAGCTGGCTGGAGGATCCAGCAACCATGCTGTGAGCTGCTCCTTGTCCTCTAGGGGGTCTGTGGTGGCTGTGCCCCTCATGTTGGGGAGTCATTTCTGAGAGGAGAGCTTCTAAATTCCGGATTGTCCTCCCCAGACATCTTTCTTTTTTGCAGCACGTCTGATCCTTCTGGCGTGGAAATTCAGACCCTGTGGCCTCTTGGTACCCCCGGGAGCAGTCCCGTGCAGGGCAAGTGGAGAGTGGAAGTTCTATAAAATTGTCTAAGCATCCCCAGCATAGGGTGCCCCCTGGAGATGGGGAACAGTTGGGAGCTGTCCGAGATTTTGATGAGGACTTGATTCAGATGGCTCTGTACTGAGCTCTGACACGTTTATAGAAGTACTCTTATCTTCAGATTTTGTGAGGAGGTTGACATGATTCGCCTATTCCAGAAGGAGGAGCTGGTGACATTGATTGCCAGGGTCTCATCTGCCTTGAACTTGATGGATTCTTTGGGCATGGAGCAGGAGCGGGTGTACTTTTGGCAAAAATCCACTACTATCTTCACATTTGCGGATGTGATCAAGGATATAATCTGGTTGGAGTGGGACTCTCCCGACTCCCTGCCTTAAAGGGTTAAGGGTGTGTAAGAAGATCTCTGTTCTCCCGGAGGAGGAGTGCATTGAATGGTTTGGCATTCCCAAGGTGGTTGCGCAGGGTACAGTGGTTATCAGATGGACCACCATTCCCGGTAATGAAGCAAACTCTGTCCACTTGGGTGGCGGATTGCATTGTCCTCACCTATGAGCGAGCAGGCCTCTCCCATGAGCACCAGATCACTGTACATCACGTGCAGGCTATGGCCACTTTGGTAGCCAACCTCTGCTCAGTGCTGGTGATGGAAATCTGCAGGGCCGACACATGGTCTTCGATTCATATATTTGGCTCTCCAGGCAGTAATGAACTACAATCTTGCAGGGACAGTGCCTTCGGGCAGGCAGTACTCCGTAATATTTTTGGGGTATAGGCAACTCCTGCCCTCTGACCCTTCTGTGTTCAGGCTACCAGAGTGATAGTGTTGCTGGACACTAGGGTCTTGCAGAGTCTGTCGGGACTCACCTGCAATAACGACTGTCTGATGGGCTGCCGATAGTGCTGTTGTGGTTTGTTCCTCGGCAGCCTGGAGCAAGGGAGTCCCATTTGTGAGGGGAGGAGTGGCCTAGTGGTTAGGACAAGGTACTTCAGGCCGGAGGGCCGGGGGTTCAAGTCCCACCTGGGGACAGCAATCTCAGGCCGGAGGGACTGGGATTTCTAGTCCTATAGGCACTCCTTTGTGGTCTTGGGCAAGCCACTTAACCCTCCATTGCCCATGTTCCCTGTAAGTATTAGCATATGTGTGTCATATCCCCTCATGTTAAATGTATCTCCCAATTGACCGCTTTGACCCGGTGAAAAGCGGGATATAAATACAGCTAAAATAAATAAAATAAACTGACTTCCTGCTTGTTCCTGGAGAAAATGTAATTACTCACCTGTAACAGGTGTTCTCCGGGGACAGCAGGAATCAGTCCTCACAACCCTCGCTCCTCCCCTTGGAGTTGCCTTCCCTACCTTGCATAATTTTTACTGCTGTCTTAGCTATGTCACTGCCTGAGCAAGATGGCACCTTTGGGTGGGAAGGGGACCATGCATGCATGGTAGCATTCCCAAAGGCTTTCTGTGAAAGCTGGAGAAATGCTCCGTGTGGGCTCCATCGGTGCAGACGTCACCCATATGTGAGGACCGATTCCTGCTGTCCCTGGAGAACACCTGTTGTAGGTGAGTAACTACGCTTTATAAAATACTGATTAGTGTGAGAGTGTGCACCCTGGCATGATGGTGTTTATTTTTCCGGTAGGTGTACACATGGGCAGCGTTTCAGCAGAGCTTAGGCGTAACATGCAAGTATACATATAGGGCCAAACCCTGCTGAGATGTATATTCAGTTGCACTAACCGGTCAGTGCTGCTGAATACCCCCTCTAACCGCCATGGCACTGCCCAGATTAGGGGCAAGGTGAGGGCAATCCCAGCACATCCCTTTAGCGGTGATTTCTGTCCACTAACCAGATGGGTGCCTGCATAAAGTTATGTCGTCTCAATAGCTGTCCTAACTTTATGCTGGTTAGCACTGAAACCGGATATTCACTTTGCCTGTGGTGACCAGGTGTGTTAAAAATTCTGACTGCCATAGGCCGAACATCAGGCCCATTGAATATAAAATCTGGTCATCTATGTGCATATGGAATAATGATAGGTGCAGACCTTTACTCCTGCTCCAGAGAAGATGTAAGTGTCCATGCTGGCAATATACATGCGCATTATGCCTTTTACACTTGTATTTTATGAGGACACATAGGCACCTGTGTGCCTTTTATATAGCTACATCTAAGTAGGCAGTTCTTATAAAATTACCCTCCATATGTATATCTGCTGGCACTTCTGCACAGCAGCTACCAGGTTGCTGACTCTTTGTGCACGTGTAAAATTTGCATATGGCTGCTCTTGCTTATATGCCAACAAATATGAATGCATTTGTGGATATCTTTATATGTCTCTTACAAAAGCCTCCAGGTTTGGCAGAGCTTTTTGTAAAATACAGACAGAACTGAGCCCATCAAGACCTGTACCTCTCAATTCTGATCTCAACGGCCTCTTTAAAATGGACCTTGGCGTTTACAAGGCAAACTCCGTAGTTTTGGTCCAACTGTGGCTAAATACCCATTTGCTCACTGCTTTGTTAATAAATATTTATTAAGTTATTTATGAGCAAGACATGGTGCATATGAGACTAGGGCATATCCCCAAGATAAGAACAGAAAAGAACCTCACAGCACAGACACACATTCAGATTTATGGACCCACAGGGATTCCTCTTGGCTTTGCTCTTGGTCACTGTTTTGATGGTGATTATATAAGTGACATCAATCTGCTTGGACTTCTCCCTACTGGCAATTTGTGTCTTATGTTACTGACCCTGACTTGTAAAATCTAGAAAGATTAACAGCCCTGCAGCACATAAAACTTTCCATGTGTCCCAGTTAACCATAGTCCTGCATTCATCATTGTAAATATATGCAGTCTTACTGTTTATACAATTCTAAGGCTGAATGTAAAATTTATGAGCCCTGTGATACTGTGGACTTGAGACAGGCTGGCAGATGAATAAATGGAAAAGTTGACTCGTAGAGAGAACGGCAGCAAAAACCATATCAAAATACAAGCAAGCATGGGACAAGAGTTGTGGTATTGCAACAAGAAAGTGACAATGGAGGAGAGTATCCAAGTTGGCAGTTATCCATTTCCCTGTTGGGTGAATTTTAAGAGGTTAGTCCTCTAAAACCTGATCCATAGTATTTAAAGGCACATTTTAGAAAGATGTGAAGGTCATCACATTTATAATTCTGATAGTATTTTAGAAACGGTTTTGCTAACCATGGAGCCATTTCTAAAATACGTATCCACATGCAGCAGGAGGAGCCGTTTTACAGATTTGCACATGGGAAAACGAATGAAGGAATCCTAGCAATTTAAACATGGAAGTTCGGCACTTCACAATTCCCACATGTAAATTTGGAAACCTAGACAGAGGATTCTATCTTCAACTCATTTAAATTTAGAGGGGGTAATAAATATATGGGGGGGGATTAATGAGGAAATCGTGCTTTGCATGTCTTTCTGCCACCACTTCCACGTTCAAAATGTAGAAAAGGCTTCTAAAATGACCCCCTTAGTGTTTATAGGGCTGATTGTAATAAAGGGGATTTTATTGTTTCCATTTTAAATCTATGGGAAAACTACTTAGCATATCTATCTGATATGCATATTAGTAGTCCAGTACTATACCCATGCATAGGAGCAATTTTTCATCCAGAATATTCTGTTTGAATTATGTTGTTAAAATTTAACAAAAAGAGAAACATGTTGTTCACTGGAAGGCAATATAAAATATCCAAATAATTAAAATAGTCAATGGAGGGCTGCAGTGCTAAACACTACATGTGAAAGGTCCTCAACCGAATACCTGGATTGGATTTTCCATGTCCCAAGTTGCTAGGGCTGTTGCCATGAAGGAAGTGTTCACAGTCCCTGGGGTGGAGGGAGCTGCCTTCAATAAGGCCAACATTTGGTGACTAGATTTAGAGTCTGTGGTGCAGAGTTCTGGAAGGAGTTCCAGTGCATGGCTCCCAGCCTCAGCACCGTTCTGCAATGACCAGACAAGATTATTAATAAAGGGGAAAGATACTCCAGCTAGTTGCAAATCAAGGCTGATTGTGCCAGGGTCCCAACACTGGACCCCGTTAATATGGAAGAAAAAGTCATGATTTAGCATTTCATCCATTGAAAAGAGAATCTCAAATTAGACCTAGTTTGAAGGGAAATGCATACTTTAATTTATTCATGGAAATGTTTATAAATAAAATTTTGATTGCACCATTCACATTTCTCTCTGGTTTTCATACAGAGTATTGACTGTTATATAACACTGTGAGTGTTATATAACAGTCTTCATGAGTGGAGGAGTAGCCTAGTGGTTAGAGCAACTGCCTAGTACCCAGAAGATCAAGGGTTCAATTCCCACTGGCACTCCTTGTGACCATAGGCATTGCCTCAGAAGAAAAGGCTGGTAATCTACTTCCAGTGATATATTGCCAAGAAAACCCAGAGATAGCTGGGTTGCTATGAGTCAACACTGACTTGATGGCACTAAAAAATAAAATAACACTGTATCAGTTCTTCATATGAAGTAGATAAATCTGAATGTAAATACATATTTGTTTACAAAGTAGTCTAATAAAGTAGCAATAGAAATTTTTAAAAAATGGGGAAAGCATTTGGATTGTAGATCATGGTTCATGGAATTTTTTCCAACCCCTCAGAATGTGTGTCCTTCTGCCTCCACGTATCATGGGTTTATTTATATCTGTGATGTCTCTCAATGTATCTCTGACCTGGAGGGGAAAAGAAAAAGCTGGTTTGAATAGAGAAGCTCCCACACGTGTTCATTTGGAAAGAATAAAAAAATGAAACCATGTGATAATATAGTTGATCATCAGATGTCACTGTCAAAATTTTATCATGTTTCCAATCATTTTTGGAGAATAGGACCCAACAAGTTAGGTGAAATCATAGCATTTCCAGATGGGAAGCTCTTGCCTACATTGTACCACAAGAATCATTATCAGCTGCAGCCCTATTTAATATTTATATGTGACCATTAAGTGAGGTCATTAAGAATTATGTGCAGATATTATGTTCTATTTTTCGTTCAAGTTTGGTGAAATAATATCCTATGATAAAGTATTGACTTTTTTGCATATGGGATTCACCGGTGGTTTTCCATAAATAATTTAGCACTTAATATTGGTAAAACGCAGGCAGTGGTGCTTAGCAGAGATTGAAGTGATGTTAGTTTAGATATTATCAAAAGGGATCTAATGCAATATCTTTTTACCAGAAGTCCATTGTTGAAGAATTGTTTCAGACTAAGCTTTCTATGGTATCTCAAATTAAGAGTGTTTTATTAAATCTTTTTTATTACAAACTGCAACTGCTACTGTGACTGCTTCCTCCTCTACAGCAAGTCTTGCGAGACTCAAAACCATAAGATCAGCCCAAATTTCCTCCACTATGCGGCTCAACCATGCAGACAGCTGATTGCAGTGAGGGACACATGAAACACTGTTTTTCAGGAGCTGCAGCCAGATTTGTCCAGCCTCCTGAACCTAAACAGTAGACACTATACCTAATCGAAACACACCTAAAAAATTACTCTTTTTTTATTACATTACATTTTATATATATATATATATATATATAATATATATCTATACACATATATATATACAAAACCAAAAGATACCACTACGTAAACAATCACACAGAATAAGTTAACACTGAAAGTATACTGAGGCCCATAAACTAATGTGCATTAAGTGCAAAGCCTCTGTAATAACTCTTGGGGGTGTAATTAGGATGTTCCAGCAGTTAATGTGTGGATGCATATCCAAATGCACAGTGCAATTACCATGGATGCACTTAACACCATCTGTTGAGGTGATATTAGTTGCACCCATGTCAATTCCAATATCGAAGAAAGGTGATCCAACTGACTGAAGATTATACAATCACTCTGTTCCCACAAGCCAGCAAGATTCTACTCATGATCATTCAGTAGCAAATAGGACCATACCTGGAATGAGAGCTGCCCAAAGTGCAGCAAGATTCAAGAAAGGATGAGGAACAAGAGTCATTATTGCTGGTCTGTGATGGATTCTTGAAAAGACAAAACAATACCAAAAGGATATCTACATGTGTTTCATTGACAAAGCAAGGCTTTTGCTTACATAAATCATTAAAAACTCTGAGCGACATTAAGAAGCATGAGTGTACCAAATACCTGATAGTTCTCATGTCAAGGCTGCATGCTTTCCTTGAGACATGAAGACTGGTGGAAAACATGTCAATCTTCATTATGCTGATTGCTAAAAGTGAAGACAATCTAAACATCTGCTTATCAAGATCAAGGAACATAGTCTTAAAATGGGCCTGCAACTTAACGTGAAAAAGACAAAGATCCTGGCTACTGGTAAAATCAATCATTTCATCCTTGACTGAGAAGAAATAGAAATAGTAGACAACTTTAACCTGCTTAGATCAATAATGAAACAAGCAGTCAAGAAATTTGATGATGCGTTGCTCTTGGCAGAATAGCTAAGAAGAACCTAGATAAGATTTTCACATGGAAAGATTGGACTTGTCCAAGCCATAATATCTTCAATAATGCCATATGAATGCAAAAGTTGGACAGTGAAGAAGAAAAACAAAAAGTGAGGTCTCTCCACAACATGGGCAAAGCAGAAACACCACAGGGATGAAGGACAGGAGTTTGAAGAACCATGTTGGGTCTCAGTAGATTGATTTACATTCCTGCAGTGAAGAAGAAAGACAGGAAAAAAAGTGATGCCTTTGAATTATGGTGCTGGCAAAGAATACTGGGCCCGATATTCAAAGGCATTTATACAGTTTGCAGACCTGCAAACCATGTAAATGCCGCTAAGTGGGATATTCAGTGGCACTAATGTCGCCACCAATTAGCATCAAGGTGGAGCGGAGGCGGCACCAATCACTAACCAGACAATGACGATATTATGCTGCTATCTGGCTAGCAATATGTGGCGAAAGCCGGCACAGGAAACCATGGCCTAACTTTCGCTGTGTATTGCTAACTGGGTAGTGGCTCAGTATACCATATACAAATGGACTAAGGCTCAAAAATGGAATCAGTGTGATTAGAGCCAAAAGAGACCTCTGAGGGATACCAGAAGTCAGAGTATGTGTCTGGGAAAGCCTTCTTCAAAGAATATTTGAAAGTAACGAGAGTTTAAATAGAAATCAAAACAAGCACTGTAGCAGAAAAGCCCTGTCCTTGTAAAATGTAGCTGAAGATAGTGATATATGTGGTCAAAGGCCAATGACAAGCCCAGAAGGAACAAGGTCAGCTGTTTCCCAGAGTCTAAGAAAAGGTAAATTTCATTGGGCATACCATTCAGAAGAGATTCTGTTCTATGTCCTGGGTGAAAGTCCAACTGCCTAGGATGAAGGGTTAGTTTTCTCCAGAAATGGAGAGAATTGAAAGAGCCAGCCTTTCCAAGATGAAGGTCAGATAATAAATTGAACAGACCTGTAAACAATAGGGGAACTGAAGTGGACTTTTCCATGGTGAGATAAAGAATAGCTTGCTTCCATGTTAGAGGTACCACTACAGAAACCAGACTAGAGCGGAATATACAAAGGATCTTTATCTTTATTTGTTTCTTGATATACCGCACACGCCAAAGACACCAGCACGGTTTACAACAAGCTTAAAATAAGGGGCATAACATTGCTGCTAGAAAGAGAGGATAGAGGAAACAGAACTCCATTAGTGCAATAGGAAAGGGACAGAGGTAGAGAAAGGAAAGAGAACAGAAGAGTAGGTCAGAGATAGACATACCGACAAACTGAGGAAAATGAGACAACCTATGAGGGGTCTGTAGGGATGGAGGAGGGAAAGGGAAGATCGTAGGCAGTACAAAAAAGGTGGGTCTTCAGACCGGCTTTAAATTTGCGAAAGGATAATTCAAGACGGAGGGCAGAGGGGAGCGAGTTCCAGAGCCTGGGACCAAGGAAAAAGCAGAGGAACGGGTGGATTTGAGGTGAGCAGAGGATAAAAGGAAGAAACCAGTGCGCGAAATGCATAAGAGCAGACATTGGATCAAGCAAAGAAGATGATGATCTGAATGCCCCTAATGCTTTCTCAATGCTTACCAATGTAGGAAAGGAGAATTAGTGCTGAGAACCTTGAGAGGAGGGCCTGGGAGAGGAAACTACAGAAAGCAAAGAATCAGAATTGTGGTATAAAGTACATAAGTAGTAGCTATATAAGTCTAAAATCTTTAATGGCGTAACTGGGAAAGCAAGATTACAGAAAAATCTGCATTAAGCTTTGCATATTCAACTTTAAAGTGCTTCATACAAGCAACAGCACACAATTTCAAGAGTGTATCTGTACACATTTGGAAGGCCAAGGGTTGGCATGGTCTTCTCATGTGCAGCTTTTTATACAAACAGCATAAAGACACAGCACTGTAGCAGGTGAGAAGCTTTGGTCCCACTAGCTGAAAATTAAAGGAGGCCCAAGATGGTTGAACAACACAGCAGGCAGGGAGCTTGAGTTTCATCTGCTGAAAGAAGAGGAGCTCTGAGATGAGAGGCGGAGAGCCAGAGCCCTGCCTGCTAAGCCTGGCAGGCAGAGAGCCCAGGCCCCACTTACTGATAGAAGAGGAGGCTCAAGCTGGGAATGGAGCACAGTAGAGCACTGCAGCAGAGAGGGAAAATGGGCCCTAAGTGGTGATTAAAAAATAAAAAAGAGTCATCTGAGATGGCATTAAAGCAGCACAGCACAGGAGGCCATGAGCTGAAATGATGGAAAGCCCAATTTGGGAAAATGAAGGAGGTGGTACTGGTGGAGATGTGGAAGAGGGAGGGAGGTGGGAAGGAATAAAGAAGAGGATTAGGAACTACCTGGAGAAGGGAGCGGAGGGATGAGGGAAGGAAAGATATTAGAAAGAGACTGGAAGAGGATTCAAGGATTATTCCAAGTGGGCAGTGCACCACACCCTCAACACTCCCAAACCACCCTACACATCACCCAGACCTACACATATGCATCCCTTTCATTCACTCATGCTCCACCAGTGATTGACATAATTCTTTTATGTTCTGTTTTCTCAAGAGCATCTTATGATAGAAAGTGAAGAAAAAATGCATTGAATGCAATTAGTCTTGATAAGGATAGTATTGCAACAGCATATTAATGAAAGATACCTCAACCGGGTAACTGGATGATGAAAAAAGTGACGTGCTTTTAAAAAAAATATATATATGAAAGCAGGCCCTCCTAAGATGGCATCCTGAGTGGCTGTGTCGTGCAGACATTCTGTGAGAGATGCAGAAGAGAAAGGCCTGAAGTAAGAGAGCCTCAGCCCTAACCAAAGCCCTGCAGGCAGCACAGCCCTCACAGACATCCATCTACCACCCCATGGTACATTCTACAGAGACTCAAACTTACAATACCTGGACTTTTGGAGCATGAGCGAGAGTGAAGTCTAACTCAGTCCAGAGACTCAAACTGCTCCACCTAGGCCAGAGCCTTCCGATGCTGTGTAAGCCCTTGAAACAGACGTAATCCTGCCTGGCAAGGTTGACCATATTGCCGTCAGGCTCAATGTGCTTGCACTTTCAGAAGTTACAGTTTTGTAGTGTATAGTTTATTTGACATACTGCCAATCAAAATGCCAATATCATTTTTTTCTTATTTTTTGTTTATGCAATTTTAAACATAATTACAAGAATTTACCTTGCCCTGAAAAAGCACACATGAAAACAGCAGCAAATAGTAACAAAGTAAAGACTTCCACCTATTAGTCCACAATATATGGAGGAGAAAAGACCACAAAAACAAAGGAATAAATTCAAAGTGATACATAAACAGGAAAACCAGGTTGACCTTGAGAGGGTTACAGTTCTATCGAGACTAAACCCTACACAGTCGCAAAGCTGTTTTGGGTAGCCTTTATGGGAGCAGACTGTACCTTAGCAACCTTAGAAGAAATAAAGGTAGATAGGTGGTGTGGGTCAAGAAAGAGAGGTAATTTGTGCCAGCCAATTTGACAAGCCAAAAATCAAATAACCCTCTGGGCTACAGTGGGATACCACCTGCCCCATACAGTCAAAATAACAAATGGGTGCTATCCAAATCAAATCTCCTAGGAAAACTAATTTTTGTCAGACATTGATCACCAGATAAGGACAAACCATAGCTGGGAGATCCCGTCCATTTTAATCATTTTGCAGTAAAATAATTTAAAGAAGTCTACTTAACTGACAGATGGAGATCAAGCAAAGGGATAGCACTGATTAAAATGGACAGGATCTCCCAGCTATGGCTTGCCTTATCTGGTGATCAATGTCCAACAAAAATTAGTTTTTCTTGGAGATTTGATTTGATTTGGAGACCACCCATTTGTTATCTAACCAATTTGACAAGGCATTTACAAGGAAAATGTAGAAAGAAAAGACCACCCAACTGAAGCACCTCAGATTTAAACAATAGAAATTGCTTTCTTCTTCTCTGGGTGGCCCTGGACACTGAAAAAATATGGATGGCAGTCCATAAACCGCTTAGTAGAGGCATGAAAATACATTTTTAGCAACCAATCTTGGTCCACGTCTAAAACCAGGGTGACCAGCAAAGTAGCAGTCAACCTAGGTTCAGATGCCGACTGCTCCAGAAACCCAATCAAATCAAGATTATCACAGGACAGGTCAGAAATCTAGTTCTCATCCTGACCCTCGTCCTTGACCAGCTTTACTTTAGTCGAAGGAAGTTAAAAAGCTCTCGAAATTGGAGGTACAGACTGCATGGATTTTAAAAACAGAAATCAAGAAGTTCTTGAAAAGTTGGCAAAATAGAAGGAATCTTCAGAAAATTCAGCACTCTTAAATTTCTACTTCTAAAGGAATTTTCTAGGATGTCCATCTTCTGATGTATAGCTTCTGAATCCTTCATAACAGATACAACCGAATCCTGGACCTGTTCCAAATGAATCTCAACAGAAGATATTTTCGTTTGAATGGAATTCAATAATACTTTGTCTCCACTTTCTGTCCATATTGAGTAACTGGCTGGAGATAGCTTGAAGTTGCTTTGAAACAGATTATGGGACACATGTTGACAGCCCTTCTGATCCCCTTGCTTTAAAGCTTCTCTCCCTTACCTCCTCACATAACCTTCAACTCTGTTCCACTGCCCCCACTCACCGATATGATCACTGCCTTGACTTAATTTCTTCTCTTACTGCTCTCCTTCCAATTTCTGTAACTCTGTCCTTCCCTTATCTGACCACCACCTTTTAAGCCTTACTATTCATCATCCCCCCACCCCAGCCTCGTCCTGCCTGCACTAACCTATTTAGAAACCTTCTTTCCATTGATCCTTTAGTTCTCTCCTCCTCTCTCTCCTTATCTCTTTCATCCACTCTGCTTTCCGATTCTATTGATGTGGCTGTGACCTCTTATAACACTGCACTATCCTCCACCCTTGATACTTTTGCCCCCTCATCCCCCGTCCTGTTAGGCGTTCTCCTCAGCCCTGGCTCTCCCCTATTGCCCACTTTCTGTGCTCTTGTGCCCGCTCTGCTGAGCGTGCCTGGCTCAAATCCCGCTCTTATCCTGACTTTCTCCACTTTAAATTCATGCTCTCCTCCTTCCAATCAACCATTGCGCTTTTCAAACAAATTTACTTCCTCAATCTGACTAACTCTCTTTCCTCTAATCCTCGTCGTCTCTTTAGCACACTCAATTCTCTCCTCAGTGTGCCTCCACCCCTGATTCCTCCCTCCCTTTCTGCCCAAACCTTGGCTAACTACTTCCATGACAAAATCCACACACTCACCATCCAGTTCCCCTTCTCCCCCTATTTCCCATTTCTCCCCTCCCCAAACTTCTGCCACCCTTTCTTCCTTCCCTATGGTCTCTGACGAGGAAACGTTGCTCCTTCTCTCTTCCTCCAAACCTACTACCTGCTCTTCTGACCCCTTCCCCACCCACCTCCTTAGCTCCATCTTTTCATCTCTGGTCCCTTCTATTTCTCATATTCTTAACCTCTCTCTCTCCACTGCAATCTTCCCTTCTGTTTTCAAGCATGCTGTGGTTACACCCCTCCTCAAAAAACCTTCACTTGATCCCACATGTCCTTCTAACTATCGTCCCATCTCTCTCTTTCCTTTCGTCTTTAAACTACTTGAGCATGCAGTCTGTCACCGTTGTCTTGATTTCCTCTCTTCTAATACCCTCTTGGATCCTTTACAATCCGGCTTCCGTCCCCTACACGCCACTGAAACTGCCCTTACTAAGGTCTCGAATGATTTGTTCTTGGCAAAGTTCAAAGGCTTTTACTCTATCCTCATTCTTCTTGATCTCTCTGCTGCCTTTGACACTGTTGACCATAACCTTCTTCTTATCACCCTATCCTCACTTGGATTAAAAGACTCTGTACTATCTTGGTTCTCTTCCTATCTATCCCATCGCTCTTTCAGTGTGTGCTTCGATGGCTCCTCCTCTTCAACCCCACTACCTGTAGGAGTTCCTCAGGGTTCCGTCTTAGGTCCACTCCTCTTCTCTCTCTATACCCAATCCCTTGGCACCCTTATCTCTTCCCATGGCTTTCACTATCATCTCTATGCCGACGACTCTCAATCTATCTTTCTGCACCTGTTATCTCTCCTGATATCCAGTCTAAGATCTCACATTGCTGCCTGGATATCCCACCGCCGCTTAAAACTGAACATGGCCAAAACTGAGCTTCTTATCTTTCCCCCGAATGCTTCCCCTCCTCTTTCCCCTTTCTCTCTCTCTGTTGATAACCCTGTACTCCTCCCTGTTTCTTCAGCACGTAACCTTGGTGTTATCTTCGATTCCTCTCTCTCTTTCTCTTCACATATCCAGTTCATTGCTAAAACTTGTCATTTCTTTCTATACAATATTTCCAAAATTCGCCCCTTCCTCTCTGTTGACACCACTAAATTGATTGTTCACTCCTTAATTACCTCCCGTCTTGATTATTGTAACGTTCTCCTTGCCGTCCTCCCTGCAAGCCACCTCTTTTCAGTCAATTCAACACTCCGCTGCTCGACTCATTTTCCACCAGTCTCGTTTTTCCCACATCACTCCTTTCCTCATGTCGCTTCATTGGCTTCCCATCCGTCTCCGTATCCAATTTAAACTTCTCCAGACCTATAAATGTATTCACTCTTCTGCCCCCCAGTACTTTCATCTCTCATCTCTCCTTACACCCCCTCTCGGTTGCTTTGCTCTTCTAACAGTCTTTGTTTATCTGTGCCCTTTACTCGTACTGCCAATTCCAGACTTCGCTCCTTCCAACTGGCAGCACCCGTTGCTTGGAATAGTCTTTCTATCTCTGTGCGCCAGGCGTCCTCCCTGGCCATTTTCAAGTCCAGACTAAAATCCCACCTCTTTACTATTGCTTTCCGTTCCTGTCTTACCTTATCTTGATCTCTCTATCAATATTTGCTTACTTTGTCCTGTAAAGTTTTGTTATTTCTATTATGTAACTTATTTTGTTTTCTGTCTTATTAGATTGTGAGCTCTGATGAGCAGGGACTGTCTCTCTTCTATGTTTGTACAGCGCTTCGTATGTTGCGGCGCTTTATAAGTCTTTAATAATAATAATAATAATAACATTTATTCTTGAACAAAATTTCCAAGAAAAAAACTTGAGGTCTCACCAACGCTGAAAAGATTCCACCTCCTGAATCTTTCACACTAGATTCCCCTGGCCATCGATCAAAAGGAAGCGAAAAAGAAGCCTGTCCAGGCTGCAGTCAAACTGACTGCTCCTCCATGGCCCCCACCACTCCAGAAACACTAGGAACAAATCCTGACACCCGGTTAGCACTTCCGGGGCAGGGCGGCTGTACCATCGGCTAAGAAGCCTGCCGGCATTATCCAGCAGAGAACCCCCATCCATAGCCTCACTCAATCTCTGCGTGGGTTGACCTGGAGAGACTATCCTCCGGGCTGAAGGAAACATCGGGCCCAGGGGTAGGCAAGAGATCTCCTTCCATACCCAGCAGGCTGCCAGTTTTCACCCCCGCAAGGGTCTTCATGTACAAATCCATGGGCCTGCTGACCTTGGGCGGTTCCACTGGCAGCTTCGCCTTCATTTTGCGGGATGTATGAGGCATTAAAAAAAAAAAAATAAAAAATAACCTCCAAGGTAATCAAAAGCACAGAAGGGAAGATGCTTCTGCAGGAGGGAGTCAGAGAGCATCTGCCATCGCCACCATCTTTCTCCTCCCCCCAAAATGCCAATATCTTTGCAGTTTACAAGAGCTAAAATAGCCAAGGTATTTTATATTCCAACTATTACTCGAGTAAGAGAATGAGGCTTGGGGAGAGAGGTGCAGTATTGGAGGATAGTTTGGATTTAACTTTGTTGGAAGATTCTAACACTGAGGCTTGTGGTAGAGGGACTGTATTTGAGGCATGTGCACTGGAGGATTACAAGATCTGATCATTGAAGTTGCTTTTTAAGTTTCGTTTGAAAAGATTTTTAGGGTCTCTGGTATCAGTAGTTCGAGATATTTCAAGAGCCTCGCAGGAAACGCCTAGGGCATGGGGTTATTTCCTATGAGCTACTTTTTTGCTCCACTTACTATTTCTGTCTATGTGTGGTTAAATCTGTAAATTTGAAATATATTTTCTGTGACCCCCATATAGCTGCAGAATTTCCTTGTTAATAATTTCCTTTAAATTTATCTCAACCTGAAGCACGTTCTGGGGAGTAATAATGGTGGGATACATCTTTTGTAACCCTTTCAGTTTGCCTCTCATTCATTTCTTTTGAAATTTATTTCCTTGAATTGTTAATTAGCCCAAATTACTGTGGGACTGCTCTCTACTTTGGATCTTGTTCTGAATCTGGATTGGTTTAGATATTTATTTTAGTTTTTTCTTTTTCTTTAGTTGCTAATGCGATGTTTCCACTCTGGATTGTGAATTTCCTAACCCAAGTGACTATCTTGATTTGTAAAGTGTCAAAATTTTATGAATAAAAAAATGTAAAAAACAAATGTGAAAAAACTCAGAAAAAAAGACTTTCTGAAAGAATACTTGTGCATGGACCTAAACATATAAAGCTGGCTAATGCTTGAACTTTGCAATCTGACTAATGCTGCTATGATGCGTTCTGCTTGCTTTTAAGTTCTTTCTATCTATATGACCAAGTGAAAATGTAAATGAAATGCACTGTAAGAATCTCGGGGGGGGGGCAGTATTAGCAAGCAAAATCGGTGATAAATAAACAAAGACAAATTACAACAAGAACCCTCTTTTCTAGACATGGATATGGTACATTAACCTTTTTTTTTTGTAAAATAGTTCAAGTTGCACTGCATCACTAAGCCGAGTGCGGATCTGCATTGCTGCTGAATCTGGCAGGAAACGTGGCTTCCTGAATAAGAGTTGACAATAATTGAGCGTTGTTAAAGCAGTCATTCAACTTGCTTATAATTCCGAAAGGAGCTTCGTGTTTCTCGCTAGTCTTGCACTGTGGACTGTGATGATGAACAAAAGCAGTGTTTCACGAGAGGCAGCCAAAATTCTCCTGTTGAAATGCTTAGTTATGGGATATGTGAATACCATTAAGTAGGACTGCCAAAATCAGTGACATCCATAAAATCACTCACAGGTGACCGGCAAATATATAATACTGAATTCCCAGCTCGAAAACGGATTTTGGGTTCTTAGTCGTCTTCACCCTTCATCTCCCTATCCGTTCTTGGTCTATGATCTTGCCCTTCTCCACCAGCTGGTGGCATTTACATTTTGTAGCAGCACCTAATTGGTGCCAGGAATTCTCTATAACATGTAAGAATGCTGCTTGAATAGTAAGCTCGAGGAAACTAAATTCTTTTAGAAATGACTGGTAAGTATCTTTATTCTATGCTTTCTAGTGATGTGCAGTCATTTGAAACAGGAAATATCAGTGGCATCTTCTGTGTTCTTTCATGTCATTTTTGAAAGAACAGAAAAGCAAACAGTGTTGCTTCTGTCATTTTATGCCCGCTGTTAACGTATATGAAAGGCTTTTAGTATTTGTAATTTAGTGATGATATGCATTAAAACCTTTTTTGCACTTAATTCTCCTCTTCCTTAAGATATGCAAACTACCCTAATCTCTCCTGATATATTACTGTATAAGTAGGTCAACGATACCAGGAGACTCTAGGGTAGTTTCCATACCTCAAGAAATAGGAGAATACAGTACATTTGAGACAAGAGGCATTACGTTTTAGAGAGAGATAGCTAAACACAAGAAGAGTACTAAAGTAAAATGACGATTTTTTTAAACCAATGACGTAAGTTCATATCTGCTGCAGTAGTGCTTCTTGTCCCTCTGCTGCAGGCCACCTAGCCCCTCCAGATTTTCAGAATTACCACAACAAATATGCACGAGATAAGTCTGCATGTATTGGAGACCCATTGGATGCAAATCTCTCCATGCATATTCGTGGCCAGGGTGCAGAGCGAGCACCCGGGAAAATGTTCTGTTACCACTGGCCCCTCATCTACCACAGGGAAGGAGGAACTCTCGTGGTAAGAATCCTCCTGTGCTTCCAGGCCAGTATTTCCACAGTGGGGGGGGGGGGATAATAAAGGAGGGCGGGAAGATCCATTCGCATGGTCGAGCAGATAGAACAAAGTGAGGTGGGAATGTGGTGGGGGACTGGCATATGCTCAGAAAAGTCCTCGACTCTTCTGAGCTGTTGGGGAGCAATGCCGTCCATGGCAATGTCGGATGACATCACCCATGTGTGGCTGACTCATCCTACTTGTCCATGGAGAAATAGTGACTGTACCTGAGTGTAACTCATCTTGAGCTGCTGATGGAAAGGCATGAAGTAAATTCAGATAAAGAAATAAAATATGTATACTGAAGCTCCTTCGTCCATGTCCTACCAACCTGGTAGGGTTCACTCTCATGAACCCTGTCCCCAGTTTATGCAACACAGAAATAGAGGTAAGTAGCATTTATACATTCCTATAGAGAGCAGGAGGACATAGTGAACCTAGGTGATGGGCTCACTAGAGGAACAGATAAGGAGCATTTGTTAGGATAGTTAGTTTTATGGGTTTTCTTTTCTTCTCTATCATTGTATTTAATTTAGTACTGTTTCTTTAAAAAAAAATGAGGTTTCCTGTACAGGGATTGAACCAACTTTCTTTACTGCCCCTCACCTCTTAAGCTTTCTCCAGCTGTTTGGGCTGCTCTCCCCTCCTAGTTTGAACGGAGGGGAGTTGTTCAGCAGTGTAGACGGTATGCCAGCCAGCTCCAGTGCTCGCGGTGTGTTTCTGGATGGCACAGCTGAAGCCGGGAAGCTCTCTCCGCACTGTGAGCAGCAGCGCGGATAGAAGGGCTGCCGATTGCGCTGCGGAATAAGAAAATAGCTTGGGGGCATATTTAGGATCGAAGCACAGGTGAGTGCCCCGCTGAAGCGCAGAGAGGCTAGAAGGCTTCGTGGCCCACATCGGGGTTTGACGGCGGCAAACAGGCCCTGTTGTTTTCGCGGGTCATTTATCCAACGCTTTTTCTGGCTGCGAGGCAGCGGCAGTTTTCCTAATCGCTTAGATTCCTTGTGAGACAGGTTTAAGTAGTTTAATTTGTTAATTCAGTTTAATTCAAATTAATTTTATTTAGTTTATTTAATTTTGGTTTAATTAGAGATTCTTTGGAGTTTTAATTTTTTGAGGCCTTAAAGGAGGCTCTAAAAAAAAAAGAAGAGTTAATTAAAGAGAGAGAAACTATTTTAGTTTTATTTTAGTTTTATTTTAAGAGTTGATCTTTAATTACTAAGAGATTTTATTTTATTTTATCTTATAGCTCATGCCGTCACATCCACAGTGCTTGGTGAGTGGCACGCACAGGGGCACAGTCTCTGACGCCGGGGTTTGCCGGGGCTGCACACTGGCATCATCCACTTTGGAGCAGGAGATTCAGGATAAAGTTGGTGAGGGGACTCAAAGTCCATCTGCAATGGGAGAAGGTGAGTCCTCGCTGGAAGGTCCCCCCGTGCCCCTTCTGGAAAGCCAAGTGGGGGCGGCTAGTTCCGTGGCACCGACAGGATTTGGGGCGGCTCTTGGAAGTTTTTCTCCAGATTTTGTGCTAATATGCATCAAGCGTATTGCTTGCGTCAGCAGGGGATGGTGACGAAGCCTTTGCCGTTTGGGGCTACAGTGCAGCAATCAAGCTCAGAAAAGGCCGGCAGCAGTCTCGTGAGACCTCTTAAAAGGGCATGATCGCTCAATGATCAGCTCTTGGATTCGGATTGGCCTGATATGGAGGACGTAGATGTGGAACCAGAATCAGGAATGGAAGAACTTGAGGAAGGAGATTCCGGAGCCTGAGGATCAGGTGAGAATCATACGAATATTTTGGAAGGAAGAGCTTACTGTGCTTATTACCAAGTCCCTTCAGGTGCTCAACTTTGCATCGGTCCATCTGGCGGAGGAGGAGGGTCTAAAGGAGACCCTCTCATTCAGGTGGTGCGTCAAACTCAGGCGGTGTTCCCTGTTCACCGAGTAGTAGACCGAATGATTCAAGATGAATGGGATGTACCCGAAGCTGGGTTACGAGGGGTGAGAGCTATGAATAGACTTTACCCCCTAGTGGACAAGGAGAAGGAGAGGTTTTGTTCTCTGTGTATAGATGCAGCAGTGTCAGCGGTCACGAAAAAGACTATACCGGTAGAAGGTAGTGCGACCTTGAAGGATGCGCAAGACAGGAAGGTGGACAGCTTATTAAGACAATCTTTTGAGATTAATTCTCTCTCGTTGCAAGCTTCTATTTGCGGGGCTTGGGTGGCGAGAGCTTGCCTCAGATGGTCGCAATGCCAGCAGCAGCCGTCTCAGCACACACAAGAGTGTTTAATGGATGTGACATGGCTGGAATCAGGTGCGGCATATCTAGCTGATGTCCACTATGATTTGATTAGAGCATTGGCGAATAGTATGTCATCCTTGGTAGCCGTGCGCCGTTATCTGTGGTTAAGAAATTGGGCGGCGGATGTTTCTTCTAAGTCTTGTCTTAGTAAGCTCCCTTTCAAGTGGAAGTTGTTGTTTGGTGAAGATCTCGACAAGTTGGTTAAGGATTTGGGAGAGTTTGAAGGCGGAAGGCTGCCAGAGAATAAGCCTAAACAGGGAAGACCCCTACCGTCTTCGCGCGGTCAGTTTAGAGACTTCAGGTGGTTTCGTACCTCTCAATTGGGAGGTTTTCAAAGAGGAAGATTTGCTTCAAGAGCGCAGGGATTTCATGGTTTTCGAGGAGCAGGTAGAGGGTTCACAGCTACCTCTTCTGCGACGGTCCGAAAAACACAATGAAGCAAGGCGGGCCCGGGTAGGCATTCAACAAATAGGAGGACGGCTTCGGGAGTTTCTCCCTGCCTGGGTCCAGATAACGTCCGATCAATGGGTGTTGGAGGTAATACGTGAAGGTTATACGCTCAAATTTGTTTGTCCGGTGCTAGATTCGTTTGCCTGTCTCCTTGCAAAGGGCAGCAGAGAACGGTCATGGTTCAGCGGACATTAGATCGTCTCTTACAGTTAGGAGCAGTTGTGTCATTTCTGCAGGAGCTCTACGGCATCGGTCGTTACTCTATTTATTTCGTAGTACCAAAAAAGTATGGGTCTCTCCGTTCTATTCTGGACCTAAAGGGAGTGAATCGCTGTCTATGAGTGCCTCGCTTCCAAATGGAAACCTTACAATCGGTAATAGTGGCGGTCCAACAGGGGGAATTCTTGACATCCCTCGATCTTACCGAGGCGTATTTGCACATCCCTATCAGATCAGCTCATCAGAAGTTTCTAAGGTTCGCGCTTCTGTGGGGGCATTTTCAGTTTCAAGCCTTGCCCATCAGTTTGGCAACAGCTCCGCGCACCTTCACCAAGGTTATGGTGGAGGTAGTGGCGGCGCTGCGAAAAGAAGGAATCTTAGTTCACCCTTACTTCGATGATTGGTTGATTCAGGCAAAATCCAAGGTCGAGAGTGTGCAAGTTACAAACAAAGTAGTAAAGTTTCTTCAGAGTCTCGGCTGGGTAGTCAATGCGTCCAAGAGCCGTTTAGTTCCATCTCAGGTCCTAGAGTACTTAGGAGTATGGTTCGACACTCGATTGGGAACAGTGTTTCTGTCGGATCGACGAGCTCAGGCTCTTCGGCAGCTGGTGCGCATGTTTTTGTCGACTCCGGCTCTTGTCAGCTTGGAGCTATCTTCGCATTCTAGGGACAATGGCGGCGACCCTGGAGGTAGTACCATGGGCCAGAGTTCACATGCATCCGTTACAGAGGTCGTTAACTCTGGTGCTGGTCGCACCAGAATGATTCTCTGAACAAACATCTTCCCTGTCCGTTAAGGGTCAGGCGGTCCCTTCAGTGGTGGCTGTGCCCAGGAAATCTGGCGGCGGGTATGCCACTAGAGCAATCGCAGTGGCTTCCGGTGTTGACAGATGTGAGTCTCGCAGGTTGGGGAGCTCATTACAGGGATCTCTTCGCACAAGGAACTTGGAACGACGAGGCCCAGTGGTTGATCAACTGTCTGCCTGGAACTGTGAGCAGTGGTTTTAGCACTTCAAGTATTCGAAAACGTGGTGAGCGGTCGAGCGGTGAGACTGCTGTCAGACAATTCCGCGACAGTGGCTTACCTCAACCGGCAGGGCGGCACGGGAAGTGCGGCCATGGAGGAGGAAGCAGAAGCTCTGTTCACCTGGGTGGAGCCTCGACTGCAGGCGATCTCGGCGGCTCACATTGCAGGAATGGGCAATGTGATGGCAGATTTTCTCAGCAGAGTCCGGATGGATGCCGGGGAATGGGAGCTTCATCCGGAAGTGTTTGCTCAGATAGTCCTCAGGTGGGGTCCTCCAATTATGGATCTCATAGCAACTTTTCGGTCAGCAAAGGCAAGTCACTTTTATAGCAGAAGACGGGAAAGGATATCAGAAGTTATCGATGCCCTCATGCAACAATGGGGTCCACAAAGAAACAGCGCTAGCCACTCAAACGAGCAGAAGCAAAAACAGGAAGCGGCAGATTCAACACCCAATAAATTTATTATAACCAAATAAGTGGCCTAAGCCCAACACAGGCCGTGTTTCGTATACAACTTCCTCAGGGGCTATCAGGACACACTGTGGGTGTGATGTGCATAAACTGCACCAGGCTCAAAAAAGACAATGGAGGTCGCAACTAACAGAAAAACTTCTTCTCAAAATCCGATGGATACATCGTACCACGTGATCCACTACAGGATTCTGAAACAATGTTCATAGAACAGAAGCAGTCTGTAGTGGATCACGTGGTACGATGTATCCATCGGATTTTGAGAAGAAGTTTTTCTGTTAGTTGCGACCTCCATTGTCTTTTTTGAGCCTGGTGCAGTTTATGCACATCACACCCACAGTGTGTCCTGATAGCCCCTGAGGAAGTTGTATACGAAACACGGCCTGTGTTGGGCTTAGGCCACTTATTTGGTTATAATAAATTTATTGGGTGTTGAATCTGCCGCTTCCTGTTTTTGCTCATGCAACAATGGCCATTGACCGGTCTTCTCTATGTTTTTCCCTCGTGGGCGATCTAGGCCGAGTGGTTCAGTGCATCGAAGCACATCGGGGAGAGTAGTGTTGGTGGCACCAGATTGGCCGAGACGTCCATGGTATGCCGATCTAGTTCGTCTACTTGACGGGGACCCTTGGCGATTTCCGGCAACGGCGAATCTTTTGATTCAGGGACCGCTTTGAATGCCTCAGGTGGATTGGTTCTCGCTTACGGTTTGGCCATTGAAAGGGCGAGGTTAAGGAAAAGAGGCTATTCTGGAGCAGTGATTGCGACCTTACTTCGGGCCAGAAAGAGGTCCACATCCCTAGCGTATATTTGAGGACTGGTGCTCTCAGCGGCAGGTCCGTTCCTCCACAGTTTCTGTGCCTATGGTATTAAGTTTCTTACAGGACGGTTTTGATAAGGGCCTGGCAGCCAGCTCCTTAAGGGTCCAGCTGGCAGCTCTTTCTTGCTATAGAGGTAAAGTCCAAGTGGGTGGCCTTGGGCTCTTAGGTCGACGTGATTCATTTTCTAAAAGCTGTATCTCAGCTACGGCCTTCTCACAGTGGGATCTCAACTTGGTTCTGGGGGCGTTGACGAGAGAACCTTTCGAGCCCTTGCACCAAGCTTCGATCAAGGATTTAACCTTAAAGACAGTGTTTTTAGTGGCCATTTGTTCGGCATGACGCATTTCGGAATTGCAGGCTTTGTCCTGTTTGAGAGCCGTTTTTGTCTTTTTCTAGGGAAAAGGTGGTGTTGCGTCCAGTACCGTCTTTTTTGCCCAAGATAGTTTCTGCTTTTCACATGAATCAATCAGTTTCGTTGCCAGTGTTAGGGCCTACGGAGGAGAACATCTCAGACCGTAGTCTGCGTCACTTGGACATAAAGAGAATTCTGCATCAATATTTAAAGGTTTCAGAAACTTTTCGTAAGCCTGAATGCCTGTTCGTTCTGTTTGGTGGTCCCTGTAAAGGGGAAGAGGCAGCCAAAGCTTCAATCTCTAGATGGGTCCAAGAAGAAATAGTGTCCGCATATATTTTGCAAGGTCGTCAGGTGCCGGTGGGGTTACGGGCTCACTCTACTTAGAGCACAAGCCGACTTCTTGGGCGGAGCACAGTTTGGTTCCGCCAGTGGAGATTTGCAGAACGGCCACTTGGTCGTCTCTCCATACCTTCAGTAAACATTATCACCTGGATGTTCAGGCGGCGAGCGATACCTGTTTTGAGTCGGCGGTGTTGAAATCCGGGTGGACAGGTCCCTCCCAATGATTACTGCTCTGCTACATCCCACAGGTGGAGGACTGAACTGGAGGAACAATAAGGAAAGAGAAATTAGACTTACCTGCTAATTGTAGTTCCTTGAGGAATTCCAGTTCAGTCCTGATTCCCGCCCGGGGATGAGTAGTTCAGAGGTCAGTTCGATCTGGGGGGGTACCAGTCACAAAGTGTGTAAAAACCTTTAATAGTCTTGGGATCACTGTGGTTCTTTTACTCTAGCCTTTCTTTCTTTCTTTCTTAGTTGGTTCATGGAGGAAAGAGAAAGTGAGAGAAGTTGTTTCCTTCTTAATTAAGGGGAATTTAGTTTAGGGGTTAAAAGTTGAATTTAATGCTATAGCTACTTACTTGTTGCTCCTTTGAGTCTGCTTTGTCAATAGTTCACTGGGGCTGATGGGAGAGACCAGCAGAGTACATCCAATGATGTCACGATTCTGACATGGCCAGTCTCCATGCTGCAGGAGAAGGTACACTGCCCAGAGGTGGAGGACTGAACTGGAGTTCCTCAAGGAACTACAATTAGCAGGTAAGTCTAATTTCTCTTTCCTTATCGTTCCTCCAGTTCAGTCCTCCACCTCT
This sequence comes from Ichthyophis bannanicus, assembly GCA_033557465.1. Taxonomy (NCBI): domain Eukaryota; kingdom Metazoa; phylum Chordata; class Amphibia; order Gymnophiona; family Ichthyophiidae; genus Ichthyophis; species Ichthyophis bannanicus. The sequence continues at coordinate 177,277,699 of CM066043.1, read as the reverse complement.
GGGATGTAACAGAGCAGTAATCATTGGGAGGGAGCTTTTGTTGCTATACAATTTAAATAATTGGGATTAAAATATGGAAATGCATGCTAAGCATCTCATTATTATACAAATTGAATAATGCAGCTTATGTTTAACTTTGTAAGCTGTGTTATTCGTAGAAAAATAATGCCATCTTTGAGCTGGCATTATTTTTTTCATCCAAGGAACATATATACTGCTAACATACAGTCCAATGCTTCTGAAAAACATCTTAAAGAAGCCTGACGGGCTTATCCCCCTGACAACAAAGACTCCAATCAGATCCCCTCAGTAGACACCCCACTGCCCCCTTCCCCACTACCAACAGACCCCTCTCATCCTGGAACAGCCCTCTGTGTCTTCCTATACATACCAAAACTATCTCTGGTATCTGTCTGGAGGTTGCAGGAGTGATCCCTAGTCATTTCTGCCTGACTTTGGTTCAAAATGGCAGCTCTGACTCCTAGCAGTACTTCTGCTAGGGGTTAAGCTGCCAAATAAGAAGCTTGCGTCCCTAGTGGTAGTACCACAAAATTACCACTAGGAGTCGGGGCTGTCTTTTTGAACCTGCATTGGCAAGATGGGAGAGTACTGTGGGGTGTCTGTAAGAGGGGTTCTGATCTAGGGGTCTCTGTTGGCTGAGGATTTGGGCGAGAATAGAAAACCTCTGGCCCCTTTAAGATGGCCCGTGGGCGCATTGGGCTGTGCCTTAGCAGGCCAATGGTCATGGGGAAGTAAAATAATGCAGCATGCAAGATGAAATGCAGGTTGTTCCCTTCCTTTACTGTAGGAGTTACTACCCTACAGTACTAAGTTTCCACAGGTTAGTGATGCCTGCGGTAAATTAAGCTACGGTATAAAGCTTAGTAGCAAAGCTCCCCATATGGAGGACAGCTTTATAAAGGCCGATTTCCATGGGTAAAGTACTGCTTTATCGGGGGAAATAGCTTTAAAAGGGGTACTGCCATTCTTTCTCCTCTACGCTTGCAACATTCACTGGAATAAAATGTCCAACTCTTGACGCTGTACTCTCTGTATGCACACGCCTGCAGCAGGGGTATTTATAATATGTGCCTGCTATGACCTAATGTTGGCTCCTTTCCTATGCTGTTTAAAGGAGAAAATAAAATAATTTGGGGGAAACACAAGAAAATGATAATGCATTATTATTTTTGAAATTATCCTATGGTTTTTTTTTTTAACCTTTTGAGTGTTTTTTGCTAATTTGATTCCCAATTTGGGGTTTCTATTCCTTGGGTCAGCTTAGGATGAGGATATTGCGGAAGTAGCGTTCGCAGCTGCCCAGGAGAGAGAGTCATGGGCATTGCTAAAGGTGACACCTAGTGGCCAAATTCTGGGCCCATGATTGTAGGGTTGCAGAAGGAGTCTTAGTGCATGCCTCCCCTTCTCCCCCCCCCCCCCCAGCCGAGGACTATTACTGCAATGGCTAGAGTAGATACATTCCCCAGGTGGTTATGAATGAATGCTCATGGCGCCAGGATCCCAGCCTGGTAACTTGAACTGGAACCCCAGAGAAGCAGGGGGAAACTGTTCGCTAAAAAAATATATTTGCAATTTCATCAGTTTTGCCGGTCTTTACAAGGCAATAGTCTTGGTGGTTCAGGTTTTATCCAAAATAAATATTCATCAGATGTATTTGCATACATCCAGTCTATTAACAAGGCTAATCTGCTTAGCTTGGCTACCCAGAAAACAGATGCATTTACAGCCTTCCATCATGACCAGAGTTCAGAATCTGTGATCTAGATTCTGTGCAGCATTTCCAGGTCTCTCAGACTTACAATGCTCTTTCCATGCTGAAGAAATGTCAGCGTTTTTACAGTATGTATCTGCTTTCTGTTTGTTATTCATCATCATACTATGAGACTTATGCATATTAAAATGTTTGGCATGTACATGCTAAAAATTTAAAACGAATGCTAAAAACAGCACTTAAGGATGATGCAGTACAATTTTTAGTGCAGATCCTAAAAAGAGCATCAAAGGGGTGTGAGCATTTTTTAGTGTACAGTACATGCTGACCCATAAAGCTAACAACTTCTTTTCTGGTATGAGGCAACACTTGTCTTGCAGCGTGCTCACAGAAAGATGAATTGCCAAAATATACCAGTTTGCATTATGGAGCCTATGTACTGTTCTGCGTTAAGCATTTAAGACAGTTTGACTATCAGCTCAAGAAATCATAGCATAGGCATAGAAGATCCTTAGTAGTAGATTAGCAAGAGCAGAGCAAGAGATCAAACGGAATCTGTGGTACTTTAGGTAAAGCAGAGCCTGATGCAATAACGAAATGCATGCAGTTAACCTGCTGCCACTGCTTTCCTAGCTGTCAAGCCCATGAGTGATTCCAGCAGCATCTGCCTCTTTGAGAGAGAACAGATGACGGGGAAGAGTGGGGCTCCTGTCATTGATCGATGATGCAAAGTTGTCTCAGGTTCTGATTGCAACATGGAGGGAAAACCAATAGTTCTATGAGCCTTGCAGTCTTTCTTGACTGTTGCATTCTTTCAGCCTGATATTCAAAGCACTTGTATGTTACCAGAACCACTAAACGTTTAAGTGTCCTATCCCAGACTTTTCAGTGGCACTATAGGTATGAAGGCACATTTTAGAAAGGCTGTGTAGGTGAAATCTGGGACGTCCAAGTTAAATTGTCTGACATTCAATGGGAAGGGCAGCAGTGAAGGTGGGCACGTGTAAGTGCCTTCTAAAATCATTCTATCTCCACCCTAAGAGATATAGTCTCCATCAAAACCTACAGAAATGGGGACATTTATTTATTTATTTAACTGTATTTATATCCCGCTTTTCACCGGGTCAAAGCGGCGTTACATATAAGGGGGGAAATTAAGCATTAGGGTGGGGCCATCACCGGGGAGACAACATTGATGATTGTGACATGAGACAGACAGTGGACATGGTAGATTAGTTTTGGATCAGAGGTTAGGGTAGTTGTGGATCAGATGTTCATGGTGGGTGGTCAGAGGTTGATGCGCTTTTTGGTGGGAGTCGTATCGAAGTATTGCTGGAATGAGATGGTTTTCAGCTGCTTTCTGAAGGACGGTAGATCAGCATTGTTTCTGAGATGGGTCGGTAGAGAGTTCCATAAGGATGGAGCATATAGTTCAAAGGCTCGGTTGCATGTCCATTGAGAACATTTGGTTCTTTTGTGGGGGATGGTGAGGGAATTACTGGAGGCATGTCTGGTTGTTTTTCCGTGGGCTGGACGAGATAGTAGGGTGCGAAGCTGGGTGTTTTGTGTTTGGTGAATGGCTTTGTGGGTAAGTAGGATGGATTTGTATTTAGTTCTTGCTTCAAGGGGAAGTATGTGTAGGTCTTTTAGAATTGGGGTGATGTTGTCGGATTTCTTCGCTCTCTGAATGCTCCTTGCTGTGGTGTTCAGTGCTGTTCGGAGAGGGTTGGTCTGTGTTGCTGAAAGGCCATGGTAGAGTATGTTGCAATTATCCAGATGTGGGAGTGTCATGGCTTGCATTATCGACCGGAAGTCCTGATGTTCGAGAAGGGGTCTGAGACGTTGTATAGTTTTCGCCTTGTGAAATATAGTTCCAGAGGTTTTAGTAATTTGTTGTTTTAGGGTGACATGCTGAATATTGGGCCAGACATGTGCAAGTTTTCACCTTATTTTAGAAACTTACCTATGTCTGATATGGACAGTGGCAGTCCATAGATGTTCCTGCATTGGGATTCCAGAATGGTTGTATGTATCCCATCCTACATACATGTCTTGGCCTGCTAGTTTGCAAGCGGTGCAGAAGCCAGGAAATAGGCCTCTTTATGTACCTACAGGTTTTTTTCTAATAGCCTCATATTCCCCCAATACCTTTTGCTTTCTTCTCTTCCATTGATGGGTTTAGACCACTGAAATGAGCACCTCTTGGTGCCTATTCTTGCCTGGGAGCCGATACAGCCTTGGACATGCCTGCCGGCGATGTCAGACATGAAACACCACATTTTTAGGAATGCTCCAAGCATGTCTCTGTCCCACTCCCTTGTGACCTGGACACGATCGGGTTGGGCATGTGTAAATTTGAGCCTTCTAAAATGGTTCCAGGGACATCCATGTGATTTCTTCACATCTGAATGGGCGTTTCCAGATGTAGGAATCATGAATAGTGCTTGTAAAATGACCCCCCATAAAGTTTAGAGAATGCCGCAGCAGTATCTCGATACTGCCAGGGCAGAATGTGGGCATAGCCAGTGATATTCAGCCACTGTCCATTTAGCTAAACAGTCTTTTTGTTGATCTAAATTTAAACTATTTTACATTAGACCACTTAGCTATACGGATAGCTGCTGACTACCGCCACCGTACGTGTAGAGCTTAGCTGTCATTTGTATATTCAGTGCTGCTGAATTTCTGTACATTGTTTTACTGTGGCTGATGTTGAATAAAAAACCTGACTGCAGGGTTTAAATATTCACCCATTTGTTTCTATGGGAGAGGTTTTTATTTTTAATTTAATTTGTTCCATTTCTATACTACTGTTCCCCATAAAAGCCACCAGAGCACTATACAAGGACTGAACCAGTCCATCTCTAGCTTTTATTATGAAATTGACCAAGTTGTTTGACTACTGAAGTTAATGACTTAGATTGACTACAGCTCCATGTTTGCAGAATTTAATTAGTTAAATGTGCTGCTTAGCAACTGTTTTCGAACACTAGGAGTAATATCAAAATAAAATATTACAAAGATTATTAGGTGCAGATTGTGAAAATTAGTTCCTCAGGGACTGAGAAATAGTCTATTAATATTTTACGTGGATAGGAACATAGGATTTAAACAGCACAATTATATTATATATATATATATATATATATATATATATATATATATATATATATATATATATATATATATATATATATATAAATAATTAACTTAACTTGCACCTCAAAGTATGTTGCGTTCAGGTTCAGTAGGTATTTCCCTGTTCTCAAAGGATTTCCAATCTAGTTTTGGATTTGAGCCAATAGAGGAAGAATGACATGTCTAAGCTCATAAGAAGCATCAATGACATTTGAACCCTGCCTTCGCTTTCTTCTGTAATAACATTTTTAGTGCCGTCAAGTCAGTGACGCAGTTGCCTTTGGGTTTTCTTGGCAATGTATCACCGGAAGTAGATTGCCGGGCCTTTTCTTCTAAGACCATGGAGGGTAAAGTGACTTGCCCAAGGTCACAAGGAGTGCCAGTGGGAATTAAACTGTTGATCTTCTGGATACTAGGCAGTTGCTCTAACCATTAGGCTACTCCTCCACTCCACCTTCACTCTTTTTTCTAACAACTAGACTACTATAAATGAGGTTGAATCATTATGCTTGGCCTTCTTATTGTAACTAGGTATCAACAGCTTGCTTGAATGTGCTAAATAGATTCAGCTGACAATATAGCCATATGTCCTGTAACAGGTTTTGGCAGTTGAGAATATGATCAGCCTGTTTTTAGAGACCTCGGATGAAAATAATAGTGTTCAATAAGACTATAGGACCATATTCTTGGCATCAAAAGCGCTGGTGTTGATTTCGGATTCAATTTAAGAACATAAGATATGCCATACTGGGTCAGACTAAGGTCCATCAAGTCCAGTATCCTGTTTCCAGCAGTGGTCAATTTAGGTCACAAATCACAAGTACCTAGCAGTTTCCCCAAAAGACACAAGTTCCACAATGCTTGTATTGGGTCAAGCAGTGGATTTCCTGGGTCCCCTTTAATATTGGTTTATGGACCTTTCCTCCAGAAACTTGTCCAAACCTTTTTTAAACCCAGCTACACTAAGAGCTTTTAGTACATCTTCCGGTAATGAATTCCAAAGTTTTATTATGTTTTGAGTGAAAAAATATTTTCTCTTATTAATCTTAAATAGGTTATACTGTAGCTACATTGCATGCCCCTCATGTCACATAGAAACATAGAAATATGATGACAGAAAAATACCACATGGCCTATCTAGTCTGTCCTTCCATATAAACAACTACAACAGTCCCCTTTTTACCTTTAGAGATCCTCTGTGTTTGTCCCATTCCTTTTTTGAATTCGGTTACTGTCCTCATCTCTACCACCTCCACTGGGAGACTATTCCATGGATCCACTACTCTTTCCGTAAAGAAATATTTCCGCATATCATTCCTGAATCTATCTCCCTTCACCCTCATCCCATGTCCCCTTCTAGCAGAACTTGCTTTCAATTGAAAGAGGCTCTCTCCCTGAACATTTATGCCACGGAGGTATTTAAACATCTCAATCATATCACCTCTATCCCACCTTTCCTCTAAGGTGTACATATTAAGATCCTTCAGTCTGTCCTCATATGCTTTATAATGAAGACCACTAATCATTTTACTAGCCACCCTCTGCACCGACTCCATCCTGTTCACATCCTTTTGAAGGTGTGGTCTCCAGAATTGCACACTATACTCCAAATGAGGTTGCACCAAAGACTTATACAGAGGCATTATCACCTCCTTTTTTCTGCTAGCCATTCCTCTCCGTATGCACCCAAGCATCCTTCTAGCTTTTGCCGTCGCCTTTTCTATTGTTTTGCTACTTTAAGATCATCAGACACAACCACGCCTAGGTCCCGCTCTTCTTTAATGGACAAAAGTACTTTACCCCCTATACTATATTGCTCCCTTGGATTGCTGCAGCCCAAATGCATGACCTTACATTTTTTAACATTAAATCCCAGCTGCCAAACTCTAGACCATTCTTCAAGCTTAGCTAGATCCCTCCTCATGTTATCTACACTTTCCTGGGTGTCTACTCTATTGCAGATTTTGGTATCATCCGCAAAGAGGCAAACCTTACCCGACAGCCCTTCCGCTATATCACTAACAAAGATGTTAAAAAGAATCGGACCAAGGACAGATCCCTGGGGCACACCACTGGTAACATCCTTCTCCTCAGAGTGAGCTCCATTTACTTGTACTCTTTGTCGCCTCCCACCCAACCAATTTCTAACCCAAGCAGTAACTTTAGGGTCCATCCCTAGGTTGCTCAGTTTGTTTATAAGTCTCCTGTGAGGAACATTGTCAAAGGCTTTACTGAAATCTAAATACACCACATCTAGGGCTATCCCTCGGTCCAACTCCCTGGTCACCCAGTCAAAGAAATCAATCAGATTTGTCTGACAAGACCTGCCTTGCATCAGTTTCTGCTGGATAAGGAAGTACAGAGGGATAATTAGGTGGCTGCATATTAAAAGCTCCCTAATGTGGAGTTAAATAATTCCTTTTTGCCTTTTTTTCCTTTTCCCCCTCGGGGGATGGTATGGCTATTCTCCCTTGATGTGAATATTATGTTGTGGCTGTTTTTCTCTTTTTGAATATTATTCATTTGTGAGTTTTGTAAATTTCTGGTTCATGTATTATTGTATTCAAGAAAAGCTTAAATAAAAATTTTAAAAAAAGCGTTTCCAATAATTTACTCACCACCGAAGTTAAACTAACCGGCCTGTAGTTTTCAACCACATCCTTACTTCCGCTTTTGTGTAAAGGCACCACATGAGCCTCTCTCCAGTCCTTTGGCACCACTCCCGACTCCAACGAGGCATTGAAAAGGTCAGTCAGTGGAGCTGCTAGAATGTCCCCAAGTTCCCTCAGTATTTTAGGGTGTATCCCATCTGGTCCCATCGCTTTGTCTACTTTAAGTTGAGCTAGTTTCTCATGAACACAGTCTTCTGAAAATTGTTCAAGATGTCCCTCGCATCTGTTCCTATTTGTGGGTGTTTTCTGAGGTCCTGCTCCTGGTTCTTCATCTTCATATTTTGATGGCGTAAACAATCTGTCTACATTTACTCTTTCCACTTGATTAATTTATAGACCTCTATCATATCTCCCCTCAGCCATCTCTTTTGCAGGTTGACGAACCCTAATCTTTAATTTGTCCATAATTAACATGTCTTGTTTGAAATTCTTGAATTTAAACAAAATCCATGAAACTAGTCTTGATAGGTTCCACTTAAATGAATGTAATGTTGTCATGTATCTTTCCTCGTGGTTTTCCCAGGGTCAATATTTCTAGGAACCAATACTGAAAGCCATTAACATGATTAGCAGACTAGCTAACTGAATTAATCATGGTGAACTTGGATATTCAGCAGCACTAACACGATTAGTGCCGATGAATATCCCCATTTGCCATTGCTAAATGCCCCAGTGCTAGCCAGAGCAGAGGCGGCACCTGAGGAGAACTGGGCAGCAGTGATTATTCAGTTGCTGCCCAGTTATCACTAATGGTGAAAGTTGAGCGCAGTAAAAGCTGGCCTAACCTTTGCCGCAGAAGCTAACCAGGTGGCGGCTGAATATCACAATTAGCTGGTCTATCCAGAGATTCAGTGCCAGTGGCCAGATATGGCCCTGACATTGAATATCCAGGCTTAAAGCCCAGTGGTGATGGCTAGCTGCCGCTGCTGAATATTGCGCCGCCGCCCCCCCCCCCCCCCAAATTCTTTTTCATCATTCTTAAAAGGATTAGAGCACTTGGATGTTTTGCTATAACATAACCTCAGAGAATGTATAACAGCACGTGATACCTCCTAAACACTGTATGTATAGAAAATGTTTTTTGCATCACTGTATATAGCCCATCTTGTACATAGCTCAAACCACTCTAGCGCACAACACAACACACATTGTACATAGCTCAAACCAATCTAGCACACAATACAACATACACTCAACTAAATTTCTCCCTCACTGCATGTTTAACACTCTCACTTTACCCGATTGTTTGCTGTGATACCACCTTGATTAATAAGATAAGGCGGTTTAGAAATACTGTTAAATAAATAAAGAAATAAAATAAATAAGCTGTTCTATTTTATTACTATACATAGAAGCAAAGAAACACATAACCCTGATATTTCCAAGTTGTGATCATACCAAAACATTATAAAGGGGAAAATGCTATCTTCACCTAGTTACAAATCTTTATGAATGCAGTGTTCCTATGAGGGTACACATTTCGGGCACTTCCTCTTGCCCTAGAGCAGTGCTTCCTGCCCTGGAAAAGTCCTTCCTGTGCAATAGTGCTGGCAGTTCCAACATGGTCCTCCCCCCTAGGCTCATGCTCCAATTCTGTTGACAATGCCTCAAAGCTCCTTCTTAATGCTTCAGCTCCTCCCTCCTCTCCCTGTGATAACAGATAAGAGGTGGATGGGTTGGCACAAAGAGGCTATAGAGAACCTTCACTCCCTGTGCCAGTCCGTCCTCTCCTGGTTAGGGGAGGTGCACAAAGGTGTAGTTTGGGGGGGGGGGGGCAGTGCCAACCTAAATGTTGCAGGCACTAATGATAAACGGGTCCTCCTATCCTCATTGCCAGTATGATTTCCTTACCCTTTGCGCCTCCCCTGCGATGGTGCACATTGCTGATGTGGTATAGGTATCATTTCTTTTGCTTGCCAGTAGTAGGGAGAGGTGTGGGGACAGGCCATATCAGACTGAGGGTGCAACAGAGCATACCAGAAATTCCTGCCTTTTAGACTGTACTAACTAGGCCGAACCTAGTATAAGAGACCGTCCTGTCTGCATGCCTAGAGGTTAGCCCTGGGATGAAGGCTCTAGTCGTATGGCCAAGGCACCTTGCTCCCAAGCTTGCTGGTAGCTTCCTTTTAGCCCAGTCGGCTAGGTCACTCGCAGCAGCCTGCCTAGATGACTGCTGCGGGTTAACTGTGGAGCAGAGTTTTTCCCAGTTCCATGGTGGGTTGGCCATTTTGGTAGTGCTTGCATTAGGCCAATGATGGTTCGGGTCTGTGATGGCACAGTCCCCCTTAAGAGTGACTATCTCTCTAGTTGGAGAAGCTCGTCCATAGAGACCACTGGAAGACAGGCAAAGAAGAGCTGTGGTCCTTCTAAAACCATACTGAGTTGCCTTTGTACAAAGGGGAGTCCTTTATGGCCCCTGCTGCAGAAGGAGTACTTTTGTCAGAGCTGCTGGTGTGCTTGAGTTGTCTACATGGTGCCTTTTGGAGCTCGTATTTTCCATCAATGGGGCCAACGGTCCCTCCCAAGGGGCAGCTAGTAGGGCTATATCTCAATCTATGCCATCCAAGAACACCCATACCATGCTAAATTAGTGGGTTTCAGGGCCCTTAGGCAAAATTGGAGTTTCTTAGCTCTTTCAACAAGCTGCTTGTCTTGTATTCATGAGGTTTCTGGTTCAGGCCAGTCTAGGACTTCTGAGGCGCATGGTTTCCATTTTTCCAGTGCCTGCAAGATCTGCCCAGGAGTCTCCCTGTGGCTTTCTGCTCCAATGAGGGACATTTGTGGGTGCTTCTAAGTGCTTCCAGCAGTGAAAGGTTATTCCAGGTCCAGAGATATTCCCCCTGATAACTTGCATATCCAGGAAGGAAGGTCCCTTCCAGCATGCTCTGGATCTAGAGTTGATTATTTTCAGATGCAAAGTGTCTCATTTTCACATGGGGTCTTTCCAGACTGTTATTGTGTTTTTCAAATAGGAGGTTCCCTTATCTCTGAACCTTTCTGTGGCATTTGTCACTTTTTCATTGTGAACAGCATTAGTGGTTTCTTTGCTTCTGTGTTCTATGCTGTGTCCTTGAGTTTGGGCTTTACCTTGGGCCTAGACGTGGCTCCTCCTACTTTTACCAGGTTAATAATGGTGGTAACAATGCTTCTCAGCATGTATAGGAACTGGTTGCACATACTTGGGCTTTGGGATGACTCTGTATCTTTGGTCAGGGCCAAATACAACGCAGGCTTGGGGGCTCTAGCTGAACAGGTTGGAGCTGGAAAGCGTCTGTCCTGGGGCAACTTGATTCTCTGCCAGAATTTTGAGTTCCTGGAGGTAGATGCCCTATTACTGGAGGTAGATGACCTATTCTCCTGAGATTTCACAACAGAAGGTTCCTTTAAGCCTCAGCCAACTCAGAGCATGGGATGGGATTCTCTGATTCTACAGACTTAAGTCTTCTTCAGCCCTCGGATAGGTACTTTTAACCTTCGAATGATCCTTGGTCAAAGGCACATATGCACTCAATTCTATTCTTCTGGTCTCCATATTCTCTGTCATTCAACCATGCCCTATCTCCAGGAATAAGCAGGAATGAGTCTTCACATATGGGTATCGTCGGTACCGACGGAGCCTGCGCAGGAACGCTCCCCAGCGTCCAGTAAGAAAGCTTTTGGGAGCATCCCACAGCGCCTGCGCGCTGCCTTCCCGCCTTTCCCAACCGCCTCTCTCCAGTTCTTCTTTTCCGCGGAGCCAGCAGGTCGTGTTCCTGTCACCGCAGAAGAAGTTCTTTATTTTTTTCTTTATTTTTCTCTGTCGCGTCTGCCTTCGACGTCAGACCGGTACCGCCGGACTGGTCTTTTCTTTCTTTCTTAAAAAAAAAAAAAAAAAACCTTTTATTTTCTTCAACTGTGCATTTTCAGTTTGGGCCTTAGGCCTAAATATTTTCTCCTCATGGAGAAGCCCGCTTCCGGGTTTAAAAAGTGCACAAAATGTGGCGGTACTATTTCTGTCACCGACACCCATGATTGGTGTCTTAAATGTTTGGGTCCTGACCATTCCATCACGGATTGTGTGTCCTGCACCATGATGTCTAAAAGAGGTCGGCAGAACCGAGCAGCCAAGCTCAGTACCCTGTTTCCCTCTGATGCAGCCTCGGTGGAATCAACGTCTTCAAGGGCAGCTTCTTCCTTCCATGGATCTCAGGTAACCAAACATAAATCTAGCCAGTCCTCGAAGGGCAAATCTCCCTCCAAGCATCGAGATGCCTCCGGGCTTGCCCTCGAGGATTCCGCTCTGGCAAAATTACCCCGGCGGGAAGTTCCGGCTTCCAAAGCATTACCTATGGGGTCACAGGTTGACATCGATGGCGCGGCCTCGATCGATCACCTGTTGCCGTGTTCTGGGGTACCGGTGGCCTCCACTGGTACCAACATCCAGACTCTGGTGACGTCGATGGATCAGAAAATTCTATCCATACAGCGCATCCTTACGGCATTTATGCAGGCTTCGATGCCTTCAGTACCGCAACAATCTCCGTTGCCGGTACCGACTCCGGCATCGGCACCGTTCCCGGTGCCGGTACCGATTGCATCAACATCGGCTTCGGTGTCGGCTGCAACGGTACCCTGTCTTACAATGCCCATCGGTACCGAACCGGTACTGCTTACTCCCGATGTCGATCCCACTCGGTATGCGTATCGGGCTATACAGGAGCATCCGGACAGGCGATACTTCGATTCCTCCGAAGACTCTGAGTCGGAGGTTTCTGTCGATGCACCGGTGCTTCTTCCTCAGGAGTCTGATTCTCCAAAATGAAGAATGTCCCCTCCAGAGGATTTGTCTTTTCAAGACTTCATTAGGGAAGTGGCTAGAGGCCTCTCCATTACAGTGGTCTCTGAGTCAGAGCCTAGAGCCAAGCATTTAGATATTTTGCAATATCCTAAGGCTCCTAAGGAAGCAGCTACCCTACCTATTCATGAGATTCTCGATGATCTCATGTTGGGCATGTGGGAGACTCCTCTCACCACCTCTCCTCATTCTCGCAGGTTAGACACCATGTACCGTGTCCCCCTCTGTCCTGGGTTTCATAAGACTCGGCTTCCTCACCACTCTATTGTGGTTGAGTCTGCTATGAAGAAAATAAAGAGTGCAAAGAGACACTCATCTAACCCTCCAGGACGTGAATGTAGGACTCTAGATGCTTTTGGCCGAAGGATTTTCCAGGCCAATATGCTTGCTGCCAGAATCAACTCCTATAGTCTCTATATGGGGATGTTTCTAAAAGAAGTCACAGATCATCTGCAGACTTTAGCTCCTTTTATTTCAAAAGATAAAAGGCAGAAATTTCTCACTTGGCTCAAATATGCCCAAGATGTTTCCAAATTCTCCAACCGTGCAGCCTTTGACTCTTTTGAGTGTGTAAGCAGAGCCACGGCTATTGCCATAAGTGCATGCAGAATTGCTTGGTTACAAGCCTCTGATTTGGAACTCTGGGTCCAGGATGAGTTGGGAAACCTTCCTTGTACAGGTGAAAACCTGTTTGGCAGGGATTGGCAAGCAAAGGCCACTCAGATGGTTGCTGAGAACTCTGCTTTGGATCGACTTTCAAAGTCTACCTCTGCCCCTGTTAAGAAAAGATTGTTCAAAAAGACATCTTTTTCTAAAAAGGAAAGATATTATCCTGCTCATGGGCAGGCATCTTCTGCAGGTCATTTTGCTGCAAAACGTCAGCAACCACCTAAACAGGCCAAGTCAAAGGCTGCCAAGCCTACCACAGCCCAGCAGCCTCAGCCTCCTCAAGGCCTTTGACTTGCAACTAGAGAACCTAGCCTTTCTAGCTCTGGGAAACCCAGAGCCCCTCACCATTACAGGAAGGTTGACTTACTTTGCTCCCAGATGGGAGCAAATCACAGCAGAGCAATGGACCCTCTCCATCATAAAGGAGGGGTACAAGCTTCACTTTTTAAACCTTCCTCCTCACACCATGGTGAGACAGTTCAATTCTCAAACATCTCTCCTCGACCTTCTAGGTCAGGAGATCACTACCCTTCTTGCCCAAGCGGCAATAGAAGAAGTACCCCTTCTTCAGCAGGGCTCAGGGTTCTACTCCCCCTACTTTCTTATTCCAAAGAAAACAGGGGGCTACAGACCCATATTAGATCTCAGAGAATTGAACAAGTTTCTATGCAAGGAGAAATTCAAGATGATTTCTCTCGGTACTTTCCTTCCATACCTTCAGAGTCAGGATTGGCTTTGCTCTCTAGACCTCAAGGATGCGTACACCCATGTCCTCATCCATCCATCACACAGAAGGTTCCTTCGGTTCCTTTATCAAGGGAAGCACTATCAATACAGTGTGCTTCCCTTCGGTCTGGCCTCTGCACCAAGGGTGTTCACAAAATGCATGGCAGTAGTAGCTGCATTTCTACGCACTCTAGGGATATTCGTATTCCCATATCTGGACGACTGGCTCATCCGAGCTCCATCCCAGTCAGAGGCCCAGATTTCTCTAACCTGCACAAGGCGTATCCTTCAGTATCTGGGACTTGTAATAAACTTCCCAAAATCCCATCTCACCCCTACTCAGTCTCTAGAGTTCATAGGGGCCTTGCTGGATACTACAACTGCATGGGATTATCTTCCCCAGACCCGTTGCCTACGCTTGGTGAGTTAGCCTCACAAGTTCAGTTAAAATCCCATTTAACTGCTCGAGAGATGTTACAACTGTTAGGCCACATGGCATCCACCGTGCATGTGGTTCCTTACACTCGCCTTCACATGAGGGCAGCTCAGTGGACTCTATCCACCCAATGGACCCAGGCATCAGGTTGCCTGTCAGACAAAATAGCAACCTCCAGTCGCCTCTTTTGGTCCCTCCACTGGTGGAAGTCCACTCAAAATCTGTTGTTGGGGTCCCCCTTTCAACAGGTGTTACCCCAAGCAACCCTTACAACAGATGCCTCTCCAAGAGGTTGGGGAGCTCATCTTCAAGATCTCTCCACTCAAGGCATCTGGTCTCTAGAGGAGACATCTCTTCATATCAACCTCTTAGAGCTCAGAGCAATCTTTCTAGCTCTCAGAGTTTTCCACACCCTGCTCAGCTACAAGACAGTCCTCATCCACACGGACAACCAAGTAGCCATGTTCTACGTGAACAAGCAGGGCGGGACTGGCTCTCTGTCGCTTTGCAACAAAGCTCTGAGATTGTGGGCCTTCGCCAGAGAGCATCAAATTCATCTCATGGCGGTGTATCTTCCAGGAGTTCAAAACTCTTGGGCAGACAGACTCAGTCGAGTTCTGCTCCCACACGAATGGTTCCTCCATGGGGACCAGATAGCCAGGATCTTCCGAATTTGGGGAACCCCAGACATAGACTTGTTTGGAAGTCCGTGGAATGCCAAACTTCCCCGGTTCTGTTCCAGAATTCCGTGTCAGGGAGTTCAGGCCAGGGATGCCTTCCTCCTCCATTGGGGGAAAGACTTCCTCTATGCCTTTCCACCCATTCCCCTAATTCCCAAGACACTCTTCAAACTTCAGAGAGACAAGGGGTCTATGATCCTCATAGCACCACATTGGCCACGCCAAGTGTGGTACCCTCTACTTCTGCATCTCTCTCAAGCTCCCTCCCTGGACTTGGGATCTGCTCCAGACCTCCTGTTCCAGGAGGAGGGAACGTTGTGGCACCCAAATCCCCAGTCTCTTCACCTCAGAGCCTGGTTGCTGAAGGCCTAGACCTTCAAGATTTGCATCTTTCTCAGCAAGTGAAGGATATCTTTCATGCTTCCAGAAAGCCTTCCACTAGACGTTCCTATGCTTTTAAATGGAAAAGGTTTACAATTTGGTGTGCAGAGAAGGGTCTTAACCCTCTTGCAATACCTCTGAATTCTATACTAGAGTATTTGCTGCATTTATCCCATGCAGGCCTTAAAAAGAATTCAGTGAGAGTCCAATTGAGTGCTATTGCAGCATCCCTTAAACCTCTCAATGGACAACCTATTTCCTCTCATCCTCTTATAGCAAGATTCATGAGAGGCCTTCTTTTGACTAAACCTCCCATCAGACCACCTCCAGTGGCATGGGACTTGAATCTGGTTCTTGGCCAGCTTATGCAGCCACCTTTTGAACCCTTAGCCACTACCTCCTTGAAATTTCTTTCCTGGAAGGTTATTTTTCTTATTGCAGTCACCTCAGCTCGCCGCATCAGTGAGCTGCAAGCCTTGGTGGCTAATCCTCCTTATACAAGGTTCCATCATGACAAGGTAGTCCTCAGGACCAATCCACACTTTATGCCTAAAGTGGTCTCACCTTTTCATCTGAACCAGGAGGTGTATTTACCTGTCTTTTTTCCAGGACCTCATGCATCAAGTGCAGAGAGGAATCTCCATACCCTGGATTGTAAGAGAGCACTCGCTTTTTACTTACAAAGGACACAGCAACATAGAAAGTCCTCTCAACTCTTTGTTGCTTTTGATCCCTTTCATTTAGGACTTCCAGTCTCTAAGAGAACACTGTCAAATTGGATTGCTCAGTGTATTTCTTTCGCCTACCAGAGTAAGAACCTTTCTCTGGAGGGCCATGTCACAGCTCACAATGTGAGAGCCATGGCAGCCTCTATGGCTCATCTAAACTCTGTGTCCATCGACCAAATCTGTTGAGCGGCCACCTGGGCCTCGGTTCATACCTTTACAGCCCATTACTGCTTGGACAAGGACTCCCGCCGGGATGCCTTGTTTGGTCAGGCTGTTCTCAAACACCTGTTCCATACCTAATCAACTCCTACCCCCCATCCCTGGTTGGATGCCCAAGATCCATGGGGGGACATAGAGCCCTTCTCAGGGACTCACAACCTTGGGGATCTCCCTGGCATCTCCAGCTGGGGAGTCCCCATATGTGAAGACTCATTCCTGCTTGTTCCTGGAGATAGCACAGTTACTTACCTGTAACAGGTGATCTCTGGGAACAGCAGGAATAAGTCTTCACAACCCACCCACCTCCCCTAGGAGTTGTATCTCTCTATCTATCTTTCCTTTCCTCTCTCTCTCTTTGTCTCAGCTTTAAAACTCGAACTGGAGAGAGGCGGTTGGGAAAGGCGGGAAGGCAGCGCGCAGGCACTGTGGGATGCTCCCAAAAGCTTTCTTACTGGACGCTGGGGAGCGTTCCCGCGCAGGCTCCGTCGGTACTGACGATACCCATATGTGAAGACTTATTCCTGCTGTTCCCAGAGATCACCTGTTACAGGTAAGTAACTGTGCTTTCTCTCCCAGTTGAAGTAGCGGTTGCAGTTCCACCACCCATTGGAAGCACCAGAGGAGATGCCTGACATCTTGGCTAACAGAAAAGTGTTAGACCTAGTCCAGTTGGCACAAGCATTCTGTTCCCCTCAGGAGGCTCCTACATGATCTTCTTCATGGAGGCCAGAGCAAGCAGCTTCACTCTGAGGAGGTTAATGTCTCTTCTAGTGAAAGCAGTGGGCTGTATTCTTGGACACTCCCCTGACAGTCATGTTTTTCTGTGGCACCTCTCATGGGTCTGGAGTGGTTCATGTGGCTGTGCTATGAGGCAGAGGAGCATCTGAGTGCCCTTGCTGCACTTCAGTAGCATGCAGTCAGTCTTTCTGGGTCAGAATTCCATGAGTCCTGGTGACATAAGAGCTTTGCCCTCCTATACGTAACCTCATGGTGCAAAGACGGAGCTTTCCAATACTCCATTTGAAGGCCACTCAGTTGCCAGATTGAGAGTTATTTTAAGTGTGGGAAGGTTCTGCGGATGTTGGGCTTGGTGGCCCTTTCTTAGTAGTAGCCGGGGTTAGGGATGCTATATGTCTCCTCCTCTGTGCAGTAAGCCATCTTCTGCTCAGGTTACAGGCCCTTCTGGAACTGGTGAACTCTGGAATTCATTACCGGAGGATGTAGTGAAGGTTGTTAGTGTAGCTGGGTTTGAAAAAGGTTTGGACAAGTTCCTGGAGGAAAGGTCCATAAACCATTATTAAAGAGAACTCAAGAAAGGTACTGCTTAGCCCGGGACAAGCATTGTGGAACGTGTGTGCCTTTTTGGGATCCTGTCATGTACTAGTGACCTGGATTGGCCACTGTTGGAAACAGGATATTGGGCTTGATGGACCTTGGTCTGACCCAGGATAACATTTCTCATATTTTATGGTGATCCTAGAGGCCCCAGTGTGTCCCCTTACACTGTGTTACACAGAATCTCGATGCAAGCGGGGTGGTCTTTCTCTTACTCTTCATGTTACATGTCTACAAGAACCACCATGATAGGAACTCCTAGTAAAGCAGTTGCCTGATGTCTTCTAGCTTATGGTCTGGCCCTTGCAGGCACAAGAAATCAAAGAGTGCGGCAGCAAAACAAACAATGTAGGATATAAATTTTTAGGTCTTTATTGAAGTTAGATATTCCTACCCTACACACCTGTGTTTCAGCAACAGCCTTGGTCAGAGATGTAAGAACCTCTAACAAAATGATACAAAAAATAAAAACACAAGTATTCCCCCCTCTTAACAATTATTATCTTTCATCTTTATGTTTCTACCTGCTTTTACTGTTTCTGTATTCCTGGAGTATTCCTTTGTACTCCAGTCTGGTACCATCATTACTTATCTTCCCTGAGGCAATGTTTTTTTGTCACTTCTCCTTTATTACCCTAGGAGATTTCCTCTGTACCTTGATCCGGTATCCTCATCATGTATCTTCTCCTATGCAATGCCTCCTTTTTATGACCCCTCTTTTTTTACTTGGTTTTAATACCTTTTTGGATTTTAATATTAGTGGAGTGGAGGAGTAGCCTAGTGGTTGGGGCAAGGTACT
Source organism: Ichthyophis bannanicus (assembly GCA_033557465.1). Classification (NCBI taxonomy): domain Eukaryota; kingdom Metazoa; phylum Chordata; class Amphibia; order Gymnophiona; family Ichthyophiidae; genus Ichthyophis; species Ichthyophis bannanicus. The sequence continues at coordinate 177,259,350 of CM066043.1, read as the reverse complement.
TCAGGCCGGAAGGTCGGGGGTTCAAATCCCACTAGAGGACAGCAACCTTGAGCTGGAAGGACTGGGGTTTCTAGTCCCACAGGTGCTCCTTGTGGTCTTGGGCAAGCTACTTAACTCTCCATAGCCCATGTTCCCTGTAAAATAGTTATTTCCAAGTTATAATGCCCTGTTCAATGTAATTTCAGTTTGTTCAATGTAAACCGCACTGATGCAGAATAGTGCGGTATATAAGAGAAAATAAATAAATAAATAAAATAAATAAATAAATAGTATGCTTGGGATTATGTGGTTCATTATATGATTATTATATTCTGTGGCCACTGAACTATTGACCCTCCCCCTATGGTTTCGTTTTGATACGGCATTTCTGTAGTGGCTTTTATCCACCTTGCCTGTTTTTTCCCTTGGTGGTTCCTCAGTTTTATATATATGTTTTTTCCATTTTTTTATATATATGTTTTTATATACTTTTTTATACTGTTACATTTGTACCTGATACACTTTAATATAAATTGATTTATCCATTACGGTAGAGTTTTCTGGACCAGTTATTGACTGGTTACTATGGTAACTGTCTGCCCCTATGGTGCAAATTTCTTGGTTAAATACGGCCACTGTGTCGATGGGTTAGCTTTCACTAAAGCTGACTGGAATATTGTTTGCACTTCACCAGAGAGGTTTCTTGACCTGCTGCTTGCCTTTACGGAGAGAAGGTAACTGATTTGGTTTTACTTGTAGCGATTCTTCCCTTCTTTCTTTAATTACCACGCTACTTGATGCCTACAGAGCACCGATCTGATCGTTTTATGTAGTCTATATCAATGCCATCATGTATATTTATTTATTTATTTATTTAAAATCTTTTCTATACCGTGCTTTTTAAAATCAGCTAGGTTTACAGTTAACAGCAGATTTGTACAGTTACAGGCAGCTCCCGTACTGGACTTACAGAAAACAGGGTTATTCAACTTGGGCTAACTGGGATTAATATGTACATGCTACGCAGTAGCTTGGCTACTGGTTTAGGTTACTCTAGTACAGGCTAAGCAGTCGGGTCAGTGGCAGCGAAGTGGCGACCAGGCTGCCTAGCTACTATTTACACGATTAGGTGACTATATACATGCTCCTGCCAGGGTGTCTGGTAGTGCTACTGTGCAGAGCTGGGGCTGTGTGTTGTAGGTGGTTTGGGGCGACAGTTAGTATATGTATATGCCCATTTTGCGCCCTGCTACAATATTATTTATCCTGATTTTCAGTCATTTTCCCTTTGGTCTCCTACTCATTTTGTTTTATGCCCTGCTCACCTCATACCTCCTGAAGAGTTTTCTATCGGACCTGTTTGAGAGAGCGTTTTTGTACTGTGAGCTTCAAGCGGATTGTTTGTATGCAGGATTTTTATTAAGTTAGTCTACTGGCTTGCCCTTCTCCGTCTGATCTCTATTTTGCAACATTTTGATTTAGAATAGTATCCCTCCACCATCTAAAAGACAGTATCCACTCATGCCTCCTAAATATTTTCATGTTTTTTTGCTATATATTTAGTGATCCGGGTATACTCTAACATTTTACACTAATATCTCCTGGAGTGGCAATTTTGGTTCCATCATATGGCCCCCCCCCCCCCTATGCTGGATGACTATGGATTGACAATCTCTCTGTACCATTTGAGTGAGTTAATTTCAGCTCTAAGTCCATATTTTCCAACCACTTTGCCTTCTTCTTTGTTACCAACTTGCGTGACGTTCCAGCCACCCATGACTATCAGGATATTCTGTTTGCATGTTCTGTCAATTTCAGCTTGTACATCTTCGTAGAATTAATCAACTTCATCCTCTTCTGCAGCTGTTGTTGGGGCATATACTTGAATTATAGTGGTGTTGATGGGCATTCCTCGTAGACAAATAGAAATTAAGCGTTCACTGATTGCATTGTATTTATTTATTTATTTACATTTCTTATATACCGCGCTATTATAATCAGTGCGGTGTACAGTTGAACAGAACATACTGCAATGTAACAGGCCACATTGAGTTTACAAAGAACAGGGGTAGTAAAACATGGAAGTAATCAGGAGAACTATTTACAAATTATAAATTCTCTTTTATATAGGGATCTTTACCAAAGACACATGTTCATGAGTCAGGGGGTGAGGGGTGGGGAGAGCTGATTAACCATTCTCTTCAGGGGACTGAGCTATGGGGCGGGTTTGGGTAGGAGGGCAGGGTGATGGCTGTGTGTTTTCCAGAATTAGTTTCAGGGTAATGTTTTAGGAACAGGTGGTGGTTGAGAGCTTTTCTAAATAACGCTAGGTTCGTATTTCATTAGTTCTTGCAGGTTTCTTCTTCTTTGTCTTTCATTTCTAGCATAGTAAACCATGCGATCATCAGATGCAAAGTGCCCAATGCCAGTCCATTTCAGATCGCTGATACCTAACAGATCGAGTTGTACACATTCCATTTCATTCTTGACCACCTCCAACGTCTCCAGTACTAAAGAAAGGTGATCCAACTGACTGTGGAAATTATCGCACAATTGCTCTAATCCCACATGCCAGCAAGATTCTACTCAAGATTATTCAGCAGAGACTACAACTATGCCTAGAACGAGAACTGCCTGAAGTGCAAGCAGGGTTCAGAAAAGGGTGAGGAACAAGCGACATATCACGGATGTGAGATGTATCCTCGAAAAGACTAAAGAATACTGAAAGGATATCTATATGTGTTTTATTGACTACAGCAAGGCTTTTGACTGTGTAAACCATGAGAAACTCCGGGCCACATTAAGAAGCATGGGTATACCAGAACACCTGATCGTTATCTTGCACAACCTTTACATTGATCAAGAAGCAACAGTTCAAACAGAACAAGGAGAAACAGAATGGTTTAAAATCAGCAAAGGTGTATGACAAGGCTGCATACTTTCCCCCTACCTCTTTATATGCAGAACAAATTATCAGAGAAGCAGGACTGTATGAAGACGACAGAGGTGTCAAAATTGATGGAAGACTCATCAACAACCTTCATTATGCTGATGATACTTTTTTACTGGCTGAAAGTGAAGATGATCTGAAACATTTGCTTCTCAAGATCAAGGAACATAATCTTAAAATGGGCCTGCACCTTAATGTAAAGAAGACAAAGATCCTGACAACTGGCAAAATCAATAAGTTCATCGTTGATGGAGAAGAAATCGAAATAGTGGGCAACTTTAAGCTACTTGGATCAGCTATCAATAAAAAAACAACAAGCACTCAAGAAAAATGACATATTGCTCTTGGCAGAATGGCTATGAAGGACCTAGAAAAGATTCTCAATAGCAGAGATGTCTCTCTCCATACAAAGATTTGACTTGTTCAAGCCATGGTATTTTCAATAATGCCATATGGATGTGAAATTTAGACAGTGAAAAAGATAGGAAGAAAATTGATGCCTTTGAATTATGGTGCTGGCGACGAATACTGTGTATATCATGGACTGACTAAAGAACAAACCAGTCAGTACTAGAGGAGAATCAAACCTAAGCTTGCTTTAGAAGCTCAGATGACAAGACTTTGATTTTCACATGTGACTTTGGACACATCATGTGAAGTTTCACTCTATGGAATACAGGCCTCTTGGGTGAAGTCCACTCTAATATCTGCAGAGGACATTTGTAAAGTTTCAGGCCTTCATTGGTTGCCTCTGCGAAGCCCTACAGGACACTCAGGGGGGTTGTTCAGATGACATCTTTGACAGAGTAGTCTGCTCTGATTGTCATCTCCTCCCACCCTGTATGCAAACTCCCACTCATCTGGACTGATCTAGCAGGATAATAAGGAAGGAGAGACTTTAATCGTGCCTGATCATCTTTTCTTGAATCCTGCTAGATCAGTCCAGGTCTGACCCTGGAAGGCTCCTACTGCAGGTTGGAAAGTCTGTGGTTGCACTGGTGATATTAGTGCCTGGAAGATTCTGTCTGCAGGCTTGGGAGTTCGGCTGCTGTGTGAGGGCTTAGTCAGTCATGGTCTGACTCCAATTTCCTCATGGTAAGAAAGACATCTTCTTGCTCACGCTCTGTGACAAAGCTGGATTTGTTAACATTTTCCGAGGTTTTCAGTCTCACATCCCGCTTGGGAAGTGTCATATTGGCTTCTCTCCATGCTGTACCAAGTGATGACATCATGAAAGTTAGGCAAGTCTGCCTGCACCTGCTGTCAAGGAATCATAGCCCACTCATCAGGACTCGTCTAGCAGGATTCAAGGAAAAGAGATGATCAAGTATGATTAAAATGTGTCCCTCTTTCTGTCTAAAGAGGAATTGCTGGAGGAAGGCAGCAATGGGGCCACTGGGGCTAGGAGCTCATTCTCACCATGCAGTCAGGTCACCGGCAGCGAAGTGGCGACCGGGCTGCCTAGCTGCTATTTACATGATTAGGTGACTGTATACATGCTCCTGCCAGGGTGTCTTCTGCCTGTGGGGGATAGGATCCCCGTGGGCAGCCTACTGCTTGCCAGCCATGATCAAGGCAAAAACTCTTCCTGTCTGCCCACGAGAAGATCTCAGGGCAGGAAGGATCTTTATGGATAATTATTTGCTTTGCTTATTTTTTAATTTTTTGTTCAGTATCTGTTGTAATTTTGTTACATTTCTCTTATTGCAATATTTTAAAAAAATGCGGCAGAAATTAGAAATAAAACTCAGGTTTTGTGTGTTCGCCAAGTCCCTTGGACATACACACAGTAGCTATAATTGCTGATAACTTTTATATTGCTCTGTATTGCATAATATAATAAGAACCCAGTTGCTATAATGTATGCATTTAATAACAGGCTTGCTTAATTTAATCCTCAGTCATCATTCCAGGACTGTAATTTTCTTCCTAAATGACAGGTTATTTATTTTATTGAATTGGATTTTTTTCAGGTACTTGGCTAGAATTTAATGCACTCTTTTATACACCTTCAAGCAGCTGCATTTATTGTCACACCAAGAAAGCTTTAGTAAGGTTAAATTAGAACTTGGCAGGAATACATTTGCTTAGTTTGATGTAGTTAAACAGCTTACCTCCGTGTATGTTGTAATTAATGTAAACAAGGGAGAAACAGCACTTAGAACACACATATTGAAAAACATCCTTAGTGTTTGTTTTCCGTTTATGGTATATTTCAGGAGTTTGAACAAAAAAGTAATTGTTTTCAATGATAGTATTCAGAAAACAACCTGAAGATAAATGATCTGTGCATACATAGAGGCATGTATGTTAAAGCATGGTAGTCTTTTGCAGCTAACACGCTGTGATTGTGCAGATAATGCCGCGTTAGCAGCAAAAGCTGTATAGTATCTGTGGGGGTGTGCACAGCATTCTCCCAGCAGATAACACATGGAAAATGCAAACAATGCAGTTGCCACCACCCATTGAGGTCATAAGAACAGAAGAAATGCCATACTGGGTCAGACCAAGGTCCAGCATGCCCAGTATCCTGTTTCTAGCAGTGGCCAATCCAGGTCATAAGTACCTAGCAGGTTCCCAAAAAGACACGTAAGTTCCATAATTCGTGTATTGGGACAAGCAGTGGATTACCTGGATCCTCTTTAATAATGGTTTCCTCCAGGAACTTGTCCAAGACTTTTGTAAACTTAGCTACAGTAACAGCTTTTACTACATCCTCCGGTAACTAATTCCAGAGTTTGATTACGCATTGAGTGAAAAAATATTTTCTCTTATTAGTCTTAAATGGGTTACACTGTAGCTTCATTGCATGTCCCCTAGTCTTTCTATATTCTGATGACATAAATAATTAATCTGTTTACCCATTCCACTCCATTCATTAATTTATAGACCTCTATCATATCTCCCCTCAGCCGTCTCTTTTCCAGGTTAAAAAGCCCTAACCTGTTAAGTCTTCTCATAGGGGTATCCGTCCATCCCCTTTACCATTTTGGTGGCTCTTCATAAGAACATAAGATATGCCATACTGGGTCAGACCAAGGTCCTTCAAGCCCAGTATCCTGTTTCCAACAGTGGCCAATCTAAGTCATACGTACCTAGCAGTTTCCCCAAAAGATACAGGTTCCGCAATGCTTGTACTGGGTCAAGCATTGATATCCTGGGTCCCTTCTTAATAATGGTTTATGGACCTTTCCTCCAGGAACTTGTCCAAACCTTTTTTAAACCCAGCTACACTAACAGCCTTTACTACATCCTCCGGTTAGAAATTCCAGAGTTTGATTACACGTTGAGTGAAAAAATATTTTCTTTTATTAGTCTTAAATAGTTTACCCTGTAGCTTCATTGCATGTCCCCTAGTCTTTCTATATTCTGATAACGTAAACAATTGATCTACGTTTACCCGTTCCACTCCGTTCATTAATTTATAGACTTCTATCATATCTCCCCTCAGCCGTCTCTTTTTCAGGTTAAAGAGCCCTAACCTTTTTAGCCTTTCTGCATAGGAGTATCCTTCCATTCCCTTTACCATTTTGGTGGCTCTTCTCTGAACCTATTCTAATAACTCTATATCCTTTTTAAGATAAGGCGACCAGAATTGCACACAATATTCAAGGATCCTTTGTTTTATTCTCCATTCCTTTTCTTATGATTCCTAACATTCTATTTGCCTTCTTGGCTGCTGCTGCACACTGGATAGAGGGTTTCAGTGTGTTATCCATGATAACACCTAAATCTCTTTCCTGGGTGGTGGTTCCTAATGTGGAATCTTGTATTGTGTAACCGTGGTTTGGGTTGTTCTTTCCTAGATGCATAACATTGCACTTGTCGACATTAAATTTCATCTGCAATTTGAATATCCAGCCTTCCAATTTGTTAAGGTCCTCTTGCAATTTTTCACAATTCTCTTGTGTTTTAACTTGAATAATTTTGTGTCATCTGCACATTTTGACTACCTCACTCATTATTCCCATTTCCAGGTCATTTACAAATGTTAAAAAGCAGCGGACCCAGTACAGATCCCTGGGGTACTCCACTATTCACCTTTCTCCATTGGGAAAATTGGCCATTTAGCCCTACCCTCTGCTTTCTATCTTTGAACCAGTTCCTGATCCACATTAGTGCACTGCCTCCTATCCCATGACTTTTTGACTTTGCCAAGAGTCTCTCATGAGGGACCTTGCCCAAGGCTTTCTGAAAATCCAGATACACTACATCAACCGGCTCACCTTTGTCTACCTGTTTATTCACACCTTCAAAAAAATATATAACAGATTAGTAAGACAAGACCTTCCTTGGTTAAAGCTATGTTGGCTTTCTCCCATTAAACCATGAGAGAAATTATTAAACATGTTCAGTAATTTTGTTCTTTATAATGGTTTCTACCATTTTGCCTGGTACTGATGTCAGGCTCACTGGCCTGTAATTTCTGGATCACCCTTGGAACCCTTTTTAAAAATTGACGTTACATTGGCCATTTGCCAGTCTTCAGGTACTACAGATTTTAATGATGGTTCACAGATTACTAATAGTAGGTCTGCAATCTCATATTTCAGTTTTCGCCACCCTGTGGTGTTATACCATCTGGTCCAGGTGATTTGCTACTGTTTTTAGTTTATCAAATAGTTGTAATATATCTTCCCGGCTTTCAATTCTTCTGATGCATTACCTTTGAATACCATTTCAGTCATCACTAACTTCCTACATCTTCAGTAAAGACCGAAGCGAAGAATTCATGCAGTTTCTCCACTATGGCCTTGTCCCCTCTTAATGTCCCTTTTACCCCTCTATCATCTAATGGTCCAACAGATTCTCACAGGTTTTTTTTTTACTATGAATGTACTTGAAAAAGTCTTTATTTTGCGTTTTTGCTTCCATAGCAAGCTTCTCAAATTCTGCTTTATCAATGCCTTGCATCTAACTTGCCAGTGCTTTTGTTGCATTTGGGCTCCTTTTTCCATTTCCTGAAAGATGCTTTTTTTTGGATATTACATTCAGATCTCGCCTTTAAACCATGCTGGTAGGTTTTTTTGGACTTCTTTCCACCTTTCTTAAAGCATGGCATACAGCTGGTCTGGGTTCCATGATAGTATTTTTAAACAACACCCATGCTTGATGTAAATCTTTAACCTTTGCAGCTGCTCCTTTTAGTGTGGTTTGTGGTGGTTTTTTTTTAACTGTTTTCCTCATTTTATCATAGACCCCTTTGAAAGTTAAAAGGCAGTACTTTGGATTTCCTTGCTGTCCTTCCTCCATTTATGAAATCAAACAATATCAACACCCTTATCTCTTACACCAGATCTTGTGTTCCACCAAGTATTAGGTCCAAAATGGCTTCCTCTTGTCTGTTAATGAACCAGCTGCTCCAAGAAGCAGTCATTTATTTCATCTAAAAACTTTATCTCCCTAGCATGTCTTGCTGTAACACTGACCCAGTCGATACCAGGGTAATTGAAATCACCCATTATTATTACTGTATTCTAACTTTTGTTAGCTTCCCTGACTTCTTTTAGCATTTCATCATCCATTTGTTCATTCTGGCCAGGAGGTCGGTAGTACACCCACCACTGCCATGGCCTTCCCCTTTTTACATGGAATTTCAATCTGTAGAGATTCTACTGTGTATTTTGTTTCCTGCAAAATTTTAATCCTGTGTGACTCAATGCCCTATCTAACATAGCACAACCCCTCTACTAATTTGATCTACTCTTTCATTGCGATATAATTTGTACCCAGGTATCAATGTCCCACTGGTTGTCCTCCTTCCACCAGGTCTCTGAGATACCAATCATATCTAACCTCTAATTTAGTGCTATATTTTCTAACTCTCCCATTTTATTTTTTAGACTTCTAGCATTTGTACACAAGCATTTTAGAGGTCATATTTTAATCATATTAATCTGGTTATCGGTTGGCAGGGTTAATTTTGGAATCTTTAAGCTCTGTCTGCTCTGTACTTAAGAACATTTGGGCTACTTTTTGTTTTTATTGGAACCTCTCTGTTGCTATGCCCTAATTTTGATCTTTTGTTAGTATCCTTCATGGATACATCGTTCTAAACCATGCAGTCTTGGGCGACTGTCGGTTTTCCCCTATCTCCTTTTTAAAGGTTAATGCCAGCAGCCTGGTTCCATCCCTGTTATGGTGGAGTCCATCCTTTTTGAAAAGCCCCTACTTTCTCTAGAATGTTCCCCCAGTTCCTAACAAATCCAAAATCCTCTTCTTTGCACCATCGTCTCATTCACGCATTGAGACTCCGGAGCTCTGCCTGCCTTATGGGACCTGCATGTGGAACAGGAAGAATTTCTGAGAATGCTACCCTGGAAGTTCTGGATTTCATCTTCCTATCTAAAAGCCTAAATTTGGCCTCCAGAACCTCCCTACCACACTTTCCTGTCATTGGTACCAACATGTACCAAGACAACAGACTCCTCCCCAGTGCTATCTAAAACCTTGTCTAGGTGGCACGTGAGGTCCGCTACCTTTGCACCAGGCAGGTATGTTACCAGGTGATCCTCAGGTCCACCAGCCAACCAGCTATCTACATGCCTAATGATTTGAATCAGCAGCTATAACGGCTGTCCTAACTCTTCCCTCATGGGCATATGGCCCTGGAGAAACCTCCTCTATATGAGAGGGTTTTACAACATCACCTGGAGGACAGTACCTAGCTACAGGATCATTTCCTGCCACACCACGGTGATGCTCTCCTGTCACATGACCTCTCTTCTCCTTGGCAACAGGGAGGTTGCCGGACTGGAAGTGGGACTTCAGTACTACTTCCCTATAGGTCTTGTCTATATACTTATCTGTCTTTCTTATGTACTCCAAGTCTGTTCTTAGGGAATGAGTCCAGTTCCTGAAGGTTAAAGAGCTCCTTGCACCTAGTGTACATGTAAAACCCCTCGCCAATTTGGAGAACATCATACATGTTGGGCAGACTAGATGGACCATGCTGGTCTTTATCTGCCGTCATTTACTATGTTACTATGTGACACAGTGCAAAAGACTGGAAAACCCCCATCTCGCTGCTGGATTGCTGTCTGCATCTTAGTTTTAAGGTTTTGTTCAGATACTAAAGTTGTTTACTTACTTAGATTTGCAGGGGATACTTATACTAATACAACTATACCTTATATATTAAATGTAATTTGTTTACCTCAAGAATAATTAATCTCAGGTTCTTCATAAATGTCTTCATGATGAGGATAACCAGCTGCATCTGAAAGTGATTATGGGCACCTCCTCCCTTTAATAGGTTTTAGAGCCTATAAAGCTAAGATTATCCTGGAGTGGGTGGGAATTGGGATGGTAGGGAGGGAAAGAGGACAACTTTCAGGTTGACTTGCTACTCAGTGCCCTGACCTGTGCTTCTAAAGTACTGTAAAGTCTTTTATGCTAAGCTATACTCTGATTTGATTTAAATGAAAATATCTCTGATGGTACTGACTCAGCAAACACACTGAATTCTAAAATACACAGATTACCCTTATTCCACAAGCTTTAGAATATATTCCTGAAGATAAATACTTAGAAGTGCAGATCTATTTCCAGTTGGTGTAGTCTCTCTCTTTGGGTAGTCCTTCAAGTCTTAGGGGCATGTTTACTAAACATTCCTAACGTGCGGGGCCGCGGTTATGTGCCTGTGCCATATAAGGAGTGGGCGGTTCAGGCCGAAAAAGGAAAAAAAAAGACCGTATGTGTGCACGTCGCGTTAATGTGCGGGGCCCACATTAGCGCGTGGGAAGGCTAAGTGGGGCGCAGCTGGGCACATATAGGAACAGAGCCGTAGCACAACGGTGAAGACAATAACCAATGGTGCAGGGGCCACGGGTTCAATCCCCCAGTGTGTGCAGCCCAAAAAGGCTGGCTGAGGCACCACCTTGAATGTGGAAATGTGTGTCAGGAGGCAAAATAATTTTGGGGCGGCATAAGGCGGTGCACTGTTCATTGTGGGGCGGCATAAGGCGGCGCACTGTTCATTGTGGGGCGGCATAAGGCGGAGCACTGTTCATTGTGGGGCGGCATAAGGCGGTGCACTGTTCATATTGGGGCGGCATAAGGTGGCGCACTGTTCATTGTGGGGCGGCATAAGGCGGCGCACTGTTCATTGTGGGGCGGCATAAGGCGGCGCACTGTTCATTGTGGGGCGGCATAAGGCGGCGCACTTCATATTGGGGCGGCATAAGGCGGCGCACTGTTCATTGTGGGGCGGCATAAGGCGGCGCACTGTTCATTGTGGGGCGGCATAAGGCGGCGCGCTGATGCTAAAGCAAAGGAACACAGCCACAGCACAATGGTTAAGACACTGACCAATGGTGCAGGGACCAGGGGTTCAATCCCTCACAATGCCCATTGAAAAAGGCTAGCTAAGGCAGTATATTTGATGTTGTGGAGTGCTTTAGGAGGCTTTTTAATTCTATTTTGTGATAACTACTAGCAAACGCACTCTCACAGCATGTTAACATAAGGCGGACCATAAGGCACATGTTACAGTGCACCGTCCGCCAAGGCACCCTAGAATGTCCCCTATAGGGCAGCATGTATGTTGCGACACAGGATAATGTATAGTGCACCCTATATGGATGCCAACCATAAAGTGCCCTATAGGGCGCCCAATAAAGCACCCTCAGAGGCACCTTATGGGTACAGTACGCTGAGGGTGTTATTGCAGGCATCAACATATGTACAGTAAATGTAAAAAATGCTTTGGAAAACCCTATCACAGAACCCCACTGTGGGTATGAACCCATGACCTCTGGCTGCACAGGCAGTGGCATAACCATTGGGCTACACCTCTATAGCTGTAAGCAAGCTCCTGCCTGGCTGCAGATAGCCTGCACGTCACATCACAGACAGTCTGCTGGTGTAAACAGGATAGGGTTAGGCCACCCGTACCCATGATGCACTGCACATGCAAATCAGCTGTCCACAGATGCACACAAGATGGGAACTGCACCCCTAAAGCTACCCGGCCTGGTAGGGGGAGGTGTCCTTGTGCACCCACACAGCACCTCGGCCTGGTAGGGTGTCCTGAGTGGGTGGACAAACGGCAAAGAGTAGCTAAACAGCATCACATTGTGCGGTTACTATGCCCACCCTGAGTGTTTGATGATGCGCCCAGGACCAGGTGCACAACACCTTGCATGGCTGAATGCGGCCATGCCAGAGCTCCAAAGCAGCAATAACCTGTGAAATAGGTAGGTGCTGCATAAACATCTGGGAGATCGCTGTCTGCCACAGTTAGTGGAACACCCCCCCCAGGTGGATAAAACAGGGTCTCCCACCAACAGATCCCCATACTATTTTTCCCCCCCCCCCCCCCCCCTCTCCTGATGGCAGTAGAGTCGACCATCAACCCCAGTCCTGCTGGGGAAGTAGACCCCCCCACAGGGCAGTCCAAGCAGCTCCACACACATCCATAACACAATATCAGACAGACATTAGGCCTGGATATTCATAGATGCACCCCACCACTATCTGATATTCTCCTGCAGCAAGCCATTGGCCACTGCACCCTGCAAGGCACTCCATCAAGACACATACCATCTGTGCTCAGTCTGCTGGTTGGTCCTGATGGAAATGCATGCACCCACAACTGGGGTGGCAGAACACACAAGCAGATAAGTCAGTGAAAAGGCCCCAACAGGAAACCCATATATATCACATGAGAGAAACACAATACAGCACTATGGGTGTGCCTAGCCATGCTGCCATCACTGCACACTCAGGGTGAGAGTGATCCCCCAGCAGCACATACAGAGGTCCCCCTGTCTGTGTAGGTGGTGGTGGCCGGGCACTACCATGTCCCTGCCAGTGCCCTATGCCCTGTGCAGCTGCATCCTGGTCAGCCCACCCTGTCTGAGATATACCCATGGTCCCTTGCTACTCATTATGCACATTAGCAGGCCAATACTGGCAACAGTGCTGGCAGTGTGGGCTGTGGAAGGGGCTTGCAGCCAGCACCCACTGTATAGACAGACACACACTTCCACACCTATGCCAGCATGGTGCTACTATTGAGGAGGTAATTAGCCTTGGCCACCAAACCTGTCCTAGGCACGGCAAGGCATGGATATGGTACGCAGTACTGCTGGGGGTCACTCCCCAGGGTGGTAAACACCGTCAGAGGCCAGTCCTGGAGCACGCCCCGCAAACACCTAACAGATTGTTCTGATGGGGTCAACTAGCAGTATGTGCGTAACGTATGGATATCTATCTGCCAGTACTCCTAGCAAACGTCTCAGAGCTGTGTACCGTATACCTCAGGTGTAGGGTGACATTGCTAAGGTATGCAGGTGCTAGTATTGGGAGATGCACGCAGGGTCCACTGTTCTGCCTCTCCAGGAGACATTGGCCAATGGGGCCTGTGGGTGTGAGTGTGTCTGCCCCTGTTGGCTGCTGCTTTACGGCAGAGATTCCCAACCCCAGTTCAGGTCTGCATCACACTGTTCATGTTTTCCTGCTGTCCCTCATGAATATGCATGAGCTACATCTACATGCCATGGGGGTGGTGCATAGATATACAGCACAGGCATTTGTATGAGTGGCAGCATGGAACCTGACTGGTGTGTGGCACACCAGGAATGCATTTGGGAGAGTCTGCTCTAGGTACTGCCCCTGTTCATGGTGTCTGTGCTCAGTGGGGTAAAAGATAGACGTATTACCATTGCATATGTCCTCGACACGAAAGGTGTGTCCTTACTATCACTGTGTAGGTGTGGGAAAAATATGTGGCTAGGATTGGCGGTAGCCCAAGCTGGGCTTTGAACCTGTGACCTTCTGTTCTTACATGCACTGTCTGTGTGCACTGCACCACCGTGTAGCCACAGATTGGCTGGTTTCCCTGGAACGTCCATGACTGTGGATCCGGCAGGGCCTGTCTGTTGCAGTGGACTGTGCCAGCCTGCACATGGCTAGGCCTCTGTCTTCTGTGGCTAGCAGCCACTGCCCCCTGCACCACATGTACTCGTCCGCCAACATGCTGGCATGAGCTTCTCTCAGAAACAGTAGATGACCAGATTGCAATGTGGCAGTACGGGACTGCATTTGGGGGATTTGGTTGTAGGTAATGCCCATTGTTGTTGTGTTTTTGCAGTGTTGTGTAAAATATGGGTATTTTCCCCATGCTTATGTTCCCTGCAATACAGGGGTGTCTGCGCTATCTTTGTTTAGTGGTGGGTAAAATATAGGGGCTGGGCTGGCATGTGCCCCAGCTGGGATTTGAACCTCTGACCCTCTGGTCCTAGAGGTACTGGCTCTGTCTGCTGCACCACACTATGGCCACAGACAATGCAGCCCCTGGAGGTAGTATACCTGGCAGGATGGAGTCACAAACCCTGCTCTATGCATTTTTACTGTGGGCACATGCACTCTGTCTGGTGACAAATGTGCACATAAACCCCGGAAATGACCACAGACACTGGGGGACAATATATCACCACGCTGGGCAAAAGTGATATTAATGGGCAACCATAGCAAACACTCCCAGGAAAGCTCCAAAAAGGACATTTGTTTTGGATGAGTCTCCGCTCCGTAGACCCTTCCAATATTCATTTCTTCTTTCTGGAGCTTTCCTGGGTGTGTTTTCTATATTTGCCCATTACTATAACTGTTCCCCAGCTGCATTACTATTTGTGATATTTTTGTTGTGGTCACTTTCTATTTTTATTTTCACTTTTGTGCTGTGCACATGTATCACACTGCTCACGTTTTGCAGGTTTCCCCGATTTTGCTGTACATTGCTGACAGAAATGGTTTCTCTTCCCTTTAAATGCCCTCTACCGCGAGTGTTTCACTCGCGGTAGTTTTGCTTTGGGATTCGGCCCCGATAATGTGCGGGGAGCCTCTCCCCTCCCCTTCCACGCCCATTAAACCCGTCTCTCCGCCCCTCAGGAACCTTCCTCCGCCCTCCATTAGCCGTTCCACGCCTCTATCGGACATTTGCGGGCCCGTACTTGTGCGGGGCCCGTTATTGTGCCGCGCACCTGTGCGGGGGTGACACGCACAATTGCGGGGCGTTTAAGCGCTCTTAAGTACCGCTTTTAGTGCGCTATTTTGCGGCACGCAAATTAGCGGTTTTTAGTAAACATGCCCCTTAGTCCCTCTGGGTAGTCCTTATCTCATGAAAATCCATGGTGATAATCCTGAAAATCCAACTGACTTGGTGTGCTTCCAGGACAGGTGGAGAAGCACCATGTTTAAAAGCTGTACAGACATGGAGCATGATTCTATAACAGCCACATCAGGCCAGAAGAAACGTCTAACCTGAAAGACATGGGCACGTAATAAACCTGATTCCAAAACCACAGGTATAGACGCACTCATGGTTCCGAAATCAGAGAGCTACACGTCCCGGCTTAGCCTACGTCGCTGTGCCCACCATATTCTGTTACGATCTCTCAGATGCTTCCCGTCTCCGTATGGCCACATCCCCTCTGGCAAAATGTACATTTCCTAAGCTGATGCTGAGACTGACAGTGGTGTGCTCATGCAAACAACACATTAATATGGATGAAACCAGACTATATATACTAGTCTGTTGCATGCCCATAACACTGTACGTGCACCAAAGCTATTGCATAAGCAAGTGGAAAGTGAGATGTTTGACCAGACAGACCCTGCTGCAAAAGAAACATGGAATTTGAAGAAGACCTTAGTAATTGCAGTCACAAATAACATGGTGCAGTCAGATATGTATTTGTTTATTTTATTTATTTGGTTTTATACCGCACTATTCAAGATCAGCACGGTTTACAAGGTAACAACATCGTACATGGAACAGTATTTAACATAATGTATTGGTGCTGTTTGCACTGCAGCATGCCCCCACTCCGAGAGTCCCCCACCAAGACATAATGGCATGGCGTCTCAGGACAACAAATTTGCACAGCCAAACACAGCCAGACACGAATCGCATCCATACTACCATCCCTACATCTACCTTTCCATCAACAAACTCCCTCTCCCAACAAGAAAACGGATAACAACACTGTTTGACAGAGTGACACAAAATTGACATGACCTAGGACTGCTCACTGCTAAGATTTTCACTAGTTTAGAAATTTATAAAGTTTTTATACGTCTTATATAAGGCACGCATATCCCAATTTTGTATATAGTTCTCAAAATGTTTGTTATTTCACAACTTTCCTTTGTTTTAAGACGTTCCTTGTAAACGATTACTGACTGTTTTGTTGTATAATAGTTACACTGTTTCAGACGTTCATTGTAAAACAGACAACAGCCTGTTATATTGTTAAATGTAAACCGCTTCTGATCTCTGGAAGGTGCGGTATATAAGCGACTGCTAATTAAATTAAATTAATTAAATTATATTAAATTAAATTTTTCCGAACACTGGAATTATTTGGGAAGCCTAGAATAGCCCCTTTATCACAAATAGCCAATTGCAGTGCTTTATATTTCTGTAGGGGTGTTTTTTTATTGTTCCTTAACTTACAACCGTCCCTCACCTGTACATTCTATTCTTTACAACTGCATCTTGTGCCCTCCCAGACAGCAGACATATCAGGTCAATACAGACGTGTCGCAGCCATTCATCTGTATGGGATGTGTTGAAGTTCTATGTGCTGGCTTTATTCCACGTTGCCGGTGATATAACGTAGACGCCCATGGGAAACACTCAGGACGTAATATGCTTTCTTCCTCTCCGTGGTTTGCCACGCCCCTGTTCCATCCCCTCCCGCCCACATTCTAAGATCCCCATTTTCACACCATGTACATGCAGGGCCGCATGGTTTAGGAATATGGGTCTGGACGTTTTCACAAAAATAACATCTATCCCGCATGTCGAGATGGCCTATTTGCGTTTCGGAATGACCCCCATAGAGAAGAATTAATCTCCAGGAACGAGCAGGAATGAGTCTTCACATATAGGGTACGTGGGAACGCTCCCCAGCGTCCAATCAGAAAGCTTTTGGGAGCATCCCTCAGCGCCTGCGTGCTGCCTTCCCGCCTTTCCAACTGTCTCTCCTCAGTTTTCGTTTTTCCACGGAGCCGGCAGGACGTCTTCCTGTCACCGCAGAAAATATTTTTCTTTAAATCTTTTACTTTTTGTTTTCTTGTGGTCGCGGCTGTTTCCCCGACTCCACCGGTACCGCCGGTGGTTTTTTCTTTTCTTTTTTCTAAAACTCAGGGAGTTTTTTTCCCTCTGTTTCTGTCTTGAATTTTTGGGCCTGTAAGGCCTCTCCATTATGGAGCCGCCTTCTCCTAAGAAGTGTCTTACCTGTGGAAATACAGTTTTCTTTTTAGACTCCAACAACTGGTGTCTAACCTGTTTGGGTCCTGACCCTTTTCCTCCAGAGCCATCGGGCTACAATTTTATGAGAAGAAATTCTCCATTTCGAGTTTCCCTCGATGCAGTTTTCCCTTCCAGTTTAAGGGCACCGACCATTTCTTCTCTACAGGATCAGGTAACCCACAAACAGTCTGTTAAGACTAGCCAATCCTTGGGTGGTAGGTCTCATGCCAAGCATGATGATGGCTCCGGCCTTGCCCTCAAGACTCCATTGGCTTCAAAACCCCGGCGGGAGTCTTCGGTCTCCAAAGCCTTTCAGGGGTTTCAGGTTGTTCCTGGGGCTCACCCCTCACAGAACATACCTGAGCCATGCTCGGGGGTGGCATCCGCTTCGAGCAGTACCGATAACCCGGCATCGGCACTGGTGTTGAGCGATCCACTCCTCACCAGGGATCGTTATCTGGTGTACTCGGTGCCTTCGGGACCGATCGATACCCAGATTGCCTTTCCAGTATCGGCACCTCCGTCGATACAACCCCTGACGTCGGTACCATCTAGACATGCATCGATAGATTTGCTTCCTTCGATGCCAAGTCTAGAATCGATATCTAGTCTGGAAGACTGGGTACCAACGCGTCTCGGAACCGACACGCACAGATTCCGGATGCTCGGAACCGAGGATATTTGCCAAGACTTTCGAGTTTGCTCGGTACCGTTTGAACAGCCTCCGATGACTGTTTCGATGTCGGTATCGCCTTCGATTCCAGCTCAGCTACCGGTATCAGTGTCGATGCTGGTACCTGCAGTAACATCGGGACCAGCTCCATCCATGCTTTTTTCACCAGGATCGCTCCCTTCTATACCTAGTTTGGAGTCGATACCTAGCATGGACGATACCGTACTGATGGTTTCAGGTCATACCCACCAGTCCCAGTATCCATTCATTAGAGATCCTGTTTTGCACCGCACAAGTACTGGTGCCCAGCCTAGTTCTTTGAGTTTAGCCTGTCCAGGGATTGCTCCCATTGGAGATCCTTCTTTTCAGAAATTTCTCCTTGACATAGCAACATTCCTGGCTATTCCTATTCCTGGCTATGATCCTACACAAGGCTTTTCTGGGAAAAAGGAAAATATAATGCTTCCTTTACATCATTCCTTACAGGATCTTCTTCTGAAAATATGGGAAACACCTTTAAGGGCTTCCTCACCATCTACAGCAACTACTCTTCTGTATCAGGTGCCCCCCTCTCCAGGGTTTCATAAGACTCAACTTCCCCATCATTCCATTGTAGTGGAATCAGCAATGAGGAAGGTAAAAAGCAAGAAGAAGCATTCTTCTTTCCCAGCAGGTCGTGCATCTAGAACACTAGATGCCTTTGGACGTCAAACCTTCCAGACAACTATGCTGGCAACAAGGATTCTCTCATATATTTTTTATATGAGTCTATCCCTTCAGGAGGTCACAGAGAAATTATCTCTTTTGACTCCTTTTCTTTCAGAGCCCAAGGCTGCAGACTATTCCTTGCTTCTTAGCCATAGCCAGAATATCTCTAGGTTTCTTTCTCGTGCTTCCCTAGACTCCTTTATTTATTTATTTATTTATTTATTTAACATTTTTATATACCGCACTATTCATCATCAGCGCGGTTTACATAGAACTACAAAACATCAGATAAGATAAGATACATATATCTGTTTTTACATGTAACAGGAAGAAAAACTTGGAAAACAGGGGTAATAGTAACAATGGATAATAGAACTTGAACTATATACATATGATAGTAATATTACTTGAAAAAGTATCATGTTAGATAGGGATGGGATTGGAGCTGTTTAGATGAACTTGTGTTATTGTGTTCTCTGGAAAGTATATGATGAAAAGGTGATGCTTCAAGGCCTTTTTGAACTGGGGGATATCAGAGATGGCCCTAATGTGTGGTGGGAGGGTATTCCACAGTTTTGGAGCACATAAGCTGAATGATCGGTTCACAGTTGCAGAGATGTATTTTAAGGATTCTTTTGGAACTTTAAGCATGTTTAGTTCCGAGATTCTTTGAGTCTGTTAGCAGAACCTCTGCTATAGCCATAGGAGCATGACATAGAGCCTGGCTCCAGGCTTCAGACTTGAGCAGATGGGCACAACAAAGACTGGGTAACACTCCTTGTACTGGAGAAAATCTCTTCAACAAGGAGTCTTTGCGTCAGGTTGCTCATTGCTCCACTGACTTCCCTGCTTCTGAGGGCCATCCTAAACCTTCTCCTTCCCCTGCAGGTAAGAAATGCCCTACCAAACCTCCTTTTCCTAAAAGAAGAAGGTTTTATTCTTCTCCTGCCCATCATGCCGATGTTCCCAAACAGGGGAAACCTCACCCTGGTCTGAAGAATCCAAACTCAAGCCAGGAAAATTAACCCTCAATGGGGTTCTAATTGATCTCTTATAACATACAGTTCACTTCTTCTCAGCAGAAGTTTTTTCACTGTTTTTTCATTTAAAACTCTACGCTTGGATTCCTGTTTCCAGGACATCCACTTACTCTCAAGTAGGCTGAGCTGTCAGGAGATTCATGCCTGTGGGTCACAAGGTTTTCCTCCTCTTCCTTCCATGAAGAGAGGTTTGCCAACTATCTCATGATAGTTTCCCTGTACCACCATTAATTTTTCCTTCTACAGGCTTACCATATAGCAAGTCTCCCTTCAGCTCCTATTTTTTCTTTACCCTCTTTTTCAGGGACTCCCCTGTAAGAGTGCTACCATACCACTGGAAGGCTTTCTTAGCCTTTCTAGTCTTCCTTCCCTTTCCAGTGTAGAGTTTTTCTCTGGAGTTACCTCCCTGCTTTCATTGGGCAACTCATCAGACATGATCAGGATTTCTCCTCTTGTTCTGTTTGTCTGTCCTCTCTGTTACAAACAGAGGAAGTCTCTCTGCTGTTCTATTCAGCAGCTGCCCATGCAGGAGTTCCAGTGCTTTGACTACTGGTACTTTCTACGAGTTCCAGTCTTGTCTTCCACTACTTTCTCTAGTCTTAGTAGTGTTTCCAAGATAGTGCTCATCTATCTTGGAAAATCCTTATCGCTTCTTTTCTGTCATCTCCAAATCCCTGGAATTGGCAGCATAACTGAGGTGGCAGCTCGTTTCCTCCAACAGCCACTTTTATTCTCCAATTCTCCTGCATAGTGCTCTCTGCAATCCTACTGAGAAGCTTTCCACTATGGGCCCTTGCTAGAGAGCATGAGGATTTTTTCTCTAATTTCTATCCTATATGGTTGAAAAAGGCTTCCTCAGTCATTCCTCATGACTGTAGGGGTTCTTTATACCCTTCTGTTTCCTTTTAATAAAGGACTTAAGCCTTCTATATGTGACAGTCTAAAGAGTCACCCAGTTTCTACAGGAAATATCCCCTTTTTCCTTGCAGCTTGTCCTCATGGTATTCTACTCCTTCTTGGCCAGCACATATTTAATTAAACAACGCATGATACCCCCCCCCCCCTTTGTTCCTCAAGTGGGTCAACCTGGTATCTCATCCTATGCGTTTTCTGTCCATTTACCATGCGAGAGTTCTATAGGACTCAGAACTTGCTGTTTACAGACTGATTTTATCCTCTGTTTTTTCTCACAACCATCCTGGTTATTTCACTGGATGGCATTCCTGCACCATCCTAGCCAGTGAGAATAGATTCTTTATATATCTCCTCAAGTAGGTTCCACCTTCTTGTTAGATGAATCGTTCTCCTTCACATCTCCCATGTGAATGTTCTTATGAACATTCACATGAACATATGGAGTGGAGGAGTGGCCTAGTGGTTGGGGCAAGGTACTTCGGGCCGGAAGGTCGGGGGTTCAAATCCCACTAGAGGACAGCAACCTTGGGCCGGAAGGACTGGGGTTTCTAGTCCCACAGGTGCTCCTTGTGGTCTTGGGCAAGCCACTTAACCCTCCATAGCCCATGTTCCCTGTAAAATAGTTCTCTGTGTGCTGTACTTTCCTGTCTAATCAATGTGTTTATATCTCAAATATTTCCTGTCATGATTTGACAATTTCCAATCTGTAATCAAACCGCTGCTGATCACTGGAAGTAGCGGTATACAAATGTATACTAAATAAATAAATAAAATAAATAAATATCTCTATCTGCTTAGTTGCAGACATTTATCTTTAGACATCTCTATACATGTATGTATATATTTCTATATACTTCTCTATAGATTCATGTCTGTAAGCTGTGTGTGCATATCTATGCCCCTCCAGTTCTCACTATATATATATATATATATATATATATATATATCCCTATGTATATGTGTATCTGTCGAGATGCTTCCTTATAGGTAGATATGTATTACCATACTTATCTCTCTAACTGTCTATGCTTATAAAGGGTTTTTACCTTTCTATAGGTTCCAGACAGTGGGCTTGCATATCTTCATACTGTCCCTCAGTATGTCTGGGTATTATGCACACAACCACTTCTGTGGTACTGACAGCTCCTACTTTAACCCTAGGTCTAGATATCCCTGAAGCTCCATGCTTCACTATCTTTCCTATCTCTCAACAGATAGGAAAGACAGCCTGGATCTTATTTATTATTATTATTTATTACAGTTTCTTATATACCGCGCTATTTAGTACCAGCGCGGTTTACATCATAACATAACGACAAGCTGTCAGGTTTTACATCGAACAGGAGTACAAACTTGGATAACAGGGTTAACTATATACATAAGCTATTTACACTGCAAGGATAGGTAAAAGTCAGATAATGCATGTAAGGGCCTTTCTAGAGTGGGTCATTTCTTGAGAGGGATCTCTAGGTTCAATTGCTGGCTGGGAAGTATTGGAGGAAAAGGTGGGTTTTGAGAGCCTTCCTGAACTGATATAGATTGGCAATGGTCCTAATGTCAGGGGGTAGAGCATTCCAGCATTTGGGGGCATAAAAACTGAACGCCCTGTTTGTGGTTGTCATGTTGGACTTTGTCGATGCCTTTGGTGTTGTTAGCAAGTTTACAGCTGTTGCTCTTCTGGATCTGTTGGGGGGGGACAATGTGGATAAGATGCGTGAGTGAGGAGGATGAAATACCTTTGATTGCCTTGAATGCTAATATAAGGGTTTTGAAGGTGATCCTCCCATGGATCGGTAGCCAGTGCAGCTGTTTGAGAATGGGGGTCACGTGGTCGCTTTTGGATGCTCCGTAAAGGACGCTATCTTCAGTAGATCTGAAGTTTCCACCCTTCAGACATCTATCCTCCTTGGGAATATGGGCTTCTTTCCATACCCCTTCTTCCCTCCAGGACTGGGCTAGTTGTCCAAATCAGCCAGTCTTCCTCTTTTGCTCCTAAATGTTACTAACTCTGTATCCAAAGGAGTTCCCAGCTTTTTCCATAAAGCTTCCACTGAAGACCTGACGTTTGGGTACTACCCCAGGTGACACCTGGGTCACCTGTCAATTCCAGATTTGGACCTTCACCTTCACTTCAGTGAGATCACCTTGAACATTCCCTCTGCTGGATCTCCAGTAGACTTCATCAGCCTCTCTACTTCCTGCAATCCAGTAGGTGAGGTCCATATTGTGTTTGTTCATGTCAATTTTTTCATGGTAATTGTCATACATACAAGGACTCCTTACCTGTAGTCCTTAGGTTAGCTGTTTTTCTACAGCTCCTCTCTTTTCAACTCCTACCCTCCATCCTCAGGATGCCTGGCCATATGAGGTGTAGCATGTTCCAATCCTCGCCATGCTGGGGCTCCAGGCATCTTAGCTTGGGAGTCCCCATATGTGAAGACTCATTCCTGCTTGTTCCTGGAGATAGCACAGTTACTTACCTGTAACAGGTGATCTCTGGGAACAGCAGGAATAAGTCTTCACAACCCACCCACCTCCCCTAGGAGTTGTATCTCTCTATCTATCTTCCTTTCCTCTTTCTGTCTTTTGTCTCAGCTATAAAACTCAACTGAGGAGAGACAGTTGGAAAGGCGGGAAGGCAGCACGCAGGCGCTGAGGGATGCTCCCAAAAGCTTTCTGATTGGACGCTGGGGAGCGTTCCCGCGCAGGCTCCGTCGGTACCGACGTACCCTATATGTGAAGACTTATTCCTGCTGTTCCCAGAGATCACCTGTTACAGGTAAGTAACTGTGCTTTATTGCCCAATTGCAATTCATACTCCTTTAAACCTCCTGTTAAAAAAATTACTTTAATCTCCTTGTTTAGCTTGCTGACCTGTACTTGCATTTAAGCATTTTTCCACTCCCAAAGGCCTTTTCAATCTGGTCAGTTTCTCCTTTCGCATACCTAGTCGTAGACCAGGGGTCAGGTGCCAAGCCACTAAGCCTCCAAGTTATGAAAATTTTGAGAAGTGGCAACTTGTAGCTGCCATTGCATATGATGCTGAGCAGAAGCTGTTTCAGGGTTATTACACCCTTTCATTTCTGCAGTTGGGATACCCTTGTGGCCACATTATATTTATTTATTCATTTAATTCAGATTAGTTCACAAACCTAATCAGTCATCCTTCAACGACCATGTTAAACCAAAAAAGCATTCCCTCAATACTATTTCCATTCCTGAATGACTATTAGAAACACAAACATCCAGCCATTGCATGAATAAAATCATTACACCCTGCCTTTTTTGGTTAATCTAGGGCAGTGCAATGTACAATAACCTAATGGACAAATAGCTCTCTAAAGAGGACCTGCAGAGCTACCCAACCATGTTTCAATGATACATGCTAGATCTTTTTGGGAGTCACCATTTAAATCCCTTATAATATCAATTTGCTCACAGACCAAAAATTAAAAAGTATGCAAGGCATTATGGACTCGATTTTCAAAGGCAGCCCATGTTACCTGTGTAAATGCCTTAACTGGGATTTTCCAAAGGCACCTATACAGGTAAGTGCCTTTGGAAAATCCCGCTTAAGTCCCTAATGTGTCCAGATGTTATCTGCTTAGCATCGGGGCATGTTTGGGGTTTTCTGGGGTGGAGCAGAGGTGGGAATGGCACTAAGCTGGTAGCAACAATTTTCGATGCTGCCCTCGCCTATCTTTAAGGCACTGGGGCTAAACGGGCAGCATTGGAAATCGTTGCTACCTGCTTAGCCTCGGCGGCTGCTGGCCTGTGTGATGTGACCTGGCTTTTTATTTCTGTCGCCGCGGAAATGAAAATCTGGGTTAAGGGGATCGGCGGGCAGGCTGTGTGTCGACGCGGCGCATAGCTTGCCTAAATCAAAATTAGGCCCTATGTGTCTGTCATCATCCTCTTATCTCTGCTAAAACCCTTGGAATAAGTTAGGTTCTCATTATCGCCTAGTGGACGTTACAGGGCTGCAGAGCTATTTGGTAGAGACTATTTCTGCAGCCGGTGCTAGAGGATCATTACTGGTACTCACACAAGATACACTTTTTATTTTCATGTTTGATATTAAATACATAGAATGCTGGATTCATATTTATAATTTATTCCTTTATAACAAAATGCAAGGCGAGTTATTTATTTATTTATTTTATTTATTTACATTCTCTTATATACCGCGCTATTCTGCATCAGTGCGGTTTACATTGAACAAACTGAAGTTACATTGAACAGGGCATTATAACTTGGAGATAACTATTTTACAGGGAACATGGGCTATGGAGGGTTAAGTGGCTTGCCCAAGACCACAAGGAGCACCTGTGGGACTAGAAACCCCAGTCCTTCCGGCCCAAGGTTGCTGTCCTCTAGTGGGATTTGAACCCCCGACCTTCCGGCCTGAAGTACCTTGCCCCAACCACTAAGCCACTCCTCCACTCCTATTTAGTTTATTTAGCTGTATTTTTATATCGCCTTTCAAGGATGTCAAGGCAGTTTACATGGAACAAAGGGGCAAGCAGTACATGGAACATTTTACAAGAAACAAACAGAAGATGAACCATAATAACATAAGAGTACATTAAACAGGCTTGTGAAACAGATAAATTAAGGTACAAAGAACAGCAGTAATACTGTCTCTGAACAGCAATATCGCACTAAACAATAAGTTAGCTATATACAGGTTGCATATTCGGTATGTTTGGGAAATTGGGTTTAGATAACAATGTACAGGATACATATTCTGTATGATTGGGGGACTTGGGTATGTATAACTATATAAAGGTTGCATTTTTGGTATGTTAGGGAAAACTGGGTGTGTATAAGTGGGGGGAAGGAGGAAGGGACCAACCAAGTTGCAAGCTTTTTAACATATGGCATCAGAACAGCAAATTTTACAATGAATATTGGTAGTAGGACATTGTTTAGTCTGGAGGCTTATTTAAGTGTTCCGTGAATAGGTATGTTTTATCTTTTTGCGGAAATCAGGCAGGTCATTTATTGTGCAGATTTTATCTGGCAGAGCATTCCAGAGTTTTGGTGAAGAGAGGGAGAATGTTCTATTAGATGTCTTGAGTGTTTTTCCTGTTCTGTGGGATGACAAGTGTGGATTGAGTGCTTGCTCTTCTGGGTCTATTTTCCTCAGGTTTTTGTATCAAGGATTGTAGAAATATAGAGGAGTTGATGGAGCGCTTTGAATAGTGATTAATGCTTTGTATTTAGAGTGGGATTTTATGGGGAGCCAGCAGAGAACAAGTATGGGTGAGACATGTTCGTGCTTCAGGGTGCCGGTTAGGACTCTGGCGGCCGTATTCAGTGCCATTTGTAGAGAGTGGAATGATTTATTTTATTTATTTATTTATTTAGTATACATTTGTATATCGCTACTTCCAGCGATCAGCAGCGGTTTGATTACAGATTGGAAATTGTCAAATCATGACAGGAAATTTTTGAGGTATAAACACATTGATTAGACAGGAAAGCATAGCACACAGAGAACTATTTTACAGGGAACATGGGCTATGGAGGGTTAAGTGGCTTGCCCAAGACCACAAGGAGCACCTGTGGGACTAGAAACCCCAGTCCTTCCGGCCCAAGGTTGCTGTCCTCCAGTGGGATTTGAACCCCCGACCTTCCGGCCCGAAGTACCTTGCCCCAACCACTAGGCCACTCCTCCCACCATGATGTAGCTGGGAGCTCCTGGAGGACAATATTGCAATAGTCCAGATGCAGCAGTAGCGTGGTTCGGAGTACTGTTCTGAAATCATGGCATTCTAGAAGTGGTTGTAGGGCTCATAACATATTTATTTTTTGGTAGATGCATGTAATGTATTAGTTAAGTGCTGTTTTAGTGTGAGACCTTGATCTAAGGTGATTCCCAGGTATCATACTTGAGATTTTACTTAGACATACGTGGAAAACTGATCCATGTACAGTGGTGGTGGTGTGAAGTTAGAATCTCTGGTAATATGGAGCACTTCCGTTTTCTGGGAATTTATGGCAAGGTTATGCATTTTTTTTTTTGTAATTTAAATTTTATTAGAGTTTCAACCATTTTACATAATATACATCTTACACCATTAGCTATACTACATCCTCTCATTACATTTCGAGCTTCAGCACTGAACTGACCCTCCTTCAACAAGCATCAATCCACCAACATAATCCTCCTCGACCCCCTCCCTCTACATACCCCATTCTCCCCCAATTACAGTTCTAACTTCATTACTTATAAACCCACAAACAATAAACATAAATCAAGACAATGCCATTCCTAATCCACACTCCCGCCCCCCCATGACAGTGCCCAATTGTCTCCATTGCCACCACTAGTTTTCACCCTTCCATGGTCAGTTTCTCGCCCACACGCTACCATAAATCCGTAGGTGCTCTTCGCTACCCCTCTTACTGATCCCCCTCCCTCCCCCCCTTCCCTTTCCCCGCTCCACCTACCCCCATCCCTTCCCATCCTATCCCAGCTCCCTTAACTCATCACCCATTTACTCCACCCCTCCTCCCTCCATTCCTCATATGCTTGCCAGATATCCAGGTGTTTCACTCTCTGATTCCTTCTATGTGCGCCCACCAAGCTCATATACCAAAGACACTCTATTCTTCCCATTATTTCCTCCATCGTAGGGCCCTCCTCCGCTTTCCACCTTTGCAGTATAGCCAGTCGGCACGCCACCACACAATAGTGCCAGAAGTTGGTATGCCCTGTATTTCCCCCTTCTTCCCCATCCAACAGGCTTATACTTCCCCTATCCAACTTTATTCGCACCCCGGTCACCTCCTTATATAGCTTTCCCACTTCCTACCACACCCGCTGAATTTTGGGGCATCCCCAAATCATATGCATCAAGTCCCCCCATTGCCCACACCCCCTCCAGCAATTGCCATCACTATCTTTACAAATGGCCTTAAGCCGGACTGGCGTCCACACCATTCTCAACCTAATTTTTAGACAGTTCTCTACCAGCGTTGTACCCCACGCCAATCTTCGCTCACTTTCATATATATCCCTCCATCTTCCCTCCTCCCATGGATCTTCAATTTCCGCCTCCCACTTCTCTTGCCACCGTACGTTACCTACCCCTTTACTATTTAGGAGTTTATATAACCTTGAGACCATGCCTTTAAGATTATCCGTTTTTTCCATGAGCTCTTCAAACTCTGTACTCCTCCTCGCTAGGTCCCCTCTCACCTCTCCCCTCTGCAAGAAGTGCCATAGCTGTATATAAGCATAGTACTCCTTGTCTAGTACCCCAAACTTTTCCTGTAGTTCCTGGAAGGTTTTAATTCGCCCCCTCCTATCCACCACCTGTCCCGCTCTAACCAATCCCCTGTCCGCCCACTCCTTAAATATCCCCCATCTCCAGGAACAAGCAGGAATGAGTCTTCACATATGAGTACGTCGGTACCGAGAGAGTCTGCGTGGGAACGCTCCCCAGCGTCCAATCAGAATGCTTTTGGGAGCATCCCTCAGCGCCTGCGTGCTGCCTTCCCGCCTTTCCAACTGTCTCTCCTCAGTTTTCGTTTTTCCGCGGAGCCGGCAGGACATCCTCCTGTCACCGCAGAAACTTTTTTCTTTAATTCTTGTTTTCTTGTGGTCGCGGCTGTTTTCCCACCGCCACCGGTACCGCCGGTGGGTTTTTTCTTTTCTTTTTCTCAAACTCAGGGAGAGTCTTTCCCTCAGTTTCTGTCTTAAAATTTTTTGGGCCTGTAAGGCCTCTCCATCATGGAGCCTTCTTCTCCTAAGAAGTGCCTTAACTGTGGAAATACAGTTTTCTTTTTAGACTCCAATGACTGGTGTCTAACCTGTTTGGGTCCTGACCCTTTTTCTCCGGAGCCATTAGGCTATAATTTTATGAGAAGAGATTTGCCTTTTCGAGTTTCCCTCGATACTGAGTTCCCTTCCAATGTCAGGGCACTGACCATTTCTTCTCTACAGGATCAGGTAACCCATAAACAGTCTGTTAAGACTAGCCAATCCTTGGGTGGTAGGTCTCATGCCAAGCATGATGACGGCTCCGGCCTTGCCCCCAAGTCCCTATTGGCTTTAAAACCCCGGCGGGAGTCTTCGGTCTCCAAAGCATTTCAGGGGTTTCAGGTTGTTCCTGGGGCTCACCCCTCACAGAACATACCTGAGCCATGCTCGGTGGTGGCATCCGCTTCGAGCGGTACCGATACCCCGGCATTGGCACCGGTGTTGAGTGATCCACTCCTCACCAGGGATCGTCATCTGGCGTTCTCGGTACCTTCGGGCCCGATCGATACGTCCCAGATTGACTTTCCAGTATCGGCAGCATCGCCGATACGACCACCGACGCCGGTACCCTCCAGACATGCATCGATAGACTCGCTTCCTTCGATGCCGAGTCTGGAATCGATATCTAGTCTGGAAGACTGGGTACCGATGCGTCTCGGAACCGATGCTTACCGGTTCCGAATACGCGGTGTCGAGGATACTCACCAAGAGTTTTTGGTTCCCTCGGTACCGATTGAGCAGCCTTCGATATCTGCTTCTATGTCGGTACCGCCTCCGATTCCGCATACCGGTATCGATGTCGGTTCCGGCAGTACTATCGGAACCAACTACTTCCATGCCTTTTTCACCAGGATCGCTCCTTTCTATACCTAGTTTGGAGTCGATACCCGGCATGGACGATGCAGTACTGACTGTCTCAAGTCATAACCGACAGTACCAGTATCCATCCACTAGGGCTCCTTTCCTGCACCGATCCGGTGCCCAGGCTAGTTCTTCAAATTTAGCCTGTCCAGGGATGGTTCCCAATGGAGATCCTTCTTTTCAGAAATTTCTCCTTGACATGGCTATATTCCTTGCTATTCCTATCCCTGGCTATGATCCTACACAAGGCTCTTCTGGAGGAAAGGAAAATATAATGCTACCTTTACATTATTCTTTGCAGGATCTTCTTCTGAAGATATGGAAAACTCCTTTAAGGGTTTCCTCACCTTCTACAGCAACTGATCTTCTGTATCAGGTGCCCCCCTCTCCAGGGTTTCAAAGGACTCAACTTCCCCATCATTCCATTGTAGTGGAATCAGCAATGAGGAAGGTAAAAAGCAAGAAGAAGCATTCTTCTTATCCGCCAGGTCGTGCTTCTAGAACACTGGATGCTTTTGGACGTCAAACCTTCCAAGCATCTATGCTGGCAACAAGGATTCTCTCATATATTTTTTATATGTCTATCCTTTTAGGAGGTCACAAAGAAATTATCTCTTTTGACTCCTTTTCTATCAGAGTCCAAGGCTGCAGACTATTCCTCACTTCTTAGTCATAGCCAAAATAGATCTTGGTTTCTCTCTCGTGCTTCCCTTGACTCCTTTGAGTCTGTTAGCAGAACCTCTGCTATAGCCATAGGAGCACGATGTAGAGCCTGGCTCCAAGCTTCAGACTTGAACAGATGGGCACAACAAACACTGGGTAATACTCCTTGTACTGGAGAAAATCTCTTTAATAGGGAATCTTTACGTCAGGTTGTTCATTGCTCCACTGACTTCCCTGTTTCTGAGGGCTATCCTAAGCCTTCTCCTTCCCCAGTAGGTAGGAAATGCCCTACCAAACCTTCTTTCCCTAAAAGAAGAAGGTTTTATTCTTCTCCTGCCCATCATACAGATGTTCCCAAACAAGGGAAACCTCGCCCTGGTCTGAAGAATCCAAACTCAAGCCAGGAAAATTAACCCTCAATGGAGTTCTAATTAATCTCTTATAACATACGGTTTACTTTTTCTCAACAGAAAGTTTTCACTGTTTTTTCATTTATGACTCTACGCATGGATTCCTGTTTCCAGGACATCCAACTGCTCTCAGGTAGGCTGAGCTGTCAGGAGATTCATGTCTGTGCATCACAGGATTTTCCTCCTCTTCCCACCATGAAGAGAGGTTTGCCATCTATCTCATGATAGTTTTCCTGTACCACCATGAATCTTTTCCTTCTATAGACTTACCATATAGCAAGTCTACCTTCAGCTCCTATTTTTCTTTACCCTCGTTCCCAGGGCTTCCCCTGTACGAGTGGTACCATACGACTGGAAGGCTTTCTTAGCCTTTCTAGTCTTCCTTTCCTTTCCAGTGTAGGGTTTTTTCTGGAGTAACCTCCCTGCTTTCATTGGGCAGCTCATCAGACATAATCAGGATTTCTCCTCTGTTCTGTCTGTTCTCTCTGTTACAAACAGAAGGATTCTCTCTGCTGTTCTATTCAGCAGCTGCCCATGCAGGGGTTCCAGTGATTAGTCTACTGGTACTTTCTATGAGTTCCAGTCTTGTCTTCCACTACTTTTTTCTGGTCTTAGTAGTACTTCCAAGATAGTGCTCATCTCTCTTGGAAAATCCTTATCTGTCGACTCCAAATCCCTGGAATTGGCAGCATATCTGAGGTGGCAGCTGGTTTGCTCCAACAGCCACTTTTATTTCCCAATTCTCCTCCATAGTGCTCTCTGCAATCCTACTGAGAAGCTTTCCACTATGGGCCCTTGCTAGAGAGCATGGGGATTTTTTCTCTAATTACTATCCTATATGGTTGAAAAAGGCTTCCTCAGTCATCACTCATGACTGTAGGGGTTTTTTACACCCTTCTATTTCCTTTTAATAAAGGACATAAGCCTTCTTTATGTGACGGTCTAAAGAGTTACCCAGTTCCTACAGGAAATAGGCTCTTTTTCCTTGCAGCTTGTCCTCATGGTATCCTAATCCTTCA
The DNA here is from genome assembly GCA_033557465.1 of Ichthyophis bannanicus. Lineage (NCBI taxonomy): Eukaryota > Metazoa > Chordata > Amphibia > Gymnophiona > Ichthyophiidae > Ichthyophis > Ichthyophis bannanicus. The sequence continues at coordinate 177,228,101 of CM066043.1, read as the reverse complement.
TGGACAGCACATATTTAAGTTAACTATGCATGATAACCCCCCCCCCCTTGTTCCTCAAGTGGGTCAACCTGGTATCTCATCCTATGCGTTTTCTGTCCATTTACCATGCGAGAGTTCTACAGGACTCAGGACTTGCTGTTTACAGACTGATATTATCCTCTGTTTTTTACGCAACCGTCCTGGTTATTTCACTGGATAGCATTCCTGCACCATCTTAGCCAGGGGGAATGGATAAGAACATAAGAATATAAGATATGCCATACTGGGTCAGACCAAGGTCCATCAAGCCCAGTATTCTGTTTCGAACAGTGACCAATCTAGGTCACATGTACCTAGCAGATTCCCTATATATCTTCTCAAGTAGGTTCCACCTTCTTGTTATTAGATGAATCTTTATCCTTCACATCTCCCATGTGAATGTCCTTATGGGCATATCTCTATCTGCTTAGTTGCAGTCATTTATCTTTAGACATTTATATACATCCATGTATATATTTCTATATAATTCTCTATAGATACCTATGTCTGTAAGCTGCGTGTGCATATCTTATGCCCCTCCTGAATATATACACCTATATATATATATATCCCTATATATATGTGTGTCTGTCGAGATGCTTCCTTATAGGTAGATATGTACTTACATACTTATCTCTCTACCTGTCTATGCTTATAAAAGGTTTTTACCTTCTTATAGGTTCCAGACAGTGGGCTCGCATATCTTCATGCTGTTCTTCCGTATGGCTGGGGTATTATGCACACAACCACTACTGTGGTCCTGACAGCTCCTACTTTAACCCTAGGTCTAGGTATCCCTGAAGCTCCATACTTCACTATCTTTCCTATCTCTCAACAGATAGAAAAGACAGGGTGGATCTTCAATAGATCTGAAGCTTCAGCCCTTTAAACATCTGTCCTCCTTGGGAATATGGGCTTTTTTCCATACCCCTTCTTCCCTCCAGGACTACGCTATTTGTCCAAATCAGTCAGTCTTCCTAAATGTTACTAACTCTGTATCCAAAAGAGTTCCCAGCTTTTTCCATAAAGCTTCCACTAAAGACCTGACGTTTTTGTACTGCCCCAGTTGACACCTGGGTCGCCTGTCAATCTCAGATTTGGATTTTCGCCTTCACTTCAGTGAGGTCACCTTGAAGATTCCTCTACTGGATCTCCTGTAAACTTCATCACCCTCTCTACTTCCTGCAAGCCAGTAAGTGAGATCAATATTGTGTTTGTTCATGTCAATATTTTTCATGATAAGTATCATACATACAAGGACTCCTTACCAGTAGTCCTTAGCTTAGCTGGTTTTCCTACAGCTCCTCTCTTTTCAACTCCTCCTACCCTCCATCCTCAGGATGCCTGGCCATATGAGGTGTAGCATGTTCCAATCCTCGCCATGCTGGGGCTCCAGGCATCTTAGCTTGGGAGTCCCCATATGTGAAGACTCATTCCTGCTTGTTCCTGGAGATAGCACAGTTACTTACCTGTAACAGGTGATCTCTGGGAACAGCAGGAATAAGTCTTCACAACCCACCCACCTCCCCTAGGAGTTGTATCTCTCTATCTATCTTCCTTTCCTCTTTCTCTCTCTTTTGGCTTAGCTATAAAACTCAACTGAGGAGAGACAGTTGGAAAGGCGGGAAAGCAGCACGCAGGCGCTGAGGGATGCTCCCAAAAGCGTTCTGATTGGACGCTGGGGAGCGTTCCCGCGCAGACTCCGCCGGTACCGACGTACCCATATGTGAAGACTTATTCCTGCTGTTCCCAGAGATCACCTGTTACAGGTAAGTAACTGTGCTCTCTCTTCCCTGGCTCAAATCCAGGCATATGTTGCAAGTGCATCTCCCGCCGACCAGCACTTATCCTGCATCAGGTATCTCTTCCATTTCCCCAAAATTTCCCATGTTAATTCCTTTTGTGGGTTCCTCAGTCTTTTCCCCCCCCTTTATCTCTTAAACTACCCCATACCTCTGCCTCTAAATTCTCCCCTCCCTCTCTTTCCATATAAACCCATTGTGGCGTTTCCCCCCTGTCCCTCCACACAAACACAGCCTTCAACTGCGCTGCCTCATAGTAATGCACTAAGTTCGGCACCCCCAGCCCTCCTTCCTCCCTTGCTCTAAACATCATCGCCCTACTCACTCTAGGGGCCTTCCCTGCCCATATAAACCTCATAATCAAGCCCTGGAATTCTTTAAGGCACCTTCTCTTGATTTTACTTGGCAATGCCATAAATACAAACAAAATCCTCGGCAGTACATTCATCTTAATTGTGGCTATCCTCCCTAACCAGGATAAATGCATCCCCTGCCATCTGGCCAAATCTTGCCTTAGGTTCTTTATCAAGGGCCTATAATTCCATTCATTAACGTCTCTCAAAGAATTGCCCAGCTGTATACCCAAATATCGAAAACTACCCCTCACCCATTTAAAGGGGAATGCCTCTCTTATCCTCTGTTCTATTCCTTTTTCTAAGTTGAACCCCAAAATTTCTGTCTTACTTACATTCAGCTTATACCCAGCTACCTCGCTATATCTCCCAATAGCTTTCATTAGATTTGGCAAACTCCAAAATGGCCTACTCAACGTAAAAATCACATCATCCACAAACAGTGCCACCTTACTGAGCTGGTCTCCCACCCTCACTCCCTCAATATCAGTCTGCTTCCTTATATACTCCGCCAGAGGCTCAATAACTAGCACAAACAGCAGGGGCGACAGCGGGTCCCCCTGCCTAGGCAAAAACTGTCCGAATACCCCTCATTTATCCTTATCCGGGTCCTCGGGCTACAATACAGTGCTTTTACCCAGCCCAGGAACTTCCCCCCTAATCCCATTTTCTCTAGCACCTGCCACATGAAACCCCACTCCACCCTGTCAAATGCCTTTTCGGCATCCACCGTTAAGAATACCGCCTCCCTCCCCGTGTCCTGCAGCTCCCAAACCACATTTAAAAGATTTCGGATATTATCCCCTCCCTGTCTCCCCTTAATGAATCGTACAAAATAATCGTAGGTCAATTCGTAGAGTAATAAAAGTGACCATATAAAATCAATTACTCTATTAGCAACAGCATCTAATGAAGAACCATGATATAGGAGCAAGTATAATTCATCTTCTGTAAAAATAGCACAGGGACGTCTCAGACCATCGGCTTAAAACAGAGACACAAAAGTGTCAAAGAGTGCCGTAATAGCATCAATGACTATCCACTGGCCATTAAATTATCATATTCAAAACTCCTTTCAAAAATATTTAAAAAACAATGCCAAATAACGACAATATTAAAAATCAGTACTTAACTTTAGACACCCCAACGCCAGCTATCATAGCGCTATTCAATGCGTTTCACTCAGACTGAGTTTCTTCAGGGGGATTTAGAACTGAAAAAACAAAAGTTAAGTAAAAACACTGTTATAATAAAGTCTTCATATCAATGCAAAAGATCATGTATAACTCCTTAAACAGCCAAATATCATACCTGAAAGTATAAACTGCTGCTGCCCACGTTTCTCTAAAAGGAGCTAAACTTGAGTGATATCAGTGCTCAAAAAAACGCCGCGCGTGCGGACTGAAAACTAGATGCACCCTTTAAATGCTAAGCGTGACGTGACCAGACAACGTCACTAATGGAGCCCATAACTAAAGTTCTCATTGTAAGCTGTCAAAAGCATGTCCCTGTGATTTGCAGTGATGAACAATCGGCGCCGTTAATACTTCATGTTTCAAACGGCTTTTGTGTTCTTGTATTCTGACCTTTAAAGGCCGAGTCGTTTTCCCGATATACAATAGGTTGCAAGCACAACGAATAGCATAAACAGCATTACTAGTTGCACAGGAGGTATGTCCCTTCAAATGATATGTACGTCCATTATAAGTGAAATGATCTGTCTCCCAAGTGATGGCTCGGCCTTTAAAGGTCAGAATACAAGAACACAAAAGCTGTTTGAAACATGAAGTTTTAACGGCGCCGATTGTTCATCACTGCAAATCACAGGGACATGCTTTTGACAGCTTACAATGTTTTTGTATTGAGGAGGTTGCGAGAGGGGCGAATGGAAAATCGCAGGAAGAATTTTTACTATACCATGAACAATGGTGGATTTTTACATTACGATCTGTATCTCCTGGTGGACTTAATGCAGCCATTGATTGGGGTGCGTGTATCTAAGTCACTTTGAAGATGAAATTTTGGGTTCATTTTGTTTGACAGCAGTGGTCTTTGCCAAAATTCCAGTTAACAATTTTTTGAAACATTCATGGTAAATTTTTATATTCTCAAATGAGAACTTTAGTTATGGGCTCCATTAGTGACGTTGTCTGGTCACGTCACGCTTAGCATTTAAAGGGTGCATCTAGTTTTCAGTCCGCATGCGCGGCGTTTTTTTGAGCACTGATATCACTCAAGTTTAGCTCCTTTTAGAGAAACGTGGGCAGCAGCAGTTTATACTTTCAGGTATGATATTTGGCTGTTTAAGGAGTTATACATGATCTTTTGCATTGATATGAAGACTTTATTATAACAGTGTTTTTACTTAACTTTTGTTTTTTCAGTTCTAAATCCCCCTGAAGAAACTCAGTCTGAGTGAAACGCATTGAATAGCGCTATGATAGCTGGCGTTGGGGTGTCTAAAGTTAAATACTGATTTTTAATATTGTCGTTATTTGGCACTGTTTTTTGAATATTTTTGAAAGGAGTTTTGAATATGATAATTTAATGGCCAGTGGATAGTCATTGATGCTATTACGGCACTCTTTGACACTTTTGTGTCTCTGTTTTAAGCCGATGGTCTGAGACGTCCCTGTGCTATTTTTACAGAAGATGAATTATACTTGCTCCTATATCATGGTTCTTCATTAGATGCTGTTGCTAATAGAGTAATTGATTTTATATGGTCCCCTTAGTGAAGCCTGTCTGATCCTTATACACCAACTTTTGCATTATCCTTTGTAATCTAGCAGCCATAATTTTGGCTAGCAGCTTTGCATCTAAATTTATAAGGGATATCGGCCTATAGGCTCCGCAGGTTGTGTGATCCTTCCCCGGCTTAAGAATGACAGTTATACCTGCCTCCACCATGGACTTGGGCAGCTCCTCACCCCGTAGCACCCCATTAAAAACCCTTGTTAAGAAATAATGATATCCTGCGTCAATTTATAGAATTTCGCTGTTAACCCGTCTAATCCGGGTGCCTTCCCTTCTTTGAGGGATTTCATTGCCACTCTCACCTCCTCCGTGCCCACCGGCCTTCCCAACTCCTCCGCCTCCTCTTTCTATATGCTGGGTAGCTGACACTTTGCCAAAAATTCTGCCCCCTTCTCCTCTCCTCCCTTAACCTCACTGCTATAGAGCTTCTCGTAGTATTCCACAAAAACCTTCCTAATCTCCTTAGGTTTATATACCAATTCCCCCGATATTAATCCTCTGCTGCTTTGCCTTTAACCGCCTTGCTAACTTCTTTCCTATTTTGTTCCCTCCTTCAAACCACCCTTGCTTTAACCGTACCAAATTAAATGCAATTTCCGCTGCCCCCAGTTGATTCAACTCCCCCCGTAACTTTTGCAAGTGCGCCAATATTTTAGGATCCGCCCTTTCCTGAGGTTGGCATTCCAGAACCCCTATTTTTTGTACCAACTCCTCTTCCACTTTCTTCCTCTTTCTCTTCTCCTGCGCTGCTATACAAATTAGATGCCCTCTCACCACTGCCTTCATACCATCCCACGTCATCCCTAGTGGCACATCCCCACCTAGATTGTACTTCATGTATTCCTGTATAACTCCCTTCAAACTTTCCACATGCTTCTGCTCTCATTCAGCCTCCAGAATTTGGTGCCAATATCCTTTTCCCCTAAATCAAACACAATATGCACTGGTGCATGATCTGTCCATGTAATACTTCCGATTTCAACTCCCATTGTCCTAGCTTGCCATTCCCCACTCACCCATAGCATATCCAGTCTACTATACGTCCCATGGGCCGAAGAGTAGAATGTATAGCCTTTTTCCCCTTGATGCCTCCCTCTCCACATATCTACCAACCCTAACCGCTCCTTCAACCGCAAAAGACTCCTTCTATCCTTCCTCCCCCCGTATTATACAGCTTTGGATTGACTGTGATATTGAAATCCCCCCCTATAATAAGTGGCACATCTCCCCACCCCTCCACTTCAGACAGCAGCTTATCAAAAAACTCCCCCCTTTGTACGTTAGGAGCATATATACTCACTATCCAAACTTGTTCATCCTTTATCTTTATCCGGACTGCCACCCACCTTCCTTGCTTGTCCCTTCTTTCTTCCAGTACCGCTTCCTTGTAGTCCTGCTCTATCATTATCCTCCCCCCCCCCCCCTTTTCTTGGCTGTGCCCTTTGTCCTGCGAGAAATACCCTGGAAAACTTGTTAGAACGAATCAAACCCTCCTGCCCCACCCTCAAGTGCTTCTCCTGAATACACAGGAAATTAGCTTTCATCCGCCCACCCTCCCTTTCAAGCATGTGCCTCTTTCGCCATGTTTGCAACCCCTTAACATTTATCGTACCCACCACTAGCTGCTCTTTGTCCTCCCACCTCCTCCCCTCCTCCCCCCTCCTTCCCCCCCTCTCCCCTCCCCCACCCCATTACTCCCTCCCCCCCCCCACACCCCCCACCCTCGATCCCATTCGACGTTATCCTGGAGCCGTGCACCACCCGCCACCCCCAGCCCTCTCAAATTCTCCCATCCCACCCTTCATCTTCCCCCACCTTCCTTCCATCCCCCCTTCCCGCCTCCCATACCTCTTCACCATCACCACCCACTCAGCCTTCCCTCCCAGACCCATCCCCCCTCTCCCTCCCATCCGTCCTTCTATCATACTCAACCCTTACCCTTCACCCCCATCTTTCCCCCACCCTCCCCTCATGCTTATATGCTTTAACCCACAGCATGAAACATGCCCACTCTCCTCCTCCTCCTCCTCCTCCATATTCCCCTTATGCACACATTATTAACTTTTTGTCCATTTTCAACATTCCTTAGCAAGGCATTACTTTCCCGCATCCTCTCTTCTGCTGGTCAACGCTTAACCCCTCTACGTTGTGGTCTCCGCTGGTCCCGCTCCATCTCCATCCGACTCTCTCTGGGCTCCTTCTCCCGTTGCTTCCGCTGCCCTGCTTCCTGGTCTTGCCGTGGTCCTTCTGCATTCTCCTCCTCCTCTGGCACCGCCACCCCTGCCGCCTTCATTGCCGCATAAGCCTCCTCCAGAGTTTGTACTTTCCTTGTCTTTTTCCCCTTTTGTAAATGCAAGTCCAAAACAGTATAGCCAGCGATACCTCAGTTCCTGCTTCCTTAGCTGACTGGTAATTGGTGCCATAGCCCTCCTCCTCTGTAGTGTTCCCAAGGACAGGTCCGCATATATGGCTACTGAGTACCCCTGCCATAGAAAGGTGCTTAACCCCCTCATCTTAGCCGCAATTTTTTCTTTCAGCTTGTAGTCTCTTAGGCACACTACTATGTCTCTGGGCCTGTTGTTGTGTATGGGGCCCAAGGCCCGGTGTGCCCTGTCCAAATGTATTTCTTCAGCCTCCACCTCCTCCCCTCCTTGCTTCAAGGCCTCCAAACAGACTGCCTCTGCTACTTTTGCACAGTCCCGAAATTCAAATTCCTCTGGCACACCTTTTATTCTTAAATTGTTCCTCCTGGAACGGTTCTCCAGATCTTCTAACTTTAGCTTAATTTGCATCTCCCATTCCTCCTGCTGCAGTTCCATCGTTTGCAATCGATTTTCATGGTCGCCCATCCTGTGGGTAACTTCTTCCACCTCCTCCTGCAGACCACTCATTATATCTCCCAGCGCCTTCTTCACTGACTGCACCTCTGCCTTCAGCTCTTCAAACCACTCCTTTAGTTCCTCTCTCGTCGCCGCTTGTCCTGTCACTTCTCCTACGCCTCCCGCACTTCTTACATTGTCTGCTCCGTGCGGCTCAGCCTGCTCGCCCCTCGCACGCTCCTCCGCCGCCATTTTGGCTTCTCCTGCAGTCCCACTGATAATCGCCGCTCCAAAGGCGTAGTCCCGCAGATTCGCGGTCTTTTTCCGTGTCGCCATGCTCTCCTCCACATGCGGTTGCCACTACTATTACCTCCTCAGTTTTCCTCTCCCGCTAAGGGCAGGTTTTTCCGCTTTTACGCTGGGTTGGGTCCGGAGCTCTCCTCTCACGCAGCCATTATGACGGGTGACGTCACTTCCTCCCTCAAGGTTATGCATTTTGAGCCATTGTGAGATGGCTTTGAAGCACTCTATCAATGCAGTGTGCATAGGTTTAAGGACGGATAGTGAGATGTACAGCATGATGTCATTGGCAAAGATATGATACCTTTATGGGTTTTGATGATGTTATAGATGGATTGTATAAATATGTTGAATAGTACAGCCAATAAGAAGGAACCTAATATATAAAACAAATAACACAAATATTAAATACACCAAGTAATACAATAACATCAAATAATACAACCTGCACTCACTTTCTCTGTAAACTTAACAAGAATTGCTATGTTGCCTTGTTCCACCCGACCCAAAAAGCCAGGAGCAAATGATCTTCTTGCAATCAGGTGCTCTCACTCTTTGCCTCACTATTTGGAATTCATTACCCCTAGTACTAAGAGGATGCCCATTCCTAATGGAATTTCGGAAAAAGCTGAAGACATATCTATTCCAAGAACATTTCAACTCCGCCATACCTTTCGAATTTCAACCAGACTTCAAACCAGAACCACCTATTACTTAATCTCACAGGCAGCATCACGCTAACATGTTAAAGATATTTGTAAATAACCCTGTGGCTTGTAATCTTTGTAGTTTGTGTTTTGTAATTGAGGTTTGTTATGCTTTAAGCCGATATTCATGTTTAGTTCCATTGGACAACAGCGTGCATACACATGCCCTGTTAAATTACTGGTCTTATATAAACCACTTTGACTAGTAGAAAGGCAGTATAGAAATACGTTTAAATAAATAAATTATAGGCTGGCATTACAGGTTAAAGGGCTAGTGCATATGTTACATATGTCTCAGTGACTTGTTTCACATATATTCCTCCTCCTTTTTTTTATTTTGCATATGAATCCTGGAGAGACCAGAATTATGAGTAATGTGTAATCAGTAGCAGGGGAAACATATTAAAATCAATTCCTTATCCATCTAGACCAGTCCAGAGGAGTGAGTTATGCTCCCCAGCCATCAGGTGAAGGCAGACCAGAGCAACTTTGTTATCTCATCACTTGTACATGTGCTGGTGCAGCACTGAGAGAAACTGGTATTGTCTGCCTCCAGCAAGTGGCAAAGCGTGTTGACTGGTGCAGCAGCACAGATAGGCCTGTCTCTCCTGCCTTTAGCTCAGTGTTTGCTTCAAGTTTGGATAAGCCCATTGTCATCTCGAGACAGAAGTTGCTCTGTGTCTAATGCTGTTACTCACAAGTCCCAGCAATGGTGGGCCAGAGAGTGAGCAGGTAAGCACATGGAGCCCCTGGGGGGGGGGGGGGTGAGGTAAGTCTGTGCTAAGCTCACCTACCCTCTTCACTGTCCTGTGTCTGCATGTTTTACTCTTCTTTTTTTTTTCTATTTTTGTTAGTATTTTTAATTTGGTCCTGTTTCTTTAATTGGTTCTCTTTCTGTACTGTTTGAATAAAATAGCTTCAAAATGTAAAAAAAACCCAGGCAGCTGGGTTTTCCCAGACTTTCAGGAATGGCTGGAGAAGCCCTTCTTGACTTTCTGCAGCCAGCCTGAGAGGTACAGAGATTCCCTTATTTGGGTGGTTTAGCTTTTTTCCGTCAGATCTTTTTCTTTACAGAATTTTCCTTTAACTTTTTCAGCTTTGCAAAACTGGGTGCACAGAGGTATGTTGCATGTGGTTCCCATTGAGTGAGCTCTGCAGCTGGCTCTTTTTGCTCCAAGTGTGATGGAAAAGCTTCGGGTCACATTTTTTTGGCAATGGGAAGGGATGCTGTATGACTTTTGCACAGGTTTTGATGATTGTCGTGGCCCCAGATTGGTCTCACAAGTTTGTGAATTTCTTGATCCAGTGGATGGGACCACATCTCTTGCTACTGTAAGAGAAGGGCCTACTGTGGCAGGGGTTCCTGGTGATGGAGTTTCTCACTCCCTTCTTGCCTATAGCCTGTCCATGGAAGAGCGGTAGTAAACATATTTATGGCCTGGAAGGCCTCTATGCCGTTAGCTTATGTGAGAACCCTTTTGGAAGCCCATCCTTGATCAAGGATTGGCCCAGAACTCTCAGGGTTCAGGTGATAGCCCGCCCTCATGTGGTAAAGGAATCACATCCAAGTGATTTCATTGGCAGTGCACCCCAATGTCTCCTGCTTCCAGGGGAGTACAGCAGTTCCTTCTGCCTGTGTGCCCTGTTAACTCCAGGAACAAGCAGGAATGAGTCTTCACATATGGGTATCGTCGGTACCGACGGAGCCTGCGCGGGAACACTCCCCAGCGTCCAGTAAGAAAGCTTTTGGGAGCATCCCACAGCGCCTGTGCGCTGCCTTCCCGCCTTTCCCAACCACCTCTCTCCAGTTCTTCTTTTCTGCGGAGCCAGCAGGTCGTGTTCCTGTCACCGCAGAAGAAGTTCTTAATTCTTTTCTTTAGTTTTCTGTGTCGCGTCTGCCTTCGACGTCAGACCGGTACTGCCGGTCTTTTCTTTTCTTTCTTCAAAAAAAAAACAAACACTTCTTCAACTGTGCATTTTCAGTTTGGGCCTTAGGCCTAAATATTTTCTCCTCATGGAGAAGCCCGCTTCCGGGTTTAAAAAGTGCACAAAATGTGGCGTTACTATTTCTGTCACCGACACCCATGATTGGTGTCTTAAATGTTTGGGTCCTGACCATTCCATCACGGATTGTGTGTCCTGCACCATGTCTAAAAGAGGTCGGCAGAACCCAGCAGCCAAGCTCAGTACCCTGTTTCCCTCTGATGCAGCCTCGGTGGCATCAACGTCTTCCAGGGCTTCTTCTTCCTCCCATGGATCTCAGGTAACCAAACATAAATCTAGCCGGTCCTCGAAGGGCAAATCTCCCTCCAAGCATCGCGTTGCCTCCGGGCTCGCCCTTGAGGATTCCGCTCCGGCAAAATTACCCGGGCGGGAAGTTCCGGCTTCCAAAGCATTACCTATGGGGTCACAGGTTGACATCGATGGTGCGGCCTCGATCGATCACCTGTTGCCGTGTTCTGGGGTACCGGTGACCTCCACTGGTACTGACATCCAGAGACTGGTGACGTCGATGGATCAGAAAATTCTATCCATACAGCACACCCTTACGGCATTTATGCAGGCTTCGACGCCTTCGGTACCGCAACAATCTCCGTTGCCGGTACCGACTCCGGCATCGGCACTGTTCCCGGTGCCGGTACCGATTGCATCGACATCGGCTTCGGTGTCAGCTGCAACGGTACCGAACCGGTACCGCTTACTCCCGATGTTGATCCCACTCGGTATGCGTATCGGGCTTTACAGGAGCATCCAGACAGGCGATACTTCGATTCCTCCGAAGACTCTGAAGAGTCGGAGGTTTCTGTCGATGCACCGGTGCTTCTTCCTCAGGAGTCTGATTCTCCAAAACGAAGAATGTCTCCTCCAGAGGATTTGTCTTTTCAAGACTTCATTAGGGAAGTGGCTAGAAGCCTCTCCATTACAGTGGCCTCTGAGTCAGAGCCTAGAGCCAAGCAATTAAATATTTTGCAATATCCTAAGGCTCCTAAGGAAGCAGCTACCCTACCTATTCATGAGATTCTCTATGATCTCATGTTGGGCATGTGGGAGACTCCTCTCACCACCTCTCCTCATTCTCGCAGGTTAGACACCATGTACCGTGTCCCTCCCTGTCCTGGTTTTCATAAGACTCAGCTTCCTCACCACTCTATTGTGGTTGAGTCTGCTATGAAGAAAATAAAGAGTGCAAAGAGACACTCATCTAACCCTCCAGGACGTGAATGTAGGACTGTAGATGCTTTTGGCCGAAGGATTCTCCAGGCCAATATGCTTGCTGCCAGAATCAACTCCTATATTCTCTATATGGGGATGTTTCTAAAAGAAGTCACAGATCATCTGCAGACTTTAGCTCTTTTTATTTCAGAACATAAAAGGCAGGAATTTCTCACTTGGCTCAAACATGCCCAAGATGTTTCCAAATTCTCCAACCGTGCAGCCTTTGACTCTTGAGTGTGTAAGCAGAGCCACGGCTATTGCCATAGGTGCATGCAGAATTGCTTGGTTACAAGCCTCTGATTTGGAACTCTGGGTCCAGGATGAGTTGGGAAACCTTCCTTGTACAGGTAAAAACCTGTTTGGCAGGGATTGGCAAGCAAAGGCCACTCAGATGGATGCTGAGAACTCTGCTTTGGATCGACTTTCAAAGTCTACCTCTGCCCCTGTTAAGAAAAGATTGTTCAAAAAGACATATTTTTCTAAAAAGGGAAGATATTATCCTGCTCATGGGCAGGCATCTTCTGCAGGTCGTTTTGCTGCAAAACGTCAGCAACCACCTAAACAGGCCAAGTCAAAGGCTGCCAAGCCTACCACAGCCCAGCAGCCTCAGCCTCCTCAAGGCCTTTGACTTGCAACTAGAGTACTTAGCCTTTCTAGCTCTGGGAAACCCATAGCCCCTCACCATTCTAGGAAGGTTGACTTATTTTGCTCCCAGATGGGAGCAAATCACAGCAGAGCAATGGACCCTCTCCATCATAAAGGAGGGGTACAAGCTTCACTTTTTAAACCTTCCTCCTCACACCATGGTGAAACAGTTCAATTCTCCAACATCTCTCCTCAACCTTCTAGGTCAGGAGATTGCTACCCTTCTTGCCCAAGGGGCAATAGAAGAAGTACCTCTTCTTCAACAGGGCTCAGGGTTCTACTCCCCTTATTTTCTTATCCCAAAGAAAACAGGGGGCTACAGACCCATATTAGATCTCAGAGAATTGAACAAGTTTCTATTCAAGGAGAAATTCAAAATGATTTCTCTAGGGGCTCTGCTTCCATACCTTCAGAGTCAGGATTGGCTTTGTTCTCTAGATCTCAAGGATGCGTACACCCATGTCCTCATCCATCCCACACACAGAAGGTTCCTTCGGTTCCTTTTTCAAGGAAAACACTACCAATACAGGGTGCTTCCTTTCGGTCTGGCCTCTGCACCAAGGGTGTTCACGAAATGCATGGCAGTAGTAGCTGCATTTCTCTGCACTCTAGGAATATTCGTATTCCCATATCTGGACGACTGTCTCATTCGAGCCTCATCCCAGCCTCATCCCAGTCAGAGGCCCAGACTTGTCTAACCTGCACAATGCGTATCCTTCAGTATTTGGGACTTGTAATAAACATCCCAAAATCCAATCTCACCCCTACTCAGTCTCTGGAGTTCATAGGGGCCTTGCTGGATACCACAACTGCAAGGGCCTATCTTCCTTAGGCCCGTTGCCTATGTCTGGTGCAGTTAGCCTCCCAGATTCAGTTAAAGTCCCAATTAACTGCTCGAGAGATGTTACAACTATTAGGCCACATGGCATCCACCGTGCATGTGGTTCCATATGCTCGCCTTCACATGAGGGCAGCTCAATGGACTTTGTCCACCCAATGGACTCAGGCATCAGGTTGCCTGTCAGACAAAATAGCAAACTCCAGTCGTCTATTTTGGTGTCTCCAGTGGTGGAAGTCCTCTCAGAACCTGTTGCTGGGGTCCCCTTTTCAGCAACCGTTACCCCAAGCAACTCTCACAACAGATGCTTCTCCAAAGGGTTGGGGAGCTCATCTGCAAGATCTCTCCACCCAGGGCAACTGATCTCCACAGGAGACTTCTCTGCATATCAATCTCTTGGAACTCAGAGCAATATTCTTAGCTCTCAGAGTGTTCCATTCCCTGCTCAGCTACAGGACAGTCCTTATCCATACGGACAATCAAGTAGCCATGTTCTATGTAAACAAGCAGGGAGGAACTGGCTCTCTATCGCTTTGCAACGAAGCTTTGCGACTGTGGGCCTTCGCCAGAGAGCATCACATCCATCTTCTGGCAGTATATCTTCCAGGTATTCAAAACTCTTGGGCGGACAGACTCAGTCGAGTTCTGCTCCCACACGAGTGGTCCCTCCACATGGACCAGGTAGCCAGGATTTTTCGAATTTGGGGAACCCCGGACATAGACCTCTTTGCAAGTCCGTGGAATGCCAAACTTCCCCGATTCTGTTCCAGAATTCCATGTCAGGGAGTTCAGGCCAAGGATGCCTTCCTCCTTCACTGGGGTCAAGACTTCCTTTATGCCTTTCCACCAATTCCCCTAATTCCCAAAACACTATTCAAGCTTCAGAGAGATCGAGGGACCATGATCCTCATAGCACCAAATTGGCCATGCCAAGTGTGGTACCCTCTACTTCTGCATCTCTCTCAAGCTCCTTCCCTGGACTTAGGCTCTGCACCAGACCTTCTGTCCCAGGAAGACGGAACATTGTGGCACCCAAACCCCCAGTCGCTCCATCTCAGGGCTTGGTTGCTGAGGGCCTAGACCTTCAAGATTTTCATCTCTCTCTCAACAAATCAGAGATGTTATTCATGCCTCTAGGAAGCCTTCTACTCAACGTTCCTATGCTTTCAAATGGAAAAGATTCACCATTTGGTGTTCAGAGAAGGGTCTAAACCCTCTTGCAATACCTCTGAATTCTCTATTAGAGTATCACCTGCATCTATCCCATGCAGGCCTAAAAACGAATTCAGTAAGAGTCCATTTGAGTGCTATTGCAGCATCCCTCAAGCCTCTCAATGGACAGCCTATCTCCTCTCACCCTCTTATAGCAAGATTCATGAGAGGCCTTCTTTTAACTAAACCTCCCATTAGACCACCTCCAGTGGCATGGCACTTAAACCTGGTTCTTGGCCAGCTTATGAAGCCACCCTTTGAACCTTTAGCCACCACCTCCTTGAAATTTCTTTCTTGGAAAGTTGTTTTTCTCATTGCAGTCACCTCAGCATGCCGCATCAGTGAGCTGCAAGCTTTGGTGGCTAATCCACCTTATACAAGGTTCCATCATGATAAGGTAGTCCTCAGGACCAATCCACACTTTATGCCTAAAGTGGTCTCGCCTTTTCATCTGAACCAGGAGGTATATTTACCTGTCTTTTTTTCCAGGAGCTCATGCATCAAATGCAGAGAGGAATCTTCATACCTTGGATTGTAAGAGAGCTCTCGCTTTCTACTTACAAAGAACACAGCAACATAGAAAGTCTTCTCAACTCTTTGTTGCTTTTGATCCTTCTCATTTAGGACTTCCAGTCTCTAAGAGAACACTATCCAGCTGGATTGCTCAGTGTATTTCTTTCGCCTACCAGAGTAAGAACATTTCTCTGGAGGGCCATGTCACAGCTCAGTGTGAGAGCCATGGCAGCCTCAATGGCTCATCTAAACTCGGTGTCCATCGACCAGATCTGTTGAGCGGCCACCTGGGCCTCGGTTCACACCTTCACAGCCCATTACTGTTTGGACAAGGACTCCCACCGGGATGCCTCGTTTGGTCAGGCTGTCCTCAAACACCTGTTCCATTCCTAATCAACTCCTACCCACCTACCCTGGTTGGATGCCAGAGATCCATGGGGAGGAAGTGGAGCCCTCTGCAAGGGCACACAACCATGGGGTCTCTCCCTGGCATCTGAAGCTAGGGAGTCCCCATATGTGAAGACTCATTCCTGCTTGTTCCTGGAGATAGCACAGTTACTTACCTGTAACAGGTGATCTCTGGGAACAGCAGGAATAAGTCTTCACAACCCACCCACCTCCCCTAGGAGTTGTATCTCTCTATCTTTCTTTCCTTTCCTCTCTCTCTCTCTTTGTCTCAGCTTTAAAACTCGAACTGGAGAGAGGTGGTTGGGAAAGGCGGGAAGGCAGCGCGCAGGCGCTGTGGGATGCTCCCAAAAGCTTTCTTACTGGACGCTGGGGAGCGTTCCCGCACAGGCTCCGTCGGTACCGACGATACCCATATGTGAAGACTTATTCCTGCTGTTCCCAGAGATCACCTGTTACAGGTAAGTAACTGTGCTTTATCTCAGTGGAGTCTCTCTTTGATGTTGAAGGCACTGAAAGGGTCCCTCTTTGGGCCCATTTGTAAGACTTCTCTTGAGGATTTGTCATGTGAGATGGTTTTCTTGGGGGGGGGGGGGCGCTATGGAATCTGTCAGTCAGATGTTCGAGCTGCAGGCCTTGTCTTGCAGGGAACCTTTCTTGGACATCTCAATAGCTTCTGTATCCTGGTGGATTATGCCATCCATCTCTCAAAGGTGCTGTCCCCCTTTTCATCTTGACCAGATTACTATACCTTCCTTCTCAAAGAAGGATCTTCAAAGGACCCCTTGCTGCATCTGTGGGACATGTGGAAGGTGTTGATCAAATACATGGCAATTACTAATTCCTTTGCTGGTCGGATCATCTTTTGTTGTCCTCGGCAGACTGAAGACAAGACTGGCAATGACCAAATCTTCTATTTCCCACTGGCTTAAGGAGCCCATTGGGCCAATGTACATTCTGGCTGGTAAGCATGTGCCAGAGTCAGTCCATATTTACTCCACTAGGTGCAAACTTCCTCCTGGGCAGAAGCTGCTTTGATGTCTCCAGAGGACATCAGCAAAGCTTCATCATTGTTGATTAAACTTGTGAAGCACTAGAGATTGCTCATGGGGATTGATATAGATGGCGTTTTGGCACAGGAGTCTATCCTGAATGTCATCTTCCTCCTGCCCTGTCCTGACTACTTGCGTTCATCCCTCAAGTCTGGACTAGTCTAACAGTTTGATAAGGAAGGAGAAATGTTATATACTTGTTAATTTTCTTTCCTTGAATCCTGCTAGACCAGTCCAGGACCCACCCTTGAAGATTCTTTTTTGCAGCTTTGGAAATTCAACTGCTGTAGAATGCATAGGCAGTACCGTGGTCTAACACAGATTTCATTGTGGTAAGAGAGCCAAATACTTAAGTTATTTGTGACAAAGTTTGTTTTGTTGGTTAAGAATGATATGCGTCTCTGAGTTCTGAGTTTTTCAGTCTGCTGCTGCTGTTTAGGAAGCTTAATACTGGCTTTTCTCAGTACTGCACCAGAGAATATACGGTATAGCAAGTGATGACATCCCTTAAAGTTGTTCAAGTCTGCCTCCACCTGCTGGTAATGGAGCATAACCCACACATCTGGACTGGTCTAGCAGGATTCAAGGAAAGAAAAGTAGCAAGTTTGTAAAATTTCTACTATTCATGTCTTTCTCCAGACACTAAAAAGAATTTGGATGAATGATGTCTTTAGTTTGTTTCAGCGTTAGCAGAACAAATTTTTTTTAAAGACTACTTAGAATAATTTTGAATATTTGTTACTCTTCTGGCATTTCTGGCTCCCCTATTTTATACCAAGATGACCAGTGTAATGTTCATATAAAATACCATCGAACTGGTTAGATAATAATGTTAAATGAACTGCACAATCTGATTAGCTGTAAAAGCATGATGATCACATAGTTACTAATGTGTGCTATTATGTTAGTGCAGGCTACATCATTAACACATGTTACTACTGTACTGGGACCTAATTACTAATCACCATGCATTGATAACATTAACAGATGCTAAGATGATAGCACACATCTTTAACTTTAGCCATTAGACGTCACTTTCATAGTGATTAGATCTGTCAGATGAAGTGCAATAAAATTATTACAAGCTGATTCTGGCTTGGAACGATGATGACGCCTACTGACCAAACATGTAATGCAGGAGAGAATTTTGTAACGTATTGAAAAATAAAAAATAAAGTCGGCTCTTCTCCATTTCCCTAGTCCTTCTAACATGTTCTGCCGTCTTTTTCTTCAGCTTTAAATAATAAAGAGAGATCCTAATTTTTTTTCTTTTTAAACAGAGTAGCCCTTTTGTAAGTAGTGTCAAATTTCCAAGCAGCAACACAAGTTTGGCATTTCCCACTGCAGCTAAAACCATAAACCAAATAATGAGCTATAATTTTCCTTTCAGTTAGATGGTGAGCAAATATAAGATGTGAAACTGTAAGCTTTTTATCTAAACAAACCCTGTTTCTAAGGCAGTATCAATATGGGGAATGCAGATTTCTTGTGTACAGTTCTTTTGGTCTGTTATTACAGCCACTATATCTCACTACTGATAGTACTAATCACACTGCAAATTCTGTATATTTTGCTTAGTAAATCAGACCCCTAGTTACTTTAGTGAAGTATGTGGTTATTACCCACACCCAAACTTACCACTGTATGTACCCTTAGGTGTGTCAGCTCGTCATCCTCATGAGGAACAGCTGCTGTCAAAAAACTCCTTGACTAACTATCACTCTGGTGGTAAGTGGCTTCCAAGGTCAGTTTCCAACTTGCTGCCTGGTGATACCAGCACCTTGCGCAAAGAAATATGGCAAATCACATCTTCATGGAAAAAAATCCATTTCATTCATTTTTGATGCTTGGCTCCCAATGACACAAATTCCAGCATCTGTTCACAAAATCATTTTTGTCGTATGGGTGCCAGAATGGACTAAAGTGGCAATGGAATTGTTAGCTGAATCATTTCGAACCCCACCACCATTTTCATCAACGTCTGTTAATTGCTCCTTAATGTAATGGCTTTCCTGAATTAAAATAAAACAGCATATTTTTTCTTTTTCTTATTGTAGGACCTGAAATATTCAGTTCCAAGAACCTTGCATTACAAGCGCAAAAAAAGATCCTAAGCAGGGTTGCTACCAAAACCATGGCAAACATGCTTATTGATGACACCAGCAGTGAAATCCTAGATGAGCTGTATAAAGCGACAAAAGAATATACGAGAAACAAGAAGGAAGCTCACAAAATTATGAAGGACGTGATCAAAGTTGCAATCAAAATTGGGATTCTTTACAGAAATAATCAGTTCAGTAAAGAAGAACTAGAAATCGTAGACAAGTTTAGAAAGAAGTTGAGTCAAACATCCATGACTGCTGTGAGCTTCTACGAGGTAGAATATACCTTTGATAAAAATGTTCTTGCTGAACTTCTGAATGAGTGTAAGGATCTACTGCATGAGCTGGTGGAGCGACACTTGACACCTCGATCTCATGGGCGAATCAACCATGTCTTCAGTCACTTTGCAGATGTTGAATTCCTCACTGCTCTTTATAGCCTTGATGGTGATTGCAGACCATACCTCAAAAGGATCTGTGAAGGACTTAACAAACTACTTGATGAAAGAGTCCTTTAAAATTTGTCTTGAGGACTTGTAAAAATACTGTTTAATAGCATAACTTTTCAGTGTACAGCTGCTTGCTACTGTGCAAGTTGATTTCTTCAGATGTAAACTATCTTGATAAATGTTTTGACATTTAGTGGAAGAAACTATATATACTACATGAGGCCTTTGGATGAGTGCTATGAATGATAAGTACTCCTGGGGGAATTCTGTTTAGTACACGACTTGTGCAGAATTCCCATCCCTCACAGAAATGTAGAATTGCCTACAGAATTTGTGCTGCTGTTTGGACCAATGTGAATGAAAGCACCTAGGGTCCTTAACTTTTCTCTGATCCCAAGCCCATTTATACTAGTCAGCTGGTCCCTTTCCACCTTGCTTTGTCTCTGGTAGTCAGTCACTCATGCAGAACCTGGAACATCTGATCCCACAAGACTAGTACAAGTACCATATGGCTCAAACTCGCCGAGAACAACATAGAACCAAAAGGCAGCAGCCGCTTTAGAAGTGGTGTAGGGATGTGTCACCAGTGGCCTACCCTGAGTCCTAGGGCATGCAGAGAGGGTCAGGCTGGTGAATATCCTGAGCCAGGAAGTGGGGGTAGTGCAGGCGTAGTAGTACACACCCTCTGGGTAATGAAGTCCCAAACACTCCCCAAGCAGAGGAATAGAAGTAACAAAAGTGGTAAGGTCAAAAATGAGGTTTTATTTCCCCGTCCCGGGGTTTGGTAAGCACAAAGAACTTAGGACAAAATAACCATGCTTCTGGTACAAAGAAAAGTAAATCAGGAACTGAAGAAAAATAACTCCTTTTTCTTCCAGTTTTCACTATACAGTCCTTTAACACAGGAATCAATAAACGGTTCTTTTCAAAGGCAGCAATGCTCACTTTGCTTCTCAATGCTGTTCCTACAGCTTTACACATCCAACTCAGCAAAGTGATTCTACGTTATCTGCTATAGTCAGTGTACAATCCATGGGCTCATCAATTATACATTCATCTATGGATTCAACTTGCATATCTTCCAGCCCTTCCCCCGCTGGATACATGGGAACACATTCACACAGGGATTTAAAACAGTTCCCTTTACCTTTAAGAGAGTCTTGGAGAGCTTTACTATCCCAGAGAAAACTGGTATTCTTTGTTTTCTCCCTGTTCCTTTTACAGAAACCACTGTCTGGCTTTTTCCTGTAAAGTTTACTCGGCAGTGCTTCTTCAATATCAGCAGAGTCTAGAGATTTGTACCTTCCTCTCACCGGAGCTTCTGGGCACACCCAAACTGACTTTCTGCGTGGCTTTTCTCTCCAGTTACCTTCAACACCAGGCTCTAACTGAGAGTAGCTTTCTTGTAGTCTTTGGGTTTGAGTTCTCTGTACCTTTTCAGCTGAAGCTTTCCCTGGTCGGTTCTCAGGGCTGCTTAAATCACTCTCAGCCTCTCTGCTATCAGTCGTCCTAACAGCTCTCCTTCCAGTCCCCGTTTCAGTTCCCCTTTCAGCTCTCCTTCCAGAACTGCTTCCAATTCTCTCTCCAGACCTCCTTCCAGAACTGCTTCCAATTCCTACTACAGACCTCTCACTGCTTTCTAATGAGTGCTTTTTATCAGCCTTAGGGCTTAGCTTCGTTCCTCCCCCACCCAGGTGAATCCTATTATACTCAGGGCACGGGGATTGTTTGCAACTTGGGCAGAGCTGCTGCACTCGTGGCTGGGTTTGAATCTGACATACTTTCCTCAGTTTACTCTGACTGCATGGCAAGGGACGGATCTTCCCCATTACAGATGACAGTCACCAACAGAGCAAGGAGAGAGACAAGTAACTACCTAAGATTGCATACTGGATGGTTGGGGTGGAGAAAGCTGGCTGGATGGATTGTTTGGGAAAGAGACTGGTTGGCTGGTTGAGGACATAGGAAGATTGGGGGATAAGCTGGGGCTGCAGAGTGTATGTGGGGGAGGTGGAGAGCTAGAGGCAAGAGTTGGATGAGAGGATGAGTAGAGTATTACCTTATAGTTAGGGCTTCTAGGTTTTATGGATTTTGATTTGGCAATCTGCAGACTCTTGAGAGTAGCACTGAAGTCTTGCATCTGCTGATATTTGTGTCAAAACGCTGGCACCACTAGTCTGTAAGTATTTGTTTGTTTTTATATACCACACTTTTCAAGATCAGTGCAGTTTACATATAACTTGAAGAATAAGCCATTTACATAGAACAGGAAAATACATAAAACCATGGAACAGATATTATATAGGAATTAAGAACAGGCAGCAAGACATTAAATGTTAAATAGGGGAATGAACATGGCATGTGCAAGGGGGAGAAGTAAAAGCAAGCTGGACAATAGTCATAGCACCAGGTCTAGTTAGGGTGGCTGACTGTAGACTTGCTGAAACAAGTATGTCTTTAAGGCCTTTCTGAAGGATGTCTGAGATGGCTTGGATTGCTGCAGGTAGGGCGTTCCATAGGGTTGGTGCATATAAAGAAAAGGCACGATTCTTCGTAGCTTGGGTGCATGTCCTTATTGCTGAGGGGATGACAAGTGAGCTTACCATGCATGAGCTCCTGATTCTGTTTTCAGGGGTACGTTGTGTGGCAGCTACAAGGCGGCAGCAGTGCCTGCAACTCAGAGCACCTCTTGGACCCTGCAGATTGCCAAATTAAAACCTCTAAAAAACAGCATCTCTGGTTACAAATGCACATTACAATTCTTCTAGGGGAATTCTGCACCAAAACAAAAAAAAAATACTGCTTCTAGCGAGATAATGAATTTATAACACATAAAAACTTTATTACTTAAAGACAGTTGCTATGCTATTTTGCCAAGTAGAGTATGCAGAATTTTCCTAGGAGTAGCCTACTAGAAAGTAGCCTTTCAGAAAAGCAAAACAAAAAAAAATAGTACTGTGGGAAAAAATTGCTTAGTAAGATCAATAAGTGAAGCTACAAACTGAATGTACTAAATGTTTATTTTAATTACATGCACTACATTAGCACTAAAATGTAAAATTATTCCAGTTAGAACAGCACAGTCCAAGAGTGTACAAGCTTAACACCTTTCAGTATTTTATATTGTAATGAACCAGCAAAGAACCCTGTCAAAAGTACAAACCCTCTAGATTTGTAAGTGGAACGTGAACAGCAACTCAGACTTTTAGCAGCCCTTTTACTAAAGTGCATTAGGTTTCTGCACATAATGCACTTTTCTTGCAAAAACTAACATGCATTAAGTGCAATGGTAACTGTCTGTCAGAGGCATGACCAGCATGTTCCTAAATGTGATTTGTTAAATCCAATAAGTCATATTGATACTTCATTTACCTTTGGTTTTTGTATGGAAAGCTTTCTATGCCCAGCCTTTGGCATCACACATGAGCGATGATGAAGTAATGGGAACGGCAGATGGATACATAGATCGCCAGTAAGACTGACCTTTGAATATGGTGATTGTCAAAGGTCAGGTTAAGTTTGAAGTATTGATTTTTCTAAAGATTTTTTTTTGCTTTAAATTGAGCTTTCTATTGTCCAATTTTCATTATATATCTCCTGGCAGTTAATATGCAGATACATCCGCTAACATGGTGCAAGTATTGCTGATGCACCTAACTCCACCTATTGCAGTGGTGTTGGGTGCACCTGCACTAATAGCAACATTGACAGCACATGTTATGTCCCCCCCCCCCCCCAGCTAACTGCAATGTGCTCACCATGCCCACTCTGCCCCCATCCTGTCCATTCACTACCTGAACGCACGAATGGCAGTTAGAACAAGAATCAGCATGCCTTAATTGTCATGCCCCCATGGTAATGGAAGGCCCGAGCATGCAGTTACTATGCGTAAAAGGTGATGTTTTACTTACCAGATACTGTCCTTTCTTCGAATCCTACTAGATCAGTCCAGATAAGTGCAGTGTTCCCCTAGCAGCAGATTGGTGGAGGCAAAAACTCAAGGAAAAGCCCAATTTTCAGTAACAGACATTGCTCTCATGTCTTTATCCATCTTAGTCAACAGAGGTCTCATCAGTGTTCATCCCAAAGCATATGGGAAAACATGGCAAGTTTCACACAACCTCAGCGTAGGCAACAATGAGTAATCAAACCGAGAACTACATACAAGAAAGCATAAACAAAAGGCTGTCCATAGAAGATGAACCTGCGGTGCCAAGTATATATATCATAGCAGACCCAAGGGTACTGCCGCAGAAGAACAGAATAAAAACACAGTTCTAGGGGGGCAGGCCATGGACTGGTCTAGCAGGACTCAAGAAAACTACAGTATCTGTTAAGTAACATGTCACCTTTCATATCATCCTGCTAGACCAGTCCAGACAAGGGCAATGTACCAAAGCTACAACTGCACTGGGCTGGAAGAAGACACAGGAGCTTGCAAAACCTTAGAGCCAAGGGCCATATCTACCCGAGCGTGGATTCTCAAGCAAAAATCCTTGACCAAAATGAAAAGTGATGCTCACGTTGCTGCTCAACAACTGTCTGCAGGGGCTACCGAGCTCTGCTTTGCCCATGGGGACGCTAGCACTCAGGTAAAATGGGCACACAATCCCTCTTGGATGGCCAGTTTCAGAACTGATCTGCTGAGGCAACAGCCTCCTTAATCCAGCACCCCAACGCAGACTTAGACACCACGTCACCTTGCACAGGCCAGCAAACAGCACAGAAAGATGGTCTGACTTACAAAAAGAATTTGTAACCTCCAAGAACTGGAGAGGCACCCTCCAGCCATCCACAAAGCAAAGATCCTCGCCATTTGCCAGTACTGTTCCTTAGAGGAGGAGGACAGTCAAACCGCCTGGTTCACATGAAAGGGAGAAATCACTTCAGGGAAAAAGGAAGGCACAGGCCAAAAGAAAACTGCCTCAGAAAAGATAGGTAAGGAGCTTGGCAAGACAGAGCAGTCAGCTCAGAATCCGCCTTGCAAAACAAGTTGCAACCAAAAAGACTGTCTCTAGAGCATCAGTCTTTCAAAGAAACCGCTTTAATGGCTGAAAGAGCTGCAACAGCAAGGCCCTGAGCACCAGACACAGATCCCAGGAAGGGACCAGAGGGGAGGTCACAGATGCTGACCCCCATGAAGAAGATGTGAAACATCCAGGTGTAAGGCTAGAGGCTCACCAGCCAACAGACCTCTGAAACAGGCCAAAGCTGCAACTTGAACCTTCAGGGAGCTAAGGGAAAAGACCATTTTCCAGACTGTCTTGCAGAAAAGGCTAACAGATGGCACATTGGCTGCCTCAGGAGCCAGCAACCGTGCATTGCACCAGCACTCAAGGCACCAGACCCACACTTATGCCAGGTTGGTAGATCTCCAGGCTCTGAGCAGAATGGAAAACCACCACCGCAGAGTAGCCCATAAACACTAATCATCTCTGACAGGAGGCAAGCTGTAGCGAGGAGGGAGCTGGGTCCTCCACAACACCCGGCCCTGACACAACAGGCTCCAAGATGGAGGCAAATGAAGAGGTGACACTTTCAGGAGCCACATCAGAGCTTCAAATCACGTTCTCTTCAGTCAATCCGAAATTGCCAGAATAATCTTTCCGGGTGGCGCTCCATATGCCGAATCACCAGGGTTCACACAGGAAAAATACAGCAGATGTTGACTCGCTCAAGATTGAGCAGGGTGTCAACACCCTCTGACCCTGTCTCAGTGGAGTCACTAAAGAAGTGGCACACTCTAGCATTAGAGCGGGAAGCCATTAGATCCCTCTTGCAGCAATTATAGCGGCGCAGAAACAACTCCTGACTTCCACTCTCCTGGAACCAGAGAGTGCTGGCTGAGAAAATCCATTTCCACAATGTCCACTCTGGCAATGTGCAGAGCCGACTGCCTGGGCAGTGAAGAACTTCCTAGTTTAACAGTAGAGCCATCTCCAGGGCTACCTAGACACTCCTTGTGCCACCCTGCCAATTGACATGAGCCACCACCAAGGGGTTGTCAATCGAACCGCTTGGACCTCGACCGGGGGGGGGGGGCCAGAAATGCAGAAGAACCAACCTAATGGCCTTCTCCTCAAGGCAGTTGATGGATTATATCACCTCCCTTTGGTTCCAAAGGCCCTGGGCCATTTGTATTTGGCAATAGGCTCCCCAGCCCAAGAGACTAGCATCCATCGTCAGAAAGATTCATGAACTATTGTCCAGCAGCATGCCCTTGTTCAGAAGACTGGGCTGCTGCTGCTGCCACCGTCATCATCATCATTGGGAGTGGAAGCCTGAGCTTGAACTGCTACAAATTCTGGGACCAAAGAAATCAGTAAGGACTGTTCGAGTGGCTCCATTTGAGCATGTACCCATGGCATCATCTTGACACTCGTCACCATTATTCTGGGGAGCTAGAGAGCAACATGGACACTGGGAACCTGCTGCGAACAGAACAGCACAGCCTTTGACTTTCTCCTCTGGCAGGAAGACTCCCCACACTCAAATATCAAAATGTGCTCCCAGGAACTCCAGGGACTGGGAATGCAACAACTGGCTTTTTCCCCAATTGATCACCCAGCCAAGGCTCATCAGAAAGGACACCACTCTGGGAGCTATCAGAGATGTCTCTGAAAGAGAATGGGCTTGGATGAGTCAGTTGTTCAGATATGGGTGCACACAAATCCCTCAGCACCATAGCACCACAGCTGCCACTACCACCATGACCTTGGAGAACGTCCTTGGGGCAGTGGAGAGTCTATATGGGAGCGCAGCAAACTGAAGGAGAGAACCAAGCACTGCAAAACACACTTTGCTGATCCCCCAGATCAGGATATGAAAATATAACTTAGCCATGTCCAGAGATTCCAGGAATTCCTCTCGGCACACTGCTTGAATCATAGATCACAAAGTTTCCATCCAGAAGCACATGATGCACAAGAGCTCATTGACACGCTTCAGGTCCAGAATTGGCCGAAATGTTCCTTCCGTATTGGAAAGATGAAACAAATGGAATTCCTGCTCTTGTCCCGATCATCTTGGGGAATGGGCACCACTGCCTTCAGGAGAGGCATCTTCTCCAAGGTGATCTGCACAGTGGCCCTGCTGTTCACAGACCCACCAGGGGAGAAGATTAAAGCAGCTGGGATTGGCTTTTTGCATTCCAGGACATAGCTGTAGTGAATGGGGACTAGCACCCAGCGATCCTTGGTGAACCAGGCCCATTCCTTTAGGAAGAGGCGAAGTCTGCCCCCAACCTGAGGAACCAGGGAATGGGTCCCCAAAACTTCATTGTGAAGCCTGGGAGGGTCCTCCTCTGGATGGACTGGGACTCTGGGCCCAAGCGCTCCATGAAGAGACTGAGTACAAGCCCAAAGTCCATAAGCAAAGGGGAAGATAGGCTTTCCAGGCCAGTAATGACGAAAGTCCAAAACTCCCCAGGAATTTGACAAGCAGGCCTGTGAGGAGTGGATAGAGGCTGACAGAAAAGGGGCTCCTGCCGTTTCACAGGCCCCTTGGACCTGTCCTCTGAAAGGCAGAAAAATTCTCACCCAGGTCCTTCACCAGCTTCTCCAAATTGAATCTGACAGAAGTGTCCCTCTAAGGTCAAATGGGCAACCAGGCTTTGGAAATGAGACTGTTGCCCCATGTCAGAGCCAAACCAACATCATGTTGCAGTCAAACAGAGCACAATCCCTGGCCTCTAGACCTACCAGGTCGTACATGGCATCATAAAATAAGTTTATAGATGACTCCAGCGGAAGAGACTGAATCCACTGGAGCAGTGCTTGAGATGTCAGGCCAGTGCATACCCGCCAACTGAAGAATAGCAGCCCCTTCAGCAAACTAGTTCAACACAAATCCACCTTTTGGTTCAGAATATCCTTTAAGGCTGATCCACCTTCCACAGGAATGGTGGTCCATCTGACTTGCGCATCCCCCTGACTTGCGCATCCCCCTTGGGAATATCAAACACACACCACACTTCTTCTCCAGAAGAGTGAGCCTCCGCTTATACACTCTTAGCCCCTTAGGCGCAGGGAGTTGGGGAAATCCTACTCTGACCAGAACAGGCCCTTGAGCAGCTCTAGGAATGGGAAGACAGTAGTGGATTTCCACACCCCTTGCAGGAGTGGATGCACCTTCGGCTCCTGCTCGTGCCTGGAGCATCCACCAAGCTCAAAGTGGACGAGACCCTGGCAATCAATGCCGCCAGCAACTCCTTCACATAGGCCTCTTCATAATCCTCTGAAGATGAGAGTACTTCTACATCCACATCAGAGCCGAGTTTCAAGTCTCAAACAGATCCCAGCTGATCCCCCATCTCCAAGGGGCGCCCCTCACTGGGGACACACAGCCAAAGACAGTCGAACAGGGCTTCCATTCTCAGCCTGCCCCTCACAAGACTGCACCTGGGGGCACTCTGAAGCTGCAGGGTCTGAATTTCCATACCATAAGGATCAGGCCTGCTGCAAAAAGGAAAATAATTTTGGGGAGGACAATCCAGAGTCCAGAAGCCCTTCTTGCTGAAATAACCCCCCAACACCAGGGGGCATAGCAACCATAGATCCCCTAGAGGATGAGGAGAGGCTGATAGCAGTCGCTGGACCCTCCAGTTGGCTGGGGAGAACAGAGAAGGGAATGGGTGTTGAGGTTGTGTGAGGCTGCTGCACTCTTCCAGATCCTTCCAGTTTCTGCCTGCTCAGCAGGCTCTTATTTCAAGCATGTGGAGCTGAACCAATTTTCCCTCCTCCTATAGCTGCCAAAAAGACCAGAGTCTAGTGGTGCCTCCCACGTCACACTCATGAGTCACCCTCAAGGTGGTCATTCATGAGTGTTTGATTAATCTTTTCCTCTCAAATCTTCAGATTTTCTTCAGAGAGGAGAAAATCCATCCTCCATCTGCTGGAGGCAAAGAAATACTGAGGAGTCCTCTGGTGGCTGAGATGGATAGAGCTATGGGAGTGATGTCATTGAAACCTGGACTTTTCATTAGTTCTTGTGCTGCCCTACCAGCAGATAAGTGGAGACAAACCCACTTATCTGGATTGGTCTAGTAGGACAATATGGAAGCACCCATTAACTACTTAGTGCATTTTAGTAAAAGGACCCCTTAGGTTCTTATGATTGGTCACTACCACACAAGTTGAGATTTTGTGGTTTTATTCATTTATGGAAACTATGTACTAATTGTCAACAACATAAGTTTTTAGTGTCTAGTACAGCAATGTATTTGTAGAACAGTGAAATATTTTTCAGAAAATGGAACAGTATGAAAAAAGGGTGTATGTATCCTTAATCACATTCTGAAATCTAGAAAGTAGTCACATTACTCCTTGTATTTCAGTGTTTAATTACCTTTAAAAGGGTGATGAGTTTCCACGGAAAAAAAAAATATGCTCACTCTTGTATTTTTCTGCTCATTTATGATCCCTTTTTGATTAGTAGTTTGAATATAATCAGAAAGGAAGATTTTTTTTTAGTAACCCCCAAGTGTATTATCATGCTATTGTGAATTAAATTACTTGTGGTTAGTGCATTTGAGTTTTTGTCAAATATTCACTACTGTTTAGCATGGATATGATTTTAATTTGCAGGGTTTTTAGTTAGCATTAGATCCCAATGCTATGAGAAATAAAAGTTCAAAGTCTGTCACTGCTGACTGCTTGAGCAAACAATCTCCAGGAACAATCAGGAATGTAGTCTTCACATAGGGTGACATCAGGTAGCGACGGAGCTCGCATGGGGAGTTCCCCAGCCACCAATAGGAAAGCTGTTGGGAGCACCTCCACTGTGCCTGCGCTACTGCCTTACTGCTCTCCCAACTCCCTCTCCTCAGTTGAGTTTCTAGCTGAACAGAAGGAATGAAAAACAAAAAAACAACCCTACAGCTCTAAGGGGAGGAGGGCGGGTTGTGAAGACTAAAGTCCTGCTGTTCCTGGAGATCACCTGTTACAGGTGAGTAACTACACTATCTCCAGGATAGGGCTTGGTTTTCAGGGATATTCACAATGAATAGTGATCAAATACATGGCTTTCCTGAAAACAAGACCTGTTTTCACCCCTCAAAGACCAGGATATCCACAATGAGTATCTATGAGATATTTGCAAACACTGATGGTATTCAAAAGATATGTCCTGCATGCACTAGTTACTGTGGATATTTGGAATACCAGGCCTTTTGTGCCTCCTGGGGACCCTTTTAGCAGGTTAACACCTTTATTTTAACTCATTTCAAAGACTTTAGACCATCTTTCAAGCATTATGCTTTCTTTGTTTCATAATAGCCTGGTGAAGAAGGCACAACTCTTGAAAATTAGTCACCAATGTATTAAACGTTAGTCTAATGAAAAGATATCACCCACAACTAATTTGTTGACCTTTATTTCTGTATATTTACATGACAGTATTTTAGGCAATGTCACTATTGATGGCAATATCACTTCTGAACAACACATGTACTAATATCACATTAGCAATATGGTTGATAAACAATCTCAATTTGATGTGTCTGCATATGCACTGTAGTACTATACAAATGCTAAGCAGTAGTAATAAATTTAATTAAATGCATTCTGCAAATCACTAGACAAAGAATTCCCAAGTACAGTATTAGAAATAAAGAAGGGATCACCACCCAAAAAAATATGGGCTGCTTCAGCTTTTACTATGAAATACTGCTGATTTTGGTTTTTTACCTCTTCAAAAGGGATAATTAAATACCTACCCAAGCATGTCTAAAGTAAAACGTGCTGTGGCTCAAATTACTGGCCCTATAAGTCAGTCTGTTTTTTTGAGGATATTTGCAATGACAAGTTTGCATATATTGTTCCTCCAATATGTGCCAATTGATCTCATGCAATTCATTGTTGATATCCTGAAAACCAAACTGACTGAGATCACCACTACTCCAATCACATTCAACCAGGGCTTGGGTTTAGTGCAGTTCTTTCCAAATCTGTGCTGGCATCTCGCAGCCAGTCAGGTTTTCAGGATATTGACAGTGAATATGCATGAGAAAAATCTATGCAGAGACAGTGGAGTTACCTGTAACTGGGGGACAGCAGGAATCAGCCCTCACATATGGGTGACATTGGCACCAACAGAGCCCGCATGGAAGCATCTCCCCAGCTTTCAAAGAAAGCCTTTAGGAGATGCACTATGCATGGATGGTCCCCTTCCCACCCAAGGGTGCCATCTTGCCTCAGTCTAATGACATAGCTAAAGTGGCAAAAAGAGATAAACTGTGATAAAGGAGCAACTCCAAGGAGAAGGAGGGAGGGTTGTGAGGACTGATTCCTGCTGTCCCCACAGAACACTTGTTACAGATGAGTACATTTTCTTCAGGAACAAGCAGGAAGTCAGTCCTCACAAATGGGACATCCCAGCTACAGGCTACCGAAAACCTGTAAAAAAAAAAATTCCCGCCATGGTGACCTGAAAAGGGTAAGCCAGGAGCAGCAGCAGTTGAGTCCCTACTGAGAGATTCTCACAAGACCCATACCAGAAACCTGTTCAAATCCCGCAGGTCCAGTATGGGTTTGAGGCCCTCTGTTCTCTTGGGGACGAGGAAATACGTGGAGTAGAAGCCAGAGATGTTCTGGTACTGGCTCCATGCTTTGTCCTCAAGGAGACCTGCGAGCTTAGTGAGGAGCAGGGTCTGGAGGAGGAGAGGTCTTACGGGCTCGCCTGGAAAGTACGAGGGTGGCGT
Organism: Ichthyophis bannanicus; assembly: GCA_033557465.1. NCBI lineage: Eukaryota > Metazoa > Chordata > Amphibia > Gymnophiona > Ichthyophiidae > Ichthyophis > Ichthyophis bannanicus. The sequence continues at coordinate 177,197,215 of CM066043.1, read as the reverse complement.
TTTGCTGTAGATGGAGGAGGTATCCCTCCTTGTCCACTTGTAGGACCCAGGCATCAGTGGTGATAGTGGACCACCTGTGGGCAAACAGGGCCAGCTTGCCTCCCTGAGGGCTGTAGGGGACCTTCTGAGGGAGAGGAAGTCATGCCCAGGGAGTCAAAAGCTTACCCCAGGCTGAGCTGGGGCTGGCATCTGGACCTTGAATCTTTGGCTTACAGGGACAGGGACTGTGCCCCTTCCCCTGCGCTTTTGGCTGTGCTGTGGGGCTAAGAAGACCTGGAACTGTGAGGCACAGGAAGGGGGGGGTTTCTTTCCTGGGGACTTCTTACAGGGCTGTCCCAAGGTTTTTTTTTTGAGAGTCTGGTCCTCGTTAGGAACTCAGTCTCTATATCTTTGCTGTTTTGTCTGCTATGGGTTTCCTGAAGAGGTTCTTTCCAATGCAGGGGGCATCAATATGTTTGCCCTGAACCCATTGTTCAAGGTCAGATGATTGCAGCCATGCCTGGTGTCAGGCCCGGATGCCAGCGGTGGCCACCCTGGCTGACAAATCAAAGCCGTCATAAGCTTCTTGAGACAGAAACTTCAAGCACTCTTTGACCGCCGAGGCCAGGGACTTGAACCTCCAGAGAAGTTCCCCGTCGAGGCCTGCCTAGAACCCACCAAGCTCCTTCGACAGCTCTTTGAGGTATATGCCGATGTAGAGCTGGTAGGACTGGACCCGGCATGTCAGCATGGAGCCCTGAAAGGCCTTCTGGCAGAGAGTGTTGAAGGTCCAGGTCTCCCTGCCAGGGGGCACAGAGGAATGGATCTTTTGGCTCTTGAATCTGTGCATGGCGGACTCTACAACCATTGAGTTGTGGGGAAGTTGGATTTTTTGGAACCCAGGGCCTCTGCAGACTCTATATATAGTCTAGTCATCTGCTGACAATGGACACTGATGCCAGTGTCTCCACATGAGGAGGAGGCGGTGGCTTTGAAGGATCAGTGTAATGGGTACCATAAGGGCCTCCTTTGGAAGGGTCTCATACTGGAGTACTTCCAGTTCCTCCACACTAGGGTGCATCCTCCGCCTCTGTCTTGATAGAGAACGCCCTAGCTATGTCTTGCACAAAGTTGAGGAAGGTAACATTCTCTGGCGGGGAACGGCATTGAGACACCGGGAGAGATGGGTCCAAAGGAACATCTTGGTGGTGCTGAGTGTCCGGGGACTCCTCATCCTGTCTCCTAATTGGACTGGAAGTCCGAAGTCTATTCCAAGGCTTCGCGGTCACTGCGGTCAAGGTCTGAGCCAAGGGGTCCAAGGCCTCCGGAGGACCTGTGTTCAGAGCCACATGCGCTTGCCTGAGAGCACCGGTGACCCAAAGAACGGACCCTTGTATAATGCCGATGAGTCTCTCAAGGATAATGGCGCTCGAGGATCTGCTCGACATACCGGGAGGCCCTTAATGTAGAGAATACCATTGTTGGGGCGGATGAACAGGACACAAACGCCTGCTGCTGTGTCACGAGGACAGAGATGCTGTGCTCTAAGGCTGCCATCCTGGTCTCCATGCCAGTTGGCTCCGCAACCTTTAACATGGATGCCATGGGTTTCAGGTCCGGCATCAGTTTTGTCAAGGGGGAGTCCTCAACAATGATGGCCTTGGATGTCTGAAGCCGGCCAGTGAGCACTGACGCCGCCCTCTGGGGCAGCTTGTGAGGCCGCTTCCGCTCAGACTCCTCCGACTCATGCTGGGGGCTGTAGGGCCTGGAGTGGGATTTTCCTGTCTTCCCGGACTTTGATTTCTTACTTTCCACCTATGGGAATTTCCTCTCAGAGGAATCATGGCTGTGGGACTCCAAGGTGGCCCAGGCTTCATGGGGCACAGAGGTACTGGAAGGGGCTCTGGAGCAGGGTGTCACCAGAGACTCCGATGCAGAGTCGGACTTTTGGAAAAAATTTTCGTACTGCTGCTTATGGCTCTTAAGGGCCTTTGGAGTCATGGTCCTGCAAAGTTTGCAGTCCGAGTCGTCGTGTTCCGGGCCAAGGCACCAGTCATGCAGATCGTGAGGGACATCATCTTGCTACACCAATCGCACTTCTTGAAGCCACTGGAGGCCATCGGGAAAACAGGGGCCATCGGCAGGGGTCTGATGCCTTTGGCCAAAAAAGGGCATGAATGCCAGTGGAGAGATACCTCGAAGAAAAAACAAAGGAATGAACCAGAGGAGCGACGCTGAAGCAAGCTGACTCGGGGGCGGGAAAGGAACTTGTGTACAGACCGGATAGAAAGGTATCAAAAAAACACACTTTTTCCACAGGAAACTTGACAGACATCTGGAATGCTCCACAGTAAAAAGGAGACTGAGGCAAGATGGCATCCTTGGGTGGGAAGGGGACCATACATGTGTGGTGCATCTCCCAAAGGCTATCTTTGAAAGCTGGGGAGATGGTTCAGCATGAGCTCAGTCTGTGCCGACATCACCCATATGTGAGGACTGACTTCCTGCTTGTTCCCGGAGAACTATCATATGCAGATTTCTCATGCATATTTATTGCTCTCATTTACATCCTCTAGCCTCAGGAATCCTGGCTCTTCTCTTTGCTTTTCTACTCATAAGAAGCCTGTAAGATGTGCCATACTGGGTCGGGCCAATTGTCCACTGAGCCCAGCATCCTGTTTCAGACAGTGGCCAATTTGGGTAAAAAAAGAAACCCAACATACACAAATTTATTCCATGCATATTCATTTTGGATATCCTAGGAACTGGATTGGCTGTGGGAGCCCAAGGATGAGTTTGGGAAAACCTGCCGCAATGCAGCAACGGGCACTGCCATTAGCACGGGCAATAACACAGTGTTTGCATACAATTTTCTGTGCTAGTGTGGGTGCAGAATATATGAAGGGATTTAACATGAGCATAATGGATGCACAAATGGTGCCACACAGCATATTTAGTGAAGCAATTAGCTTTGCAGAGAAGTGCAACCCCCCCTCCCCCAAAACAAAAACAGAAGGCTGAATTCAAGGGTGGGTTTTTAACATGAGGTCTGAGGAGACATTAAGGGTTCTCCATGGACAAGCAGGAAGTAAGCCCTCATGTATAGCTGATGTCGCTGACTGAGCCCAAACACAGAACACTCCCCAGCTTCCATTGGAAGCTTTTGGGAGTTGCAGCATGCATGCGTGCTTGCTTGCTTTCTCAGTCTTCTTCAGTCTTTTTTCCATGGAGCTCCTAAGACATGTCCTGCACCAGCGGGAAAAATAAATTCTTGTTCTACCCCTTGTGGGTTCTCTCTTAGTGAATTTTACTACCTCCTGTTGGTTAAGTCTGCTCCTAGCCAACTTTTGGCTTTTTCCTTTTTTTTTTTTTTTTTGGCGCTTTTCCCTTACTGGGCCTTTTTCCTGCCTTTGGCACAATCAAGGCTTTCAACTGTGCCGACATGGTCTGCCCAGACATGTCTAAGCCACTGAATGGCTTTAAAAAGTGCACAAAATGTGACTTCACCATTTCAGGCACAGCTGGTGCCTGCAGTGTCTTCGACCTGAGCACCACCCCACTTCCTACAACCTTAGCCTGCAGATGATGAGGAGGGGCCTGAAGTTCCCTCTTCAGAATGTCTAATTCAGCATCCTCAGCTCTAGCACTGGTGACACAGTCGAGAGGGTCCACTGAGGTGTCAACCATGAGGGACACCCAGGCGCATTTGGAACCAAGGAGCCACGGCATTGAGCAAAAACTCTCCATTGATATCCAACTGGAATCAAGGAAGGACCCAACACTGCTTCTGTTAACATTGAAGGGGGTGCCTGAGCACCAGGACAAGCCCCATATGCATCAGCACCATTGTAACATAGTATATAGTGGCAGATAAAGACCAGTATGTTCCATTTAGTTTGCCCAGCAAGGCGGCAAGAGTAGATGCACCTGCCGCTTGGTGCAGGTTGCCCCTCCCCATGCCCCACCGATAACGACCCTCTTTGCATGACCAGAGCAGGAGACCTGATGCTATTTTGATTTCCTGTCCAAGGGCTGGGAAACAGAGGACAACTCGACGATCTCAAACAGGGGGATCTCCCCTCTGACCCATTCCCTCCATGTGAGCTGTGCAAATTGCTCCTGGAAGACATTTCCTTCCAGGACTTTGTGCGGGACATGTCCAAGGTCATACCCTGCTCCCTTGGAGGCAGAGGACAAAACTAAGATCCGAGTAGCTTGAGCTCCTCCAGTACCACTCGGTGTCCAAAAAGACAGTGCTAGTGCACCACCTCTTGCAGAGATTGTTGCTGAGGCTGTGGGGAAAAAACCTTCAGAGTCCAGCCACCGGCTGATGGCAGGAACTATTGACAGAGTCCAGAAGCCCCAGTTGCCACACAACCTTATCGTGGTTGAATCAGCCTTGAAGCATATGAAGAGTAGAAAGATCCATTCCTCAATGGCCTCAGAGAGGGAGGCTAGAACCCTGGCCTCCTTCAGGAGGAGAGGGTACCAGGATTCCATGCTGGTAGCCAGGATTCTTTCCTACCAACTGAATATGGGTATGGTCCTGAAGGATATCATGCTGAACCTGGCAGACTTTGCCTCCCAAGTCCCCGCTCACCACCTCGACTCCTTCCATGCCCTGATTGGCTAGGGCAAGGATTGCTCCAAGTATATGGTATGAGCCACTAATGATGCCGGGAGTCGACTTGTAGAGTGGCGATGATGAGTATCGGCGCTCTGCAGCTGACCTGGCTCCAGCCTGGAGCAGTGGGTCCAGGATAAGCTGGCCAATGTGCCCTGGTGAGGGGAGAACCTCTTCAGGAAACAGATTGAGGAAAAGGTGGGTGAACTAGAGAAGGAGCAGGTGATGCTGGCCCAGGTCTCGAGGAAGACTGCTGATCCCTTGTGCACCAGGCAATAAGGCCTTCTACTAATGGCTGTGCTGGTACTATCTAGGCTCTCAGCGTGCCCAACCAAATGCACAGGCTCCCTGCCAGAAGCAGAGGGAAAAGCCTCAAAAGGCCCAGCAAGCCCCACAACCCAAGCTGGGGGGTGGGTTTTTGACTGGTTACTCCAGAGCAAAGCCAACCGACTGTTGTCTGTAGGGGTTCCCCCCTCAGGTAGGGGGAGCAGCTTGTCCATTTTGTCCACCAGTGGCCCCTTATCACCTCAGCCACCTGCATGCTGCAGCTTGTCCAGCAAGGATATCATCTGCACTTCGCCGAGTTGCAACCTCCTTTTGCCCAAGGGAGTACCCCATGGACCCGTTGCATCATTGCCTTTTGCAGGATGAGGTCTCTGCTCTTCTGATTGACTTCACCATTTGAGCCAGTTCCACTGGCTCGGGTTGGAAGGGGGTTTTACTCCAGGTACTTCCTAGTCCTCCAAAAGACAGGAGAGCTCCGACCTAGTCTCTGGCCTCCGGAACCTCAACCGGTTTTTGGTGGAAGAGTGATTCAAGATGGTCTTTCTAGGGATGTTGCTCCCTTTACCTCCTCAAGGACGATTGACTATGCTCCTTGGATCTCAAGGACACGTATACACACATCCAGATCCATCCAAGTCACAGAAAATACCTCAGGTTTGTTCTTGGCAGTCAGCACTATCAGTACCGGATGCTCCCCTTTAGGTTGGCCTCAGCACCCTGGGTCTTAAAGTATCTTGCAGTAGTGGCCACCTGCCTCTTAACTATGGGGGTTTTCGTATTTCCCTATCTGGATGACTGTCTCATCAAGGGCCCTACTCCGGACGCTGTCTGGCAGTCTGCCCATCTCACCATACAGGTTCTTGAGCGGCTGTGGTTTGTCATCAGCTACCCGTAGTCCCATCTCTAGTCCACACAGCAACTGGAGTTCATTGGGGCCCTCCTCAATACTGCTCAGACATTGCTGCCAATGGACCACATGCAGTGGCTAACAGAAATAGTCAACTGCATATGGCATTGGTGTCGCACAATGACCTGGGGGATGCTGAACGTGCTCAACCACATGACCTCTACAGTGCACCTTACCCCCTCTAGCCCATCTCTTTATGCAGCAAGCTCAGTGGACCCTCCAAACACAATGGAAGTGGGCCACGGGTGATTTCCAGGACAGGGAGCCCATCACTGCTGTCTTGGTGCAGTCTGTTGACTGGTGGATGGAGCCGCAGAACCTGCTTAAGGGCTTCCCTTTCCAGGTAGAGAACCCCCCAGGACACTTATGACAGACATGTCCAAGCTTGGGTGGGGGACTCATCTGGATGGCCTGCGCACATAGGACCTGTGGTCGAAGCAGGAGAGTCTGCACCAGATCAACTTCCTTGAGTTGCGGGCCATAGCAAATGCCCTCCAGGCTTTCCAGGTAGACCTGGTGAATCAGGTGATCCAGATGGATAACCAGGTGGCGATGTTCTATGTGAACAAGCAGGGAGGTACAACTTGTATCACCTCTGGTGGGAGACAGTTCAGTTATGGAAGTTCGCCCTTTCCCACATAATGGTGCTGAGGGTGACCTGTCTGCTTGGCAAGCTTAACCTCCTTGTGGCCACGGGGGGGGGGGGGGGGGTTTACGCATATCCTCTAAGCCCGCTCATGGCAAAAACTCTGCTGGAGCTCCAGGCTGCCAGGGCTGCCATGATCCTTGTCCCCTACTGGCCTCAGCAGTACTGGTTTCCCCTGCTGCTCCAGCTCTGAGGGAGCCTCTCGGGCTGGACTCTGCCCCAGACCTCATCCACCAGGATAGTGGAACCTTGTTGCATTCCACTGTCTACTCCTTGGCCTTTCACGGCCTTGATGCTGAGTGGCTAGTCCTCTCGAAGCTCAATTTGCCCAAGTCTATCACGAACATAATCTTGGCTTCTTGCAAGGATTTGATGCACAGAGCTTGTGTTCAAAGGCTGATAGTTTGCTGCCTCGTGTGCGGACAGGGTGCTGGATCCCTTCTCCTGCACATACAGCAGTTGCTGGAGTACCTCCTGCACCTCTCTCACTTAGGCCTTGTCAAACTCTGTCAGAGTCCACCTTAGCACAGTTGGACTGCCCCCCTCCCCAGGTTCCTTTTCAGCACAGCCTCTGGTGACTCATTCCTCTCAAGCCCTCTGCGGTGGCTTGGGATCTCAATGTTGTCCTTGCTCAGTTCATGCAGGCTTTTGATCCGCTGGCCTCTTGCCCTTTGAAGTTTTAACCTGGAAGATCCTGTTTCTGGTGGTGGTCATGTAGGCATGCCAAATCAGTGAGCATCAAGCTTTGGTAGCTCACTGCTTTACACCAGATTCCACCAGAATAGGGTGGTCTTGCAAACGCACCTGCATTTTCTGCACCTTCTACCTCAACCAGGCAATTGTTCTGCTAACATTCATCCTGAGGCAGTGTTGCATATGCTGGACTGCAAAGGTGCCTTAGCCTTCTACCTACAGTAGAGTGTACGAAGGCTCAACGGCGGTCCACCCAGCTGTTTGCCTCCTTTGACCCCAGTAAGCTGGGTCCTGTTATCTCTAAATGCATGTTATCCCTGTGGATAATGACTGCATTTCTCTGGCATATTCCCATGTAGACTTGAGCCTTGATAGTCATGTCACGGTTCATGTTGTCCGAGCCATAGCTGCCTACCTGTGCTCTGTCGACACAGAGGAGATCTGCAAGACTGCTACATGGTCTTTGGTACATGCGTTCATAGTCCATTACCATCTAGATGGGGATTCCCAATGGGACAGCAACTTTGGCTAGGCCATGCTCCAGCACCTCTTTGGGTCTTAGGTCCAGCTCCTGCCCACTGGCCTTTCTGTCTGTCCAGGCTACCTAAAAATGTAGGAGTGACATCTGTGCTGCTGTACGCTGAGGATAGTGAATCTGTGGCATCCCTAGAGGGGACTACCTGTACTATTCTTCTTATTCTCCAGTTTTTTCTCCTATTGGGCCTTTCCCCTGTTTTTGGTAGCCTGTTACTTGGGGGGGGGGGGGTCCATATGTGAGCACTTATTTTCTGCTTGTCCACTGAGAAAGCATAGTTACTCACCTATAGCAAGTGTTCTCTGTGGAGAACAGGAATAAATCCTCTCACCTCCCTGAGGAGTAGCTTTTTGGACTATTGCTTTGACATCAGGCTGGAGATGATGGTGCCATGGCAGACATACATGCATGATGCAACTTCCAAAAGCTTCTAATGGAAGCTGGGGAGTATTCTGCATGGGGGCTCCATCAGTGATATCACTCATACATGAGGGCATATTCCTACTATCCATAGAAAACACCTGCTACAAGTGAGTGACACTTTAGCTAAGAGATCAGCAGGCAATGCTGGTGAGGAATTTATGGCATTTCTTGAGCATCCAGCACTCAACTTTTTTATGGCTTGCTGAAGAGAGTAATGAAAAAAAAACCAGCAGGGAAGATGTGCTAGAATGTTATGGGGTGCATAAGCTGAAATTAGGTCTTACCTGCTAATTCTTTCCTTGGGTCTGTCCAGTACAAGTGGATTATCTCCCTCCACCAGCAGCTGGAGACTGAGCATGTTAGATTTCTGTCGTCACAGTAGACAAGCTCCCTCTTAAGGCTCCAGCAATCAGTATCCTTTTGACCAAACAGACTCCCAGAGAGCATAAGAGAATTAACCCCAATTGCTAGATGTAGGTTAAACTCATAAATAGTGCTACCTACACAGTGAAAAATGAGAAAGGAGATCAGGATCATACTTGTTATTCCACTGATCATAGTCCAGAGGGGCTGCAGATAGTGAAAAGATGTGCTTTTGCATCAGGCTAGACACACCCCATCCTCTAAATTCTAAGATACAGAAAGGTACTCCATACAGAAGAGTAGGTCCTGGACTGGAGGGATTCAAGGAAAGGCAATTAGCAGGTAAGGTCTAATTTTGCCTTCCTTATTGTCCCTCCAGTCCATGTGGGATGTACCAGAGCAATGGTTAAGTATGGGAGGGACTTGCTTGGAGCACAGAGACCCCATAACAGGTATCCATAGATGCTTGAACACCTAGTTGGACGCATGAAGGTAAGCAAGGACGACCTGACCCTATTGCTGCCTTGAAAATGTCTACTGAAGGAACCAGGCCATACTCTGCCCAGGAAGCCACCTGTGATCTTGTTGAATGAGCCATAAGACTGTTCAGCACAGCCCTACCTTTTAACAAATAGGCACAGGCAATCGCTTTCTTCATCCAACAAACCACTAAAGTCTTGGAAGTTACCTCTCCTTAAGTGGACCTCCAAACAAGATGAATAAAACACTCCGACTTGTAAAACTCCATGTAAGTTCAGAGTTGTTATCACTACCTTAAGATAACAGCCAGCGAAGCTGACTATTCTCCTCTGATTCCGCAGTCTGTGAAAACACTGGAAGGGTCACAGTTTGGTTCAGATGAAAACACGATACCACTTTGGGTAAGAAGAACGGAACTGGTTGCAAGACCACTTTTCCCTTGGAAATTACCAGGAAGGGTTCCCTGGAAGATGGGGCTTGAAGTTCTGAAATCTGTCACGCTGAACAAATAGCCACCAAGCCGACCATTTTTAGAGTAAGGTCCTTCAGGGGTGCCTGAGTCAATGGCTCAAAAGGTATGCATGTCAAGATAGAAAACACTAGGTTGAGATGCCAGGAAGGAACTATATTCCACAAGGGTGGTTAAACATGTTTCACTGCTCTGAGAAAGCAACCACCTCTGCGTGAGCCACCAAGAAGTAACCATGCTCGTGCTCCTGGTAACACGAGAGAACTGCTACTTGAACCTGAGAGGAGCTCAAGACTAGTCCCTTGTCCAGCCCGGTCTGCAAGAAGGCCAGAATGTCTGGAAGCGATGAGGAAAAGGCTCTGAACCCGTTGTCATTGCACCAATTTTCAAACACCCACCACATTCTGACAGACTAAGGAGGTAGATCATTTACAGGCTTTTAATAGGGTGGCTACCACCGATGTGAAATAGTCCCTCCATTTCAGCCTTACCCTTTCAAGAGCCAGGCCATAAGCGAAAATGTAGCCACATGTGGCATAAGAATCGGCCCCTGTGAGAGCAGGTTGATCCTACTTGGAAGGCACCAAGATTGGTCTGTGGTGCCAATCTGAGGCAATTAGATTCATTTGACTGCAGTGGACTTCTATGTGCTGGAGAAGACGAGCTATGAGAGGCCACAGAGTAAACACATCCAGAAAGCCTTCTGTTGGCCATCTTTGCACCAAAGCTTTGAATATTTTGAACATGGGCTCTCTGTGCCTGCTGAAGAACAAGCTCGCTTTGGCATTGGACACTGAAGCCAAGCCCATGACTGGCAAGCCCCAATGACTGGTGATATCGTGAAACACTGCCACGTTTAGTTCCCAATTGTCTGGTGCTGATTGAGAGTCCGCTTGAACAATTTCTTTGCTTGCACGTCACAGAGAGCCACGAGATTCTCCTCTGCCCACAGCAGGAGAGGTCAAACTTCTTCCACTAATGTTGCACTGCCCGTGTCCTCCTGGTGGTTGATGTAGGCCACCGTAGTCGCATTGTCAAAGCAGACCCATACTGCCTTCCATTAAATTAGAAGATCGAAAAACTGTAGAGCCAGAAAAGCCATTCTCATTTCCAACTGATTGGTGGGCCATGCACTCTCCTCCTGAGCCCAGAGACTCTATGTAACCTGCATCTCGTAATGTGCTCCCCACCCCATGAGTCTGGCAATGGTTGTTACTGGAGTCCATTCCAGCAGTATTCCTGCTGCCAGCTGCAGCCACCAGGATAGGCTCATCCTTGTTTCTAGCAGACAGACCAGCTTCTTTGATCATGGTTGGTATTGCAGAGACCACCATGAAAGCACAGTGTGTTGTAGAGGTTGTATGTGTGCTCGTGCCCAGGAAACTAACTCCAAGGCAGCTGCCATGGACCCCAGTAATTAGCAGTAATGCCACACTGAGGGCACCCTCATCTCGAGGAAACACCTGGGCTTGAAGTGTCTGTGCTCTTTTGACCAGAAGGAAGATGAGACCTGCTTTGGTGTCAAAGCATGCTCTCAGATAAACTAGATTCTGGACCACGTCGGCTGGCTTTGGCTAGATTGACCAGCCTCGGTCACAGACTTTGTCCTGATCAACCAATCATCCAGAGATGGATGGAACCAGGATGACCTCTTGCCACAGAGCAGCTGCTACCACTGTTCCCTCTAAGCTGTGCGTGCACACACACACCTTGCCGAGTGAGCGCACATACTTTACAACAGCGCACAAAAATTACAGTTCTGATTCTGATAGAAAACAACACCGTCTTAAAATTTAAAAGTTATGATTGTAATTACTAGAAATTTCCCGCTTCATTTAGTAATTGTCTATTTTCATTTAATTTGATTAAAATCAATGTGGTGTACATACTGTATTGTAGTCTCATTTTAAAGTATATAACTCCGAGTGTCATTATGTGGCGCAAAAAAATTTAACCTTCCTTCAAAAGCTGCACACAGCTGATATTTTATGTGCACACAGCCTACAGAAAATTAGAGGGAACATTGGCTGCTACCACTACCTTGATCTTGGTAAAGGTTCAGAGAGCAGTGGCCAGACTAAATGGCAATGCTCAGAATTGAAAATGGCCCATTGGCAAGGTGAACCTCAGGTACTGTTGATGGTCTGGACGAATGGGAATATGAAGGTATGCTTCTGTGCGATTCAGCACTGAAAGAAACTCCCCCTTTCCTAACTGCCACAAAAACAGACCAGTTCCTCAGCCAAAGAAAATGGTGGGCCACAATAATGGAGGCCATGGTGTTGGCTGAGGCTCGTACCAGGTCCTAGAAAGCATCCACCAGATACTCCAGTTTAGCTGCATGAGAGAGTCCAAATCTGCCAGTGAGAATCCCTGGATCCAATGGATAGAGGCTCTGGTGACATAGCCTTGCAGCCATCAATTTGTTGCATCTAAGGCCTTAGTATCAAAGGCTTGCTTTAACAGAGTCTCAAGTTTATGGTCCTAAACATCCCTTATAATGCTGCCCTGCCTTCCACAGTGGTAGTAGTTTTCTTGGTCACTGCTGAGACTAAGGTAGGCATCTTGAGGAGATCCCTCTCCTCCTGCGGGATGGGATAAAGCCAACTCATGGCTCTGCCAGCTTCAGGCATCTCTCATTCTGCCTCAATCATTTGTTTACTCTGTGACCAGGAAAGGAGGCCTAAGAACACTTGAGCCCGTGAAGCAGAAGATCCTCTGTCATCAGCTGTTTTGGAAGAATATTGAGCGCTATGAGCAATTAAGGCTAGTAACGCCTCACAGTAAAAAAAAAAAACCCTCACCACATTGGGGTCCTCTCCTTAAGGGATTTCACCCTCCTCTGCCTCGGGCCCCCATCACCTCACCCTAGAGGGCCGAAGGCCCTTCCATGGAATCCTCAGAGGCTGGAGACTGAGGTGAGTCCTGGTCAGCCCAAGAATTATCCTGTATGTGACTCTTCTTAGGAAGGAGATCTTCTGCATGGGGAGTGCCCTCCAGCAGGTCTCAGCTAATGGCTCCAAGTGTCTTTTGGGCTATGTATGGCTAACAGAAGTACTGTACTCCTAACCTTGTCAATAGAATACACAACGTTTATCCACGACTTATAAAACAGGTATTAAAAGGCCTCAGTTACCGCTCATACCCACCATCGATGCACAGTGTCACCGTTGGTTTGAGCTGACAATTGCTACATCATAGGCCAAGCCCTACCTACCCATACCTTATCTTTAATTATAAATAGAATTATTACAAATTGGAAATCTTAAAAAATTCTCCTAAAAAAGTACTTTTAAAGGATTCCTTCAATCAATCTCATATAAACATTAAATGAATTTACCACGAAATTTTAATTAATAATCTACGCTAAATAAAGTGTCTCTATCTCGTAGAGGCACCACTTCACTAAACAAATTACAGCCAATTTTAAGGATCAAACACCGATAGTCTCTCACACGGGGACTGACACCATCTGAAAATGGAAAATAGAGGAGTACGCTGTATAAAATATAGTCCGTACTTGATGCAAAACAACCGTTCTACTTATCTTAATGCTCTCCTCTTGACGCTTCACGGTTTGTGGCTGACAGTTTCACAACTCATAATCACACAAAACCATGAGCACACACGGGCAACGACTACGTTATGGATCCAACAAAAGCTTCTGTTTCACCCTACCGGGCTTCCTCTTGGATCAAACGTTTGCCCAAAATCAATCTAACGCCATTCTACGCGGGCGATCAAAGCGCCTCAACTGCTAGCAGATGGTGTCAGTCCCCGTGTGAGAGACTATCGGTGTTTGATCCTTAAAATTGGCTGTAATTTGTTTAGTGAAGTGGTGCCTCTACGAGATAGAGACACTTTATTTAGCGTAGATTATTAATTAAAATTTCGTGGTAAATTCATTTAATGTTTATATGAGATTGATTGAAGGAATCCTTTAAAAGTACTTTTTTAGGAGAATTTTTTAAGATTTCCAATTTGTAATAATTCTATTTATAATTAAAGATAAGGTATGGGTAGGTAGGGCTTGGCCTATGATGTAGCAATTGTCAGCTCAAACCAACGGTGACACTGTGCATCGATGGTGGGTATGAGCGGTAACTGAGGCCTTTTAATACCTGTTTTATAAGTCGTGGATAAAAGTTGTGTATTCTATTGACAAGGTTAGGAGTAGAGTTGATCTTGAAGGGGTTTTGTCTTTGTGATTGGTTTACCGTTACCCTTCTGGTGGTTTTTGTTGTGTAACAGAAGTACTGCCCATCTGCTACGATAAACGATAAGCCTAGTGCAGTTTGAAAATAAAATCATGAGAAAAAGATGTAGTTGGTAAATCAGAAAACCTTGCATCCACTGTCCAAGGTGCTGAAGATGGCAGTACCGACTTTACATTTCTCTTTATCCACGATTCCCACCAACACTGTGGGAACTGCCGGCGGAAGAAAATTGTGCTCCCCTGTCCCCAAAAAGCAAATTAAGGTCCACTAGAGCTTTCTGAACATAAACAAGATTGGCAGAGCCCTTGCACAATCAGACCACAGCTTCTCCCACTTGTGACACAAAGAAGAAGCCCCATTGGCATGCAGTTCTGGTGCTGTAAGAGAAACACTCTGATGATCCAAAGAGCCTCCAAAAACAAAAGTATGCACCAGGGACCGAACAAAAGATTACACCACTAGAGAGTCTCCCTACCACAAAATAGCTGTGAGCACAGGACCCTCCTCCCCAGGGTGAAAGAGGCTTCTATGTTGCAGTTTTTTGTTTTGTTTTTTAATGTGAACTTCACAGGCTTTAATGCACGGCATCGCACATAAAGGCATGGAGCAGTCAGACACTCTGCATTAAGAGGGTTGAGCTATCTGGCTGGGGGAGGGAAGGGACCCAGACAACCAAGGCTGCACATGACCCCTTCCAGGTCCCAGTGTCAAAGGAAATCAGACCCTACCTCCTCCTATTCGCACTTGCTACTGCTCTGAAGACTTGTGCCCAGCCACAAATAGGACCATCTGTCTTAGAGCTATACTTTGATTGCTGACTTACTTACTTATGCCATTCAATCTCCCTTCAGTGGAATTCAGTGACATGAAAGCTCCTCATCCAGCTACTGGAGACTGAGATAGTGATTTCTGAAGCCTTAGGAGGGAGGCTCTGCTACTGTGACATCACATCTCTGACATGCTCAATCTCCAGCTGCTGGTAGAGGGAGATAACCCACACATACCAGACTGAAGGGCCAATAAGGAAACATTCACAGAATAATATCACTAATCAATCACCAGTGCTACTGTGAGAATATCTGGCCAGAATACTGCTGTACATGCTGCATAGCATTCAGCACAAGTGTAAACGTTTTTATTTTAGAGGGGCTGCGAACTTGCTCTCCCCATTTACAACAGACATTTTTTTCACAGCTTATTTGCATGCTTACAGTATCAGTAAGCAAAACATTTGTGTTTAGAAATGCCTTAGAGATTTAGCACTGGACACTACCGCAGAATTTCTGCATCAAGCCCAGAGTTGAGTGGGAAACAGAGAAAAAGGAGCTGGTGCTAATTTAGGAAATGGAAATTTGCTTATCTCAGTATTTCTCATTACCCTCCTGGAGGCGCACACACAGCCACTGTTCCCTCTGCACGCACACATATCATGAACACTACACACTTAGCAAAACTTAATGTGCACAAAAAAACATAATACTGGGACAAATGTTAATTTTGTTTCTCTGTATTGCTTTGCATCACCTATCTATTTGCATCTGCCTGATCTTAGCTGAGCACTAGTTAGATTAAAAATGGCATTCAGCAGAGAAAAGGAACTTCTGGACCTAGGAGGGAGTAGGAAGAAGAGCTGTTGGCTGCTCCAGTTCCATCCAGAGCATGGCGCTGTAATGTTAATCATAGAATGTTGCTGGGAACATGTTGCTTTTGCAGTTAAATTTTATGTTGGCCAGTGGTAGGTTGTTTTTCCATGTATGCATATCTTCCCCCCATATCCCACTGTGAGTTGAGACCCTTTTTTTCTTACTCCATATCCCTCCCAAAATATTACCAAGTCTGCACCAAAAGTGTTAATGACATGACTTGAAGAGCTAAATGTGTATATCCCTAGGGAAGAGAAAAGGCAGGGGTACGTGAGAGACATTTCAATACCTCAGTGGAAGAGGATGCTGTAGCACAAGCAAAAGTCTCACATCAGATGGGACAGGGTGCATGGGCAACCTCCCCAGGATGGAACAGCTGTCAACGCTCATTGTCTATGGGAAATGACAATTAAGGAGACTGTAAAAAGCCAGTTATAGCCTTAGAAGCAGAATAGAAGTTTGGTAAATATAATAGCAACTGCACCAATTCTGATTTGGCCGTTTAGAAAGCTGACAGCAGATAAAGACCATTCATCCTATCCCATCTGCCCTTTCTTACCAAGCACTACAGTCCTCCCTCCCCCCCCCCCCCCTTTTAGACATCTGTGTTTGTCCCATGTTTTTTTAAAATTCAGAGTGTCTCTACTACCGTAACTGAGCGACTATTCCACTCATCTACAATTCTTTCCCTAAATCTCCCTAGTCTGTCTCCTTTCACCTTTATCCTATGCTCGTTTGTTTTCAATTGAAAGAGGTTCTCCTTCCGTGCATTTATGCCACAGAGGTATTTAAACATCTCTGTATCTCTTCCCCCCTCCCCAAAGTATACATACTGAGATCTTTAAGTCTGTCCTCCTATGCCTTATGATGAAGCCCACTGGCGATTTTCATAGCCACCCTCTGCACAGACTCAATCCTGTTTATATCCTTTTGAAGGTGCGGTCTCCAGAATTGCACCCAATACTCTGTGTAAGTCTCTGGTGAGACCTAATTTAGACGTACTATCACCTCCTCTTTCCTGCTAGCCATTCCTCTCCTTAAACACCCAAACATCCTTCTGGCTTTCGGTGTCATCTTTTCTATGCATTTAGCCACCTTGAGGATCATCAGAAGCAATTATTCATACAGTGGTATGCAAAAGTCTGGAATTGCTTGTAAATTTGACATTTTTTCAACTTCGTGACCTTATATCTTAATTTCTTTTCCTCCAGTGGCTTTTTCTATGTATCTCATGATAAGTGATAGATTTGGCTATTAGGGCCAACTTTTAGTATTGGTTTGACCCATCTCCAGGAACAAGCAGGAATGAGTCTTCACATATGGGTACGTCGGTACTGACGGAGCCTGCGCGGGAACGCTCCCCAGCTTCCCAAAAAGGAAAGCTTTTGGGAGCATCCCACAGCGCCTGCACGCTGCCTTCCCGCCTTTCCTAACCGCCTCTCCCCAGTTCTTCTTTTCCGCGGAGCCAGCAGGTCGTGTTCTTGTCACCGCTGAAGAAGTTCTGTGTTCTATTTTATTTCTTTGGTCACGCGTCTGCCTTCTCCGACGTCGGACCGGTAGCGCCGGTCTTGTTTTTTTTTAAGAAAGAAACAAAAAAAAAAAAACCACAACATATTTTTCCCTCACTTAGTGTGTTTTTCCTCTTTTGGGCCTTAGGCCTCATGGAAAAACCAGCCTCCGGGTTTAAAAAATGCACTAAGTGCAGCAGTACTATTTCTGTTACCGACACCCATGAATGGTGTCTTAAATGTTTGAACATCAAGGAGCAGGACGAACAATCCAAAATGGAGTGGTCAGGACCCAAACGAGGTTTACAGAACCGGGCAACCAAGCTCCATGTTCTGTTTCCCTCTGATGCAGCTTCAGTGGCATCGACGTCTTCCAGGGCTGCTTCTTCCTCCCATTGATCTCAGGTAACCAAACATAAAACCAGCCAGTCCTCGAAGGGTAGATCTCCTTCCAAGCATCGAGATGCCTCCGGGCTTGCCCTCAAGGATCCTGCACCGGCAAAACTACCCCGGCGGGAAGCTCCGGCTTCCAAACCTCTACCTATGGGGTTACAGGTTGACATCAATGGCACGGCCTCGACCGATCACCTGTTAGAATGCTCTGGGGTACCGGCACAACCTTCCGGTACCGAATTCCAGGCATTCATGGCATCAATGGATCAGAATGTTCTATCCATGCAGCAGGCTATCACAGCCTTCATTCAAGCTGCGACGCCGCTGATACCACAACAAACTCTGTTGTCAGTATCGGCCCAGGTACCGGCACCAATGCCAGTACCGGTACCGACTGCATCGACATCGGCCATGGTGTCTGCAGCAGTTCCCTGCCTAGGGATGCCCATCGGTACCGAACCGGTACCGATAACGCCTGATGTCGATACGGCTCGGTACGCGTATCGATCTTTGAAAGAGCACCCTGACAGTCGATACTTTGATTCCTCCGAAGATTCTGATGCATCGGAGGAGTCTGCTGACGTATCCACAGCCCTTCCTGAAGAGCCTTCTTCTCCAAAAGAAGAATGTCTCCCTTCAGAAGACTTGTCCTTTCAAGACTTCATAAGAGAAGTGGCTAAAGGGCTTTCTATTTCAGTAACCTCTGAATCAGAGCCTAGAGCTAAAAAATTAGATATTTTAGGTTATTCTATGGCTCCTAAGGAGGCAGTCACCTTGCCAATTCATGAGATTCTTTATGATCACATGATTGACTTATGGGAGACTCCTCTCACTATCTCTCCTCATTCTCGTAGGTTGGACACCATGTACAGTGTCCCTCCTTGTCCTGGTTTTCATAAAACACAGTTTCCTCACCATTCTATTGTGGTGGAGTCAGCTATGAAAAAGATAAAGAGTGCAAAAAGACACTCCTCTGCTCCTCCAGGAAGAGAATGCAGGACCTTGGATGCTTTTGGAGGAAAATCTTCCAAGCCAGTATGCTCATTGCCAGAATCAACTCCTATAATCTTTATATGGGAATGTTTCTGAAAGAAGTTGCAGATAAGCTGCACACTTTCCTCCCTTTTCTTCCAGAGGATAAAAGGGAAGAATTTCTTATTTGGCTTAAGCATACTCAAGATATCTCAAAGTTTTCCAACCGTGCAGCTTTTGACTCCTTTGAGGGTGCCAGCAGAGCTTCGGCCATTGCCATAGCTGCTCGCAGAATTGCTTGGCTCCAAGCTTCTGATCTAGAATCTTGGGTCCAGGATGGTTTGGGAAATCTTCCCTGTACAGGAGAGAACCTGTTTGGCAAAGATTGGCAAATAAAAGCCACTCAAATGGATGCAGAAAATTCTGCTTTGGATAGACTTTCCAAGTCAACCTCCATTTCTGCCAAGAAAAAACCTTTCAAGAAGTCTTTTTTCCTCAAGAAAGGCAGATTCCATCCTGCTTCTGGCCAGCAATCTTCTACAGGTCGTTTTGCTGCTAAGCGTCAGCAACCTAAGCAAGCCAGGCCTAAGCCTCCTCAGGGCTTTTGACTTCATGCTAGAGAACTTAGCCTTTCTGGCTCTAAAACAGCCAGAGCCTCTCACCATTCCAGGAAGGTTAGCTCATTTTGCTCCCAGATGGGAGCAAATTACAACAGAGAAGTGGACCCTCTCCATCATAAGGGAGGGGTACAAACTTCATTTCTCAAACCTTCCTCCTCACACCATGGTGAGACATTTCAATTCTCCAACATCTCTCCTCGACCTTCTAGATCAGGAGGTGGCTGCCCTTCTTGCCCAAGGGGCAATAGAAGAAGTGCCCCTTCTTCAACAAGGGTCAGGGTTTTACTCCCCCTACTTTCTGATCCCAAAGAAAACAGGGGGCTACAGACCCATATTAGATCTCAGAGAATTGAACAAATTTCTATGCAAGGAGAAATTCAAGATGCTTTCTCTGGGCACTCTCCTTCCATACCTTCAGAGTCAGGATTGGCTTTGTTCTCTAGATCTCAAGGATGCGTACACCCATGTTCTCATCCATCCATCTCACAGAAGGTTCCTCCGTTTCCTTTTCCAAGCGAAGCATTACCAATACAGGGTGCTTCCTTTCGGTCTGGCCTCTGCTCCAAGAGTGTTCACCAAATGCATGGCAGTAGTAGCTGCATTTCTACGCACTCTGGGGATATTTGTATTCCCATACCTGGACGATTGGCTCATCTGAGCTCCATCTCAGTCAGAGGCCCAGACTGCCCTGGACTGCACAAGGCACATTCTGCAGTATCTGGGACTTGTGGTAGATCTCCCAAAGTCCCAGCTCACCCCTACTCAGTCCCTAGAGTTCATAGGGGCCTGGCTAGATACTACCACTGCAAGGGGCTATCTTCCTCAGGCCCATTGCCTACGCCTAGTGCAGTTAGCCTCCCAGATTCAGTCAAAGAGCCATTTAACTGCCCAGGAGATGCTACAACTACTAGGCCACATGGCATCCACAGTGCATGTGGTCCCCTATGCTCGCCTTCACCTGAGAGCGGCTCAATGGACTTTGTCCACCCAGTGGACTCAAGCTTCAGGGGGTTTGACAGACAAAATAGCAACCTCCAGGCGCCTCTTTTGGTCTCTGCAGTGGTGGAAGTCCACCCAAAATCTGTTGCTGGGGTCCCCCTTCCAACAGCTGTTGCCCCAAGCAACCCTCACAACAGATGCCTCCCCAACAGGTTGGGGAACTCATCTACAAGACCACTCCACTCAGGGCACTTGGTCTCCACAGGAGACCTCTCTACATATCAACCACTTGGAGCTCCGAGCAGTTTTCCTAGCTCTCAAGGTCTTTCATACCCTGCTCAGCTACAAGACAGTCCTCATTCATACGGACAATCAGGTAGCCATGTTTTACATAAACAAGCAAGGAGGAACTGGCTCTCTGTTGCTTTGCAATGAAGCTTTAAGATTGTGGGCCTTCGCCAGAGAGCATCAAATCCATCTCCTGGCCGTATACCTTCCAGGAATCCAAAACTCTTGGGCAGACAGACTTAGTCGAGTTCTGCTTCCACACGAATGGTCCCTGCACATGGACCAGGTACTCAGAAGCTTTCAAGAGTGGGGAACCCCGGACATAGACCTCTTTGCAAGTCCGTGGAATGCCAAACTTCCCCAGTTCTGTTCCAGAATTCCGTGTCAGGGAGTTCAGGCCAGGGATGCCTTCCTCCTTCACTGGGGTCAACACTTCCTGTATGCCTTTCCACCCATTCCCTTAATTCCCAAGACTCTATTCAAACTCCAGAGGTATCAAGGATCTATGATCCTCATAGCTCCACCCTGGCCACGCCAAGTGTGGTACCCTCTACTTCTGCATCTCTCTCAAGCTCCCTCCCTAGACTTGGGAGCTGCTCCAGACCTCCTGTCCCAGGAGGAGGGAACCTTGTGGCACCCAAACCCCAAGTCCCTTCACCTCAGGGCTTGGTTGCTGAAGGCTTAGACCTTCAAGATTGGAATCTTTCTCAGCAGGTGAAGGATATCCTCCATGCTGCCAGAAAACCTTCTACTAGACGTTCCTATGCTTTTAAATGGAAAAGGTTTTCCATTTGGTGTGCTGAGAAGGGTCTTGACCCTCTAGCACTACCTTTGAATTCTCTATTGGAATATCTCCTGCATCTCTCCAATGCAGGCCTTAAGACAAATTCAGTAAGAGTCCATTTGAGTGCTATTGCAGCATCCCTTAAGCCTCTCAATGGACAGCCTATTTCCTCTCATCCTCTTATTGCAAGATTCATGAGAGGCCTAACTTTAACTAAACCTCCCATTAGGCCTCCTCCGGTGGCATGGGACTTAAATCTGGTTCTTGGTCAGCTTATGAAGCCACCTTTTGAACCCTTAGCCACCACCTCCTTGAAATTTCTTTCCTGGAAGGTTATTTTCCTCATTGCAGTCACATCAGCTCGCCGCATCAGTGAGCTACAGGCCTTGGTGGCTAATCCTCCTTATACAAGGTTTCATCATGATAAGATAGTCCTCAGGACCAATCCACACTTTATGCCTAAAGTGGTCTCACCTTTTCATCTGAACCAAGAGGTGTATTTACCTGTCTTCTTTCCAGGTCCTCATGCATCAAGTGCTGAAATGAATCTTCATACCCTGGATTGTAAAAGGGCCCTTGCCTTTTACTTACAAAGGACTCAGCAACATAGAAGGTCTTCCCAACTCTTTGTTGCTTTTGATCCTTCTCATTTAGGACTTCCAGTCTCTAAAAGGACACTGTCCACTTGGATTGCTCAGTGTATTTCTTTCGCCTACCAGAGTAAGAACCTTTCTCTGGAGGGCCATGTCAACTTCTATGGCTCATCTAAATTCTGTGTCCATCGACCAGATCTGTCGAGCAGCCACATGGGCCTCGGTTCATACCTTCACAGCCCATTATTGTTTGGACAAGGACTCCCGCCGGGATGCCTTGTTTGGTCAGGCTGTCCTAAACCACCTGTTCCATACTTGAACAACTCCTACCCTCCTTCCCTGGATGGATGCCTGAGATCCATAGGAGGAGATAGAGCCCTTCTCAGGGTCTCACAACCTTGGGGATCTCCCAGGCATCTCTAGCTAGGGAGTCCCCATATGTGAAGACTCATTCCTGCTTGTTCCTGGAGATAGCACAGTTACTTACCTGTAACAGGTGATCTCTGGGAACAGCAGGAATAAGTCTTCACAACCCACCCACCCACCTCCCCTAGGAGTTGTATCTCTCTATCTTTCCTTTCCTCTCTCTCTTTGTCTCAGCTTTAAAACTCGAACTGGGGAGAGGCGGTTAGGTAAGGCGGGAAGGCAGCGCGCAGGCACTGTGGGATGCTCCCAAAAGCTTTCCTTTTTGGGAAGCTGGGGAGTGTTCCCGCGCAGGCTCAGTTGGTACCGACGTACCCATATGTGAAGACTTATTCCTGCTGTTCCCAGAGATCACCTGTTACAGGTAAGTAACTGTGCTTTATTTTCTGAGTTTGTTCCCCATTGTTGTCCTGTTGATAGATTTTCTGTGAAAATCATGTAATGTACATTGTTGGTCAACAATATATTATTGTAAGTATGCTTTAAAATATTATGGACGCACACCAGGTTTCCTTCAAATTAATGTATGTGGCCTTGAAAAAGGCCGTTTTTATGTGTCAGTGATGGCTCAGTATTTGATGGGCCACCCTTTGTTCTTGATCACCTGACTACACCTTGTCAGCATTGAATGAACCAGTCTGACAAGGTGATCGTTTGTGACAACACGGTTCCAAGCTGTAATGAGTGACTCAATCAACTCACGCTTTGATGTCGGATGCCTCTTGGATATTTCCAAGGCCACCTTGTGCCACAGGTTCTCAAGTGGATTCAGATCTGGAGACTGGGCAGGCCAGTCCATTGACTTGATGTTGTTCCGCTACTTCCAACTGATCATCTGTCTGGAGCGATGGCAGGGTGCATTGTCATCTTGGAACTTGCCAGTAAACAGCTGGTGTGCTGATGGCACCATGCATTTTTGCAGTATGGTGATGTACTTGGCCCCATTGACCATTCCATCGACGATGTGAAGACGTCCAATGCCACTGGCAGCCATGCAGCCCTAGACCATGACCTTCAAAGGATGCTTCACAATGAGGTTGAGCCACACAGGCTTGAATTCCTCTCCAGGAAATTTCCTCACATAGGTGTGGGCCTGGTTACCAAACAGGCAGAAGGTGCTTTCATCGCTGAATAGCACCTTTTCCGACATTTCAGTTGACCAGGTTGAGTGCTTTCTCGCCCACATGATCCGGTTGCACCTTTGTATGTCAGTCATCAGTGGCTTATTCCGTGCTTTGCAGCCCCGGAGACCAAACTGCAGGCACCAGCGATGAACTGTTGATGATCTGACACTGACCTCACTCTTGTCTGACCACTCTCAAAGTAGCTGAGGAGAGGTCAACTTGCGATTAGTCAATGAAATGTGTCGTAGTGCACGGTCCTGGTGTGATGTTGATGCATGTGGATGAGCTGAACGAGGCTTGTCCACCACTGAACCCATTTCTTTCTTCTGTACAATCTTAACAGCGCTTTGACTGCAGCCAACTTTCCTGGCTGACGGCTTGAAAATCCTTCCTCGCTCATAAAGGACACACGAACACGCTCCTCCAATGTCAGGGTCCGAGTCACCTTCATGGTCGATCCAGAAAGCATATGAAATTCAAAAATTCAGCACGTTTTTATAGCTGCACTGTTGGCTAGATATCTGTATTGTGATTGGTTAGTGAAACCAGCCTCCTGATTGATCAGAAATAACATGTGCATATTGGATAATCTCGATCCAGTTTTGACACAGGATCCACAAAAATCACAGTAGCTATCTCCCAGTGTCTGTAAAGTATTTAAATTGGAAGCAAGGAATGCAAAAAAGTCAACTCTAATAGCCAAATGTATCCCTTTTAACATGGTAGAAAGATGAATATGCTGGGCTAACGCAAAATTTAAAAAAAAACATTAGAAAGTACAAAAAACACAAAACTCACAAGTGATTCCAGACTTTTGCACACCACTGTAGGTCCCACTAGTCTTGTGGACAGAATGACTTCATCCTCTATACTGTACCACTCCCTTGGATTTTTGCAGCCCAAATGCATGACCCTGCATTTTTTTTTTAGTATTAAATCTCAGCTGCCAAATTCTCAACCATTCTTCAAGCTTCACTAGATCCCTCATGTTATCTATGCCTTCCTGGGTTTAAAAAATGTAGTAGCTATAAAACAGGCAGGCTCCATTTTTATTCGAGTATAAAATTTAATATTTTAAAAGTTAACTATAATAGTTCATTTCCTTAATTGTGTTGCCTTATTATGAATACAATTATAATAAACAGCTTTCAATGCACACAACTGCTCATAGATTTGGTCAGTGGAAATTTTGCACCAATCCTTAGAGTAGGGTCTCAACCCAGTCCTCAGGACATACCTAGCTAGTCAGGTTTTCGGGATACCCACACTGAATATGCATGACAGAATATGCACTGCTTCCATTAAATACAAATCTCTCATATGCATATTCAGTGTGGGTATCCTGAAAACTTGACTGGCTCGATATATCAAAGACTGAGTTGAGAGCCCCTGCTAGAGGGAACATGCACTTATCCAGTTAGGTTTTCAGGATTATCAAAATGAAATACATGAGAAAGATTTGCCTACAATTGGTTTCCACTATAGCCAGATCTCTCACACATATACAGTACTGTACATTGTGGTGGTCCTGAAAACCAAACTGGCTGGGTGTGTCTACAGGAGAGGGAAAAAAAAGCACCGACTTATCTACCCAGATTGATATAAAACCAGAGAAAGGTAGACTGGCTGGTACAGTTGCTGTAAACACTACCCGTCAACTTATGTAACTATACTATTTCAACAAAGAAACGCTCAAAGCATGAATGATTTTTCTGAGAAAGTTTGAGTATTACACTTATTCAAAACTGTGCACTATGGTGGAGGTGAGAGGAAGAATACATTTCCTTCATCTAGGACTCATACCTTATAGAGAACTCAAGGCTATCATAGGGACCTGAACCTTTTCCTATGAGAAAAAGACAACAGCTAAAATCAACTGTATTACCTTTCATACAGGTACAACTAATGTTAGATAAATGTTGAGGAGCAAAAGCTAAAATATATTAAACAAAAAAATCACAAAAAATAAAAGCCAAAAGGTAAAGATTTTACCTTTGTGGAAAATTAAAGACTTGCAGAGGTAAAAGAAAAAAGTAACATGTACAGTTCTGCAACATCTGCCACCTACAGAAATTCTATATAATACACACAATTTTCACAAATTCTACAAGGCTGTTTGTGTCTTTTTAAATGCATTTACATATGACTATTGTAAAATATATTTTAGAGGAAACTGGTTCTTGTTCCTTGAGTTTTTAAGATTCAAAAATTTACAACTGAATAGCACCTCCTAAAAAGGAAGACAAAAATTATTTTATAATAAAAGATCACAAATCACTACATTCATTATTCATTCACAACAAAGAGTTGTTTATTTACACCCAGATGAAGCATCTGCAATGGCAAAAGAATGTGGAAAAACGAGTAGTTGAAACTACATGATACAGACTGCAACAACCTGGAGCCACCAACCCTACTCAGAAGCACATGCCTAAAGATGCAAGAGTCTACAACTGCGGATCAGCCATATTTTGAACAGATAGGACAATCAGGAAAACATTCATCCTTTGACTGTGAGGGATTGTCAAGTATTTGAATGATTTGTTACACTTCTTTAAATCAGTCATCCATTGTAGTGAGGCACCTCAAGAAATATGGCTGGCAAATCTTTCTTCTCTCCTGTTCTACAGCTACAAACTTGAATAAAGAAATGTACATAAATGAGGTCAAGAACATTAGAAAGACAAAGTTTTATCTCAAATTTACAGGCACACATGAGAATATGGGAAACTATACAAGTGAATGCACAAAGCTGCAGTTTATAAAACTTTACCTACATAATCATAAATAAATTGGTAATGAACAACACATACTACCATACTTGACATTAAAGAAAGATAAATGAGGGTATTCCACATCACTTTATTTTTTTTATTCATGATTTTACTACAAAAATTATGCTCATACTGGCATGGGATACATATTGGATCTGGCAAAACTGGAGTCAGTGTGATGCAAAACTATAAGACTATAAACAAAAAGAAAAAACAGAGCAATACATGACTCGAAAGAAAAAAAACAGATCATTCACCCCCAAAAGGGACCAGTACAGTTTTAAAAAGCTTGTGTACGTCATCATTTTGCTAGTCCTCCAGCTTCCCAAACTCAACCTAACAAGCAGTTGGATTTCAGGATATGCACAATGAATATGCATGAGAAATCGGTACATACTGGGTCTTCTTGAAAGAAATATAGAAAAAGAGAAAATTATGAAAGATAAAAGACTATATGGCCTATCCAGTCTGTCTAGCCAAAGAACTATTAAAATCTACAATCCCTTCCTCTCCCTCTGACCTTGTCCCTTGCTTTCTTGAATTCAGATATGGCTCTCGTCTTCACCACCTCCAGTGGGAGGCTGTTCCACATATCTACCATCCTTTTCATAAAGAAATATTTCCTTAGATTATTCTTGAGCCTATCCCCTTTCTCTTCATCCTATGACCCCTCGTGCATAATCATTGCAGATATCCTCAAACACCCATAAGATCGCAGCTTACTATGACACCTTAAAAGCACAAATAAACAAACATACTATGAAGAGGTACTAATATTTTAGTACACCTGAGAAAGGCAAAAGTAAGGAGTCAAGAAAAAACAAAACTCCATGACTAAATCGCTCAGAGATAGCCCTTCTAAGTAAAATTCTCATCAGATGTTTCCATCTCCTCCTCTTGCATCTAACTACAGGGGCCATCTCCTTTCTTTCATTTTCATAAGAATATACAATGTCCTTTACCAAATCAGTCCAAAGGTCCATTGAACCCAGCATCCTTTGTCCATTATCCAAGTGGCCAATTCAGGTCATTAATAACCAGCAGGATCCCAAAGAATAGATCCATTCTTTGTAGCTCAAGCTCAAGGATAAGCAGTGGCTTCTTCAAATCTACATGGCTAACTAGTTTATGGATGTTTCCTCCAAGGTGTCTACACCCTTTTAAAACCAGCTGTGCTACCTGCATTAACCAAATTCTCTAGTAACAAAGTTCATAACCTGTGTATTGCGTGAAAAAAAACACACCTCTCTGTTTAGTTTTAAATGTGCTACCTATTAGTTTAATACATGTCTACTAGTCTATGTACTATTTGAAAGGCTAAACAATCAGGCTTTTGCTCATGTCCTGCAGATAATACAGGGATATGTAAAGCGTAGTTACTCACCTGTAACAGGTGTTCTCCAGGAGCAGCAGGAATCAGTCCTCACATATGGGTGACGTCGGCGCCGACGGAGCCCTCGCGGAGCAATTTTCCCCAGCTTTCAAAGAAAGCCTTTGGGAATTGCAGCGCGCATGCGCGGTCTCCTTCCCGCCCAAGGGTGCCATCTTAGCCAGTCTGATGACATTGCAAATTTTTATGCTATCTTTTAGCTAAAAAACTTAAGCAGATGATTGCAACTCCAAGGGGAGGAGGGAGGGTTGTGAGGACTGATTCCTGCTGCTCCTGGAGAACACCTGTTACAGGTGAGTAACTATGCTTTCTCCAGGACCAAGCAGGAAGTCAATCCTCACATATGGGACTCCCAAGCTTAAGGCTACCGGAGACCCTAAGCACAAAAATGAGCTCCCTCTAGCTCAGCGGTACAGAAGGAAGGAATCTTCACTGAATTATTACCCACCGGTAGCCCTCATCCGGGATGGAGGGTAGGAGTTGCTCAAACCTTGAAGAGATTTCGGAGAACTGCCTGTCCGAAAGCACTGTCCCTGCGGGACTCCCTCTCAAGGCAGTAATGGACTGCAAAAGTCTGGCTCGAAGACCAAGTAGCGGCCCGGCAGATGTCTGCCAACGGAACAGAGCGGAGGTAAGCCACTGACGTAGCCTTCGCCCGAACACAGTGAGCCGTGACTCGACTTTCTAACGAGAGTCCGGCTGCCCCATAAGCCCAAGCGATACAGTCAGCAACCCAGATGGACAGAGTACGCTTGGAGACCGGGAGCCCCAATTTATTGGGGTCAAAAGACACAAAAAGCTGAGCAGCTTTACGGTGCTCCCGCGTACGGTCAAGGTAGAAGTTCAATGCCCTTCTACAGTCCAGGGTATGCAGGACCATTTCAGCTCGGCTGGAGTGTGGCCTGTGAAAGAAGGTCGGAAGTACCACCTCCTGATTGATGTGAAAAGGGGAGACCACTTTAGGAAGAAATTTAGGGTGAGTCCGTAGGACTACCCTATTTTTGTAGAACCGAGTGTAAGGGGGATCAGACACGAGGGCCTGCAATTCACTTACGCGTCTAGCGGAAGTGAGGGCTATCAGGAATAATGTTTTCCAAGAAAGAAAACGGAGAGAACAGGTAGCCATAGGTTCAAAAGGCGGACAGGTGATCCGCTGTAAAACCACATTCAGATCCCAGTCAGGCGCTGGCGGGCACAGAGGTGGTTTAAGTAGAAGGAGACCTCGGAGAAACCTCGCTACGAGAGGGTCGCTGGAAAGAGGTCTGCCGTCCACCGGCACATGATGTGCTGAAAGAGCACTGAGGTGAACTTTGACGGAGTTGGACTTAAGTCCCAGATTAGAGAGGTAGAGCAAGTACTGCAAGATCACCGACACCGAGCAGGAGAAGGGATCCTGAGATTGCTGGGCACACCAAGCGGAAATAAATCACGAAAATCAACTTTTTCAGCGGGGACACGACGGGTACGTCTGTAGGGCTCCGCGGAAAAAAGAAGACTGGCTAAGATGGCACTCTTGGGCGGGAAGGAGACCGCGCATGCGCGCTGCAATTCCCAAAGGCTTTCTTTGAAAGCTGGGGAAAATTGCTCCGCGAGGGCTCCGTCGGCGCCGACGTCACCCATATGTGAGGACTGACTTCCTGCTTGGTCCTGGAGAAGAACTAGTACGTCGTCTACACAATTACCAATCCGAAAAATCAGACAAGTATCCTATAATAAGGCAACATTGAGCTGAACCTTCAAAAAAGGTTTACTGTGGTTTCTTACAGCCCCCGTGGTTGTCATATATCATAAAGGAATATTATTTCTGGTGACATGCAAGCTGCTATTCTGCATTGTGGAGAGAGAGAGATTTCTTAAAGAAAGGATTATATAGTATGTGGAGATCACAACTGAGATGTCTAGGTCGGGATATACACAATCCCAGCAGTATTTTAGAAAAGCTTCTGCCAAATATGGAGCCTTTTCTAAAATGCATATAAGCAGCTTCAGGAGTGCATATAGCAGAAGAAACCATTTTACAAACTGGTGTAGGGGAAAAAAAGAGGAAACTCAGCAACTTAACACATGTAAGAGCCACATTTAAATGTACAAGTTTGTATATTACAATTTACATATGTAAGTTGGTATTTTGCAAACCTATATGTTTGCATGCTGCCAATTAACCACAGAGGTCACTATATTGGATTTCAAATTGAAAGGAGGGAAATTATGCCAGATTAAGGAGGATCACCCTTTAGGTCCCTCCTGTAAAAGGAGGGCTGAAATAAGCACTTTTTAATGTGCCAGGGCAGAGCTGTAAATCCCAATATGGTGTGCATTCCCTATATGAAATGGGGGGATAACATGTGTGGATTTTTCACCCACCAGCCCAAGCCGAAACCATGACCCTGGCACATCATCTTTCCATTGCTACATTTTAATGGCATCCACCTGCAAATGTAGCCTTTTCTAAAATTCCCAGTCCAGAATACGTGGTTTAAATTAGGAAGGATACTTTTATTCAATACCTCAGCAACCTGAGAGCCCAACACAGGCAGTGTTTCGTTTTCACTTCCTCAGGGGATTCAGGCGTGCTGCATAAATACGAACATAAACAACATAATACATACAAATAAAACATTGTCATAAATATCAATTAAAACCATATAAAAATAATCATCAATAAAAACCATATATAGATATAAATAAAAATGAACCCACTACAGCGTAACGTAAAGTAGAATTATTGAAAGGAGTAAAAACACATATAAATTGATATAAAACCATTGCACTATATGTAAAGAAACAACCATAATAAAAACTACTAAAATCAAAAACTAAAATTAAACATACATATAGTTATAAATGGAAATATTGAAAGGGTGTTTCTAAAATCACATGGCGCTAATATATGCTCAGAAGGCTATATGTAACCACCATAGTTCAATAACAAACTAATAGGAGCAAGGAGTGTGTGTGCAAAAAAAATGTGTTTTGGACGCAAGGAATCAAAGGTAAAAATCATTAAAATTTTAAATACATAAATAATTAAAATCCTATAATGTGATACTATAAATATACCATTATAATACTAGTACCATATTTATAAGAAACTTAAAAACAAGACATGAGTGTGTTAAAACCTTACACATCTGCTAAGTGAACCAAATAGGGGTAGCTCATGGTGAAGTTATAAACTATAAGATCATAATTTACATAAATACTTAAGATACCAACTATAATATTTCGAATGTATAAACACTTAAACATCATAACTAAGCACTTTCTAAAACATTTGTAACATAAGCACCATACCCGTTCCTACGATCAGCTTTCACGGCTCAAAACTGTATTCTTTTTAAGAGCCGACCAGACGCATACTATGATCTTATAGTTTATAACTTCACCATGAGCTACCCCTATTTGGTTCACTTAGCAGATGTGTAAGGTTTTAACACACTCATGTCTTGTTTTTAAGTTTCTTATAAATATGGTACTAGTATTATAATGGTATATTTATAGTATCACATTATAGGATTTTAATTATTTATGTATTTAAAATTTTAATGATTTTTACCTATGATTCCTTGCGTCCAAAACACATTTTTTTTGCACACACACTCCTTGCTCCTATTAGTTTGTTATTGAACTATGGTGGTTACATATAACCTTCTGAGCATATATTAACGCCATGTGATTTTAGAAACACCCTTTCAATATTTCCATTTATATGTTAATTTTAGTAACAGAGGTATCCGGATGCCCACCCTTTGCCTACCGGCAGCCATACCACTTTAACCATTCCACACTCCAAGCCACATTACATCAAGAGCACCCCTCCCCCCCCCTGCTTTCCACACCTTCCTCCCATAACAGAAGACACACACACCATAACATTGGTGAACAATTAGTTGGTCGCAGCTTTATTTATAACATTGCAAACCGGCCCAACATAGGCCAAACAAACGTTATTAATCGAAACATTCTCCCCCCCCCCAGCCTCCCGAATTTCCGGATGATACCCCACCAGCCATTTCTAGCAAAGCGGTGCATCATCCACCCCCCCCCCCCCATTCCCCCTCCGCCCGCCTTGCCATGTTATTAGCAAAGGCCGGCAATGTTCTTCCACTGGGCAGAGACCACAACCGTGATGTCTCTCCCAACCTACAGCACTGCCGCTCCCCTGCCAAGCGGCATCCACCTCAAATGCCCCGCCGGGTCGGCGAGCGCCGGCTCGCTACCCCGCCACCGGCACAAGGTAGATCCACTATCCTTGTGCCGCCCCCCCCCCCCCAAAGAAAGCTGCGACCAACACCAATATTCAAGGGCCTCCTGCCAGTCATTCAGCAACAAATCTTGACCAACAGGAGCAAGGTGCACACCGTCCAGGCGGTACAGGCCACTGCACCGGACTTCCGCCCACGGATGCAACACCTGCCGTCCACCTGTTTGCTGAACCCATCGCCCGATCTGCCTATTGATTTTAATCAGGCCCCGCGACCACCGCCGCTGTGTCCAACAGGCGGGGCGCGGAATGTCAGACCAGATAATGGCCACATCCGGAAATAGCTCCTGCAGCAGACCAAGGTCCCTCTGAACAACTCGGATGAGCTGCCGGCAAGACCAACTCGCCAAGTCATTGCCCCCCAAGTGGATCAGAAGCCCGACTGGCCGCCGACGCTGCGCCATCTGTGCCTGAACGAAGTCCACGAGCTGCCACCACCGCATTCAACATTGTCCCATCCAACAGAGGCGAACTCCAGAAGCAGCCAGACCAAGGTGTAGTCCCAGTGGCCTCGACACCGCCCTCCGCTCGGCCCAGTAGACGAAGAAATGGCCGATGACCCACCAGTCGCCGGAGCACACACCATCTGAAAGGACAAAGCGGACTGCCACCAGCAGGCAACTCTGAAATAGGAAGAAAACTGTTAGTATACCCCCATACCCCCCCCCCCCCGGTAACCCCTTTGACTCCAGAAGAACTGCTAGGAGCCATCCCAGATCCAACTCGGATGCCTAGATAGGCAACCTAAGGGCGCACATACCCTTCATACGCCCCAGAGCACCACCTCCCGATCCGCCGAATGACCGGCCCCTCAAGACCCGCGGCTGCCGCACTCGTGGCCGCTCCGATCCTAAACGAATGCGAAGCAAAACTCAGTTCGTCGTAGCCTAAGGACCACAACGCCAACCGCAACACAGCCGTAAACTGGAACTGCGTTACCGGCCTACCGTCCTCATGCAAAAAGAAATAGGAACCGGGCAAACCAGAACGCCTCTGCGAATAACTTCTCAAGGCCTGCACTGGGCACGATGGCAGGGGGTATATGGCGCTCAATACCACCCAACCCCCTTTTCCCGCCTGATCTGTCTTGGACCGCGGGAGGAAAATACGGACTTGAGACACCTGGATCGTGACGTGGGCAAGCTCGAGACCACCAGGCGCACCCCTCCTGGCGGATCAGGGCACCAGTTCGCACACGCGAAACGCCCCAAAAAAGGCAGTCACAAACAAGGCATGGAACAAAACAGACTCGAAAGGAGAAGCCGCGACGCGAGGTAAGACCTCGCAAATGCGCAGCAAAAGTTCATGGGAAACCGGGAGCCGCCAGTCCTGGGGTAAGCCCTAGCCCAACCTGCCAAAAGATACCGGACTAAAATGAAACCCTTGGGTTCCCCCACCCCGCCGCCTTGCAGAAGGAGGAAAACCCAGCTACCGCGGACGTAACAGCCGTACGAGTCCAGCCCGCCTTCTTCTCCCAAAGCACGAACTGTCCCATCATCCCATCGGGAACCTTCCCCCCACCCCAGCCCAAAGTGCTCAGGAACGCACTCACCTGGAAGTAGCCACGCCGATACAGGGCCCATGTGCCGCGCGCCACCGATGTAGACAACAGCGCCATCAGCTCCGCATTCCAACCTTTCAAAGATGCCCCGGGACCGGGGAAGCCACCTGATCTGCCTCCAGAGCCAACAGCCGGAATTGCTCCCACTGAAAACGGGACAGAGCGTCAGCAATGGAATTCTGGGCCCCAGGCACATGCCAAGCCCTGGCGGTGACATTCATTCGTAAACAGGCCAAAACAAAAATCCTCATTAATGCAGCTACCTTCGGGCACCGAGGCGCATGCCGGTTGATAACCTCCACCACCGCCGCATTATCACACCAAAAAACTACCCGCCGATCCCGTAAGCGCTCAGGCCAAACCCAAAAAGCAACCACTATGGGAAAGAGCTCCAGAAAAGTAATGTTCTGCGTCAAGCCGGACTGCATCCAATCGGTAGGCCACGGCTCAGCACACCACGCCCCTTGACAATAAGCCCCGAAACCAAAACTGCCGGCCGCATCTGTAAACAAATGCAGGTCTGCATTCGACAGCTCAGGTAACTGAATAACTGAGCGACCGTTGAAGTCAGCTAAAAAGGAGTCCCAAACCCGTAAATCCTCACGCATCCCTGTCGTCACACGAATTCGGTGGTGCGGGAGCTGGACTCCCGCCATGGCAAGCGACAACCGCCGAGCAAAGGGGCGCCCCATGGGCAACACCCTGCAAGCAAAAGTGAGATGCCCGACTAAGGATTGCATGACACGCAGAGTGGTCTTGCGCGAAGATCCCACAACAGCTACCATCTCCCGAAGACACGCCACCTTCCGCTCCGGCAAGCGCACAACCATAGCCACAGTATCAATCTCAATCCCAAGAAATGTAAGGCGAGTAACAGGCCCAACCGTTTTATTAGCCGCCACTGGAATTCCGAAGTCGACCGCCAAACGCAAAAAGGTCTCCAGCAATATGTCACAAGTTTGCGCCTTTCCGGGCCCGACGAATAAGAAGTCATCTAGATAATGTACGACAGTATGTACCCCCGTCAATTTACCCAACACCCAGTGCAAGAAGGTGCTAAATGCTTTGAAGTAAGCGCAGGATATAGCACAGCCCATAGGCATGCATTTGTCAAAGTAATACAGTGATTCGAAAGTAAAGCCCAACAAGGGAAAGGATGAAGGATGTATTGGCAGCAATCGGAACGTGGATTCAATGTCCACCCTTTGCCAAGGATGCCCCAGCCCCACATTGCTGTACTAAGGCGACAGCAGCGTCGAAGGAGGCGTAACGCACCGTACACTGCTCCCGAGGGATGTGATCGTTCACGGAATCCCCGATAGGGGAAGATAAGTTGTGAATTAACCTAAACTTGCCCGGCTCCTTTTTGGGAACCACCCCGAGCGGGGACACTGTGAACGGGGAAAAGGGAGACTCGCGAAATGGCCCTGCCACTCGGCCCAGTGCGCACTCCTCCGCAATCTTCTTCCGCACCACCTCAGCAAGAGAGCTCACCGAACTAGCGTTATGCAACCCACCCCCCGCAGGCGAACCCTGACACGGAATCCGAAAACCTTCCGAAAAACCCTCCAATAACACACTCCATGCCCCCCCGCGGTTAGCCCTGCCATACTCAAGCAACCATGGGTGCATGACTTCCACTCTCATGGGCGTAGGAGCCAAAGCCCCGAGACCGCCCTCACTTACCCCCCGCAGGTGCTCCTGCCGCACCTTTGCGACTGCACTTGGTGGCCGCGTGCCCACTGCCACAGAGGGAGCAGGCGTGCTTAAATTTGCAGTCGGGGAACGGGCACGAGGATTTATTGAAGCGCCAACAGACATCCCCACTCGCAACGCTGCCCCTTGACTGAGGTGCTGGAATGGCAGCCGTCCGAAAGGACCGCACTCCCACCGATGAAGTCGCGGCTCCGGCCTTACCGCCTCCACCGCCGGCCCCACCAGCCCGGCCCCTCATGGACATCTGCGTCAGCCATAAATTGATGTCCTTCGTGCCCCACGATAACTGTTTACTCTCTTCCATCATGTCCCTGAACTCCTTGTCGTAGTTCAGCCAAGCCCACCCTTCCTGCGCCTGCGACGCCGCCAAAATTGTATCGCCATAAGCCAAGAGCGCCCCGTACTGGTCCGGGTAATAATGACCCCAAACACTAGCCAACCGTAAGAAAGCCCGAGTCCAATTCAGGGTGTTGCGAGATGGCTTCCGCACCCGACCTGCTTTCTCATCCTCCTTACGTTTTTTCTTACTCTCCCCGAAGTGCTTCCTGCCCTCGAGAAGGCGGAAAATGTCAATATATCTCCGATGCTTAATCCGGTGCCGCAACTTCCGAGGGACACTCTCCCAAAGCTCCGCGCAACGCACCACCGCGGATCCACCGCCTGCATCCTTCTCCCCCACCGCAACCACCGAGTCAACAGAGGAAACCGTTGACGAGGACGAGGAGGAAGAGGAAGCACGCCGACGACGCCCGTATTTGCGCTTCGCTGTTTCCTTTCCACCAGCCACCCCAACCACCTCAGGGCTTTGCACTCCCCCCGCAGAACTGCCCACACCCGCAGAACACTCACCAGCCACTTGGGGGAGAGGTGTCGACGCAGTAATGTTCTGAACCTCAACCGCAGTACCGCTCCGCTCCGCTCCTCCGCCGAACTCGCGGTGCCCACTCGAACAGGGTCAGCCAGGTCCATTCTGGGCCAATCACTCCGAGGAACCTGAGGCAAAAGAGAAGAGAAGGCGGCAGGCACTGCCCGCAAAGTATTGGAGGCAACGCTGGGTCCCCCGCCCCAGCCCCACGCTGAGGATCCAAGTCCGCCCGCCTCCCAAGCTGCCATCCCCCTACCCACAGGATTTGTGGTCCCGCCGACCCCACCCCCCCCCCCCCCCGCCAACCATCCCGGTCACCACTCCACTGCCCCGAACCGCCCCATGCGCCCCCACCAAACGGCCAAGGCCCCGGAGCTCCAAAGAAACCAGAATGTGGAAATTGCCCGCCACCGTAACCGGGACTAGACCATCCGGAGAACGGCAGAGGAGAGGACATTCCCGACGAACCCGCCGCCCTCCAAGGGAGCCACCCCCGCCCCCAGGACTCGAGCCTCTGAGGCTGTGGACCTAGCCCCGGACCGCTCCACCGTGCCCGTCCCAACTGCCACCTCTCCCAACCCCCCGTCACCGCCCTCCGAGCCAGAAGGCCCAGGCACCCCAATCCCGAGGGGGCTCAGCCGAAACCGCATCCGCTCTGGCCCGAGGGGGCCGGCCAGCGCTACCGGAGCGCGCCCTTGGCGACCTCCCCCTGCCCCGTCCTCCCCGAGGGGCCCGAGACACTGCCGCCCCCACCTCCTCGCCAACTGGCGGAACACGCCTAGGTCTCCCTGTCTCTTTGCCCCTAACGGCTACCCCCCGAGCCCCCACCCTCTTATGCAATGCCTTGCCAAACCAGCGGGCCATATCTGCACGCTCAGCCCAAAGAAAAGGACTAAACCCTCCAAACCCTTCGAGGAATTGAGGCACTGAAGTAGGGCCAGGGAGTAGTATGTAAACTACCGATGCACTAGAGTTATGCAACTGTATTGAAACAGTATTTAAAAACCTGCAGCACTCCCTTAACCCCGGAGCAGCAATTAGGCTCCCCCCTCGTTTTGTTTTGTTTTTTGATATGAACCACACACAAGTATAGGGGATCGCCCCTTGCCTGGCCAGCCCGCAGGAAAAAGTCAAGCCCAAAGGGGAACCCCACAAAAGGCGCGAGAGTAGCCCCACACCGCCAAAAAAGAGGCCCACGGCACAACCGGAGCCCAGCAGCTCGAATAAGCTCCCACCCCCGCCCACCGGAAATCACCCGCCAACAATTGCCGGCTCCAGGGCACTCACGCACTAAGAAGCCCCCAAAAAAACCGGTAAGTCGACCCAGGAGCCGGCCCAAACCACCAGAGTCACAGCACACACCTTTTCAAATGGCTGGCCACGCTGCAAAGAGGGAGAGCGCACGCCGGCGATCTCCCTCACGTGCCGTTGCTCCGCCCCCCCCCGGCCGGCACCAGCACCAATCAGCCCTCATTACGTGACCACGCAGGTTACTGGTGCCAGCCGCGCTTCGTCCTCCGCTCTCACCCCCCACCCCCCCGACACGCCAGACCGCGCTACTGCCGCCAGAAGGCTGGGCCCCGGGAACCCGGTTACTACCGGCCTCGGGACCCTGCCCTGCAGCGTGGCTGCATTTTTTGATTTTAGTAGTTTTTATTATGGTTGTTTCTTTACATATAGTGCAATGGTTTTATATCAATTTATATGTGTTTTTACTCCTTTCAATAATTCTACTTTATGTTACGCTGTAGTGGATTCATTTTTATTTATATATGGCTTTTATTGATAATTATTTTTATATGGTTTTAATTGATATTTATGACAATGTTTTATTTGTATGTATTATGTTGTTTATGTTCGTATTTATGCAGCACGCCTGAATCCCCTGAGGAAGTGAAAACGAAACACGGCCTGTGTCGGGTTCTCAGGTTGCTGAGGTATTGAATAAAAGTATCCTTCCTAATTTAAACCACGTATTCTGGACTGGGTGTCTTCTGAGCGACGTGGTGTGGTGCTCCTTTGGTGGGCCTTTTCTAAAATTGCCATTTATATGCCTCAAGAACAGATTTTACACATGGAAATCACAAATAAGGCTTCTAAAATAACCTCCTATAGATATTACTACATCACACTGCTCCAACTTGCATGTCATGTAGAAATGACTGAATCTCTACCAGACCCCAAAGCAATGAATAAGATGGATGCCTGGTGCATTCTCCTTACATGAAAACGTAGTTACTCACCTGTAACACGTGATCTCCAGGAACAGCAGGAATTTAGTCTTCACATATGGGTATCGTTGGTACCAACGGAGCCTGCGCAGGAACACTCCCCAGCATCCAATAGGAACACTTTTGGGAGCATCCCTTAGCACAAGCGCGCTGCCTTCCCGCCTTTCCAACTGTCCCTCTTCAGTTAAGTTTGTAGCTGAGTGAAAGGATAGAGGGAGAGAGGAAAGAGACAGAGAGATAAGAGAACTCCTAGGGGAGGTGGGTGGATTGTGAAGACTAAATTCCTGCTGTTCCCAGAGATCACCTGTTACAGGTAACTACGCTATCTCCAGGAACAAGCAGGAATGTAGTCTTCACATATGGGGACTTCCTAGTTGAGAGATGTCATGGAGATGCCCCAGGAAGCTGCCACCCAAGATAGGTGGGCCATGCTTCCTCCCATGGATCTCTGGCATCCCACTAGGGTTGGTGGGTAGGAGTTGAATTAGGTCTGGAAGAGATTTTGAAGAACAGCTTGGCCAAAGAAGGCATCCCGACGGGAGGCTTTATCTAGGCAGTAGTGGGCTGTAAAGGTATGTACTGAAGCCCGGGTGGCTGCTCGACAAATGTCATCAATAGACAGAGTGAAGGTTAGCCATAGAGGCTGCCATGGCTCTCACATTATGAGCTGTGACATGGCCTTGAAGAGGAAGACTCTTACTCTCATAAGCAAAGGGTATGCATTGTGCAATCCATTTAGACAGAGTTCTCTTGGAGAGTGGAAGTCCCAAATGACTACAATCAAAAGCAATAAAAAGTTGAGAAGACTTTCTATGTTACTGTGTTCTTTGTAGGTAAAAAGCCAAGGCTCTTTTACAATTCAAAGTATGAAGGTTCCTTTCTGCATTAGAGCCATGAGGCCTCGGAAAGAATACAGGAAGATAAATTGATTGATTTAAATTAAAAGGCAAAACCACCTTTGGCATAAAGTGTGGATGAGTTCCAAGAACAACCTTATCATGGTGAAACCTAGTATAAGGAGGATCAGCCACTAAAGCTTGCACTAATACAACCTGCAGAGGTGATTGCAATTAGGAAGATGACCTTCCAGGACAAAAGCTTTAGGGTTCTAGTGGCTAAAGGTTCAAAAGGTGGTTTCATGAGCTGCCCGAGAACTAGGTTTAAATCCCATGCCACCGGTGGTGGCCCGATGGGAGGCTTTGTTAATAGAAGACCTCTCATAAATCTTGTTATGAGTGGATGAGAGGAAATTGGTTGTCCATTTAGAAGCTTATAGGAAGCTGCAATTGCAATAAGATGGACTCTTACTGAATTGGTCTTTAGACCAGAATTTGATAAATGAAGTAGATACTCTAGTATCGATTCCAGAGGTATCATAAGGGGGTTTAACCCCTTCTGTGAACACCATATATAGTAAAACATTTCCACTTGAAGGCATAAGAACGTCTTGTGGAAGGTTTTCTAGAAGCTTGAAGGATATCCTTTACCTGTTGGGAAAGGTTAAGATCCTGAAGGTC
The DNA here is from genome assembly GCA_033557465.1 of Ichthyophis bannanicus. Lineage (NCBI taxonomy): Eukaryota > Metazoa > Chordata > Amphibia > Gymnophiona > Ichthyophiidae > Ichthyophis > Ichthyophis bannanicus. The sequence goes on along the minus strand of CM066043.1, from coordinate 177,157,989 downwards.
TAAGCTTTAGGCAACCAGGCCCTGAGATGTAGGGACTGGGGATTCGGGTGCCATAACATCCCATTCTCTTGGGAGAGGAGATATGGAGCACAGCCTAACTCCAGAGGTGCAGCTTGAGAGAGATGTAGAAGCAGGGGATACCACGTTTGGTGTGGCCACCGTGGAGCTATGAGGATCATACGACCTCTGTCTCTCTGAAGCTTGAAGAGTGTTTTGGGGATAAGGGAAATGGGTGGGAAGGCATAGAGGAAGTCCTGACCCCAGTGAAGAAGGAAGGCGTCCCTTGCCTGGCAATTTTGAGCCAGAATCCTGGAACAGAACCAGGGAAGTTTGGCATTCAGTGGACTTGCAAATAGGTCTATGTCTGGGGTTCCCCAGATCTGAAATCCTCTTGGCCACTTGGTCTAGGTGGAGAGACCATTCGTGAGGCAGCAGTACTCAGCTGAGTTTGTCTGCCCAAAGGTTTTGAATGCCTGGAAGATATACCACGAGAAGGTGAATTTGATGCTCTCTGGCGAGGGCCCATAGTGGTAAAGCTTCGTTGCATAATGACAGAGAGCCTGTTCTGCCCTGCTTGTTCACGTAGAACATAGCTACTTGATTGTCTGTTTGGACTAGGACTGTCTTGTAGCTGAGTTGGGCATGGAATACTCGAAGAACTAGATAGATTGCTCTGAGTTCCAGGAGGTTTATGTGAAGACAAGCCTCCTGTGGAGTCCAGGTACCCTGGAGAGAGAGATGATGCAGGTGTGCTCCCAATCCCACCTGTGATGCATCTGTTAGGGTGGCCTGGAATAGGCGTTGCTGGAAAGGAGACCCCACTAGAAGATTTTCCAGTGATTGCCACCATTGTAGGGACAAGATCAGTCGTTCTGAGTTTGATATCTTGTCCGACAGACGTCCTGTGGCCTGTGTCCACTGTGTGGATAGGGTCCACTGGGCTGCTCGCATATGAAGGCGAGAATAGGGGACCACATGAACCGTGGATGCCATGTGTTCCAATAGTTGTAGTTCTCGAGCAGTTAGGCAGGACTTCACTGCTGCTTGAGAAGCTAGCTGCATTATACGAAGACAGCGGGGCTGTGGGAGAAAAGCTCTTGACTGTCTGGGATCTAGAAGCGCTCCTATGAACTCTAGGGACTGAGAAGGAGCAAGTTGGGATTTTGGGATGTTTATGACCAATCCCAAGTATTGAAGGATTCACATTGTGTGAGACAGTGCAGATCTGGCTTCTGGAACCGTGGGGGCTTGAATGAACCAGTCATCCAAGTAAGGGAAGATGAATATTCCCAGGGTTCGCAGAAATGAAGCTACTACTGCCATGCATTTCGTGGTGCCGAAGCCAGACCAAAGGGAAAAACCCTGTATTGGAAATGTTTTCCACTGAAGAGAAATCGTAAGAATTTCCTGTGATCTGGATGGATCAGAATATGAGTATATGCATCCTTTAGATCTAGAGAACAAAGCCAATCCTGACTTTGAAGGTATGGCAGAAGAGTTCCCAGAGAAATCATTTTGAACTTTTCCCGGAACAGATGTTTGTTCAATACTCTGAGGTCTAGAATGGGTCCGTGTCGTCCTGTTTTCTTTGGAAGAAGAAAATAGGGGGAGTAGAACCCTGCTGAAGAATGGGCACCTCCTCTAATGCTCCTTGAGCAAGGAGTGTTGAGATCTCTTGATCCAGTAGATTGTCTGTAGGGGTTTGGGAATTGAACTGTCTTACGATTGTAGGAGGGGGCATACTGTGAAAATGTAGCTTGTACCCCCTCTCCCACAATGGACAGAGTCCATTTTTCTGATGTTATTTGGTGCCATCTGTTGGCAAAATGACACAACCTGCCTGGAACGTTTAGGGGTTCTGCTCCCTTCAGAGGCAGGAAGGCTAAGTTCTCTATGAAGGAGTCAAAGCCCTTTAGGGGGCTGGACCTGTGGAGCTGGTTGAGCTCTAAGGCCTTTTGGCTTCTTTTGTCTGGATTGTTGTTGTCCCTTTTGGGTAACTTGACCCCGAGCTTGCCCTTGCTGGGTATAGGATGGATAAAACGTCCTCTTTTTGTTGAAAAAGGTTTTTTTTATAGGATTTCTTTTTGGCTGGAGTGGCTGTAGATTTTGAAAATCTGTCTAAAGTGAGATTGTCAGTATCTATTCTTGCCAAAGAGGTTTTCTCCTGTGCAAGGGATGTTTCCCAATTTATCCTGTACCCAAATCTCCAAGTCTGATGCCTGAAGCCAGGCAATCCGACGTGCACCAATGGCAATAGCAGAGGTTCTGCTGATACATTCAAAGCAGTCAAAGACTGCACGGTTTACAAACTTGGAGACATCTTGAGCATGCTTGACCAGAGTGGGAAAGTCCTGTCGTTTATCCTCAGGGAGAAGGGGGCTCATAAGCTCCAAATCTCCTGTGACCTCTTTGAGGAACATTCCCATATATAAAATATATGAGCCGATCCTAGCTGAAAGCATGGAAGCCTGAAAAGTTTGACGCCCAAAAGCGTCAAGAGTCCTGCATTCACGACCTGGAGGATTGGATGCATGTCTCTTTGCACTTTTCATCCCACGCATGGCTGACTCCACTACCACTGAATGGTGTGACAGTTGAGTCTTTTGAAAACCAGGACATGGTGGAACTCCATACATGGTATTGAGTCTCCTAGAATGAGGAGATGTGGTCAAAGGTGTCTCCCACATTCTGAGCATCAAATTATGAAGAATTTCATGAATGGGCAGAGTGGCTGCTTCCTTGGGAGCCTTAGGGTATTGGAGAATTTCCAATTCCTTTGCTCTAGGTCCTTTTTCAGGAGCTACAGTGATTGAAAGACCTCTGGCCACATCACAAATAAAATCCTGAAAAGACATGTCTTCCGGAGGAGACATTCTGCATTGGGGAGGAGTCTTCCAGGAGAAACACTCTGGTACCGGCAGAATTATCAGAGTCATCGGAATCGGAAGATTCGAAGTATATCTGATCCCGATGTTCATGCAAAGCATGGTCTCGGTATCGATCGAAGTCGGTACCGAATTGGTCCGGTACCGATCTGCCGATGCCAGAAAAAGTCTGCATGGGAAGGATTCCCACTGGAGCTGGTACCATCAGTGCTGGTACCGGCATCGGTACCAGTGCCCGTTGAACAACTGGTGTCAACGGTACCGCAGCAGTGAGAAGAGCTGCAAGGAATCTCAGGATACCCAGGAATCTCTGGTCTATCGACGCTGCCAATGCCTGGGTATGGGTACTGGTAAAAGCAGCTGGAACCCCTGAGCATGGCACCAGTAGTTCTGCCGAGGTCGAAGCCTCGAGAACATCCTGGAACCCCATTGATGCTTTAGAGGCCGAAGCCTCCCGCCGGGGTTGTTTTGCCGGTGTAGTTTCCTCAAGGGCAATGCCAATGGCCTCTCGATGCTTTGAAGGAGAGCTACCCTTTGAGGACCGGCTCTTATTTTTAGTTACCCGAGATCCATGGGAGGAAGACGAGGCTCTTGAAGATGTTGATGCAATGGACCTGGTATCCGAAGAAAAGAGGGTACCGAGCTTTGAAGCTCAGACCTGTCTTCCTCTTTTAGTCATCCCCATACAGGAGGAACACTCAGATGGAGAATGGTCAGGGCCTAAACATTTTAGACACCAGTCATGGGTGTCGGTGACTGAGATGGTACCGCCACATTTTATTTATTTATTTATTTAACAGTTCTTCTATACCGCTCTATTTTAGATCAGAGCGGTTTACATTTAACATCAACTATACAACACAGGGAACTTTGAGTTGTATTTACAATAAACAGGGAGATCAACTTGGAAGTAACTGGGGGGAACTATATACATTGTATTACACTGGTACCTGATTTCAGGTAGAACATTTAGTACATTTTTTTTTAAACCACTAGCTGTTTTTTCCATCTTTTGGGAAAAATGGGGCCTAATGCCCAAAATGGCGCCTAGCACCAAAAGAAAAAGTTACTGAAGAGAAACAGTTAAAAAATTTAAAAAAAAAAAAATATTTTTTTTTTTAAAGAAAGAAAGAACGAACGAACCGGAGGTACTGGTAGGTGTCATGCAGAGACAGGCGCGACCACAAAAAAACAAATTTAAAGATGAAATTTTCTGCGGTGACAGAGTATATGTCCTGTTGGCTCTGCAGAAAACGAAGAACTGAAGAGGGACAGTTGGAAAGGCAGGAAGGGAGCGCGCATGTGCTGAGGGATGCTCCCAAAAGCGTTCCTATTGGACGCTGGGGAGCGTTCCCACGCAGGCTCCGCCGGTACCGACGATACCCATATGTGAAGACTACATTCCTGCTTGTTCCTGGAGATTTAGCTTTCTATCCCCTCTATGGCTCAGATTCACTTAAAATTCTACCTGATAGATTGCATTTAGAGATATGGGCCCGTCTTCAAGGAACAATTTGCCCACCTTGTTAACATTTGAAATAAATCATGTCCATCTTAAACATGATTTTAAAACATTTTCATTTGTGCAGGTTTTTTGTCAGAACATGTTTTATCCTTTAGGGATTGAGGGGTTGGCAGCAGTTTGCTGATTCTTTTCTTTTCTGATTTTGTTTTAAATTGTATTTTAAGGAAGCTTTTGGGGACTGCCCGACCTGGAGTGGTGGCTCTGACTGCTTTCTCTTCTGTTCCTCTCTTCCTTTCCTGTCAAAAATGGCAACCTTTTCTATGCTTAGTTTATTTTAACGTTACCCGTTACAATGTAAATGGTTACCATGTTTTATTGTAAACCACTTTGAATGAAGGAAAAAGTGGAATTAAAAACTCGTTAAATAAATACAGTTTAGTTATTGTACGCCACATGGATGCCTCATAGCCTTGAGCGGTATAGAAAGTTTTAATAATCTGCTTTATTCTGCACTGCTAATGAAAATGGAAATTACACTTACCTGGTAATTGATGTTCCTTGAGGGAGTACAGTTCAGTCCTCCACCACTGGGTAGTGAACCTCCTCCTGCAACATGGAGACTGGACAAGTCAAACTTGTGACATCACCGGGTATATCCTGCTGGTCTTCTCCCATGATCCCCCAGTGACCTACTGTCAAAGCAGACTCAAAGGAGCAAACAAACAACCAGTTAAAGTACTAAATACAAAGCTATGCTCAAACTTCAACTTTAAAATCACAGGGCCCCAAAAAGAAAGGCCGAAAACACCCTCCTCCGTGCCCCTGTCCCCCTGCGCACCAAACAGTGGAAGACAGAGAGCTAGAAGGAAGGAGAACTAAGGAAGAGGCAGAAAAGGTTGTTCTCGCGATTACCTGCCAATCAGAGCCCGTTGCCGACGCTAGGATCCGAAAGCACACTCGGAACTGACGCCTCGCGTCTGAAACATCCATCCCCGGGCGGGAATGAGGACTGAACTGTACTCCCTCAAGGAACATCAATTACCAGGTAAGTGTAATTTCCATTTCCTTATCGGTCCTACAGTTCAGTCCTCCACCACTGGGATGTACCAGAGCAGTAATCATTGGGAGGGACCTATCCAGTCGGCTCGGCCCCTAAACGAACAGAGCAGGCACTGACCCCAGCCCGCTCCTCACGTCAACAGGCGGTAAGCCAACCAGGAAGACACGACCGAGAGCCCACTTGGATCCTCTTCACTGGTGAAAACAGCACAGAACTCTGCCCCAAGCAGCGCTAGTGCTTCAGAAAGACAAACTCGCCATCGCAAACACACTGAACGCCCTAGAAACAGACCTACTGAGAAGGCTACCGGAGCTCCGCCTGAAAAATCCGCTTGAGCTCCCCCTTGGCTCTCGACCCCACCAGGGTGTCAAGTGTTAGCAACCACTGCTCTCCCGCAGAACCCGCCTCCACGGAGGGACAGGCAGCGAAGAGACCTCCCAGAAAGCGACGGAACCTTCACCTAAGGTCCAAGAAACGCAGGTTACAAGCAAAGTGTTCTTGCGTAAGTCCCAAACCGACAACTAGACAGGCACAGCCGGATTCCACGAGGGAGAATGGAACCGAGGTCCATCCAGACAGAGGTGGGAAGCAAAATGAGGGAAATGGAAAAACCACCAGCGTCAAACACCCTATTTGTCACACCTCTTAAGGGCTTTATTCTTTGCAACACAAAGTAGCTCTACAGCTATGTCCTGGACCAGTTGGAGTCTTTTTAATTGAGAATGTGGAATGCAGCTAAGCAATGAGTTGCAATAAACCAAGCGTGATCCACCAAGGGCATATAAGAGGGTGTCAAGTGCCCCAGAGTCCAGCGTTGTTTCAGAAGATGTGGAGTCTTACATGGTGTGACAAAAAAGAAAGGAGACTCTGGTAGCCACGCCCACGACGCAATGCCAGTAGGCCAACCGCTTACATCACCTGGATATGCCCTCCGGAATTGGAGGAACCATGCAGAAGTAGCAATCGCCGATGTGATCCATGGGCCCTCTCCAGATCATTGGAACCGCAAAAGACTTTGATGGTCTTTTCCCATCCATCCACAGCCTGAGATCTGCTACACATGTATTGCAGCATATGTGTGGCGCCTAGCTTTTATCCTGATCTTTTATTCTGCAGCCAAAATATAAATTGTAGGCTTTCTGAACCGCCACAGTCATATGCCATTTTTGTGATGTAAAAGTCACATCACCACAACTAGAGCAGAAATTATCTGCATGATTAACACCAGTACGAGGAATCGCCAAATATGCTGTGAGTGACCTATCGGTATAAAATAAATGTCTTCTTTTTTTTTTTTTTTTTCTGTCAAGCGAGGCAAATTTAAGTAGTGACTGCATCAACTGGTTTTGGACAGTTATTTCGATTGGTTGCAAGTAAAGATTATGCAAGCTCACGCAAATGTTGCAGAATACACTGGTAATGGTCCCCACTGACTAATGAAGAGCACATATCTTAGCAACCAGACCCAGTCGGCCATTTTCACTATGACCTCTGAAAGGCACAGAATGGACCGGGCCACGGCCCCGTACCAATGCGTCGACGCTATCCAGTAGCCTCATATGTCCTCTGCTAAACATCGACCCGTCGCCGCAGACTGACAGGTCGCCATGAGGTCCAATATGGGCTGACCGCATCTGAGCACACGCGGCGCACACACCGCCTGATGCAATCTCACTCCTCCGGCAAACACTCGGACCCAGCTAAGGACATTCGCCACCACAGTGTCCCCACCGAAACGCAGGCCGCCAAGGCTTCAACCGCTCACGCTGTCCCTTCGCTCGGGCCACCCTGACCACCCGACCGACTCCACCCTGCCGATTGAAATAGGCCACCATCCCGGAGATCTCAGACAGCACCTACAGCGCTCGATCCGCTACTGTGTCCGCGAATGCCTGCCACGGCTGACGTACCGCGTACCGTTCCAGTCAGACGATGGAACACTGGGCGTGCTGCGTACACTAAAACGCCTTGTACATAAAGGATCCCCAAAATGTAGCAGAGTCTAACCACGCTCCGGCCAAGCTCCCGGAAGAAAGGGATAGAACCTTATAAAAAAGAAGTGGGGACAATTAGGAAGACTTTCCTGTTTGATTATTCTTTTTTTTTTTTTTTCCTGTTTACAACTCCATAAGGGCCACAAGGCACACAACCGAACAGGGCATTGTCCAGAGAACGCAAGGCCCCTCCTCCAGGCTGACTCCACATCCACAGCCTAAACCGGCAGTCACCTTGGCTGATGCCGAGCAGCGCGGAAGCCAACTTGTAAGCCCAGCATATGAAGTATGCCTACTAGTACAGCATTCCACAATGGAGGGACATGTAACCGGACGGCTTTGAATATGAACCTACAGATATCCCGCGCTTGCTCCAAGACAAGCACTGTGCAGCCTACTGGTCTTCTCGGAGCACCGCCACGACCCGAAGACCTAAACCGGCCAGCAAAAGACGACATACGCTGGGCCCGAAGGAACCTGGTTGAACGGATCCCAGCACTCCCTGTATCGTTAGGATCGGAGCCTCCCCCTAAGGACTCAGCCCTGGCTGGAACCGGCTGAGCATAACTCCAGGCCCTGCGGCGAGCCCCCACGAAGAAGTGGGACGCAACGATGCCTTGAGGAAAGGGAAGGCGCAATGGGTGAAGCAAGTTGCTAGCCGACCAAGGGAGTAAACCCCACACGCGCACCTCAACGGAAGGACGGAAGAACCGAGGATTCTGGTCCCACAGGTGCGCCTGCTAGCCTTTAACAACATACACCTCCGCAGGTACAAAAAAACTTAAATTGTGAGCACCTTCAGGGGTAAGGGGAATAGACGACAGCCTCCGACTGTGGACCACCTTGTCTTGCACAACAGACAGCAGCACCCCACCAAACAAATTGATTGGGAATATATGACCTCAGAACCCCAAGGCAGAGGTAAAACAGTAGAACGTGCAGTGGACGTGAATTTCCAGATCTGCCAGCCCTCCTGCCCACATTGAAAAGAGGCAGAGAAGAACTGGACCGGCGGATCTGGAGGGGTGCCTCCTGGACAGCCGGGCCACCGAAGGGAAAGCTGATGACTGAGGCCCAAACTCCTCAGGATGGCCCCGTCTTGCATTGGCAACCCCATGCAACCCCATGACAACCCCGCTCACGATATCCCAAGCGATCTCTGTCATTGCTGCAACAATCACCTGAGCATGAGATCACAGACAGAACACGGACATGCAGACGCACTCAAGGAGAGTGCACCTAAGAAGTATGAGCCTATCCAACATCCAGCACCACATGTCCAGTTGTCCCACTCCTGTCACCCAAAACACAGGACGCTTGAACCTAGGTGACCGTCATAGCAAAGACAGGGAGGCCTGACTGCCGCTATCAACCCTTCCAGGACCCTGGAACACTAAGCCCCAGACTGTGCCATCCAGCAACACTTCTCACGATCCCCAGCAGGGGCCTTTCCCCAGATGGGCAGAGTTCCTGCCAAATGGGCAAGCTGCGCTCTGATAACATAGTGCAGAAAACCAAATCAAAGTGTCTTAACCTAGCTAATTTTTGTCTAATAGTGATCATTCATAATATCAGCCAGGCTCAATCATAACATTAGTATTAATGATCTCTAAAGATTGAAGAGTTACTAATGTAACACTAATTGTTTTTTTTTTTGTTTGTTTGTTTTTAAAAGAGCTTCAAAGGCGATCTTGGAAACTACAGACCAATGAATCTGAGTTCAGTGCCAGTTAAATGATAGAACTTGTTCTGAAAAGCAGCACCAAGCTGTCTTTTCAAAGAGTTAATAAACATGTGAGTAAGCCAAATGATATGTATCTGGATGTTTTAGAAGGTACTTGACAAAGCCCCTTATGAACTTCTCCTGAGGAAGGAGATGATGTGCTATTATAGAATGGGAAATGGATCAAAAACAGGAAACACAATAGGACTAAATGGCCAGTTTTCTCACAGGAGACCCGTAAATAGTGGAATGTCTCGGGATCTGCACTGGAACTGGCATCTGGTAACATCTACTGCACTGAAATGATCTGGAAAAGAGATCAGCAAGCATGGCGATCAAATTTGCAGATGGCATAATGACATTTAGAGGCTGTCTGCACAATTTCCAAGCATATAAACATGGAAATAGCATCCTTATGTAAATGACAATTTCAGAAAGGGCTCAATTTGTAGGTGGTTGTGCCGCCGATGACCCTGAATGGCCAAATCCTAGCACGGAAACCTGCTGCTGACAGACATCGCTAACTGCCAGAATGCAGACAAAGGTAAAGGCACCCCCCAAGAAGTAAAACCCAAACCAATCACATTACATTCAAAGAACTATAAACTATCATGAAATTAAAAGGAAATTAAAATTAAAAGGAAATTAAAATTAAAATTAAAAGTAACAGCAAAAGGAAGTCCTTATCTGGGTGTAGCCGCGTGGAACAGTGTCGTCTGCTCAAACGCGAGGCTGCTCCGCTCTCCGCCAAGAGGCCTCAGCCCTGCCGAGAAAATAGCGCCAATCCGAAGCAGGCCCGTTTGGCGCCAGACACCACAGAGGCGGCAAGAGCTCAGAGCCCCTCCATGCGGACTCGAGAGACTCCCTTGTGGCGTCGGGATGCAGCAGTTACCCCGCTGTAGCTGCGGGGTGAAGAGCTGTCCAGACACGCTGCTGCCTCGCGCCACCAGAAGTAGCAGACGCTGCGAGCCCCGGCCCACCGGCTAAAGAACCTCGAACGGCCTGAGGCTCCCGCCGCGATGGGAATCTGCCGCATGGACACTGCCAAAATGCAGGTGTTCCACAGAGCTCTCCCCCGTACAGTCCTGGGGGAGAGATCATCACCGGGCACAGAGACCGAAGAATCCCAAGCAGAGAGGCTAGCTGGCAGCGTGAACTTTGAAAAGGGACAGAACCCCCCTTTACACTAAGGCAGACTAGGTGAAAATAAATAAAGTAAAAGTAAATGAAATTAAATGAAAATGAATACAATTTACAGGATTACACACCTAAAGAAGGGCAAAAGAAATGCAAGGTAAATCAAATCCTGACTAACTGCTCCTAAACTGCTTCTCAAGTGAGCCCAGCACCTAGGCTCACTACGTCCTCATGCTGCATGGAGACTGGACACACTGGGGGATCATGGGAGAAGACCAGCAGGATATACCCGGTGATGTCACAAGTTTGACTTGTCCAGTCTCCATGTTGCAGGAGGAGGTGCACTACCCAGTGGTGGAGGACTGAACTGTAGGACTGATAAGGAAGGTGGTTTATTCAGTTTAAGAAATTAAAGGCAGGTTTTAACATATAATTCTGAATGGATAAGACAAATGTTCTAAAATCTGAAGCTGTGCTTTAACAGGCTCTTTTATATCCTATAGTTCTCTCCTGTCTCTTTTTACCCGATATTAGTTTTGCCTTTATTGCAATTGCATTATAAAACCCTGAAAAACAAAAAAACCTTCTTCTAAATTGTGAATTCATTGGATATTTGCAATTTTAAACCACTGCAAGTGTACCTCAATTTGCTGAAAGAAGTTGTGTAAATAAAGCAGTTTGATTATTTTAAACAAACATAAAATGCCTCATTTTGCAAGATTTCATGCAGAATTTACCTTCCATTGTGCAGTAATATTTCGAATAATGATTGGCTGTGGCTCTAGAGCAAACGAGCATGCAATTTGGACATTCTGAATTCGTAAGAATGTATTAATTCATTTAGCAGAAAACTGTAGTTGCTGTGTTAGACCGCTTGGATATGTTGAAATAAGGGTCAAACAAGCTGTGATACATTAAGTTGGTCCAATGAAAAGGTATCTTTAATAGTTATCCTCTCATCAGGTCTTCATCCAAGCTCTGGTTTCAATGACTGACCTAATGAACACAGGCTAACTTTCAAAAGCTTGTCCAAATACATTAAGTTATCCAATAAAAAAGGTAATCACCTAGAATGTGTTTGGTGATCCTTAATTTATTTAGGAAAATGTATATACTTTCCTAGTGACCAAGATCATCTTAGCTAGTTTACATCATTTACAATCCACTAGATATAAAAGGAAAAAAAAAACCAGACACACTCCCGTTCATACATCATTCATAATAATGAGCTCTCTTTGGGGTTTTATCTAACCTACAGCATTGAGCCAGAAAATTAGATTTTGCATTTCCACTTAACACTTGTTGAGCAATCTCTTCCAGCTTCTTTGGATTTCAGTGCAAGGCTAAGTGGCAACATCAAACTTCACAAAAAATGTGTTTCAGGCACTTTATTAGTACTTTGCAAACTTTAAATTCAATATACACCCCAAAATGCAAAGTACTAATTAGTATCACAAATTTTCACAGCTATTGACTCTATTCATAACAATTATTTCTTCTGAGCTCAAAAGTCTTCATGGCTAAAACAAGAGTAAGCTGACTTGTGTACTAATCATTGCTCATGAAAGATTTTATAGTTTTCTCATACAATCTGTGCCAAGCATGCAATACTTCTAGACAGCAATGCCTAGAAAGATAAACTCCTTTTGGCATCTCGATTGTACTCATGCATATAATAATTGGAGGAGTGGCCTAGTGGTTGGGGCAAGGTACTTCAGGCCGGAAGGTCGGTGGTTCAAATCCCACTAGAGGACAGCAACCTTGGGCCGGAAGGACTGGGGTTTCTAGTCCCATAGGTGCTCCTTGTGGTCTTGGGCAAGCCACTTAACCCTCCATAGCCCATGTTCCCTGTAAAATAGTTATCTCCAAGTTATAATGCCCTGTTCAATGTAATTTCAGTTTGTTCAATGTAAACCGCACTGATGCAGAATAGCGCGGTATATAAGAGAATGTAAATAAATAAATAAATAATACCAAAGGCCAACCTAGCCCGTAGGTTTCACCCAACCAAAAAGGGCTTCTTCAGGGTTTTAATGTGCTCTGATCATCATGGTGGCAGAACAGTGAGCCATCAGTCTTAATTATATAAGCCCCTGCCTTATAGACAACAGACCAAGGCTCCTTCTAGAACTTAAGCACAGACCCTGAATCTGGTCACTTTACCATTATATGATGGGCTGGAACTATCCCCAGGGCTGTGAGCATTGTCTATGTTGCCCAGACAGCTCAGGGAGCAAAAAAAGTCTGGGAATCAATCCTAGGTTTCTTTTTACATTTTGAGGAAGTTGCTCCTATACAGAAAAATCATTATCTCAGTGCATAAGTCGGTAACCTTTCTTCTGATATGTTTAAAACATGTAGAAAAAGAAACACTCATTGAATTGTCTATGGAGCTGTAAAACTGCACCATCTTTGCATAAGTTTTAAATATAAGGAAAGGCCTGATCGCTCAGCAATTGGCTAAACCCATAAACCATATTTGCTTGCGCAAAAAAAAAGCACAAGAAATATATTATTTTTCATTTACTATACACAACACAGATCTTCTACAAGATTACTGTCTTGTTGCATAATGCCTCAAAAACTGGTACAATTCAACATTTAAAAGGGCTGAAGGAGATCCCCTCAAAGAATGGTATAGTCTTGTTTCATCTATGCTATCACCTGAATGCTAGTTACAATGTATGATCTAGAGCAAACATCTAAGCGAAGTTGGACAATTTAAAGTACAAGTCAAAAGTTCATTTTAGAGACTGATCTACTGCTAAAATAAAATGTTTTTTGCACTGAGTTAAGGATAATACTGAAAATGGTTTGGAGGAATCAGTTGTTAGAACTGATGTTGTGATGGATGGGGGAGACTAGAAATCATCTCGCAAAAAGAACTAGGCTGTCTATTTTTGTAACGTAATTAATATGGAAAGCTCTGTAAGCTGCCTTTCCTTGCTAAGTCTTGACACAACTTTAACTGAACGTAAAAATGATGCAATTCATTTAGCCAGCAATGAACACTAGATTTGCATAAGCAAAATGTACATAAAGCTTAGTTATTCACATGTGACAGGTGTCCTCCGGGAACAGCAGGAATCAGTCCTCAAATATGGAAGATGTCAGCACTCATGGAGCCTGCACAGAGCATTTTCCCAGCTTTAAAAGAAAGTCTTTTGGAATGCTACCATGCAGGCGTGGTCTCCTTCCCGCCCAAGGGTACCATCTTGCTCAGTCAGATGACATAGCTAAGACATAAGTCAAACAAAAAAACAGAAGGATGGCAACTCCAATGGGTGGAGGAAGGGTTGTGAGAAACAATTTCTGCTGTTACAGGTGAGTAATTACGCTTTCTCCAGGAACAAGCACAAAGTCAGTCCTCACATATGGGCCTCCCTTGCTCCAGGCTGCCGAGGACCAAATCATGACAGTACCAATGGCGACCGGTCGGGTGGCCATGAATTGCAGAAGGCGAGTCCCCGCTGAGAGACTCTGAAACACCATAGCATCCAGCAACACAGAAGGATAAGAGGGCAGGCATTGCCTACACTCCAAGAATATTATGCAGCATCGCCTGACCAAAGGTGCTGTCCCTGCAGGATTCGCTTTCCAGGCAGTAGTGTGCTGCAAACATGTGAATGGATGAACAAGTGTCGGCACTGCAAATTTCTGTCACCAGAACAGATCGGAGGTAAGCCGCCAAAGTGGCTATCGCCCTCACACAATGCACTGTGATCTGGTGCTCCAGGGAGAGACCCGCCCACTTATAAGCAAGGGCAATACAGTCCGCCACCCAAGAGGATAGGGTATGCTTGATTACAGGGCGCCCTGGTCTGCAGGGGTCATAGGACACTCCTGGGTCTGCTGCAGATAGAAGGACAGGGCCCGTTTGTGGAGTGTGTGTGGAGTATGATCTCCTCCCTGCCAGCATGAGGCCGGGGGGGTAGGTGGTGGTGAGTACCACCTCCTGGTTGAGGTGAAACAGGGATACCACCTTCGGGAGGAACTTAGGTTAAGTGTGGAGCACTACCCTGTTCTTGAAGAACCTTGTGCAAGGGGGGTCCACCACCAGCACTTGAAGCTTGCTAACTCTGCGAACTGAAGTCAGGGCCACCAAGAAGGCCACCTTCCAAGATAGGTATCTGAGGTGGCAGGTAGCCAGGGTCTCGAACAGTGGTCTGGTCAGCTAGGAGAGCACCACATTGAGGGTCCCCATTCTGATGTTGGAGGGTGGACAGGGGGCTTGGAAAGCAGAAGGCCCCGTAGGAACTGGGAGACCAGGGGTTGGCTGGATAAGGGCTTGCCTCCTACTGGGTGGTGGTGAGTGACTATGGTGCTCAGATGCACCCAGACCAGCCGTGTGTGTGACAGATGCACTAGGTACTAGAGAACCAGCTGCATGTGGCAGGAGAATGGGTTCTCCTTCCTATCTGCACACCACAGAGCAAACCTGTGCCACAAAGGCATAAGCCCTCCTTGTGGAAGGCTTCCTGGAGGCCAGCAGGACCTCTTCTGGCAGGATGAATAGGGCCTAGGCTACCATCTCAGCAGCCAGGCCATTAAGAGTCAGTGACCCCATATTGGGGTGCAGGAGGGAGCCGCCCTCCTGAGTCAGGATGTCCAGGGCTCAACCTAGGGGTATTGGGAGTATCGCCGCTAGCGAGAGCAGTAGTGGGAACCAGGGATGCCTGGGCCACCTGGGGGCTATCAGTAATACCGATACCCTCTTGTTCAGAATTTTGAACAGAGTCTTGGCGACCAGAGGAGTTGGTGGGAATGTATACAGCAGTCCCTCAGTCATGAGATCAGGAACGCGTCTGCTGTTACCCTCTGTGGGTGCGGCTGCCTGGAGCAGAGGCGATCCAGCTACGTGTTGTCCGGAGAGGCAAACAGGTCCATATCAGGCCAGCCCCAAAGGCAAAAGAGCTTCTCCGCCACTGTGGAGTCGAGACGCCACTCATGAGGGCACAGGACTCTGCTGAGTCTGTCCGCCAGGTAGTTGTCCTGGCCGGGGAGGTAGACTGCTCACAAGAGCATGCTATTGCGCACAGCAAAGGAGAGTTGGGCTACCGCCTCCTGGCAAAGGGAGTATGAGCCCATGCCCCCTGCTTGTTAATATAGAACATTGTGACCTGGTTGTCTGTCTGGACCAGAACAGGTTTGTTCTGCAAGAGGGTGCGGAATGCACATAGGGTGAGGATCGGGACTGGGACAAATAGTGCTCAGGGCATGGCTCGACACCTGGGGGGATGCCACCGCAGTTGGGGGCCCGGTTGTTGGGGCAGATGATGCGGACAAACCTAACATCATCGCCTGCTGCACGGCCAGGATGGCAGAGATATTTTGCTCCAGAACCGCCATTCTGGCCACGATACCAGAAGACCACGCAGCTTTTGGCACAGGCATAGAGGATTTCAGGCCCGGAACCAGCACTCTTGCAAGCATGTCCTCGGTGGGGACCATGGCCTCGGGGCCGAGGACACCTTCCTAGAGACCTTAGTGGGGTGCACTGCTTGGAGTTGCCAGAGTCCCACCGCAGGACCTTACCAGGTTTCCCCAGTGGAACCTAGACTGGCTTTGAGAACTTTTTCTTTTTCTTGCCAAAGTCCAGCGTCTTTCCGGAGGAGCCGCCGCTGTGGGACTCCAAAGATTTCTAGTTCTCACGGGAGGTGCTCGGCTTTGGGCTCAGCGTTTGTGAAGCCAGGGGCTGAGCTGGACCACAGGAACATCTTCTCCTGAAACTACAACCTTTTCTTGTTGGTCTGCAGAGTCATGGCCTGACATAGGTTTACTGTTAAGTGTTCCAGTGTGATTTGTTCACTTTCTCTTTACCCTTCTTTCCGGTCTTAATTTTGGCGTTCTGTTTCTTGGATTGTGGTGCTAATCAGTTTTTATTGTACACCGCTTAATGCTTTTGCCACAGCGGTATATCAAATTTTAATAAAGATAAAGAAAGGAGGTACTGTTGTGGTCCGGACCAAGGCAATGCAAGAAGCAGTTGTGGGTGTCTGTGACAGACATAATTTGACAGCAACGATCTCACTTTTTAAAGCCACTGGGAAACACGGTGGATCACACCCGAAGGGGGGGGGGGGGGAGAGGGGTCGATGACCCTCCCAGGCGAAAAAGGGCACGAACACCGGTCGAGGCAAGCCTCAATGAAAAAAAGAGAAAAGGGAGCAGAAAACAGCACTGTAGACAGCGCCAGCTCAAGGTAGGAAGAGGAACCGGTACGCATACTGGGACAAACTCAACTATAGAGAATAATTTTTAAGGAATTTTTCAAGGGAAACAGGACATGCATCCATGGGCTCCATAGAAAATAGGAGAGCGAGCAAGATGGCATCTTTTGGCAGGAAGGGGACCACACTTGTGTGGTAGAACTCCCCAAAGGCTTTCTTTGAAAGCTGGGGAAATACCCCCCGCATGGGCTCCATCGGTGCCAATGTCACCCATATGTGAGGACTGACTTCCTGCTTGTTCCTGGAGAAAAAGTATTATACAACCTCTGCTGAATCCTTAAATGCAGTCTCCAATGCTTCCTAGTTTTTACATGGCCACACTATGAACTATGGGCAATGCTGTTCTACTAGTCTTGAAATTGAAGGTGTCAAAAGACCCAATGTTCCTCCTTGAAACTAATGCATATTTATTGAAAAAGAGACTGCAGTGACAGCATTAGATCCTACAGAAAAAGCAGTTTACTCAGTAACTTGTCTGTATTTGTGCAACAGTGGAGCTAGAGAGCTTGTAAATAAATGACAGAAGAAATACATACATATGTATATAAGACATTTTTCATAAAATAGTTCAATATTCACCAGCTATGTCAATGAGCAAATTTGGTGCTTACAAAAACTTACTTTGTAAAAATAGAAAAATAAGTTTAGTACTTTTACAAGGGACTAATAAAAATCACTTCTGATTTAAACATTTATGTACATACAGTAGTAATACTTCCCCAAGCCATTTTCCTTGGTTTAAAAAAGGCAACAGAATGCAGTATTTTTCAGAAGCAACACACAGACACACAAGCCATACAAAAAAGTATTTCCAGGGAAAACTAAACTAACAAACCATTTCAGAGATTAGAAGTCCCAGCCCCAGCAAATGTTTTGGTAAAGAACATGTGTATTGTATGTAGAGTAATGTGCAAGCATTCCTTTCCAATACTGAAGCAAGGACAGCTGGTTAGGATTCCTCCATCTCCCTTTGACAATGATACAGTAAACAGTCTGGTAGTGCAGAGCAAGGTGACCGGAACCAAAGAGCTAACATTCCTTTGTGGATACGACCGTGCAGCAGAACAGGCAAGGACGGAAGCAACTGGCAAGCCACGATCCCTTCTTCCCCTTTAAAAAGAAAAGTCAATATCACAGTCAAAACACATCTGTAACAGTTTAAGCCTGCTATAGAACAAAACCCTGTATCATTTGCTGCTAAGTACCCCTTTTCTGATTCTCTTGCTCCTTGGGGCCTTCAGCTGGGGCTGGTTTTAGGGATAATGGCACCCCCCCCCCCACACCTCTTGGAAAACTAGTGGGGGGGGGGGGAGAGCAGGACATTAAGCAATTATAAGTAATATTTAAATGTAGTCATCTATGCTACAATAGTCTGAAAACCAAGGAAACCAGGGCTCATACCTTCTTTCCCCCCACTGACACTCCCTGTGATCATGGGTAAGTCACTTCATTTATCGTTGCCACTTAAAGCACGAGCTCTTTGGAGTCAGACCTTACTACATCTTAATTCTAAGTGAAACAGATTTGTAAGCCACCTTGCACATTTGGAAAGGTCAGATAAAAATCCCATCCCATAATTAAATTAAATATGGTAAAAAGAAATCAGACATTGTTTTACTTATGATTAATGTGACAAGTTCCTGATCTTTCCATCTGGACCAAAAGGTGAAAGGTTACTCGCACATCAGGTCTGTTCTCTCTCTCTCTCTCTCTCTAATGCTCATCCACACACAACCCAGCACCAATTTCAGGTCACTGCTGACCCCCAGTCCACAGAATCCATTGTTGACTAACTATCCCACCTACTTGTCTTTATAAAATACTAGCATAAGCAGCAGAATTCATGTCTTAAGACACAGACTGTTACACCAGCCCCAGAGCTTATGTAAATGCTCACACATTTTGCAAGCATGTGCGTAAGTTATAGTAGTTTACTTGTATAGTAAGTATGAGGTGTGATCAAAAGTACTGAGACTTGTTCTGTAGCTATTTAACAATACATTGCACAACAATGCTATTAAACATGCAGTGATCTAATTATCTGCAGGGTGTAGCGTGGCTGCAGCACACCTGTACTTTTTTTTTAATCACATGATGTTTCGTATCATGTAAATGCAGTTCGTCAGATTTACAATGAATGAAAAACTTGAACTGCGAATTTGCATTAAATTCTGCCAGAAACGTGTAGATTCATGCAAAGAGAATTATGACAAGTTACAGCAAGTGTATGGCAATGAATGTATGAATCGTGCTCAAGTTTATGACTAATATAAACATTTCCAAGAGGGCTGCAAAAGCGTTGACAGTAATGTACATTCTGGAAGGCCATCCACAAGCAGAAATGAAGATAAAATTGAAGCAGTGGAGACCGCAATATGCTCAAATCATCAAATGACTATCAGGGAGCTTGTGAGGACATGGACATCAGTTTCAGGTTGGTACAGTCAATTCTTATGTCGATCTGGGGATGAGACATGTGTCTGCAAAATTTGTGCCTAACTCCTGTTCCCTGACCAAAAAGAAGACAGACTGTCTGCAGCCAGGGAGTTGCTGGAATGTGTTGAAAATGACTCAGATTTCATCAAAAAGATTATTATTGGTGATGAATCATGGGTTTATGGTTATGACCCAGAAACTAAGGCTCAATCCTCACAATGGAAAACCCCAAACTCTCCCAGACCCAAAAAAGCCCACCAGGTGAAGAGCAATGTCAAGGTCATCCTCCGTTTTCTTCGATTACCACGGTATTGTTCATCATGAGTATGCTTCAAAAGGCCAAACCATCAATAAGGAGTACTACATTCAAGTTCCGACTTGTTTGAGAGATGCAGTTCGTCGTAAGAGGCCAGAGTTGCATAGGAATAGTGAATGATTGCTTCATCACGATAACATTCCAGCTCACGCATCACATCTTGTCCAGCACTTCTTGGCCAAACACCAAATCGATTAAGTCCATCAGCCTCTGTACTCATCTGACCTCACACCGTGACTTTTTCTCATTTCCAAAACTGAAATTACCACTGAAAGGTATGAGATTCGACAACATGGAGACCATTAAGCAAAATTTGACACAGTAGCTTCACAGCATAATAAAAGCACTTAAAAATGGTTTCCAGCAGTGGCAGGAACGCTGGAGGAAGTGTGCTTTATCAGAAGGTGACTACTTTGAAAGAGATCGAGTGCAATAACAGTGTTATATTTCTTGTGCTATAGTACAAGTCTCGATACTTTTTGATCGCACCTCGTACTTGCATGCTTCACCCAAACTCCACCTATGTGCATGTTATGTGCTGTCGAGTCGGTGTTGACTCATGGCGACCCTTTGGATAGTTCTAAACTGTGTTCGGTCTTCAGTAAGGCATCTCACTGTTGACAGAGTGGCACCCATAGCTACTGTTATTGTATCGATCCATCTCATTGCTGGCCTTCCTCTTTTGCATTGACCTTCTACCTTCCCAAGCAAGATGCCTCTAACAATCTCTCTCTCTTCACATGATGTGTCCAAAGTATGAAAGTCAAAGTCTTATCAACTGAGTTTCTAAAGAAAGTTTAGGTTTGATCTCCTCTAGTACTGACTGGTTTGTTCTTCAGGCAGTCCATAGAATACACAGTATTCGTTACCAGCATCATAATTCAAAGGCATCAATTTTCTTCTTATCTTTTTCACTGTCCAAGTTTTGCATCCATATGACATTGAAAATACCATGGCTTGAACAAGACTAATCTTTGTATGGAGACATCCATCTCTGATCTTGAGAATCTTGGCTAGGTTGGCTTGGCTTTTATTACCTTGGGCCCCGTCTCTGGAATTCGCTTCCCCCGGACCTCCGCCTGGAACTTTCCCTGAAATCCTTTAAGACTCGCCTGAAGACCTACTTTTTTTGTCTCGCATTCGACCTTCCCCCACCTCCTCCCCCTCCCCCTCCCCCTCCCCCCCCTCCGCTGACTCTTTGTAAGTCCTTATCTTTGTTACTTTACCTCTCTCTTTAGTTCTTTCCTTTGCTCTTCATCTATCCTATCACTTATTTGGCGTTCTTTTCTTTTTCTCTGCAGCTGTTTTGCACATTGTACACCGCTCTGATGCAATTTGCCTGAGCGGTATATTAAGCCTCAAATAAAGATAAAGATAAAGATAAAGGTCCTTCATAGCCATTCTGCCAAGAGCAATGTGTCGACTGATTTCTTGACTGCTTGTTGTTTCTTTATTGATAGTTGATCTAAGTAGGTTAAAGTTGTCCACTATTTCAATTTCTTCTCCATCAACGATGAACGTATTGATTTTTCCAGTCAGGATATTTGCCTTCTTTACATTAAGGTGCAGGCCCATTTTAAGACTATGTTCCTTAAGGAGCAAATGTTTCAGATAGTCTTCACTTTCAGCCAGTAATATGGTATCAGCACAGCGAAGTCTATTAATAAATCTCCCACCAATCTTCACACATCTGTTGTCGTCATACAGCCCTGCTGCTCTGATGATTTGTTCTGCATATAAATTAAACAGGTAGGGGGAAAGTATGCAGCCTTGTAGTACACCTTTGCTTTTTTTTAAACCTTTGTTTCTCCTTGTCCGTACAAACTGTTGCTTCTTGATCAATGTAAAGGTTGTGCAAAATAATGATCAGGTGTTCTGGTATACCCATGCTTCTTAATGTGGCCCAGAGTTTCTTATGGTTTACACTGTCAAAAGCCTTGCTGTAGTCAACACAACACAGATATCCTTTTGGTATTCTTTAGTCTTTTCAAGGATCCATCTAAATGATAATTACACTTACCTGGTAATTGTAGTTCCTTGAGTGACGACAGTGCAGTCCTCTACTTCTGGATTGTCAACCTCCTCCTGCAGCTCGGAGACTGGCATGTCAAAACTATGACATCACTGGATATAGGCTGCTGCTCTCGCTCCACCTCCCCAGTGTGAAACTATTAAAGCAGACTCAAAAGAGCAACAAATAAGTAGCTACTAGAACACCGTTAACTAAACTGGACTTATCCCGTCCATGGCAAAGCTGTCTTAAACCTTCCCTGCGACACGCAGACGCAGATACTCATACAGTGTAAGCCAAGGAAAATGAAAGCAAAGGACAGGCGACCTACCTGAAATTCTTCTCCACCTGTCGCGATGCTTGAGTTGAACCTGAATAAAGAGAGAATTCCGGGCGGGACTGAGGACTGCACTGTCGTCACTCAAGGAACTATAATTACCAGGTAAGTGTAATTATCATTTCCTTATCGTTCCTCCAGTGCAGTCCTCTACTTCTGGGATGCACCAGAGCAGTAATCATGGGGCGGGACCTTTCCAGCCGGCACGTAAGACTGCCGAACCGAAACAAGCATCGCTAGCCGCCGCCACATCCAGACGGTAAAGCCTACTGAAGGTATGCAAGGACGACCAAGTCGCCGCCCTACAAATGTCCCCGGGGGGCACCAAAGCGCGCTCCGCCCAGGAAGCAGCCTGCGCTCTGGTAGAATGCGCTCGCAAACCGACTGGCACGGACCGCCCATGAAGAATTTAAGCGGACGCAATCGCCTCTCGAATCCATCTGGCAATGGAGGCCTTAGCAGCCGCCTCCCCTTTGCGGATACCGCCAAACAACACAAAAAGCCTATCTGACCTACGAAAGGATTGAGTCACCTTCAGGTAGCATCTTAACACCCTTTTAACATCCAACTGGTGCAAACGGCGATCCTGATCAGAACCCCCCAGCGAGCCCAACACCGGTAAGGTAACGGCCTGATTCAAGTGGAAGGCCGACACCACCTTGGGCAAAAAGGAAGGAACCGGTCGCAAGACAACTTTCTCTTTGGAGAAAGACAAAAAGGGATCCCTACACGACAAGGCCTGCAGCTCTGAAATGCGCCGAGCCGAACAGATGGCCACCAGAAACACCGCCTTCAAGGTCAAATCCTTCACCGACGCGTGACACAGCGGCTCAAAGGGAGAAACGGATAAAGCCTTCAACACCAAATTGAGGTCCCACGGCAGCACTACTACTCTAGCAGACGGACGCAACCTAGAGACCGCCTTGAGAAACCGCACAACATCAGGGTGAGTCCCAAGAGGGACTCCCTGTACCTTGCCCCGATAACAAGAGAGCGCCGCCAGCTGAACACGCAACGAGCTGGCAGCAAGTCCTTTCTCAAAGCCATCTTGAAGGAAACTCAAGACCACAGGGACAGAGACCGTAACAGCCCGAATTTGTCGCCTCGAACACCAATCCTCAAACACACGCAAAACTCGCACATACGCTAAGGACGTAGATTGTTTCCTTGCTCGGAGCAAAGTAGCCACCACTGAAGCCGAATATCCCTTTTTCTTCAGCCGTGCCCTTTCAATGGCCAGACCGTAAGCGAGAATCGATTCACCTGCGGCATGAAGAGGGGACCTTGCCTCAACAGATCCGCTCTCTCCGGCAACCGCCATGGTTCCCCGTCCAGAAGACGCACCAGGTCGGCATACCAAGGGCGGCGTGGCCAGTCGGGAGCTACCAGCAGCACCCTTCCCGGATGAGCTCCGATCCGCTGGATGACATGGCCTATCAAGGCCCACGGCGGGAACACATACAGGAGGCCGGCGATTGGCCAGTGCTGCAACAGAGCGTCGATGCCTTCCGACATTCTCTCCCGCCTTCTGCTGTAAAACCGAGACGCCTTCGCTGAGTTGCAAGTCGCCATCAAGTCCATGATGGGACTCCCCCCAACGGAGAACAAGCTGATCCAACACTTCCGGATGCAGCTCCCACTCTCCCGCATCTACTTGCACCCTGCTGAGAAAATCGGCCTGCACATTGTCTCTCCCCGCGATGTGCGCCGCTGAAATCGCCGACAAGCGACCCTCTATCCAGGCGATCAGCAGATCTGCTTCCTTTTCCATGGCTGCACTTCCCGTGCCGCCCTGGCGATTGATGTAGGCGACCGTCGCCGAGTTGTCGGAGAGAACCCGGACCGACCGACCCAGCACGACGGTCTCGAATGCCAGCAGTGCTCGAGCCACTGCCCGAAGTTCCAGGCGATTGATGGACCAGGAGGCCTCCATCGGAGACCACAGGCCTTGGGCGAACCTGCCTTCGCAGTGCGCCCCCCAGCCCATCAGACTGGCATCCGTCAAGAGCGGTAACCACACCGGTTGTTCCAGCGGCTTCCCCGCCTCCAGGGATTGCGGCCGCAACCACCACCGCAGAGATTGTTTGACTCTGGACGGCACCGGTAACCGTGTGCTCAGGGAATCTGACTGATGAGACCAGCAACGGAGCAGCGCCCTCTGCAGCGGACGCATATGGAACCTGGCCCAAGGAACCGTCTCCAAGGACGCCGCCATCGTCCCCAGCACTCAAAGGTACTCCCATGCCGACGGCGCCGGAGACACCCTGAACTTGCGCACCAAACTCCGAAGAGCTTGAACTCTCCGCACCGGCAAGAAGACTTGACCCTGCTTTGTGTCGAACCGGACTCCCAGATACTCGAGCACCTGAGAGGGCTCCAGACGGCTCTTGGTCGGGTTGACCACCCAACCGAGACTTTGCAGAAACTCGACAACCCTGCTCGTCACCTGTCTGCTTTCCACTTCGGATTTGGCGCGGATCAACCAATCGTCGAGGTACGGGTGCACCAGAATACCTTCTTTGCGCAAAACCGCCGCCACCACCACAACCATAATTTTGGTGAACGTGCGTGGCGCTGTTGCGAGCCCAAATGGCAAGGCCTGGAATTGATAGTGACCCCAAGGAAGGGCAAAACGCAAAAACTGCTGATGCGTTGGGCGAATGGGAATGTGCAAGTAGGCCTCGGTCAGGTCGAGCGACGTCAGGAACTCGCCCTGCCGTACCGCCACAATGACGGAACGCAAGGTTTCCATCCGGAAATGAGGGACCTGCAAAAGCAGCGATTCACGCCTTTGAGGTCTAAAATGGGCCGTAACGCTCCGCCCTTCTTTGGCACCACGAAATAAATGGAGTACCGACCCAGGCCGCGTTCCGCTTCCGGAACCTCCACGACCGCACCTAACTGTAGCAGACGCTCCAAAGTGTTGCGGACCTCAAGTGTCTTTCTCTGCCCCCTGCAGGGGGACAGGACAAAGGAATCCCTCACGGGCCGCGCCAATTCCAGCGTGTAACCCTCCTGAATAATTTGCAACACCCACTGGTCGGAGGTGATGTGGGCCCAAGCAGAGAGAAACCCCCGAAGCCTCCCGCCTATGGAAGGTTCCTCTGCCCGGACCCGCCTCATCTCATTGCGATTTGCGGGCCGTTGGAGAGGTCGTCGAGGAGAACCCCCTATTGGCACCCCGAAATCCCCAAAACCCTTGGGCTCGGGACGAAAAACGGCCCCTCTGGTAACCACTGAAGCGAGAGGTACGAAACTTCCGAACGTCCCAAAACTGGCCATGAAAACTGTGCGTAGCCTTACTTTGTTTCAGTTTGTCCTCTGGGAGCCTACCAGCCTTGGACTCCCCAAGGTCCTTCACCAATTTATCGAGATCCTCTCCAAAGAGCAACCTCCCCCGAAAGGGGAGCTTACTCAACCGGGATTTGGAAGACCCGTCCGCCGCCCAGTTATGCAGCCAGACCAACCGGCGAGCGGCCACCACGGATGCTGTACTATTAGCTAGAGCCCTTATCAAATCATAATGAACGTCTGCCAAGTACACCGTACCAGACTCCAGCCTGCCGAGTTCTCGGAGCTCCTCCAGGTTCAAACGCGGGGACTGGCGTAAACGCTGCACCCAGCGCAAACACGCCCGGGCTACCCAAGCTCCACAAATGGAAGCTTGCAAAGACATAGCATCCGCCTCAAACACCTGTTTCAGCAACCCATCGACCTTACGGTCTTGGGTATCCTTCAAGGCAGCACTGCCCTCTACCGGGATAGTGGTCTTTTTAGTGACCGCTGATACCACCGCATCAACCCGTGGAGCACGGAACCTATCCTTGTCCTTATCAGCCAGCGGGTAGAGCCTGTTCATGGTCCGAATACCACGAAGTCCCGTTTCCGGCTGATCCCATTCATCTTGGATCATCCGGTCAACCACTCTATGCACCGGAAACACCACCTGTGTAGAGCGCACCGCCTGAATCACCGGATCTTCAACCTCCTCCTCCGCGGCTATCGGTGTCGCTAGATTTAAGACCTGCAGAGACTCCGTAATCAAAGCCGTCAACTCCTCCCTACGGAAGACCCGTATGATCTTGGCTTGATCTTCAGGCTCTGGGATCTCACCCTCTGAGATCTTCCAGCCCCTCCTCAAGCTGCCAGTCAGCATCCTCGACGTCAAGGCGCTCTCCTTCCACCTCCAAAGACATCTTCGCCTTTTTAGAAGCTGAGGGACCCTCGCCCCCCATCTCCGACCCCTCCAGCTGCGGGGACGGAAGGGGAGGCAGTAAAACAGACGGCAGTCTACCTTGACGCCGCAAACAAAACGCTTGGTGCATCAACAAAACGAAATCCGGGGAAAAATCCCCGAGATCCGCCGTCTGAGCACCCGGGAGAGAATCCAACGATGCTCCGGCGTCCTCAACAGCGGAAACCAGCTCCTCGCGCTGCAATGACTCTAGCCCTGCCAACAGAGGTGGCCCTTGCAGCTCAGAGGACTCTTTGAGGTCCATCTGCTGTTCCACTGTGGAAGAGAGGGAAGCACAGCCCCGACAAATCCCGGAGTCAGCCACTGTCCCCCCTCTGGGTGCCGCAAACCACACATTGCGGTCGGGATGCCATCACTGCACCCCCCCGTACATGGTAGAGCTGTGTGGGGAATATTTACCGATATATATCTTTTCTTTTCTTTTTCTTTTTTGTACCTAAAAGGTTTTTGTTTTTTGTTTTTTTTAAAGAGAGATCAAAATCCTCAAGAAAACAATAGCAGTAAGGCCAAATACCAATGCTACCAAACCCTGTCCTGCAAGAGAACCGGGAAGGAAACAAACCCCAGGACCCCAGACTGCAACGCTAAAAAGAGAACAATCCCCTAAAAAAAAAAGAAAGAAAGAAAGGAAGAAAAATCGTTGCTCCTAAGAAGCGCTACCCCCCCGGACCAATAGCCCTGAAACGGCAGCCAGCCACACGGCTCCCCTGCACCGCTGAAAATGGCCGCCGCAAAGCCCCGAGGGGAAAGAAAAAAGGCGCGAAAGCGCTTCAGCAGGCCGGCGCAGGCTGCCGAAGAACTCCCCGACACTCACCACACAGATGCCGCCTGAACCGATGAGGGGCTGACCGGTTAGGACTGCTCTGAAATAAAGCTGCCTTTCATCCTCGAAATTTGGCACGGTGCAGTACCCGCGAGCCTGCTGAAGCGCCCTAAAGCGCTTTCCTGCTCTGCCGGCACTGGAGAAACCGCGTCCCAGGAATGCGCGCTCCGGGCAGCTAACTGGCCTTAAGGAGGGCTCTCCCCCGAAAGGTCCAGGGGGAGAGTTCCAGCGGTCCCCTTTTATACAGGACAGAAAAAAGAAGGCAAGGCAGCTTGAAACCGGACAGGGAAGGTGTAAGAGATGCTAGAATCTTTCTCCCACCTCCCCTGTGAGAAAATCCTCACCTGCTGTGATAAATAAATTTAAAGGGACAAAAACCCAAATCAATTAATGAAAGCTACCCTAGCCTATATGCTCCTTATCTGCTCCTCCAGTGAGCCTCAGACAAGGCTCACAACGTCCCCCTGCTGCAAGGAGACTGGTCACACTAGGGAGGTGGAGCGAGAGCAGCAGCCTATAATCCAGTGATGTCATAGTTTTGACATGCCAGTCTCCGAGCTGCAGGAGGAGGTTGACAACCCAGAAGTAGAGGACTGCACTGGAGGAACGATAAGGAACAACTGTAATGTCTCTCGTTCCTCAACCTTTCTTGAACCCTACTTGCACTTCAGGCAGGTGTCATTCTAAGTATAGTTGTAGTCTCTGCTGAATAATCTTCAGTAGAATCTTGCTGGCACATGGGATCAGAGCGATTGTGCGATAATTTCCACAGTCAGTTGTATCGCTTTCTTTAGTATTGGTATAAACACAGCTCTTTTCCAGTCAGTTGGCCATGATGTTGTCTTCCAAATTTCCTGGCAGAGCCTTGTTAAGTATGGTAATAGCTGCATCAGATTGCTGTAATACATCAGTGGGAATGCCATCAATGCCAAGTGCTTTGTTCTTTGATAAGGCTTTCAATGCTGCTTCAACTTCTTTCATCACCAATGGTTCCGGATCATAAAGGTACAGGTTGAAATGACTGCTGGTGCACTTGATCTTTATGGTATAATTACTCTGTATATTCTTTCTACCTTTTCTTGACCTACTCAGCATCATTCGACAAGGATCCTTGAGCATCTTGAATTTGAGGCTGGAATTTTTTTTAAACTCTCGCAGTTTTAGGAAATCCAGTCTTGTTCTTCCTTTAATAGTTTCTGCTTCTATTTCCTTGCATGCATCACTGTAGTACTCTTCCTTGTCTTGTCTTGCTGCACGTTGAAAATCTCTGTTGAGTTCTGCAATTCCCTCTCTTTCTCCTCTTGCTTTAGTTTCTCTGCCTTTCTGGGCAGTTTTCAGAGTTTTAGTTCATCCATTTTGGCCGTTTTTGCTTTTTCACCTTTTGTAGCGATTTCTCACTTTCTTCCAACACAACCTTCTTGATGTCATCCCATAACACTTCTGGAGCTCGGTCATTTGTATCTAAAGCAGCAAAACTGTTTTGAAAGCAGTCATTAAATTCTGGCGGTATATTCTCAAGGTCCAACTGTAGAATGGAGAAAAACCACGCCACACCAAAGATAACTTCAGCCGTCGTTTTATTCTGGACCCAACTTGGCCAAGTTTCGGCGCTAGGCCTTCGTCAGGGGTCTAAAAGCATAAAAGCACAAGGGATTTGTACAAAACAAAAGACTTTAATACATAATTAAATAAAAATGCATGAAGAAGAATGTACATCACCAATGTGTTAGCAAATCGATTTTTCAGGCAGTCTTTAAATTCCAATGGTATACTCTCCAGATCATATTTTGCTATATTCATGAGTGGCTTGCTCTTTTTCAACTTTAGCTTGAGTTTGCATAATAGTAGTTGGTGATATGTACCACAGTCGGCTCCAGGTTTTGCCTTTGTGATGTTATAGAGCTTTTCCATTGTTGACTTCCACAGATGTAAATTTGATTTTTGTACAGTCCATTGGATGTCCATTGGATGTCGTCGCTTGTGTTGCTGGAAGAAGGTGTTTGAGATGAATAGATGGCTGATCTTGCAGAATACTATCAATCTTTCTCCAGCTTCATTTCTGTTGCCAAGTCCATACTTTCCAAGCACTTTGCTGCCTTCTTTGTTGCCAACTTTTGCGGTTCCAGTCACCCATGACTATCAGGATATCCTGTTTGCATGTTCTGTAAATTTTGCTTGCCGCCTTATCTTCCAGCACTATAGTGCAATTTTTTTTTTTGTGACTATCCACTGGGTTTTCGTGGCAAGATACGGAATAGATTGCCAGGCCTTTCTTCCGCACAGTTTAATTTTATTTTAGTGTTGTTGCCGTTGTCACAGAAATGTGATCCTCCCCTGCCAACACTGTCCCATTCTGCTGCTGCCCAGATGGGTGGTTTGTCTTGGTCTGGCACCTCCGCTAAGTCCTGTCCATCTTGGAAGACCCTGCCAGTAGTTAAGCTACTGATAGCTTACCCTCATCATCACAGATGCACACAAGCCCTCATAGCATGATAATCTGCAACCATATAAGACAGAAAAGTCTGACAATCTGCCCTCTTCATGCTGAAAAACCTCTGGACATTAAAGCTAGTGTCACTAAAACCAAACCCTTAATTTTGTTTTCAAACAAAATTTTAAGTGTGCTATTATATGGCCAAGTGCTTGAAGCTCACATCAGCATCTTAAACCAACGGCTGCAGAGTAGGACAAATGCAAATCCCATTGTCCAAACAGCTGAGAGAAGTTGGAGAAGGTTATATGGAAAAAGTCATTCAACACACTGCCACTATGGTGGACACCAGGTAGGATACATTAAAAAGTGGACCTTTAAAAAAAAATAGAAAAAAAGATAAAGGTGTGTGGTGTGACACAATCATAGGCCAGAAACTGGCAGCAATGGCATTATCTCACAGAAAATTTGTCTCATTTGGAGGCAAAATAGGACTAAAATGTATAAAATGAATATAGGGATGTGAAGGAGGTGAAGGTTGCATGGAAGTGGTGAAAGTTGCTGTTACCTGCTAATTTCCTTTCCTTGATTCCTACTAGACCAGCCCAGATAGACTGGTTCTATTACTCTATCAACAGTATCACCACAAGCATAAGGAATGGTGCAACCTAGAACTCGATAGTACATAAACAAAGCTGATGCCTCAAAAACTTAGACTCCCCTCCCCAAGATGGATATCTTTGCCAAAATAAACGATACTGCCCAAACCACAGCAAAGATGACAGAAGAGTTTGTGCCATCAATGCATTAAACACATCTACTTTTACGTTAGGTGCTGCTTTATAGGAGGCTGTTTAAGGGAGTAGTCACATACATGCATAAATGACTAAAATAACCCTATTAGGCACCAACTTTCAAGCTTAAAGTAGGTGCCTCCTTATATCATCCCCTAAGGGCAGAGGTGGGGCATTGTATGAGAAGCTACATACAATGTACACCACAAAAAACAGACCTGTCTTTAGTTCAACAGAACGAGCACAGGGATCCAAAGATCATAAGCCCTCTTGGAAAGGGGAAAAAAAACCCCAACTTACCTTGAGCATGGATTTGGAAAGGCAAGTAGTTAAATCTAAAATTCAAACTCAGTGCCACGAGCTCACTTACAACTTTTATAAGATTTTTGCCCCTAAATTTTATATTCCCTCCCAGCTTTACTTCAGTCTATTTACTGCAGTGATCCATCCTTGGCTATGGCCCATGTAGCAGGATTCATAGAACCCTGCAATCAAAGGCTCTAAATCAAGCCACTAGGTGTCCCTATTGCAAGATTGGCTCTCTCCCCTCTTCCTACCAAGGAATAAAAGACCTAAGCGAAGAATCAAATCCAGGCCCCCATGCATGGCAATACACACCTAAACCATTAGGCCAGCCCTTTCCATACTTTAATAATTATACATGAAAATAAAACTGTTTTATAATGCAAACTATTTGGCTTACCTATAATATCTACAATGTGGAGTCGTAGCTTTTGTTGTAGAGTATTTAATATCACAGTCAGAGATTCCTGAGTATTTGGCAATTTTATATTTTGCTTTACATCATTAGACAATGAAAGCCAAAGTTTTCCAAAGTCTTCGGTAGTAATTCTCAATGGCCTAAATACGGTAAAAAAAAGTTTCAATAGAAATGCATACTATTTAAAGCTCATTCAAATTATCAGGAACAAAATTTGTACAATAGGTATAATAGGAACTTTGTGCTCCCTTTAACCTCCATAAGGGCTAGTAAAGAGGAGGAAAACCTAAATGGAGACCACAGGGCTGCCATTCACAGCCCCATGGGGGACTAAGCCAAAAAGCAAAAGACATGTTGGCACCTCTTCCAGCTGAAGAGCGACTCAAGATCATTCTGTAGGATTCTGCTTTTACCTAGGTTACACAAGGCTTGACCTGATACACCAAGGTGAGGTGAAACTGGGGAAAAAAAGCCCTGAAGGCCATGGATGCTACCACAATAAGAGAATCAGCTCATCCAAGCCTCTTCCCCTCCCCCTACACACTCCATACATAGTCAAGAAGATTCTGATCTATGCAATTAGGATCAGAGGTAGAGGAGGAAAGTGGCGATTAAGAAACAAGAAACAGAAATGAATTGTACCTGATGAAAACCAATGCATCAATAGGTTCAGCTTGATTTACATGACTTCAGAAGACTAAATGATTTCTCCTTGCGTTTTCCTATGCCATAATTAAAAGTGCTACAGACTGAATGCATCACTAGAATATTGATTTTTCTGTTTTCTCTGTTGCAACATGTATAGCAATACTGTACCTGATAAAATCTGTCAGAATTAAAGTCACTGAAAATTCAAGCTGCATGGGTGCGTCTTCCTCCATGTGGTAATGAACATGGCCAGAGAGCACTCCATGGGTACAGGGTTTTTCCATCTTTACCCAGCCCAGGCAGCTTTCTATACTTTGCCCTGTTATTACTGGGAAATGACAGCAAAAACTTTCAGACACCTGGAAATCAAGAAAATACAGATTTTAACCGGTCTTTCTGAATAATGGTAAAGACAGCTTACAGAATTCAGGTACAGTACATCTCTGTCCAAAGAGGTTTACAATGAAAGTGGATACCTGAGGCAGTGGGAGATAAACAGTCTTTCTCAAGATCACCAGCACTGTCAATGGGCTTTTAACTCTGATTTTCAGCCCATCACATTAACCCTTTGAATTACGATGCTGGCGAAGAAAGAGTAGTTACTCGCCTGTAACAGGTGTTCTCCAGGAGCAGCAGGAATCAGTCCTCACATATGAGTGACATCGACGTCTATGGAGCCCTTGCGGAGCATTTCCCCAGCTTTCCATGAAAGCCTTTGGGAATGCAGGCACGCATGTGCGGTTCCCTTCCCGCCTAAAGGTGCCATCTTGCTTCAGTCAAATGACATAGCTAAAACAGCACACAAAATGAAAAAATGAACTATGTACAACTGCAACTCCCAGGGGAGGAGGGAGGGTTGTGAGGACTGATTCCTGCTGCTCCTGGAGAACACCTGTTACAGGTGACTAACTACTCTTTCTCTCCAGGACCAAGCAGGAAGTCAGTCCTCACATATGGGTGACTCCCTAGCTCTGGGCTACCAAGGAAACCAGGCTGAACAAGAGAACTCCCTCTAGTCCCAGCATCAAAGAAAGGCTTTCCACTGACAGAACCTCCACCGGTAGCCCAACGGAGGGCTGGAGGGCAGGAGTTGCCTAAACCTCAAAGAGATTCCGGAGTACTGCCTGGCCAAAAGCACTGTCCCTACGGGACTCCCTTTCCAGACAGTAATAGGCCGCAAAAGTCTGGCTTGAGGACCAAGTTGCAGCCCTGCAGATGTCCACCAATGGTACAGAGCGGAGATGAGCCACTGAGGCAGCCATTGCCCTGACACGATGGGCCATCACCCGAACCTGCAAAGGAAGGTCAGCCGCCCTGTAAGCCCAGGTGATACAGTCAGTCACCCAGGTGGACAAGGTACCCTTGGACACAGCTAACCCCAAATTATTGGGGTCAAAAGATATGAAGAGCTGAGTAGCCCTTCTATGCCCCTTCGTACGGTCCAGGTAGAAGGATAAGGCCCTCCTACAATCCAGGGTATGCAGAACTGCTTCAGCCTGGCTTGCATGAGGCCTAGGGAAGAATGTTGGAAGAACCACCTCTTGGTTAAGGTGGAAGGAGGAGACAACTTTTGGGAGGAACTTTGGATGAGTCCTAAGGACTACCCTGTTGCTATAGAAGCGAGTGTAAGGCCTGTCACAGACCAGGGCCTGAAGCTCACTCACTCGCCTGGCCGAGGTTAGGGCTATCAAGAAGAGTGTCTTCCAGGACAGGAAGCGTAGAGGGCAAGTAGCCATCGGCTCAAAAGGTGGGCGAGTTAGTTGCTGCAAGACCACATTCAACTCCCACTCAGGAGCAGGAGGACGGATTGGAGGCTTGAGCAAAAGCAAGCCTCTGAGAAAGCAGGACACCAAGGGGTGGACCGACAGAGAATGTCCTTCCACCAGTGAGTGGTGAGCTGCTAGGGGTGAGAGGTGGACCCGAACAGAATTGGACTTAAGTCCCTGATTTGATAAGTGTAGCAAGTACTGAAGCACTACTGGTACAGTACAGGAGAAGGGATCCTCTGTACATAGCTGACACCACACTGAAAACCTCTTCCATTTGAGAGCATAGGTTTTCCTAGTGGACTGTTTCCTAGAGGCTAGAATAATCTCCTCAACTTCCTGAGGTAGGCCCCAGGGAGCTAAAACTACCCTTGCAGCCTCCAGGCCATCAAATTGAGAGCTTTGAGATTGGGGTGCAGAAGGGAACCCTGGTCCTGAGAGAGAAGGTCAGGTTGCAACCACTGTTCCCTCTAAGCTGTGCGCACGCACACACCTCGCCGAGTGAGCGCACATACTTTACAACAGAGCGCACAAAAATTACAGTTCTGATTCTGATAGAAAACACAGACGTTCTTAAAATTGAAAAGTTGTTGTGTATTTGTTTTCACAAGTCCTACAATATTTTCTAGTGCAATCAATGTGGTGTACATACTGTATTCTGACGTGTAGTCAAATTTTAAAGTATATAACTCCGAGTGTCGTTATGTGGCGCACAAAAATTTAACCTTCCTTCAAAAGCTGCACAGCTGATATTTTATGCGCACACAGCCTACAGAAAATTAGAGGGAACATTGGTTGCAACCCCAGAGGCAGTTGGGGGATCCACAGCCAGCTGAAGCAGAAGTGGAAACCAAGGCTGTCTCGGCCACCTGGGAGCTACCAGCAGGACCGAGGCCTTGTCCTGAAGAATCTTGAACATGGTTCGGGCCACCAAGGGCGTGGGAGGAAACGCATACAGGAGGCCCTGAGACCATGGGATTAGAAAATCATTTGCCGCTAGCCGCAGAGGGTGCGGTTGTCTGGAGCAGAACTTTGGCAGCTGTTTGTTCAGTGGACTAGCAAAACAGATCTATGGATGGAAGTCCCCATTTCAGGAAAATCTTCTGAACCACCGAAGGATGGAGCTGCCACTCGTGGGGCTGCAAAATCCTGTTCAACCTGTCGGCCAGGTAGTTTTCCTGGCCAGGGAGGTACACAGCCCTGAGGAGCATGTTGTGCTTGAGGGCAAACAAGCAAAGGTCCTGTGCTTCCTGACAAAGGAGCCGGGACCCAGTTCCGCCCTGCTTGTTCACATAAAACATGGCTACCTGGTTGTCTGTTTGAACTAGGACAGACTGATGAGCCAGGGCTGGAGAGAAAGTCTTGCGGGCTAACCGAATAGCCCTGAGCTCCAGTAGATTGATTTGCTATGCGGCTTCCCAGGGAGACCACAGGCCCTGGGTGCACTTGCCTAGACAATGAGCTCCCCAGACCTGCAGGGAGGCATCCGTGGTCAACACCACTGTGAACCCAGGCATCTGAAAAGGTCCCCCATGCAGCAGATTGGGTGGGTGCAGCCACCATCGGAGGGAGTTCAGAAATTGTCTGGATGCCCTTATCCTGTCTCTGAGGCTGCCCGTGGCCTGTGACCACTGAGTCTTAAGGCACCACTGTGCAGGCCTCATATGGAGCCTAGCATTGGGGGGTCACATGTACTGTCGAAGCCATGTGGCCAAGAAGCCTCAGGCAGAGTCTGGCGGAGACCAGTGACCTGCTGAGAAACTGGTTTGCTAAGTTTCAGTCTTTGGGCTCTGTCTTTTGGCAAGAATGCCTTTGCCAGCAGAGAGTCCAGCCTCGCCCCTATGAACTCCAAGTTCTGGGAGGGGAGCAAAATGGACTTTGCGACGTTTATTACAAACCCCAATCTTTGAAGAAGAGCAATAGTTCTGAGGGTGGCCTGTCGGGCCTCCTGGCACGTCTGACCTCTTATGAGCCAGTTGTCCAGATAGGGGAAGACAAAGACTCTCTGATTTCTTAGGTAGGCCGCCACCACTGCCAGGCATTTGGTAAAGACCCTGGGAGCGGAGGTGAGGCCAAAAGGCAGTACTCTGTACTGATAATGGTTTCCTCCCACAATGAACCTGAGGTACTTTCTGTGGTCTGGATGAATGAAGATGTGAGTGTACGCATCCTTTAGATCTAATGAGCATAGCCAATCTCCCTGCTGGAGGTAGGGCAGAAGTGTTCCAAGAGTAAGCATCTTGAACTTTTCCTTCTCTAGGAACTTGAGGTTTATGAGGTCTAGAATAGGTCGAAGGCCACCGGTTCTTTTGGGTACCAGGAAATATCTGGAGTAGAACCCTTGACCTTGCAAGTGAGGAGGTACAGGCTCCACTGCCCTGTCCACCAACAGACCTTGGAGCTCCTGAAGGAGATCTGTGTGCAGGGGAGGCCTTGGAGGCTCCCCTGGAAAGTATGGAGGAGGCAGTTGCTGGAAGTGTAGTAGATAGCCTTTGTGGACTATGCTTAACACCCAACTGTCTCCAGTGATGAGTGGCCACTGGTGGGCAAACAGGGCGAGGCGACCTCCTGTGCAGGGGTTGGGAGAGCAGGGACGGAGAGGCTATGCCTAAGGAGTCAAAAACCCCCACCCTGCTGAGTGGGAGCAGGGGCCAGAGGCTTGGGGGTCCTCTGCCTACGGGGCCCATTACCCTGCCCCTTGGCTTGCTGACCCTGAGGGGCAGCCTGGTACTGTGGGTACTGTTTGTAGGCAGTGCCCTTCCTCGGGTAAAAGGGCTTTTTACCCGAGCCCTTCTTTTTGTGAGAAGGGGCAGAAGTCTTCCTAGACAGCCTTGTCCTTGTGAGGTGCTCTGTTTCGAGCTGTGCGGCCTTCTCGGCCATGGGCTTGCCAAAAAGGTTCTCACCTCGGCAAGGGACATCGACCAACTTGTCCTGAACCCAAGGCTCGAGGTCCGATGACTGCAGCCATGCCTGGCGTCGAGCCGCGATGCCGGAACACGAGCCGAAGCCAAAAAGCCATCGTAGGCAGCACGGGACATAAACTTGGAGCATTCCCGGATCCCCGAGGACAAGGACTTGAACCTCTGCAAGCGTTCCCCGGAGAGACCAGCAGAGAACCCGGCCAGCTCCTTGGCCAGGTCTCGCAAGTACATGCCCATGTACAGCTGGTAAGACTGGACACGGCAAGCAAGCATCGAGCCCTGGAAGCACTTTCTACCAAAACCATCGAGGTTCCGGGCCTCCCTGCCAGGGGGCACCGCGGAGTGCATTCTTCTGACTTTTCAGGCGATGCATGGCCTATTCCACCACCATAGAATGGTGTGGTAGCTGCGCCTTTTGAAAGCCAGGACTCTTCCGGAGTCGGTAGATCGAATCGACCCGCTTGCTTAGAACCGGCGCTGAGGCCAGTGACTCCCATATCCGGAAGAGGAGCCGTTCCAGCATCGGAGGAACCGGAACAGTAAAGGCCTCCTTTGGAGGAGAGTCGTACTGTAGGGCCTCGAGCTCCTCGGTTCCTCCTTGGGGTCCGCAGGGATAGCCAACGCGGTGGCCATATCCCGGACGAACTCCGAGAACCGGGTATCCTCCGGGGGGGGGGGGATCTACCCCAGGGCTCAGACTGCGGTGAGTCCGACGGGACGCACCGAGTCCGGAAGGTGTCGGGGGATTCCTCGTCCTCCGTCTCCCAGGCGGACTCGTCCAATGAGGAATCGGGGTCCAACCGCACGGGGCCTGGGAGCACCTGCCCCGACGCTGAAGGCACCGGCGTCGACGCCCTCGGTCCCGAACAGGAGGTCATGGGAGACCACGACCGAGGTCGACCTTGAGCCTTTATGGTCTCTAGTATTGGCTCGGTCTCCGGGGTCGACTTCGATGTCGATGTCCCAGTGGTCGGGGCAGATGCGCCAGACAGGCTGGCCATCAGTGCCCGCTGCTGTTCCATGAAGGCAGACAGTCTGCTCTCCAGGCTGCCAGCCTGAGACTCAGCTCAGGAGACTCAGCAGCCCCCGACTCGGGCCCCAGCGGTGCCAGTCCCGACGTCAGCTCTCTGGGAGGCGAGTCCACGAGGACTACAGGACTTACGTGTCCAGCAGACTCCGGCTCCACATGAGGTACTTTTGGAGGCTTCTCCTGTTCCACGGGCCCGGGGCGACGGTCGGGGTTCTGAGACCTAGCTCTCGAGGAGCCAGGGACCTCTTCCGACGACACCCTCGCGAGCCGTTTCTTCCTCTTTCGTTCCCGGTCGGGGGACCCCCTGTCCGAGGAGCCCCGACAGTGCTCGGGATCCGATTCCCGAGATGTCGAGGCCTCAGACGAGGTCTGGGCCCGGCCGGAGGCCGTCAGAGAAAAGCCTTTCCTTTTGGTGCTGACGACTTCGCTGACGACTTCGCAGTGCCTTGGAAGACATTTTCCCACATGGTCCACACGTCTTAGGATCGTGGTCAGGACCGAGGCACCTAAGGCAGCAGTCATGTGTGTCGGTGAGAGACATTAGCTTCTTGCACCAATCACACTTTTTAAACCCACTGGAAGCCATCGAGGAAAAAAAGAGTCCCCGCGAGGTCAAAGGACCGGCCTTCCAGGGAAAAAGACAAAAAAAGGGCGCAAACGCCAGCCACGAGGGGCAAAAAACGAAAAAGAAGATCGGGCTAGATACCAATGTACCGAACCCGGCGGGAGGGGAACCGGCATCGAACCGGAGAAAGAAAAATAGCGAAGGATCGCCAAAAAATCTAACAATTTTCCAGGAGGACTAGGACACACGTCCGATGGGCTTCACGGAAAAAGAGAGACTGAAGCAAGATGGCACTTTTAGGCGGGAAGGGAACCACGCATGCGTGCCTGCATTCCCAAAGGCTTCCATGGAAAGCTGGGGAAATGCTCCGCAAGGGCTCCATCGACGTCGATGTCACCCATATGTGAGGACTGACTTCCTGTTTGGTCCTGGAGAATACTGTGTATACCATGGACTACCCAAAGAACAAACCAGTCAGTACTAGAGGAGATCAAACCAAAGCTTTCTTTAGAAGCTCAGATGACAAGACTTAGACTTTCATACTTTGGACATATCATGCAAGGAAAGATCATTAGAGAAAGACATCATGCAAGAGGAAGGCCAGCAATGAGATGGATCGATACAATAACAGCAGCAGCTATGGGTGCCACACTATCAACAATGAGCTGCCTGACTGAAGGCCGAATACAGTTTAGAACAGTCATCTAGAGCAGGGGTACTCAAATCCAGTCCTTGAGGGCCATGAACCAGTCAGGTTTTCTGGATATCCCTAATGAATATGCATGAGAGAGAGTCAAATACAATGGAGGCAGTGCATGCAAATATATCTCATGCATATTCATTAGGGATATCTCGAAAACCTGGTTTGTGGCCCTCCAGGACTGGATTTGAGTACCCCTGATCTAGATGGTCGCCATGAGTCCCCAACGGCACTTAACACCACTCTAACCCAGGGGTTCTCAACCCAGTCCTCGGGACATACTTAGCCAGTCAGGTTTTCAGGATAACCAATAATATGCATGCGAGAGATTTGCATACTATGAAGGCAGGGCATACAAATCTCTCTAATTGTGGTTATCCTGAAAACCTGACTGACTAGGTATGTCCCGAGGATTGGGTTGAGAACCCCTGCTCTAACCACTAGGCAGGGACAAACAAAATGCTATTTAAACGTCTGATAATGAGTTCCAGAAATCCACTGCTGCAGCTGAAAGGAAAGGTCATTAGCCCTTTCATGGCTGTTGCCATATGGCAACCTTCAAATTTTCCCCCAAAGTTTTCACGGGATTCTGTATTTCCAAAAAATCCGTACAGTGTGCGAAATGTGATGTGTATCTGTGCTTGACATCTGAAAAAAACTGTTATTTACACTATCACACCCAGCAGTAAATGAAACTGATGCCAAGACTGTTTTTAATTTTCAGCCATTCAGGACCATAGTCGCCATATGGCAACAGTAAATATTGTTTCTTAGAAATAAAAGTTTAAAAAAAACAACAACTTTATATTCTGCATCATTTAGCTCAAATCTTACTTAAAAAAAATTTCAGTTACAAAACAATTATGTGGACGCGAAAGGATTAGGAATACTATTTTGTGGTCGTTTAAACAGCGCATTCAATGTTTACTGTGCTTATGGCTAACTTTCTTAGGCTCTGTAAATACACAATAGGGTTGCTGTTACCCATTCTGAAGTATCACAATATTTTGATACATACTTCAATCCCTTCTGATCACATCTCTATAAATAAGAACAATTAGGTGCATTGGCCACCAATCAGTTGATGTTTGAATGTTTCATGTAAAAGCAGCACTTGTCACACAAAGCCAGCAGAAAATCAGAGTGGAAGAAGGAGTGGGGGGGGGGGGGGAGAGACAGGGAAGAGGGCAATCACACACACCCCTGAAGAAAGTCAGAAAAAGGTGAAATTAGATCTTACCTGCTATTTTCTTTCCTTGAATCCCTCCAGTCCAGTCCAGGTGCATGGTTTATGCTTCCCCACTAGTAGATGGAGACTGAGAACTGGTTTGATGATGTCATCCTATAAGGACCCTGAGCAGCCATCTCACACCAGTATTACTGTAACAAAACAACTCCACCCAGAAACAGATATTAGTTTTCTCCTATTTTATTACATTCAGATGTTGCAAACTATATATAGTTTCTCCAGGAAGGGTCTGGAAACTGTGGACAGAACCCATCACCTCCAGAACCCAATTAACACAGAGCATTGAAGACACCATATCTCACAGCAGAGCTGGGAAATAACCCTTCATAAAAAACAAAGCCAAACGTCTTCCAGTCTGGCTCGAAGCTTGCAAAAGAACAGAAAGGGTGAGTTCCCAGTCTGGACTGGAAGAACTCGAGGAAAGAAAATTAGCAGGCAAGGTCTAATTTCACCCTCATCATCCTCCAGTCAAGTCCAAATGAGTGGGATTTACCAAAGCAGTACCTAAGGATTGGGGAAGGGGGAAGACAGGAGAGCTCAGCCCATAAAAATCATCACTCCAAACCACATGTCTCATTGTGCCTGAAGATCAAGATAATGAGTGAAAGAATGTAGGGAAGGCCATGTCATTGCTTTTACAGATTTCCAAAGGTGGCACCATGCTGTACTCTGCTAAAGCCACTGCCTGTGCCTGAGGAATGGTATTATCCGCCCTTTAAGCAGATAGGCCGACGCAATGGCTTCCTTCAACCAGCGGGCAATCGAAGCTTTAGAGACCACCTCACCTTTCCACGGCCCTGCGAAAGGAACAAAAAGATGGTCCATCTTTCAAAACTCTTGTATTATTTTTAAATATTGTCTAAGATTACAGCAGACGTCTCACTTATGAAAGATCCAAGACTTGGAGCCCTCGGCCAAAGTTGCAAAGATGGGCAAGGATATAGCTAGATTGAGGTGAAATGAAGACCCCCACTTTAGGCTGAAAAGACGACACCATCCTAAGAAACAACTTCTTCAAAAATCAATAGAAACAGTTCTCTACAAGATAAAGCCTGAAGCTCGGAGACCCTATGCGCTGAACAGATGGCCACTAAGAACACAGTTTTCATCATCCAGTCTTTCAAGGAAGACTCCGGAATGGACTCAAATGGAATCCTTGTCAGCACCACTAGCATTAAATTAAGATTCCATGCCACAGAGCACAAATGCTTCACCCCTTGAAAGAAAACGGACATCATCTGGATGAGCAGCCGGTGAAACTCTACTATTATTAATGATCATTTATATAGTACTACAATGCATACGTAGCGCTGCACAGATACATGTAAAGCCAGTCCCTGCTCAGAGCTTACAATCTAGTCATGACAGACAATACAACAGCTAAGGTAATAGGGAAGAGAAGGACACACAGGAGGTTAAGTGGATCAGGATCCAAAAGCAGCCTCAAAGAGGGGAACTTTTAACATGGATTTGAAAAAGGCCAGGGATGAAGTCTGACGTACAGACTCAAGTAGTTTGTTCCAGGCATAAGGAGCAGCAAGGTGAAAAGGATAGAAGTCTGGAGTTGGCAGTAGAAGAAAAGGGCAGAGAGAGAAACAATCCACCAGAAGAGTGGAGTTCACAAGGAGATGTGTAGGGAGAGCTGAGAGAGTAAAAGTAGTGAGGAGCAACAGAATGAGTGCATTTACAGGTCAGTAGGAGAAGTCTCAACTAGATACAGAAACGGAAGGGGAGCCAATAGAGTGACTTGAGAAGAGGGGTTATATGAGCATATTGGGGCTGGCAGAAGATTAGCCACACAGCATAGCTTTGAACAGACTGAAGGGGAGAGAGATGACTCAGAGGGAGACCAGAAAGGAAGAGGTTGCAATAGTCAAGACGGGAGGTGACTAAAGAGTGGAGAAGTATCTTAGTAGTGTGTTCAGAAAGGAAGGGGTGAATTTTACTGATATTATAGAGAAAGAAATGACAGGTTTAAGCTATCAGTTGGATGTGTGTGGAGAAGGAGAGGGAGGAGTCAAAGATAACCCCAAGACTGCAGGCTCAGGAAACAGAGTAGAAGAGCGTTATCCACAGAGATTGAGAAAAGAGAAAGGGGGGAGGTGGGTTTAGGGGGAAAAATAAGAAGCTCGATTTTTGTCATGTTCAATTTCAAACGATGGTGAGACATCCTGACAGTGTTGTCAGATAGGCAGGCAGAAGTCCGGGCCTGGATTGCCAGAGAGATATCAGATGTAGAGAGCTAGATCTGAGAGTCATCAATATAAAACTGGTTCCGAAAGCCATGAGAGGAAATGAGTGCACCAAGGGACTGGGTATAGAGAAAGAAAAGGAATGGACCTCAAGATAGACCCTTGGGGTCCACCAACTGAGAGTGGGATAGCAGTAGAGGAGGATTCACCAGAACAAAACACTGAAAGAGTGATGGGAGAGATAAGAGAACCAGGATAGGACAGAATCCTTAAAAGCAAGCAAGGACAAGGTGTTGAGAAGGTGGTGGTCAACAGTGTCAAAAGCAGCAGAATGGTCATGAAGGATGAGGACTGAGTAAAGGCCCTTGGATTTTGCCAGGAATAGGTCACTGAGACTTTGGCAAGGGCTGTTTTAGTAGAATATAAAGGATGAAAGCCAGATCGCATGGATCCAGAAGGCTTGAGAGAAGAGAAAGTCATGGCAATGATGAGTCGATAATTAGGACAGGAAGGGTTTAGTGAAGGTTTCATGAAGAGAGGTATAACCACAGCATGCTTGAAGGCTGCTGGGACAGTTGCAGATGAGAGCAATAGGTTGAGACTATATAGATGGAAGGGGTGACAGTGGAGGAGATGGTGTTAAGGAGATGGGTGGGAATAGGATAAGAGGAGCAGGTAGTGAGCTTAGAGGAGGAGAGAAGATGAGAAGTTTCTTCATCAGAGATATTAGAAAAGGAAGAGAGGGTAGCAGAGGTTGAGGGGAAGAGTTGGGAGTGAAGAGGGAGAAGAGGGGTTGGGGCTGATCTCATGGGGAATTGGAGAGTACGTTATTTATTTATTTGTCTCTTTTATACCGCGCTATTTAAAATCAGTGTAATTGTGGCAGGCTATGGCCTAGAATAGCCTGTAAATGTATGAGAGGCCTGTAAGCTAGGCCTGAGTCCCAGCCCCCACCTGAGAATAAGAATGCTGAGAAAAACCAAAGTCAGTAAAAGTTAGAGAAACTGCTTTAAACTACTTTTTGATAAGGTTGTATAAATCCTTTGTTGAATTCTTCTATGCTGATGACAGACATGTTCCAGTACTCTATATTCACACATTTTCTAAGCTAGCAGTGACCTTCTAGGAGGAAAGTATCAAAGTCTTAGAACTGTGCCTTTGTTAGAGAATTCTGAGCAGGGGGAACAGAGTACTGGGCACACAGGAAGATCCCAATTGGATGGGTGCAAGGGTCAGTAGGACCAATAGAAAGTTTGCCTGTATTAAACTGAAGAAGAAAGGTATAAAAGGTGTTGTTTACTGGACTCCATTGCTCAGACCATTTTGAATGTGACATTTGCCTGAGACTTGTGCACAATAAATTGGCTTGGATCTTCAAACTGCCTCCTGGTTTTATTCATTGCGTGCACTTCGCTGCAACATATTCCTGGTGCATTGGCCGGGAAGGTGGGGTACGTGAATGGTGCGCAAGTGAATATACCACGTATTACCGCCTCCAGGTTTGGTCCGGTCGGGACCGCGGCCGACCGACAGCGGAGAGGACCCCAGGCGCCACCGGTCCCCTTGTATCGGAGAGGGTTCTACCCTGCCTCGGCGGCCTGCCGGGTCCAACCGGCCAACACCTCCGAACCCGAGGGGAGTCCAGGATTCAACCCAAGGAGGGAACTGGTTGCGCAGCGCATTAGTGCCGGATCCGGTGAGTAGCAATTTGTCTGGTTCTTAGTCAGTTAGCTATGGGAAAGCCCCGCATGCACGGGACTAATACGGTTTAAGGTAACGAGAGCTTGATCAC
This sequence comes from Ichthyophis bannanicus, assembly GCA_033557465.1. Lineage (NCBI taxonomy): Eukaryota > Metazoa > Chordata > Amphibia > Gymnophiona > Ichthyophiidae > Ichthyophis > Ichthyophis bannanicus. Next base: position 177,114,508 of record CM066043.1, on the reverse strand, counting down.
CTCTCAGGGTGTGGCCGAGTACTCCTTGCATGTGTATGCGCGAGGACGAAACCCCACCCCTCATGGATAAGTAAGGTAGGCCTTTATGGAATTTTGGGAACTCGGTGGCATGCCTGTCTGTTTGAGTGAATGAGAGGTCTTGAAACACAGACCAAGCGAGATCGGACTCCTGAGTAGCGCAGTTCCTGGCCGGGCACCGCGCCCAGGTCGCGAAAAGGAGGAAGCGTTGGGTGTTTGTCTCCCTTGTTGTTCCGTGGGCTGTACGGACCCCTTACCTGCAGCCATACTGCCTGCCCTCTTTGTCTGTTGTCTTGTACGTCATAATGGGAGGGGCGGGGTCTGTGCAAACTCCGCTGAATTGTATGATCACGAATTTTAAGAAGGGATTTAGCGGTGACTACGGGACGAAAATGTCGCCATCCCGATTAGAAAAATTATGTGGTAGGGAGTGGCCGGTGCTGGACACCGCGTGGCCACCAGATGGTACTTTTGATGTTAGAACTGTGTCCCGAGTGCATGGGATAGTGTGTAGGAATTACCCCGACCAGTTTCAATATATAGACTCCTGGTTAGATATTTGTGAAAGGCAACCCTCTTGGATGAAGCGTTGCTGTGAAGAGCAGTGCAGGATAATGTTAGCGACTACGAAGGGAGTCCCCGGGATTAAGGGAGAAAAGCCCCCCCATTTACTCAGCCCCAGAACCTACAGAAATCCCGAATTATCCACCCCTATTCCTGTATAAGCCAGTCCCGTCAGCTCCACCATTACCCCGAGCAGAGCCAGAGGAAGAGAAAGTTCCCCCAGCTGATGTGCCTCCACCCCATCAGCCACTTTCATCGCCCGAAGGAGAGCAACCCCCTTCCCGGAGCAGAAGTCCCAGTCCCGAACAAAGTTCCCCGGCAGGGCCATCATCTCCTGAAGGAGCTGCCAGCAGGGGATCAACTGCCAGTCCAGGGTCACCCATCAGTCCAGGTCCCAGCGGAAGAGCCTCCGCTGGGTGCGCGAATATACGTTACGCCCTTCGAAGCAGAGAGACGAGGGAAGTTCGCCACATGCCATTACGCCAGGTCCCCGGATTACCCATTCTTAATGATGAAGGGCAGGTTATAGCTGGGCCAACTAGTCTCGTTTATGTGCCCTTTGCTACCACAGATTTATTAAACTGGAAAAAGCACTATGCCTCTTATACTCAAAACCCCCAAGATCTGACAGAATTAATGTCTAGTATCATGCAGACCCACCAGCCTACCTGGTCTGATTGCCGCCAGCTCTTGTCTACCCTTTTTACTACTGAAGAGTGGGCACGAATAGTGCAAGCAACTACCCGATGGCTGGAAGAGAACCCTGTAGACAGAAGAGACCTAGATCCCTGACAGGCAGTGGCCGTAGATTTCCCGAATGAAGATCCAAAATGGGATCCAAATAGTGCAGATGGAGAGAAAGCCCTCACCCGTTTCCGCCAGGCCCTATTGCAAGGCCTGAGGAGAGGAGGTCAGAAAGCCATGAAAGTTGGGAAGGTAGCAGACGTTCTTCAGCGCCCAGATGAAAGTCCAGCTGCCTTCTATGAACGATTAACTGAAGCTTATAGACTTTATACCCCATATGATCCAGCAGCCCAGGAGAATTTGTGTATGGTGAACGCTGCTTTTGTGAGTCAGTCCCAGGGAGACATAAAACGGAAACTGCAAAAGTTGGAAGGATTTGCGGGCATGAATACAGCACAGCTAATGGAAGTTGCCCAGAAGGTATTTGTGAATCGTGATCAAGAAAGTAAAAGGGAAAGTGAAAGAAAGATGAAGAAGAAAGCCGATCTGCTTGCTGCAGCTTTAGTTGAAGGACGTGGAGGATACTCAAACAGAAGGACTTGAGGATGGGGAAGGGGCCGAGGGAGCGCTCGGTCCCCCTTAGGTGCAAATCAATGCGCCTACTGTAAGGAAGAAGGACATTGGAAGAATGAATGCCCGAATAGTGGCTCCACCCCCTGGAGGGGAGGAGGGAGCAACAGGAGAGCGGGGGGGGGCGCTTCCAGCAGCGAGGGGGAATGCAGCGTGCACAGTTTCAGTTTCAGCAGGAAGAAGCCGCTGCCGTGGAAGGAATGGCGACCACTGAAGACAACTATGTGGATGAGGACTAGGCCAGACCGGGCTCCAAGTTTTCCCTGGGTCCCCAGGAGCCTATGGTCAACTTAAAGATTGGGGACCAGTACATGGACTTTATGGTGGATACGGGGGCCGAACATTCAGTAGTGGCTAAGCCAGTGGCTCCTTTGTCTTCTCGATCTGTCACCATTGTTGGTGCCACTGGAACTAGAACCACAAGACCTTTCCTGCAGAACCGTGCCTGCGAATTGGGGGGGACGGAAGATAACGCACCAGTTCCTGTACATACCTGAATGCCCAGTTCCCCTTTTGGGCCGAGATATGCTTGCTAAGCTCCAGGCACAGATATCCTTTGTCGAAGGAGGAAAAATGGAGATGACTGAACTCGGAATCTGCTGGCCTGATGGTGTTGACTGTCCCCCGAGAAGAAGAATGGCGGTTCTATAGTCCACCTTCATCCAAGGCAACGAGCCCCCGTATACCCACCAACATCTTAGCTCTGCCCGGAGTGTGGGCGGAGGATAATCCTCCTGGTCTAGCAAAGAATATAGCTCCTGCGCTTGTCACCCTTAAACCAGGAGCAGAACCAGTGCATGTGCGACAATATTCTCTCCCACGACCAGCAATCGAAGGCATCCATGGTCACCTAAAGAAATTACTACAGTATGGACTCCTAAAAGAATGCCAATCGCCCTGGAACACCCCCCTCCTCCCAGTCAAGAAGCCTGGGACAGGTGACTACCGCCCAGTGCAGGATTTGCGACGAGTGAACAATGCAGTTGAAACCATACATCCAGTAGTACCAAATCCCTATACCCTCCTGGGACTGATTCTATCAGAAGCTACTCATTTCACCGTTCTGGATTTAAAAGAAGCCTTTTTCTGTATCCGCCTGGCATCTGCCAGTCAACTTTTGTTCGCGTTTGAATGGGAGAACCCTACTACAGGAAGACGGGGCCAGCTCACTTGGACTCGCTTGCCTCAAGGATTCAAGAATTCACCCACCATCTTCAGTGCAGTTCTCAACCAAGATCTTTCAAACTACTCTGTGACTCCAGGAAAAAGAATCTTATTTCAGTATGCAGATGATCTGCTTATAGCCACCAACTACAAGACTGAATGTGTGCAAGCTACCAGTGATCTCTTGCACCTCCTGAATGAAGCCGGATACAAGGTCTCAAGAGCCAAAGCGCAGTTGTGCCAAACAGAAGTGAAATACCTAGGGTTCTATCTATCCAGAGGAATCCGGAAATTGGGACTTGAGCGAAAGGAAACAGTATGCCGCATCCCAACCCCCACCACCAGAAAGCAGGTGCGGGCCTTCTTGGGTGCTGCAGGCTACTGCCGGATATGGATACCCAACTTTGCACTCTTGGCAAAACCCTTGTACCAAGCCACGAAGGGAGTGGAACGATCACCCATGGAATGGGGCCCAGAACAGGATAAAGCATTCAAATCACTAAAAGCAGCATTAATGTCATCACCAGCCTTGGGCCTACCAGACGTGCAGAAACCATTTCGTCTTTATGTCCATCAGTCATGTGGAAATGCGCTGGGAGTCCTGACTCAGCCTCTTGGATCCTGGCAAAGACCTGTAGCCTATCAAAACAATTGGACCCTGTTGCAAAAGGATGGCCCCCTTGCCTAAGAGCCGTAGCAGCCACCGCCCTTTTAGTGAGCGAAGCTGACAAGCTCACTTTGGGACAGAATCTTCAAGTCACTGTACCGCACTCTGTTTTAACCCTAATGGAACACAAAGGGACCTACTGGTTCACCAACGCACGAATGTTGAAATATCAAAGTATGCTGTGTGAAAATCCACGACTGAAATTGAGTGTCAGCCAAACCTTGAACCCTGCTACCCTACTGCCGACCAGTCCAGGCCCGCCTGACCATGATTGCCTAGAGGTAATGGACACTGTATACTCAAGCCGCCCAGACCTAACAGATATCCCTTTGAACAACCCAGAAAGAACTTTCTTCGTGGATGGAAGCAGTCTTGTAATTAATGGACAACGATGTGCTGGTTATGCAGTGGTGACCCTGGACATGGTAATAGAATCATCAGCTTTGGCTCCAGGAACTTCAGCACAGAAGGCCGAATTAATAGCCCTCACTCGAGCACTGAAAATAGGGAATGGGATCCGTCTGAATGTATACACAGATTCAAAGTATGCCTTTACAACACTACATGCCCATGGAGCTCTGTACAAAGAACGCGGATTGATAACCTCGGGAGGCAAGTCCATCAAGTATGGCCCAGAAATACTGACTTTATTGGAAGCAGTATGGGCCCCCAAGCAAGTTGCCGTAATGCACTGCTGAGGTCACCAGACTGGAGATGGAGAAGTATCCCGAGGGAACAGACTTGCCGATGCCTCAACCCGAGAAGCAGCAATCAATGGAAAAATCTCTACCCCCAGTATTACAGTTCAAGCAGCCATATTTCCAGTACCTCTCAGTGCGTGGACACCACGATATACCTCGAATGAGCTGGACTACTACTGTCAGAATGAAGGGGGCAGCTATCAGAGACCGGATGGATAGTGTTACCACTACCCGAGGGAGGCTCACCCCCTGGTATGACTGTGATCCCTGAAGCTCTGGGTCCAGCCTTTGTCCACGCCTTTCATCAAGCTACACACTATGGAAAAACTGCAATGGAAAAAGCTCTGAAACCGTATTTCTGTATCTCATTATTGGGACCCTTAACTGCCTCAATAGCCCGAAAATGTGTAATCTGTGCAAAGAATAATGCCCGACAGGGTCCTGTTCTACCTCCAAGAGTTCAATCAGTGGGAGTTACCCCCATGGGAAATATCCAAATAGACTTTGCAGAAATGCCACGAGCAAATGGCTATCACTACCTACTGGTTCTAGTTTGTACCTTCTCTGGGTGAGTGGAGGCTTTCCCCACCAGAACTGAAAAGGCCAGAGAAGTCACTAAGGCTCTGCTCCATGAAATCATTCCTCGGTTTGGAATACCCTTGACCATAGGGTCAGACAATGGGCCCTCCTTTGTGTCACAAGTAACTCAGCAACTAGCCCGTGCTTTACAAATACAGTGGAAGTTACATACAGCTTATAGACCCCAGAGTTCAGGGAAAGTAGAGAGAATGAACCGAACCCTGAAGTCTCAGTTGTCCAAGCTCTGTCAGGAAGCTCACCTGAAATGGCCCCAAGCTCTCCCTATAGCCCTTCTCAGAGTACGATCAGCCCCCACTAAGTCATTAGGAGTTTCCCCATTTGAGGTTATGTATGGGAGACCTCCGCCCTTAATTCAGGGAATAAGGGGGGATATGAGTCAGATTGGATCGGAAATCACTAGACAAGAATTGTTGGCTCTAAGTTCTGTCTTGCAGGACCTCCATACCTGGGTGCAAGACCAGTTGCCTATCAATCTGACAGAGCCACTGCATCCTTTCAAGCCCGGAGCCTCGGTGTGGGTTAAAGAGTGGAAGAAGACACCGTTGGCACCTCATTGGAAGGGACCATATGTCGTTTTGCTGTCAACACCCACAGCAGTTAAAGTGGCAGAAATCGACTCCTGGATCCACCACAGTCGAGTGAAACCAGCAGCAGTTCCTAAAGGTCGTCCTTGGACTTCGATCGTGGATCCTGCATCATCATTGCGACTTACACTGCGAAGAAAACAATCATCCTCGTGAAGTTTTCAAGTTCTGAATTATCAACGTTTCAGTTTATCCATCAGAGACTATGATCATGATGATTACCTACTACTGTTTCATTTTTGCGGTAACCCTGGGACCCTTTGGGACAACTTTTGCCCTGCCCCCTTGTGCAGCCTGTATAACCACTACCCAAACTGGGATGAAAATCACCCAGACTCTACTTTATCACTCCTACTATACTTGCACCGGTAAAGTCAGTCAGTGCATGTATAATGGTACAGAACTAAATGTCTGCACGAATGGAAAGACTCGTACTTGTTTTCAACCCCGACAGAATCCTTCTTACTATGTCCTGGAACTACGATGGAATGATGAAGATGGAGCCCTCATAAATGCTACAAGTCAACTCTCTGATCCCACCCGACCTGTACCCCTGTACTTTGATGCTTGTGATCTGATAAACAGAAATGACTATTACAGGTGTTTGACATGGGAACAAGCTTACTACTATGATGACAAGTATATGTGTCCCAAAGGTGCATACAGATGGGAAAATATGCACTGGGGTACATTCTCCATCTACTTATGGTAAGCCATCAAAAGAGGACTACTTCTGTCCGAAGTGGGGCTGTGTGTACTATGCTACCTGGTCTGGTAGCCCTACTGGACAAGACGGAGCTAATCGCAAGGCCAATTTAGAAAGACTGCCCCTACTGGAACCTAAGAAGTGCAAGAAAGGTGCTTGTAATCCCCTACGGCTTCTCATCCTCGACCCCAGCCAGTGGAAGCAAGGATTCCGATTCAGCCTACGTATAGCAGGAAGTGGAACTGATCCTGGAACTTTTGTATATATCCAGCTTAACACGAAAACTCATGTTTCTTCACCCTACCGAATACATCATACCTTCTATGAGGCCATGAAGGCAGAGTTTGTAGTCCCCCACGCTTCTCGAAATTTGTTCATTGAACTAGCCGAAGCTGTAGCATCCAGTCTCCATGTCTGACTGTCTTTTCTGTGGGGGAACTCAGATGGGTGACCAGTGGCCTTGGGAGGCGCAAGAATTGAACTATTCTGTACCCTATAACCAAACTGATCTGCATGCAGCTACCAGCGAATGGGTCCTAGCTAGCCCCATTGTCGGAAACCTATGTTTTGCTCGAACTGGACCACAATTGACTATGTTAGTGGGGCAATTGGTCTGTTTGAACCAGAAGTACTATAATGCTACCACCAAAAAGACATCCTGGTGGTCAGGAACCAATGCCCCGGAACCCTTCAATCCTCTGATTATCTTTCCTAACCTTGCCAGGTTATGGACAAATCTGGCTTCTCACAATAACTGGCAAGCTCCACCCGGACTATATTGGATCTGCGGAACTCGAGCATATGCTAGACTCCCTGCCAACTGGGGAGGTGCGTGTGTTTTGGGGACCATAAGACCTTCTTTCTTCCTTTTGCCCATTTCCCACGGGGAACAGCTGGGATTTCCTGTATATAAGAGTCGACAGAAGTGAGAGGTCCTGAAGATAGGCCAATGGGACAAACGGGATGCGACATCTGAAGAATGGCCACCGGAGAGAATTGTTTCCTACTATGGACCTGCTACCTGGGCACAAGATGGCTCTTGGGGTTACCGCACCCCTGTGTATATGTTAAATCGTATTATACGTTTGCAAGCTGTTGTAGAAATAATAACTAATGAAACTAGTAGAGCACTAACCCTGTTAACTAAACAAGCCACGCAGATGCATACAGCCATTTATCAGAATCGCTTAGCATTAGATTATTTACTTGCAGCTGAAGGAGGAGTATGTGGAAAGCTGAATTTAACGGTTTGCAAATTGATAATGAAGGACAAGTTGTAGAAGATATAGCCAATCATATGAGAAAACAAACCAATGTACCAGTCCAAACCTGGCATGGCTTGCAACTCGATGGATGGTTTGGTTCTCTGTTTTCAGGAATGGGAGGCCTGAAAACACTTGTATTCATTGTCCTATTCATATTGGCTATCTGCTTGTTTCTCCCATGTTTCCTACCCTTATGCTTGCGTACACTGAACTCAACCATTGATAGTGTTGTTGAACGTAAAGCAGCTACAAAAGTCTTAGCTATGTGGCAATATTCCCTTATACCCCAACATGATGCTGATGACCACGTGTAATGTGTGATTTGATTCACACCCTTTCTTATTCATTGATTGCACTTTGCTACAGCATTCTCACTTGCGGGTGAGAATAATCAAAGGGGGGAATGTGGCAGGCTATGGCCTAGAATAGCCTGTAGATGTATGAGAGGCCTGTAAGCTAGGCCTGAGTCCCAGCCCCCACCTGAGAATAAGAATGCTGAGAAAAACCAGTCAGTAAAAGTTAGAGAAACTGCTTTTTGATAAGGTTGTATAAATCCTTTGTTGAATTCTTCTATGCTGATGACCGACATGTTCCAGTACTCTATATTCACACATTTTCTAAGCTAGCAGTGACCTTGTAGGAGGAAAGTATCAAAGTCTTAGAACTGTGCCTTTGTTAGAGAATTCTGAGCAGGGGGAACAGAGTACTGGGCCCACAGGAAGATCCCAATTGGATGGGTGCAAGGGTCAGTAGGACCAATAGAAAGTTTGCCTGTATTAAACTGAAGAAGAAAGGTATAAAAGGTGTTGTTTACTGGACTCCATTGCTCAGACCATTTTGAATGTGACATTTGCCTGAGACTTGTGCACAATAAATTGGCTTGGATCTTTGAACTGACTCCTGGTTTTATTCATTGTGTGCACTTCGCTGCAACATAATCTTGTGGATTTTGTCAAGAAAGTAGGCGGCCAGGGTAAGGGAAGCAAGGGTTGCAGGCAGAGACGCCTTGAGGAGAGAGTTGAGAGTTGTAAAGAGATGGCGAGGGCCAGAGGCAACAGAGTTAGTCAAATGAACATATAGTAGTTTTGCTTGGCGAGTGTTAAGGCTGACTGGAAAGAGGCAAGCATGAATCTGAAATGAAGAAACTCAGCAAGGGTACAGAATTTGAGCCAACTGCACTCAGCTGAGCAGGCACAGGAATGCAGATAATGTGTAGTTGAAGACAGCCAGGGCTGCGGTACAGTGTGCCTCACAGGACATGGCATGGGCAGAGCAAGAACATCCAGAGCAGAGGAGAGTGCAGAGATATAGGAAACTAAAGCCTCATCAACAGACTTAGATGACATAATGGAATAAAGAGATGGGACAATAATGGAGACAGCCAATCGGTCACTAGCATAAAGATTTCTAAAGAGGTTGAAGGAAACTGTGCGAGACCGAGGCAGGGAGTGATGAAGAGTGAAGCTTAGCAGGTGATGGTCAGATAAGGGAAGAACTGAGGTACATAAATTAGAAGGTAAACAATTAGAGAAGAAAATAAGGTTAAGGCAGTGAATGGACTCTGCCCCTTCTCCAACCCCACCTGCTAACAAATCGGGCAATAAAGACTCTAAAGGGAGCAGACCCTTGTCCTTGTGCTCTCAGATTCCATATGCAAACATACAATCAAAGAGGTGGAATATCTGCATGCCCTCAGCAACACTGCTATGACCTCAGGAGCATAGTCCTTCTTCCTTAACATAGCCATTTCTACAGACAAGCCATAGGTAAGAACTGATGTGCCTCTGGTATAAAACAACATTTGGGATGGGAGATCAGGACTGCTAGTGTTGGTAACAAACAGACAGTCCACCACCAGATGCACTAGATTCGCATAGCATGGCTTCTGAGGCCAATTCAGCACTACTATGATCACCAGACCCAGATGCACATCCACTTTCTGCAGCACTCAGACTATAAGGGGCCCACAAGGAAACATACAATATCCCCACTTCTGGACCAAGGCATCCAGGCCCTCTGAAATTCACTCCCACTGACAACTGAAAAACCTGGTCACCTTGGCATTGACCGACGCCATGATATCCATTACTGGTAACCCTCAGCAATCCACAATCAGTTGAAAACACTAACTCTGCCAGAGACCACTCTCCTGGATCCAAGATACTACAACTGAGATAATCGGCTTGCATGTTTTCTCTTCCAGCCATATGAGCCACCGACAGTGTCAGCAAGTGGGTCTTTGCCCATTCAAGCATCAGGACCACCTCTTCGGTTAGAGTGAGACTGCCGGTAGCCCCCTGATCACTGATGTATGCTACAGCAGTCACATTGTCCAACGGGATTCTCATCACTTGTGCTTGACTAGTGGCTGAAAAGCCTCGGGCACCAGGAAAACCACATGTCTCCAACTGGTTGATTGACCAGCTGTTTTCCTCTGGAAACCACCGTCCCTGAATTATCTGGACCTGACAGTGCATTCTCCAAACGTTCAAGCTGGCATCCATTGTGAACACCATCTAGTCTGGCATTTTCAGTAGCATCCCCACTGTCAGATTGTCAGGGTTCAGCCACCAGTGAAGACTCACCCTGGCTTCCTCCCGACAATAGCAGCCTCTGCCAGACTGTCTACACCAACCACCTGGGTAACAACGCCCACTGAAGCAGACAAATGTACACTCAGATCCACAGGACTAACTCCAAGGTCGCTGTTGCCATGAACCCCAAGATCTGTAAATAGTCCCTCACCCAGGGACATCTGCACTTGGTTCTGCAGTTTCTGCAATCTGCCCTGCATCTGCAACATCCTGCCTGTCCTGGTGTCAAAAAGAGCCCACAGATATTCCAGCAACTGAGTCAGCTCCAACCTGCTCTTAGCAAAATTGACAACCCATCAAACTCTTGAAGCAGGGACACTACTCAAAGCATGGCCACACCACTCTCCTGAGTCAAATTTGTTTGTATCAGCCAATCGTCAAGATGGGGTGAACAAACACCCCCCTCTTGGCACTACACTGGCACGTCTATCACCTTGACCTTGGTGAACATCCTGGGAGCCATCGTCAACATGAAGAGAAGCGCTCAAAACTTAAAATGGCCCATGGGTACCACAAACCACAGAAACAGTCGATGCTCCAGCCTAATGGGAATATGAAAGTACAGCTCCAATAAGTCTGAAGATGTCAAACTCTCCTTGCCTCACCACTGCAATAACTGACTGCAAGGTTTCTATGTGGAAATGAAACACACACAAGGCCTGGCTGACCCGTTTGAGATCCAAAATGTTACTTCTTTCTTGTGCACCATGAAGTAAATGGAGTACCTTCTGAGATTATAGCTCTTCAGAAGCACTCTCACCATGACCTCAAGCTCGAGCAGCCTTGAGAGTGTCCACTATCACCTGTGCTTCACTAGGTGCCCGGTAGGGAGACTCCATAAAGGCATCTGAGAGGGATGGTGTCAGCTCAAGGGCATAATCTTCATAAATCACTATGAGAAACTATTGATCTGATGCAATGCAGGTTCAGAAAGAGTAAAAGACCTGAAAGACAACCTCCCATGAGGAATACTTCCGACTGGACCTCCATACCCTTCATTGGGCTGACTTTGAGCTTCAAGAGGCTCACAGATCCATCTCTTTGTCCCCTACAGCCACCTGGAAAGACTGGCCCCACGGAAAAAACCTCTAGCGTTGAGAAAAACCAAACATTGCCAGGCAAAACTTCCACAACTCCTAGTGGCGTAGAGACCTTAGACACCCACCCCCCCTACCTTCTGGAAGCTGAGGAACTTTCAAATCTCAGATATCCTTTACCAGCTTCTCCAGTGCCTCCCCAAAAAGCCTATCCATGAAGGGGAGTTTACTCAGTCGAGAGTTAGAAGTCATCTGCTGACCAGTAATGCAACCACAGAAGCTAGCGAGCTGTAACCACTGAGGCCATATTCTTCGCAGAGGCCCTCACCAAGCTGTACAACATATTGGCTAGAAAGGCTGAACCTGACTTGAGCTTCGCTGCCTCCGACAACAATGCAGGCAGCTCTCGACAGATCTTCAGAAGCTTCTGGGACCACCACAAACATACCTGTGCAAGAAACACTACACAGACAGCCACCTGCAGAGCTAGGGCCAATGCCTCAAGAGAGTGCTTCAACTTACAATCCTGAGGTTCCTTCAGCGCGGCACCCCCTTCAATGGGTATAGTCTTCTTGATGACAGCTGTCACCAAAGCATCCACCTTCAGCAGCTTTCAGAGCTCTTTTGCCATCACTGAAATAGGGTACCAACCTAAACAGGGCCCAGCTGACCCTTAAGACTAGCACCTGATGAATCCCACTCGCCTGAGATCATATCCTTAATTGCCCAATGTAATGAAAAAGGCCTAGGGAACTTGTGGAATCCCTCCAGCAAAGGATCTTCCCCTGTATCCACTATCACTGGTGGCTCCTCCTCTATGATTTTCAATGCTGCCAACGTCTGGAGAATCAAGGTAGAGTGTTAATCCCTATGGAAGGCCCTAACCACTGTGAGATCCTCCCCTGGGGAAATCTCCCTCATCAAGGTCTGTGCCCAGAGCTTCTTCCCATTCAGCCAAGGTAATAATCTCTCCTCATTATTAGTAGTAGTATCTAATTAAGATGAAAAAACATCACCACAAACCTGGGGACTAGAGTATGGCAAGATCCACATAAGTGGTGGACAAGAGAATGAGGAGCATCTGGATTCAAAAAGCAGTCTGGACTTGAATAGGGCCAGAGAAGGAGCCTGAAGCATCGACTCAGATAGTTTGTTCCAAGCATATGGAGCAGCAAGGTGGAATGAATGAATTCTGGAGTTGTCAGTGGCAGAGAAGGGCACAGATAAAAGGGATATGCCAGAGAAGCGGAGCTCCCGAGGAAGAGTGCAGAGTGAGATAAGAGGAAAGGTAGTGAGGATCCGCAGAATGAATGCGCTTGTAGGTCAGCAGGAGCAGTTTGAACTGGATGCGGAAACAGGTAAGAGAGCCAGTGACGTGACTTGAGAAGAGGGGATACAGACACAGATGCTTGGCCCTTGGCATGCTGGCCCCTGTCTGTACCAAGCCCGGAGAGACGGGAGCCCCATACTTCTGCCCCTGAACCAGACCCTGCTTAAGACAGAAGGCCTCGCACAAGAAAACCATAAATTCATGGGAAAAAGGAGATCCCTGCTTAAAGGACAGGCCCCGCCCTCACCGACCTCAGCGAAGGATCAGAGCTTCTCTGGTGGGCCAAGACCTCTGAAGCCTGCTGAGGAACAACTGTACACCCTTTTGTCATGGTGACTGCTCCTGCCAAAACTCCAGACAGGTTGAATCGGGCTGAACTGCAGTCCCCACAGGCACTGCTACTATAAAACCATGCTCCGATGCACTCAAAAGTTCTCTCTTTCTCGCAGCTGTGGTACAAACCAGAACCAGACAACTGACTCCAGTGGCTGCCGCAAACAGACTGCTTGCACAGTCGCCATGCCAAATGCCAGGCAGCTTTCCCCCACCCCCACGTTGGGTGTGCACGTTTACTGTCAGCATTGCTAACTTAAGCCATGGCCCATAGTCAGATGGCTCTGGCAGCTCTGCACACTGCCTGCATCTGTTAAAATAGCTCTCACCTCTAGGCCTCCTCCCCAGGTATCTGGTGTGAGGTGACTGCAGAGGATCCGTATAGGATGACATCAGTTCTGTGGTTCTCAGTCTCCATCTGCTGGTAAGGAAGCACAAACCCACACATTTGGACTGTAGGGACAATGAGGAAACAGTTAAAATACAGCGATACCCCCACAAACAAACAAAGATACATTTGTAAAGCTACACACTTGAGGGAGGAACTTTCTACTTTAAACTGAAATGCAAACATAATTGAGGCCATTAAACACTTCTGAAATGTTAGCACTAAGAATTAACTAAATGTGAATTAAGAGATACACATAAAAGCAACCAAGAACTGTTAAATGCCTTAACTCGAGGGACTGTATATTAATTTATTAATTAATTTTATTTTATTTATAGCTTTTTTATACCGCGCTATTTATTAATTTATTAATCCCCTTTCACCAGTTAAATGAGTAGATGCTAAATAAATGCAAACATACAATAAGTTCATTCTTGCTTACAAAGTTAATTTACTCACCTTAAAAGTATCAGAATCGGTGAACATTAAGCTCACAGTGTTAAGTGCTGAGCTGATCTTGCTAACAATAAACAAGACAAGTAACAAACTGTCCTCCTTCCAGACTTTGCAAGAATAGACACTTAAAGCATCATTCCCAATAAGTTCATGGAGATCTGAATGATGTTCCTCAGCCAGATCCAAAGGTAAGGAAGGTCTGCAGTGATTTATTTTGGCTGCTGGCATTTGCAGAGAGTGAAAAATGTTCATGCTATTGCTAGAAAACAGAGAAGAAAGCTTTGCATTGAGGCAGATTGCATTCAAGGACTTGGATCTTTCTAGTGGCACACTAGATTCCAAACACTCAGGAGAATCCAGTGAAGATTTCCTTAGCAATGGCTGCTCAGAGTTACGATGCCTTGCATCAAGGACAGGCCTGAATGACGAAGAAGTGATATTCAGTTCAAGGGATTCTCCGTCACTTTTCATTCTGTGTGATTTGGGGGGTTTTCTGAACTTCTGAGTAGAACATTCAGGCTTTCCCATCTGCAAAAGGTGAAACAAATGAAAAACACGAATATTGATAAGAAATAACTGTTTACTACAAGTTTAACACATACCTCTCTTACTGCAGCATTCTGGTAACTATACTGATCCTGAAGAAAACTGGATTTTTTTGCCAGTTGTGACAAACAGAGCTGTGTGATTTTAATAACTTGTGTAACTATCTAACCATGGGTAAGTCTTATGTTAGTCTAGGAATAGGGATTATAAAATGGCAACAAACCCAGTCTACACCATTAAAATAATTTTTGGGGGCCAGCTTGCTAACTCTGTAGTAGTGCTGTGTACTATCATGCAAACAGACCTGGATCCTATCCCCAGATCAGCTTTCTGAATCTCTGGCAAAAGGGAGCCTTAGTTAGCAAACTGCAATTAGTGGCCAGAATTGGGACATATGAATGCAAGGTTCCAAGAGAGCCCCTGGCCAAGAACTGATACAAAGACTGGGCTGAAGTGGGAGAGGATTTAAAACAGGGGAAGATATACATAGGGAGTTGTGAATGAAGGACTATGTTCAAATGACAGCTCATTAATGCACTTTTATGGCTTCTAAAGAATTATACGCATAGGACAAAAAATTTTCTTCAGCAATATATCCTCCACTCAGTCTTCTTTATATTTAGATGGATCAATCTAATTACACCAGCATCTGTAAACTGTATCAGTGTGATATCACTTATTAGCTGTAGATCAGATAGTCACATGTTAGTTATAGTGCCTTTTCTGGGTGGCCACATTTGTATATTAGAGAATGTTTGTTTTTTTCATTTATGCATCAAATATCCACACTTCCTATGGTTTGTGCAGATACAATTTAGAGTTACCCATAAGTCACATGGAAGATCAAAGTCAATTACCACCTGCATGGTATTCTTCATTATATGTGCTTCAGTTATCAAGCTAATCCCCACTGTCATTCTGAGGAACTCATTCACAACAACAAGTGGGGAAAGTAGTATGAAGAGAATGCTTCCGTGGAACTCCTTCCAAGAGGTGTGTGTTCATGCACACGCACATGCCCATCTGTTTGGATCTCCATTGTCTGTGTATGCCTGTCTTGCAAAGTGGCGTCTATCTGAATGTGTGTGTGTGTGTGTGTGTGCACATCTATCTATCTGTTTTGTATGTTTATCATCTTTCTTTTGTCTGTGCATTCTTGAATGTATGTGTCTGTGCATGTGTCTGGGATTGGGAGAGGAGAGGGCTGTTTGATAGGTACAAGTCTATAATTACTGTGTTACTGTGAATCAATAAGAACATAAGAAATGCCAAACTGGGTCAGACTATGGTCCATCAATCCCAGTAACCTGTTTCCAACAGTGGCCAATCCAGGTCACAAGTACCTGGCAGGTTCTCAAAAGGCACACAGGTTCCACAATACTTGTCCTGGGGCAAGTAATGGATTTCCTGGGTTTTCTTTAATAATGGTCTATGGACCTTTCCTCCAGGAACTTGTCCAAACCTTTTTTAAACCCAGCTACACTAACAGCTTTTTCTACATCGCCCGGTAATGAATTCCAGTTTGATTACGATTCTCTTATTAATCTTTAACAAGTTACATTGTAGCTTCATTGCTTGTCCTAGTATTTCTATTTTTTGATGGCATTAACAACCAATCTAAGTTTACCCTTTCCACTCCATTCATTCATTTATAGACCTCTATTATATCTCCCCCTCAGCCACCTCTTCCAAGTTGAGGAGCCCTAACCTTTTCTTTCCTCATAGGGGTATCCTTCCATCCTCTTTACCATTTTGGTGGCTCTATGTACCTTTTCTAATTCTGCTAATCCTTGTTAAGATATAGCGACCAGAACTGCACACAGTATTCAAGGTGCAGTCATACCACAGAACAATAGAGGCATTATAATAGCCTTGGTTTTATTCTCCATTCCTTTGCTTATGACTCCTAGCATTCTATTTGCTTTCTTGGCCGTCGCTGCACACTGGGTTTCAATGTATCCACGATGACGCCTCAATCTTTTTCCTAGGTGGTGATTCCTAATGTGGAACCTTGCATCGTGTAACCATAGTTTGGGTTGTTCTTTTCCTAGGTGCATAACTTTGCATTTGTTCACATTAAATGTCATCTGCCATTTTGATGTCCAGTTTTCCAATTTATCAAGGTCTTCTTGCAATTTTTCACAATCCTCTTGTGTTTTAACAACTTTGAATAATTTAGTGTCATCTGCAAATTTGATCACCTCTCGTTATTCCTAATTTCAGGTCATTTATGAATATGTTAAAAAGCAGTGGGCCCAGCACAGATCTCTGGGGTACTCTGCTATTCACCTTTCTCTATTGAAAAAAACTGACTATTTAGCCCTACTCTGTTTTCTATCTTTTAACCAGTTCCTGATCCACAATAGTACATTGCCTCCAATCCCATGACTTTTTAACTTTGCCAAGAGTCTCTCATGAAGGACTTTGCCAGAGGCTTTCTGAAAATCCAGATACACTTTGTTAACTGGTTCACCTTGGTCTACCTGTTCATTCACGCCTTCAAAAATAACATAACAGATTAGTAAGACAAGACTTCCCCTGGCTAAATCCATGTTGGCTTTCTCCCATTAAACCACGATTATCTACATGTTCAGTAATTTTATTCTTTATAATGAGGTCTACCATTTTGCCCGGTACTGACATCAGGTTCACCGGTCTGTAGTTTCCTGGATTACCCCAGGAAACCATTTTAAAAATTGGCCATACATTGGCCATTCTCTAATCTTCCGGTACTACCGATGATTTTAATTATAGTTCACAGATTACTAATAGTATGTCTGCACTTTCATATTTCAGTTCTTTTAATACCCTCTGATGTATACCATCCAGTCCAGGTGATTTGCTACTCTTCAGTTTATCAAAGTTGTAATACATCTTCCTGGTTTATCAATATTTCTTTCAATTCTTCCGATACATCACTTTAAATATCATTTCAGTATGGGTAGATTCCCTACATCTTCTTCAGTAAAGACCGAAGCAAAGGATTCATTCAGTGTCTCTGCTACGGCATTAGCACCCTTTTAACCCTTCTATCATCCAATGGTCCAACTGTCACAGGTTTTTTGCTACAAATGTCCTTGAAAAACGTATTATGCATTTTTGCTTCCACAGCAAGCTTCTTTCCAAATTCTCTCTTTGCCTGCCTTATCAATGCCTTACATCTAACTTGCCAGTGCTTATGTTTTTCCCTGTTTGTCATGTGGCTCCTTTTACTATTTCCTGAAAGATGCTTTTTTGGCTACAACGGCCTCTCTGACCTCACCTTTAAACCATGCTGGCAGTTTTTTGGCCTTCTTTCCATTTTTCTTAAAGCGTGGAATACATGTGGTCTGACCTTACAAGATAGAATTTTTAAATAACGTCCATGCTTGATGTAAATCTTTAACCTTTGCAGCTGCTCCTTTTAGTTTTTTTCTTAACTATTTTCCTCATTTTATCATAGTCCCCCTTTTTGAAAGTTAAATATTGTGGATTTCCTTGCCGCTATTGGAATGGTTTTTCTTAGAGAAATGCAAGGAGGCATTTCTTTAGGAGGAAGTGGGGGCTCTCAGATCATTTCTGTCTCCCATCACACGCAGAAACTAAACTTGCACAGCACAGGAACTTCTTCCATCTGCCTACATCTCTTCCTGCAACTAGAGCAGCATTCCAGTAATCTGCCCCCACAACCTTCCTATTGGCTGGATCCAACCCACAGAGTCTCTGCTATTAGTTGAATGCAGGGCCAATGCAAAGATTGGAAGTGCCCTAGGTGGGCTCTCCATCCTACTGTTGCTCCTCTCCAGGGCCTGTAGCAGTGGCAATGATCCTGAACCACAATGCAGCTCTTCACAATTATACTCTGGCGCTGTGTCATGGTTCCTTTCTTTCACTAGGTGCTATTTCTAGTCTAAGGGGCTTGTTTACAAAGCCGCGGTAGAGGTTCATTATCGTTATCGGAGCCGCGGCCCCATTGATTTCAATGGAGCCACGGCTCCGATAATGATCGCGAACTGCTACCGCGGCTTTGTAAACAAGCCCCTAAGATGCTAGTTCTGCATTTTAAACACTGTAGTATTATGTTGCATCTCAAGCGCTGCCATATTCATTGCGTTTTAGGCACTACTGCAACTCCTTGCATCTTAAACGCTGCTATAAGAGTAGTTACTCACTTGTAACAGGTGTTCTCCAGGAGCAGCAGGAATCAGTCCTCACATATGGGTGTCATCGACGCCGATGAAGCCCCAGCGGAGCATTTCCCCAGCTTTCTATGAAAGCCTTTGGGAATGCAGGCACGCATGCACGGTTCCCTTCCCGCCTAAAGGTGCCATCTTACCTTTGTCAAATGACATAGCTAAGAACAGCACACAAAAATGAAAAAATTAAACTATGTACAACTGCAACTCCCAGGGGAGGAGGGATGGTTGTGAGGACTGATTCCTGCCACTCCTTGAGAACACCTGTTACAGGTGAGTAACTACTCTTTCTCCAGGACCAAGCAGGAAGTCAGTCCTCACATATGGGTGACTCCCTAGCTCTGGGCTACCGAGGAACCCAGGCTGAACAAGAGAACTCCCTCTAATCCAAGCAGCAAAGAAAGGCTTTTCACTGACACAACCTCCACCGGTAGCCCAACAGAGGGCAGGAGGGCAGGAGTTGCCTAAACCTCAAAGAGATTCCGGAGTACTGCTTGGCCAAAAGCACTGTCCCTATGGGACTCTCTCTCCAGACAGTAATGGGCCGCAAAAGTCTGGCTTGAAGACCAAGTTGCAGCCCTGCAGATGTCTACCAAGGGCACAGAGCGGAGATGAGCCACTGAGGCAGCCAATGCTCTGACACGGTGGGCCGTGACTCGACCCTGCAAAGGAAGGTCAGCCGCCCTGTAAGCCCAGGTGATACAGTCAGCCACCCAGATGGACAAGGTACGCTTGGACACAGCCAACCCAAAATTATTGTGGTCAAAAGATACAAAGAGCTGAGTAGCCCTTCTATGCTCCTGCGTACAGTCAAGGTAGAAGGATAAGGCACTCCTACAGTCCAGGGTGTGTAGGACTGCTTCAGCCTGGCTTGCATGAGGCCTAGGGAAGAATGTTGGAAGAACCACCTCTTGGTTAAGGTGGAAGGAGGAGACAACTTTTGGGAGGAACTTTGGATGAGTCTTAAGGACTACCCTGTTCCTATAGAAGCGAGTGTAAGGCCTATCACAGACCAGGGCCTGAAGTTCACTCACTCGCCTAGCCGAGGTAAGGGCTACTAAGAAGAGTGTCTTCCAGGACAGGAAGCGTAGAGGGCAAGTAGCCGTCGGCTCAAAAGGTGGGCGAGTCAGCTGCTGCAAGACCACATTCAACTCCCACTCAGTAGCAGGACGACGGATTGGAGGCTTGAGCAAAAGCAAGCCTCTGAGAAAGCGGGACACCAAGGGGTGAACCGACAGAGAATGTCCTTCCATCAGGGAGTGGTGAGCTGCTAGAGCTGAGAGGTAGACCCGACCAGAATTGGACTTAAGTCCTTGATTTGATAAGTGCAGTAAGTTTTGAAGCACTACTGGTACAGTACAGGAGAAAGGATCCTCTGTACGTAGCTGACACCAGAGAGAAAACCTTTTCCATTTGAGAGCATAGGTTTTCCTAGTGGATTGTTTCCTAGAGGCTAGGACAACCTCCTCAACTTCCTGAGGGAGGCCCCAGGGAGCCAGAACTACCCTTGCAGCCTCCAGGCCATCAAATTGAGAGCCTTGAGATTGGGGTGCAGAAGGAACCCTGATTCTGAGAGAGAAGTTCGGGTTGCAACCCCAGAGGCAGTGGAGGATCCACCGCCAGCTGAAGCAGAAGTGGAAACCAAGGCTGTCTGGGCCACCTGGGAGCCACCAGCAGGACCGAGGCCTTGTCCTGAAGAATCTTGAACAGAGTTTGGGCCACCAAGGGCGTGGGCGGAAACGCATACAGGAGGCCCAGAGACCATGGAATCAGAAAAGCATCTGCTGCTATCCGCAGAGGATGCGGTCGCCTGGAGCAGAACTTTGGCAGTTGCTTGTTCAGTGGACTGGCAAACAGATCTATCAAAGGAAGACCCCATTTTAGGAATATCTTCTGAACTACCAAAGGATGCAGCTGCCACTCGTGGGGCTGTAAAATCCTGCTCAACCTATCTGCCAGGAGGTTTTCCTGGCCTGGAAGGTACACAGCCTTGAAGAGCATGTTGTGCTTGAGGGCAAAGGAGCAAAGGTCCTGTGCCTCCCGACAAAGGAGTCTGGACCCAGTCCTGCCCTGTTTGTTCACATAAAACATGGCCACTTGGTTGTCTGTCTGAACCAGGACAGATTGATGAGCCAGGATAGGAGAGAAAGCTTTGAGTGCTAGTCGAATAGCCCTGAGTTCCAGGAGATTGATCTGCTGTGCCGCCTCCCAAGGAGACCACAGGCCCTGGGTGCACTTGTTCAGACAATGAGCTCCCCAGCCCTGCAGGGAGGCGTCTGTGGTCAGCACCACTGTGTACCCAGGAATTTGAAAGGGTACCCCTTTCAGAAGATTGGGTGGGTGCAGCCACCAGCTGAGGAAGTCCAGAAATGGTTTGGACACCCTTATTCTGTCTCTGAGGCTGCCTGTGGCCTGAGACCACTGACTCCGAAGGCACCATTCTGCAGGCCGCATATGGAGCCTGGCATTGGGGGTGACATGAACTGTCGAAGCCATGTGGCCAAGCAGCCTCAGGCAGAGTCTGGCGGAGATCACTGACCCGCTGAGAAACTGATTTGCCAAGTCCATCAGTCTTTGGGCTCTGTTTGCTGGCAAGAATGCCTTTTCCAGGGTAGAGTCCAGCCTTGCCCCTATGAACTCCAAGTTCTGGGAGGGGAGCAAAGTGGACTTTGCGAAGTTTATTACAAATCCCAAGCTCTGAAGAAGAGCAATAGTTCTGAGAGTGGTCTGTCGGACCTCCTGGCACATCTGACCCCTGATGAGCCAGTCATCCAGATAAGGGAAAACAAAGATTCCCTGATTTCTCAGGTAGGCCGCCACCACTGCCAGGCATTTGGTAAAGACTCTGGGGGCGGAGGTTAGGCCAAAGGGCAGTACTCTGTACTGATAATGATTTCCTCCCACAATGAACCTGAGGTACTTTCTGTGGTCTGGATGAATGAGGATGTGAGAGTACACATCCTTTAGATCTAAGGAGCATAGCCAATCTCCCTGCTGGAGGTAGGGCAGAAGTGTTCCAAGAGTAAGCATCTTGAACTTTTCTTTCTCTATGAACTTGTTTAGGTTCCTGAGATCCAGAATAGGTCGAAGGCTACCGGTTCTCTTGGGTACCAGGAAATACCTGGAGTAGAACCCTTGACCTTGCAAGTGGGGAGGCACAGGCTCCACCGCCCTGTCCACCAACAGACCTTGGAGCTCTTGGAGGAGAAGATCTGTGTGCAGGGGAGGCCTTGGAGGCTCCCCTGGAAAGTATGGCGGAGGCAGTTGGTGAAAATGTAGTGCATAGCCCCTTTGGACTATGTTCAACACCCAACTGTCTCCAGTTATGTGGGGCCACTGGTGGGCAAAGAGGGCGAGGCAACCTCCTGTGCAGGGTTGGGAGAGCAGGGACTGAGAGGCTACGCTCAAGGAGTCAAAAACCCCCACCCTGCTGAGTGGGAGCAGGGGCCAGAGGCTTGGGGGTCCTCTGCCTACGGGGCCCATTACCCTGCCCCTTGGCTTGCTGACCCTGGGGTGCAGCTTGGGCAGCCTGATACTGAGGGTACTGTTTGTAGGCAGTGCCCTTCCTCGAGTAAAAGGGCTTCTTACCTGAGGCCTTCTTCTTGTGAGAAGGGGCAGAGATCTTCCTAGACAGCCTTGTCCTTGTAAGGTGATCAGTCTCGAGCTGTGCAGTCTTTTCGGCCATGGGCTTGCCAAAAAGGTTCTCACCTCGGCAAGGGACATCGACCAACTTATCCTGACCCCATGGCTCAAGGTCCGATGACTGCAGCCATGCCTGGCATCGAGCCATGATGCCGGCTGCCGCAACTCGGGCCGAAGCCTCGAAGTCATCGTAGGTGGCGCAGGACATAAACTTTGAGCAGTCCCGAATCCCCGAGGACAAGGACTTAAATCTCTGCAAGGGTTCCCCGGTGAGACCAGCAGAGAACCCGGCCAACTCCTTGGCCAGGTCTCGCAAGTACATGCCCATGTACAGCTGGTAAGACTGGACACGGCAAGCAAGCATCGAGCCCTGGAAGCACTGTCTACCCACACCATCGAGGTTCCGGGCCTCCCTGCCGGGGGGGCACCGCAGAGTGCATCTTCTGGCTTTTTAGACAATGCATGGCCGATTCCACCACCATGGAATGGTGTGGTAGCTGCGCCTTCTGAAAGCCAGGGCTCTTCTGGAGTCGATAAATCGAATCGACTCGCTTGCTTAGAACCGGCGCCGAGGCCGGTGCCTCCCACATCCAGAAGAGGAGCCATTCCAGCATCGGAGGAACCGGGACAGTAAAGGCCTCCTTCGGAGGAGAGTCGTACTGTAGGGCCTCGAGTTCTTCAGCTCTAGGCTCTTCCTCGGGGTCCGCCGGAATAGCCAACGCGGTGGCCATATCCCGGACAAACTCCGAGAACCGGGTGTCCTCCGGAGGGGATCTACTCCGGGGCTCAGACTGCGGTGAGTCCAAGGGGACGCACAGAGTCTTGAATGTGTCGGGGGACTCCTCATCCTCTGTCTCCCAGGCGGACTCGTCCGACGAGGAGTCAGGGTCCGACCCCGCGGGGCCCTGGAGCACCCACCCCGACGCCGGAGGCACCGGCGTCGACGCCCTCGGTCCCAAATGGGAGGTCGAGGGAGACCGCGACAGAGGTCGACTTTGAGCCATGGACTCGAGTATCGGCTCTGTCTCCGGGGTCGACTTCGATGTCGATGTCCCGGTGGTCGGGGCAGATGCGCCAGACAGGCTGCCCATCAATGCCCGCTGCTGCTCCATGAAGGCACAAACAGTCTGGTCTTTTCTCTGAACGCGTGTTCTACACTTCTCCTTTATGCAATGCGCTCAAATGTAACACATCAGTTACTTAAAGTAAAACACACATTGTAAGCTCAATTTTATCACCGGGTCTCAGACTTGTGCACTTATGCCAAGACTCACGTCTAGTAATTAAGTGCTATGCTTGCATCAACGACCACAGTGTTTTCTCTATAGCTATAGTGTGAAGTAGATATTTACAAGGTGGGTAAACTTAACTTAAAAGCACCACCAATGTTTTGCTTAACTGATGAAGTGGATCCCGACGCTCTAATCAGGCGCCACTACAGCGTTTCAAAAGAAACTTTCTTCAGGAGATCCTCCCCGTGCTCTACAAAAAAAACAACAAGTGCCTTAAAACTAGTTCACTAAAAAACATTAAAAACATGTGATAATACCGTCTCTCCACCAATTTTAGCACTCTAACTTATATGAATGCTGCCCACGTCCTCTGGCGTTTATCGCTCTTATGGTTTCTTGTTTCTCTGAACTCCCCAAGACGCCGCGCATGCGGGATAGAACTAACTTCCACTATTTAAAACCCCTCCACTTAATTATGTAATGCGTCTCATCTGATCTATACTCTGTGGATCGGCCCCTGCCTGTCACATGACAATTCCCATCAGGGATATTGTCAATGTTGCCTTGTCTCACTAAAATTGAAAATATCGATTTTTTTATCAATGTTTTTTAAGACCATGGCTAATGGGAAACACTGAACCGCTAAGGAAATGTCAATGTGCCCATCGGGCCCCTATGGTAGACCCCTCCCCTATTCAATAATGAAACTTTACCTATTGGAATCACCATGTAGCCTACCCCTAAACCAAAATAAAATATTTCCAACTAGACCTGAAAGAACCTAATGAAACTAAAACTAAAGAAATCTGATAAATCCTATCACCGTTAGATTCCTCACCTATCCACTCCCAGCTCTCTCCTCTTAATGGGGTTTTCAAGTACACACTTGCCAATCTATCGCAGCATTTAACCCTCCCGGGGAAACCTTGCCCAACCGATATATCCACCGTTGTTCTCATGTTAGAAGGGTCTCATCAAGGGTCTTACCCCCCTCTGGTTTTAATAAATGTTCTATTGCAAAAAACCGTAGTTGCTCAAATTCATGTCCCTGCCCTATCCTATGTGCTACTATCGGGGCTTCTTGCCTACAGCATTTTAGCCGGCTTCTATGTTCTCTTACCCTGATTTTCAAAGCTCGTAAGGTCTTATCTATATACAGCAGGCCACATGGGAAAAAAATGCCATAAACTACTGCTTCTGAATTGCATGTGGTACTTGTCCGGAGATTATATCTAATTCCTCGGTACTGAAACTGGGATTGTTCTAACATGACCATACAAACATCACAATCACCACATTTTTTGTGGCCTCCCTCTAGAGAAATAGGCTCAATTTTTGGAAGCACTGTAGGGCTAAAATATTCCTTTAGGTTCCTTCCCCTCTTCCAAACACAACGGATCTTTTTAGCTCCTAAGCCCGGGACTAACGTTAACAGATTCTTATGTTTATACAATAATTTTTGTATGTAGAAACTCATAGGGGAATAGGGCATTGAGCTCCATGAAGGCAGACAGTCTGCTCTCCAAGGCCGTCATCCTGAGACTCAGCTCGGGAGACGCAGCAGGCGCCGGGCCCGACGTTGGCTCTCCTGGAGGAGAGTCCGAGGACCACAGGGCTTACGTGTCCAGCAGACTCTGGCTCCACGCGAGGAACTTTGGCAGGCTTCTCTTGTTCCACGGGCCCGGGGTGACGGTCGGGGGTCTTAGACCTGGCCCTCGAGGAGCCAGGGACCTCCTCCTCTGATGCCCTCATGAGCCGCTTCTTCCTCTTGCGTTCCCGGTCGGGGGACCCCCTGTCCGAGGAGCTTCGACGGTGCTCGGGATCCGAATCCTGAGATGTCGAGGCCTCAGACGAGGTCCAGGCCCGGCCGGAGGCTGAGTCCAAGAAAAGCCTTTCTTTCTGCTGCTGGCGACTTCGCAGTGCCTTGGAAGACATGGTCCACACGTCTTAGGGTCATGATCAGGACCGAGGCACCGAAGGCAGCAGTCGTGTGTGTCGGTGAGAGACATTAACTTCTTACACCGATCACACTTCCTGAAACCTCTGGAAGCCATCGGGGAAAAAAGAGTCCCCGCGAGTTCAAAGGACCGGCCTTCCAGGGAAAAAGCAAAAAAAGGGCCCAAATGCCAGCCACGAAGGGCAAAAACCGAAAAAGAAGAATCGGGCTCGATACCGGTGTACCGAACCCGGCGGGAGGAGAACCGGCGTCGAACCGGGAAGAAAAAACAGCGAGAATCGCTGAAAAAAATCAAACTTTTATCCGGGATGACAGGACGCACATCCGGTGGGCTTCTCGGAAAAAGAGAGACTGAGGAAAGATGGCACCTTTAGGCAGGAAGGAACTGCGCATGCATGCCTGCATTCTCAAAGGCTTTCATAGAAAGCTGGGGAAATGCTCCGCTGGGGCTTCATCGGCGTCGATGACACCCATATGTGAGGACTGACTTCCTGCTTGGTCCTGGAGAATCTCATATTACCATCTTCACTGCTTAAATCCCCCTCTAAAGAACCTCAATGTCTCTCCTGTTCAGCTGGCTAGCACTCTTATACCTCTCCTCCCTCTTTACACATTGCCTCTTGACCCACCTCCCCCTCCCCCTCTCCCTATCCCAATCACCCATCTCCCAAGACCTATCATACCCTCTACTCTAACTTAACAGCACACCCACCAATACAAGGAGACCGCCTCGCCTCCTATATATCCCCTCTTCAGCCCAAACTAATCATCCCATCCGCCATGCCACGCACTCTGTCCAAACAATCGAATGCAGTTTGATTAATGCTCGCTCCACCTACAATAAATTACAAAATCTTGTTGTCCACATCAATAATGATGCAATAGATCTCCTATGCATCACAGAAACCTGGTTCACTGAAACTGACAAAGTCCTTCTCAATCAACTAATTACTAGCACCCACATCATCCACAACTTCCCACGTTCCAGCAGCAGAGCAAGTGGAGTCTGCATTCTATCAAATAAGCAACTCAACTTCACCACTACGAGTGCAATATCCTCCCATAGACTAGACACTTTAGTCATAAGCAATAAGCAATTTGCCGTCTGCCTTGTCTATAGCACCCCATCCAAATGCAGACCAACTCAACTCACTTCTCGAAGATGCATGTTCTCCCGCTTCCCACCAACGCTACTTTATCCTCCTTGGTGACTTCAATTTCCACTCAGCTAATGTCAACCAAAGCAACTATTTCCTTCAAGCCATGGATGATCTGCAAGTCATGCAACTAAATAACACCTCAACACATCTGAAGGGTGGCACCCTTGATTTACTCTTCCTCCCTAACAACCTACTTTCCTCTCCACACCCCCTCTACCCCACATCTACTGCAATCCCCTGGTCTGACCATCACTTAGTAACATTCTTTCTACCTACTTCCCTACCCAATCATCTCCCTCCTCCCAAACCACCCTCAACAAGAAGATTCATAAGTTTTAATGAGGCATCTTTCATTCAACAAACCGTTCCCAACCTGAAGCAAGCATTTCTCCATTCAGACCTTGATATGCTGGTACATTCTTGTAACACCACTAATCACCGAAGCCTCCAAAGCTCCACCACGCATCTCCTCCAAAAATCACTGCTCTCATGCTCCCTGGTACTCAGCCATCCTCAGAAAACAGAAACACTCCCTTCAAAGACTTGAGAGATGATGGAGAAAATCCAAGGACCCATAACCTCAAGCCATCTATCTAGACCTGCGTACAGCCTTCTCTAACAACACTCTCAAAGCCAAGTGTGAATACCTCAACATCATCCTCCTACGTTCTATAAATAAACCCAGGGAGCTATTAAACCTCGTCAGATCCCTCACAAATGATCCATCACAGCCTTAACACGACATCATCCACCCTCAAGTAATAGCAGACTTCCTAATATCTAAACACAAACTTACCGGTTCCTCCACCCTCATTATACCTCCCCTCCACCTCTGCAGCCTCTTCCATCATACCATGGATGACAATTAGAGATGTCCCCCTTGAAGAGCTCTTAAATATCATTAACTGCATTAATGCAACCACCTCCCCTCTTAACCCCTGCCCAGTATCCTGGATCAAACTAACGAAGACTACAATGCTATCTTTCATCTCTACCATCCTTCATACTTCACTCACTCAAGCCTACCTTCCACGTGCCCTCAAGCAAGCCTCTGTCAAACCCCTACTGAAGAAACCCAACCTCAACCCCAACTTTCCTGCATCTTACAGACCCATAGCCAGCATAACTTACCTCTCCAAAATTATTGAAAAAGCAGTTCAAATCCAGCTTCAGGAACATAGCAACAGATTTGCCTCATTTGACCACAGTCAGCATGGCTTTTGTCCCTACCACAGTGCTGAAACCTTACTTCCCTACTAAATACACTGCTCATTGGGACTGAAAAATCTCTCTCTGGCTTTGTGCTGCTATTCCTTGACATCTCTGCAGCATTTGACACTGTATCGCACCAAATCTTACTCAACCAACTGAATGCTATCGGAGTTCAAGGTGCTCCGCTCAAATGCATTCATTCCTACCTGTCCCACCGAACCCAAACTGTAAGGCTCAGCAACCACTCATTAGTGCCTTACACTCTTCCTCAGGGCTCTGCCCTCTCCTCTCTCCTATTTAACATTTACATCAGGCCCCTTTGCTACACCAGAAATTCAAAGTTGGTTACCTGCTCTATGGTGACGATATAATGATCTTCACTCCATTTTGCACCTCCTCCCCCGGCTACTCCTGTATCGCTGACTGCTTCAAGGAAATCATCTTATGGCTACAGCATCACAACCTTGCAGTAAAAACGTTAAGACAGAGATTCTTCACATTTCCAGGGACCTCAACTTCACTTCCCTCAAGTATTAAACCTGGAGACACAGACATACAAATCAAATCACAGATCAAATACCTTGTTGTTATCCTGGACCAACATCTAAACTTCCAACCTCACATCAAGAATATCACCAAAAGTGTCTACTCCAAGCTCTGAACCCTATGTCCCCTCCTATCACCTGACAGCTTCCGTACAGTTTGCCAAGCCTCCATCACACCACTACTAGACTACTCTAACTCCGTCCTCCATGGACTACCCAGAACCACCATTACCCCTCTACAGCTTGCCTAAAGCACTACCGCATGCATTATTGTCAGAGTCCCTAGACATGCTCATATCACTCCTACTCTAAAATCTCTCCATTGGCTCCCCATCACATCCCAAATCAAATTTAAGACACTTGCCATCACTCACAGAGCCGCTTCAAATACCTCTGCTAAGCAGCGCCAGTCACTAATCAAATACCCTGATAACAATAGACTCAGTTGACAGAATGCATCAAATCTTCTTCTCCCACCAACACAAATTCACAAGAAACCTCAATAGACTTGCACCAGAGCATTCGAATTCTATGCTCCCACCATATGGAACCAACTCCCTCCCACTGTACCCACTTACACTGTATCCAATCCCACACCCTCTTCAAAAAGCATCTCAAAACACTCCTTTTTAAAAAACACTATGGTACACCCACCACAACCAACCTTCTCACACACCATTCCCCTTTGCGCTCCTCCTCCTTTTTTCACATCATTGACATATTACAATCACTCCCTCTCCCCACACCCTTACCTCCTGCTCACCGCCCCTCCATCCCCATCCCTTTCTATCTCATATCATACTATAAAGTGAAATTAGACTTACCTAATTGTTATTCCCTGAGGAACTCCAGTCCAGTCCCAAACCTCTAGGGTAGTGCACCTCCTCCAGCAGCTTGGAGACTATGTCACATTCTTGAGAGTAGCAGTACTAAGACCACTGGCTCCTCCCACGAGCTCCCAGTAACCTATGGACAAAGCAAACTCAGATGAGCAACAAATAAATAGAAATATATCCAACAAGGAAAACGATTAACTAGAAATACGTGTCCCACTCTTCCAGAAGGTACTTCTTTAACTCCCCGGAGTGGGAAAGAGTAAGAAAAGAGAGAGAGAAAGAAATCTTCTAGAGGATTCCCAAATGACGACAGATCCCATAAAAGTTTTCAAAAGTATAAGCTACTGGATAAGTATGCGAGACCGAGCAGCAGCTCTAATAATAATGGAGCCGAAACCGAACAAAGAAACTGCAGAATCCTACAAAATCTTGGGTAGGATACGGGACTGGACTGGAGTTCTTCAAGGAACAACAATTAGCAGGCAAGTCTAATTTTGCTTTCCTTTTCGTCCCTCCAGTCCAGTCCCAAACCTCTGGGATATAACAGAGCAGTCACTTAATGGGAGGGACCCGCCAATCTGTCCTGCAAAACTGCCGAACCAGAACGGGCCTCCCCTGCCACCTGCACATCCAGGCGATAGTGTCTGCTGAAAGTATGTAGTGAAGACCAAGTAGCCGCCCGACAGATTTCCACTGAGGGAAGTAAACTATACTCGGCCCAAGAAGCCGCCTGGGTTTATTTATTTATTTATTTACAATCTCTTATATACCGCGCTATTCTGCATCAGTACGGTTTACATTGAACAAACTGAAATTACACTGAACAGGGCATTATAACTTGGAGATAACTATTTTACAGGGAACATGGAACATGAACAGGTTCTAGTGGAATGAGCCTGGAGCCCTAGAGGTACCCACACGTCCCTGCAAAACATAAGCAGAAGCAATCACTTCCCAAATCCACCTGGATATGGTGGCCTTAGCTGCTGCTTTGCCCTTCTGTGGACCCCCAAAAAAGGAAAAACGATTGGACTTGCGAAAACATTCGGAAGTCTTCAGATAACACTTGAGGGCCCTCTTGATGTCCAACTGATGCAGGTCATGCCCAAGCGTAGATCCATCAGAACCGTCTAAGACCGGGAGAAAAACCGGCTGATTGACATGAAACGCCAAGACCACCTTTGGAAGGAAAGAGGGAACCTGGCGAAGAACCACTTTCTCCTGAGAAAAAGAAAAAAACGGCTCCTGACAAGACAAAGCTTGCAATTCCAAAATCCTTCGTGCCCAACAAATTGCTACCAAAGAGACTGTCTTCAAAGTTAAGTCTTTCAATGAAGCACGACTCAAGGGCTCAAAAGGCTCCTTAGTTAACACTCTCAGAACCAAATTGAGATCCCACGAAGGAACCAGAACCCGACGAGGTGGTTGCATACTCTTTCTTCGAGCAGTAAATTGTAACACATCGGGGTGAGAGCCCAAGGGTTCTTTATGGACCTTTCCGCAAAAACAAGCAATTGCCGCCAACTGCACCTGCAATGAGCTGGACACCAATCCCTTATCAAAGCTGTCTTGCAAAAAAAGCCAAATTAAAAACTCCTTATTTGTCCCTTCAGTGAGCCTTGAACCTAGGCTCGCCACGTCCTCCAGCTGCTTGGAGACTGAGTGTACGGGGAGCTCGTGGGAGGAGCCAGTGGTATTAGTACTGCTACTCTCAAGAATGTGATGTACTCAGTCTCCAAGCTGATGGAGGAGGTGCACTAACCCAGAGGTTTGGGACTGGACTGGAGGGACAATAAGGAATATAGGTTCCCATTCATATCTCCCTGTCTTACCTTCTCTCCCCATGCCAAACATTGAATATAGTTACTTGTTATCCACAGTTGCCTGTACTCCCTGTATATGCTTTCAATCTGTTCATTGTAAAACAGTTGTGTTTTGCCTTGTAGAAAAGCGGTATATTAAAAACAGTTAAATAAATAAATTTCTGCCCCTCCCCCCTTCCTCCAACACAGCTTTCAGTTTGCATAAACAAGAAGTCTGCATTGGAAGGAAGTGGAAACAGTGAAAGAAAGGAACTGCAACGTAGTGCCGAAGTGTACTGGTAAGCTCTCTGTCGGGAGCCATTGCTATCTCTGAAAACCCCAGAAAGGGGTGGCAGCAAGGCAATGGGTGCTTCTGGAGGCCGGCGCTCTAAGCAAATGCCTAGTGCACAGGGCCGGATTTACCTATACGCCATGTACGCCATGGCGTAGGGCCCACAGCCGGCAGGGGCCCACAAAAAAAGAACCAGGTAATTTTTTTTTAACTCAATTAAAAAAAAAACCTGGTGGCTGCCGCCGCGGGGCCCCCTCTGCTGCCGCGGGGGCCCCGTCTACAAGGTGAAGCGGTGCGGTGCGGTGCGGTCGGGTCGGGTCTCTCCCTCCCTCCTTCCCTCCCGGCTGGCGGGGAGAGACGCGAAGATAGAGCGTCCTCCTCGCGCTGTGTTAAGCCCGCAGGGGCTGATGGGATTTCCCATCAGCCCCTGCCGGGCTTAACACAGACGCGAGGGAGACGCTCTATCTTCGCGTCTCTCGCAGCCTGCAGGGAGGGAAGGAGGGGAGGGAGAGACCCCGACGGACCCGACCGACCGCACCGCACCGCACCGCTTCAGCTTGTAGACGGGGCCCCCGCGGCAGCAGAGGGGGCCCCCGCGGCGGCAGCCACCAGGTTTTTTTTAAATTACATTTTTCTTTAGGCCGGGGGGGGGGTAGGACTGGTAATGGGCTATGGGGGGGGTAGGACTGGTATGGGCTATTGGGGGGGCTGGGGCTGGAAATGGACTGGGGGGGTAGGGCTGGTAATGGGCTATTGGGGGGCTGGGGCTGGAATGGGCGGGGCTGGGCTGGGCTGGGGGGGTTAAGGCTAGAGGTGGGCTGATGGGGTTAGGACTGGTAATGGACTGTGGGCTGTTGGGGGGGGCTTAGAACTGGCAATGGGCTTTAGGGGGGGGGGGGGTTAAGACTGGTAATGGGCTGTGGGCTGATGGGGCTGTCTGGTAATGGGCTATGGGGGGGGGCTAGGACTGGAAATGGGCTGGGGGGTTAAGACTGGGAGGTGGGCTGATGGGGTTAGGACTGGTAATGGGCTGTTTGGGGGGGTTTAGAACTGGTTAATGGGCTTTGGGGGGGTTAAAACTGGAGGTGGGATGATGGGATTAGGACTGGTAATGGGCTGATGGGGGGGGGGTAGGACTGGCAATGGGCTATGGGGGGCTGACTGGAAATGGGTTGATGGGGTTAGGACTGGTAATGGGTTATAGGGGGGGCTTAAACTGAAAATGGGGTGATGGGGGGGTTAAGGACTGAAAATGGGGTGATGGGGGGTTAAGGACTGTAAGTGTTTTGGGGTGATGGGGGGGCTAGGACTGGTATTGGGTTGGGGGGTTGCTAGGACTGGTATTGGGTTGGGGGGGTTGCTAGGAATGGAAATGGGCTGATGGATGGCTAGGACTGGAAATGGGCTGATGCAGGGAATAGAAGGGAATGGATGCTGGTGAGGCTGGAACTAGAAGGGAGCTGATGTTGTGGGGAGGATTAGAAGGGGATGGGGCTGGAAGAATAAAATGGAGAAGGGAAAAATATTTTGTGTGGGAGGGATAAAAAATCTACAATTGGCGGGTATTGGGAGAGTAAGTGGGGATTGAGGATGGAGGGGTAAAATTTGAGTGGATGAAATAGGAATGAGGAAAGAGCAAAAGGAGAAAGATTTAGTATGTTAAAGCAGATATGTAGAGAGAGAATGAAAAAAAATCTAGAAGAGAGAAGAAAGGACAAATGGACAGCAGACGATGGAGAGTTAGCAGAAGACACGAAGAAAACCAGAAGAAAGTGGCTGGAGCAATTGCAGCTGAAAAAAATGCACAAAAGGTAGAAAAATATCTCTTTATTTTGAATTTATTAATTGGAATATGTCAGCTCCTGGTAAATGTGCATCATTAACATCTGCGCTTTGTTTAGTACAAGAGCAAATTAATGTATAGTTTTATTTCTACAGTGGTTGTACATTCCAAGTTTGGCTTTTGGGATTCCCAGTTTATTATTTGTCTTCCTATTTCTAAATTGTGTGATTACTTGTTTGGTGATGGTCTATGTTCTGCATGTGTAACTGAGCTGAGGTGTTCTGTTTATCTAATTCCTATTTGACATTGCCACTTGTTCTCTTTCCCCAGTAGGTCATGTATTGTTGTTCTCTGAAATGTATTGGTTTAATATTTGCAGTGTTGCCTTTTGATTGGTAGAGTATGGTGCTTTGTGAGTCCTGGTAGTGCTGTTAGGATACGGCGGGTTTACTATGGGCAGTGTTTGTAGTGTTTCCTAATGTGTCTGGCAGTTGGCACTGGATTATAGTAATGTAGAAATCTTTTAGTCTTTCTTTATCCATACACTCATTAAGAGGCACGTTTACTAAAAGTTAGTATATGGTAACATTATGCAAATATTTATGCAAATGAGGCCCCTTATGCAAATGAGGTCCGCACCCCCCTTGGGCCGCCCCTGCTGGGGGCCCACAATTTTTGTTGGCGTAGGGCCTCACTCAAGGTAAATCCGGCCCTGCTAGTGCACCTAATGGTAGTGACGGCCCTGGTTGCATAGGAAAGGCAGGGTAGGCTCACTCATACAGGGGGGAAGGATTATAGAATTGCAGGTTTTAAACTATGAAAAAACTGTTCAGATCTTAGTCTTCCTTCTAGCTTCCAGATATTAAATGTAAAAAGCAGTAGAATCTGTTGTCAATACTAAGCTCCTAAGTGCTGGGGACATCTGAGAGCTATACCATGAATTTTGGATCCTATGTTCCTAACTTGTCAGTTCCTTAATCTAGCCCTACCTATGACAACACATACTAGCTGAGAAAACAGAGAGCAACCAATAGGAAAGCAGT
Organism: Ichthyophis bannanicus; assembly: GCA_033557465.1. Lineage (NCBI taxonomy): Eukaryota > Metazoa > Chordata > Amphibia > Gymnophiona > Ichthyophiidae > Ichthyophis > Ichthyophis bannanicus. The sequence continues at coordinate 177,080,562 of CM066043.1, read as the reverse complement.
ACAATTCAGTCCATAATTTTCACAGTGGAAATAACAGCAAAGAAAAGAAAATATACATTCGTTTGTATTCCTGTTGCACCTTCTGTGCGTATTTGCTGCGCATATATTGCGCTTGTGGTGGAGTAGCTGCAGGGGGCGGGGGGAATTTATAGAAAATGTAGTTTTGGGGGCTGGTGACAGTTGTGGGGAGGTAGTTTTGGGAATGGGGGTAGTTTACAGAATGGTGAGAGAGTTACAATGGAATGTTTTGGGGGGTACAACATTTAAATGGGGGGGAGAGGGTTTTTTGTTTTGTTTTGTTTTTTTTAGTGGGGCAGTTGTGAGAGGGATATTTTGGCTGGGTGGGGCAGTTTGCAGGATAATGGAGCAGTTGTGGCGGAGTAGTTTGTTCTTGGGGGTGGGGCAATTGCAGGGCAGTAGTTTTTGGGAGTGGAAGCCGTTTGCGAGGATGGTGGGGCAGATACAGGGATGCAGGGACCTTTAGTAAGATGTTTGACCAGTTGCAGGGGGCAGGTTTTGGGGGGTTGGGCACTTCTGGGGTATTTTTTTTAGGGATAGGATAAATTGTGGGGTGGTAAGCCAGTTGCGAGGGAGCATTTTTCTAGGGATGGGGTAGTTGTGAGGGATAGTTTTTGGAGTGGTGGGGCAGATGCAGTGGGCAGCTGGTAAGGTGGCAGGACAGTTGCGAGAGAGTAGTTTGAGGGAGAGAATTTTATGAGTTACTGGGACAGTTGTGGGGAATATTTTTTGGGGGGTGGAGCAGTTTTAGGAGTAGTAGAGCAGTTGTGAAGGAGTGGGGGGGGGGGTTTGTTTGATTTTTTTTTTTAGGGGTGGGGCAGTTTTGTCAGGGGTATTTTTGGGGAATGGAAGCAGTAAATAGAATGGGGCAGTTGCGTGGGGGTATTTTATTAGGGAGTGGAGTAACCTGTGGGGTGCCATGGCATTTGGTTTAAAAAAAAAATTATTTTTTTTTTTTTTTTTTTTGAGATAGGAGCAACATGCAGGTTGGTGGGGCAGTTGTGAGGGGTAGTTTTTGGGGATGAGGCAATTGTTGGGCAGTATGTTTTAGGAGTGGAGACAATTTGCAGCGTGTAGGAGCAGATGCACGGACAATTGGCAAGTGGTGGGACAATAGTGGGGTAGTTTCTGGGATGGGGTAACTGTGGAGGGATGGGACAGTTGGGGTACTTTTTAGACATACAATTTGCAGGATGGTAGGACAGTTCAAGTTAGTGCTTTTTAGGGAGGGCAGTGTGCAGGTTGGTGGGGTAGTTTTGGGGGATGGGGCAGTGTGTGGGTTGATGGGACAATCGTGTACAGTAGTTTTTGGGGATAGACAGTTTGCAGTGGGGTGAGACAGTTGCAGAGTTGTAATTTTTGTGGGTGAGGCAGTTAGTAGAGGGTAAGACAGTGGAAGGAGGTTGTTTTTGGGGTGGAGATAGTTTGCGATATGGTAGGGCAGTTATAGGGGTGTAATGTTTTGAGATGAAGCAGTTTGCAGAGTAGTGAGGCAGCTGTGTGTGTGGACATTAGGTGGGTTGGTAGGACAATCGCAAGAGAGTAATTTTGGGATTTGGGACAGCGCGTGGAGTGGAGGAGCAATTGAGAGGGCAGTTTTTGAGGGCAGGTGCAGTTTGGAGGGTTGGGAGTAGAAAACAGGGAGAGGGAATTTAAAAAGGGCAGTTATGTAACTGCTGTGTTTCATTGTAGGTACGTTTCTATTCTACAGAAGCTAAAACTCCTTCTCCCATAGAAATGCATTGGGTTTAATTTTGGGAAGTGGGAGCTTATATCTCTAGAACCTTCTGTCGGATTTGGCTCATTTTTAATCTGTGTCTTTTTACTAGATTCTCATATGCCAAGTGTCATCCCATTCAGTTTAATTTTCAGCGTGTTATTTTCCATTAGGTTAGAAAGAATAAAACTGCCCCTACGTGTGATAATTCATTTTAATACAGGATACTGAAATGCTAATTACTATATAAAACACTTACCAAACTGACAGCACTACTGGACCCTAGTCCAATGAATAACGTGGAGGCTAACTGCTGCTTTTCTCTCTCCTCTTCTGAGACGACGACCCCGGGCTGATTGGCAGGGGGCATTAAGGGATCAGCAACATCTTCTGGGGGAACACAGGCCTGTGACGGAGGCGGCTGTAGGGCTGCATTTCCCACTTTGCTTTCCTTTTTCAGAAGATAGCCTTCTTTTCCCCACACTTTTTGCACACCTTCAACCTTCAGGCGATTTGCCCTGAAATAAAGGTTTAACACGACGCTGTGACTATGTGTACCAATACATGCATGAACATGCAGTGGATTATCTCGCAATTTACATGAAAGAAAATCCTCAATGGTGCCTCTTACATTTCTTTCTTAAGACTCGCAAACTCTTAAGGTTGGAACAGAGGTTGTCACAAGTACTAAGCCCAAAGTTAACTCAAATATCACAGCACAAAATAACCCTCTGCAGTCTTACTAGTGTAAAAGCAAACTCTGGCATGCACTCTAAGTTCTGTGCTTATCAAACCTCAATGTTTTTTTAAAAGGTTAAATGAGTAAAGAAAATGGAAGCATACTTTCATACCATTAAAAGGCACAAAATTATGTTAATATAAGCTTAGTCAACTTGTAGCTTCTGATAAAGTGTGATAATGGATTTTGGCACTAAAAGTCTGTCATTCTTGTGGACTGAATGAGGAGAGAACTATGTGTTCATGGTTAGCACTAATCTCAGAAGCAATAGAGAAAAGCTAGGGCATGGCAAAGCCAGTCCATTCCTGTACGAACTGATGAACAGGCAATAAGACCACCTGTCTTTATTTTTAAATATTTATTAACTTCTCCGGTCAACATCTGACTGCCCAAAGCCATATACAAAAACAGCCAAGCAGCAACGTAATCACCAGCAGTTTGTCACCACCCCACAATATCCCTCTGAAGTCTTTACACACCCCTAAAACACTCAAAATTATCACACCTGACAACCTCCCCACCACAACATCAAAAAGGTACTTATTTAACGTACTTACATCCCACTTTCCCATTTCTAAAAATGTCCATGTGGAAGTAACCATGGAGGCCCAAAACACCTGTCCATCTTCTCAAAATCAAGTACTAAGCTATTACCATCACAGCCCTGGAAACCATCAAGGTGAAAAAAGTCTTCACCTTCTTACAAAACTGAAGGCTATTTGGTTCAATTCGGATCTCCAGATGGCAGCTATTCTAAAGTGTTGTTGCAGTTACGTACTAAACAAGTCTTAGCTTGAATCTGCACCAAATACACATTTGGTATCACAGGTACTACCAAAAGCATTATATCAACTTTGTGAAGGATAATGTGTCCATATCATAATGCATCTCTCATCAGGCTTTTTGTTTTCTTTTCAATAACAGATTTTCTAATGCCTATGTAACTATTTCTTGTAATGGTTTTAAACTCCAACAATATTCTGGGGTCTACTATCCACGGTAAACTATTTGCTAAAAAAAAAAAAAAAAATTACGATTTAAGATACCCGCCCCCACCCCCCCGCCCCCCCCCGCCCTCCCCCCCCCGCCCCCCCCCCCGCCCCCCCCCCCCCCCCCCCCCCCCCCCCCCCGCCCACCCGCACCCCCCCCCCCCCCCCCCCCGCCCGCCCCCCCCCCCCCCCCCCCCCCCCCCCCCCCGCGCCCACCCCCCCCCCCACCCCCCCCCGCACCCCCCCCCCCACGCACGCGCCGCCCCCCCACGCACGCGCGCCCCCCCACGGGCAGCAGTGTTTGTCCCAGGAAGCGAAACATTGTTAAAAGATATCCGAGACATTGTTTCTCAAATAGAGGCCTCCCTTTCTGGAACTTTGCAGCAACATTTTGAGTTCACTAAGGAAATCAGTTAAGTGTTCTCATCATGAAGCACACGTAGCCTCAATAGATTCTCTCCTAAATAAGACAAAGTCGCACATTTTAAGCTGTGATGACATCCCCTGTGAAAGACAGTTTGGTATTACATCAGATGGAAATGATAAAAAAATGTTTCTAGACCAAAATGTTTGCGTTATTTAAATTTTCCTGTTACTCAATAATTGTCTCCTCTGATTTTATTTCAAAAGTATCTTAAAGAGGTTCTATCCTTCCAAAATGTTGAAATATTACAGATAAATATTATTTGCCCATTGGTGTTAAAACTACTTTGGAAGGAGTAGAGGGGATCGATCAAGTTTCATCTGTGGATAGCTTGGATTTATCTGCTTTTCTAGAATCATCTAAAGATGAGCTACCTATATGGGCTACATTATTAGCTTCCTTTAATTCTGAGTTGGATAAAAATGCTATATCTTGAAATTATATTTTCAGAAAAAGAAAAATATATTTTGCAGTCAAAAGGTTAGCAACTTCCCAGATGTGTCTCAGCCTACACAATTGCAGCATAAAGCCTTTTTAGCATTAAAACCTCGTGTTTTAGAGCTAGGGGTAGTGTTTCTTCTGAGGTTTCCGTGCAAGTGCCTAGTCACATGTCAAGGTAACTTTTACACTTTTGATCCACCTCAGCTTGAAGAATGTTTAAAGTTAGAATGTTTGATTCAGATACTAGGTTCTATAAAGAAAAATATGGGGCTTGAAGTTTTATTCTGACGACAGATTACTATAATAGTATTATTTGATCAAATTCATTGCTTTGTGTTTTGTCTCTTATTCTCCTGACATGAACTAGATATCATTTGTTGAAATTACTTTTCTTTACATTTGCTGTATATGTTTCATTTGAAAAAGATAAAGTGCTTACTTAATAAAAATAAATTTAAAAAATTGTGATTTAAGCAAGAATAACTGATAGCAACATACAGGCCAATAACCACCTGGAGACCACTACGAATATAAGTCACTGTGGTGCAACAATAAAAATCAAAGGGTTCTGATTATCTATATATCTGTAAATCTAGCAACCTTCACTGCAAATCAATTAAAGGTTTAATCAGGCTTACAGTCAACTAGTTCCCAGAATACAATAGACTTTTCCACCAGCATTTCTACCAGGCCTCTTTTGGTTTAAGAGAGTGCTAAATTTAAGGAAATCAAGACCTTAACATATTCAAAGCTGCATCTTAAATTACTGAATGCACAGCCAGCTGTAAACAGGGACTCAACTGAAGCAAAGTGGGAAGTACAAAAGAAAAAAAAAAAAAAAAGACTTGCTCATTACACAAGTATAAACCCTTTCATTAATTTGCCCACACGGACTTACTCTTTCAGCCCTGGTTCAGTGCTGTTGCCAGAGAGCTCCGAACCAAGAGAGATGCCTGAAGGAGACTGCCTTCCAGTGACAACAGAAGAGGGGAGGCTTGATGAAAACGATGGCCCATAGGGCTCAAAGCTTAGAGCTGCAACAAGAAATGCATAGGTTAAACAAAACACACCTTCTGTGTTAAACCACTCACTGGAATTCCAAGTACCATATTCTTAACACCGTTACATTATCTACTGCCAAGTGGCATTTCCCATCTTCTTAACGGGAAGCCTCTTAAACCATGATACCAAAGAAAATAAAGATGCCCTTCTCTGTTTATACAACAATCTCCAATGAGACCATACAGTGTGGGCTTCTAAAGCATATGCTGTGCTGGCCTATGCTGGACAAAGCTGGCTCCTTTGCAGTTTGGGCATAAAGCCATAAAAATGGACTATGTTACTACTGACATTCCCTGTTGAAAAGCAACAAGACATTTCAACACATGGGGGAGCCCTCTGACAAGAAGCTGCACAATCAGCATATAATGAAAACTTAAGGGAAATGTAACATGATTAATATGTCCTGTAAGTTAACTTATTTCCTTTTTGATCGAGGTTTCTCATGTTCGATATCAAATAAAAATTCTTGTTTGCAAAAGACTGTTACACTGTATCAAACTATAATACCAAAAAGCAACCTCATGTACTCAAGAGCTCAGGCACTTCAGACACAGCCCTACAGGCCACAGCCCTACAGGCAAGCCGGGCTAGTGCACAGGATCCGAGTTCAATGCTTTGGTCAGGTCTTCTACTCTTAGGGACAAAACGAAGCTATGGGCATTGTGGAGAAAGTGCTTGCAACCCTTTGAGAGAGAAAGCTGGACACTGTGCAATGGTGACACTTGGTCTATGAGCTATGTTAGACGAGTTCTGGAAGGAGTTGCACGTTATTCACCCCATTTGAGGGCTGTCATTACAAAAGCTAGCTGGACTAAGTGAGGGCAGATGGATGAGAAGGATATTAAAAACTAGGGGAAGAATACTCCATGTAATTGCCAATGAAGGCTTATGGTGCGCCACAGTCCAACAGAGGCCAGGTCCAACTGAGCTGGAAGCCTAAAAGGAAGAGAACAAAGAAAACACACCTTATACATGTAGAGTTATGCTTAGGGTAGAATGCCAAGCACGAAAACATGACAGTTTCACATTAGGCAGAGAAAACATGCTCACTAATTTTGCCCAATGAAATATGAGCAGGCCGGCATCATGCTAGGGAAAAAGTAAATGGCACAGATAGGATTACAGCTCAAAGAGTAAAGATTGCTGGTCTCATTCTGAAGCAGTAAATGATGTGCAGTGTGACATAATTTGCAGAACATCAGTTCCAACCCTGACCATCTTACTGGGAAGACTACATGAGCTAATTCAGGCTTTAACTGCCATCTTCTACGTTGCTGTGAAAGCTGTGTGTGTGACAGGACTGAAGTAAAACTGTATCTGAATGCATACTGAAGGCTGCACTAAGGCGAGGCGGAATCTGCAAAGAGCTATGTGCTGTAACCGAGGCTTCCTAGTGTAAATGGCCATAAGAAACTGCAGCAGAGGAAAACATAAAAGCAAGGAAGGCACACATTTGAAAGTCAAGATTTTAAAAAAAATGTAGCATGAGGTAAGATGCTCGATTATGGAAACAGTAAATATGGGGTGAACGAAGCAAAGGGTGCAAGCCGCCATAATGGGGGAGGGGGTAATGGCAATAAAGGAACCTGAATACAAGTTCTCCCTTTTTAAGTGATGCTGCCTTAGTACACAGCACAGTATATGATTCTATGCAAAGTCAATGTCAAATGCATTTGTTTTATGTTTCTGACCAAAGACCACATGGGCAAAGTATTAGCTGAGAATGAAACAATTTTACCAATGAGAAAATAGTTTTTACCTGCTAATTTTCTTTAAGTCTAGACAGATCAGTCTAGATGTCTGGTAGGAGTGCATAAATCCATGCAACAGAGGCAGAGACCAACTGATTTGCTTAAGTCACCCTATATAAAGGCCTAGGAGTCATCTGCTGAGCTTTGTTATAGAAATACTGGAGAGCTGACATCTCCCTCCCAATTTCCCCTTACAGAGAACTTCCTGAGGGACAGCAGACAGTGAGAACCCATAACTCAGGACAATAACTAGCTAATGAACTCAAATAATACAAAAACAAACAAACCCCAGAACCAATGAAGAACTCTCCTCATTCAACCAATGGCAGAAGGAAGGGAGGTAATCCACTAGGCTATGAAGATCCTGGACTGGTCCTGTCTGGACTCGAGGAAAGGAGATTAGCAGCTAATTAACTTTTCCTTCCTTTTCTTCCCAGCCCGATCAGTCCAAATGTATGGAAAGTACCCAAGCAATCTCTCAGACTGGGTTAGACACTGCTAAGACTGCTCTCAAAACACTCCACTCAAATGCATCTGCTACCTAAGCCACAACCAATTTCTCTCTCTCAAAATGTTTACCAAATAAGGACAACTACTTGTCCCCTAGATCTCATTCCCTCAAAATGGGTCAAAGAATAATCCCTCAGTCTGTTACCCATTGCACTCCTCATCATCAATTAGTCTTCCTACTGGATTAGTCCCTGCACCCTGGAAGTAGGCTCTGTTACGCCCAATTCTTAAGAAACTAAAGTTAGACCCTCTCCTACCAGCAAGCTGTGATCCTGTTTCTAATCTCCCATTTCTCTCTAACCTTACTGAAAATTGTGCATTTCACCAGCTATCCAATTTTGTCGAAAAATCTAATATTACACCTTAATCAGTCCAATTTCGTTCAGACAACAGTATAGAAACCATGCTAACAGCCCTTCTCAGCTAAAGCACAGTTATTTACATGTAACAGGTGATCTCTGGGAACAGCAGGAATAAGTCTTCACATATGAGTCTTCACATATGGGTACGTTGGTACCGACGGAGCCTGCGCGGGAACGCTCCCCAGCGTCCAATCAGAAAGCATTTGGGAGCATCCCTCAGCGCCTGCGTGCTGCCTTCCCGCCTTTCCAACTGTCTCTCCTCAGTTGAGTTTTATAGCTGAGACAAAGAGAGAGAGAGAGGAAAGGAAAGATAGAGAGATACAACTCCTAGGGGAGGTGGGTGGGTTGTGAAGACTTATTCCTGCTGTTCCCAGAGATCACTTGTTACAGGTAAGTAACTGTGCTATCTCCAGGAACAAGCAGGAATGAGTCTTCAACATATGGGAACTCCCAAGCTAAGATGCTTGGAGCCCTAGCATGTTGGAAATTGAAACATGCTACACCTCATATGGCCAGGCATCCTGAGGATGGAGGGTAGGAGTTGAAAAAGAGAGGAGCTGTAGAAAACAGCTAACCTAAGATAGGACTACAGGCAAGGAGTCCTTGTATGTATGATAATTATCATGAAATATATTGAAATGAACAATCACAATATGGACCTCACCTACTGGATTGCAGGAAGTAGAGAGGCTGATGGAGTCTACTGGGGATCCAGTAGAGGAATCTCCAAGGTGACCTCACAGAAGTGAAGGTGAAGGTCAAAATCTGGAAGTGACAGGTGACCCCAGGATTCAACTGGGGTAGTACAAAAACGGTAGGTCTTTAGTGGGAAGCTTTATGGAAAAAGCTGAAAACTCTTTTGGCTACAGAGTTACTCACAGTTAGGAGCAAAAGAGGAAGACTGACCGATTTGGACAAACTGGCCTAGTCCTTGAGGGAAGAAGGGGTATGGGAAAAAAAACCCGTATTCCCAAAGGAAGGACAGATGTCTGAGGAGTTAAAACCTCAGATCTACTGAAGATCCACCATGTCTTTCCTAACTGGTGAGAGGTAGGAAGATATTGGAGCATGGAGCTTCAGGGATACCTAAACCTAGGGTTATGGTAGGAGCTGTCAGTACCACAGCAGTGGTTGTGTGCATAATACCCCAAACATACTGTGGAACAGTATGAACATGTGCAAACCCCACTGTCTGGAACATATAGGAAGGTAAAACCTTTATGAGCATAGACAGTTAGAGAGATAAGTATGTAAATACATATCTACCTATAAGGAAGCATCTCGACAGATACACACACACACACACACATATACACACACATATACACATATACATACATATACACACACACACACACACACACACACACACACACACACACACACACACACACACACACACACATATATACACATACATACTGTCAGACGGCTGCCTGGGTGAGAATGTTCACAGTCTTGGCAAGTGCATATATCAATATGATTTGCAAGGGATTGTGGGAAATGCAGTCCATTCACACCAGACACAGCTGCTCACAATAATTAGTTGTGCTTGAGTGTAAAGCCAATAAGATATTTATTTATGGGGTTATTTCTCCCAACACAGATATGCTTGGTAGCACATAAAACAGGATACTTGATTTCAGTGTTAAACTTGGAAAAACAAAATCAGGAAAACAGATGAACTTGTCAGGCAATCAAATGAAAAGAATAAAGACCTGGTTGGTAACAAACTGGTCTTTTCTGTAGACTTTAGCTAATATTTTCTTAGCAGTGTATCAAACAAGCAAAACCCACAAAGAAGGGAAAAACTGTTCTTTTCAGGTTAACTTCTTATATCTTCACACATAGACTCAGAAGTGATTCCCTCAGAGCTCACAAGCAATTAGGTAAGGCTCAATTGCTAGCAGTTACCCAGCTGAAACCCCTTAGCTGGCTTGCTTTCTACTGCGTGGCTCAAATCCTACTTCAGGAGCTTTTCTGAGTAGATTAAAGAACAAGTTTGTATTTCTTTGTGATGGTTGATGTACTTTGTAACAGAAAATTACCAAAGGAGTTTAGACAGAGAGCAATCCATATATTCACAGCCTGTATCTAAGACCGCTCCCCCTTCTTCAACAATCATGGGTTCAATATCATGGATTGGCACAGAGGAATTTCTCAATGTAGCACTCTCAGGAGAATACTTGTTTCCCTGCTGTCTTTCAAGGTTATAGCTAGGGCATAGATCAGTGTTCATACCTGAGCTTCCATTGCTGTTAGAGTTCCTCTCTAAATAGCCTGGCCAGTATGTAGTCCAGTTCTTATGTCCAGCCTTCCAATCCAGATCCCTGGACACTGGATCTCTCTTCACATACCTTCTGGCACGGGTCCTAGGGTCCCTTCCAAGTGCAGCCGTCTCCCTCACAGGTACCCTCTAGAGATTCCTAGCTCTGCAGCACCATTCCTCTGGCTTTCCCCAGTCCAATGGTGTATGCTGGCCCTTGGAATACCTTCCAGTATACGTACTGCTCTGGACTCCTTTAGACCTCCCAAATGCTTTTCTCTTCTTTCTTCCAAAGGGTTTCTTGCCCTCTCTGTCCGTCCGCACTGGCTTCTGCTTCTGATGATCCTCCAGATGATGAAGATGTCCAAGCTGAGGATCTCCAAGCTGAATCTGAGGATGAGGATAATTCTCTGTAGAATAAACTCTACCTTTATTCTGCTTTAATGAGTGCTCCACCCTAGCACAGCGCAGCTATGCTGAATCAGGCCCTGCCCTTTGAGATGAGTGCTTAGGGATTACCTCATAGCCCTCCTGATTGAACACACGTTTCCCCACTTCAGCTCCTCTAATGGCTGGTGGAAACCTGGTGCATTCTGGGACTGGTAGTCTTTTATGGGAAAATTCTGTTTTCTTATTTCTACCAGAACTGACAGGTTGCTTGTTCAGAGTCACTTCACCTTTTCTATAGCTCCTTCCTGAGCTATGATAAGCTTCCTTATCACAATACATATACACATACATATACACATATACACATACATATACACATATACACATACACACATACACATACACACATACATATACACATACACATATACACATACATATACACACGTCTATAGTGAGATCTAGAGGGGCATAACATATGCACACGCAGCTGACAGACATATGTATCTAGAGAGATGTATATAGATATATATACATATATGAATATATAGGTCTAAAGATAAATGTCTGCAATTAAGCAGACAAGAGATATGCCTATAAGAACATTCACATGGGAGATGTGAAGAGGAAAGATTCATCCAATAACAAGAAGGTGGAACCTACTTGAGAAGATATATAGAGAATCTATTCCCCCTGGTTATGATGGTGCAGGAATGCTATCCAGTGAAATAACCAGGATGGTTGCGTGAAAAAACAGAGGATAATATCAGTCTGTAAACAGCAAGTCCTGAGTCCTGTAGGACTCTAGCATGGTAAATGGACAGAAAACGCATAGGATGAGATACCAGGTTGACCCACTTGAGGGACAAGAAGGGGTATCATGCGTTTTTTAGTTAAATATGTGCTGTCCATGAAGGATTAGGATACTATGAGGACAAGCTGTAAGGAAAAAAGAGCATATTCCCTGTAGGAATTGGACAACTCTTTAGACTTTCACGTAGAGAAGGCTTATGTCCTTTATTTTAAAAGGAGCTAGTAGGGTGTGAAGAACCCTCACTGTCATGGGGAATGAATGAGGAAGCCTTTTTCAACCATATAGGATAGTCATTAGAGAAAAAAAACCCATGCTTTCTAGCAAGGGCCCATAGTGGAAAGCTTCTCTGTAGGATTGCAGAGAGCATTATGCAGGAGAATTGGGAGATAGAACTGGCTGTTGGAAAAACCCAGCAGCCACGTCAACTATGCTGCCAAACCCAAAGGAATTGGAGATGGCAAGAATAGAAGATAGTGTGATAAGCCTGAAGTGATAAGGATTATCCAAGAAAGATGTATGCATTGTCTTGGAATCACTACTAAGGCCAGACAGAAAGTAGTGGAGGACAAGACTGGAAACTCCTGCATGGGCAGCTGCTGAATAAGACAGCAGAGAGAATCTCTGTGTAAAACAGAAACAGACAGAACAAGAGAAGAAATTCCTGTCCCTGTCTGATAAGCTGCCCAGGCAAAAGGAGGGAGTTTACTCAAGAGAAAAAACAACTCTACACTGGACTGAAAAGAAAGACTAGAAAGGCTAAAGAAACCCTCCAGTGGTATGGTAGCACTCGTACAGGGGAAACCCTGGATAAGAGGGTAGAGAAACAGGAGCTGAAGGGTGACTTACCATATGGTAAATCTGTGGAAGGAAAAAATTCATGTTGGTACAGAAAACTATCATGGGATAGTTATTAAACCTCTGTTCTTGGCAGGAAGAAGAGGAGAAACCTGTGACCTATAGACATAAATATCCTGACAGCTCAGCATACCTAGGAGCAACTGGATGTCCTGAGGAAAGGAATCCATGTGTAGAGTTTTGAATGAAAAACAGTGAAAAACTTCTGCTGAGAAGAAGTCAACTGTAGGTTGTAAACTCCAAGAGACAGAAAACAGATTAACCAGAACCCTATGGTTGCTGGGTTTGTTTAGCCTGGCGAGAGTTTGGATTCTTCAGACCAGGGCGATGTGTCCCCTGCTTGGGAACATCTGTATGATGGGCAGGAGAAGAGTAAAACCTTCTCCTCCTAGGGAAAGAAGATTTGGTAGGGCATTTCCTACCTACTGGGGAAGGAGAAGGCTTAGGATAGCCTTCAGAAACAGGGAAGTCAGTGGACCACTGAGCAACCTGATGTAAAGACTCCTTATTGAAGAGATTTTCTCCAGAGCAAGGAGTATTACCCAGTCTTTGTTGTGCCCATTTGTTTAAGTCTGAAGCTTGAAGCCAGGCTCTACGTCGTGCCCCTATGGCTATAGCAGGAGTTCTGCTAACAGACTCAAAAGAGTCTAGGGAAGCACGAGCAAGAAACCAAGAGATACTTTGAATATGACTAAGTAGTAAGGAATAGTCTGCAGTCTTGGGCTTTGAAAGAAAAGGAGTCAAAAGATATAATTTCTTTGTGACCTCCTGAAGAGATAGACTCATATAAAAAATATATGAGAGAATCCTTGCTGACAGCATGGATGTCTGGAAGGTTTGACGTCCAAAGGCATCTAGTGTCCTAGACTCACGACCTGGTGGGTAAGAAGAGTGCTTCTTCTTACTTTTCACCTTCCTCATTGCTGATTCCACCACAATGGAATGATGGGGAAGTTGAGTCTTTTGAAACCCTGGAGAGGGGGGCACCTGATACAGAAGATCAGTTGCTCTAGAAGGTGAGGGTACCTTTAAAGGTGCTTCCCACATTCTTAGAAGAAGATCCTGCAAGGAATGATGTAAAGGAAGCATTATGTTTTCCTTTTCCTCAGTAGAAACAGAGCCTTGTGTAGGATCATGGCCAGGGATAGGAATAGCAAGAGATCTTGCCATATCCAGGAGGAAATTCTGAAAAGAAGAATCTCCAAAGGGAACCGTCCCTGGACAGACTAGACCTGAAGAACTAGCCTGGGCACCGGAGGATCTACTTGAGTATATAGGAATATAAGATCCTGCACGGTGCAAAAAAGGATCCTTAAGGGATGGATGCTGGTACTGGAGGTCAGGACCTGTGACAGTCAGTACTGCATCGTCCATGCCAGGTATCGACTCCAAACTTGGTATAGAAAGGAGCGACCCTGGTGAAAGAAGCATGGAAGGAGCTGGCCCCGATACCGATACCGGTAGCACTGTTGGAATCGAAGGCGACACCGACATCGGAGCAGTCATCAGTGGCTGCTCAATCGATACCGAGGTAACCGAAGGCCTTTGGTAATCACCCTCGGTAACGAGCATCCGGTACCAGTAAGCATCGGTACCGAGACGTGTCGGTACCCAGTCTTCCAGACTAGAGATCGATTCCAGACTCGGCATCGAAGGAAGCGAGTCTATCGATGCATGTCCAGAGGGTACCGACGTCGGTGGTAGTATCAGCGTTGATGCTGATACTGGAAAGTCAATCTGGAGCGTATCCATCGGTCCCGAAGGTACCGAGAAAGCCAGATGACGATCCCTGGTGAGGAGTGTATCCAACACCAGTGCCGATGCCGGGGTATCGGTACCGCACGAAGCGGATGCCACCACCGAGCATGGCTCAGGTATGTTCTGTGAGGGGTGAGCCCCAGGAACAACCTGAAACCCCTTATAGGCTTTGGAGGCCGAAGACTCTCACCGGGGGTTTGAAGCCAAAGGACCCTCGAGGGCAAGGCCGGAGCCGTCATCATGCTGAGCATGAGACCTACCACTCGAGGGTTGGCTAGTCTTAACAGACTGTTTGTGGGTTACCTGATCCTGTGGAGAAGAAGAAATGGTCGGTGCCCTGATGCTGGAAAGGGACCCGGTATCGAGGGAAACTCGAAATGGAAAATCTCTTCTCACAATACTACAGCCTAATGGCTCCGGAGGAAAACGGTCAGGACCCAAACAGGTTAGACACCAGTTTTTGGAGTCTAAAAATAAAACTGTACCGCCACAGCTTAGACATTTCTTAGGAAAAGAGGTTGGCGGCTCCATGATGTAGAGGCCTAGAAGGCCCAAAAAATTTAGACAAAAAACGGAGGGAAAAAATTCCCTGAATTTAAGAAAAAGAAAAACACCGGCGGTACCGGTGGAGTTGGCGAGACAGCTGCAACCACAAGAAAACAAAAGAATTAAAGAAAAATTTTCTGCGGTGACAGGACGACGTCCTGCCGGCTCCGCGGAAAAACGAAAACTGAGGAGAGACAGTTGGAAAGGCGGGAAGGCAGCACGCAGGCGCTGAGGGATGCTCCCAAAAGCTTTCTGATTGGATGCAGGGGAGCGTTCCAGCACAGGCTCTGTCGGTACTGACGTACCCATATGTGAAGACTCATTCCTGCTTGTTCCTGGAGATATATAGTTTCCTTGATCACAATTACATTAGCCTGATTGTTTCCCTTGATCTTTTTGCTGCTTTCTATTTGGCTGATCACAATATTCTTTCACGCTTACATAAAAATGGCATCTGGGAAAGGGTACTACATGGGTTCTCCTTGTTCTTATTAGCTTACTTGTTTTCAGTCTCTACAGGCACTGTCCCTTCATTCTCTCTTCCTTTACAATGTGGAGTCCCACAAGGATCAGTACTAGTCCCCTTTCTTTTTAATATTTTCTTAAGTCCTTTCGCTACTCTGATCCAAGACTTGGGCATAAGTACTTTTTTCTACATTGACAACATATTATCAATACAACTCGCACAATGGATCAGTATCGGGATCACAAGCGACACCAGCAAAATCCCATACACATAAAGCCCACTTTTTTATAAAGATTATTTTTTTATTGGACTATTTTTAAAAAAGCAGCTACAGATGCCGTTTCACTTACGAGTCCTTTTTATTCTTTAAGTGATCATGTAAAAATATTTTAAAAAATTATCAATGTAAATAACAGCTTTGAACTGACAAAGCTAAGTTCTGCTTCAAGGTAGCATTGATAATGTAATACTGCCGAAAAGCAATAAGACTGGAGCTCCACGTTATTGGACGGGATATATTTGAACTGAAGTATTGCAATGGACAACCCTGGCTGAGATGAGTATTACTACATTATCAATGCTACCCTGAAGCAGAACTTAGCTTTGTCAGTTCAAAACGGTTATTTACATTGACAATTTTTCAAAATATTATTGCCGCTCTGCAAATTTACACTGGCGGAACTAAACTATGCTCCGGCCAAGATGTTGCCTGCGCTCTAGTAGAATGAGCTCATAAGTCCTCCGGCACCGGACGGCCTTGCAAAATATATGCTGACGCTAACGTTTCCCGGACCCACCTGGAAATGGAAGCTTTAGCTGCTGCCTCCCCTTTACAGGGGCCCCCAAAGAGAACGAAGAGCCGATCTGACTTACGAAAGGGCTCCGAGACCTTCAAATATTGACACAGAGCTCTCTTGACATCCAAACAGCGTAGACTACAGTCCAATATGCCCTCTTCTGAAGCCGCCAAAACAGGTAACGACACTGACTGATTCACATGAAAATGCGAAACCACCTTAGGCAAAAATGACGGAACAGGATGCAACACAACCTTTTCCCTAGAGAAAGACAAGAACGGCTCCCGACAGGACAAAGTCTGCAGCTCCGAAACTCACCGAGACGAACAAATGGCAACCAAGAACACCATCTTTAAGGTCAAATCTTTGACTGAAGCCTGCGATAAGGGCTCAAAAGGTTCCCTAGTCAATGCTCCTAAAACCAAACTGAGGTCCCACGGACGCACCACTGTTCTGCGAGAGGGCCGAAGTCTAGACACCGCTTTAAGGAAATGAACCACATCGACGTGAGAGCCCAAGGGAACTCCCTGGACCTTGCCTCTATAGCAAGCCAGAGCAGTCAGCTGAACTCTTAACGAACTGGCTGCCAAGCCCTTATCAAACCCATCCTGTAGAAAACTCAATACCGAAGGAACGGAAACTGTCTGCCATCGAACACCAGTCCTCAAAACTACGCCATATGCTAGGGATGTGGACCGTTTTCTGGCCCGAAGCAAGGTTGCGATAACAGCTCCCGAATAACCTTTCTTCTTTAACCTCGCCCTTTCAATGGCCAGGCCGTAAGCAAGAACCGATCCACCTGAGGCATCCGAAACAGACCCTGCCTCAACAGGTCCTCCGTTACCGGCAACCTCCAAGGAACTCAGTCGAGAAGCTGGACCAAATCATCATACCATGGCCGTCTCGGCCAATCTGGTGCCACTAGCAGCACCCTGCCTGGATGAGCCTCGATTTGCCTTATGAGCGCCCACGGGGGAAAGACAGAGGAGACCGTCCATCGGCCAATATTGCATGAGCACGTCGATCCCTTCTGACATTTTTTCTCGCCTCCAGCTGTAGAAGCATTTCGCCTTGGTCGAATAAAAAGTCGCCATGAGATCCATGATCGGCAGTCCCCATCTGTGGATTATCTGAGCAAACACGTCCAGATGGAGCTCCCATTCCCCGGCACCCACCCGGACCCTGCTGAGAAAATCTGCCATTACATTGTCAGCTCCTGCGATGTGTGCTGCCAAGATCACCTGGATTTGAGGCTCCACCCAGGCGAACAGCGCTTCTGCTTCCTCTTCCATGGCAGCACTTCCCGTTCTGCCCTGCCGATTGATGTAAGCCACCATCACGGAATTGTCCGACAGTATTCGTACCACCCGACCTTTCACGTTGGCTTTGAAGGCTTGAAGCGCTAGAGCCACCGCCCTTAGCTCTAGATGGTTGATCGACCACTGGATATCCTGGTCGGTCCAAGTCCCTTGCATAAAGAGATCCCTGCAATGGGCTCCCCAACTGGAGAGGCTTGCATCAGTCAGCACCAGAAGCCATTGTGGTTGCTCCAGGGGCAAGCCTGCCTCCAGGTTTCCCGGGCAAAGCCACCATTGGAGAGACCACCCGACTCGAAGAGGACAGGGAAGACACTTGCTCGGGGCATTGTTCTGATGAGACCAGCGCCGCAACAACGACCTCTGCAATGGGCGCATGTGAGCTCTGGCCCAAGGGACCACTTCTAGTGTTGCCGTCATTGTGCCTAGCACCTGAAGATAGGTCCACGCCAAAGGCGCCGGAGTGGACAAGAACCTGCGCACTAACTGTCGAAGAGCTTGCGCTCGGTGGACCTGCAGGAACACTGCTCCCCGCTGCGTGTCGAAGCATACTCCCAAGTGCTCTACGGCCTGTGACGGGACTAAGCTGCTCTTGGCAAAATTGACTACCCAGCCGAGGCTCTGTAGAAACTTCACCACCCTGTCCATCACCTGCGCGCTCTCGAGCTTGGACTTTGCCCGAATCAACCAATCATCTAGATAAGGATGCACCAAAACACCTTCTTTCCACAGCGCCACCGCGACCACCACCATTACTTTGGTGAAGGTGCGCGGAGCCGTCACCAGACCAAAGGGCAGGGCCTGAAACTGGTAATGTCACCACGGAAGCGCGAACCTCAAGAACCTTTGATGTGCTTCTCTGATCGGGATGTGTAAGTACGCCTCAGTCAGGTCTAGGGTGGTCAAAAATTCCCCCTGCCGAACCGCCACTATCACTGATCATAAGGATTCCATTCAGAAGTGAGGTACTCGGAGACAGCGAGTCACTCCTTTTAAATCCAGGATAGGTCGGAGGGAGCCTTCTTTCTTTGGAACTACAAAATAAATGGAGTAACGACCAATGCCGGAATCTTCTGGAGGCACTGGTACCACAGCCCCTAGCTGCAAGAGACGATGCAACGTTTGTCGCACTGCCAACGTTCTCTGCTGGCTTCTGCAAGGAGAAAGTACGAACAAATCCAGTACGGGGCGAGCCAATTCGAGAGCATAACCTTTGCGTATTATTTCCAACACCCATTGGTCAGAAGTTATTTTGACCCACGCAGGGAGGAACTCCTGAAGTCGACCTCCAATCTTTTGACTCCCCTACCTGGGCCCCCCTCATTTCATTGTGACTTTCTAGTCAAAGGCCCCGCGGCATCTGCGAAACCTCTACCTGCTCCTCGAAACCCACGAAATCCCTGGGCCCTAGAAGCAAATCTTCCTCTTTGGAATCCTGCTAACTGCAAAGTCCGAAACCTCCGGAAATCTCAAAACTGGCCTTGCATTGCCGGAAGAGCCTTCCCTTGCTTAGGCTTGTCCTCCGGTAGTCTCTCGCCTTTGGATTCTCCCAAATCCTTAACCAGCTTATCCAGACCCTCCCCAAACAACAACTTTCCTTTAAAGGGAAGTTTGCTGAGGTGCGCTTTAGAAGAACCATCGGCCGCCCAGTTCCTTAACCACAGGTAACTTCGGGCAGCCACCAAAGATGACATACTATTTGCTAATGCCCTAATCAGATCATAGTGAACATCTGCCAGATACACTGAGCCCGATTCCATCCTTGTCACCTCCAACAATTGCTCCTGTTCCTGTCGCAAGCGCTGAGACCACCGAAGGCAAGCTCTTGTTACCCAAGCCCCACAAATGGAAGCCTGGAGCAATAGAGCGTTTGCCTCAAAGGCTTGTTTCAACAAACCATCCACCTTCCTGTCTTGCGCATCCTTCAAGGCCTTCCACAGGGATAGTGGTCTTCTTTGTGACTGCTGACACCGCCGCCATCTACACATGGGGACCGAAACCTCTCCTTTTCCTTGTCCGCCAAGAGGTAGAGTCTGTTCATCGTTCTCATCCCCCTCAGCCCCGCTTCTGGAAGATCCCATTCATCCTAGATCATGCGATCAACTACCCGAACCGGAAACACCACCTGAGATTGTCTCACCGCTTGAATGAGGGGATCCTCTAACCCCTCTTCCTCTGACTGTTGGGTCGCACTCAAGTTGAGCGCCTGCAGAGATTCTGTGATGAGCGCCGTAAGCTCGTCCTTCCGGAAGACCCTGATTATCCTCGCCTGATCCTCCGGCTCTGGAATCTCACCTTCTTCCAGGTCATCCCTCCCCGACTCGAGATCAAACCCGGTGTCCTCCGTCTCGGGCCATTCACCATCTGAGAGCGGAGGTTCCAGCGGCCTCACCCTCTTCAGGGGTCTCACAAGCTCGCTATCAGTTCGTTCTAGACCTACCGGCTGCTGTGGGACCGCCCCTGGCTCCGGCCCCTTCCCCTATCACTGCAAACAAAATGCTTGATGCATTATTAATACAAAATCCGGGGAAACGTCCCCCAACGATGGCTCTGAAGGCACTAGATGGTAACGCTGGAGTCTCCTGTACCGCTAATGATGGTGCATACCTTAGATTTGATCTTCACCCCCGTGGCCTCTCCAATTTGCATTTCCTCACTCATTTTACCCTGGTCTGATCTCTGCCTTTTCTTCTCCATTGTTCCTCCACCTCTTCATGTATCACCATCCCACTCCCATTCACTTCCCCCTGGGCTTAAACACCACATTACTCCTTTGACTTGTCAGAAATTTCCCCCCGCTGACTCCTTTTTCTCTCTTTCTGTGGAAGAACAAACAGATCTCTGGACTTCCACCCTCACCACTACACTAGATCAACTTGCTCCCCTCCGTTCCTTTCCTTCATTTCGCCCTCAGTCCCATCACCCATGGTTTCACCCTGGTCTTTATCTCCAGCGGACACATCTTCACCATGCGGAGCAGGCATGGCGTAAACACCCTACCCCTTGTTCCCTCACTACCTTCCATGCTGCCCATGCATTATATCGTGAAATGATCACCAAGGCTAAAATGTTCATACTACTCTGATCGTATCTCTGCCGCCTCCAATTCCTCACAACTATTCAGAGTCCTCCGTTCCATCTCTGCATTATCCACTTCCTCTGAAATCTCCACATTCTCCCCCCCCCCCCCCCCCCCCCAATGCGCCCGATTCTGATTCCCTTGCTTCTTTCTTCTCCGGGAAAATTACATCTCTTCGTGCTACTTTTCTATCTTGTCCCCCACCGCTGTCCCCTCCCCCTCTACCTCACTCCCCTTTATCCGCATTTTCCTCCTCCTCCCCCCCTCTTGACAGGATTTTTCCTCATACCTGGAGTATGTTTCGGCCCATTACTTCAGCAGAGCTTTCCAAGGCCATTGCTACCGCCCACAAAACCACCTGTCTTCTTGACACCATACCATCCTCCTGGCTGTCTGACCCCTCCCTTACACTGCTTCCCTACATACTTCACATTTTTAACAGCCTTTCCTCTGGTGTCTTCCCTTCAGCTTGGAAATATGCCCTTATCCGTCCACTTCTAAAAAGTCCTTCTCTTGACCCTTCCACGCCAGCTAACTGGTGTCCGTATTGAACCTTCCCTTTCTGTCTAAAATCCTGGAAAAATTAAGTGTTCGCTCAACTTTCTGCTCATCTGGACTCTACCCTCTCTCTTCACCCACGTCAATCTGGGTTTCGTATGGGTCACAATACTGAAACTATTCTCACCTCCCTTCTGAGTGAAGTCCATTAAGCTCACAACCGAGGTGATCTTTCCCTTGTGGTGACCCTAGACCTTTCCTCTGCTTTTGATATTGTGGACCATCGTACTCTTCTAACTCGGTTGGCTGACCTTGGAATTTGCGGGTCTGTCCTTGCTTGGTTTCGCTCTTTTCTTTCCTCCCGCACTTTCTCAGTAAAGACTAGCTCGACCACCTCCTCTTCGCTACCTCTTCTATGCGGGGTTCTCCAGGGTTCGGTTCTTGCTCCTCTTCTTTTCAACATTTTTCTTGCCCCTCTAGCACTTATTGTTCAACAGTCAGGGATTTCCGGATACTTCTATGCTGACGACATTCTTCTTGTTCACCACACAAACTCCCTCTCTCCGTATCTTTCTACCCTTAACCTCTGTCTCACCCGGGTCACTACATGGATCAACAATAACTTTCTTCACGTTAACCCTTCCAAATCAGCCACACTTTGGCTCTCCTTTAACACATCCCCACCTACCTGTTCTCCTCTCTCTCTCTTTCTCTCTACTCCTATTCCTTTAGTCTCTTCCCTCCGCTATCTTGGAGTCACCCTTGATGTCTCCCTCTCGTTTCACCATCATATTTCCTCAATTATCCATCGTTCCTTCTTTTTTCTGCGTCAGATCCGAGCTGTCCGCCCTTTTCTCCCTGCCTCCTCTCTTACCTCTTTAGTCATTTCTCTAGTACTCTCCAGGTTGGATTATTGCAATACCATTTTAGCAGGTCTTCCACAATATCAGCTTCGACGCCTTCAACTGGTCCAGAATACGGCTGCACGTTTGTTCACCTATTCCTCCCCCTGTGATCACATCACTCCCCTCCTCCTCCGTTTACACTCCCACTTAACTTGCGTTTCCAATACAAAATTCTTATACTTGTCCACAAAGCATTGCACACCAGTTCTCCTCAGTATTTAGCCGATTCCATCCATCTACAGCCTTCCCCCCCATCTTCTTCGTTCAGCACATGGTTACCGTCTATCTCCCTGCCCCATCCTCAGCTCACCTAGAAACGACACGTCATTCTGCCTTTTACTTTCTGGCCCCAGCCCTCTGGAACTCACTCCCGTTTGCTCTCCGTACTGAGTTATCCTATCAAAAATTTAAATGCTCACTCAAAACTCATCTTTTTCAGCAGGCCTTTGATCTCCCAGACCCTTAAAACCTATTTCCCCACTGGTATCTCTCTTGATCTATCTCTCTCTTGCTCACTCGTCTTTCTCCATCTCTTCCTGTCCTGTCTAAATAATGGCGCTCTTTTCCTTTCCTGCTTTTATTGATTATATTGTACACCGCCCTGATGCACCCGCTTGGGCGCTTTATCAAGCAATGAATAAAGATAAAAGATAAAGTTAACAGCTCCCCCTGAGGCCTCGCTGAAGGGCTGTGGGCCTCCCGTGAGGTCTTTTCCTCCAAATGCTGTTCCATAGTCGACGATGACACAGTGCAGCCCCAACAGATCCCTGCTTCGGAGACCGTGCCTCTACACGAGCCACACATGAGACACTGGGGTCGCGAAGGCATGAGGTAAGGCCCCCACTAGCTCTGGTGCCTTCAAAACCAAAGAACAGAAACTTTTTTTTTAACACAAAAGGATCACTTTCCTAACCCAAAAGAAAAGTGTGTTGAGCTAATCACAGGAAAAGCAGGTCTAACCCAGCCAACCTCAACTTCCCCACTGCTGTGTGTGTGATGCAGCATGCAGAAAAAAGCTGCCTCTGCCACGCGGCTGCAAAGCACGGGAAACAACCCCGGACTGCAGCTGGCTGCTTTTCGCGTCAAATTATGGCTCCCGTTTAAGGCCCTGCTAGATGTAAACTGCCCGAAGGGAAAAACAAAAAACACTCACTTCCGGAGCCGCTGACTGCCCCCCTACCGTGTTAGTCGGATCAGCGGAGCTCGGCCTTCTACCACCCGCTGCGCTGCTCGTTCCCGCTCCAAGTAGAGTCCGCGGGGAGAACCGGCCTCGACTGGTCCTCAGCAGCCGCACGCTGATCGCTTCTCACAGTGTCTCTCTCTTTCTCTCCCCTGTTGGGCTCCCCTCCGTACAGTCAAGGAGGGGAGAGACGACCAATGAATGCAGATAAAGGCAGAGAGAGCAGAAGAAGGGGCACTGGATCGAGGCTGAGACTAGTTTCTTACTTTTTTTCCTTTTTTTTTTTTAAATAAAAGAAAGCACCCTAAAAAAAGAAAACAATAGAACAAGGAAAAATTTAAAGACTAACTAATGCTCCTTATCCGTCCCTCATGTGAGCCCAGCACCTAGGCTCACTAGTCCTCCTGCTGCATGGAGACTGGACACACTGGGGCTGATGGGAGATTCCAGCAGGCTACGTCCAGTGATGTCACTGATTTGACATGCCCAGTCTCCAAGCTGCAGGAGGAGGTCACTACCCAGTGGTGGAGGACTGAACTGGAGGAACGATAAGGAATAGCCTTTCTATGTCCTCAGTATACCAGGCCATACTGGAATCTACAAAGACTGCTGGATTTTGCTTCACTGCTCTCTCTCTGCATCACACTCCCTTCCCCCTTTTGCTTCACTGCACTACTGTGCTTTGTCTATATACCTGCTTTGACTGTAATTGCTGTCCTATCATTCCAGATGCCATGCTAGTCCTGCCTTGTTGACTCTGCCCCATGACCCCTCCAACACTATTGAGGTGAACCTACAGCACAGCTTAAAAGTGCTCACTGCAGTGGGATATGCACCGCAGCGGTGTGTCTAAGGAGCAGGACCTACTCCTGGGGCAGCTCTTGGTAACAAGTCTTTTTTGCATTTGTATTTAACCATTTGCCGCCTTCTATTCTCTCCTGCATAATATTACTCCATCAATCCCATGGCACTCATTCCTGTTCACTAGACTGCCCAATTCCCGGTTTCCCATATGCTCTCCTAGCACTCAGTTTTCCATCAGACAAACAACCTGATACCTTGCCTCCCTCACAAGCAATCAGTTCACTTTGCTAACCCAATGGTCCCTGCGGTCGCAGCACAGCCTCTCCATGCAGCAATTCTTTATTTATTTTTATTTTTTATTTATTTTACATTCTCTTATATACCGCGCTATTCTGCATCAGTGCGGTTTACATTGAACAAACTGAAATTACATTTAACAGGGCATTATAACTTGGAGATAACAATTTTTACAGGGAACATGGGCTATGGAGGGTTAAGTGGCTTGCCCAAGACCACAAGGAGCATTCTTAATTGTAGGTCACTGAAAACTAAGTCTGCTCTTATTTCTGACTTGTCCCTATTTACGCTAGATATTCTTTGTCTCACGGAGACTTGGCCATGAAAGTGAAGAAGCGTATCTCTTTCTATGCCTCCCTCCTGGATACCTCGCTCTCCCTGCCCCTAGAACCTCCCATAAGGGGGGGGGGGGGTTGCTATTATTCATAAGTCATCCTTGTCAGTGTCTGAGCTTCAAGTGGCTCTACCCCTGAGTACAGAGTCCCTCTTGGTTAAACTTGGCCCCCCATCAGGTATTCATCTTTTGCTCCTCTCTTGCCCCCGAGCAGTGGAAAGATCTTGGTAGAAATCCAAATCTGCCTGTGCTCTGTCTTGTTTTCAGAGTTGCAATGCAAGAAGGACCACTTCTTGAACATCATCAATGCCTCCTCTTTCTCCTCTAAAGCAATTTTTTCAGTTGTGAGACAGTTCTCTACACAACACCAATCTCAACTGACTTGGCCCTGTGCACCGAGGAACTGGCCAATTATTTTTTTGAGAAGATTAAGCACCTTAAGATTACCCTTCCATCTTTTCCTCTTCTCACCTCCCAAGAGTGATGAGATAGTTTCACCTGTGTTAATGCACAAATGGTCCAATTTTGCACCGGTTTCCCTTCATGAGCTATCTCAAATGCTACAATCCACCCATAAGACCACTTTTCCCCCTTGACCCCATTCCCGCTGTGTGGCTTGGAGAACTCACCCTCGTTCTTCTTCCCGTCATGCACATGATTGTTAATCACAGCCTCACTACCGGTACTGTACTAGACATCTAGAAGAGGGCACTATTAAGGCCTCTCCTAAAAGGCCAGCAAGGCAACCATCAGGACTTTCACAATTATCGCCCAATTTCTAATTTATACCCAAGGTGTTGGAGAAAATTATCTTTAGACAACTTTCAGATCACATGGAGCAGGTTTGTTCCCTTTATCCTCAAAAAGTAAACTTATGCCCTCTGCATAGTACAGAGATGGTTCTCACAGCGATTTTCAATGAAATCTACCAAGAGATCGATCGGGGTAAATATGTTCTGGCCATTTCATTAGATTTATCAGCAGCCTTCGATCTAGTAGACCATTACCTCCTCTTGACCCGCTTACATGATATTGGTGCCCGAGGTGCAGCATTGTCTTGGTTTAGGGCTGATCCTTCCAAGTTCATGCTCTTGACAACACTTCCACCCCTTCTGACCTTCTGTATGGTATCCCACAGGGCTCAACTGCTTCTCCTTTGCTATTTAACATTTTTCTCAGTCCCTTAGTTACCCTGAAAGAGAGTCAGGGGATCTCATGCTATGTGTATGCCAACGATATTCTACTTCTATTCCCTACTTAAAAAGATCCCCTGGATCTATCCCCAATCAACGCTTGTTTGGCTAAGGTGTCGACTTGGTTACAGAATAATCCCTTAAAGATCAACCCATTAAAATCCAATTACCTGGTTTACAGGACCCCAAATGTATCCCTCAAGTCCGCCATTCAGGAAAACCTCCCAGTGTCACTGAATTCTTCCTTTCGATATCTTGGCAATATACTAGATTCCAGACTCACTTTTTCCTCTCAGTTATCTCAAGTGACCAAATCCTCCTTTCATGCCTTGCATCCGTTTCGTGCCATAGTCATTTCTTGATAAATCTGCCTAAACTACTGTGTTACTCCATACTGTGATAGCTAGGTTAGACTATTAAAATATTTCATATCTTGGCCTCCCTAAGCACCAACTTAGTAACATAGTAACATAGTAAATGACGGCAGATAAAGACCAGTATGGTCCATCTAGTCTGCCCAGCATGATGGCAAGAGTAGTTGCACCTGCCACTCCGTGCAGGCCACCCCTCCCCAAGTCTTTGTTTAGGGGTGAACCCACCACTCCATGTAGGACACCCTTATTTGTAGAGAATTTAGATGGTTCAGTATATTTTGATTTTATCCTGTTGCTGTAAAGGGATCCACTGTGTCTGTTCCAAGCCATTTTGAATTCCGTCACTGTGTTTGCCCCCACCACTTTCATCGGGAGGGCGTTCCAAGCATCCACCACCCTTTCAGTGAAAAAGTATTTCCTGACATTGCCTTTCAATTTACCACCTTGCAGCTTCCTGTTATGCCCTCTAGTTTTATAGCTTCCCCGTCTTTGGAAGAGGTTTGTTTGTTCATTATTTCCCTTTAAGTATTTAAAGGTATGAATCATATCTCCCCTGTCCCTCTTCTCCTCCAAAGTGTACATGTTTAGGTCTTCAAGTCTCTTCTCTTAAGGCTTCTGATGCAGGCTCCAAATCATTTTGATTGCCTTCCTCTGAACAGATTCCAATCTTTTTACATCCTTTGCAAAATAAGGTCTCCAGAACTGAACACAGTATTCCAAGTGAGGCCTCACCAGTGACTTGTACAGTGGCATATGTACCTCTTCCTTTCTGCTGGTAATTCCTCTTTGTATGCAGCCCAACATCCTCCTGGCTTTTGCTACCGCCCTGTCGCACTGTTTTGCCACCTTAAGATCTTCAGAAATAATCACACCAAGGTCTTTCTCCTGATCCGTGCACACCAACCTCTCGCCCCCTATCGCGTACATTTCCTTTGGATTTCTGCTACCCAAGTGCATGATTCTGCTCTTCTTTGCATTAAATCTTAATTGCCAAGCATTAGACCATTCTTCCAGCTTTTGTAGATCTTTCCTCATGTTAACCACTCCCTCAGGGGAGTCCACTCTGTTGCAAATTTTTGTATCATCTGCAAAAAGACAGATTTTTCCGTTCAGTCTGTATTACTAATTAAAGATTTATTTGGATTTTTGGATCAGCGAAGAATATTGTACATAGAATATTTCATGTGAGAGTTGGATCAGCAAAGAATATTGTACTCCTGCTAAGTCAGCCTGCTAGCCCAGATCAGAGCTTGGGGTTACTTTAGGTCGAGGAGTGATAATGGAGCTGAGCTTGGGGGTTATTTTAGGACAAATTCTCTGAGCAGGCAACAGGTTTGGCCGGACAAAACTGGATGAGTGACTCATACAGTGACTCAGCAGCTGACATTCTTTTCAGCTGCTGGTCACCAGCACAAATTTAACCCTGACCAATCCTGGTATGAACCATGAGCACAACATTAACTCTAGCCAATCCTGATTTGAGCATGCTGCATGTTAACCTATGGATTGTAATGGCATGCAGCAAGCACGACATTAGTTAGGTATTTAACAGGGGGATTTTCAGCAGGTCTCCGGGACTGACTTCTTCAAGCTCTGTAGTCTCCCGGATCCCTCTAGGCGATCGCTGGTCCCCCGACTGCTAGAGTGATAAGCTACAATAATCCGGTGATGTATTGATGCTTAACTTTGTGCTTATTATTATTCTAAAAGGACTCAATCTAATAAAAGCATATTGTATTTGCTAAAGTGTCTGTGCCTAGTCTGTGAGCTAGTGAATGACAGGGTTAACTCATATTGTATTTGATGCATAGTCTGTGAGCTAGTGAATGACAGGGTTAACTCATATTGTAATTGATGCATAGTCTGTGAGCTAGTGAATGACAGGGTTAACTCATATTGTATTTGCCAAAGTGTCTGTGCCTAGTCAGTGAGCTAGTGAGTGACAGGGTTGAAGGAAAAGCGTAAAATTTGGCAATACACAGTCCTACAGCAATATCGCTCACAAATACATTGAACAGTGCCGGGCCCAGGACCGATCCCTGGGGCACCCCGCTAATCACCTTGCCTTCATCTGAGTGAGCTCCATTTACCATCACCTTCTGTCGTCTGTCAGTCAACCAATTTCTGATCCAATTTACCATCTTTGGATCCATCCCCAAGCTACTGAGTTTATTGATAAGCCTCCTATGAGGTACAGTATCAAAGGCTTTGCTGAAATCCAGGTAGATGACATCCATCGCATGACCCTGATCCAGTTCCCTGGTCACCCAGTCGAAGAACTCAATCAGATTTGTTTGGCAGGATCGTCCTTTGGTAAAACCATGTTACCTCGGGTCTTGCATCCTGTTGGTTTTGAGAAAGTTCACTATTCGCTCTTTCAGGA
Organism: Ichthyophis bannanicus; assembly: GCA_033557465.1. Lineage (NCBI taxonomy): Eukaryota > Metazoa > Chordata > Amphibia > Gymnophiona > Ichthyophiidae > Ichthyophis > Ichthyophis bannanicus. The sequence continues at coordinate 177,052,294 of CM066043.1, read as the reverse complement.
GCGTCTCCATTACTTTTCCCGCCACCGAGGTAAGGCTCACAGGCCTGTAGTTTGACACTTCTTCCCTGTCACCACTTTTGTGTAGAGGTACGACATCAGCCATTCTCCAATCCTGAGGAACCTCTCCTGTTTCCAAGGATCTGTTGAAAACATCCTTTAACGGCCCTGCAAGAACCTCTCTAAGCTCTTTCAGTATCTTGGGATGTATCCCATCCGGTTCCATGGCTTGTCCACTTTCAGTTTTGCAAGTTGTTCTAACACTTCATCTTCTGTGAATGGTGAGGTATCTACTTCATTCCCATTTTTATATTTGGGAGTCACAGGTCGTCCTTCTCCAGGACTTTCTATAGTAAAAAAAGAGCAGAAGTATTCCTTTAGCAATTTCGCTTTTTCAATATCACTTTCCAAGAGTCCATTCGCAGCACTCCTGAGTCCTGCAATTCCACCTCTGATCTTCTTCCTTTCCCAAATATACCTGAAGAAAGTTTTGTCGCCACACTTCACATCTTTAGCCATCTTTTCCTCTTCCTTTGATTTTGCTATCCTTATTACTTTTTTGTCTCCGAGTTTGATCCTGTATTCATCTGTGTTCCTCTGTTTGTGAGCTCTTGAATTTTGTGAAAGCTGTGTTTTTTGCCTTTATTTGAGCAGCCACTTCTTTGGAAAACCAAACATGTTTTCTTCTCCTCCTGTTTTTGTTTACTTTTCTTACATATTTATCTGTTGCCCCTTTTATTGCCACCTTTAGTTTAGCCCATTGCAATTCCACTTCCCTTATCTTCTTCCACCCTGTCAGCTCCTCCTTTAGGTACTCGGCCATTTTATTGAAGCTGGTGTTTTTGAAGTTTAGGACTTTGAGCTTGCTATGATTGGCCTGTACCATGGCTTTTATCTCAAACCACACCGTGTGATGACCGCTGCTGCTCACAGGGGCATTCACGCAGACATTCGACACGCTATCACCGTTGGTGAGCACTAAATCCAGTGTTGCGCTTTCTCTGGTTGGTTCCACCACCATTTGTCTAAGTAACGCATTTTGGAGAGCATCCACAATTATTTTTGCTTCTTTCCAGATTTTCAGAAGGAGTAATCCAATCCACATTCGGTAGATTAAAGTCACCCAATATTATCACTTCCCCCTTTGTGGCTATCTTGGCAATATCTATAATCAGTTTGTTATCTATCTCTTCAATTTGTGTCGGAGGTCTGTAGACTACAGCAGTATGGATGACAGTGCCATCTCCTCTTTCCAACGCAATCCAGAGCGCTTCTTCTTTTCCCCATGCATTTCAGTAGCTTTAATATTGCTTTTGACATACAAGGCTACTCCTCCTCCTCCTCTTCCATTTTCTCTGTCTCTTCCGAATAGATTATAGCCAGCTATGGCTATATCCCAATCATGCGATTCATTAAGCCATGTTTCTGTAATGGCCACAATGTCCACTTCCACCATTAGGGCTTCCAGGTCCGGAACTTTGTTGGCTAAGCTTCGAGCATTTGTGCTCATTGCTTTCCAGCATTTAACTGGCTTGTGTGTATTTTGCATTGATTTTGATCTGCCTACATCTTCCCACTTGTTTTTGACATGTGGTTTAAAAGTGTGGCTGTTTCTGATTTTAAATCTGCTTTTGCAGGGGGTGACGTCCATAGCTTGATCTTCCACATACGTCACCCCCTTTTTCTAGTTTAAATGCATATCCACATGTTGCTTGAATTTTTCACTTAGGATTCTTTTCCCTGTGATAGAGAGATGTAGTCCATCAGCACAGTATAGTCTCTTGTTGTTCCATCTGTTACCCCATTCGCCAATAAATCTGAATCCTTCTTGTTTGCACATGGTCTGGAGCCATGTATTAAAGCTGTTACTGCGATGTAGCCTTTTTGCCCCCTTACCAAGAACAGGTAGAACCTCTGAGAATGCAACAGTGTTAACAATGGGCTTGAGTTTCTCTCCCAAGGACTGGAAGTCCTTTTGGACTGTAGAGGCACTGTTTCTAGCCAGATCATTGTGTCCAAGTGGTAACATCAAGTTTGGAGTGTTCACTTTCTGCTCCAAGTACTTCAACAACGTGGTTTGTACTCCTGCTGGCTGAAGAGCCTGGGAGGCACATGACTATCTTCTCTCCTTTGAACTGTGTTCCCAAGTTGGTGCCACTGATGATGGAATCACCAAGTAGTAGTAGCTTGCTGTTTGGTGAGGTTTTCTTCATATTTGGTCCTTTAGCAGGAGATTGGGCATCGTCTGTCTCATTTCAGGGCCCTTCAGTTTCTTTGGATTGGGCATCCTCATTCACCAAGGCCGAGAAGGCATTATGCAGGGATATTGCCTGATGCATACGATGCCTCTGTGTCACAGGTCGCAATCTACCAGAACCCACTGTGATCCATTTGTTCCTGGGGTGTTTGATTCTTTGTGGGAGCGGTGGTGCACTTTGTTCAGTTTGTATCCTAGAAGAGGTACGCTTTATTGCAGCCAGTTCCTCCCTCAGTAGGGTCACCTCTTTATGCATGGCAGCTAGGTCTTCCCTTAGTAGAATCAGTTCTTTATGCATGGCAGCTGACCTGAGGCACAGAGGAGAAGCTCTTAGTTTCCAAATGATTCGTCTTAAACGACTACAGTTGATTCAAAATACCGCCATCAGCGTACTTACACAAACTCTAAAGTATGATCATATTACTCCATTATCCATTCAACATATTAGCTCTCTGTTCACTCAGAGCTATTCATGATGCTGCTCCGGATTCTCTCTCTGCATCAGTTGCACTATCTTCCAGCACGACCCCTTCGATAACTGCATGGTTATAGTCTGCATTTCCCCTCCCCTACAATGGTTAAGTATGACTCCACCCAGAACTATGCCTTTTCAGCTGCATCCCAGCCCTTTGGAATAGTGTACCTGCTTCCCTCCATAAGGAATTATGTTTTAGAAGTTTCAAGAAGGCTCTTAAACCCTTCCTTTTTGAGTCTGCCTTCGATATTCAGCCTTCACATTCCTGAGGTCGATTTGATTGCCTTGGGTCTAGGAAGCGCTCTCCCTGCCCTACCATTCTCCCCCCTTGACTACACCCTACCCACCTCCTCCCCTCTTCTTTCTATGATTCTCCTCTGTCCTATATGAAAATTGAGGTTCTTTCCTAATTTCTCTATTTTTTATTTATTGTAAACCACATCGATTGCGTGCAGTTTTGCAGTATATCAAATAAAAGTAACCATAACCACAACCACAACCATAGAGGCCTCTATAAAAAATTCAGAGCAGCTCTAAAAACCCATCTCTTTCAGACTGCGTTCAAGAGCTCTTGATCACTGATCGGGCTGACAGGTAGCAAGCGTACCCACCCCCCCCCCCCCCCCCCTTTTTTTTTTTTTTTTTTTTTTTTTTACTCTACTTATTTCTGTTTTATGCATACTTTTATTCTTTCCTGTCATTTTTTAAAGAAAAATTGGAGTTCCTCTCTAACAATGTTACATTTTATTTTGTAAACTGCTTTGACAAAAATGTTTGAAAGGTTGTATATGAAATACCCAATAAAGATAAAGAGGATCATGTGCCATTCTGCAAATCTCTCTTGGTGGGTTTAAGGTAAATCTGGCCCACAAGAATATGTGCAGCCAAGCTGAATGGGCCTGGCACTTTGACATAGGAAGGCTCTTAGTTATATAGGGCAAACCTATTGCCTCCTTAATCCACCAGGGCCAATGAAGCTTTCAATGCTGCCTCAACCCTTCTCATCCATGAAACAGGATGAAGAGATGATCCAACTTCTTGAAAAGTTTAGTCATCTTCAAATATCCTAGGCACTGTTCTATATGTATCGAAAAGAACGGGATCCTTCCATGCCCTGTTTCTTAAAGGACAGCAAGACCAGAAAAAGATTTGCTATAGGAAAAAACCTTTATCTCTAAGATTGTCCTAGCCAAACTGACTACTACTGTTTTCAGGGTCAAATCCTTGAGAGAACATAAGAACATAAGATATGCTATACTGGGTCAGACCAAGGTCCATCAAGCCCAGTATTCTGTTTCCAACAGTGGCCAATCTAGGTCATACGTACCTAGCAATTTCCCCAAGGGGCACAGGTTCCACAATGCTTGTATTGGTTACTCTATTGGATACTCTAATAGGCTCAAACAAGGGAGAATACTAGCACTTTAAGACCAAGTTGAGATCCCATGATGGGATGAGATTGAATATGCTTCACTCCTTTAAAAAAAAAGTATGAGTATCTGGGTGCAAGGTCAAGATCTTGTTCTACCAGAGACCCTAAAAAAAACATCAGGTCTGCCACCTAAACCTTAAGAAAATTCATAGAAACATGACAGAAGAAAGAGACTATGTAGCCTAGCCAGTCAATACAAACACCTCTCTAATCCTTCAAGCAGAAAAGTCAGAATCAGGGCTACTTAAAACAAGAAATGCAAGAAAGTTTCATCCCAATACTATGCTTCCAAAATCCGCCATAATCTGATGTAAACCAAGGCGATAGATCTCTTATGGGCACAGAACAATAGAAGTCAATCTGGAGGAATAGGCCTCGCAATTCAAACAAGCCCTCTTAATGGCCAAGGCGTAAGCCAGAGTGGAGATTAAGAAAATGAACCCTGGGAAAGCAGATCCCTGGAAAGAAGCAGCCTCAAGGATTACCCCCCCCCCCCCCCATCTGCACCCTCATCAGATTCACATACCAAAGATGCCTTAGTCAATCTGGCTCCTTGAGGACAAGCAACCCTTGATGCCTACAGATTAGGCTGTACCTGAAAATTACTCACCTTGAACCGGAAAGGCATGAGATAAATATAAATAAATGGATAAAATAGATTAAGAACACTTGCCTATGAGAGGACATGGAGAAAAGACAATCCAAAATAGAAGCACACACACTCGCAGATGCAACACAGACAAAAGGGCAAGATGTAGAACTAGAAGTCTACAAAGACTACCCCTAAAGACAGTGAAGTGGAGAAAAACTTTGATACCCCGACACGACCGCATTTCGGACTGATGCCTTTGTCAGGGGGGGAAATAACCTCCAGAGACAAACACACAAAAATAAAAAGATAAAATATGTCAAATAAATATGTTAACAAATTAACTGACACTCTATGCTATGTAACCAAAAACAAAAATAGAGTGAAACATATAAACTTATGAGCCAGCGTGTATATAAATATGTTTATGTCGGAAGATTAGCCATGAGGTTTAAACAGCCTCTCGAAGCTGCACTTCCATTTTGCTCAAATTTTTATGAGCCCACTTCGGAGCCACGACATAGGTAAACCACCATAATAAAGTGCTACCTACATAAAGATAGCATGTTCGTGATCCTATAAAAACTGTGTAAAAGTCCAGACAGAAAAACCAGAAGATTACTTATCTCAACTGTTCGTTTCAGACTTCTTCACAGACTTCACACAGAATGAACCGCAGTTGTAAAAAAGTACACAGTACTGCGTTTCGGGCAAATATGCAACTGTCTCAACGCTTCATTTAACTGTAACAATAGAACGGTCTCCCGGCTTGTCCACTCCTTCAAGATGCCGGCGCATGCTCATGAGCTAATAGCTAATGAGCATGTGCCGGCATCTTGAAGGAGTGGACAAGTGAACCAGGGAGAAGTGACCACAGCTTCAGGTACAATTTATCCTTACCGAGTGGAGCTGTGCTCAAGAGAGACACAGGGATCCTCAGAGAGAACAGACCCTGAGATATACGTTAAAAGCTCAGAGCAGGGTACTGCATTACTGGAGCCAGAGGAAATGCAGGTTGAGCCCATTGAGCAGGATTTATTGCCTCCAGAAGTACTCATGGACTGTACTCTATGTGAAGCTGTTAGCATTGAGTCCCTTTGCTAAAGAATAGCTGAAAAGATAAAGTCTCCTGAAAAGTAGAGTAATGAAACCTAGCCTGAGCTGAAGGTAGGAACTGGCTCTTTTTAAGGGGAAGATACCTGTTGCATGTACATCTGAATGCTTAATGAAGACAAAGGTAAAAAGAAGATATTTTTACTTTGTTGAATGAAGAAGATGTGTTTTCTTTATCCGTTATATTGATAAGCAGCTGCATATAATTAATGACTGTGAAGCTCATCCAGCCTAAGTTGTAAATAACCTTAAGCGAATGAATGGAGAAGTATCCTGTTATAGTCTACATGGACTTTGTTTGCGTTTGGGGAATAAATTGTCATTTGCCTTTACTTTCGGTTTCATGACTACACTTCATCTTAGAAGGCCAAAACTACAACTCCCAGCAGGCATCACTGGGAAAAATAGTTTATTCAACTTTTTATGAGAGAAGTTAATGGCAACCCTACCCCTCTAAGCCTTAGGCAGAGGGCTGGGGCATGACAATGGAAACTACTCAGGCAGGCAATAACATCTCTTACTTGTTTTTCCCGCCTGGGGCCCATGCTGCGATGTGCTCTTTCCACACCAATAACCTCCACATGCTCTGCTCCACTACCCTCCAGCCGAAGAACATGCACAGCTGCTGCACCACCTGCACAGTGTCTTTAAATTTCTCCGTTTCCGGAATCCCCTTTATCCGCAGATTATTTCTCCGCGCCCGGTCCTCCATTTCTTCCATTTTGTCCTGCATATCCTCCTGCACGTCTCGCAATCGGCGCTGCTCAGCGTCCAGCTCCCTCAGCGTCCCATCTTGTGCCTCCACTTGGTCCTCGATCTCCTCCACCTGTTGCCCCACAGAGGTCAGTTCCTGCTGTATTATGTGCAGCGTTGCCTTCAGATCCTCTCTCCTCTCCTTTATGTCCCCCTGGAGCTCCCGCTTAAAATTCGGTAAGCCAATTTTTCAACTCCGTTCTTTCCAACAGCTGCCCTCTCTCACCGTAGGTCTCCTCCTCCAGGCTCTCACTGTCTCCGCTTTCAGCGGCCTCTCCTTCCTTATTATTTATTTATTTATTTATTTATTTATTACAATTTCTTATATACCGCACTATTGTCAGCGCGGTTTACATACAACAAAATGACCATAACAAACTGCTTGGCTTCACATAGAACAGGAGTAACAACTTGGATAACATGTTTTGCTTTACAGGCCCTTCTCCTCTCGGCGCACATATGCCGATTTAAACCCCGCCAGTTTTTTCCGGGCAGCCATTCCACTCATCGGGGTCAGTTTGCCGTCTATTTTCTCCATCGGGGTGCCACCTATTTATTCTCTTAGTCGGGAATCAGACGGAGCTCGGCTAGTTGGCAGCCATAAGCTCCATGAAGTCACCGGAAGCCAGATACTTGGTGATTTTGAGGGCTCGCAAACAAATCTATGGATGGTCGCCCCCAGTACTGGAAGAGTTGCTGGGCTACATTGGGATCCAGTTGCCACTCCTGCAGCTGGAGGATTCTGCTTAGCTTGTCTGCTAGGAAGCTCTCCTGACTTACTACTACTACTATTGAGCAATTATATAGCGCTACCAGTAGCACGCAGCGCTGTACAGACATGTAAGAGACAGTCCCTGCTTGTCAGAGCTTACAATCTAGTCAAGACAAAACAAAAACACAGAACAGTCTATTCAGAGCAAGAACACAAAACAAGGCATTTACAGTCTAGACAAGACAAGACAGAAGTCAGGATCTGAAAGCGACAGTGAAGAGGTAGGTTTTCAGCCTGGATTTGAAGAGAGCTAGGGAGGGTGCCTGGCGTATAAACACAGGTAGGTTGTTCCAGGCGTACGGTGCTGCAAGGTGAAAGGAACGAAGTCTGGAGTTAGCGGTGCGAGTGGAGGGCCTAGAGAGAAGTAGTTTGTTAGAAGAGTGAAGTTCCCGAGATGGGTTGTAAGGAGAAATAAGAGATGAAAGGTATTGAGGGGCAGCAGAGTGAATGCATTTATAGGTCAGGAGAAGTTTGAACTGGATGCGGAAACAGATAGGGAGCCAGTGAAGTGACTTGAGGAGGGGAGTAATGTGGGCATGGCAAGGCTGGCGGAAAATTAGTCGAGCAGCAGAATGTTGAATAGATTGAAGGGGAAAGAGATGGCTCACAGGGAGACCAGCAAAGAGTAGGTTGCAGTAGTCGAGGCGAGAGGTGATTGGTGATTAAGGAGTGGATAAGTGGCAAGTAAACCGCCTTGAGGAACATACTCTGGCTGACTGCGAAGGAGCATAGGTCCAGGGTTTCCTGACACAGGATTCGAGAGACTGTGCCCCCTTGTTTGTTCACATAGAACATCGCTACTTGGTTGTCTGTCTGAATCAAGACAAATTGATGAGCCAGGATTTGGCAGAAGGCCCGAAGAGCCAGGTGGATCGCTCGCAGTTCTAGGAGACTGATTTGTTGTGTGCTCTCCCACTGAGACCACACACCTCAAGTGCAGACCTGCTGGCAATGCACACCCCATTCCAGGAGGGATGCATCCGTAGTCAGCATTCTTGAACGCATGGGAGGCTGAAAAGGCACTCCCCTCCAGAAGGTTGTGAGGATGAAGCCACCATTTCAAAGACTGTATCAGGTGATGGGACACCTTGATGTTGTCCCTGAGTCTGCCTGTGGCTTGTGTCCACTGATCCCTGAGGCACCACTGAGCTGTTCATCTGAAGCCGAGCATTGGGTGTCACATGCACTGTGGAGGCCATGTGACCAAGGCGGCGCAGAAAGTGTCTTGCTGAGATGCGGGATCTGTGACTCGCTTGCTGCACTAGGGCTACCAGTCTTTGAGCCCTTTCCTCTGGTAGATAAACCCTTGCTTGAAGGGTGTCTAACCTTGCCCCTATGAACTTCGAGAGTTGGACCAAGGGAGAGCTATAGATGGCAACATTTTACTTACCAGATAATGTCCTTTGAGTTCTGCTAGATCAGTCCAGACAAGTGGGTTGTGTTCCCCTACCAGAAGATTGGTAGAGACAAAGAACCAAGGAAAAGCCCAAATTTCAATGACATCACTCCCATGCCTCTATTTGCCTCAGCCACCAGAGGTCTCTTCAGTATTCATCCCAAAACATATGGGAGAAACATGGAAAGCCTCACAGCAGAACAGAGCAAGTTTTAGGGGCAGGCCCTGGACTGATCTAGCAAGACTCAAGGAAAGAACATTAACTGGTAAGAAAAATGTCACCTTTCATATAGTCCTGCTAGACCAGTCAAGACAAGTGGGATGTACAGTACCAAAACTATAACTCTACTGGGCAGGAAGCAGCCACAGCAGTTCGCAAAAACTTTGAGCCAAAGGCCATGTCCACCCATACGTGGATAACCAGACAGCATGCTTGATAAAAGTGGAAAGTGATGCCCACGCTGCTGTCTCACAAATGACTGCAGGGGATACAGAGCTTTGCTCCGCCTACAAGGATGCTTGTGCTTTGGTAGAATGGGCATGCAAACATTCCGGAACCAGCCAGTTGCACAACAGTCATAACGCAGCAATGGCCTCTCTAATCCAGCACCTCAAAGTTGACTTGGCTGCTGCATCACCCTTGTGCGGGCCAGTAAACAGCACAAAAAGATGGTAGGGCTTACAAAAGGAATTCGTAACCTCCAAGTACCGGAGAAACACCCAGAGATAGATATGGCGTTGACAGATCCAGGTTTCCGTCTCCTGCAGTGAAGATCCCATGGGCAGCACAGGGACAAATTCCCAGTACCATTCTCTCCCTCTTCAGGGGCAAATCTATTGATTCTCTTATCAAAGACAGCTCAGTTGCCATTCTTCCAGGGATATCACTTTAGTTTTTCCTTGGACACTTGTAGTTCATTGAGTTTTCCCATCTCACAATGGTTCACCAGGTCTGCCCTCAAACCCATCTCCGCCTCAACCCAAAAAAGACCCTCAGCCAAAGGGTACTTTTTATCCTACTTCACTTTAAAAAAAATATATATATTTATTAACACTCCTCTCACTGTCTATTCAGTATCAACTGGATCATAGATCCAAACTTTTCGGGGCGCTGAAGTACGTAGAAGTTCCCCCAAGGGCATAGTTTATTTTTCTGGTCCATAAGGTGTTACTAGAACAGCATGCCAAGATCTGGCAAATGCCCTTTTCTTCCAAACTAATGTCAAGGAAGACTGTACCAACTAGAGTTCAAGCTATTTTAGGGTATGGAAAACATCAGATGCCACGTCACTTGGTCATGATTGAATCTGTTCTCAAGAGATCTAAGAGCTCGACAGCTCACTTGAGCACTCCACCTGGGAAAGACTTCAGACTGCTCAACATTGGCAAAAGGATCTTTCAGAACCTCATGTTGACGACACACATAGCAGCTTACCAATTTCAAATGTCTCAATATGTCTATGACATTATAGAGAAAATTCAGCCGGTGGTACCATCCATATCCAAGCAAGCTACTGTTCTGGATACCACTATGCTTTGAGATTTGGAAGAATGTAACATATCTTATACACCCAGCATATGATGCTTAGTTGAGGGGAGCAGTAATTGCTATTATGGCTCCCCTACCAATTACTGCTCAAAGAATGGCATGATTAAAAGCTTCAGGCAAGAGAAACGATGTGCACAAATGTAGAGCAACTGTTCTTTGCACAGGCGAGAACGTTTTTGGTGACAAGATTAATGAAACAGTGTCCTTAATAAAGGATGACTGCGTTACCAAGCAGACTTTGGCAGTCGACAACACTGAAAAGCCACAGGATGTTTCAAAGAGGAATCGCTTCAACTACTATAGGAGTCCATATTAATATTACAGATTTTGTCAAGCCTTAACAAGTCTTTTTTCTTCTCCTCTAGTCTTCTGCATCAAAGAGGAAAGCACACTCTTTGAACTCACTGCCCTTCTCAAGTGTTAGATCCCTCCCTTCTCTCCCCAGCTCACACCCACTCCATGTGAGAATTTTTGCAAAGATAACAGATTTTTTTTTATTGGTTCGTAGGTAAAATCTAGTAAGTAAATAGTTCCACATTTGGATATCTACTAAAAGTAAACAATTTGATATTCTTGAAGAAGCTTTGATTAGGTAATTTTACAAAGGGAACTCATTAAACAAAATACCTCTGATGCATATCAGAATTTAGTAGTGTAAAATAATAGCCGTTTAACAAGCTATGTAGCAGGACTATACACAGGTACATAGAACAGAGCTATTAGAACGCACACCAGGGCCCGCGCCATGTCCCAGACAAACTCCAGGAAGGTGGTGTCCTCAGGAGGTGACTGCCACCTCTGGGTCGGTGGAGAGGGGTTGGAGGGGAGGTCTCGGTGGGACCGAGTCTCCGGAGAGGTCTCTCCGTTGGACTCCAGTCCGAGTAGTCCAAGGAGAACTCGAGGTCGGGAGGCTTAAGACAGGTTGGTGACCCACACTGGATCTGAGGCCAAGATATGCCCGGAGCTGGAGGCGCTTGCCCACGAGGATCTCGCACCAGAGGAATGGGACAGATATCGATACCCACACCGAGGATCCTCATGAGGCTTCTGGCTCTCGGGGGTCATTATGGCAGCCTGGGAGTCCTCGAAGTTGAGGTCCCTGCGGTCTCAAGGTGCGTGCCGGTGGGGCGAGGCATCAGCGCCTGCTGGGCAGCGAGGAACACTGAAATGCTGTGTTCTAAGGCCAGCATTCTGGCCTCCCACTCGGGAATGGGGCCCTGCAACACAGCAGCAGGGCTCACCAGGTCGGGTGTCGAGAAGGAGAGGGGGGTCCTCACCAGGATGATCCCTAGGATACAGAGCACCTTTGCCGGAGTCATCTGTATCAGTTCGAGGTACCTTACTGGGCCGCTCCCTCTCCAACTCCAGAGACTGCCAAGGGGGCTGAGACCCGGTGCATGACCTCTTATGCTTGTCTTGCATCCCCGAAAGAGTCCTCGAGGCCTTCTTCCACTCATGTTCAGGTGACCCCTGGACAGAATGCCGCCAGGCCCACGGAGAAGCCTTGGGAGGCTCCAGATGTTGCAGGGCCGAAGAGGGGGAGGCTACTGGGGATACCGGGGCTGCCTTACGGAAGAGATCTAGCTTCTGCTTACGACTCTGGATGGCCTTGGAGGACATCTTACAGAGGGAGCATGATCAGCTCCTTGACACCTGAGACAACAGTCATATGGGTGTCTGTGAGCGACATGTTTTTGGAGCATCTATCACATTTCTTAAAACCAGAGGCCATTGGTGCAAAAAGGATCCCTGTGAGGTCGAAGATCCTTGACACGGTCAGTGGTTAAAAAGGGCACGAAGTGCAGTAAAAACAAAAAAGGCAAAAAAGAAAAACCCCAAGACCAGAGCTGAAGCAGAGGTGCTCGGGAGGTGGGAAGAGAACCAGCAAGGGACGGTAGAGCAAAAACCGGTTGGAAACAGAGAAAGCTTTTTCTGGGGATGAGATGCACGTCTGAAGGGCTCCGCTGAAAAAGGGAAACTGAGCAAGATGGCACCTTTGGGCAGGAAGAGGACCATGCATGCATGACATTCCCAAAGCTGTAGAAATGCTCTGCACGGGCTCAGTCGGTGCCAACGTCATCCATATGTGAGGACTGACTTCCTGCTTGTTCCTGGAGAAAGGCACATGTGGTCCCTTTACACAAAAGCAGAAGTAAGGATGAGGTTGAGAACTACAGGCCTGTTAGTCTGATCTCTGTGGCGAGTAAACTAATGGAAACACTGCTAAAACAAATGATAGTGAGGTTTCTGGAGTCCAATACATTACTAGGGGAAAGTCTTATCAGACAAATCTACTTAATTTCTTTGACTGGGCAACCCAAGAGTTGGACCAAGGGAGAGCTCTAGATATGTGTACTTAGATTTTAGTAAAGCCTTTGACACTGTTCTGCACAGGCGACTTATAAATAAATTGAGCACCCTAGGAATGGACTCTAAAGTGACTGACTTGGCTAGAAGTTGGTCGAGTGGGAGGTGACAAGGGGTACAGGTAAATGGAGCTTACTCAGAAGAGAAGGATGTAACCAGTGGTGTGCCACAGGGCTCTATCCTTGGTCCAATTCTTTTTAACATTTTTGCTAGTGATATTGCAGAAAGGCTGTTGGGTAAGGTTTGCTTCTCTGCAGATGAAACCAAAATTTGCAATACATAAGACAACCAGAAAGGAGTAGATAACACAAGGAGGTATTTTACTAAGCTCCAAGAATGGTCAAGAATTTGGCAACTGAGATTTAATGCTAAAAAAATGCAGGGTCATGCATTTGGGCTGCAAAAATCCAAGGGAGCAGTACAGTATAAGGGATGAAATACTCTATCCACAACAGAAGAGCGGGACCTAGGCAAAATTCTTTCTGATGACATTAAGATGGCTAAACTGGTAGAAAATGCGACAGAAAAAGCCAGAAGAATGCTTGGGTGTATAGGGAGAGGAATGGCCAGCAGGAAGGTGGTGGTGATGTTATTAAATGCCATCAAATTGGTGTCAACTTATGGCGACACTCTGGATAGTTATCCTAAACCGTGTTTGGTCTTCAGTCAGGCGGCTCATTGTTGACAGACTGGCACCCATAGCTGCTGTTATTGTATTGATCCATCTCATTGCTGGCCTTCCTCTTTTGTGTTGACCTTCTACCTTGCCAAGCATGTCATCTTTCTCTAATGATCTCTCTCTTTACATGATATGCCCAAAGTATGAAAGCCAAAGTCTTGTCATTTGAGCTTCTAAAGCAAGCTTGTGTTTGACCTCCTCTAGTACCAACTGGTTTGTTCTTTGGACAGTCCATGGTATACATAGCATTCATCGCCAGCACCATAATTCAAAGGCATCGACTTTCTTCCTGTCTATCTTTTTCACTATCCAACTTTCGCATCCATATGACATTATTGAAAATATCATGGCTTGAACAAGTCGAATCTCTGTATGGAGAGACATTTATGCTCTTGAGAATTTTATCTAGGTCCTTCATAGCCATTTTGCCAAGAGCAATGCATCGTCTGATTACTTGACTGCTTGTTGATCCAAATAGGTTAAAGATGGTGACATGTCATTTGGAGTACTGTGTGCAATTCTGGAGACTACACCTTTAAAAGAATAAAAACAGGATAGTCTTTGCAGAGGGTGACTACCAAAATGGTCAGAGGACTTTGTCATAAGGCATATGGGGATAGACGTAAAGATCTCAATAATTTGGAAGAAAGGCGGGAAAAGGGAGATATAACAGATGTTTAAATGCCTCTGTTGCATAAATGCACAGGAGGACAGCCTCTCAACTGAAAGAAAGCTCTGCAATGGGGGGGGGGTGGTTAGACACAGAATGAAGGTGAAAGGGGACAGACTCGGGAGTAATATACAGAAATATTTATTTATGGAAAGAGTGGTAGATGCGTGGAACAGTCGACCAGTGGAGGTCGTAGAGACCATGACAGTATCTGAATTCAAGAAAGCATGGGACTAACATAGAAGATCGCTAAAGGAAAAGGGACTACAGTAGTTGGTATGGAAGGGCAAACTGGATAGGCCATATGGTCTTTCTACAATCATGTTTCTATGTTTATCTATACGACTATCGTAAGCCACAAATATCACAAAAATGCTGCTGAGAAACCAGAAATCAATCCTTGGAGGAAAGAGACCTCAGAATATTTATTCTTTTTGTGTACCAATTAATAGAAACTAGGATTAATCCTCAAAGGTCATAAAGAACATCCTACCACTGCCTTTTCTCATAAAATATTAATTTTATGGAACCATAACTCTTTCGAATCTACGAGGGTTGCTCAGAAAGTAATGCCCCACATGTTTTTTTCTCAGTCCAGAATGAAGATAGAGGTGTGAAATTGAAAGGGTAGTAACTTGGAACTTCAAAGGACACATGTGTGTAATTTTACAGTGGTCCGACAAATAGCGAGGCGGTATTGATTCTTCAAATGGCATCTGAGTGACACAGGGTACAAACAACGAGCTGTAATTGAATTATTGGTGCTGGAGAAAAAGCGTGAGAAATATTCACAAATGGTTGTGTGCTGTGTATGGAAGTTCCGTGGTAGATAGGAGCACTGTTGGACAATGGGTGAAGACAGTAAATGCTTCAAGAAGTGGTAAAACGGAACTGAAGATCGGCCGCGGTCTGGGTGTCCTGCCTCAGCCACCAGTCCAGACAAGTTGCAGCAGGCTGATGACATTATTCGGGCGGATCGGCACATCACAAGTCGGGAATTGTCTGTACAGCTTTCTGTCAGTAGAGGTAGTGCAATGGTAATTATTGACTCTTTGGGATAAAGGCCTCCCCCTCAGCTTCAAAATGCTCCAACAAATCAGAGCAGATGTCTTTCCTTTGGCGTTTGTGTTCGGTTGTGAGACTTCGCGGAACCCATCTTGCACACACCTTTGAATATCCCAAATTATGTGTTACAGAATCATGGTTCATGGAGACAGATAATGTTTTACTGAACCAACTAACTCCAAAAACTTATAATCTCTCTCACGCTAAGCGTACTCAATGTCAAGGAGGCAGCAGCGTATTTATTATAGCTAAAAACGATTTAGAGTAGTTTCTCACCTGTAACAGATGTTCTCCAGGAGCAGCAGGAATCAGTCCTCACATATGGGTGACGTCGGCGCCGACGGAGCCCCCATGCGGAGCATTTCCCCAGCTTTCAAGGAAAGCCTTTGGGAATATAGCACGCATGCGCGGTCCCCTTCCCGCCCAAAGGTGCCAATCTTGCTCAGTCTGATGACATAGCTAAAAGACAGCAAAAAACAAAAATGAAGTATATGACTGCAACTCCAAGGGGAGGAGGGAGGGTCGTGAGGACTGATTCCTGCTGTTCCTGGAGAAAGCACAGTTACTTACCTGTAACAGGTGATCTCTGGGAACAGCAGGAATAAGTCTTCACATATGGGTACGTCGGCACCGACGGAGCCTGCGCGGGAACGCTCCCCAGCGTCCAATCAGAAAGCCTTTGGGAGCATCCCACAGCGCCTGCGTGCTGCCTTTCCACCTTTCCAACTGTCTCTCCTCAGTTGAGTTTTATAGCTGAGACAAAGAGGGAGAGAGAGGGGAAAGGAAGAGAGATAGAGACAACTCCTAGGGGAGGTGGGTGGGTTGTGAAGACTTATTCCTGCTGTTCCCAGAGATCACCTGTTACAGGTAAGTAACTGTGCTATCTCCAGGAACCAGCAGAAATGAGTCTTCACATATGAGGACTCCCTAGCTTTTGATGCCAGGGAGAAAGCCCAGACGTCGTGTGTCCCTGGGACAGGGCTGCACTTCCCCACCTGGATCTCTGGCATCCCATGAGGGATGGTGGGTAGGAGTTGATTAAGTATGGAACAGGTGTTTGAGAACAACCTGACCAAACAAGGCATCCCGGCGGGCGTCCTTGTCTATGCAGTAATGGGCTGTGAAGGTATGAACTGAGGCCCAAGTGGCTGCTCGACAGATGTCATTGATAGACACAGAGTTCAGATAAGCCATTGAGGCTGCTATGGCTCTCACATTGTGAGCTGTGACATGGCCCTCCAGAGAAATGTTCTTGCTCTGATAGGCGAAAGAAATACATTGGGCAATCCAGTTGGAAAGAGTTCTCTTGGAGACTGGTTGTCCCAAATGAGAAGGATCAAAAGCAACAAAGAGTTGGGAAGACTTTCTATGTTGCTGTGTTCTCTGTAAGTAAAAAGCTAGAGCTCTTTTACAGTCCAGGGTATGAAGATTCCTCTGCACTTGATGCATGAGGTCCTGGAAAAAAGACAGGTAGGTAGACCTCCTGGTTGAGGTGAAAAGGCAAGATCACCTTAGGCATAAAGTGTGGATTAGTCTTAAGGACCACCTTGTCATGATGGAACCTTGTATAAGGTGGATTAGCTACTAGTGCTTGCAATTCACTGATGCGGCGTGCTGATGTGATTGCAATGAGAAAGATAACCTTCCAAGAAAGGTATTTCAAGGAGGTAGTAGCTAAAGGTTCAAAAGGCGGCTTCATAAGCTGACTAAGAACCAAATTCAAGTCCCATGCCACCGGAGGTGGTCTAATGGGAGGCTTTGTTAAAAGGAGGCCTCTCATGAACCTTGCTACAAGGGGATGAGAGGAAACAGGTTGTCCATTTAGAAGCCTGAGGGAAGCTGCAATAGCACTCAGATGGACTCTTACTGAATTTGTCTTAAGGCCTGCATTAGAGAGATGCAGGAGATACTCCAGCAAAGAATCCAGAGGTATTGACCGGGGGTTAAGACCCTTTCCAGAAAACCAGATGGTAAACCTTTTCCACTTGAAGGCGTAAGAACGTCTAGTGGAAGGCTTTCTGGAAGCATAAAGAACATCCTTCACTTGTTGAGAAAGAGGAAGATCCTGGAGATCTAAGCCTTCAGCAACCAAGCCCTGAGATGCAGAGACTGGGGATTGGGATGCCACAACTTTCCGTCCTCCTGAGAGAGGAGGTCTGGGGCAGACCCTAACTCTAGGGAGGGAGCTTGAGAGAGATGTAGAAGCAGAGGGTACCACACCTACCGTGGCCAATGTGGAGCTATGAGAATCATGTGGTCTCTGTCTCTCTGAAGCTTGAACAGGGTTTTGGGAATTAGGGGAATGGGTGGAAAGGCATACAGGAAGTCTTGACCCCAGTGAAGGAGGAAAGCATCCCTTGCCTGAGCCCCCTGAGCCAGAGTTCTGGAACAAGACCGGGGAAGTTTGGCATTCCACAGACTTGCAAAGAGGTCTATGTCCGGGGTTCCCCAAATTTGAAAAATCTTGGATACCTGGTCCATATGTAGGGACCACTCGTGTGGAAGCAGAACTCGACTGAGTCTGTCCGCCCAAGAGATTTGAACACCTGGAAGATAGACTGCCAGAAGATGAATGTGATGCTCTCTGGCGAGGGCCCAGTCGCAGAGCTTCGTTGCAAAGCGACAGAGAGCCAGTTCCTCCCTGCTTGTTTATATAGAACATGGCTACTTGATTGTCTGTGTGGACAAGGACTGTCTTGTGGCTAAGAAGGGTGTGGAAAACTCGCAGAGCAAGGAAGATTGCTCTGAGTTCCAAGAGACTGATATCCTGTGGGGACCAGATGCCCTGGGTGGAGAGGTCCTGAAGATGTGCTCCCCAGCCCATTGGAGAAGCATCTGTTGTAAGAGTTGCCTGGGGTAGAGGCTGTTGAAAAGGACACCCCAGCAACAGGTTCTGAGGGGACTTCCACCACTGGAGGGACAAAACGATGCGACTTGTGTTTGCTATGTTGTCTGACAGGCAGCCTAATGCCTGGGTCCATTGCGTGGATAAAGTCCACTGAGCTGCTCTCATGTGAAGGCAAGCATATGGTACCACATGAACGGTGGATGCCATGTGGCCTAGCAACTGTAACATCTCTCGAGCAGTTAGTAGGGGTTTTGACTCTGCTTGAGAAGCTAACTGCATCAAGCGAAGGCAGCGGGCCTGGGGAAGATAGGTCCTTGCCTTTGTGGTATCCAGCAGTGCCCCTATAAACTCCAGGGGCCACAAAAAGCAAGAAGCCAAGACGTCAGGACGATTCAAATCAAAATTTATTAATACAGACCCCAACGCGTTTCGGCAATCAATGCCTTCATCAGGGGGTAGCAGCTACAATATAAATATAAGTAATATAAACATAAAAACATAAAAAGAAAAAATTAAAATCATAAACAATAACATATATAATATAATCTTGTGTAATCGAGAAGGACTGGTGAAATTCTTACCAATGTAGTTAACAAACAGATGTATATAAACGCAGGACACACAAATGTAATGAAAAATAATAATTAATAATATTTAAAATAACAGCATAAATATTCTAAAAAGATTATAACAAGATATTATATAATCATTAGTCAATTTTTTAAAAAACTACAGCATAAGTCTTCCAAAAAGGTTGTGGAAAATACTTGTATAAATGTAAACATGAAAGAAAACAATCAGAACTATTATACTTACATGTAACCCTATTTATGGACTGTTAGTGTAATCTTAAGTCCAGGGTTGGGCGTATTCTGTCTCACAATATTAAAGAGACTTGGTATCACCTGTCTTAGACTGTAAATATAAAACAACTAAAGATAAACACAAAGAGGAGCATATAATTGAATTAAAATCAATCATGTAGGATAGATTATGCATAAGGGAGGATGACACATAAAGAAATGAATGGATAATAATAATAGACTATAAAATAAATATATAATGGTGTAGAGCTGTGGATTTATACATATAAATATTGTAAAGACTTATGATTAAAAAACATGTAGAAACTAGATTCATCAACAAATCTTATGCCTTATTATATTATGGGTATCTGCTGAATAGCACACCAAGTATAAAAAAATCTAAATGCACAGAAAATATTGAAATTATAAATAATAGCCAATGAATCACAGATTGAGAATCTTCATCAAACCAATGAATCAAGCCAAAGAAATTGTAATAATTATTTCAATGATGAGAAATACATAAAAAAATGAAAATATATATATATGAATATATGTATGAAATAAATAAAGTAAAACAATAGAGTAAAATAAATTGTACATATACACATTTCACGCCATGAGTATGAAGATAACATAAATAGTCTAGATAATGAACTAATAAGTGTAATAGTTAGTTAATAGATATTTATATTGAACAAAGGAACCGATCACTGTAAAATGATACTTCCTATCAATTTGCTATAAAGGATAAAATGACTATTGTGTATGAACTGATCATGTGTTTAATATGACAAACTGATGGTTCAAGTATTAACAAACGAGTTGTACCTAAATAATTAAACATAATTTGTTTTAATGTAAATAATTGACCTATAATCAATTGTCTTAAATGGTCCTCTATCCTATGAAGAAACAAAGGTATTTTATTTATAAAAAAATACTATTGAATTAAAAATGAAATATGCATGATTTTTATAGATGTTAACGCCTTTCTTGGTTAATAACGTTGCTGACCTTGATGTTGTGGATCAGTAGTATTAACCTATAAAATGAATGGGTTACTAAACCATGATACGATATCACGCAATTTAAATGTTGAACTAAAGAAATACATGGATCCATTAGGTAGCAAACTCGAAGGCGTATTGTGCCGGTACTTGTTCAAAAACGGACGACATAATGAAAGAACTCGAAGGATGGAAGAATGACACCTTAAATGTACATATGGAAACCTTAAAGTACATGCAAATAAAAATGGAATGAAAATGATGATGGTAAAATAAAAGTGAAGTACCTTAGACACATAAATTTATGGTTCTCCCAAGTTCATTGCCTATGTCATAAGAACACATGAATAATGTTAAAATGCCGTATAACCTAGCTTTTACTTAGAAAGCATTTTCTGAAGGAAAATTACTAACTGTAAAATGACATATGCCAACGGTTTAAAAATATATGCGGAAGACATTAGATGAACATAAAAATGCGTTTAAAAAGGAGAAATGTACTTGAATAGCACCCATGCTATCTAATGATGTAGACGTTTTTACTCACGTTGATCTTACGATCGAGTACAAAGATTGTTTGCCTAAAAAGCTGCAAAACGCTGGTACTGCTCACATAAAATCGAAAGTGAAAGTGTACTGGCTTCGAGGAGTATAATGTAGCCTTTTGAAATTGGCGCCAAAAATCAAAGAAACTGATTGGAGGAAAAGTGATGAGGCGAAACGCGTAATGACTCACCATAATGTTAACGAATGAAATCACTTAAAAACAGCGTATTCTATATGTACATAAGAACATTTCTGTGATAATAAAAAAACTACGAAACATAAAAGGTAGTGTTGTTCATAAGAAAGAATACCTAAACAAATTAACATCTAGGTTCTAATAGGTGGAAGAAAAAATACTAAACGAGTCTCTGAACTTCACAGGAAGACGGAGAGGTCTATCTCTTGGTTAAGACCATCTGGAGATAGGCTTTTAAACTCATAGATGTATCTTTGTTCCAATTTCAATAGTTTATTGTTTATATCTCCTCCTCTCCAATATGGTTTGATCCATTTCAAAACTAAATATTTCAAGTCATTAATTTTGTGATCGGCAGCAATCCAATGAGAAACCAAAGGCTTGTCTATGATTTTCCGGGAAATGCAGCTTTTGTGCTCAGTAATCCGAGTCCGAATTTCTCTTTTAGTTTTGCCAATATATACAAGATGACATGGGCACTGTATGAGGTAAATTACATTGGACGTTCTGCAGTTCGTGTAGTCATTCAGGTATATCTTATGTCCTGATTTTAAATCCGTAAAGCTATTTTTGGTTATGATGGTATGTAGACAAATGGAACATTTTCCACAACTATAATGTCCCTTGATTTTAGGGGGAGCATGTGATCTCATGAGGGCTGATGGGACAAGTGTATTGGCTAGATTGGTATTTCTTTTATAAGCAACCATAATATGTTTTGTATCAAACGCTGGCAGTGTGGTGAGTAAATGCCATTCCTGTCTAAGAATATTCACTATTGGCTTCGAATATTGTGAGAATGTTAAAGCACAAACAACCCTGTTCGAATTTGTAAAAGTCTTCTTTTTTTGTTTTTTTGTAACAAAACAGAACGATCAGTAGTACAGGCACGTAAATATGCTTTCTTGATGCTCTCTTTAGGGTATCCTCTTGTTTTGAACCTGTAATGCATATCAGAGTGACGTTCAAAGTCTCTATCTGTAGTGCAGGTTCTTTTAATTCTGAGGAATTGACTTACCGGTAGATTTTGTTTGAATGCTCTATTGTGGCAGCTATCATAATGAAGGAGAGTGTTGCGATCAGTGGGCTTTCTATATAATTCTGTGACAAAGCCATTGTGGTCCTTCTTAATCATAATATCAAGGTAAGGGATTTTTTCAGAACTGAAGGTGCCCTCAAATTGTAAATGGGGGTCTAGGGAATTGTGGCTCAATTCCCTAGACCCCCATTTACAATTTGAGGGCACCTTCAGTTCTGAAAAAATCCCTTACCTTGATATTATGATTAAGAAGGACCACAATGGCTTTGTCACAGAATTATATAGAAAGCCCACTGATCGCAACACTCTCCTTCATTATGATTGAATGCTCTATTGTGGCAGCTAACAAAATCTACCGGTAAGTCAATTCCTCAGAATTAAAAGAACCTGCACTACAGATAGAGACTTTGAACGTCACTCTGTTGATATGCATTACAGGTTCAAAACAAGAGGATACCCTAAAGAGAGCATCAAGAAAGCATATTTACGTGCCTGTACTACTGATCGTTCTGTTTTGTTACAAAAAAACAAAAAAAGAAGACTTTTACAAATTCGAACAGGGTTGTTTGTGCTTTAACATTCTCACAATATTCGAAGCCAATAGTGAATATTCTTAGACAGGAATGGCATTTACTCACCACACTGCCAGCGTTTGATACAAAACATATTATGGTTGCTTATAAAAGAAATACCAATCTAGCCAATACACTTGTCCCATCAGCCCTCATGAGATCACATGCTCCCCCTAAAATCAAGGGACATTATAGTTGTGGAAAATGTTCCATTTGTCTACATACCATCATAACCAAAAATAGCTTTACGGATTTAAAATCAGGACATAAGATATACCTGAATGACTACACGAACTGCAGAACGTCCAATGTAATTTACCTCATACAGTGCCCATGTCATCTTGTATATATTGGCAAAACTAAAAGAGAAATTCGGACTCGGATTACTGAGCACAAAAGCTGCATTTCCCGGAAAATCATAGACAAACCTTTGGTTTCTCATTGGATTGCTGCCGATCACAAAATTAATGACTTGAAATATTTAGTTTTGAAATGGATCAAACCATATTGGAGAGGAGGAGATATAAACAATAAACTATTGAAATTGGAACAAAGATACATCTATGAGTTTAAAAGCCTATCTCCAGATGGTCTTAACCAAGAGATAGACCTCTCCGTCTTCCTGTGAAGTTCAGAGACTCGTTTAGTATTTTTTCTTCCACCTATTAGAACCTAGATGTTAATTTGTTTAGGTATTCTTTCTTATGAACAACACTACCTTTTATGTTTCGTAGTTTTTTTATTATCACAGAAATGTTCTTATGTACATATAGAATACGCTGTTTTTAAGTGATTTCATTCGTTAACATTATGGTGAGTCATTACGCGTTTCGCCTCATCACTTTTCCTCCAATCAGTTTCTTTGATTTTTGGCGCCAATTTCAAAAGGCTACATTATACTCCTCGAAGCCAGTACACTTTCACTTTCGATTTTATGTGAGCAGTACCAGCGTTTTGCAGCTTTTTAGGCAAACAATCTTTGTACTCGATCGTAAGATCAACGTGAGTAAAAACGTCTACATCATTAGATAGCATGGGTGCTATTCAAGTACATTTCTCCTTTTTAAACGCATTTTTATGTTCATCTAATGTCTTCCGCATATGTTTTTAAACCGTTGGCATATGTCATTTTACAGTTAGTAATTTTCCTTCAGAAAATGCTTTCTAAGTAAAAGCTAGGTTATACGGCATTTTAACATTATTCATGTGTTCTTATGACATAGGCAATGAACTTGGGAGAACCATAAATTTATGTGTCTAAGGTACTTCACTTTTATTTTACCATCATCATTTTCATTCCATTTTTATTTGCATGTACTTTAAGGTTTCCATATGTACATTTAAGGTGTCATTCTTCCATCCTTCGAGTTCTTTCATTATGTCGTCCGTTTTTGAACAAGTACCGGCACAATACGCCTTCGAGTTTGCTACCTAATGGATCCATGTATTTCTTTAGTTCAACATTTAAATTGCGTGATATCGTATCATGGTTTAGTAACCCATTCATTTTATAGGTTAATACTACTGATCCACAACATCAAGGTCAGCAACGTTATTAACCAAGAAAGGCGTTAACATCTATAAAAATCATGCATATTTCATTTTTAATTCAATAGTATTTTTTTATAAATAAAATACCTTTGTTTCTTCATAGGATAGAGGACCATTTAAGACAATTGATTATAGGTCGATTATTTACATTAAAACAAATTATGTTTAATTATTTAGGTACAACTCGTTTGTTAATACTTGAACCATCAGTTTGTCATATTAAACACATGATCAGTTCATACACAATAGTCATTTTATCCTTTATAGCAAATTGATAGGAAGTATCATTTTACAGTGATCGGTTCCTTTGTTCAATATAAATATCTATTAACTAACTATTACACTTATTAGTTCATTATCTAGACTATTTATGTTATCTTCATACTCATGGCGTGAAATGTGTATATGTACAATTTATTTTACTCTATTGTTTTACTTTATTTATTTCATACATATATTCATATATATATATATATATTTTCATTTTTTTATGTATTTCTCATCATTGAAATAATTATTACAATTTCTTTGGCTTGATTCATTGGTTTGATGAAGATTCTCAATCTGTGATTCATTGGCTATTATTTATAATTTCAATATTTTCTGTGCATTTAGATTTTTTATACTTGGTGTGCTATTCAGCAGATACCCATAATATAATAAGGCATAAGATTTGTTGATGAATCTAGTTTCTACATGTTTTTTAATCATAAGTCTTTACAATATTTATATGTATAAATCCACAGCTCTACACCATTATATATTTATTTTATAGTCTATTATTATTATCCATTCATTTCTTTATGTGTCATCCTCCCTTATGCATAATCTATCCTACATGATTGATTTTAATTCAATTATATGCTCCTCTTTGTGATTATCTTTAGTTGTTTTATATTTACAGTCTAAGACAGGTGATACCAAGTCTCTTTAATATTGTGAGACAGAATACGCCCAACCCTGGACTTAAGATTACACTAACAGTCCATAAATAGGGTTACATGTAAGTATAATAGTTCTGATTGTTTTCTTTCATGTTTACATTTATACAAGTATTTTCCACAACCTTTTTGGAAGACTTATGCTGTAGTTTTTTAAAAAATTGACTAATGATTATATAATATCTTGTTATAATCTTTTTAGAATATTTATGCTGTTATTTTAAATATTATTAATTATTATTTTTCATTACATTTGTGTGTCCTGCGTTTATATACATCTGTTTGTTAACTACATTGGTAAGAATTTCACCAGTCCTTCTCGATTACACAAGATTATATTATATATGTTGTTTATGATTTTAATTTTTTTCTTTTTATGTTTATATTACTTATATTTATATTGTAGCTGCTACCCCCTGATGAAGGCATTGATTGCCGAAACGCGTTGGGGTCTGTATTAATAAATTTTGATTTGAATCGTCCTGACGTCTTGGCTTCTTGCTTTTTGTGGCTCCTGGTGGACTATTGCAAGAACAGCGTTCCTTTTTTCTTTGTTTCCTATAAACTCCAGGGACTGAGTAGGGATCAAATTGGATTTTGGGATGTTTATTACCAGCCCTAAATATTGAAGGATACGCATTGTGCAGGTTAGAGCAGTCTTGGCCTCTGATTGAGTGGGAGCTCGAATAAGCCAGTCGTCCAGATAAGGGAAGACAAATATTCCCAGGGTGCGCAGAAAAGTAGCAACCACTGCCATGCATTTCGTGAACACCCGTGGTGCAGAGGCCAGGTCAAAGGGGAGCACTTTGTATTGATAGTGCTTCTCCTGGAAAAGGAACCGAAGGAACCTTCTGTGAGTTGGATGGATAAGAACATGAGTGTATGCATCCTTGAGATCTAGAGAACAAAGCCAATCCTAACTGTGAAGGTATGGCAGCAGAGTTCCTAGAGAAACCATCTTGAATTTCTCTTTGACTAGGAATCTGTTCAATTCTCTGCGATCTAAAATGGGCCTGAAGCCCCCTGTTTTCTTTGGGATAAGAAAATAGGGGGGAGTAGAACCCCGTGCCCTGTTGTTGAGAAGGCACTTCCTCTATTGCCCCCTGGGCTAGAAGAGTGGCAATCTTCTGCTCTAACAGGCTGAGGAGGGAGGTTGGAGAATTGAACTGGTGTACTCTTGTGAGAGGGGGCAAGCTGGAAAAATGAAGCTTGTACCCCTCTCTTATGATGGAGAGTGTCCAATGCTCTGCTGTGATTTGCCCCCATCTGGGAGCAAAGTGACATAACCTTCCTGGAATGGTGGAGGGCTCTGGTCCCTCTAGAGCCAGGAAGGCTAAGTTCTCTAGCAGAGAGTCAAATGCCCTGAGGGGACAGATTGCTGGGCTGGAGCAGGCCTCGCAGCCTTTGCCTTGGTCTGTTTGGAGGATTGCTGACATTTGGAAGGAAACTGAGCTGCAGAAGATGTTCTCCGACTATAAGCAGGATAGGATCTTCCCTTTTTAGAAAAAGGTGTTTTCTTGAACAACCTTTTCTTAGCAGGAGCAGCAGTAGATTTGGATAGTCTATCCAAAGCAGAATTTTCAGCATCCATTTGATTGGCCTTTGCTTGCCAATCTTTACCAAACAAATTCTCCCCTGTACAAGGGATATTTCCCAATTCATCTTGGACCCAGGTCTCCAAATCAGATGCTTGAAGCCAAGCAATCCTACGTGCACCTATAGCTATAGCTGAGGCTCTGCTTATGCATTCAAAGGAGTCGAAAGCTGCACGGTTGGAGAATTTGGAGATATCCTGGGCATGTTTGAGCCCAGAGAGAAATTCTGGCCTTTTACTGTCCGACATAAAAGGACTTAAAGTCAGCAAATGGTCAGTGACTTCTTTTAAGAACATTTCCATGTAGAGACTATAGGAATTAATTCTCGCAGCAAGCATGGAAGCCTCTTCTACCAAAAGCATCCAGGGTTCTACATTCACGTCCTAGAGGATTACAGGCATGTCTCTTGGCACTTCTAATCTTTCTCATTGCAGACTCAACCACAATAGAGTGGTGAGGAAGCTGAGTTTTATGGAAACCAGGACAAGGAGGGACATGATACATGGTGTCTAACCTGCGAGAATGAGGAGAGGTGGATAGAGGTGCTTCCCACATCCTTAACATGAGATCATACAGAATCTCATGAATAGGCAAGGTAGCTGCCTCTTTTGGAGTTTTAGGATATTGTAGAATATCTAACTCCTTAGCTCTAGGCTCTGACTCTGGGGCTACTGAAATAGAGAGACCCCGAGCCACCTCTCTGATAAAGTCTTGAAAAGACAAGTCCTCTGGAGGAGACATCCTTCGTTTAGGAGAGGACTACTGTGGAAGAAGCATCGCTGCATCGACAGACTCTTCAGAATCCTCAGAGTCATCAGAGGAATCTAAGTATCGTCTGTCGGGATACTCTTGCAAAGCCCAATACCCGTACCGACTGGGATCGGTATCGGGAATCATCGATACCGGGGTATCGGTACCGGAGGGCTGCAGAGGGCAGAGTACCGGCATAGCTGACACCGATGCCGATGTTGATGCCACCAGTACCGGAATCAGTACCGATGGCGATACCGGAGCCGGTACCGGCGGAGTAGTCTGTTGCAGTACCACGGGCGTCGATGCCACAAGGAAAGCCGCCAGACTGCGTTCGATGGACAGAATCCTCTGATCCATCGACGCTGCCAATGCCTGGAAGTCGGTACCGGTGGAAGCCACCGGTACCCCAGAGCATGGTACCAGGAGATCTGTTGAGGCCACGCCATCTAGATCATCCTGGAACCCCGATGATGATGCTTTAGAAGCCGAAGCCTCCCGCCGGGGTAATTTTGCCGGTGCAGAATCCGAGGGCAAGGCCAGGGGCATCTCGATGCTTAGAAGGAGATTTGCCCTTCGAGGACCGGCTGGATTTGTGTTTAGTTACCTGAGATCCATGTGAGGAGGAAGAAGCCCTGGAAGAAGTCGATGCCACCGAAGCTGCATCAGAGGGAAACAGGGTACTGAGCTTGGCAGCTTGGTTCCGTCGACCTCTCTTAGACATCATGGAACAGGACACACAATCTTTAATGGAATGGTCAGGGCCTAAACATTTTAGACACCAGTCATGGGTGTCGGTGACTGAGATAGTACCGCCACATTTTGTGCACTTCTTAAATCCTGAGGCAGGTTTTTCCATATTTAAGGCAAAGGGTTTTGGGCCCAAGGCCCAAAACTGAAGTACACCTGAAGAAAAATAATGGAAAAGTCTTTTTTTTTTTTTTTTTTTAAAGAAAAGAATAAGAACCGGCGGTACCGGTATAGCGTCAAGGAAGGCAGACGCAAACAGAAAAGAAATAAAGAAAAAATAAGGAAATTCTTCTGCGGTGACAGGAACACGACCTGCTGGCTCCGCGGAAAAAGAACAACTGAGGAGAGACAGTTGGAAAGGTGGGAAGGCAGCACGCAGGCGCTGTGGGATGCTCCCAAAGGCTTTCTGATTGGATGCTGGGGAGCGTTCCCACGCAGGCTCCGTCGGTGCCGACGTACCCATATGTGAAGACTCATTCCTGCTTGTTCCTGGAGATCACCTGTTACAGGTAAGTAACTACTCTTTCTCCAGAACCAAGCAGGAAATCAGTCCTCACATATGGGACTCCCCAGCTCTAGGCTACCGGGAACCCAAAGCTGAAAAAATTAGCTCCCTCTAGAGCCTCAGCATCCGTGATAAGAATCTTCTCCGAGAACGCCCCCGTACGGTAGCCCAACACAAGGGCCAGAGGGTAGGAGTTGCCTAAACCTCAAAGAGATTATGGAGTACCGCCTGTCCGAAAGCACTGTACCTTCGGGACTCCCTCTTGAGGCAGTAATGGGCCACAAAAGTCTGGCTTGAAGACCAAGTAGCGGCCTGGCAGACATCTGCCAATGAAACAGAGCGGAGATGAGCTACTGACGTGGCTTTCGCCCTGACACGGTGGGCCGTGACTCGACCCTGCAAGGAGAGGCCAGCTGCCCTTTACGCCCAGGCGATATAATCTGCCACCCAAATGGACAACGTACGCTTGGAGACAGGTAACCTCAGTTTATTAGGGTCAAAAGATACAAAGAGCTGAGCAGCCCTTCGATGCCCCTGCGTAGGTCTATGTAAAAGGACAACGCCCTTCTACAGTCCACGGTATGCAGGACTGTTTCAGCCCAACTGGCATGCGGCCTGGGAAAGAATGTTGGAAGAACCACCTCCTGATTGAGGTGGAAGGAGGAGACAACCTTTGGAAGGAACTTAGGATGAGTCCGTAAGACCACCCTGTTCCTATAGAACAGTGTGTACGGTCTATCAGAAACCAGAGCTTGGAGTTCACTCACACGCCTGGCCGAAGTAAGAGCTACCAAGAACAACACCTTCCAAGAAAGGAATCGTAAATGACAGGTAGCCATCAGCTCAAACAGTGGGCGAGTAAGTTGCTGCAAGACCACATTCAAATCTCACTCAGTGGCTGGTGGACGAACCGGAGGCTTGAGCAAAACAGGCTTCTGAGGAAGCGGGACACCAAGGGGTGGGCCGACAGACTGTCCCTCCACCGGTGAGTGGTGCACCGATAGAGCACTGAGGTGGACCCGAACAGAGTTGGATTTAAGGCCGAGGTCCAACAGGTGAAACAGATACTGCAGCACCACCGGCACCAGGCAAGAAAAAGGATCCTCCTGGCACTGAGCACACCAGGTGGAGAACCTACGCCACTTGAGGGCATAAGACTTCCAGGTGGATTGCCTCCTAGAAGCCAACACTACCTCTTCCACTTCCTGAGGTAGAAGTAAGGGAGCTAGAACTATCCTTTCAGCAGCCAGGCCATCAGATTGAGGGATTTGAGGTTGGGATGCAGGCAATGTTCCCTCTAATTTTCTGTAGGCTGTGTGCGCATAAAATATCAGCTGTGCAGCTTTTGAAAGAAGGTTAAATTTTTGTGTGCCACATAAGGACACTCAGAGTTATATACTTTAAAATTTGACTACACATCAGAATACAGTATGTACACCACATTGATTTTAATCAAATTAAATGAAAACAGACGATTACTAAATGAAGCAGAAAATTTCTAGTAATTACAATCACAACTTTTAAATTTTAAGACGTCTGTGTTGTTTTCTATCAGAATCAGAACCGCAATTTTTGTGCACTCTGTTGCAAAGTATGTGCGCTCGCTCGGCGAGGTGTGTGCGCGCGCACACATGCACAGCTTAGAGGGAACAGTGGGTGCAGGAGAGATCCCTGGTCCTGAGACAGGAAATCGGGTTGCACCCCCAGAGGGAGTGGAGTGTCCACCGCCAACTGCAGGAGTGGGAACCATGGTTGCCTCGGCCATCTGGGGGCTACCAGAATCACCGAGGCCTTGTCCCGAAGAACCATGAACAAGGTACGGGCCACTAGAGGCGTGGGAGGAAACGCATACAGTAGGCCCGTAGACCAAGAAATTAGAAACGCATCCGCTGCTATTCTCAGAGGATGTGGTTGTCTGGAACAGAATCTGGGCAGCTGCCAGTTCAGTGGACTCGCAAAGAGATCGATAGTTGGAAGACCCCCATCTGAGAAAGATCTGTTGGACCACTAGTGGATTCAAGTGCCATTCGTGAGGCTGTAGAATCCTGCTTAACCTGTCTGCTAGGTAATTCTCCTGAAAGGGAAAAACCACCGTTAAGTGTCACAAGTAAATTTTTGTCGGAAAGGCCGTCAAAGTGTAAAGGACTTCCCCTCACACCACTGCGGTCCATCCATTTTATTAGAAAACCTTAAAAAACGGTTTGAAATATATTTATGAAAATGTATTTGTCATAGTCACTTAGCTGAGGAGAGCTGCTGTAAACCTTTCAACAAACTGTTCATCAGACGACCGTCAAAGACGACGTGTCACGTTTCGGGGAACCTCTCGTCCTCCCCTGCCTCAGGTCCAGTCGCTAAACTTCAGATTATCCAGCTGCAGCTCCTGAGGCAGGGGAGGACGAGAGGTTCCCCGAAACGTGACACGTCGTCTTTGACGGTCATCTGATGAACAGTTTGTTGAAAGGTTTACAGCAGCTCTCCTCAGCTAAGTGACTATGACAAATACATTTTCATAAATATATTTCAAACCGTTTTTTTAAGGTTTTCTAATAAAATGGATGGAGCGCAGTGGTGTGAGGGGAAGTCCTTTACACTTTGACGGCCTTTCCGACAAAAATTTACTTGTGACACTTAACGGTGGCTTTTCCCTTTGAGTAGTACTGGGCTTTTTAGTTATGGTATATATTTTCAGACCCGGTTGGGTATTTGAATTTGGCTTAGGTAATTCTCCTGGCCAGGTAGATAAACTGCTTTGAGAAACATGCCTTGTTTGACTGCCAGGGAGCAAAGAGCTTGTGCTTCCTGACAGAGAAGCCTGGATCCTGTGCCTCCCTGCTTGTTCACATAGAACATGGCCACTAGATTGTCTGTCTGAACTAAGACAGACTGGTGAGAGAGAACATGAGAGAAAGTCTGTAAAGCCAAGCGAATAGCTCGCAACTCCAACAGATTGATCTGCTGTGTTGCCTCCCAAGGAGACCAGAGGCCCTGAGTGCATGCACCCTGGCAATGCGCCCTCCAACCCTGTAAGGAAGCATCGGTTGTCAGCACCTGTGTGTGTAGCGGCACTTGGAAAGGCACTCCCCTGACAAGGCTTGGGAGATGTAGCCACCACTGCAGGGAGCCCACTAGTAGTTTGGACACCCTTTCTCCGTCTCTTAAGTCTCCTGTGACTTGCACCCACTGAGCTCTGAGGCACCACTGAGCAGGCCGCATGTGCAGACGGGCATTCGGAGTTACATGGACCGTGGATGCCATGTGACCTAAGAGCCTCAGGAAGTGTCTGGCGGAGACCAGAGAACCGCTCTGGAACTGTTTGGCCAAGCCCATCAGCCTGTGGGCCCTGCCCTCGGGCAAATAAGCCTTTGCCTGAAGGGTATCTAGTCTTGCCCCTATGAACTCTATTGTTCTGTGAGGGGAGCAAAGTGGACTTTGCGAAGTTTATGACAAAGCCTAGATGCTGGAGAAGAGATACAGTGCGAAGAGTGGCTTGTCTGGTCTCCTATGGAGACTGACCCCTGATGAGCCAGTCGTCCAGGTATGGGAAGACAAAGATGCCCTGGTTTCTGAGATAGGCCGCCACCACCGCCAGGCACTTGGTGAAAACCCTGGGAGCAGAGGTTAGGCCAAAGGGAAGTACCCTATACTGAAAATGATTTCCTCCCACTACAAATCTGAGATATTGTCTGTGGTCTGGATGAATGAGGATGTGAGTATAAGCATCCTTTAGGTCTAAGGAGCATAGCCAATCTCCCTGCTGGAGGTAGGGCAGCAGTATCCCAAGGGTAAGCATCTTGAACTTTTCCCTCTCCAGGAACTTGAGATTTCGCAAGTCTAGGATGGGCCTGAGGCCTCCTGTCCTTTTTGGTACCAGAAAGTACCTGGAATAGAAGCCGTGCCCTTTCAGGCGATGAGGCACTGGTTCCACCGCCTGCTCCATTAAAAGGCTTGCCAACTCCTGAAGGAGGAGGTTCCTGTGAAGAGGAAGTCTTAGAGGCTTCCCCTGGAAAATAGGAGGGGGGTAACTGGTTGAAGTGGAGCAAGTAACCCTGCTGGACTATGCTCAATACCCAGCCATCCCCTGTTATGGCTGACCACCTGTGGGCATAGAGAGTCAGCCAGCCTCCTGTGCTGAGTGGAGCCAGCTGTGGAGGAGAGGCTATGCAGTGGGAATCAAAACCCTGCTCCATGCTGTGCAGGAGCTGGAGCTGGCGGCTTGGGGGTTTTCTGCCTACAGGGCCCATGTCCCTGCCCCTTGAACTGCTGACCCTGCTGGGGAGCTGTAGAGGCCTGGAATTGAGGGGTAGGATTTGTAGGCAGTACCCTTCCTCGGGAAAAAGGGCTTCTTCCCCGAGCCCTTCTTTCTCTGAGAAGGGGCAGAAATCTTTCTGGACAGTCTTGTCCTGGTGAGAGTCTCAGTCTCGATTTCTGCAGCCTTTTCAGCCATGGGTTTGCCAAAAAGGTTCTCACCTCGGCAAGGGACATCGACCAACTTGTCCTGTACCCATGGCTCCAGATCGGATGACTGTAGCCAGGCCTGCCGGCGTGCAACGATGCCGGCCGCGGCTACCCAGGCCGAAGCCTCGAAGTCATCATAGGCTGCTTGAGAGATAAACTTTGAGCACTCCCGAATCCCCAAGGACAAAGCTTTGAACCTCTGCAAAGGTTCCTCGGAGAGCCCAGCTGAGAACCCGGCAATTTCCTTCGCCAGGTCTCGGAGGTACATGCCCATGTACAGCTGGTAAGTCTGGACACGGCAAGACAGCATAGAGCCCTGGAAGCACTTTCCACCGAGGGCATCCAGGTTCCTGGCCTCCCGGCCGGGGGGCACCAAGGAGTGCATCTTCTGACTCTTCAAACGATGCATGGCCGATTCCACAACCATGGAGTGGTGCGGTAGCTGTGCCTTCTGAAACCCAGGGCTCTTACGGACTCGATAGATGGAATTGACCCGTTTGCTAAGAACCGGCGCCAAGGCCGGTGCCTCCCACATGCGGAAGAGCAGCCGTTCCAGCATCGGAGGAACCGGTACAGTAAAGGCCTTCTTAGGCAGAGAGTCGTACTGGAGTGCATCGAGCTCTTCGGCTCGAGGCTCCTCCTCGGCATCCGCAGGGAAGGCCAAAGCTTTGGCCATGTCCCTCACGAAATCCGAGAACCGGATATCCTCGGGGGGGGGGGGGGGACCTTATCCGAGGCTCAGACTCCAGTGAATCCGAAGGGACGCACCGGGTCCGGAAGGTGTCCGGGGACTCCTCGTCCTCCGTCTCCCAGTCCGACTCCTCCGAGGAGGAATCGAGCGGCTCCGGCCGTGTGGGCTTCAATGCCACCCGCCCCAATGCCGAGGGTATCGGCGTCGACAACCTCGGCCCCACACGGGAGGTCAAGGGGGACCTTGACCGAGGATCGACTCGAGACTTCAACTCTAGGATCGACTCGGTCTCCGGGGTCGACTTAGACGTCGAGGTCCCAGTGGTCGGGGCAGATGCACCAGTCAGACCGGCAATCAGCACCCGCTGCTGTTCCATGAAGGCTGCCAAGCTGCTCTCCAAGGCCGTCAACCTGAGTCCGGCTCCCCCAGGGGAGAGTCCACGAGGACACCTGTACTCACATGACTCGGGGACTCCGGCTCTACACAAAGTAACTTCAAAGGCCTCTCCGACTCCGAGAGCCCGGGGCGTCAGTCGGGGCTATGCGACCTGGCCCTCGAGGAGCCAGGAGCATCCGACGTCGCCCTCGCAAGCTTTTTCTTCCTTCCGTGTTCCTGAGAAGGAGACCCCCTCTCAGAGGAGCCTCGACGGTGCTCGGGGTCGGACTCCCGAGATGTCGAGGCCTCTGACGAAGTCCGGGCCCGGCCGGATGCGGAGTCAGAAAAGATTCTTTCACGCTGATGTTGACGGCTCCTCAGCGCCTTCGACGACATCGCGTCGCACGGACCACAGGCCAGCGGGTCATGGTCAGGCCCGAGGCATTGGAGGCAGCAGTCATGCGTGTCGGTGAGAGACATAAGTTTCTTGCACCGATCACACTTCTTGAACCCGCTGGCAGCCATCGGGGGGAAAAAGGGCCCCTGCGAGGTCAAAAGACCGGGCTGCCAGTGAAACACAAAAAAAGCGCGAACACTAGTCTCGAAAGACAAAAACCAAAAAACTAACTCCGGGCTCGATACCAGTGTACCTGGCCCAGGTGGGAAGGGGAACCGGTGTCGAACCGGGTAAAACCACGAAAAAACCGTGGAAAATCACTTTTTTAGCAGGTGACACGAACTCACGTCCGTCGGGCTCCATGGAAAAAAGACGACTGAGCAAGATGGCACCTTTGGGCGGGAAGGGGACCGCGCATGCATGCTGCAGTCCCAAAGGCTTTCCTTGAAAGCTGAGGAAATGCTCCACACAGGGGCTCCGTCGGCACCGATGTCACCCATATGTGAGGACTGACTTCCTGTTTGGTCCTGGAGAACAACTTTTACACAACAGTAAAAACGTCAGATAAAAAGGACTTGATACAATAGCAACAAATGGAAAAATAACCATTATTCTTGCTTACTGATCACCCTGTGCAGGTTCAGAACAATTAGACATATTAGCAGAAGAAATACTCAAGCACACTTCTCAAAACAACTACCTTGCCCTTCTTGGTGATCTTAACCTTGTCTCCACAACAAACAAAGCAAAAGCATTTCTGGATGCACTTGACTATACTCAAATTATTAATTAACCTACACATGATAGAAGAAATATTCTTGACATGATTTTCCTTCCCCAGAGCATTCTAAAGGACCACAATACCTCAATGCCAACTATTGTTGATATCCCATAGTCGGATCATAAACTTCTCATTTTTTCTTACCTCCATGTATAATTAAAAAGAACCATCTGCATGAATCACTACTCGCAGATTCCTTCACCTACAAAAAAAAGAACTTCTAGCAAACCTACCACCCACTCTGCAGTTGACTCCTAATGACACTGATGCACTTGTGCAACTTTGAAACAAACTTGTATCCAATGCAGCCTTAATTTCACTAAACTCTCACCTAAAAAAGGCAGAAAATAGCCATTTGGTATACAATACAGTTAAATATGAAGCGTGCACTTAGATCCAAAGAGATAAAATGGAGAAATTCAGAAACGTCAGATAATTTCACATCGTACAAAAACAAACTAAAAGAATATCATGTAGCCACCTTACAATCAAAGAGGGAATACTACACTAAGTTAATTCAGAAATCTTACAACTGTCCCCGTGAACGTTTTTTGCATAATCAAATCTCTCATTAAAGATAACTCTTACCATTAGAGGAAACACATCTATCAAGTCAAGATATGGCAAATTACTTTAAAACTAACATCTAACAAAAACAGCATAACCCCAGGATCCTCCAGACCCACTACAAATCTGGAAAATATTTTTCACTACCTACACTGGAACATATAGAAAACTTCAAGATAAGTATCAACACTACTACCTCCCCTCTTGACCCTTGTCCTTTCAGTTCTATCAAGATTGCAAGACATGAGCTCGCTCCAACAATACGCAAAATAGTCCCTCTCTCTTTACAGCAAGACTTACCACCTGAACTCAAAATGGCTTCCATATGGCCAGTAAGAAAGGGAACTACAAATGATATTAATCAACCAATCTCTTACAGACAATAGCAAGTCTCCCTTTCTTAGCCAAAATACTTGAAAAAATTGTGCTCCAACAATTACAGGATCATATAGATACAAAATTTGCCTCTTGACCTTCAACAATATGGCTTTAGACCATACCACACTGTTAAAAACTCTTATGGCTGCACTTATAGATAAATTAATAACAGGAACCGATAAACCAAAACCTGGCTTTATTATTATTTTTCTCGACATAAAAGCAGCATTTGACTCAATACCACATCTGCTAATTATCAAAAGATTAAAAGAAATTGGACTAGTCAAAAAACTTCACTATAATGGTTCCACTCATATTTATCAAATCGACAAATCCAAGTAAAATTAGGCGCATCAAAATCAAGACCATACATCCAAACTCAAGGGGTTCCATCAAGGGTCAGCTCTCTCAGCATTGATATTTAACATTTTCATTCGACCAATTTGTTCAATTATTCAATCATTCAATATTCACCATCATATTTATGCAGATAATGTTATGATTTATACGCCAATCAATTTACAAAGTCCTGTTTTTACAAACATCGTTAACTGCTTCACTAATATTAACTCCTGGCTAGCCTTTTGAAATATGTCCATAAATCTCAATAAAACAGAGGCCTTATTTAATCACCAGAGACACAAGTTTCATTCCAAAGACTAACTTTAAATGGAACTGAGCTTAAGATAAAACAAGAAATACCGTATATACTCGAGTATAAGCCGACCCGAATATAAGCCGAGGTACCTAATTTTACCACAAAAAACTGGGCAAAACTATTGACTCGAGTATAAGCCGAGGGTGGGAAATGAGGCACCTACTAGTCAATGTAAAAAATAAAGATAGAGACCAATAAAATTACATGAATATTTAAACAAAAAACAGTAAAATAGCTCTGTAAGTGGAAAATGGGGTCAACAAAAACAATATGGTATCAAAAATACCGTATCTTTAAAAGTACATCAACCTTAGCTTAATCAGCAACCAAGCTAACACACAAGAGCTAAAATCCTTCAAAACTGGAGTTCTCCTCCTCAGCACATTACCAGTCCTAAACCCCCCCAGCCCACAGCACATTACCAGTTCTAACCCCCCCCCAGCCCACAGCACATTACCAGTCCTAACCCCCCCCCCCAGCCGCGGCAAAATCGCATGTCC
This sequence comes from Ichthyophis bannanicus, assembly GCA_033557465.1. NCBI lineage: Eukaryota > Metazoa > Chordata > Amphibia > Gymnophiona > Ichthyophiidae > Ichthyophis > Ichthyophis bannanicus. The sequence goes on along the minus strand of CM066043.1, from coordinate 177,015,266 downwards.
CGCAGGGCCCCCCCTGCCCAGCAGAGCCAGCCCTCCCTCCCTCCCTCCATATCAGCTCCCTCCCTCCATGTCAGCCCGCCTCCCCAATCCATCCATCACAGCCCCCTCCATCCCTCCCTGTCAGCCACCCTCCCTCCATCCATATCAGCACCCTCCCTCCATGTCAGCCCCCCTCCCTCCATCCATATCAGCCCCCCTCCCTCCATGTCAGCCCCCTCCCTCCATCCATATCAGCCCCCCTCCCTCCATGTCAGCCCCCTCCCTGTCAGCCCCCCTCCCTCCATCCATATCAGCTCCCTCCCTCCTTCTGCAGCCGCGGCACCCTGCCTCTTAGGGAACCGCGGCTGTGCATTTAAAATCATCTCGGAGCCCTTCCTGTCTTGGGCTCCGTGCAGCATTGTCCCGCCTCCAAAACTTCCTTTAGTGGCGGGATAATGCTGCACGGAGCCCGTCAAGACAGTAAGGGCTCCGAGATGATTTTAAAAGCACAGCCGCGATTCCCTAAGAGGCAGGGAGCCGCGGCTGCAGAAGAAGGGAGGGAGCTGACATGGAGGGCGGGAGTTGATAGGGAGGGAGGGAGGGGGGGGCTGACTTGGTGGGTGGGAGCTGATATGGATGGAGGGAGGGGGGCAGAAGTTGCTGCCGCTGCCGAGTCCGCTTCTCGGCAGCGGCAAACTCACCGACTCTTTCTTCTGCAGCCGCGGTTCCCTGCCTCATAGGGAACCGCGGCTGTGCTTGTAAAATCATCTCGGAGCCCTTCCTGTCTTGACGGGCTCCGTGCAGCATTGTCCCACCTCCAAAGGCTTCCGTTAGAGGCGGGACAATGCTGCACGGAGCCCGTCAAGACAGGAAGGGCTCCGAGATGATTTTACAAGCACAGCCGCGGTTCCCTAAGAGGCAGGGAGCCGCAGCTGCAGAAGGAGGAGTCGGTGAGTTTGCCGCTGCCGAGAAGCAGACTCGGCAGCGGCAGCAACTTATGCGCAGAGACGTTGACTCGAGTATAAGCCGAGGGGGCCGTTTTTCAGCACAAAAAATGTGCTGAAAAACTCGGCTTATACTCGAGTATATACGGTATGCTACTTGGGTGTAATACTAGAACACCAACATTCTCTATACATATTAAAAATGTTACTGAAAATATTTATTACAAAATTAGGACAATGCAGCACCTAAAACATGCAAGATTTTCATACAGTCCTACAAGCCCTTATTTTCCCATACCTGGATTTCTGTATCATCATAATCCAAAGCCTACCAAAGATAGCAGTTCATCCCCTACAATTGGCTCGCAATATGGCAGCATGCACTTTATCCAATTTATGCACGAATGAAAACATCACTCCTTTATTAAAGCAACTCCATTGGTCACCCATCACTGAACGCTCAAAATTTAAAGCCATACTCACAATCTTTAAGGGGCTCAACCGTTTATCATCCACCTACCTTTACTCATTACTTCATGAAACTAAGGACAATCATTCAAGGCGTTCAGGATCACAAAATGCTTTAAGCACCCCAGGACTTTTTATTAAATCTAACACTACAATATCAAGACAAGCCTTCTCACTTTATGCTCCAAAACTTTGGAATTCAATCCCACCTAACTTACATGCCTTAAAGGACTTACTATCTTTTTGAAGAGCTCTAAAGTCATATCTGTTTTCATCCTACTTTACTGTAGAGGACATGTGATTTAACATGATTTAACCTCTAACTTTTTATTCCCACCCAGTTTCTTTTTTCATCCCACTCTTCTACCCTCTTGAGTTTGCTATGTTGCTAAAATGTAATAAGTTGTGTTTAAAGTAAACCACTTTGACCTCTAAGATAAAGCGGTATAAAATAAACCTGTTAAATAAATATCATACAATACCAGTCAAAGGCAGATTTTTCCAGAAAACTGGAAGCGCATTATGACAGACAACTGGGTCCTCAGTATAATTTAAAAAGATTAATCATTCACCTTAAATCCTTACCCCTGGTAAGTGTACCATCATTTCGCCCACCCCCATTACAAGTGTTACTACTGGATAAAATTCAAGTTCTCCTTTGGACAAATGCTATCAAATCAGTTTCATCCATGGAATGGAACAGATTTACTCCAAATATTTCCTTATTTCAAATGAAACAAGGAGGACTACAATCAATCTTATATCTCAGAGAATTAAACAGATATGTAGTCAGGGAGAAATTCAAAATTAACTCATTGACTACTGTGCTATTAATACAGCAAGCAATTGGCTCACCTCCCAGGATTTAAAACATGCATGCATACATACATACAAATCCCCATACATCCAACATAATCGTTAAACTATGCTTCAAATTTCTAGACAACCATTATCAATACAAGGTACTGCTGTTTAGTCTCTTCAGTTCCCTGAGTGTTCTTCAAATGTGTGGCCATAGCAGCAGCACATGTAAGCAAGGAGGGCATTTATGTCTTCTGATATCTGGGTGACTGACTGTTTTTAGGGACCACATTACAAATCAGCAACACAGTCTTTATACAGAACTAACCATCTGATAGACTTGGGCCTCCTGCTAAACTCACAAAAATTGACTCTTCTACCAACTTAAACCATAAAGTTCAGAAGAAGCTTGATTCAGAACTTTAGCTACAGTTACGCATCTTTGGCCCAGAGCTGAAGTGATTGTGCATCTAGTAATGGATATATCTTCCAGGACTCGCACCTCGGCAAGGAGTGTCCTCAGGTTGCAAATGCATATGGCAACAGTTGTTCCATGTGGTGCTATACACCCATTTTCAGATGAGAAATACTCAGTAGCAACTGACATTCCAATGGAATCAGTGTTTTCAACAACTCTCTCACAAAATACAAATTACAGATGATTTCAAATAAGTCATAGTATGGTGGACAGATCACCATCCTCTTCAGGGGAAAGTACGTGTCTCCTCAGTGCCCACAAGAAATTCTAAGCAGATGCATCCAAGGTTGTTTGGGAATTCAACTACACAATTTCAAAACTCAAGGTTTCTGGTCTCCGATAGAAAAGCAAATTACATATCAATCAGCTAGAACAAGGCAATTCGATATGCTCTATATGCTTTTTCAACTATGCTCATGGCCACGGTATTTCAGATTCAGATGGACAACTAGGTAGCAATCTTTTACATAAAGTAGCATGGGATCTTGTCTGTGCCAGGAGACTCAAAAGATTTGGCAATTTGCCATATCACTGTACATCTTCCTCACTGTTTCCTATCTCCCAGGAAAGCTAAATACCATAGCAGACAGGCTAAGCAGACAGTTGGATCCCCACAAATGTCCCCTGAAACAGTCAGTGGTGGATTACTTATTAGACAGATGGTGCATACCATAAATAGATTTATTTGCAATAGATTAAAACCAGAAATGTCATAGATTCTGTTCCCATTGTCCGGCACCAGCTCAGATAGCAGTGGATGCTTTTAAGATTTTGTGGATAACGCACTTGCTTCATGCTTTCCAATCCCATTACTCTCAAAGACAATACAAAAGGTACACTCAGATTTGGGCACACTTACGTAGCTCCTTACTGGCCAAAGCAGATTTGGTTTCCTTGCCTTCAACACCTCATGAGAAAAGACCCAGTTTTTCTTACAAATATCCCAGAACTCCTTACACAGCAGGCTGGTCAGATAGTTCATCCCAATCTGTGTTCTCCGAACCTAGTGGCTTGATGTTTTCTTATTCAAACAACCTCTTGCTACATCCCAGAGTAAGAGACAGGCATTTCTTCCTCGATCCAAGAAACCCTCTACCAGATCATCAAACAACTTTTAGTGGAAAAAAATTGACATTGTACCTCGCACTCAGTAAATCCATTCAGCTGTTTCATTTAGATATCTTACATACCTATCTGACTCAGGGCTTGATACTTCTTCAGTCAGAATGCATTTAAGTGCAACAGCATCTTATCATAACACCATCTTTAAAAAATGTATTTCTAAGCACCCCTCGTCCACAAATTCATAAAGGGGTTTTGAAATTCAAGACCTCCATTTAGAAAACTACAACCAGCATGTAACCTTAACAGTTCTGTGCAGCCTCGCTGACTATACTTTTGAACCTCTGGAACAAGCTGGAACCACAGTACCTTGCATGGAAGATATTTTTCTAGTGACCATAACTTAAAACAATGCATAGGTAAACTTCAGGCCTTAGTCCATTACTGCCCTTAAACCAGATGTTCCAATATTGAATTGTTCTATGAACACATCCAAAGTTTGTCGAAGGTAGTCACACCCTTCCATCTCAATCGACTAATAATTCTGCTCATCTTTTAACCTCCTCAGCATTCCAGTGCCAAGGAGGGGAAAAACTCCACACTCTGGATTGTCAAAGGGTTCCCCAAATTTATTTACACAGAACTCAGTCTCCAAATAGGCCATATAGCAGTTACTTGCCTGCAGCAGGTGCTCTCCGTGACTAGCAGGAATAAGTCTTCATGTATGGGTGATGTCAGCAATGGAGCCCCGCAAAGAACGCTCCCTAGCTTCCAAAGGAAGCTTTTGGTAGGTACAGCGTGCATGCATGCTCATCTTCCCCCACCTGTCACAGCGCCATATTCTCCAGTATAATCACATAGCAGGAGAGAGAGAGAAAGGCAACTCTCTGGGGAGGTGGGAGGGTTGTGAGTAACTACACTTTCTCTGTGAACAAGCAGGGAACGTCCTCCCGTATGGGACTCCCAAGCTCCAGGCTACTTGAACCAGAGGAGAAGAATTAGCCCAACTGAGTATCGAGAACTGGAGAAGCCAGGAAGACCAGAGAGATAGTCCTGCCAAGGGACTCATCTGATGCAGTATACAGTCAACTTCGACCAAGGGAATTTGAGCCGGTAACCTGGACGGAGAAGAAGGGCCGGTGGACAGGAGTTGACCCTCAAGACCCAAAGAGATGATGAGTACATCCTGGCCAAAATTGCTATCCCATCAGGAATCCCCATCCAGACAGTAAAGGGTTGCAAAGGTATGGACCAAAGACCATTTTGCAGCCCTGAAGATTTCCTCTACATGGACCAAAGACCATTTTGCAGCCCTGAAGATTTCCTCTGCAGAGACAGAAAGGAGGTTGCGCAGACATTGTGAACCGTGACATGACCCCCAAAGCTCAGACCTAGCCAAGGAATAGGCATGGCCGATTCAATCAGCGAGCCAGAGGGATAATGTACGCTTTGAAACAATGACACCAAGCCTATTGGAGATCGAAGGAGACAAATAACTGAGGATTGATGGTGCGTCTTTGTGCGCTCCAGGTAGAAGGCCAACGCAAGCTTGAAGTCCAGCTTCACCACGATTGGTGTGAGGCCGGGGAAAGAATGTTGGAAGGACAATGGACTGGTTGAGATGAAAAGCAGAGACCACTTTTGGCAGAAAACGGAGGAGTGTGCTGAGCACCACCCGGTTCTGGTGGAACCTGGTATATGGAGGGTGTGCGACCAGGGCCTGGAATTCACTCACATGTCAGGCCAACGTGACAGCCACCAGGAAGAGGACCTTCCAGGTCAAGAACTTCAGAGGACACGTGTTCAGCAGTTCAAACAGAGCCTGCATGAGCTGGCAGAGGACCATGTTCAGATCCTAAGCGACTGTAGGGGGCTTGACTGGAGGCTTCAAAAGAAGCAAGCTCCACATGCATTGGCTTACCAGAGGTTGAGCAGACATGGGCTTCCCCTCGCAGCCACAAAGGAATACTCCTATCGTGCTGAGGTGAACATGCACTGAGTTGGACTTGAGTCCAGAATTGGAGAGGAGCATGAAGTACTCCAGCAGCTGGTCCATGGGACAAAGGAGTTCAGCCACTGACCAGTGCACCAGATGGCAAACCACCGCCATTTAAATGCATATGCCTTACATGTCGACTGCTTGTGGTATGCCAGCAGGATCTCAGTGATGCCCTCGTCGAGGGAGAGCTCCTCAAGGGCTACCCGCTCAGCATCCATGCTGTGAGTGCCAGGGAATGGATGTTGGATTACAAGGAGCTGCTCTCCTTGCGAGATGAGGTCTGGGTCAGAACCCAGACAGAGGTTCCCTCTGCAAGATCTGCAGAAGTATCGGGAACCACAGCTGTCGAGGTCAGTGGGGAGCGATGAGAATCATGGATCCCCCTTGGCCTGGAGCATCTTTACGATGGGGGGGGGGAGGTAGGGATAGAGCAGGCCTTCCACCCCCTGTGGCAAAGAAAGGCGTCTTGAGTCAGGTGATCGCTGGCCAGCATCAGAGAGCAGAACCAAGCTACCTGGGCATTCTATGCTGTAGCGAAGTTGTCCATGTCGGGGGTGCCCCACTCCTGGAAGATCCAGTCCACCACATCTGTCTTGAGGGTCCACTCATGTGGCTGAAGAACCCAGCTGAGGCAATTGGCTAGGCCGTAGTTCTCTATGGGCAAATAAGTCGCCCTGAGATCCATGCCGTGGAACAGGGCAAACTTCCAGAGGCAAACAGCCTCCCAACACAGGAGGTAGAAACTCATGCCCCCATGCTTGTTTACATAGAACATGGCCAACTGGTTGTCCATCTGAAACAGAACCACTTGATTCAACAGGTGCGCCCAAAAAGGCACGAAGAGCATTTGCAATGGCCCAGAGCTTGAGGAAGTTGATCTGATGGAGGCTCTTGCTCTCAGACCACAGACCCTAGGTGCGGAGACCATACAGGTGCATGCCCTAGCCGAGCTTGGAGGCATCCATTGTGAGCAGCCTGCAGGTCATTGCTGGTTGGAATGGGAGGCCCCGATGAAGGATCCTGGGAATGAGCCAACACTCCAGGGACTGCATGAGTGGCACAGTAAACACAACCCTGTTCCACAGGTGGCCCAAGGCTTGTTGCCATTGTGTTCACAAGATCCATTGAGCCTGCTGCATGCAGAGGTGGGGCCATGGTATGACGATGGCACTGCAACACGTCCACCACCTCAATGAGACGTTGCAGGCAGTCTGCCGGCAGAAATGCTTTCACCAGAGTGGTATCAAGGAAGGCCCCAATGAACTCCACTTGCTGCATCAGCTGGAGGTGAGACTTTGGATAGTTGAACACGAAGCAGAGCCCTTCGAGCACCAGAATGATGAACTCTGTGGACTGTCATATGCTGGCCAGCATGGGGCCTTTTACATGCCAGTCATTCAGGTATGGAAAGACAAAGATCCCCCAGGTCCAAAGGAAGGCAGCCACAACCGCCAGGCACTTTGTGAAGACCCTTGGGGCTGCGGCCAACCCAAAGGATAGCGCCTGGTATTGAAAGTGCTGGCCGCCCAGCATGAACCAAAAGGTACTCTCTGCAATGTGGGTGGATCAGAATATGCACGTACGTATCCCTTCAAGCTCCAAGCAGCATAGTCAGCTGTCCTGTAGGAGCAGCATCCCCAACAAGATCATCTTGAACCTTTTGTGCACCAGAAACCGGTTAAGGTTTCACAGATCCAGGACAGAACCCGCCGGTCTTTTTGGGGACCAGGAAGTACCTGGAGTAAGAGCCCTGCCTGTTCTGGTCTAGGGAACTGGCTTGATGGCAAGGTTGGCCAACAGGGCCATGACCTCGATCTGCAAGAGGCTCCAATGCACTGGGTCCATGGGGTACTCCCTGGGATTGTACAGGGGCAGCTGCTGGGTGAAATGCAAGCAATAGCTACTTTGAACAATCTGCAGCACCCAGGCATCTGAAGTGACAAGAGGCCACCGGTGGGCAAAGTGGATGAGCCACCCTCCTCTCCTGCAGGGTGATCTTGGCGGGCAACAGTTGACAGGTTAGGCTCCTGAAGACCCCATCAAAAACCTGCACCCTGCTTCAACTGGGGGGGGTGGAGGCTGCATCTTTGGGGTTTTCTCCCTCTGCTGCGAGTATGAGGCCTGGGCCTTAATCTGCACCTGCAGCTGGGATGGAAGTCCTGTTGCAGAAGCATGAAGAAAGCCCTCGGAAATGAGGGAAGCTAAGTTCTCGATGCCCAGGATGACATTCTTGAGGAACATAGCCATGTGAGTCTGGTAGGCCAGGATCCGGGCTATCAGCATGGATCCCTGTAAGCACCTTCTCCCAAAGGAGTCCAGGATCCTTGCCTCCCATGTGGGCAGCATCAAGGAGTGCTTTTAGCACTCTTTGTGCACTTTGACTCAACCACAATGGAAATGTGGGGCAGTTTAGGCTTCTCGAACCCTGTGGCCTTCTGGATCCAGTAGAGAGAGCAGAGTTGGCAGCTGACTACCAGCAGCCACAGTAGCAGCCTCTGCAGGACATGGTGGACAGGAACCATCACTGCCCCACAGGGTGCCAAGGGGTATTGGCGAAGTTCCAGCTCCTCCGCCTTCGGTTCCTCTTCTGATTCCAGAAAAAAGGGGATGGGCCTTAGCCAGGTCCCAAACAAAATCCTGGAAGGACATGTTCTCCGGATTTGACTTCCACCAAGAGGGGATGACTGGCCAGATGGGAGATCTTGGGCCCGAAGATCCAACACCATCGATTCTGCCTTGGTTTCCCACTCTGAGAGGAAGTTGAAGTAATGCAGAGTCTCCTCCGAGCGCCAGCAGTGCAGCTCAGGAGAGAGTGGATGTCGATGGTCCCTCTCGTGCCCAGCTTGCTGATGGCAATGCCTAGGGGCCTCAAACTGATACACTGGAGAGGGAGATGGCTCCAGCCACTGGAGTCGATACAGATCTCTCACCTGATGTCCCAGCCACGATGGGCAGGGCAGTGGTCTCCAGGATAAGCTGGAAGGAGTGCGGTGCCTCTGTCCCTTTCGTTTTTCAACTTATCCCCTTCCCTGGCCTGACCACTCATTGATCTGCTTCTCTCTCTCCATTCCCCTAGGCCCCTCTCTTGTTACTCCAAGGCTTCCTTCCTCTGCCTTCCTTCCTGCCTCTAGGCATCTCACCCTTGCTATTAAATCTCACTTCCCCTTCAGCTCCTGAGATCTTCCTATCAGACTTTCATACACTACACCTCCAAGTCACCAGCCTGACCTTTGGAACTCAAACTTACAAACTCAGCTGGACCATCATGCTCCCTTGTTACCAGTTCAGCCTTCTTCATGGCGTTCCTCCACCTGGTTCCATCCGTGCCTCTGCCTCCTTAAACATCAGCTCCGCGCCTCAGAGAGAGTCTGGCAGAAAGGTAAAGACCCGGCCCTCCATATTACTTTCCTAGCACATCACCACGATCATCATACTATGATCTTATCCACTAAAAGGACTTCTATGCGTCCCTAGTCTCTGCCTCTTCTCATACCCCCAAAATGCTTTTTTCTATTGCCACTCTGCTTTCTACCTTGCCTTCCCCGTATGGCTCTTTGTGCCCATCCCCTGATGCCCTTGCACATGCCTTCTCATCTAAAATTTTCTCAACTCTTTTTGGTCTCCCTGCATATGATCTTTTTATTCCCCCCTCTTACCCCCCCCTCCTCTGCACATGCCAATAAAACATCTTCACGTCTATTGATGAGGCATCCTGGACTCATACACTTGCTACCACTATGCAGCTCTATGGTCCCTTGGACCCCATCCCCTCAGACTAATATTCAGAGCCCTCTTTGGTTCTCATCCCATATATCGGCTCTATGCTTAATAATTCTCTATTCAGGCATCATCCCCTCTTCTTGGAAGCAGACAATTGTCTGCCTGCTACTGAAAGGTCCCAAGCTTGACCCTGAGAATCCTACCCACTACCATCCCATCTCTAACATCCCTTTTCTCGCCAAACTCGCTGAACACCTGATTCTTAACCAGCTATCCAACCATCTTGCACACACATACATTGCACTCATGTCAATCCAGCTTCAGACAGCACTGAAATCAACCTTTCAATCTTGCTTAATGACATCTATACTTACCTAGAATCAAGGTTTTTTTGCCTTGACGATTTCCTTGGATCTCACTGCTGCCTTTGATCTTGTAGATTATAATTGCCTCCTTTCTCATCTTTATAATGTCTGACTACAGGACACTGTCTTTTCCTGGCTCTCTTCCTTTCTTCAGGATCGCATATATCAAGTTCACCGTCACAGCACCACTTCTCTACTCTTCTCCCTCCTCCGAGGGGTTCCCTAAGGGTCTTCCCTTTATCCCCTCCTTTTTAATATCTTTCTTAGCCCCCCTGCCACCCATATTCAATCACTAGGCATATCTAGGCAGACGATATCCTTCTCCTCGCACGCTTGGACAGTACCTCTTCTGATTTCTCTCCTGTCAATGCTGGTCTTGACTCCACCTCTACATGGCTCCACAACGCCTTAAAACTTAACCCCACCAATGCCACTGCTACTTGGGTGACTGTTTCCAAAACTGTTCCTTCTCTGGCCCCCTCCCTTGGTTCCTCCCCAATAGCACTGCAATCTTCCTTCAAATACCTCGGAGTCCATATATACTCTGAACTTACCTTTTCAATGCATATTTCACATTTGACCAGATCCGCCTTCTCTGCCTTACGTCATCTCAGAGCACTCTGTCCCTTTTTTTGATCAAACCACCTTAACTACTTTACTTCTAAGCTTAGTCATTTCAAAATTTGACTATTATGTCGTCTGCTTCTCTGCTCTTCCATATTATCAGCTGAAACGTCTTCAGTCAATCCAGAATACCGCCAGTCGCCTACTCTCTTCTGCTAGAAAATATGACCATGTTACACCACTCTTCATACAGCACCATTGGTTGCCTATAAGTTTTTTCATAACCGTGTACCACTTTACGTCTCCTCTCTTTAATCATCCCTTACATTCCTCAACATTGCCTCAGGTCCCTGCAAGGTAACAGTCTGGTCCCTCCCTCTCCCTCTCATGAAAAATATGACTTAATACGTCGCTCTGCCTTTTTCTATTTAGCTCCTGCCCTTTGGAACTCTTTGCTGTCTCAGATTTGATTAGAATCCTCTTTTCCCACTTTTAACCGCCTTCTTAAAGCTCATCTCTTCATTCAAGCCGTCAAACTGTAGTTCCAAAGAAGATACTATGTTTGCCTTTACTGTTCTATCCTGTTCTTGCCTTCCTATTAAAATGGATTTCTTTTCCTTTTCCCTATTTATTATTTGTATATTGTAAATTGCTCTGTCTGCCTGGCAAAGGGCGGTATATCAAGAACCGAATAAATCATAAACCATAGGCATTCCTCCAAAACCACCTGACGACACAAAATTATTCAAAGTTGTTGAATCACAGGACTTTGAGAAATTGGGAGACTGGGCATCCAAATGGCAGATGAAATTGAATGTGGACAAGTGTAAAGTGATGCACTTAGGGAAGAACAACCCAAAACTATAGCTACACAATGAAAGGTTGCATATTAGAAGTCACCACCCAGGAAAAGGATCTAGTGATCATCGTGGATATAATGTTGCAATCCTCTGCTCAATGTGCTGCAGCAGCCAAGAAAGCTAATAGAATGCTAGGAATGAAGAATAAAAACGAAGGATACAATGTTTCTATATCTCTCCATAGTGCAACCACGCCTCAAGTATTGTGTGCAGTTCTGGTTGGGTATCTATATCTATCAGAATTGGAAACAGTACAGAGAAAGGTGATCAAAATGATAAAGTGGATGGAAGGATACTTCTATGAGGAAAGACTTAGAAAGGTTAAGACTCCAGCTTGGAGAAGAGATGGCTGAGGGAAGATCTGATAGAGGTCTATAAAATAATGAGCAAAGCAGTCAGTTGTTTACTCCTTCAAAAAGTATAAAGACTAGGGGACATGCAATAAAGCTACAAAGTAGTACATTTAAGACTAATATGAGAAAATATTTTTTTTCACTCAACATTTAATAAAGCTCTGAAATTCGTTGCCAGAGGATGTCGTAAAAGCTGTTAGTATAGCTGGTTTTAAAAAAGGTTTGGACAAGTTCCTGGAGGAAAAGTCCATTAATCATTATTAAAGTAGACTGGGGGAAATTCATTATTTATCCCTAGGATAAGCAGCATGAAATCTGTCTACCTTCTGGGATCCTTCCAGGCACCTATGACATGGAATAGCCATAGTTGAAAAATCGAAATTACACTTACCTGGTAATTGTAGTTCCTTGAGTAACGACAGTTTAGTCCTCCACAATTGGGTAGTGCACCTCCTCCTGCAGCTTGGAGACTGGACCAATCAGAATCTTCACCTCCCTGGATGTAGCATGCTGGAACTCCCATCAGCCCCCCAGTGACCTATTGACAAAGCAGACTCAAGAAAACACGAAATAAGTAGCCAATTTCCTCTTTCATCGCAATCAGTATCATCATCACTATTAGTTATTAACCAAAATTTGGTGGTTCATTCTTTTTTTTTTTTTTTTTTTTTGTGTCAAAGTAGCACCCTGATCCAGACAGGAACATGCCCCTATGGCGAACACCAAAAGCCACTGCAGAAAGATGCCCTCCTGCCATTGAACTCTACCATGCGGATACAGGCAGAAGAGAGAAGTGCAAAGGAAGAAACCGAAACTGCCCGAGGAAACACTCACCTGTGACTGCACCTCGCGGTACCAAATCCGTGCCGAGCTGACTGAAGAAATTTAGGGCGGGAAGGAGGACTAAGCTGTCGTTACTCAAGGAACTACAATTACCATGTAAGTGTAATTTCGATTTCCTTATCGTTCCGACAGTTTAGTCCTCCACAATTGGGATGTACCAGAGCAGTCCTATCGGGAGGGACCCCGCCAGCCGGCATGCCATAAAGGCTTCCCAATAACGGCATCGCATGCCTCCAACATATCCAAACCATAGTGTCTACTGAAAGTATGCAGCGACGACCAAGTCGCCCCTTAATACCGTATACTGGGGAAAAAACCATAGCAGCGACCGTAGAGGAAACTTCCAACATCTACCAAGGAGCGGACGCCCCTGTCTCTTGTGAGCTGCGACAACCGCCTCCTTAACCGACCTGGCCATGGACAGCGGCGCCAATAAACCTTCCAACAAGGAGAGTAGACGACTGGATTCGAGAAAGGACTCGAACATTGTCCACGCGTCACGTAACATCCGTAGTATGGCCAAACTTTTCCATCGCCCATCCGAAGCCTATCCAGCCGCCATATGCAAAACTGAAAACAACTCCGAAGATGCGAAAGAAAGGAAACCGCCGCCCAGCAACTAGGCCAGCGGTTGAGGTACCCCTTTACTAGGGACAACCGGAAAGAAACGGGTCTCCAGAGGAAGAGGAAGAAACGGGTCTCAGAAATGCTCACTGTGGAGAAAAAAGGCAATCAAACAAAACGCCTCCTGAAATAGCAAAACCCCTGACGGAACCGTGCCTGAAAGGTGCACACAGCACTTGATCGAAGCCCCGTCAGACGAAGAGGAAAGCCGACGAGGAAACGAAACTTGACACGCAAGACGCAGAGCAGAAACCAGAAGCTAGGTTCAGTAAGGCCGTCAGGCGATGTCATGTATGGAGCCGTTTGCACCCTTTCTGGATAAAGGGTGATGTTTGCGAGCAGTCCTGTCGTCCTTCCAAAAGGTGGAAGGTTATGCTAGTTTTTTTTTTTTTTTTGAGCCCAGATGCTCAACCTATCATCCTGGCGTCGAACGCTGGCCACGCTCAGGGTATCACACGCAGTTCCCGCTGGGTAATTGACCACTAGGTCCCCTGAGTCCTCCAAGAACCTCGCACTAAACGCTCTCCGAACGTAGCGGCGTAACACAAAGTGTCCGCGCAAGGTCCCGGGCTTTTTAATTTATCATTCTCCACCTTTACGAATCCAAGATCCAATCCACGGAACCCTTAGGCAGGAACAGATACGAATGCACCGCGTGCTCCGATTCAAGCCCTGAATAACCGAAGCGCCTGTTTGGAAAACAGCCAGGGCCCCAAGAACCTAACTGGCCACCCCAGGATTGAACATACGGGGCCTAAAAGAATGTGAATGACCCCATATGGTCTCACCCACATTCTTATGAATGGAGCCTCCAAAAGGCCACCGCCTGGGCACTAGCAGGCCGCGGCTGGGCCGAAGACCCTGGGACTAGCCAGCATGGAGCAGAGCGGCCTAGTGGATAAGGTACGCTACCAGAGGAGCAGGGAATTAAATCCCAATCGAGACCACCAACATAACACCTGGGGAATGCGGACCCCAGAGGCGGTCCTGCGGACCCTTGTTACCCAATGTAATCCCCTGTCCCAGACACCAAACCAAAATGCGAGGCCAGCAGGGACAAGAGAAATAGAAAAAACGTAAGCTCCTGCATGCGCACCCCGACCTATAGGGAACAGTACCCCAAAGAAATAACGCACCGTAAAGAAGTAACCACAGGAAATAGAGGCAGCTAATAGAGCTGGTGCGGGTCCTTGACCCCCTTCACGCCTCTCAGACCATCCGTCAGCCTTAAGAGGAAGTGGAGAGGAGAATGGCTAGTGGTCCGCAGAACTCGCGTCCTAGACATGAAAAAGAAAGAGATAGTAGGAGCCGGGAGCAAAACTCAAAGAGAATGGGAAACTGATGACCGAAATCGCGACATCCTCCCAATACTGGAGAAACTAATCCCATCTCAGGAGACCGCCTGAGCAAAGAAAGAAAGACGGTCGGCAACGAATGCAACCAACAGAATGCATAAGCTATGGATAGCACCGACAAAGTGCCCAAATACAAATAAGAGCGACCCAGCAGCTGCCACCCAAACACCGTGTAGGGAGCACGCCTGAGCAGAGGTGGAATCCTTGACGCATACAGAGAGCCCTGACCTCCTCTAAGAAGGCGTCCAGAATCCCAGGGCACTAACTCCCAGACCAAACTACCGAGGCGTTCTTCCCCTCACCCACAGCACGGTCCCTTGAACAAGATCATCCAGGCGGGCAGTGCCCTTGCGAAATGCGTCCTGCCCCGCTCGGACAGCTCAGCTCCAGAAATAAACGAAAATTACCTGGGAAGAGCATGCGAAGCGGAGGCATGAAACACAGGTACGCACCTGGCCATCCAGCCGCCAGCGAAAAGGCGGCGGGACATATTGATAACTGTGCAAGAGAAGGATTGATAGGATGCTGCTTGCAGGAACCTGATGAGGAAGAGAAAGTGGTATTCCGCCACCCCGCCTCCAGTCATGGGGACACTAAGCTCTATGGTAGCCAGAGGCAGTGTTGACAGGCGGTGGGCCTTTAGGGTACTAGAACCCCCACCGCTAAAACGACATTAAGAGCCTTAAATCCGGGCCTGCAGACCACTACAGTTGCTGGGTGAGCCACTAACCCCTTAATGGGGTTTTTTTTTTTTTTTTCCCCATTGTAGTTCAAGCATGCAAAACTCACCTACCAAAAAACAATGATTCGATAGAACACTGGGCGACTGAAGGAGCCAAAAGATTCACCCCCAGTGCAGACCCTGAAGGAAGAGTATAACGCCTTCCCTGTCTCTCGCCCCGTAGGAAAACTTATCAAACAGACACTCTGTGAGGAAAAGAAGAACTAAGGCTCCTGCCGCCTGCAGCACTGCCGCGTCCCCAAACCGAAGTTTGGGGACGAGTCGCAAGCCGCTGCGAACCCAAGGTAGGAGCTGGACCAAGAAATTGAAGGTATTATCCCTGTACATAGTTACACTCCCTTAGAGATCGCGCTAGCCTGCCACAATGTGGTTGCCACTGCACAAACCGAAAGGATCTTGAACCGGGCCCAAGAACTTGGAGAGAACCATTGTCCTTGGAACCGGGACCAGGGAGGGTGAAGCGGCTCGGCCCAGACCACCAGGAAGAGCCAAGCCTAAAAGGCAATGATGCACCGCTTGGAATGGACAAGGCACAGAAGGCATACCTGAACAGTACAGCCCATGTGAAAAAGAACTTGCCAAGTTACCACAACGGCACGACAAAAAAACCGCCGCCACAGGGACCGGGTATCGCTTACTTAAAATGTAGAAGCGAGCGCGCATTTCGGCACGGTGGTTGTCAACCACCCAGCTAAGGGAGCATGGAGTGACCAGATATGGCAACTGGCAATGTTGAAGCCAGACGTGAGCTGCCCCACAACTATAAGCGTATTTCACTATCCACGAAGCCGAGGCAGCGAACAGCCATATAACCCACAGAGATGGGGAGGGGTCACGATCAACGAAGCGGGAACTAGAAAGATCCTTGCCTGTGAAGCCACATGCCTCCCGACGACAATCCGTTGCCGCAGAGCAGGGAGGCGGATACATAAACAGCTTATGCCGGTGCGAAGCCGACCGCAATACGTCCAGAAATATTCATACTGCTCGACCGCCAGGGGTTAGCAGATGCTGCAGCCTGGGCCACTCCAAGCACCTATGGACCCCAGGCACACGTGAGGCCGAGCCGCCCCAACTGACTAGGCACCTGTGCACACAATAAATAAGAACAGTGTACCCAAGGGTTTTGTCCATAAACACACATGGAACGCTTCCCCTGAAGACTGTAACGAAACGGGCTTAGCCACACAAGGAGTATTAGCTAACCCCCGCCTGTACAGAAGTCCCAGGAGTCATACCCATCAATGGAGTGTGCACAGGGGAATGACCCTTGGACATCACATAGGAGGGAATGCAATTTACCCATGTAGTAATGTAGAGGCAAAGCATTTATTTCAAAGCGAGGCACAGAGTTATACCTGCTCAGAGGTATAGTGCAACCAGGGGAAACACATCTGACCACCCCTATGCGCTGATGCGTGTGGTGTATAAAGAGGATCCAAAAACACACTTGGCAATGCTCATTAACGGCAGGAGAGATCACAAAAGTACCTCATAATGCAGATGTTAGGATCCTCCAATGCTGGATATAACAGAGGTTACTGTTTAGTGCACCAAAACAAAAAACCGCTCTAAGCCTGCTCTGAAATAAACGGGGACTAGAAACAGGACCCAAAACAAAAAGGGGCAAAGGTAGCAAAAAACAAAAAACAAAAGAAAGAAAACGCAAGCAATTAGCTAAAATCCCCCAGCAGAGGCAGCCTATCGGGGAAAACGCTGAAATTGAGCTTGGAGAACTCCCTGCTCTGGTGATCAGCGCTGCCGCCGTTAAGGAAGAAATCGCTGGAGAAACCGCGTGCACAAAATGGCCGCGGTTTCCTCACAGCGTTTTGGCGGGCCATGCCAAAAGGCTTCTCTGAGTCCCCCGTGCTGCACCGGGCTGCCCAGGAAGAAATCAAGCGACCTTTGCCGAGCCGCAGCTCAACCTCCAGGAACCAACAAGCCTGCCAGGGGCTCCTGCACTGACGACAAGGAGAACCCCCGGTTCCGGCCGCTACAGCTTAGCCTGCCCGTGAAGTACTATAGGAGCTCAACCCCGTGCTGTCCAGGGGAAAGGAGATCCCATATAAATGCTGGTTCAGTTGAACATGGCGCGGTAGAGACAGAATCTCCCTGTAAGGACAGAAGGCTCCTCGTCTATGTGAGCCTCTCCGTCTCTTTCTCAGTTGTTGTTTGTTTTCCTTGGGGGGTTTTTTTTTTTTGAAGGACACAGCCAAGAAATTCCCCCGGTCCAAATGCAGTAACTAAATCTAACCCAAACAAATATAAAATAGAGCATCCCAAAACCAACAGAAATAAAGCTATACTAAGGAACCATACTAACTAGCCTGCTTATTATCAGATCCTCCAGTGAGCCCAGCACCTAGGCTCACTACGTCCTCCTGCTGCATGGAGACTGGACACACTGGGGGGCTGATGGGAGTTCCAGCATGCTACATCCAGGGAGGTGAAGATTCTGATTGGTCCAGTCTCCAAGCTGCAGGAGGAGGTGCACTACCCAATTGTGGAGGACTAAACTGTCGGAACGATAAGGAACAGGATACTGAGCTTGATGGATCATTGCTCTGACCCAATATGGCAAATCTTATGTTCTAACATACTTTGTTTATGGGTTTCACTACAAAGTCACCTTTTTCTTGGGAAAGCTTTTCCTCCTGGCGCTGATGGTGAGGCTTATAAGGAGCTGCACCACAACCAAGTGCTTCAGCCACAAAACCATCCAGGAAAGACAGGGAAGCATCTACCTATATTAAATTCAAGATAAGAAAAGAAAGCATACACACTTTCAATAAGTGCATCAGGCCCATTATAGAATACAATTGAGCTACAACTTTCCAGAATTAGATAAGCAGAGTCTGCCAGTAGAACTTAGTGATCAGCAAGTTCTTCAGTAACTGCAATTCATCACTACCAATGCGAACCAACACCTCTCATAAAGCTATTGCAATGATCTCTGCATCTTAACCTGTCCCTATCCCATAACAGCACAATCCTATAACAAAGTGCTGCTCTAATGAGCAAATAGCATTAGCAAATTCAGAAAAACATTGAAAAAAATGTTGCCGTGCTGGTACATGTAACTAGATTTAGAATGGCCAACAGCAGATATATGTAAGAAATGCTTAGAAAAAAAAATGTACAGCAGTGTCAACACAACCCCTCACACAGCTCAAAAGTAGTGTTTGAAGTTTAACTGCCTCAATACAGATAAAAACCATAAGACAAACAGCAATGTCATCTAGTCACAATTGCTTTCCATTTTCCAAAACTATACAGCCAGATCTGCTGCAGTCATGTCTGGGCATATACAACACCCAATTATTAACACATTTTTATATGCATGGAATAGTATCAAACTTTTCTGAAAATTTAAATACAGCTAAAAATAAATGTGTTACTCAGATGGAGAAAAAACATTTGTACAGGAGCAATGTTGTTGTTATTAATGGCATTTATTTCTCAATTCAGTAAAAGCCTTAAGAATAGAACTCTACTTTTCAGTGTTACACAGTAGTTTCCGAGAAAAAATATGTAGCAAGGCACCTTTTATCAGAAGACCCATTATCGAGAAAATGCATACAGCCCACAGGCTCTAATTCACTATCCAGAATGGCAGATTTCCAGCTTCCCACTCCACCACCCACACACACCTCAGCTTTATTAGCCCACCTCTAGTCACCTATCCATCCCATGTGATTCAGCATCTCAGCCCAACTGTTTGAACTGCGTGGTGCTTCGTAAATTAATCTATGGAGTGTTGCTCAGATCAAATAGTGGAGCTGAAACAATAAACCACAAGGATGAAAGAGATGGCAAAAGGGGTCCCCATCCAATCTAGATATATAAGGTGCTCTATTGTTAAGTGTATGGAAAATGTTGCCATTTCATTGGACTTTGCTCTGAAGAGACAAATACATGGGATGACTATGAAACAAAAAATGGTCTCTCCGAGTCAGATGGATTGAAGATTAAAGTCAAATAAGTTCTTGAAAATTTTGAATATGATTGCATTGTCAATTACTTTGATGCTTCTAAGCTCCAATACAGATGCAGAATGGACTAATCAAAAGAAGAGAAGAAAAAAGCACTCATTTAAAAAGCAGAACAAAATAGCACTGACTTCATTAGGAATACATAAAAGAGATGGTGGGAGAAACAATATTTCACTGTTTCTCAGTACATGGAGAAGAAAAGAATGAATTTGTCACAACACAGAGCTCTGTTTATCATGCTTTAGGGCTCTTGTTTTTTCTTTTAAAAATTGTTATAACAGAGGCCTTACAACATGATGCAGTCTCTCTCATCAGTAGTAGAATTAACTGCCTTAAATAGCTTCACTCTTGTTTGTCTAAACCTGTGGTTCTCAAACTGGTTCATGGGGTTTTCAAGATCTGCACCATGTATATGAACATAAGAACATAAGATATGCCATACTGGGTCAGACCAAGGTCCATCAAGCCCAGTATTCTGTTTCCAACAGTGGCCAATCTAGGTCATACGTACCTAGCAGTTTCCCCAAGAGACAATGCTTGTACTGGGTCAAGCATTGATATCTTCGGTCACTTCTTAATAATGGTTTATGGACCTTTCCTCCAGGAACTTGTCAAAACCTTTTTTAAACCCAGCTACACTAACAGCCTTTACTACATCCTCCGATAACAAATTCCAGAGTTTGATTACACGTTGAGTGAAAAAATATTTTCTTTTATTAGTCTTAAATAGTTTACCCTGTAGCTTCATTGCATGTCCCCTAGTCTTTCTATATTCTGATAAGGTAAACAATCGATCTACGTTTACCCGTTCCACTCCGTTCATTAATTTATAGACTTCTATCATATCTCCCCTCAGCCGTCTCTTTTCCAGGTTAAAGAGCCCTAACCTTTTTAGCCTTTCTTCATAGGAGTATCCTTCCATCCCCTTTACCATTTTGGTGGCTCTTCTCTGTACCTTTTCTAAAATCGCTATATCCTTTTTAAGATACGGCGACCAGAATTGCACACAATATTCAAGGTGCGGTCTCACCATGGAACGATATAGAGGCATTGTATCTTTTGTTTTGTTTTCCATTCCTTTCCTTATCATACCTAGCATTCTATTTGCTCTCTTGGCCGCCGCTGCACACTGGGCCGAGGGTTTTAACATGGTATCCACAATGACGCCTAAATCTTTTTCCTGGGTGGTGGTTCCTAATGTGGAACCTTGCATCGTGTAACCATAGTTTGGGTTGTTCTTCCCTAGGTGCATAACCTTGCACTTGTCCACATTAAATTTCATCTGCCATTTTGATGCTCAGTCTTCCAATTTATCAAGATCCTCTTGCAATTTTTCACAATCCTCTTGGGTTTTAACAACTTTAAATAGTTTTGTGTCATCTGCAAATTTGATAACCTCACTCGTTATTCATAAATGACCTGGAAAGTGGAATATGTCAAAAAGCAGCGGACCCAGCACAGATCCCTGGGGTACACGCCGCCACTAAATGCAAATACATCTCATGCATATGTATTGTGGTTACCCTGAAAAGCACCTGGCCAAGTGGCCCCCTACAAGGATCAGGTTAAGAACCACAGATTTACACAATACTCATGCCTAGGAGCCAAAACTGTGGCAAAAGTCTCTACCACACATGACACAGACACACAGGGACTTTAGTCAGTCATTTAGAAGTAGTAGTGGGGGACAACAATAAATTGAGTAAGACCTGTGATAGCTCAGAAGACAGATACAAATGGACAAAATGTATGGAACCAGTGGCCCTTTTCTCTATTTCTAGCCCGGAAAACTATAGCACTGGTAGAGTGGAAACGCTACCGTTGGCAAAACTTCTCCTAATTTGAAAGCACTATTTAGCATCAGAATGAAAGGATGCATTTTAGGAAAATACACTGTTCTCTTCTCTAAATGCCACAGGGGAAAAACAAGTCATTCCAATCATCTCTATATCAAAAAACAAAAACCAAAAAGAGCTGCTGTAAAGCTGTTTGTATCACACCACCTAATCCAAAGGTTTCATAAGTCTCACAAAATTATATTTCATCTCTCAAAACAAGGACAGGAATAAAGTGTCTCATTGCTTCAGTTTAATACTATTATCACAAATGCTACAATGCTGGGTAAGACCGTTTTATTTTTGGCTTTCATTTCTGGCAACAGCTGAGGAGAAAAGATATTTAAAATTAAATAAATGAAAATTTCACAATTAAACCCTATTTCTGGGCAGATATTAAAATTGAGCTTAAGTAAAGAATAATTTACATTTACAATATTAAAGTATTTTATTATCATGTACACTGCTCTAAGAATTAAATATGTGGACAACACATACATGGAAATAGGTATACTCAAAAAATGCACTCTCTCCAAACTGCTATCAAATTAATGGAAAAAAACAGTACAAAGACTTGTTTCTATGATCTGTTTAGACCTACTTAAAAAGTCCTGCTTGGACTTTAGTTTGCTGCCATTCACAGAAATGATTACAAACATTGCACAATAGACTGAGAAAAACTATCTGTAGAAAAGAAAATTCTAAAATCTATATACAGGATGGGAGGTAGACATCTTACCACTAGATCCTCACAGCTGGCATTAGCTGGAAGCAGGCTCTTCATGGTTTCTAGGTTTTTGTGAAGGATTTGCAACTCAAAGGCACATTGTCTCAGGCACGTATCAAGAGAACAGCTAAACTTCTCAACGAATTTATCAACTATGTCAGTGGACGGGGTGAGGGCTGCCAGCTTAGTAACTGCAGCCAGGAGCCAGGTCTTAGTCTCAGAGGTCACAGAGCTGAGTTCGAGAAACGTGGACAGCTTTGCCATGATGCTTTCTGGACGCACATCTGTTTTGAGGTACGAATACTCCCCCAGCACCTAACAGTAATAATATTAAGTAACTTCAGTACACCAGTAGCATGCCTATATTCAATTCACTTCAGGTTGGTGGCATTTGTTTGTTTGTTAGTAGCCACAAGGGGGCACACTCTATATTCCATTACATGTGCTCTGCAAAGAGCAGATTTGCAGCTGGCGAGAGGCTCTTCTACAGGAGCCACAAGAAGTCAGAAGCTGCAGGCTACATGAGCAGGAGGAAGGAATTTGTTAATGTCTCTAATATTTTATATTTTACACTTTATGGACTTATAGTCTGCTTGAGATAAAGCTTGCCTGCCAACTGTTTTCACTCAATGTTTGATTATTTCTTCTGCTAATAAGTTTCCCTATCTGATAATAATCTAAGTGTCTTAAGACTTTTACTTATCTGTATCTTATTCTACTTTATTTTGTTTATTTTACCTTTATTCCCTTACTACCAGTTATCCCTCTTGTAAAACTTTACTTGCCCTATCTTATGGCTCCACATCAGTCTTTGCTCCTTTTTCTGATCCTCCCTAACCTTCCCTCTTTCCACCAACCTAATACCCCCCCCCCCTTTTTTACTCTCTCTATTTCCTCCCTCATCTTATCCTCCACCTTTTCCCCAGCTCTTGAGCTTCTCCGTCTTCCTCTCTAAAATCACCTCATCCCCATTTCCGACATGCTGTCTCCTCTCTCCCTCTAATTCTCCTTCTGTCCTCTGATGACATTAATTCCAACCCTGGTCCCCCTTCTCTTCTCTCCGACTCCCATATTAGTTCCTCTCTCGACCACCCTAATCTCATCCACATCCCTCTCCTTTCCCCCTCCTCTCTCCCCTTCTCATGTGCTTTATTTAATTTTATTTATTTATTTTAATGTCTTTTATACCACGCTCTTTGGAATCAGTGTGGTTTACAATCAACAACCTTTGTACAGTGCAGGCGGACCTACACTGGACTTACAATGAACAGGTGTAACATGGGACTAACAAGGGTAACTATGTACAGGCTGAGCGCTCTGTCACAGGTGACCGGGCCTGCTTGCAATTATTTACAGGTTGTCTAACTATGTACAGATTGGTTGCACAGGTGCGGATGTATAGTCTTACCCGGTGACCATGTGTGGTATTCTGTGGCTATATACACTTGGCATCTATTACACGGGGTATCATTACAGTACTACACATTGGTGTCATTTACAGCACTGGTTGCTCTATACACATTCCATAATCTGGGTGTATCGTAATCTAGAAGGTGGGGCTGCAATTGTGTGGTGTGGGTGGACTGGGGGTGCAGTTCTGGTTCTTAAGTGTGTCTGACTGTGATATGTCATTTGTCTGAGAGTAGTGCTGGAGGAAGAGATGGTGCTTCAATGCCTTCCTAAACTGGGCATTTCTAATAAAAAGATAGCGAGTAAAGGAAGTTTTTCTTGCGCTTTCTATCTTCTCTCTCTTACTGAAACCTGGCTCCTCTCCCTGATGACTCTGCTTCGGTTGCTGTCCTCTGCAATGGCAGTTATCAATTCCCACTCTTGTCGTCTCAATGGCCGCAGCAGTGGTGTTTGGTTTCTACTTTCTCCTTCTTGCCAATTTCAAACCCTTCTTTTCCCTCAATCTCATTCCTTTCCCTCTTTTGAAATCCATTCCATCTGTCTTTTTAATCCCCTACCTCTCCGGATCGCTGTCATCTATAGACCACCTAACAAGTTCTCTTCTACCTGCCTCACTGTTTTTGGCTCTTGGCTCTCCTTATTCCTGGATTCTTATCCCTCCCATATTCTGAGTGACTTTAATTTTCATATCGATAACTCCTCTGACCACTGTGTGTTCAAGATACTTTCCCTTACCTCCTCTTTCAACCTCCAGCTTTGCTCTTCTGCTCCCACTCATCAGCTTGGTCACTACCTTGACCTCGTTTTTTACTTAATTGTTTACCTTCTAATTTCCATACCTCCGCTCTTCCCTTATCTGACCATCACCTGTTAAATATTGCTCTTTATTACTTCCCCTCTCTCCTAGCTTTTTATGAATCTTCATGCTATCAATCCACTAACTGTATCCACTACTGTCTCATCTCTTCACCATTCTTCTACTTTGTCCTCTACGTCTGTTGATGAAGCCATAGCTTCCTATAAATACTGCTCTCTCTCCTCTCCTCTGGATACCCTTGCTCTGCCCAATCCACATCCTATGAGTCACACCTCACCTGTTTTTCTTCAACTACCCGTTACCAACGTTGCTGTGCCGCTCAGGTGAGCGCACTTGACTCAAATCTTCTTTCTTCACTTCAAATTCATGATTTCTTCTTTCTAGTCTGCCATTGCACTTGCAAAACAAAACTATTATCTCCATCTAACAGTCTTGCTTCTAACCCTCGCCATCTCTTTTCTACTCTCAATTCTCTTAAGGCACCGCCACCTCTAATCCCTCCTCTCTCTGCCCAAACCCTAGCAGACTATTTCCATGAAAAAGTGCGTAAGATTACTCTTCAATTCCCCACTAAGTCATCTTCGTCACCCCTCTCCATTACCAAATTTTCCCCTCAGCCTCTATCACCCTGTCATACTTTTCAAAAATCTGTTAAGGAATCCTCCTCCCTCCTTGAAACTCACTACCTGTTCTTCTGATCCTATCCCCACTCATCTCCTCAATTCCATCTCTCCCTCTTTCATCCCTTTCATCTCACATATTTTCAAACCTTTTGCTTTGCACTGCAACCTTCCCTGCAGCCTTCAAGCATGCTGTAATCACTCCTCTTCTCAAAAGCCCCTCACTTGATCCTACTTGTCCTTCTAATTCAATCCATCTCCCTTCTCCCATTCATTTCCAAAATTCTTGAAAGTGCAGTTCCCCGCCATTGTCTTGAATTTCTCTCCTCTCAAGCTCTCCTTGATCCACTTCAATCTGGTTTTTGTCCTTTTCATTCTACTGAAACGGCTCTTGCCAAAGTCTCCAGTGATCTGTTCCTCGCTAAGTCCAAAAGCCTTTACTCTGTTCTCATTCTTCTCGATCTTTCGGCTGCTTGTGATACGGTTGACCACCTCATCCTCCTCCTTGACATTTTATCCTCACTTGGTTTTAGAGGCCCTGTACTGTCTTGGTTCTCTTCTCATCTCTACAATCACTCTTTCAGTGTTTATTTTGGAGGTTCCTCCTCTACCACCATCTCTCTCAGTTGGTGTACCTCAAGAGTCTGTTCTGGACCCTCTCCTTTTCTCCCTCTATACCCAGTCCCTTAGTGCCCTCATCTCTTCACATGGCATCCAGTATCATTTTTATGCTGGATGACTCAAATCTATACCCGATATATCTCCTTTGCTCCAAACTCTTATCTCTATTTACTTATCTATCATCACTGCCTGGATGTCTCACCTCTGCCTAAAACAGACTATAGCAAAATCAACAACTTATTTTTTTCCTATAACCCTCCTCCCCCTTCCTCCTTTCTCTATCACTGTTGACAACACTCTTCTTCTTGTTTCCTCAGCCTACATCCTGGGGTAATCTTTGACTCCATCCTTTCCTTCTCCACACATTCAACATATAGCTAAAACATGTCATTTTTTTCTCTACAACATTAGCAAAATGTGTCCCTTCGTCTCTGAACACACTACTAAGACTTTTGTCCACTCTTTGGTCACTTCCCGTCTTGACTATTGCAACCACCTCCTTGCTGGTCTCCCCCAGTGTCATTTCTCTCCTCTTCAATCTATCCAGAACTCTGCTGCGCGGCTAATCTGCCGCCAGCCCTGACACAATCATATAACCCCTTCTTCTAAAATCACTTCACTGGCTCCCCTTCCATATGCAATTCAAACTTCTCCTTTTAACATAAATGCATTCACTCTACTGCTCTCTTCCTACACCCCTCCTCGTGAACTCCATACCTCCTCTGGCTTTCTTCTCTCAATGTCCTTTTCTGCTTCTGCAAACTCCAGATTTCGATCTTTTCAACTTGCTGCTCCTTATGCACGGAAGAAACTTCCTCCATCTTTATGTAAAGCACAGTTACTTACCTGTAACAGGTGATCTCTGGGAATAGCAGGAATTAGTCCTCACATATGGGTACGTCGAAACCGACGGAGCCTGCACGGGAAAGCTCCCCAGCTTCCCAGAAAGGAAAGCTTTTGGGGACTCCCACAGCGCATGCGCGCTGCCTTCCCGCCTTCCTGACCAACTCTCCTCAGTTCGAGTTTAAAGCTGAGACAATAGAGAGAGGAAAGGAAAGAGAGAGAGAGATACAACTCCTAGGGGAGGTGGGTGGGTTGTGAGGACTAATTCCTGCTGTTCCCAGAGATCACCTGTTACAGGTAAGTAACTGTGCTATCTCCAGGAACAAGCAGGAATGAGTCCTCACATATGGGGACTCCCTAGCTAAGATGCCGGGGAGATCCCCCCCAAGGGTATGAGACCCAGAAGGGTTCCTCATCTTCCTATGGATCTCAGGCATCCATACAGGGAAGGTGGGCAGGAGTTGATTAAGAATGGAACAGGTGTCTGAGGACAGCTTGACCAAACAAGGCATCCCGGCAGGAGTCCTTGTCCAAACAGTAATGGGCTGTAAAGGTATGAACCGAGGCCCAGGTGGCTGCTCGACAGATCTGATCGATGGATACAGAGTGAAGATGAGCCATTGAGGTGGCCATGGCTCTCACATTGTGAGCTGTGACATGGCCCTCCAGAGAAAGGTTCTTACTTTGGTAAGCAAAAGTGATACACTGAGCAATCCAATTGGACAGTGTTCTTTTAGAGACTGGAAGCCCTAAATGAGAAGGATCAAAAGCAACAAAAAGCTGAGAAGGCTTTCGATGTTGCTGTGTCCTGTGGAGGTAAAAGACAAGAGCTCTTTTACAATCCAGAGTATGAAGGTTCCTCTCTGCACTGGATGCATGAGGAGCCGGAAAAAAGACAGGTAGATATACCTCTTGATTAAGATGAAAAGGGGAGACCACTTTAGGCATAGTGGGGATTAGTCCTAAGGACAACCTTATCATGATGAAACCTTGTATAAGGGGGATTAGCCACTAGGGCTTGCAGTTCACTGATACGGCGAGCTGAGGTGACTGCAATGAGGAAAATAACCTTCCAGGAAAGAAATTTCAAGGAGGTAGTGGCTTAAGGGTTCAAAGGGTGGCTTCATAAGCTGACCAAGAACCAAGTTTAAGTCCCATGCTACCGGAGGAGGGCGAATGGGAGGCTTAAAGTTAGGCCTCTCATAAATCTTGCAATAAGAGGATGAGAGGAAACAGGTTGTCCATTGAGAGGTTTAAGGGATGCTGCAATAGCGTTCAAATGGACCCTTACTGAATTCGTTTTAAGGCCTGCATTGGAGAGATGCAGGAGATATTCCAGTAAAGAATTTAAAGGTAGTGCTAAAGGGTCAAGACCCTTTTGAGCACACCAAATGGAAAATCTTTTCCATTTAAAAGCGTAAGAACGCCTAGTGGAAGGTTTCCTAGAGGCATGGAGGATATCCTTCACTTGCTGAGAAAGATTGGAGTCTTGAAGGTCTAGGCCTTCAGTAACCAAGCTCTGAGGTGAAGGGACTTGGGGTTTGGGTGCCACAAAGTCCCCTCCTCCTGAGACAGGTCTGGGGCAGCTCCCAAGTCCAGGGAGGGGGCTTGGGAGAGATGCAGAAGTAGAGGGTACCACACTTGGCGTGGCCAGCGTGGAGCTATGAGGATCATAGATCCTTGGTCCCTCTGAAGTTTGAACAGAGTCTTGGGAATCAAAGGAATGGGTGGAAAGGCATAGAGGAATTCCTGACCCCAATGAAGGAGGAAGGCATCCTTGGCCTGAGCTCCCTGACACGGAATTGTGGAACAGAACCGGGGAAGTTTGGCATTCCACGGACTTGCAAATAGGTCTATGTCCGGGGTTCCCCATTCCTGGAAGATTCTGAGTACCTGATCCATGTGCAGGGACCATTCGTGTGGAAGCAGAACTCGACTGAGTCTGTCTGCCCAAGAGTTTTGGATTCCTGGGAGGTATACTGCCAGGAGATGGATTTGATGCTCTCTGGCGAAGGCCCACAATCTTAGAGCTTCGTTGCAAAGCGACAGAGAGCCAGTCCCTCCTTGTTTGTTTATGTAAAACATGGCTACTTGATTGTCGGTATGAACAAGGACTGTCATGTTGTTGAGGAGGGTATGAAAGACCTTGAGAGCAAGGAAAATTGCTCGCAGTTCCAAAAGGTTGATATGAAGGGTGGTCTCCTGTGGAGACCAAGTGCCCTGAGTGGAGAGGTCTTGGAGATGAGCTCCCCAACCCGTTTGGGAGGCATCTGTTGTGAGGGTTGCTTGGGGTAACAAAGGTTGGAAGGGGGCCCCCAACAACAGATTTTGGGTGGACATCCACCATTGGAGAGACCAAAAGAGACCTTTTGAGGTTGCTATTTGGTCTGAGAGAGCTCCTGATGCTTGAGTCCACTGGGTGGACAAAGTCCATTGAGCTGCTCTCATATGCAGGCGAGCATAAGGCACCACATGAACTGTGGATGCCATGTGGCCTAGCAGTTGTAGCATCTCCCTGGCAGTCAAGTGGCTTCTGGACTGGGTTTGAGAGGCCAAGTGCACTAGACAGTGACAACGGGCTTGAGGAAGATAGGCCCTTGCAGTGGTGGTATCTAGCTAGGCCCCTATGAATTCTAGGGACTGAGCAGGGGTGAGTTGAGACTTTGGCAGATTGATGACAAGTCCCAGATACTGCAGTATGCGTCTGGTGTGGTCCAGGGAAGTCTGAGCCTCGGACTGAGATGGAGCTCGGATGAGCCAGTCGTCCAGGTATGGGAAAACAAAAATTCCCAGGGTGCGTAGAAATGCAGCCACTATTGACATGCATTTGGTGAACACTCTTGGAGCAGAGGCTAGACCGAAGGGGAGTACTCTGTACTGGAAATGTTTTCCTTGGAACAGAAACCGTAGGAATTTTCTGTGGGATGGATGGATGAGTATATGTGTGTACGCATCCTTTAGATCTAGAGAACAAAGCCAATCCTGACTCTGCAGGTATGGAAGGAGAGTACCTAGAGAGAGCATCTTGAATTTCTCCTTGCATAGAAATTTGTTCAATTCTCTCAGATCCAGAATGGGTCTGTATCCCCCTGTTTTCTTGGGAATGAGAAAATAAGGGGAGTAAAACCCTGACCCCTGTTGAAGAAGAGGAACCTCTTCTATTGCCCTTTGGGCAAGAAGGGTGGTCACCTCCTGACCCAACAGGTGCAGGAGAGATGGGGGAGAATTGAAATGTCTCACCATGGTATGGGGAGGAAGGCTGGAGAACTGTAGTTTGTAGCCCTCTCTGATGATAGAGAGGGTCCACTGTTCTGATGTGATTTGCTCCCATCTGGGAGCAAAATGAGTTAACCTTCCTGGAATGGTGAGAGGCTCTGGCTGTTGTAGAGCCAGAAAAGTTAAGTTCTCTAGAAGTAAGTCAAAAGCCCAGAGGAGGTTGGGACTGCTGAACTGTAGCAGTCCCTGCAGGTTTTGCCCTGGCCTGTTTAGATTGCTGACGCTTAGGAGCAAAGCGAACTTGGGAAGATTGTTGGCCAGTATTTGTGGAAAATCTGGTCTTTTTGTAGAAAGGCTTCTTAAAAGATTTTTTCTTGGCAGGGGTAGAGGTAGACTTAGAAAGTCTATCTAAAGCAGCATTCTCTGCATCCATTTGAGTGGCTTTGATTTGCCACTCCTTGCCAAACAGATTTTCACCTGTACAGGGCAGATTGCCCAACCCATCTTGGACCCAGGGTTCTAGGTCAGAGGCCTGGAGCCAAGCAATTCTGCGAGCAGCTATGGCAATGCCTGAGGCTCTGCTAGCACCCTCAAAGGAGTCAAAGGCAGCTCTGTTGGAGAACTTTGAAACATCTTGGGTATGCTTTAACAAAAGAAGGAATTCCTCCTTCCTATC
This sequence comes from Ichthyophis bannanicus, assembly GCA_033557465.1. Taxonomy (NCBI): domain Eukaryota; kingdom Metazoa; phylum Chordata; class Amphibia; order Gymnophiona; family Ichthyophiidae; genus Ichthyophis; species Ichthyophis bannanicus. The sequence goes on along the minus strand of CM066043.1, from coordinate 176,985,352 downwards.
CTCTGGGATAAAGGGGAGGAAATGGCGCATCTTCAGTGCAATCTCCTTCAGAAACATGCCCATATAGAGGCTGTATGAATTGATTCTGGCAATAAGCATACTGGCTTGGAAGATTTTCCTACCAAAAGCATCCAAAGTCCTACATTCTCTTCCTGGGGGAGTGGAAGAGTGTCTTTTGGTATTCTTTATCCTTTTCATAGCTGACTGTACCACAATAGAGGGTGAGGAAGCTGAGTTTTTTGAAAACCAGGAGAAGGAGGGACACGATACATGGTGTCCAAACGACGCGAATGTGGAGATAAGGTGAGAGGAGTCTCCCATGTCCATCATGTGTTCTTGAAGAATTTAATGGATGGGCAAGGTGACTGCCTCCTTGGGAACCTTAGAGTATCCCAAAATATCTGATTTTTTTGCTCTAGGTTCTTTTTCAGAGGTTACTGAAACTGAGAGCCCCTTGGCTAGTTCAAGAATGAAGTCTTGAAAGGACAAATCCTCTGGAGGAGACATTCTCCTCTTTGGAGAAGAGGGCTCCTCAGGAAGAGTAAGAGATACTTCAGCAGAGTCTTCTGAGGTATCGGAATCATCAGAAGACTCGAAGTATTGTCTATTAGCTTCCAAAGATCGATACGCGTATCGACCGGTATCCACATCGGGCGTACCCGGAACCGGATCGGTATCCGGATAAACCCCGGAACCGGGAACCGGAACCGGTATCCTGGTGGAAGTGGATGCTCTGGGTACCGGTATCGGTTGTGGTACCGGAACCGGAACCGCTTGGTGCGGTACCGAGGGCGTTGCAGCTTTAATAAAAGCCATTATGGCCTGCTGCATGGATTGAACGGTATTTATCCATAGATGCCACGACTGCCTGGATATCGGTACCGGTATGGGCCAGTACCCCAGAGCAGTCTAACAGGTGATCGGTCGAGGCCGTGCCATCAATGTCAACCTGTAACCCCATAGGAGGAGCTTTGGAAGCCGGAGCTTCCCGCCGGGGTTGTTTGGCTGGGGCAGGGTCCTCAGGGTCAAGCCCAAGGGCCTCTCGATGCTTAGAGGGAGATTTGCCCTTTGAGGACCTGCCGGAAGAATGTTTGGTTACCTGAGATCCATCAGGAGAGGAAGATGCTGGAGTATCTGTAGAAAATAGCATATGAAACTTGGCTGCTCGGTTCTGTAAGCCACGCTTGGACATCAGAGAGCAGGATGGACAATCCGGAATGGAGTGGTCAGGCCCCAAACATTTAAGACACCATTCATGGGTGTCTGTGACTGATATAGTACCGCTACACTTGGTGCATTTTTTAAAACCAGAGGCTTGTTTCTCCATGAGGGAGAATTCTGTGAAGGCCTAGAGGCCTCACAGAACAAACACACCAAGTGGGGAAAAATAAGATATGGTTTTTTTGTGGTTTTTTTTAAGAAATAAAGAAAAAAGACCGGCGGTACCGGTCCGGAATCGGGGAAGGCAGACACGCGGCCAAAGAAACAAATTAAATTAACAACTTCTTCAGCGGTGACAGGAACACGACCTGCTGGCTCCGCGGAAAAAGAAGAACTGAGGAGAGTTGGTCAGGAAGGCGGGAAGGCAGCGCGCATGCGCTGTGGGAGGCCCCAAAAGCTTTCCTTTCTGGGAAGCTGGGGGAGCTTTCCCGCGCAGGCTCCGTCGGTTCCGACGTACCCATATGTGAGGACTCATTCCTGCTTGTTCCTGGAGATAGTCTCTTCTCTCCCACTCTTCAAATCCATGCTAAAGGCTTACCTCTTTGAGGCTGCGTTCGGATCCTAATCCCTTGTCTCTTTCCCTATTTGAATCCCCTTGTTTCTCTTGTAGTGTTCTGTCTGTCTGTCTTGATTAGACTGTAAGCTCTATGAGCAGGGACTCTTCTTTATATGTTTGCACAGTGCTGCATATGCCTTGTAGTGCTATATAAATGATTAATAGTAGCAGTAGTAGTGGTTATGTGAGCCACAGAAGGGGGGCATAGCCTAAAAGAAGAGGGCAGTTTCCTACATGGACCACAGGAAGGAATGGCTAGCAGCCTCACAGGTACAATGGGAAAAGAGGGAAGTGCTAGAGCGGAATTGAGAGAGAAGGAGGAGGGAGACAGAGAATAGGATTAATAAAGGAAAGGATGAAAAGAGTAGGGAATGCTGGGGAACAAGATGGAGAAAGGGGAACACTGAATAATATGAGCAGCGGTTCCAATTGAGTGAAATTTTAAATGTCCAATGGGTCTCGGCACATGGTTGTAATTATTTTATGTTACCTTTATATCATCAAACAGCACACTGTAGATCAGCATGTAAATATTTTCACACTTGTCATTTTAGTGAATTTGTAATTTTCATAAGAGCCTACTATAAAACAGATTAAAGAGAACCTTTTGGGGACAGGAATCCTGGTTATTTTTACAAAATTCCAGTTTGAAAAGAAAATGGAAATAGAAAAAAAAACATGTCTATAGACAAGGCAAACATCAGGAAAGGGATGAATAGCACAATATAATACCCAAACACCATGGATTAACAACAGAGAAACATAAGGGTAAAGAGAGGAGAAAAGCCCACGAGCATACCAATAGCTTAATACCTGCAATTTAGTTTAAGATCATGTATTTTTCTAAACTGTGATAACAGAATTGGATAGGATAGGTTTTATCTGTGTAAGGCAGCAGCTTTGCATCAAATATTCTTACCCAACTGATGACCTGAAGAAACCGTTGGGGATAATGAGCATTCTTCTCTAGCAAAGTGAGATAAGACTGGACTGCAAAAAGTCTTAGCTGTTGACCTTCTTTATCATCTTCAAATCCTAAGCAGAAATAGATGAGACATATTGCACTTGGTAATTCCAGTTAAGTATTTCAAAAAGTCCAAAAATGGGATTCAATTCAATATTATAGACAAAAACCTCGGTACTTGGTTCTCTCCTTTGCAGAATTCAAAAGTCTTAAAAAGAATGTGCACAAGAGTAAACCTCCAGTGGACAGAGCGAAGGCCGTGGTCCCCTTCCCACCCAAAGGTGCCATCTTGGTCAGTCAGATAACATGCTAGTGCTGACAAAAGTGGTGGCAAAATTACGACACCAAGGTAGGATTGTGAGGACTGATTCCTGCTGGAATCACTTTGAGAAGTGAGTTAGGCATGGCAAAGATGTAGCAAGGGTCAGAGGCAAGAGAGTTTGTCAGGGTGAATGTAGTACTCTTGCTTGGTGAGTACTACAGCATAGGAGGTTAGCAAGAATTTGAAATGTAGAAGTCAGCATGGGCATGGGATTTTAGGCAAAAGCACGCAGCAGAGCAAGTACAGAAACAAAGCTAGCGGTGGACCTCTCATACACTCTACCAAAAATAGATGGCCTCTGGTTTAGGTCGGTCTTTGTGCCTGCTAGCCCCTATAAATCTCAGTATTTCTCTAAAATATAAAGAAAAATTCAGTAATCGGCAGCACTAGGATAAATATTTGGAAGCTGCCATGCATCAGCTATAAAAAGGACCAGTCAAACATACTGGCATGAAAAACCTAGCCCACATCAATACTGAGGCATCTCTTGACTCCTTTCATACAACCCACAAATATATACGGCAAAGCATCTCAACCTCAATCTCGTTACCTTTTACTTCCCTTACACTTATCCAATTAAAAAACAGCCTTACATTTTTCCAATTTATGGCAGCTCTCTTCCTCTCTCTGGAAGGAATTTTATGACGACATTTTACTTAGCAGATAATGTCCTTTCCTTGAGTCCTGCTACACTAGCCCAGACAAGTGGGCTGTGTTCCCCTACCACCAGACATGGAGACGGAGAAAGGTTCCAGAGGCCTCTTATGACATCATCATACCATTAAAACCTAAGTCTCTATGGGCATAATCCAAAATTTGTACCCAAGCATATGGTCAGGAATCTCTAACGTCACACAACCTCAGTAAAGAGAACAGGACCAACTTCAACAGAAGAAGCAGCTGCCGCCATTACCACCTCGCTGGGGTTGACCTGAGAGGCATTGGGGAGCAGAGCGGGAAGAACCGCTCCTCCCCGACCTGCACCACAAGGCCAATCAGGTGGCCTTCCTGAACTTTAAAGTTACAGGCACCCCGAGGCAGGCCCGTGCCCGAGGGCCTCGCCAGAGGGCCCTTTGGAGTGGCCCTTAGGCGTGTAAATTAGGCACCGAAGATCTGCAGAGGCAAACCTCATCCAAAACCATATGTACCTAGTATCCCTTCTCACTACGCCACTATAACTCTCATTAGCAAACAGACATAGAAACAGTTGACTTATAATCTTGCTGGCACATTTCCTTGCAGGCCACAGAACACACACCCTGCCAAACAGCAGAAATGAAGTGGTTTCAAGCCGCCATTCTCCTTCCCCTCCTAGCTGCTCTCCTACTAGGACCAACAAAGGCAGCACATATTTGGAATAACTCACTTCCAATCCTATATAAACCCAGACAGTCACTGGCACCACATCCCTTCTTCGCCAACCCACATAAAAGAACACAGAGACTCATCCGGTTAAAGGCAAAGATGATCACAGAGGATCACATAACAGTCAATCATCAACCCAAAACCATCACGTGCTCCCTAACGCCCGATCCATCCGCAACAAAATTCACACCATAAAGGACTATATACAAGACCAGGAAGTGGAGATTATGTGCATAACAGAATCATGGCTGACCGAATCAGACAACATTCTAATAAGTCAACTCACCCCAGCTCACATGAACGTCCTCCACTATTATAGAGCACAACGCAGAGGAGGGGGTACTCTCATACTAGCAAACAAGCAACTAAACCTCAAGACCACCAGCACTCTATCCACACCTACTCTAAACTCTATAAGCCTTGAAAGTAAGGACCTAGCAATATGCCTAATTTATAGGACCTCAACATCCACCTTTCAACTATAATCGAGATAGCCTCCAGCCTCTCCAACAAAGGCAAACTTCCAATAATCCTGGGCGATTTCAATTTAAGCTCTCTACCTCTGGCCCAAGCCACCACATTCATCAATGCTTTAAGCTTCCCCAGATCTCTCCCAAACCATCAAATCTCAAACACACTCTGGCAGTAACACACTTGACCTTGTTTTTGTGCTAACTACCCTCTAGTCCCTCAACTCCCGAATCCCCTATCAAATAACCCCCGTACCTTGGTCAGATCACTACATGATATCCTTTGACCTCCCCATAAACCCCCCTCTGACCACGCAGATGCACTCTAACTTCCACCGCCGTTTAAAGAATTCAATAAGGAAGCATTACTAGATCAAATACTCCCAAAGCTTGAAACTAATGCCACGGACTTCCCAGCCTTAACAGAGATTTGGAACAAGTCGTTATCACTAGCAGACACTGCTGCACCTAAACCAAAGGCAACTAAATGTGAAAACAAGGCCCCATGGTATTCTTCTAAAATCAGACAGGTAAAGATCACCTTAAGAAGACTTGAGAGACGATGGAGGAAATTCAAACATGATTGAGACCACTAGGAATACTTAAAGCAGTGAGAGAACAAGCAGCTAATTCATAAACACAAGAAACAGCATCATACAAACCTCATCACAAAGTTCCTTAAACCGCCCTAGAGAATTATTTGCCATTGTGAAAGAGCTGTCAAGATCTCCACAAAGCCAAGAGATTGATTCTATAACCCCTGAAGCCTATGCTACATATCTCCAGAGAAAGCTAAACAACTTGCCAAACCAATCCATCACATCTTCTCCTGTACAAGATAACCCAAAAATTTGAACCGCTTTCTACCCAGTCACAGACCATCTTTGTACCAACCTCCTAAAGTCCCTAAACACAACCACTTCCCCACTTGATCCCTGCCCATCCATCTGGATAAAGGTAGTTGCACAAAATATAGCTCCAGCTATCAGAAGAATAATAAATGTATCCCTATCACAAGGTTTCATGCCACCACTACTGAAAACCTCTTCCATAAGACCTCTTCTAAAGAACGCAACCGACCCAACATCTCCCACCTCATACCACCCAATATCTAGCATCCCGCTCCTAGTTAAACTAATTGAAAAAATGGTACAACAACAAACTTAAGACCACGTGGACACAGCATTCCCATTCGACCCTCAGCAGCATGGATTTAGAAAGCTCCATGGAGCAGAAACCTTCCTAACATCTCTTCTGAACACAATCCTCAAAGGAAATCGAGGACATAAAGAGGGGCTTCATATTAATATTCATCGACATAACTTCTGCTTTCAACTCCATAAACCACACCATTCTCCTGGACAGACTAAGAGAAATAGGAATAGGTGACACTCCATTGTCATGGTTTCACTCCTACTTAGCGGACAGAACATCCTTGGTCAAGATAAAAAATAAGGCTTCAAGTCCCTTCCCAATAAATATAGGTCTTCCCCAAGGATCAGCACTCTCCGCGCTCCTCTTCAATATTTACATCCAACCAGTCTGCAAGATCTTACAGGACCACAATATACTCTACCACCTTTACGCAGATGACCTCATGATATATAATCACCCTAGACATAAAGAACCCCCGACTACTCCGCTATCTCATCCTGTTTATCAGAAGTCACAGAATGTTAGGTTGCATTCAGCCAACCAATCAATTACACCAAATCAGAGGCTCTCAATTACCAGAGACACCTCATTCAACCCACCTTTCCGCCTCTTAATAGGAATGCAAACAATCCCAGTAAAGTGTGAAGTAAAATACTTAGGAATACACCTGGACCAGAGACTCAATTTCCAAACACACATTAACAGAACAACTTCCAAAATATACTATAAAATGAAAATGCTACAAAACCTTAGACCTCTACTCAACCAGAACCATTTCAGATCCATTTGTCAAGCACTGATCACCCCGCAGCTCGATTACTGTAATTTGATCCTACACGGCCTACCCAAATGCGCAACCCAGACCTTACAACTGGCTCAAAACACAGCAGCCCGGCTGATCAAAGGCACAAACAAGCAGGCTCATATCACCCTTATACTGGAAGCTCTTCATTGGCTCCCCATTCACTCCAGAATAAGATATAAGGCAATAATGATAACTTTCAAAATACTACACAATCTGCCAGATGTCTAACCAACTTAATCAGAAATGTCCCTAACACTCGTGCAAGAAGGAAGCAGCACACAAATGCCTTTATAAATACCACATTCTCTACAGGCACCACCCAGAACACGCTCCATAGAGCATTTGACCATTATGCCCCTTCACTATGGAACTCCCTACCACACCAACTGAGAGCACTACCACCGACTTCAGAAAGTTCCTAAAAACCCATCTATTTAAAGAGCAACTTCCCTGACAACTCAACTCACCTGCAAAAGGACAACACGACATTTAAGCAATCAAAACCCTGTAAATAGTTCCAAAATGTATCATCTGTAAAAGCTACAAATGCTGTAAAAAGTTACAAATGTTGTAAGATGTCATTGTTATTTGTTCTGCTGTCTGCTACTAATGAACCGTTCTATGTAAACCGCTTTGAGAATCTGAAAAGCGGTATATAAAAAATGTTAAACAGAAGAATTGTCAGAATGGGATGAGAGTACAGCAGATCAAAACAAGTTCCATGAGTGGGTCCTGGACTGGTCTAGTGGGACTCAAGGAAAGAACATTATCTGGTAAGTAAAATCTGCTAGACCAGTCCAGAAAAGTGGGATGTACCAAAGCTATAACTCCACTGGGCAAAAGAAGACACTGCAAGTTTTAAGACCTCTGAGCCAAAGCCTTGGCTGCCCAAGTGTCAAGCAGTAGTACTTGACAAAAGTGGAATGTGATGCCCACATTGCAGCCCAACATATGTTTGAGGGGATGACAGAGCTATGCGCCGCCCACAAGGATGCTTGCACCCGAGTGAAATGCACATGAAAACTCTGGAACTGACTAATTCTGCAACAAATACATTGAAGAATGATAACACCTGCAACTCAGAGATATGTCTTGCCAAACAGACTGCAACCAGGAAGACCGTCTTAAGGGTCAGATCTTTAAGTATAGCCTGATTGAAGGATTTAAAGGGCTCCAACATCAGGGCATGAAGCTCCAGACAGAGAATCCATGGAAGAACCACCAAATGCAGGGGAGGATGCAGGTGCTGTACCCCCTGAAGGAAACAGGACACATCTGGGTACAAAGCAAAGCAATGGACCACACCGCCACTTGTCCTCTAAAGCAGGAACTTTCAGGTAACTAAGGGAAAGACTCTTGTCTAGGCCATCTTGAAGAAAGGCAAGCAAAAATAGCAGATCCACTACTACTTTGTTTAGTGCTACAAGGCATATGTAGCACTGTCCACCATCTTAGGTCTAGCCTGACATTCACAGCACCAATGCTCGAAAAGACACCAGACGCACACATAGGCCAGGCTGATAGATCCTCTCCTTGCCTCGAGGAGCATGGAAACTCCACTAGGAGAATAATACTTATGCACTAAAAACCTCTCAAGAGCCAAGATGTAAGTGAGAAGGAGCTGGGTTGTCAAGAAGGGCCAGCCCTTGATTTAACAGTCCCCAGGCTGGGGGAAGATACAGAGGAGGCTCCTGCAGGAGCCCCATCAGGTCCCTGAACCACAGTCTTTGTGGTCAATCTGGCACACCAGGACAAACCAGTCAGAATGTCACTTAATGCACTGAAGCACATGACCCACAAGCAGCCACAGAAGAAATACATACAGTAGGCACTGCTTTGGCAAAGACTGAACTAGGGCATCAAGGCTCTCGAAGCTGGTCTCCCTATGGCAACTGAAGAAGCTGCAAGCTTTGGCAATGGACCAGGTTGCCATCAGATCCATCTCAGGACAACCCCAGAGGTGCAGAATCTGCTCAAATGCCATCCGACTATTACCACTCCTCAGGATTGAGAGAGTGGCAACTGAGGAAATCTGTCTCCACCCTGTCAATTCCGGCAATGTGCCATGCCGAAAGAACCAGGAGGTTCCTCTTTCTGCCCAGGAAAATAGGAGGGTCTCCAGGGCCACTCCAGCACTTTTCATGCCCCCTTACTAACTGAAATATACCTTACTGCCATGGCATTGTCGGGGTATACCCAGACCACTCTGCCCTTGACTAGGGTCTGGACATGCAAAAGGGACAGATAAATGGCCCTTGTGTCTAGAATGCATGCAAGAAGCACAACCAATACACACAGGCAGTTGAACAAGGTGGGAAAACACTAGTACCAAACCAAAGGATTACTTGAGTGGCTCGATCCAATTTGTGCACCACAATGGATAAGATTGGGAGCCCCCACAAAACAAGTCAGACAGAGTTTCGGTACTCACTCCCAGGAAGCCCAAGGAAGGTAAAAAAAAAAAAAACCATTCTTGGCTCAGTGCTACTCCTCTGTCACCAGACGTGCAATCACATACTTCTAAAGAGTTCTCTTCAAATCTTCAGATGACAGCAGGGGAAAGGAGGAGGGAGGGTGCACTAAGGTTGTGTGAGGTTTGACGAGAGTCTCAAAACTCCTTTTCCAATCTTTGAGCTGCTCAATGTGTCCTTAACATAAGGGCAGGGAGCTGAACTAATTTGCCACCTGTTTTTCAGGGGATCCTAGTGGAGCCCCCTGCATCACGCACCAGTGAGAAATCCACCCCAGAGATAGCTGCTCACGGGGAACTCAAATTTTCCTTGTATCTTTTCAGATTCTCACAGAGCTGAAAACATGTATTCACCATCTGCTGGAGACGGAGAATTACTGAAGGCTCCCCTCTAGAGGTTCTGGCCAATATGGCATGATGTCATAAAGAAGCATATGGAAGTTTCCTCATCTTCACATCTGCTGGTAGAGGGACAAAATCCATTTGTCTGGACTGGTCTAGCATGACAATATGGAAACAGTAAATTGAACTATATTGCAACAGCAATACTCTGTTGATTCCTTACCTTCTGCTAGAAGCCTCAAGAAGTTGTTTGGGATGTCAGGATGCATTGTATCACCTCCCACAGTGAAGACCACATTCATGGTCTGGATGAACCACTCATTGCTGGGAGAATACGTGCCCACATTGTTAAGGCCAGTTACACAGGGTTTTTTCAAGGACTATAAACAAATCACTGACATACTCACTGCTTCTGGAATGAATACTATCAGGAGACAAATCAACTCATTAGAGTATACATACTATGGCTTCTCATTATGCCCTGGCATCATCTAACTGGGAAAATCTTAATCACTACCATTACTGTTTGAAGTGCCAAGCACTTCTTTATTTCAATATAGTACTCATAAAATTGAGAAAGTTGTGGGACATTGCTTGGGAGTTTAGTATCAAACCATAAGTGTCATTAAGGGGATAACTATAAAAAGCCATGGAAAGTTACATGCATAAATTAAGTATTATCAATAATTTACATGCACCGATAGACCTTTATGTGCATACTTTAGCCAGTCGCTATTCTAAGTATGCACATTAAGTCGATTGAATGCCCATAGTGAAAATATGCACAGACAGCAGAGCTTGGGTAGAGTGTAGGCTCTGTAAAATACAGGCATATGCATGTAAGATACATATGGTCTGTTATACCAGCCATAGGGCAGATGTAAATAATGTCCCTCTTTTATAAAGTACGTGCGCATCTGACATTATAAAATAAGCACGACTGATATGCATAAAAACATGCATTAGCCTAGGCGCCACTTATAAAATTACCCTCTAAAAGCCACATGTTCTCTACTCATAATCCAGATATTCACCTGCTGGGGGCTTATTGGATCGCCAATTAGGAGAAGAATCCAGGAAATCAATGAAAAGGCTTTCAATCATAGCACAAAATATAGATAATCTGCTCACACTGTTTTAAGAAAGGAAAACATGCCAAAAAAATCTCAACCATGACGCTACATGATTACAATAATTTTTATGCAACTTTTGGCTACTAAATTTTGTTTTGCAATCTGTTTCAGTTTCTAGTTTGCTGTCACATGACACTAAAAATGGGGGATCTTCAAAGAAACGGGGTATTACAACATTGTTGAGCTGCAAGGGGTCTTATCTGAAGTTGCAACATAATCAAAACAATTCTAAAGAAACAGATATTTTGAAATGCCTGTGAATAATGAAAACTAAGTTAAACCAAGAAGATGCATATCACAAAATAAATCAGTATGACTCCATTTATGATGTATAATCATCAACTCAAATTAGGGAACTTGGAACACCACCAAAAACAAAAATTTGAATGATGAACACTGCAGGGTACTAGTGAGCTTCTAATGTCTGCTAAAATGTTTCAAATTATAAGTATGAGTATGCATTCTTGAAAAGGATACACTAGAATTAAAATACATCTATATTTATTATGTCACTGGCCCTCTTGTACATTCTTTAACAAGTGTGGAAAGCATGCAGATCATGGCTCATGAAATTCTTTCCAACCTGTTTGTAGGTAAGTGTGTGCATGCATGTATCTTATGAATGTGGTGTCTGTATGAATGAGAGGGAATGTGCATATGCATATGCTTTGTATGTTTATCATCATCATCTGGGGGGGATGCATGTGTCTATTTCTATATGTATCATTGTGGATTGCTATATCTCTATAGATGCTTGGATGTCACTGTATATGTGCTTACCATATTTTCACACAAATAACACGTGCGTTATATGTATTTGTTTTTTATACTGCACAACCCTCACGCATTATATGCATGAGCATGCTATGTGTGTGTTAGTGATGTCACAAGACAGAACAAGCAAGCAGTTTTTAATTTTTTGTAATTTCTTTATTTCTTAAATTCTGAGTTTCTATACATTCTTTGTTATTCATTCTAAATTAATCTAGGCTAATTCCAGTTCAAATCATCATCATCATCTGACTCCTCACTGTCATTGAAATATCTAAGAGCTGCTGCAGATGCTCTTCTGTAATTTCTGAAGTGATGATGTCACCGTCGCTGCTATTGGCTTCTTCAACCTTAGTCATCAGTATCAGAATGTGTCTTATTCTACTAGACAATCCCAGCCTTTCTGAAGCCATTGCAGATAGTTTGTGATGTTATTTTCCCCCCGAGCAGAAACCGCCCATTTGTAGACGTCCGAAAAGCTCGCCTGCTTCAGTCTTCCTGATGGTGTGAATTCCAGACTGCATCCATTCATCCCACTCTCTTCTCAGGAACATCTCGAACAGATGGTTAACCGCTTTGTCAGCTGTAGCTTGCAGGTAAGATCGCCAGATATTACAGCTATGTGGGCACTAGTGGAGTTTATATTATTTTGAACTTTTTGTGGGCAGCTATGCTGTCAAAAATTAGTAGGACTTCAAAAATAATCCCCCCCTGCCTTGCCCTATAACATTTATCTATCCAAACTTTCATAAGGTCACCAGGCCATCCATCCCTTCTTATTGCAATGGACACCACATACTTGTGGGCAGTTTTTCACAGGGCATGGTAACTCTTTAAAACTACCATCAGCTTTACTTTCTCCCCACTGACAGTGCATCCAAGGACTACAGTGAAGCAAGCCCTCTCATGCCCAGTGATTGTAATAGCTACAGTTTTTGTACCTAAAACAGCTACAGTCCTGGTGGCAGGGATGTCAAAAGACATTGGAACCTCATCCACATTTATAATGTCCATTGCAGAGATACCATGTTCAGAGATTTCTTTGGAGACAAATTCATGGAGTCGATCTTTTGCTCCCAGTTGTCTGGATGACGCTGGCCTACAGTGGTTCTCATTCTCACTGAAAGTCCATGTCTTTTCATGAGTCTAGAAATTCAGGTGAAACCCACTTTGAAATCTGTGATTCCTCTTTCATTTGCCAGAAGCTTCACTTTGATCTGAATTGTGACACTTTTCCGTTCTAATAACGACTTTCAGTTTGAAGTCAGCGGTGTAGGACTTGTGTTTCATTCCTTCAAGATTCCAATCCAATAAGGCTATGCATGGTATATGTGTGTACATGTTATCCAGAAACGTTTGCACAGAATGTAGTCATTTCCGTGTGTTAAATGTGTATGCATGTTATATACGTGGGTGTGCTATTTGTGTGAAAATACAGTATAAGCAGGTCTCTGCATTCTTGTGTGTGTGTGTGTGTGTGTGTGTGTGTGTGTGTTTGGTCTCTGTGCGTGTTTTGTGTGTGTGTGCCTGAGCAGAAGAGATAAGGGGGCGGCTGTTTGATAGGTACAATTGTCTAATTGCTGTACTACTGTGAATCAGTGTTAGTATGCTGCAGCTGTTAGAATTGCATTTCCTAGAGAAAGCAACTACAGTTTTTTCTTTTGGGGTGGGGGGGGGGGGGGGGGAGAGGCGAAGGAGGCTTCTCTTCTATTGTAGTTGAAAGGGACTATTGTGAAAAGGGCACACTAGATAGGCTATGTGGCATTTTTCTGCCGTCATGTTTCTATGTTTCTTGTACAGCATAGGCAGGACGATACCAAACTAGAAAATGTGCCTGTGCAACTTGTGATCCTGACACCCCCTGCTTCCTTAGCCACATGCAGGAACTCACTCATAACGGACTTCCTGAAAGCCCAGTGATGACATCAGCACCCCTTCTGCACTTGTCCTGTGTGGCCACACTGCTCACACAGCCCTTGGTAAAGCCCTGAGCACAGGAATGTTTCCCACCTCACCTCCTCCCTTTCTGCAACAAGAACAGCCTTCTTATTGGCTGGACCATATCCATAGTCTCTGCTGCTAGCTACTCACATGGGAGGGAGGATTAGAAAACTGCAGATAGAGGTTTTACAATTTTAGAAAAATGTGCAAATATGTTCGCCTTCCTTTCAGCTCCCAGAAATTAATTTAAAAATCAGTAGAATCATGAAAAAAGCTAGACAGTCATCAATCCTAATCTTCCGACAGCAATCCCCTAAACACTGGACCACAGATATGTTCTTAAGCTTGTTGGTGCCTTAATCTAGCCCTACATTTCAATGCCAAAGCACATCCACACTCGTACACAATACAGCACCAGTACAGAGCAAAATGTATACCAACAAGTCTTTATTTGCAGAAGATTATAAGAGCCACTGTCAGACACAGCCATGTTTCAGCACTGCCTTCGTCAGGTGTTTGACCAAATGGTTTTCGTTCAACCTTGCTTTTCCAACGGTATTATGTAGCACTTACAAGAGCTGCTTTGATGAAGCCACTTTATGGCGGCATAACTAATGGCCGTGGAAGTTCTCCCCCTCATTTGACAAGCAAGGTTGAACGAAAACCATCCAAACTCCTGACAAAGGCAGTGTTGAAACATGGCCATGTGAGGTAATGGCTCTTATATTCTGCAGATAAAGACTTGTTGGTATACACCTCGCTCTGGACTGTTAATCTAGCCCTAATCATTATAACGGATACTAGCTGCATGAAAGGGAAAGAGAAATGGACTTAGCTCACGCCCTTCTTAGAAGTTCAAGGTGAGTTACATTCAGATACAGTAGGTATTTTCCTGTCTCCAGAGGGCTTAAGTCTGTACCTGAGGCAAAGAAGGGTTAAGTGACTTGCCCAAGATCTCAGGGAACAGCAGCGAGATTTGAACCTGGCTTCCCTGTGTTTGAGCCTACAGCTAAACCTATTAGACTACAATAGCAACCACTAAGAAAGCAAAACATTCTTGTGTGAAAGCTACTGATTGAAACAGAAAAAAAAACAAAAACGAAGTGTAAATAAATTTAAAATGCCAGTATATCACAGCTAGGGAATTATTTGTAAACCTTGCGTCTGTGTATGGTGCTTGCGTGTATGTGCACGTCTGTTGTGATCTGTGTGCGCTAGCTGAGGGTGGGGCATTTATGAAGGATGCACTTTTGGCAGGGGGGAGGAGGAAAATCCATGACAATTGTAGGGAAATAGTTTTGGGGGTGGGAGAAATTTGCAGGATGGTGAGGAAGTTAATGGGGATATTTTTTTGAGAATGGTGCAGTCACAAGGGGGATATTTTTGGTGGGTAGAGCAGTAAGCAGAGTTGTGGGAGAGTAGTTTTTAAAGTGCAACAATTTTGCAGTGGCAGTTTTCAGAAGTGAAAGCAGTTTATGAGTGGCTGGGCATTTTGTGAGGTGGTGGAGCTGTTGTAAGAGTATTTTTTTTTTTTTTTTTTTTTTTTAGTGGTGGGGCAGTTTGAAGGGTGTCAGGGCAGTTGTGAGGGAGTTTTATTTATTTATTTATTTTTTTAACGTTTCTAACACTGTTACAATAGCAACAGAAAGGAAAAATAAATGCAATATCATTATGAAAGGAAAACCACAATAAAATTTGCAGTTCCACTTATATAGTCCATATCAAGGGAAGCTGAAGCACCATGAAAAAAAACAGATCTCCAAACCCAATCTGCATTACATAGATCCATAAACAATACAAGCACTACCTCCATTTCCCAGTCAGAAAATTCTCCATATGCAAAACATCTGTAAAAATATAGAGTTCTGTCGAAAAAGAAACCAAACCTGCTAAAGAGGGCGCCAGCGAGCCAACACAGCAGACTCACAATAATGGTGATGTGTAGTGGTGACCTTGAGCTTTAGCCTCCCACGTGCTCGATCACGCCATGTGACTTAGTTATGGACTACATGTTCTCCATACTCTAATTTTGAATGGTCAAACTATCTTTAACAAATGCTGTATCCAAAAGTTTTCATAGACAATGAAGAGCCCTCCATTACAGAGAATTTCTTATCAACTAATAAATTTAAGGAGGTGGTTGAGAAGTTAACAGATTCATCAGAAAATGTGCATAATTGAGTTGAGTTAACATCCCGTTAAGCATAATTTTCCATTCTAACCACCAGGGTCCATACATCTTTCAAAGTAACTTCAGAAGTCTTTGACAATACCAAAGGTTGCCTCCAAGAGACTAGTAGCAGAATCTGGAGGCAGCACTCCAACAAACATAGCAGGTTGGGGGGGGGGGGGGGGGGGGTGTACGTGCCCAGAGCTCAGGGAAGCATTCATTAATAAAGCCGCCCCCTTCACTGTGATTAGGCTGAGGTACAGACCGAATGATTTTACTCGCATGTTGATCCATTGGTCCCTTAAAAGCTTGTACCCCACTCAGATTTTTTTATTATTTTTTTTAACCTTCTCTTGTCCATACCAAAGAATGCTGGAAATCCTAGGGTTTGACACTGCCTAGTTGCTCCAAAAATCACTCCAAAGGGGCTCCTAAGGCAAGTGACCTGCCCCTTAGGTCACATGCCTAAGGCTGCATCCCACAGTGCTTGGCTCTCCTAAAATACTCCCAACACCAAGGTAGGGAGGAGCAATTGCCCCACAGACGCACTGCTGCACTGGAGACCTGGTATCACTGTGGCCCCGATCTCCCGGCAAGCCATTGTGCACAGAACTTCGTTTCCGGTGTCATAGCGCTTGGCTCTTCTAAATAAATACTCCTGACGCCAAAGAGGGAGGGGGAAAGGCAGCAATTGTCTCGCTGATGCTACTGAACTGGAGACCCAGTCATCCTCTGGCCCCAATTTCCCAGCAGTTTGAAGGGTGGTAGAGTAGCTGCAAGAGTGTTTTGTTTTAGGAGTGGGGCAGTATGCAGTTTGGTGTGGCAAATGGGGCGTGGAGCAGTTGCAGGGAATATTTTTTAAGGCTAGGGCAGTTTGTAGTGTGGTATGGCAGATGCGAGGGTATTTTGGGGGGATGAGGTTGTTTGCAAGATGGTGGGTCATTTTGTGATGTGGTATGGCAGTTATGGGGGTGTAGTTTTTGGGGATGGGGCAGTTTGCAGAGTGGTGAGGCAACTGTAGGGGGGGGGGGTATTTTTTTATGGTGGCAGTATTAGGCAGTTACATAGTAATATAATAAATGACAGCAGATAAAGACCAGTATGGTCCATCTAGTCTGACCAGTAAGATGGCAAGAGTAGGTGCACCTGCCGCTTCCTTAATGTTCTTCAAAGCCCAACATTCTCATTACTGATCTTAGATACATTTAGCTAAACAAAATTATTTTTCTGCTTCTGTTTCTGCTGCCCCGAATCAAACCCGTCGGTTATATATGGTTCTCCGCTCCCTTTACTTCTCTCCAATCCGGTTCAAACTCTGCGTCCCTTCACATGACAGCCTCTCCATCTGCTTCCCAAATAGCTTCTTTCTTCCATGCTAAGGTTGCCGATCTTAGAGCTTCCCTAACTCAGTGCTCCCCTCCTATTCCCCCCCCCCCTCTCCGTCCTCTCCCACCTTCTCTTCTTCTCTGTCTCATGTTTGGACCTCCTTTCACCCCCATACCAGTCCTGAAGTGTTCAGATCTATCACCTCTGCCAATAAGACCACTTGTTCCCTTGATCCTATCCCCTCCTCATGGCTTCTTGCTCCCGCCTTAGTCCTCCTTCCCTCTATTGTGACTATCATTAACACAAGTCTTGCTGTCGGTATTTTTCCACATCCTTGGAAACACGCCCTTGTACGCCCCCTTCTAAAGAAATCCTCCCATGACCCACTTGTCCCTGCCAACTATCGTCCAGTTTCTCATCTACCATTCCTTGCTAAAATATTAGAGAACACTCAAAACAAATCCCGAATCAGAGATAACAGGAAATACCCCACCAAAAATCTCCCCAAAAGTCTCCTTAGTGAAACAATATAATAACTTTTTGTCGGGCCGCAGTGAGGGAGGTTCAGATAAGGTTCAAAAACCCCACCAGACAACTGCGGACCATTTTAATCACCCTAATAGTTCTTTAGTGAACGTCAGTGAATTAATTAAAAATAGCTTAAACTTAGCTTAAATTGATGTAGAGAAGAAACGCAGTTCACTGTATGAAATGTCCAAAATCAAGATCACTGAATATTAGAGAAGGCTGTTTTTGCACAGGTATCGCACCATTTAGACACCACCAATTTCCTTCATCCACGTCAATCTGGATTTCGTCCCGGTCAGTGTGGAGACGGTGCTTGTCGCTTTCCTCAATGAAATTCACAGGGCACATGGTTGTGGTGACTTTACAGTGGCGGTATCACTGGATCTTTCTGCGGCATTTGACTTAGTGGATCACTCTCTCCTTCTCTCCCGTCTACGGGATGCTGGCTTTAGAGGGTCTGTCTATAGATGGTTTCACTCTTATCTCTTTGACCAGTCTTGCTCTGTTCCCCCTTGTTCCCCTTCTGATGCTCCTTCCGATCCTTTTCCTCTTGCACTGTGGTGTCCCTCAGGGTTCAGTATTAGCACCCCTGCCTTTTAATGTTTTCATGGCACCCCTTGCACTACTAATACAACAATTTGGCCTTTCTGCTTTCTATTACGCTGACGATATTATTCTCTTACATCATACCTCCTCTCTACAACCTGACCTCACGTCCCTTAATTTGTGTCTGTCTTCCGTTGCTGATTGGCTGGTCTCTAATTGCCTCCACCTAAACATCTCAAAAACTCTGGCTATTTAGTTCGCCCACGGCAACCCCCCTTCTTCACTAGCTCCATCCTTTTCTGGTTCCCCTATCCCATTGGTCTCACAGTTTCGGTATCTGGGTGTCCTCCTTGATTCAGACCTCTCTTACTGAGATCACATATCCCACATTACTAGGACCTCTTTCTTCTTCCTTCGGCAAATTCGAGCCATCCGTCCTTTCCTCATGCCTCAGGCTCTCACTACTCACCTTGTCTCTGGTTATTTCTAGTCTAGATTTTTGTAACTCTGTCCTTTCCGGTGTCCCTAAATCCCAGCTACTTCGATTACAACGCATACAGAACACTGCCGCACATCTTATCTCTCACGCCTCCCCTTGGGATCACGTCACTCCCCTTCTTATTAATCTCCACCGAGTCCCTTTGGCTCAACGTATCCATTACAAACTGCTCACACTAGTCCATCAGGCTATATACACTCACACCCCACAGTACCTCTCTGATTTACTACAATTTCATACTCCTACTCGTTCCCTCTGGTCCATACATATCAACCGGCTTCACCTCCCCTCTCCCTCACATGCGCACCTCCAGTCTACCCGCACTTCTGCATTTTTCTTTAAGGGCCCTGCTCTGTGGAACTCCCTCCCCTCCTCAGTACGCCTGGAACAAAACTACCGCTCCTTTAAGACTCAGCTAAAAACCTCTCTCTAACAAAGCATTCGATTTACACACTGTCCAGATCTAGTCTTGTGTAATTTCTCTCTATCAGTCATGTTCTTTGTGCTTGTTTGTATACTTGTCTCTGACTCTTACTTTCCTGTCTAATTAATGTAATTTCTTTTTTGGTGCCTATTGAGATATTACTGGAATTTTGTAAACCGCCTTGCTGTTATTTGAAAGGCGGTATATCAAGTATAATAAAACATAAAACAAACCGTCCCCATCTCTTTGTTTAGGGGTGAACCCACCGCTCCATGTAGGACAATCCTGTTTGTTGAGAAATTAGATAGTTATGTTTATTTTGATTCTATCCTGTTGTTGTAAAGTGATCCACTGTGTCTAGGGCAGTTGATAGGGATTATTTTTTTGGAAGGTAGGGAAATTATAGGTGCTTAGGGGATTACATAACATGGAGGCGAAGTCTGAAAGGAGCAATTCCCGAACTGCTATGTTTCAATGTATGTAAGTTTCTAGGCTACAAAAGCTGGAACTACTCTCAGAGAAATATATTGGGTTTGCTTTATGGAGGGCTAATTTCTCTGAAACCCTGGTCCAATCTTGCCCATTTTTTAAACTTTGTCTTTGCACCAGTTTTTCCCCATATGCCACGATTCATTAAGGGGGCTCTTTTACTAAAGGTTACTGCTCGTTAATGCGCTCATGGGCACTTGATGTGCATTAATTTCATTGAAACATGTTAAAAACTTTAGTAAAAATGCCCCTAAATTTTCAGAGGGTTATTTTGTCCCCATAAAGACATTCTGAACCCCTTTTATATAATTCCTTCCAACTTCCATTAGGTTAGAAAAAATAAAAACAGAACAAATAAGAACATAAGATATGCCATAATGGGTCAGACCAAGGGCCCATTAAGCCCAGTATCCTGTTTCCAACAGTAACAGTGACCATTCAAGTACCTGTCTGGCTCCCAAAGGTATGCACATTCTATGCTGTTTGTTCCGGAAGTAAGGGTAAATTAGACTTACCTGCTAATTGTTGTTCCTTGCGGAACTCTAGTCCAGTCCCGGAACCATAGAGTTATCAACCTCCTCTAGCAGCCTTGGAGACTGAAATACATCATCGCTTTGCTGGCACCAGTATAAGTAGGCAAGGACCGCCCCCTCTCACCAGTACCTATTGACAAAGCACACTAAGCAGAACCACAAATAAGGAGAATTAACCAGAATACATTCAACATAGCAATATATATATATACGGAACAGAATATTTCATGTTCCACTTCAAGTAACTTATTTATTTTATTGTATTTTATTTTATTTTTTTTATTTGTTTCTTTAACAAATTAATTGCATTCATTGACTGTGTCTGAATAAGAATATCGTCTGACAACACAGAAGCGCCGTACCACACCACCTCCTAAGAGGATGGACAGGCAAGAGCGCTACGCAAGAGGGTCCTCCAATGGCTTCATCCCGCGCCACCCGGGAGCAAAGACAACGCAGAGCACCCGCGGGAGCCGAAACCATCAGGCTGGCAACTCTTCAAACCAAGGGAGGGATCCGGGACTGGACTAGAGTTCCGCAAGGAACAACAATTAGCAGGTAAGTCTAATTTACCCTTCCTTAGCGTCCCTCTAGTCCAGTCCCGGAACCATAGAGGATGTAACAGAGCAGTGAATATCAACGGGAGGGACAAGCATGCCCAGCCTGAAGCACCGCTGAGCCAAAACGCCCATCCTCCGCGGACAAAACGCCCATCCTCCGCGGACAAAACATCCAAGCGGGATTGCTTGGCAAAGGAATGCAAGGATGACCAAGTCGCCGCCCTACAGATGTCGCCCACTGGGACCAGACTGAACTCTGCCCAAGACGCCGCCTGCGCCCGAGTGGAATGAGCCCGAAGACCCTGCAGAACCACCTTGCCTTTCAAGATGTAGGCCGATGCAATAGCTTCCTTCAACCAGCGGGAAATAGACGACTTCGCCGCCGCTTCTCCCTTACGCGGTCCCCCGAACGCCACAAAAAGTCGATCCGACCGCCTAAAGGACGCCGTCCGGGAGAGATACTTCTTGAGAACCCTGTGGGCGTCCAACAGCCGCAACCGACCCCCAGATCCGACCCCATCTCGATCGTAGAACACCGGAAGAGAGACCACTTGGTTAACATGAAAAGCGGACACCACCGTGCGTAAGAACGCCGGAACAGGACGGAGAACCACCTTGTGGTTGGTAAAAGAGATAGGGCTCTCTACAAGAAAAGGCCTGTAGCTCCGAGATCCTCCTAGCCGAACAAATCGCCACCAAGAAAACCGTTTTCAATGTGAGATCTTTTAGCGAAGCAGTGGACAATGGCTCAAACGGAGGAGCCAGCAAGGCTTCCAACACCAAATACAAATCCCACGGAGGAACAGTACAGCGCCGAGGCGGCCGCATGAGCAACACCGCCCTCAAAAACCGCCGGACATCCGCGTGGGCTCCGAGAGACTGACCCTGCACTTCCGCCAGCACTCGAATCACACCATAATGCACCTTTGCCACCTAAGGCAAATCAGACTCTAGTCACTTCAACTCCCGGTTCCTTCCTGTTCCAGGCGAGTAGACTGCCGTAAATACTGCGACCACCGGGAGCATGCTCTCGTCTCCCCAGACTCCCCCAATGGGAGCCTGCAAGGACAGAGCAGTGCCCCCAACGATCGATTCAGTGAACCACCTACTCTCCTATCGCACACTAAAGAGGATCGCTAGGGCTCTCTTCCAGACAGTGAGTCCACACCTCCTGTGTGCACCCACAAACGTAGTACCGAGGCCTGCGCCTGCCTAGTCTCAAAATGTCAATCAAGAACAGGCCAATTCAGGACAGCTGAATACGCTGTGGTTTTTATTTTTTATTTATTTATGTATTTTATTTTATTTTATTATATTTTTTTTTGTACAAAGACATCTCTTAACCAAAAATTCCTTCAGCCGATGTGGAGAAGCTATTTCCACGCCAACACAATGCAGCAGAAAGAACTCCCTATGACAGGCATAGAAATCCACAGCCTTTCCGCTAGAGGAACGCCCCATTCCGTCTGCCTGCACCAAGCTGGACATTCCTTTTTTTTTTAATTTTCTTTTTAAGGTCAACTAGCCCCTGGAGTTAGAAAAGATAGCTTTCCCATTCCACAGTGGCAATTGAGTCAGCAAAGAAGAAGCCGAGAACCCGCAGCGAAGTTCCCATTATACCACCTGGTAAAGACTACACTTCTAGACCCATGAAGCAAAAAAGCATGCAAGCGTGCATTGTGTCCTGCCAGTAGCTGACCGAACTTATCATGTGTGTCACTACGGTTTCTTTCGGGATTGAAGGAATGCCCCGGGAGAATTCTTTGGGCAGACACCGATTCAGCCTTTGAAAATTCAGAATCGGGCGAAACGAGCCTTCCTTCTTTGGAACCACAAAGTAGAGGGAGTATCAACCGTATTGGGCTGCCGGCGCCGGCACCGGCACCTCCGCTTTAAGTTGAAGCAGCCGCTGGAGCGTTCCTGCAACCGCCTGAAACTTTTGCGGAGCTCTGCAGAAGGATTGGATAAAGGAAGCTAATACGAGCCGATGGAGCTCCCAGGCTGACGCCAAGCAACGTGCAAGCCATCCCGCAAACACAGCATATGATGTATGCCTTCCAGAATCTGAGCTGCTGCTAGTGCTGCGAGAGAACTAGCCGGGCTGCGCGCTTCTGGCCCCCAGTCAGACAGGCGCTGAACACTAGCAGATACTCTCCGTACTGGAGCCAAAATAGCCGCAAAGGCCAGAGTACTATTCAGCGACCTCTCCGCTGAGCCGCCTTTTACAGAAGGAAAAGAAACCACATATAGCCAAAATGAAGACATTACAAAGCTACCACCAAACCTTATAAAGCGGACAAAGCCAAACTAAACGGGAATATTGTCCCTCAAGAAACCACAGAACTATAAAACCCCTCTCATAACATAATGCGTATGGCAGAGCATTCCACACCTGGGGCCTGGCCAAGGCACTCACCCAAGCAACTTTTAGAACTGTCCAAGAGAGCTACCACCATAATTCCTTTTGACTTGAATATGGGTACAGCGGATCATAGTGCTATATCACAACAGCTAACCTCAAATATTACCCTGCCATAGCAACCGACTAACGCCTTATAGGACCTGCTATGGACAGCGGAAGGAAATTCTTGTAAACCAACATAGCTAGGCCCCTCTTTTTTTTTTTAACAACCTTTGAAGGCCTACTGAAAAATGGTAATCCATACTCTGCAGCTGAGTTAATTTATTTATGTATTTTATTTTATTTTTGCACATTTCAGGAAATTGCACCCATCCTATGCACTCTGTTCTAATAGTGATTTTCCATCTGCCATGTTCCCTTACTAACTACCATTTGAGAGGAATATGTAGTCAGAAGTTGGGATCCCGAGAGTTTTGGGCACAGCCGGGAAAGGATGTAGAGGACTCCAAAAATCAAGCTCCGGCCACCTCCAATGAAATCAAAGCAGATCAGCTAAAATTACCCGAACTGCTGTTATAGCCTTGCAAAAGCTCCCAGGTCCCACTGCACCTCGCTTTCCTTCCCCCCTTATCCTGAGGGATTCGCCGTTGCAGGAGGCGCTGCTCACCCCCTGCCAGCCTGCTACGACTGCCAGGGAGCTGAAGAGCGAAATAGAGAGCAGAACTATGGGGTTCAGGGCACCAAAAGCCCCCGAATAAATCAACCGTGGTCGCTCAAAATGAACAAGGCTCTCTCTCACTAGAGAGTGTCTTGTTCCTCTTGAAATCCTGCTCTAGAAATAGGTGAGAACTGCCGGGGAAGGGCACGATAAGTGATCCCCCCTTAAGCTAGGAAACGCTGCCTGTGTGAATCTAAGGAGTCACACAATTTCTTATTTTACCACCCCCCACCCCCAGGGATGGGGGCCCGAATACTACATGTGAGTCATGAGCAGCTGTGGCTGTTAGGACAACAGAGACCAACAAACCACACAGAATGTAAGAGCTGCAATCTTGGTTATATAAACAGGAGCTGAGCATCACAGAGAATAATCAATCAACTGCAGCATACACAGACAGAGAAAGGCCCCATTGAGTGCATCCGCTGTCCTCTGGTGGCCACAGACCTTAGCCCAGGCACCCCTTGATTGACAGGTAACTGCCATACACTTCTTTATATCCTAAGGATTCCTCAACCTGTCCCTGTGAAACACAGGCCTTTGGGCAACTGTCAGTATAGAATACACAAAGGCCCATTTCCAGCCTGTCCCTTACAAAATACCTGATCTGGAACCTAAAACTTGCAATGTGCCTAACATCCTGTGACTTAACAGATGCTCCTCAGAGACATGATTAGAAGGGAAAGACCATGTGGAATCAATGCCACAACTGCTGTCCTATAAACTAAGAACAAACTCAAAAATAAAGAGGTCTGAAAGAAACACTAGGCCCAAAAAACTAGCTATTCAGCTTGTTGTCTTCCTCACACAGGCCTCTCACCGCAACTCCCGCCATGTGGTCCAAACACCCAGAGAGAAAAGGGCCCCAAAAAAGGAGGCCTCAGCAGACCGACAGAGCCTGAAGGCCTTACCTGCAGGGCAGAAAGCCACACTGCCTGCTCCTACTACAGCCGGTTCCACCGTGTAAATCAAATCCCGCAGCAACGGAGAGGCTCCGTCTCACACAGCTGCAGTATGGATGTACGGGTCCCGGAGCTTTCTCCCGTAGTCAAGGGAGAGAGATCCGCACCAGCAAAGGCCTGCATCAAGCAAAAAATAATTGAAGAGGGAAGGTGAGAGCTGCTACAAACTTAAAGAGGCCGGCCCAAATTTAAAACCACTGTAAATAAGGATATTCGCTCCTAACCAAAGGAACTAATAATCCCCGGTTGCCAATTAATCAAAGGCAACTGAATCAAAAATAAAGTTAAAGTAAATTAAAGGCAAAAATCAAAATCAGACTAGAATTTGCACACTAAATGGTCCTTATCTGCTCCCCCCAAGTGAGCCCAGGAGCAAGGCTTGCCAGCATTCCCGCTCAAAAAAGCACACTCTCTCACCCCCCCACGGCAGCCGCCGCGAAGCCTCCCCTCCCAGTTTAAACCAGCTCCCCAAAGCAGATCTGCGTGGGTACTTACCACCGCCGCCGATCCCGGAGGGGAAGGGGAGGGGGAGGGGAGTGAGGGAAAGGAGCCAAAGGGCACCGGAGCACAGCCTTTTTAACGGCTTCAGCTCCGATTGATCTGGGCACAACCTTCTCAGGCTTTTCAGCCCCTGCAGCGCTGCTGCTGCAACTGCCCGCCTTCCACCTGCTCCTCACCCCTTCAACGCGGGTTCGGGAGCAGGGAGGCCACGGATCAGCACTGTCTCCCCTGTGCTCGTTTAGACGCTGGGGCAATGCAGAGAGGGAGGGGGAAGAACTCCCTGATCCTTTAGAAACAAAAAATAAAGGTCCACAGACACAGGAACCCTTACAGCAGCAGATCTGACATAAAAGAAAACGAAATAACCAAATCAAACAGGGAAATAAACCAAAAGGAGTTAAATTCAAAAACCCAAGCTCTGCTTATTTGTTCTCACTGAGCCCAGCCCTGGGCTCAGAACCTCCAAGCTGCTTGGAGACTGAAAGTATTGGTGAGAGGGGGCGGTCCTTGCCTACTTATACTGGTGCCAGCAAAGCGATGATGTATTTCAGTCTCCAAGGCTGCTAGAGGAGGTTGACAACTCTATGGTTCCGGGACTGGACTAGAGGGACGCTAAGGAAGCAGCAGCTTTCCTTAACCCTCTTTAATAATCGTTTTTTGACCTTTCCTCTAGGAACTTGCCCAAATCTGTTTTGAATACAGCTACACTGACAGCTTTTACTATATCCTCTGGTAATGAATTCCAGAGTTTGATTACGTGCAGAGTAAAAAAATATTTTCTGCAATTAATCTTAAATGTGGTACATTGTAGTTTCATTGCGTATCACCTAATCTTTCTACTGTTTCAAGGAGTAAACAACCGATTTGCATTTACCCGTTCCACTTCATTCATTATTTTATAGATCTCTATCATATCTCCCCTCAGCTGTCTTTTCCTAAGTTGAAGAGCCCTAACTCTTTACCATTTTGGTTGCTCTTCTCTGACCCTTTTCCAATTACATCCTCATGTGATCATTACAAAGACTGTGCAGCAGCACCCATAAATGGACCTGTTGCTGCTGAGCAAACAAAATGCCGCAAGAACAGTTAAGCAGAGGGACAATGGGGAGGGGGGGGGGGGGGAGGGATGCAGATGCTTTCCCAAAGGCACAGGACTGAAAAAGAAGAAAACCTAACAAATTCTTGTCTGTCTTAAAAGGAAAAGTGTGAAAATTTGTTCAGTGACCCACACAAAGGATATTTTTCTGCAAGTTCTGCTATTTTGCCAGTTAAGTTTATAATGGTATATTCTTCCTTGCTTTGTCTTAAATAATCCAACATTTTCTGGACTATAGCAGTTACATTCTGTCCATTGGTAATTTTGTACAGAAGCTCCAACGTCTGCAGAGGAAACAAGATTATTAAACTAGAAAATGCACAACTAGGAAAAGGCTCAAAAGCAGACTAGAGAAGTTGACTAAGGTTCTGTTACAACCTCAAACATTCCAACAGCTGGACTGTAATTTTACAAACTCTTATTCAAGAGACCGGCTTGCAGTTTCTTGTGTAAATACATGCTTTTGTAATGATTGACTTCTTTAATCACACTGCATTACACTTTCAGAAGGCAAAGATTACCATTTTCATTTTTGAGAAAACAGATATTGCATATATTCTGACAGCACCATTTTTACTGAATTCAAGTTTGGAATAGATCAGTCACTATAGCTTGCAGAATGTGTCTAAGTCAGTAGTTTCCAAACTTGGGGTTGGGATCCCAAATGAGGTCACATCATCAGTAAACAGGGTCACAGAAACATGGCCATTCCCCCTTCTCTCTGGGCTTTCACTGTGACCTATACCAAGTAGTAGCAGTCACCAATCAGCATGTGGCCTGTGAGTCTGAACATTCACAGGCCTTTGCTCCCTCCTGAGTAAGCTTCCCGTTAGACTGGAAACCCACGCTGAATGCTGAGGTCTGAAAGCACACACTGTACATTGGCACAATGGCACAAGGAACCCTGTACTGGCTGCTGTCGCTACTCCTGCTTTAGATGAGTGAAGGGAGGGGAAGGAGACTGGAGACCTGCTATTTTGCTTTCATCATCATCTAGGGTCACATGAATTTTTAGTTGATAAAATGGGGTCTTAAAGGATAAAAGTTCAAAAAGCACTGGTCTAAGTAAAGCCTCTATGCCAGTGGTTTTCAAACTTGGGGTTAGGACCCCAAATGGCATCACATCATCAATGGAGGGGGGGGGGGGGGTCACAGAAACATGAGAGTTGCCAAGTTACCCAGCTCCAGGAGTGAGATTTTAAGCCAATCTCATGCTGATTTATTATGGGACCTGAAGCACTTATTTCAATGGGTAAAATCAGGGACTGAAAATACCATCAAATACAATGCAAATTTACAACCAGAACTGGCAAAGAGTCTCACTCATGATAATTGGGTAACTTGGCAAATCTGACATGGCCATTTCCCCTTCTCTCTGGGCTTTCAATGTGATCTATGCCAAGTAGTGGAATCTCACCAATCAGCATGTGTCATGTGAGCCAGTGAACACTCCTAGGCCCTTGTCCCCTCCTGTTAGGCTGGAAACCCCTGCCAAGTACTGGGGTTGGCAAGCACATATTACACACTGGCACAAAGGACACTGTGTTGACCGCTACTATTGCTGCAACTGTTGCTGCTGCCTTCCTGCGCCTTAGATGAGCGGAAAGATGGAAAGGAGAATGGAGACCTGCTGTTTTGAAGTCATCATCTGGGGTCATGTGAATTTCCAGTTGTTAAAATGGGGTCACATATGAGATAAAAGTTTGAAAAGCACTGCTCTATGCTCCGGAAAGCAGTAGGAGTTGTACTGGAATGATTAAGCACAAGTGCAGAATCTGACCTATGAGCTAATCAACTGGTAAGTAAAATGTCTTTAATGATCTAGCAGGACAATATGGAAGGTGACAAGTGGGATGTACCAAAGCTACAACTCCACTGGGTGGGAAGACGAGACAGACCTCGCAAAATCCTTGAGTCACCTGCACATGGGCATCCAATTAGTAATGTTTGACAAAAGTGGAAAGTGATGCCCATTGTTGCTGATCAACAAATGTCTGCAGGGGCTAACTAACTCCACTCTGCTCCGCCGATGAGGACACTTGTGCTCGGGTAGAATGGGCAAGGAAACCCTGCAGTTTCGCAACAGAAATGCAAAGGCAATGGTCTTCTTAATCCAGTACCCCAAAGTAGACTTGGCCGCCATGTCAAAAATCAAACAAAACCTCTCAGCAAGCAGCCTGAAGTCCCTTATCACCAATGATACAAGCACCAGACTGAGGAGACGTCGCACAGCTGAGATGATCTCAACCCCTACACCAAGTCTAGTCAATCCACATGTGGAAGAGCCTTATCCCTTGCAGCTCCCACCCTATGGAACGCTCTCCCAGACCACCTAAGAGCAACTTCAGATATCAGGGACTTTCGGAAGATACTGAAAACCACAATCTATATCTAGCACTATATAATATGACAGTAAGATACATTCAATTGTTTCGCAATTGCTTCTTCCTGTCCTCTCATCCGCCCCCCACCATCCTCTCATCTCCCCCCCCCCCCCCTTTATGGAACCTTCCCTTCCGCCCGCCCACACCCCCCTCCCCCTACCTCCCTTATCTTAAGTCGTACCCAGTACTTCGGATTTGCCTTCTAGTTTACCTCAGCAACCAGCCAATATATAGAGCAGATTTTTTTTTTTGTATATAGTTACACTGCAATTACCCCCTTACATCTACTTTGTATATAACTCTATTGTATATATTATATATAGTTATATTGCAATGCATAGAGCTTCATTGCAATAGACTCCCGGCAGGCCCCCCTCCCTCGTTTAATGCAACATCTTTGTTTACTGTAAACCACTTTGATTTAAGGATAAAACGGAATAGAAATCCTTTTAAATAAATAAATGTCACCCTAACGCAGGCTAGCAAACCAGCACAAAAAGATGGTTAGACTTACAAAATGAATCTGTAACCTCTAAGTACCAGAGAAGCACCCTCAAGAAATCCACAAGGTGAAGATCCTCATCCTTCCCCCATACTACTCCTTAGAGGAGGGGGCATCTGGTTCACGTTAAAGGAAGAAAGCGCCTTAGGCAAGAAGGAAGGCACAGGCTGAATGGAAACAGTCTCCTCTGAAAAGGACAGAAAAGGATCCCGACAAGATAGAGCCTGCAGCTCAGAAATCCATTTTGCAGAACAAATTGCGACCAAGATGACAGTCTTTAGCATCAAATCCTTCAAAGTAGCATGCTTCAACGGCTCAAAGGGCACCACCATCAGGACCCCAAGGACCAGATCCAGATCCCAGGAAGGAATCACAGACCAGAGGAGAGGACGCAGATGCCGAACCCCCTGGAGAAAGCATGAGATGTCTGGGTGCAAGACTAGAGAGACTTACCAGCCGATGGACTTTGGAACAGGCCAAAAGCTGCCACCAGAACCTTCACTTCAGGGAGCTAGGGAAAGGCCCATCTCCAGGCCAACCTGTAGAAAGACCAACAGAAATGGCACCTTGGCCACCTCAGGAGCCAACTGCAGAGTGGTGCACCATCACTCAAAAGAGGCACCAGAGCCACACATATTCTAGCTGGTAGACCTCCTCCGGGCTCCACAAAGTGGAGACCACCAGCGGACAGTAGCCCTTATGCGCTAGCTGTTTCCTTTCAAGAGCCAAGCTATAAACAAGGGAGCTGGCTCCTCTAGGACAATCAGTTCCTGCCACAATAGGCCCAGAGACAGAGGCAACCAAAGAGGAGCTGCATCAGCTCGCTGAACCACGCTCTCCTCAGCCAATCCAACACTACCAGAACAATCCTGTCTTAGTGGCATTCTATATGCACTATGGGCCATGGAGGAAACACGTACAGCAGGTGCTTACTTGGCCAAGGCTGGGTGAGAGCGTTGATGCTCTTGGACAGCATCTCTATGTGATGATTGAAGAGGCAGCAAACTTTGGCAATGGAACGGATCACCATTGGATCCGTTTCAGTGTGACCCTAATGGCATGGAGTCAACTGAAATGCCTCCTGACTTAACTCCCACTCTCCAGGACCCAGAGTGTGCTGGCTGAGGAAGTCCTGGCCACCCTGCAATGTGCTGAGCAAACAAGGTAGGAGGTTCTTCTCCACCCAGACAAACAAAAGAGCCATCTGCATAGCTACCCTAGGACCCCTCATGCCACCTTGCAGATGGACATAGGCCACTGCTGTGGCGTTGTCTGAAAAAATTTGAACTGCCTGGCCCTCGAGCAGGGGCCAGGAATGCAGAAGAGCCAACCTGATGGTCCTCACCTCGAGGCTGTTGATGTACCATACCCGTGTCCCTGTTGTTCCAATGGCTCTAGGCTGAATAGTCTTGCAATGGGCTCTCTCTGCTGTCAGCAGAATCCAGAAGAAATCACCCAGTGGCACGCCCTTCCTCAGATGACAGGACTACTGCCACCATCGCAGGCTGGTATTCACCATTATCTGGAGCGGGAGCCTACACTCAAACTCCTGAGAACTCAGAGACCACAGAGTCAGCAAGGATCCCTGGAGAGGCCACTTGTGAGCATGCACCTATGGCAGCTCTCTGTGGTCGCCACCATCAATCTGAGGAACTCAAGAGATCCCCACTCTGGGAGCCTGCTACACACAAAAGAGTGCCAGGCAATCCAACAGTCTTGATATATGCAAGCTCCTTGGCATAAATTGAATTTAATGTTAATTGTGCCTGACACTGCTCTCCCCCCGCCTTGCCTTTGCCTCACTCCTGCCTCCCCTCCCCCTACCACAGCCTCCCCCACCTCCTCTTTGTATATAGCACATTGTAGATAGCTCACCCTGTATATATTGCATCTTATAATCAAGCCACACCTTTATTACACATTCACACGCACTACAATACAAACACAGCGTGCCGACACCTCTGCACTTTGTTTTCAGATTCGTTTTAAGTGAAAACCGCTTTGATTTTAGGATAAAGCGGGATATAAATCCTTTTAAATAAAAATAAATAAATCTCCTCTGGCAGGAAAACTCTGCCCACTCTGTTGAAACATGCTTCCAGAACTCCAGGGACTGGGAGGGCAACAGCTGGCTCTTTCCCAGATTGATCACCCAGTCGAGGCTTTCCAAAAAGGACACCACTCGGGAAGGCCTGGATGAGTCAGTCATCCATGTATGGATAGACACAGATCCCTCGGCACTGCAGCAGCTAACACCATGACCTTGGAAAACATCCTCGAGGTGGTGGATAGCCCGAAAGGGAGGGCGGCAAATTCATAGTGAGCGCTACCCATTGCAACACACAGATACTGCTGCTGATCCACCCAGATTGGAATATGAAAATATGCTTCCGCCACATCCAGAGAAGTCAGGAACCCCCTCACAGCACACTCTGCTTGCATAACGGTGTGCAAGGTTTCCATTCAGAAATGCAGGACACACAAGTGCTCGTTGACCCCCTTGAGGTCAAGATGGACTGGAAATAAGCACCCTTTTTGGGTACCACAAAATAGATGGAGTATCTGCCCTTGCCCCACTCATCCAGCAGGATGGACACCATTGCCTTTAAGAGCAGCAACTTGTCCAAGATGGCCTGCACAGAGGCACTTTGATCGCAGACCCACAAGGGGAGATGACTAAGGCATCTGGAGTCAACTCTCTGCATTCCAGGACATAGCTGAACTGAATTGTGTCTAGCACCCAGCTATCTTTGTTAACCCAGGCCCATTCCTAAAATGGTCCATAAACCATTATTAAGAAGGGACCCAGGATATCAATGCTTGACCCAGTACAAGCATTGCAGAACCTGTGTCTTTTGGGGAGACTGCTAGGTACGTATGACCTAGATTGGCCACTGTTGGAAACAAGATACTGGGCTTGATGGACCTTGGTCTGACCCAGTATGGCATATCTTATGTTCTTATGTAAAGAAAAGGTGAAGCCTGCCTCCAACCAGAGAAACCAGGTAATGGGCCCCCAAGCGTTCAATGCACAGCCCAGGAGGGTCCTCCTCTGTAGGGGACAGAGTCCTTGGGTCAACACGCACCAGGAAAGGAATGAGAACAAGCCCAAAACCCAGAAGCAGAGGAGAGGAAAGGTTTCCCAAGTCGGTGGACAGGTGGAGGCTAATGAGAAAGACATTAGCCCACTTCACAGGCGGTGGTAGAATTTTGTCTTGCTCAGGTCCTTCACTGGGTGATGGTGGTGGTTGTTCTTGTTCACCAAGTCGGTGTCGACTCATGGCGACCCTCAGGATAGTTGTTCTAAACTGTGTTCAGTCTTTAGTCAGCTGACTCATTGACAGACTGGCACCCATAGCTGCTGTTATTGTATCGATCCATTTCATTGCTGGCCTTCCTCTTTTGCACTGATCTTCTACCTTGCCAAGCATGTCTTTCTCTAATGATCTCTCTTCGCATGATGTATCCAAAGTATGAAAGTCAAAGTCTTGTCATCTGAGCTTCTAAAGAAAGCTTAGGTTTGATCTCCTCTACTACTGACTGGTTTGTTCTTCGGGCAGTCCATGGTATACACAGTATTTGTCACCAGCATCGTAATTCAAAGGCATCAATTTTCTTCCCATCTTTTTCACCCATATGATGTTATTGAAAATACCATGGCTTGAACAAGTCAAATCTTTGTATGGAGAGAGAACATTTCTGCTCTTGAGAATCTTGTCTAGATCCTTCATACCCATTCTGCCAAGAGCAATGCATCTGATTTCTTGACTGCTTGTTGCTTCTTTATTGATAGTTGATCCAAGTAGGTTAAAGTTGTCCACCATTTCAATTTCTTTTCCATTAAGGATAACTTATTGATTTTACCAGTTGTCAGGATCTTTGTCTTCTTTACAAACCGCATCTTGAATATTGTGTGCAATTCTGGTCGCCGTATCTTAAAAAGGATATAGCGATATTAGAAAAGGTTCAGAGAAGAGCCACCAAAATGGCAAAGGGGATGGAAGGATACTCCTATGAAGAAAGACTAAAAAGGTTAGGGCTCCACCTCAGAGTCGGAGGTGGAATAAAGTTCCCCGTGCAAGTCGCTGTCCTCGGACGTACAGGGCCGACATTAGAAGCAGCCCTTTACATCCGGGGCTGACGAGCGCCCACTGTCTGCACCTTTCCCGCCCCCTTCTACCTTTCCCGTACAAGATGCGGGGAAGGTAAATGGGACCGGAAAGAGGTATGAATAGCGGGTATGGGCGTCCCAACGGGATGTCCATCCCCATTATTCATGCCTCAGAATGACCCTGTAATTGTATAACTTTGCACTTGTTCACATTAAATGTTATCTGCCATTTTGATGCCCAGTCTCCTAATCAAGGTCCTCTTGCAATTTTTCACAAACTCTCTTGTGTTTTAACTTTGAATAAATTTTGTCTTGTCTGCAAATTTGATCACCTCACTCATTATTCCCATTTCCAGGTCATTTATAAATTTTAGCACAGATCCCTGGAGTACTCCACTATTCACCATTTTCCATTGAGAAAGTTGCCTATTTGGCCCAACTCTGTTTTCTATCTTTCAACCGGTTCCTAATCCACAATAGTACATTGCCCTTTTTCCCATGGCTTTCTAATTTCCACAAGAGTGTCTTGTGAGAGACTTTGTCAAAAGCTTTCTGAAACTTGCTTCACTATAGCAACCAGCTCACCTTTATCTACCTGTATTATTCACACCATCAAAAGAAAAACAAGAGACTGGTAAGACGACTTTCCTTGGTTAAATACATGTTTTCTTTCTGCCATTAAGCCATGACTGACTGACCGACTATCTACATGTTCAGTAATTATCTTTTGGGGTTTTTTTTATAATGGTTTCCACCATTTTGCCCAGTATTGATGTCAGGTTCACTGGTCTATAGTTTCTCGGATCACTCCCTGGAACCCTTTTTAAAAATTGGCGTTACACTGGCACTCTCCAATCTTCAGGTACTACATATGATTTTAATGATACATCAGATTACTAGTAGTTGTTCTACAATCACATATTTCAGTTCTTTCAGCACCCTGGTACGTATGCCATCCGGTCCAGGTGATTTACTGCTCTTTAGTTTATCAATTAGCTGTATTACATCTTCCCAATTTATTGAGATTTGCTTCAATTCCTCTGATACATCACCTTTAAATATCATTTCAGGTATGGATAACTTTCCTATCAGTGGCCAGGAAGGGGAGGTGGGGACACATACAACCACTTCTGAGCCAAAGCATCTGCTCTCACCTGTGCCTGAAGAACAAGCCACCTTGGTATTACTCGCGGACGCCATCAGATCCAAGACTGGCATCCCCCCCATGTCTGGCACCCCCTCCCATGATTCACTATCTGTTGAAAAATCAAATCCTCCAGGGACCACTCCCCTGGGTTCAATTGATGACCGAGAAAATCGGCTTGCACATGTCCTCTTCCAATCATGTGAGCTGCTGTCAGCGCCAAGAGATGCACCTCTGCCAACTGAAGTAGAGAGCCTATCTCCTCTGTCAAAGCTGCACTTCCTGTGCTACCCTGTCAATTGATGTAAGCTATTGTGGTCGCATTGTATGAAAAGAACCTCACCAACTTTTTCTGAATGACATGGTGAAAGGCCTGCAGAGCTAAGAACATCGCTCTCTTCTCCAAACAATTTATGGACCAGCTCCTCTCCTCCTGTAATCATTACCCATGTGTCACCTGGGCTTGGCAGTATGCTTCCTAGCCGAAGAGGCTGGCATCAGTGGTCACCACCACCCACGTGGGGAGTTCTAACATCCCAGTTGACAACTTATCCCTTTCACCACAGCAGACTAAAAAAAAAAAAAAAACAACTTTGCCTCCTTGGGGCAACTCAACCTCTTCCACAATGATGCGAGGTACATGAGACTGGAAGGAAAGCAGATGACTCTTGGCATGGTTCACCCCCCCCCCCCCCACCTCAGGTTCTCAAGAACTGAATCACCCATGCCATCCCAAGACAATCACAGTCTGGCGACTTCACTCAGAACCAGTTGTGCAGGTACGGATGCAACCAGATACTCATGCATTGGTATCACCACTAACAATCTTGGAAAAAGTTCCCGGGGTTGTCAGACCAAAAGGGAAAGCACAAACTAGAAACGACTGCCCAGGATGTCAAAGCATAGAAATTTCTGCTGATTGTTCCCAAAGAGCCCATTCGATTCCTTCAGTTCCAGGATGTTGTGACTGAATCCCCTACCTGGTGGGGTATCGAAGTTTATTATTTCAAGGTCTTAAAGAAAGATGGCTCCTTCCAGTCGATCTTAGACCTCAAAGTGGTCTGGGCCTATGTACAGATATCACAGTTTCGGAGACAGAAGCTCTGGTCCATCATCCAGGCAGTCAGGGGAAAGGGAATCAGACTTCCCTGGATCTAGCCAACATGTACTCTCATATCGGGGAGAGACCAAAAATGCATCCAAACAGGGCTTGCACTTGCCACATTCCAGGACATAGCAGATGATCCATGATGACGGTCCCAACTTCTAGTAAGAGGCTGAGACGTCTGCCTACCTGAGGCACTGCAGAATGTGCCGCCTGCCCATCCCAGGACAGGGCGGAAAGGACAAAAAACTCCAGAGCAAGAAGAAGAGCCCTTGGGATATATAGCCCTCTCCCACCAAAAAAAGGCTGAGATGTTCCTCATAACTTGGAAAGCAAGCAGTTATGCTTACCAAGTTGGTCACATTGAGGCTCACCAGAGTGGGAACGCAATGCCGAGCACTTAGCTGTTCCCCTCTATCTATTCTTCAGCAACCACTGTGGCTTGGCCTCACCCAAGACCGACTAGCTCTTCCAGGCCCTCTTGATTGAAGGAGACTTGGAGGCCGAATCAGTGGATCAGTGATGGGCCCATAGCCAGCAGCAGGAAACCAGCTATGAAAGTCTTTGCAGAAAGATGGATGAATAAGCTCATACCAAGACTCCACCTCTACAGACTTGAGCAGGCCGATGCAGAATCCTCTGGATGTTGCTGCACACATTGTAGATGAGAACAGGCCGCTAAGTCCCTTTGAACAGATTCCTGAAGCTCAGGCAAGCCAAGCCAAAGCCTGCTGATCCCAAAGAGCTGTGCTCCCAGACTGCCACCACCCACACATCAGCTGTCTATGCCAGACTGAGGCAGGGTGTATTAATTCCCCACAAGGGAGAGACTGGGGTGTGAAGAAAGGCCTAAAGAAGAAAGGCTCTAGAGGACCCAACCTACCAAGTAGAGTCCCAGTCCAACTTTCCCTCGCTGTCCACCAACCAACCCTTCTACAATGCAGAGTACTGAGGAGGTCTGCACAAAGAGAGCCAAGAATTAAACTAGTGACCAAGAGTCATTCTCCTCATGCTCCATTAACAAAAGGCTTCCCTCTGTCCAAACTGGCCACAATGGCTGGACTGCCCAAAGTCAGGTCCTCATCCAAAAGAAAAGTACATGCTGTACAGAGACACCCTTGGGGACTACAAGAACTGCATCGCATTGGGCAGTGTTCTATCCATCAAACAGATTCTCTACTGCAGAGGACCCCAGGTTCTGCAAAAGAGCCCACCAACAGAGACCAAAGCCCCTTAAGAAGAAGAGGGGAGCACTGCCACAAGCACCAAACCTGGCATATAAAAATCAAGTTCTGAGAAGTGCTGCCCAGCTCCACAGTGAGGGCAATACTGGGAGTCCCCTCCCCTCATTGTCTCTTAATCCGAGAAGCAGCACCAGAGGGAGCTGTAGGGTGAAGCGGCAGGCTACATGATCTTCACAGATGCAGTGAACACAGGGAGCCACATGCTCCTCTACAAGCTGCAGTACCAGGGAGGGCCTATGAGCTCCCCCCATGCCTGGATCTACCACATCTGGATCGTGCCAGCGTTTGTAAAACATTTGTTCAGTTAAGCCACAACAGCCAAAGCCAGATTGTGGCTACCCTTCTGGAGAGATCCGTCTAGGTCTCAGCCATTAGTGCCAAAATAAAGGCTGCAGCATCCCCACACGGTCTAGGCCACTGGAGCACATGCATGTGTGACAGAGGACCCAGTACCAAAAGAACAGCTGCCAGAAACAAAAAGGTCTGCCACTAAACTTCACACAGACCCCACACAGCTGGAGAAATAGAAGTTTGGTCCCTTCCCCCCCCCCCCTTTCCTATGGGCCTGCAGCCATTCAAATGTGCCACAGCCACAAAGAAAACCAAATATGCAGGCTGGTTCTCCTCTGCAGAGGTGCCCCCCCCCCCCATCAGGCAAAGCCTTGAAGAGCCCCCCTCAACAAGGCCGCATTTGATTGGCTCTCACCCCTACCGAGGTGGCCCCCAGTGGCAGAAAAAGACTGTTAAGCTGCATCTGAGCCACACTGCTCCTGATCTGAGTAAACCCCAGCCATTCACACCAGAAAAGTAGTAGGTCAGCTTTCTCTTACAAAGGTAGCTCCCACACTGGCTCTGAAGATAATCAGCAGACCGGAGGGAGATGTAACGACCAAGATTCCCATCTGAGATTCTTTAAAAAAAAAAAAAGGGGGGGGGAGAAGCGATAGGCAGAAGTGGTTATTAGCCCTCACAAGACAGCCCACTTGAGACACACCAGGCTCTTGCCTGGGCTCAACCAGCCAGGCAAGAAGATGGGGAGCTACAATAGGATCTCCTCTTCGCTGGAAAATTTGCCAGAGCGGTATTTGCAGATACACCCTGGAGATTGCTGAAATCTGACCTCAACTGGAAAGGCACCCCTCAAGACAGCTGCCCAGGAGTCCTAGATCCAGCAAACACCATCTGCTGGAGACAAACGTACTGGAGAGTGTTCCTAACTGCACCATTCCTTATACCAATGACATTATCGGATTTTTCTGTCTCCATCTGCTGGCAGTGGGACACTGCCCCCTTGTGTGGACTGGTCTATCAAGATGACCTGGAAGTCTGTTTTACCACTGTTCTCTGTTTGATGTGAACCCTCTCATTTGTAATCCACCAGCTGGGCTCATCCTTCTGTTTGTCACCTCTCCTTAACCATTCATGTGTTCTGGTTTGATCCACATATGGTTCCTGGAGTTAACACTTTGTATTTCCCATTATGTTTGTATACCAGTCACTTGTTTTTCCTGGTCTTCTGATCTAATTCTTTAAAGAGCTTTTTCTCTTGTTTTGCAAATGTTATTGTTTCTTTTCCTATTCACACAGGTGAATTCTCACTCATTCCTTCTCTACATCAGAATGTTTGTCCAAGTTTAATGATGGAACTGCAGTCAGATGCTTCCTTTCATACTTCAACATTTTTTGTGCATTTAGCTCTGTTAAGTAGGCCTGGATGCCTATGATGGTCACTGTATTTCTAATCAGTTTCTGAGAGGCCCATTCCTCCTTCAGCTCTAAGAATCAGCATACACAGATTCTTAACAATCATCTCAAGGGTACTGGTTTATCTTAAGGCAATTTCTCCAAATGGGTTAGTTTTGTGTATACCGTGAAAGTTTTTGAGTCTGATATAACGTATGTATGAATTGATTCTCATTGGCCCGTCATATTATAAAGCATGCATCTTTTCTGCTCTGTCATCTTCTGATCATCCATCCATCTCTCCTACCGTTTTTCCCCACCCCCTCTCCATGTTTTCCCCTTGAACATTGGAAACCTTTTATGATGATTCACTTAAAATATCTTTGTATCATCTTCTCTTGCTTATACTGTCCTTTGGCTGAAGAAGGTTTTAAGCTTAAAAAGCTGGTCAAATGTATAGTTAGCACAAAAAAGGGTATCACCTTATATTCTTGTTTTATTTACTAGCCTTTAAGGTGGAATAATATGGCAACAGTGAGATCCCAAAGAGCAAAAGGGTACCTTTATAATCTAAAATATACAGGGGCTCATTTACTAACAGGTAGTGTGCTCTAACGCCATTAAATGCAATTTTTTTTTTACTACAGGGCACACTGCATAAAATAAGCCCTGCAATAAACACGTTAACAGAGTTAGCATATGCTGTTAATAAATGGACTCCCAATCTCATTGCCTTAGGTTTAGAGGCATCCTCCGTGCACTATCATGCTAAACACTTATTGCTATTAGATATGGCCTGAATACATTTGGTGTAATGTAGCCTGACTATACTGCATCCTTTATATTTTGTTCATTTTTTTCCAGTATTTAGCTCATGCCTTTCCACTAGTAATGTAAGG
Organism: Ichthyophis bannanicus; assembly: GCA_033557465.1. Taxonomy (NCBI): domain Eukaryota; kingdom Metazoa; phylum Chordata; class Amphibia; order Gymnophiona; family Ichthyophiidae; genus Ichthyophis; species Ichthyophis bannanicus. The sequence continues at coordinate 176,946,051 of CM066043.1, read as the reverse complement.
TGAGCTACAATCAATAGGTATTTCCCGGTCGATGAAGGTCTTACAATCTAACAGGCCGATGCAAAAAGCTAGCACGGTCTTTACGAGTCCATAACGCCACGTTTAAGCACATTTTTATGATCGTTTACATGCAGGAAATAGACATAAATGCCAGCAGAAAAACCTAGGACCCAATTATCACCACACATATTTAAATGAATCCTAATTATTAAATGTATTTTAATCTGCTGGGCTGGTATGCAAATCATGGCTATGCCCAATACAGAGACAGGCATAGATGATTTTGAAACCAGCCATAGTACCAAAATTTTTACTGCAGGGTCTGAGTGGAAGAAACCTCTAATGCGTGCCCCCGAAAGTATTTTGATGGTACCGGGTGCTTTCCCCAATGCTTAGATCATCTTCTCCCCAGATGATCAGGCATCGGGCAAAGTCCCTGATGCCATCAAAATACTGTCAGGGGCTGTGCCCTACAATAAAATAATCCCTGGTGGTCTAGTGGCCCCGAGCCCAGCCCCGATAATATTTTGATGGCGTCGGGAAAGGCCCCCGATGCCATCAAAATACTGTTGAGGGCTGTGCCCCACAATAAAATAATCCTGGTGGTCTAGAAGCCCCTTCCCCCCACTAAATAACAAAAGAACCTGGTGGTCTGGCAGCCCCCAAATGCACCTCAAGCGGGAGCACTGCCTAAGCGCTCCCACTCTGAGTCAGCCATCTTGCAAAATGGCAGTGTCTGGCCCCGTGCGGGGCATCCTGGGATGCACCAGGTAGGGTCAGGCTGCTATATAAGGCATAATCTACCTTATATGGCAGTCTGACCTCACCCGGTGCATCCCAGGATGCACCACATGGGGCCAGACACCGCCATTTTGCAAGATGACAGACGCAGAGTGGGAGCATGTAGGCAGAGCTCCCACTTAAAGGTACATTTGGAGGTCGCCAGACTACCAGGTTTCGTTTTTTCTTTAAATGGGGGGGGGGGGGGGGTCTGCTAGATCACCAGGGATCATTTTATTGTGGGGCACGGCCCCTGACAGTATTTTGATGGCATCAGGGGCTTTTCCCGATGCTGTGACCATCCCCCAATGCCATCAAAATACTGTCAGGGCTGCCATGCAAATTAGCCACATAGTGCCCAGAGAGCAAGCCAAATTAGCACAGACTTCTTATGCGGATGTGTTTGGTTTGCTCTCCCAGTTTAACGCTGTAATGGCTCATTTGTATGTGCATGGTTAACACGGAGGTCATTTGAATTGCTTTATCCGGTGTTAAAATAAATGCTTTGTCGGGCCGCGCTAAAGTAGTCTTCAGCACGCATCTAACACCGGCTTTCTGCATTGGCCTGTAAGTTTGTACCCGAGGCAACAGAGGGTTAAGTGATTTGCTGAAGGCCACAAAGTACGTCAGTGAGATTAGAATGCTGGTCTGTTTGGTCACCAGGCCACTGCTCTAATTATAAGGCTGCTCCTCCACTCCCTGAACCCAATGCTTGTTTATGGTTCTCAAGGACTAGCACCATCACTTGCATTATTACACCTAATCACATCAACATAAAGACAAGCCAAAATCTCATATCCAGAGTTATACAATAAGAGACTCGGTGTGACACATACATCCAGGATTGACGACATCACAGATGATTTTAATAAACTAAATTTCATCACCTAAGCGCCATTTAAAGTTTACACTCTCCAAAATTTAAATTTTATTCTGCAATTGTATGAGGTTAAGGCATCACAAATTTTTAATAAAAGTCAAGTGTGCCATTTTTATGCAATGTGCCTGCAGCAAATAAGCATGTGAACTGCTAGTGAACGACTCACTAAAAGTTGTCCCTGAAATTAACCATATTCTGAGATTACTTTCAGGTAATAATTTTTCAGAAGCGTATACTTTACCTCCCTTTTAATGATAAGATCAGGATGGTCTAAGCACTCGATTATTGTCATTTGGTGTTGCAGTGCTAGGCTTGGATCCCGCTTGATCACATAAGTAAGAGCTTTCAGACCTACAAAAGGACAGCAGCATTATAACGTGCACCACAGACGACTAAAGATCTGCAATCTTCCACATACTGAACACTCTTACCCAAGTACTTGAGATTGATCTTTGGAGATAAAACAAACTTTCCAATGCATTTGGCAGCCTTCTCAAATAAGTCTGATTTTGGATAAATAGTATAAATTGTTTGTACACATTCAAATAAAATAGCTGCCAAGAGAAAAAAAAACAGAACATTAGGTCTGTATTTAAACAAAAAAACAGAAATAAAGTTATTATACAACCTAGTAATACTAATTCTTGCAGATTCTCCTTTTCCTAATATTAGGTAAAGTGCAGGAGAAACTTCCACCAAGGTCAAACCTTACACTTCCCTCTGTATGTATTATAAGCAGTGTCTCCTGATCCCAGAGTCTGAGCTAATCAATCAATCAGCTTCATGACATTTCATCTATACACACCCACATTACAAAGGCATGGGGAAAGTAACATAAGAACATAAGATATGCCATACTGGGTCAGACCAAGGTCCATCAAGCCCAGTATCCTGTTTCCAACAGTGGCCAATCTAGGTCATATGTACCTAGCAGTTTCCCCAAGGGACACAGGTTCCACAATGCTTGTATTAGTTCAAGCATTGATATCCTGGGTCCCTTCTTAATAATGGCTTATGGACCTTTCCTCCAGGAACTTGTCCAAACCTTTTTTAAACCCAGCTACACTAACAGCCTTTACTACATCCTCCGGTAACAAATTCCAGAGTTTGATTACACGTTGAGTGAAAAAATATTTTCTCTTATTAGTCTTAAATAGTTTACCCTGTAGCTTCATTGCATGTCCCCTAGTCTTTCTATATTCTGATAAGGTAAACAATCGATCTACGTTTACCCGTTCCACTCCGCTCATTAATTTATAGACTTCTATCATATCTCCCCTCAGCCTATACTTTGTGGCTGTACTACCCTAGTGACCCTACAATGCAGACTGGGTGGACCATATCGGTCTTCAACTGCTGCCATCCGCTATGTAACAATATATACAGCATAAATCAAAGAACACTAACCTAGTAAATTGTACAGAAGGTCCACTATGTACTTGTAACCTCTCATGTAGAATCTTTTTTTTCCTCGTTTCACCCCTCTTTAAAGGGTTTTTTTCCCCCCTCTTTCATTTATTTCCTTTTTTTTTTAACCATCTCCTCTCATATCCTATTGAGTTTCATATCGGCCCATGCTTTCCTGCCACAATCCATCTCTACTCCTAACTGCATAAGTTTTCACTTGTTCGCTGTATCTCCAAAAGATAAAACGAGGCCAAATTCCCAGGTAGCTGTACATGAAGGTTCATGACACCATATCCCTACCCCAAATGCAGATGAGCTGACTGTAGAAAAGGAGCAAAAGAAAACTGACAGGCAAACAAGGAAAAACCACACTACCCATATGAAAAGCAGGTGCAAAAGTTTACATATATTTTTATGCATGGCAATTCCAGACAGAAAGCTCTCTGTACTTTCCTTCTGAAATCTGATGTTAAACCTACGAGTTAAAAGCAAGCCAGACAGATAAAACGGACCATTCCATCTGTTCATAATTTGAGTTGTTGACCAACAGGGAATTTCATATATCTTTAGAAAGTAAAAAAGATGAATATATAAATACAATTATGAATGCCCACTTTTGTTTATATTTGTTTTTCTAAAACACAACACCACACACAACAAAAAAGAAACTCACTCGCCTCACTTGAGGTTTTTCAAGTAACCAGAACAGAAATCCCACAACTAGGACAATCTTAACTCTACTCATCAAATTAACTTCCAGCAGGTTATAAAACAAACTCATGGAGCAATTCTTTACATTTCTACATACAAGATTTGTATTAGTCACCCACCATAAGTAATATTGTGATTTATTTCTGCTCTTCTTAAGGATTCGTCCAAAACATCATATATTAATTCACTTGTCCTGTTGCAGTTTATAAAAAAAAATAATAATTTTATGAAACATAAATGAAGGCAAGATAAAACCAGAAGATCATTCAACAAGATTCATTCTCAATAGGTCAGCCAGTATTTAGCACTGGGTCAACAGCTCAGAGGGATATGCAGGAGATGACAAAATTAGACTTACCTGCTAATTCTTGTTCCTTGAGGAACTCCAGTCCAGTCCTAAACCTCTGGGTAATGCACCTCTTCCAGCAGCTTGGAGACCGAGCATGTCATTCTTTGATGACAGAAGTACTAATAGAGCGAGCACCGCCCCTTCTCTCCAGTAACCTATTTCATTTATTTAACAGGTTTTATATACCGCTTTATCATTTCAATCAAAGCGGTTTAAGTTTCAATGTAAACCTGGTAATATACATTAAACAGGGACATTGATAACTTGGATTTTTCTGAGGCAATGGAGGGTTAAGTGACTTGCCCAAGGCCACAAGGAGTGCTAGTGGGAATCAAACCCTGGTCTCTGGGTTCCCAAGCCAGTGTTCTTAACCATTAGGTTACTCCTCCACCCCACTATTGACAAAGCAGACTCACAGGAGCAACAAATAAGTAGTTAAGAACAAACAATACCTAACAGTCGCTCTCAAACTATAGACAGACAATGTCTCCCACTCTCTCCCCGTCTTGGAGAGGGGGATTCTCCTTTCCTCCCCCCAGGGTGAGAGAACTTACCATGACCCCACTGGGCCCTGAACTTAGGCACTGCCCATGAAACAGCACATCCTACCAACCCACCGCAGACCAAAATACTGACAAGTGCTAAACAGGTGGGGTGCAGGACTGGACTGGAGTTCCTCAAGGAACAATTAGCAAGTAAGTCTAATTTCATCTTCCTTATTGTCCCTCAAAAGTCTAGTCCTGAACCTCTGGGATGTAACAGAGCAGTTAAATAGAATGGGAGGGATCTGCCGAACCTGCTCGGATCACCGCCGAACTGAAACATGCATCCCCGGCAGACTGAACATCCAGACGATAATGCTTCGCAAAAGGTATGCAGCGACGATCAGGTGGCCGCTCTACAAAATTTCCACCAGCAATACCAAACTGTACTCTACCCACGAAGCTGCTTGTGCTCTCGTAGAATGTGCCCACAACCCCGTCGGCACCGTCCTACCTTTGAGGATATATGCCGACAAGATCGCCTCGCGGAACCATCAAGAAATAGACGTCTTAGCCGCTGCTTTGCCTCTACGGGGACCACCAAACAGCATAAACAGGCAATCCGACTTACGGAAATCTCGTACTTTTCAAGTAACTCCGCCAAACGCGCTGCACATCCAAATATCACAGCGGATGGCGAGCGCCAGGATGCTCTGCCTGGACAACACCAGCAGAGAGACCACCTGATTCACATGAAAATCCGAAACCACCTTAGGCAAGAAAGAAGGAACAGGACGCAGTACCACCTTCTCCTTGGAAAAGGACAGGAACGGGCTCCCGGCACAAGGCTTGTAGCTCGGAAATCCGGCATGCTGAGCAGATGGCCACCAGGAATACAGCCTTAAGGGTCAAGTACTTAAGAGAAGCCCAAGCCAAAGGGCACCCCACAAAGAGCTGTCAACACCAAATTGAGGTCCCATGGTGGAACTACCACCCACCGTGGAGAACGAAGAACGGCTCTCAAAAATCATGCCACATCCTGGTGCGTGCCCAACGCTATCCCCTGGACCTTACCTCGATAACAGGCGACTGCTGTCAGCTGTACTCTCAAGGAACTAGCTGCCAACCCCTTGTCAAAACCGGCCTGCGAGAATTTTAAGATGGAAGGTATGGAGGCCGCAGTTGGCCTTACCCGCCTGTCGGCACACCATGCCTCAAACAGACACCAGACTCTAAATGTAAGGCCAAGGAAGTAGACCTCCTCCTTGCCTTCAACAACATTTAAATTACCGGGCCCAAGTAGCCTTTCTTCAGTCGCGCCCTCTCAAGAGACAGGCCGTAAGTGAGAATCGATCCACCTGCGACATGAGTACTGGTCCTCGCGCCAAGAGATCCACTCATGCCAGAAGACGCCATGGCCAATCCGCGAGACTATGCACCAGATCCACATACCACAGACATCGAGACCAGTCCGGGGCAATGAGAATCACCATCCCCCCCAATGGGCCTCAATGTTTTGTACCACCCGGCCTATGAGGGGCCAGGGCAGGAACACAGAGGAGCCCTAACACCAGCCATTGCTGCACCAAGGCGTCCAACCGTTCTGACATTCTCTCTCTTTCTGCTGAAAAATTGAGTTGCCTCTGCGCTCTCAAATGTTGCCATTAGATCCATGACCTATGCGCCCCAGCGGCGCACCAGCAAATTCGAACACCTTCTGATTGAGCACCCATTCTCCTGGGTCCACTCGCACCCAACTCAGTGTCATGGCAAATTATCTAATCGACATCTGCCACATGCGCCGCCGACCATGCCTGGAGGTGATCCTCCGCCCAGACCATCAGTGCTTCAGCTTCCACCTCCGGGGCTACACTGCCTGTGTCGCCAGGCTGGTTGAGGTAGGCTACTGTTGTGTTGCCCGATAACACCCGCACTGCTGCCCCCTGCAACCTCGCCTCAAAGGGCCACCACCTGCATCTCCAGCTTGTTGATAGACCAACAAGCCTCCTGTGGACTCCACTGCCCCTGCACAAACAGCCCCTTGCAATGAGCCCCCCCCCCCCCCCAGCCCAAGAGGCTGGCATCCATCACCAACAGAATCCAGGCTGCTGACTCGAGAGGCATCCCTTTCTCCAGATGCTCCCCCATAAGCCACCATCTGAGAGCTCTCTTGACTCCTCTCGGGCAAGGGAGCCTCTAGGACAGAGGAGAAGCCTGGTGCGACCACCATCAGAGCAGGGACTTTGAGGGGCCGCATGTGCACCCTCCAAAACGGTATCAGATGGAGGGTGGCCACCATGGTGCTGAGGAGTTGGAGGTAATGCCATGCTGTGGGCTCTGGCCTCCCAAGGAGCTCCCGAACCAGGCGCCGAAGTTCCCGTGCTCGCAGCTCTGGCAAAGAGACTCTCCCAACCTGCGTGTTGAAGTGGGCTCCAAAGTACTCCAGGACTTAGAGGGGTGCAACTGGCTCTTGGCCACACCGACTACCCAACCCAAGCTCTGCAGAAACTGCACCACCCGGGCTGTAGCTCTCTCGCTCCTGGACTTCACCCAAATGAGCCAGTAAAGGTACGACTGCGATGCGCTGCTGCCACTGCCACTGCCACTACCACTACCACCACCACCATGATTTTGGTGAACGTGCATGGCGCTGTTGTGAGACTGAAGGACAGCGCTCGGAACTTAAAATGCCCCATGGGCATCACGAATCTGAGGAACTGCTGGTGCTCCAGCTGAATGGGAATGTGCAGGTACTCCTCAGTGAGGTCGAGGGACATCAAGAACTCCCCGTTGCAAATCACCACTATGACGGACCGCAAGGTCTCCATCCGAAAATGCAGGACAGCAGTTTACACGCTTGAGGTCAAGAATAGGACTAAGGCTCCGTCTTTCTTTGGTAGCACAAAATAAATGGAGTACCTATCGCAGCTGTACTGGTCCCGAGGAACTGGTACCACGGCCCTGAGTTGCACCAGTTGCTCAAAGGTGTGTTGAACTGCCACTGCCTTGCCCCACGCTTTGCACGGAGACTGCACGAAGGAGCTGCCCACTGGACAAGCAAACTCAAGTGCATACCCCTCTCAGATGACCTCTAGAACCCACTCAGAGGCAATCTGGACCCAGGCGGAATAGAAGTCCTGCAGTCAGCTTCCCAGGAGCTGCACCTGAACCTGCCCCCCCCCCCCCTCGCTTCATTGGGATTTCTTAGGCCCCGAGGATGAGGCTGCTACAAAACCATGCCCTGCTCCCTGAAAACCCTTGTATCCTAGCAGGAAACTGACTCCTCTGAAAAAGGGGTCTGGTGAGAGGGTCAAAAATGCCGAAATTCCCACTACTGCCCCAGGAGGGCTGAGGCACCCCAGCTCGGTTTTTGTTTGTCTTCCAGCAGACGGCTGCCCATTGGACACCCCCAGGTCCTTAATCAACTTTTCCAGGTCTTCTCCAAACAGAAGCTTTCCCCTGAAGGGCAGCTTATTGAGCTGGGCCTTGGATGAGGAGGTCTGCCGACCAATTGTGAAGCCACAAATATCAGCAGACCGCTGCCACCAAGGCCATGCTCTTAGACAGCCCCCTTATAAAATCATAATGAATATCCACCAGGTAAGCCGCCCCAGATTCCAACCGAGTGGCCTCCTCTGACTGGTCCAGATCTTCCTGCTGGTGCACTCACTGAGACCAGCGGAGGCAGGCACGCACTACCCAAGCTCTGCACATGGAGGCTTGGAAGGAAAGGGCATTGACATCAAACGCCTGCTTCAGCAGCGCATCCAACTTCCTATCCTGTGCATCCTTCAGCACCGGCGCCCCTTCCACAGGAATAGTCATCGTCTTAGTGACAGCAGACACTGCCACGTCCACCTTCGGAGACCTAAACATTCCCCTATCCTGATCCATCAGGGGATAGAGACGGGTCATGAGCTTAGCCCCTCGAAGGCCATGTTGCAACAGATCCCACTCATCCAGGATCATCTGCCGCACCACCCTATGTATGGGAAAGGCAGACTGCGTTCTCCATACCGCTCGCAGAAGAGGATCCTCCAAAGTGTCCTCCTTCTCTGGAGGCCCCACTGCCATGTTGAGAGCCCTTAACAACTCCATGATAAGCGCAGACAACTCCTCTCTAGGAAAGGCCCTGACTATCCAGGCTTGGTCTTCCTGTTCAGGGATTTCACCTTCCTTGAGCTCCTCCCTCCACATCCATCTCAGTGTTGAGGTCTTCCCCATAGAGACCTTCTGACACCGGAGACCGGCCTTGCCCCTCCTCCATAGGCTTAGGGCGCTTCGCTGTGAGTGTCCAATTCCTCACCAGGACACCCCGGCCTCTTCCCGCTCTGCTCCAATGCCACAGGCGCTCCCACCGCCCCCTGCTGGCACAAACAGAATGCCTGGTGAAGCAGCAGGAAAAACTCAGGCAAACACAATTCTGAGACCTCCCCTCCTACAAACCCCTGGGAGGAAGACGGTCCGGGTGTGGCCTGGGGGCCAAAGGATGGATCCAGAGAGGCAGGAACCGTCCCTGCCACCACCTGCTCGACCAGCAACGAGGCAGTAGGGCCTCCCTGCTCCAAAACCTTCCTGCAGGGACTGCTCCATTGCGGTGGCCTCCTAAGCACACCCCCTACAAATGCCAGCCTCTGAGACTGCGCCTCATCTGGCCCCACACACCAGGCACTGCGGCCTCACTGGCATGCCAGCTTTGCAGCACTGAAGACCAAGCGCTGTTTCTTCCCCCAGCTGGCACGTGCCCAGGAGACAAGTATAATGCAGGAAAAGGCTGTGTTCCCCCAGCAGGGACGGGCAAGAAGCTGCAGCCTACCTTCACTTAGCTGTTTTTTTTGGGGGGTTTTTTGGAAGGCTAAACTGGCCGGCCCCACAATCAAGTGAGAGGGAGAGAGAAACTACCTGGGACTCACAAAACCCAAAATGCAGGCCACACCACGTTGTCGCCTGCACTCTCCTGCAAAGAACTGCTCACTTTCTCCACAGCCCAGCAAACTCACCGGCTCGGATCCCAAGTCAGCTGCGCCGCACTGGAGGACGATCTGATCCCGCACTGTGGCTGAGAACTGCTCCCCCCGTGCTCAACCTCAAACAAAGAGCTCCACGTCCCCGGACGACCCACTTCCTGCTCACCACCCCACCGACTAGATTGAAGGGGGAGGGAGAGGGGAAATTCTCCTCCGTTCTTTCTCCCTGTCTTTTGCTCTTTTTTTTTTTCTTTTTTTTCCTTTTCTGCACTAAAGAAATCAAAGTGCTCTAACCAGAGATTGAAAGAAACAAGAAAACCACAAAACCTAGTTAACTAAAGGCTCCTTAGTTGTCCTCAGCGAGTCCAGACCTCTGGCTCACCACCTCCAGCTGCTTGGAGACCGAGTGTACTGGAGAGAAGGGGCGGTGGCTATTAGCACTTCTGTCATCAAAGAATGATAAGCTCAGTCTCCAGGCAGCTGGAAGCGGTGCATTACCCAGAGTTTCGGGACTGGACTGGAGGGATGATAAGGAACTGGGTTTGATTCCTGAACACAGTACCATCTCCTTCAGCCAGAGCAGGGGATACAGCACAGTTAGAGGGTAATTTAATAAACTCCCGCTGAGTAAACATGCACTTCAAGGCACATATTTCATGCCTGTTTTATAAAAGTAGCATATGCACATACTTTACTTCATAAAATGGAGGAACAAGGTGTGAGATACCCATGGCAAATCTAGGCACAATCACTTATACAGTGATCGATTGAAATAAAAAAGAAAAAGAAAAAGAAAAAAAAGAAGATTAACCAACCACTGGCAGTAAACCAAAGACTGAAGCCTTAATTGTATAAAGGAGGCTCAGATTTTGTTCCTAACAAAATTAAATTTGACGGAAAAACGATATGATGATTCATTCAGAGGTCACTTCCTGGGTGTTATCTTAGATTTACATCTGTCTATGAGGTTGAACATTATTACAGTGGTTAAGAGTGGGAGGAGTGGCCTAGTGGTTAGGACATGGTACTTCAGGCCAGAGGGCCGGGGGTTCAAGTCCCACCTGGGGACAGCAATCTCAGGCCGGAGGGACAGGAATTTCTAGTCCTATAGGCACTCCTTGTGGTCTTGGGCAAGCCACTTAACCCTGCATTGCCCATGTTCCCTGTAAGTATTAGCGTATGTGTGTCATATCCCCTCGTGTTAAATGTATCTCCCAATTGACCGCTTTGACCCGGTGAAAAGCGGGATATAAATACAGATAAATAAATAAAGAGTGCATTCTTTAAGATTCATACAGCAAACAGATTGAAAAAGTAATTTGTCTCCTAGGGACTTTTATACTGTGGTACAAGTCTACATAGGTCACCCATGCTCCTCCTCTACAGTTTAATTGACTCAGTTTACTTTGCTAAGAATTGTTTTATGTAACGTTCCTATCAGTTCTATGTAAACCGCCATGACTAGTAGATACGGCGGTATAAAGTTGTTAAATAAAATAAGAGCTTTGGGATAAATCACACAATGCAACCCACGCACCCTCATGGAGGTGACCAAAACCAAGCATCCCTCAGGCTGAGTACCCCAAACATCACAAGTTAACCAAAGGCCCACAGGCCCTTGTAAGCCATGAGGATAGGGGAGGAGAGGGTGATCACAGGAACATGGCTAATGGCAGTGGCATGCCCCCCCCCCCAAGTGCACATTTGCACCTCTATATGCCTCTCCATGCAGGGGAGGTAGGGGTCCGAAAGCAACTTTTGATGTTAAACTCCTCATTTGCATGCCTCACCCCTGCTGTACTCTGCTGGCTCCAACTCTGGCTGAGTGGCCAGTACTGGCTGAATCAGAGCACAGGCCCCAACTCCCAACACCCCCAAAGCACATAAAACCAACAACCCTCTGACCTCTATCCAGTGCATATGTAGACATGAATAGCAAATTAGGCAAGACAGCTGTTGATGTTTCTGTAGATGTTTGCCCACTTTCCCAACAGGATCACTCCTGACATGTAGGTCCTAGTTTTATAGCAACCGGGCTGTTGCACCATGCAGCCTCTGTAAACAGTTGACCAAAGCAGGTGCCTAGGTATTCTGCTATTACCACATATTTGCCCTGTTTCTGCCCTTCATATTTTCTATCTGTGTAAACCACAAATGTAACTATCCTCTGTGCAACTTCAAAAGTCATCCAATGTGCTGCTCAATTATGTTTACTATGGTGTCTTCAACACAAAATGGAAGACAAGGTTATGATTGAAGGATGGGGGGAGGAAAGGCCCTGTGATAGTATTTTGAGGTGATGATTAAGTGGCTATGACTATAAATGCCATTTGAATGAAGAGCCTCATAAGTGACGCCGAGGTCCTTGTCTTCCATTTTGTGGTGAAGACATCATAGCAAACAATTGTGCAGCACTGCTTAGTACTTCATATTTTCTAAACATTTGCACATGAACCACGTGCTCATGACGTGCTGCTATTAAGGCAGGTGCAACTACTGCCTAGTTAGAGGCAGGTGCTAGTTACACTCGCACTAGCAGCATCTTTGTGCCTATAGAGCACCACTAGCACGGTCACGCTAGCAGCGCACGGCAGTTGCACCCATTTTCCACCCCAATTCTATCCTAACTCTACTACCCTAACCTCACCTATCCGAGTGCTACTCTGGTAGCACAGTGATTTTAGTGCGAGCACCTTTCAGCTACCAGCTACCGCAGACTGAAAATGCATGTTAGCCCTGTGCTAAATCCCACACGTCCCCCTATCGCACTTTAGTGCACACCCCCACCTAGCTGTGCATGCTGTAAAGATGCGACATGCAGGATATTTCATATGGTGTCCCCTAAGGCTCCAACCTAGCACACAGACAATAAATATCTTTCTGGCAACTCCAATTCAGGAAATGGGCCTCAGTGTCATCTATGTCGTTGACATTGTTTCCAGTAGCCAAAGATAATAGGGACTCCAACAGACTAAATTAAATAATCAATTCAACAAATAACCTCTTGGTTAGAGGCAAACAAGCTAATCTTGAATTTAAAAAAAAAGGCTGAAGCAGTCTGGATGTCATTTTTGGGATAATTCTTTGCCTTTTACCCCAAAAATCAGATTGACCTCGATTGTAGTTAAAGACAAAATAAGGCTGTTAAGGATAAGATCCTCATTTGCAGCACATTACAGAATAAAATCCTTTAAGCACTTCCTGGATTTTAAGGCTTTCAAAACGCGTACATACCCTCATAACATGGCATTACTTAGCACGTCCTCACAGGGCCAGCTGAAAGAGACTTCCATTTGTGCAAAATACATGGTAAACTTCTATACGGTGCCCAGAAAAGAGATCATGTCTCACCACTTCTGAAGGAGCAGCACCGGCTCCCTGTGCCATTTTTAAGATCCTCCTCCTAGAACACAGGGCTTACTACGCTGGACTTCCTCTTTATCTTGATGATCTCAATTCCTTATGTACCTTTGAGAACCCCGAGATCTTCCCAGGAAAATTATTTGGCATTACCAACGAAAACCAGGCTTTGGTTAGTCTTTTTTCAAAATAGTTTTTAGTTATCATCCCTACCAGCTGTGAATGCTCTCTCCCAGGATTTATCAGAGTTCCTATAAGAAATTTAAGGGGGGCCTTAAAACCTGTTTTTTTCTCCAAAGTCTTCAGCTAAATTTTATGATTTTATCGCTGCTCCTTGTTTCTCATCTCAGATTCATCCAGAATTGCATGTTTCTGAATGTTTCACAGGTTACATGTTTGTCTCAGGAAAAACTGTCATCCTATGCATCCATAACTTTCATGTTATCATTTTTTATTTGTAGTTTATGTCTTGTAAAAACGTATTTTTGCTCTGGCTTTCTCTGTATTGTAAATTGCAATGTTACAGAATTTGAATGGTGGTACACCAATTTCTTTCAAATAAATGTGGAGTGGAGGAGTAGCCTAGTGGTTGGGGCTAGGTACTTCAGGCCGGAAGGTCGGGGGTTCAAATCCCACTAGAGGACAGCAACCTTGGGCTGGAAGGACTGGGGTTTCTAGTCCCACAGGTGCTCCTTGTGGTCTTGGGCAAGCCACTTAACCCTCCATAGCCCATGTTCCCTGTAAAATAGTTATCTCCAAGTTATAATACCCTGTTCAATGTAATTTCAGTTTGTTCAATGTAAACCGCACTGATGCAGAATAGCGCGGTATATAAGAGAATGTAAATAAACAAAATAAAATAAATAAATGTGAATGGATGTGTAAACCACTTAGATGTTTATGGCCCGCCAATAAAGAAACTATTTTAAAATAAATTTGTAATGAACGTAAGTCATAGTATTTTATAATTTATGCATACAAATTTACATTCCTCCCAAGCTCCACCCCTGTGCACACCCATACCAAAATGTATGCACTATGGGCCTGATGTGCATACTTACAGACTAACACTTGCCTAAAGTACACATGTAAATCATGGAAAATGTGACCTATGAGCATTAAGGTGAAATTAGACTTACCTGATAATTGTTGTTCCTTGAGGAACTCCAGTCCAGTCCCGAACCTCTGGGTTTAGCACCTCCTCCAGCAGCTTTGGAGACTAAGAAACGTCACTCTTCTGATGACTCTGGTACAAATACTCCAGGGACCACCTCCTCTGTCCAGTAACCTATTGACAAAGCAGACTCACCGGAGCAACAATTTAGTAGCTATATGACAATCAAACCGTAAACTAACCTAACTCTCAACTAAGAAATGGGAAAACACTGTCCCCGCTTTAGTTCTTCAGAAAACCAAGGTACTTACTTCGTTCTGCACCGATTAGGTCCGTCCTCCCCCTATATGGAGGATCTTGACCCCACCATAATCCATTTCCTCAAACCCCCCTTTTTATGGCACGCATCCTCACAGCAGCTCCTCCAGCTTACCATGTGAAATAACTCTTTGCTTCAGGTCATAATGCAACAGAAGAAGAAACATGAGGGAGGGATTAGGGACTGGACTGGAGTTCCTCATGGAACAACAAATTAGCAGATAAATCTAATTTCACCTTCCTTATCGTCCCTCCAGTACAGTCTTGAACCTCTGGGGATGTAACAGAGCAGTGGAAAACGTCAACGGGAGGGAACTGCTAGACCAGCCTGAAGCTCCGCTGATCCAAACAGTATATCCCTTTCCGCCTGAACATCCAGACAGTAATGCTTCACAAACTAATTTAAAGACGACCAAGCAGCTGCTTTACAAATCTCAACAGCCGGCATTAAACTGTACTCGGCCCAGGACGCTGCTTGTGCCCTAGTCAAATGAGCTTTAAGTCCTTCTGGTACTGTCTTGCCCTTCAAAATGTATGCTGACGCTATATCCTCTTTGAGCCATCTGGCAATGGAAGCTTTAGAGGCTGCTTCTCTTTTTTCTTGCCCCTCCAAACAGGACAAACAATCTATCCATATTTCGGAAATCCGCTGTCCTCCGTATCCGCATCTTCGCTACCTTCTTCAAACATCGGCAGAGAAACCACTTGATTCACATGAAAAGCCGATACTACCTTGGGCAAGAAAGACGGGACTGATCTCAACACCACCTTATCATCATAAAAGGCCAGAAAAGGCTTTCAACAAGACAGAGCCTTCAGCTCTGAAATTCTACGAGCTGAACATATCGCCACTAGAAACACCACTTTGAGTGTAAGGTCTTTAATCAACGCCTTAGACAAAGGCTCACGTACTAATGCCTCCAGCACCAACTTGAGATCCCACGTCGGAACCGCCGATCTACATGGTGGCCCTAAAAGAGACACCGCCCTCAAAAATAGTTTAATATCTGGATGCGCTCCCAGCGCCTCTCCTTTTTAATCTTTCCTCTATAACAGGACAGCACTGCCAACTGCATCTGCAAGGATGCTGCTGCTAAGCCCTTGTCAAAACCATTCTGCAAGAAAGCAAGCAAGTGTGGGACCGAAGCCCTCAGCACTTCAACCTTCCTGTCTGCATACCATGCTTCGAAAACACGCCAGATACGAACATACGCCAACAAGGTAGATATCCGCCTGGCCTTCAACATGGTGGAAATTACCACCATGGAGTATCCTCTCGCTCTCAGCCTCGCCCTTTCAAGAGCCAAGCCATAAGCAAGAATCGATCCACCCGAGGCATGTGTAGTGGACCCTGGGACAACAAGTCCCTCCGAATCAGCAGACGCCAGGGCCGCTCCACCAAGAGCCTTATCAGATCCGCATATCATGGCCTCCTTGGCCAATCCGGCGCGATCAAGATTACTTGTTCTCTGAACTTCTATTCTCTGTAGCACCCGACCTATTAAGACCTAAGGGGGAAACATGTACAGGAGCTGTGCTTCCGCCCACTTCTGTATGAGAGCATCTAGGCCCTCTGACATGCTCTCCCGCCGTCTGCTGAAGAATCAGCTGACCTTTGCCAATTCGAATGTCACCATTAGATCCATTACTGGCGCTCCCCAGCAATGCACGACCATTTCGAACACCTCCAGATGGAGAACCCACTCTCCTGGGTCCACCTTGACCCGACTCAAAAATCAGCCTCCATATTGTCTACCCCTGCTACATGTGATGCCCACAAAGCCACCAGATTTACCTTGGCCCAAACAGCTGTTCGGCCTCGGTTTCCAGTGATGCACTGCTGGTGCCTCCTTGACTGTTGATGTAGGCCACTGCGGTTGCGTTGTTGGAAAACACCCGAACCGCTTTCCCCCTCAGGCAAGGTTGAAAGGCTCGCAGTGCCAGAGCGACCGCCCTCAATTCCAATCTGTTGATGGACCAAACCTTTTTCCAGGTCAGTCCACTCTCCCTGGGCGAAATTTCCCTCAACATGCGCTCCCCAGCCTAAGAGACTGACATCTGTCATAAGGGGTAGCCAGGCAGGTGCTTCCAAGGGCATTCCCTCTTCCAGAACCCCTGGACATAACCACCACTGAAGAGCCTGCCACGTCTCCAGCGGACATGGCAGTTTCAGAGACAGCAGGTCCTCTTGGTGTGACCACCTTTGGAGCAATGCTCTCTGCAACGGTTGCATGTGGGCCTGTGCCACAGAACCAACTCAAGTGTCGCCACCATAGTACCGAGCAACTAGATAATGCCATGCCGTGGGATTCCTTCTGCCCAGAAAAGTGCGGACTAGCTTTCTTAACCCGTGTGTCTGCAGTTGTGGCAGAAAAACCTTTCCTACGCTTGTATTGAAACGAGCACCCAGATATTCTAAGTTCTGTGACTGATCCAACCTGCTCTTTGCCATATTGACCATCCAAATCGAGACTCTGTAGGAACTCTACCACTCTGGTTGTAACAGACTCGCTCTCTTTTGGACTTTGCTCGAATCAACCAATCATCCAGGTAAGGGTGAACTAGAATCCCCTCCTTTTGCAAAGCTGCCGCTACTACCACCATGACCTTGGTGAAAGTCCGTGGAGCCGTTGCCAAGCCAAACAGTAACACCCGGAATTGAAAATGTCCCATAGGAACTGCAAATCTGAGAAAGTTCTGATGCTCCCGTCGAATCGGAATGTGTAGGTAAGCTTCTGACAAATCCAGAGAAGTAATTCTCCTGCTCTTACTGCTATGATGACCGACCTCAGAGTTTCCATATGAAAATGAGACACTCGGAGACAGCGATTTACTTTCTTGAGATCCAAAATTGGACAATAAGACCCTTCTTTCTTTGGCACCACAAAGTATATGGAGTACCGACCGCATCCGCACTGGTCTGGCGGTACTGGCACCAATGTGTTGAGGCTCAGCAGCCCTTCTAAGGCACTTGGAGGGCGCTTCGCATGGGGATTGAACGTAAGAATCGACCACCGGGCATTGAAATTCTAGAGCATAACCTTCTTGAATGACCTCTAACACCCACAGGATCTGATGTAATTTGGACCCAAGCAGGATAAAATTCCCGTAGCCGACCTCCCACTGCTACCGGCTCTACTTGGGTCCTCCTGGCTTCATTGTGATTTTCTAAGGTTTGAGGAAGAGGAGGCAGCAAATCCTCTGCCTGCCCCTTTGAATCCTCGAAACCCCTGATTCTGATAGGGGAAACATCCTCTTTGAAATTGACCGAACTGTGATGAATGGAAACAGCGAAATTCCCTCTGTTGACCCTTGGCCGACGGAGTCAGACACCCTTGCTTCCGTTTATCCCAGGGAGCCTCCCACCTTTGGATTTCCCTAGATCCTTTACCAACCTGTCTATAAATATTCTCCAAAAAGTAGCTTACCCCTAAAAGGAAGCTTACCCAGCCTTGCCTTGGAGGAACCATCTGCCGCCCAATTGCGCAGCCAAAGATACCTTCTAGCCGCTCTTAGACAAACCCCGAATAAGGTCATAATGAATATCAGCTAGATAAGCTGCCCAGATTCCAACCAGGCCGCTTCTCCAGCCCTCTCCTTCATCTGCTCCCCCGAATACGCTAAGACCAGCGAAGACAGGCTCTTGCCACCCATGCACCACAAATAGATGCCTGAATGGATAGAGCATTGACATCAAAAACCTGTTTCAACAAGGTGTCGAGCTTCGTGTCCTGAGCATCCTTGAGAGCAGCACTACCTTCCACCGGAATGGTAGTCTTCTTGGTCACTGCTGAGAATGCTGCATCTACCTTCGGAGACTTAAACAACTCCCGATCCTGGTCTACCAACGGGTAAAGGCAGGCCATTATCCTGGACCCCTTTAGACCTGCCTCGGGCATGTCCCATTCTTCTTGAATCATTTCCCGCACTACTCTGTGTACCGAGAATGCTTTTTGTGTCTTACGAACTGCCTGCAATAAGGGGTCCTCTAAGGTGGCATCCTCCGCCAGACCTGTAGACGGCATATTAAGAGCTTTAAGCGTCTCCGCAATGAGCGCTGGCAATTTGTCACATCAGAAAACGCGAATTACTCTAGCTTGGTTCACCTGTTCCGTAAGCTCTCCTTCTAACTCATCTTCCAGCTCCAACTATGGATCCACATCTTCTAAGAGGTGGCCTTCTGAAGTCACTGACTGCTCCTGCCGATCCTCCACGGTCCTAGGCTTCTTTGAAAGGACACTGTTAGTCCCCAAGCTCAGAGGGGTCCCCGGACACTTCACACCCTGCTCTCCTTCCGCTGAACCGGCACCTGGCCCTCTCTTACCGCCACTGAAGGCGAGACACGAAATCCGGAAAAAAGGCGCCCGAGAAGAAGGAAGATCTGGAGCCCAGGAAGGCCCTGCCACCGGTTCCAGAAGCGGTACAGAGGGGGAAACAGGCTCTGGCAGGACTAAAAATGCCCCCTTCTGACTCTTCCCACCAACTTCTAAGGCCTGCTCCATAGAGGCTGCTTCCTGGACGCAGCCTCTACAGACCCGTCTGACACCGCTCCCCTTCTAGTGTTGCAAACCAAACACTGCGGCCTAGAAGGCATCCCGTCTAAGCGGTTATTCTCTGCTTGCCACTCAGTTACCTTACTTATGTTGAGTGCCTGCAACCACCTGAGCTTCTCTGACCGAAGCCTTGTGGAACAGTGCAGAGGCAAAATTTTTTTTGTTTGTTTGTTTAAATTATATTAAACCTATTCCTCCGCAATCCTACTTGAATCAGGGGGAAAAATAGAAATTACACTAACCTGGTAATTGAAGTTCCTGGAGGGTCCAGTTTAGTCCTCTACATCCGGGTAGTGCACCTCCTCCTGCAGCAAGGAGACTGGACCAATCAACTCTTTAGTACTGTAGCCCGCTTACTGCTGGAACTCCTATCAGCCCACCAGTGAACTAGTAACAAAGCAGACTCAAGAAAGAACAGATTAAAGAAAAGACATAGAACAGCAAAAGCACCCCAAAGTGAGTCACAGGACCCCCTCCCCAAACGAGAGGGTTGAAACTCTGCACCTTGCTTCCGTCCCCGGTCCCAAAACCGGCAGTCAGCACAGCAAGCTAAGGTATAACAAGACCCAGAACAAACCCGAAGGAACGAAAACCCCCCGGGGCATTGACCTAATGGTTGTCTCGTGTTTCCTTGTTTTTTTGTTTGTTTGTTTTTTACTACAATGGTAAGCACTGAAAAAGTGAAACTAACCGACAGCTTTGTAAAAACGGACGCAGCGCGCCGCCCAGACACAGTAGATAGAACAATTTCCGGGCGGGAATGAGGACTAAACTGGACCCTCCAGGAACTTCAATTACCAGGTTAGTGTAATTTCTATTTCCTAAGCGGGAGTCCAGTTTAGTCCTCTACATCCGGGATGTACCAGAGCAGTTAGAGCAGGGGGGGGGATCTTGGCACGCGGCGCGCAAGACCGCCAACCCAAAAGAAGTATCTCGAGCTGCCGCCACATCCAAACGGTAATGTTTACTAAAGGCATGGAGAGAAGACCACGTCGCCGCCCTGCAAATCTCCAGCGGCGGAACCAGGCTACGCTCCGCCCAAGACGTGGCTTGTGCTCTAGTGGAATGAGCTCGCAACCCCAAGGGAACAGCTTTCCCCTGCAGAATATACGCCGACGCGATAGCGTCCTTAATCCACCGAGAAATGGAGGCCTTCGCCGCCGCCTCCCCCTTCCGAGCTCCCCCAAACAGCACGAACAAGCGATCCGACTTTCGAAAGGCCGCGGACACCTTCAGATACTGACGCAGAGTCCGCCGAACATCCAACTTATGGAGAGCAGAATCGGACCCCTGAGACGCCTCTGGAGAAAAAACTGGCAACACCACCGACTGATTTACGTGAAAAGGGGAAATTACCCTAGGCAGAAAGGAGGGAACTGTCCGCAAAATCACCCGATCTCGAAGAAAGGACAAAAAGGGAGCTCTACAAGAGAGCGCCTGAAGTTCGGAAATACGCCGCGCCGAGCAAATGGCAACGAGAAAAACCGTCTTCAACGTCAAATCCTTGACCTAGGCCTGGCGGAGGGGTTCAAAAGGCTTCCGGACCAACGCCTGCAGCACTAGGTTCAAATCCCAGGGCGGTAAGGCAACCCTGCGAGAAGGGCGTAACCGGAACACAGCCTTCAGAAACCACCGAATGTCCACATGCTCCGCAAGAGAGGCGTCCTGAATCCGGCCTCTATAGCACGCCAGAGCCGCAACCTGAACCTTCAAAGAACTGGCGGCCAGGCCCTTGTCAGATCTGTCCTGCAAAAAACTAAAAATGACCGCAAAAGAAGAAGTTGCCACCCGCACGGCATGCCAGGAGCACCAGTCCTCAAAAATTCGCCAAACACGAACATAAGTAAGAGATGTAGAAGACTTCCGCACGCGCAGTAGTGTGGAAATAACCGCCGGGGCATACCCTTTCTTTCTCAACCGAGCCCTTTCAATGGCCATACCGTAAGCGAGAACCGATCCACCTGAGGCATGCGCAGGGGCCCCTGCACTAGAAGATCTACCAGGGGAGGAAACCGCCAAGGCACACCGTCGAGCAGCCGCACCAGATCCGCGTACCAAGGTCGACGAGGCCAATCCGGCACCACCAACAAGACCTTCCCGCGGTGGGCTTCAATACGTTGAACTACCCTTCCGATCAGAGCCCATGGCGGGAAGACATACAGAAGCTGAAACTCGGGCCACGGCTGGAGAAGTGCATCGATGCCTTTGGACATGCGCTCTCACCGCCTGCTGAAAAAACGACTCATCTTTGCCGATCGGAAAGTTGCCATGAGATCCATTATGGGCGGACCCCACCGGCGAACTATCTGAGCAAAAATCTGTGGGTGCAACTCCCACTCTCCGGCGTCCACGCGCACCCGACTCAGAAAATCCGCCATCACATTGTCTGTTCCTGCGATATGCGCTGCCGAAATGGCCAGAAGACGCCTCTCCACCCAAGCGAACAGCGCATCCACCTCGACTTCCATGGCAACGCTTCCTGTTCCCCCTTGCTGGTTGACGTACGCCACCGCCGCCGCGTTGTCCAACAGGACACGAACTGCTCGACTCCGGACCGACGACTCGAAGGGTCGTAGCGCCAGCCGCACCGCTCGCAGTTCGAGACGGTTGATCGACCACAAAGCCTCCTGTTGCGACCACATCCCTTGTGCAAAACGCCCCTGACAGTGGGCTCCCCAGCCGGAGAGGCTCGCATCTGTGATGACTGGTAACCAAATTGGTTGTTCCAAGGGAGCTCCCGTCCGAAGAGACTGCGGGCGCAGCCACCATCGTAACGCTATCCGAACCCGGCTGGGACACAACAATCGGCGACTGAGAGAATCCGCCTGATTGGACCAACGACGTAACAGAGCACGCTGGAGAGGTCGCATATGGAACCGGGCCCACGGAACCACTTCCAGAGTTGATGCCATGGTTCCCAGCAATTGGAGATACCACCATGCCGACGGAGCGGGGATCGCCAGGAAAAAACGTATCAGCTGACGTAACCCTCGTGCCCGTCGATCCGGCAGAGACACCACCCCCGTGGACGTATCGAAGCAAACTCCCAGATATTCGAGATGCTGAGTTGGCACTAGGTGGCTCTTTTGTACACTGATCACCCAGCCGAGGCTCTGCAGGAGACGCATGACCCTGTCCGTAGCCTGCAAGCTCTCTTGCGCTGACTTCGCTCTTATCAACCAATCGTCGAGATAGGGGTGGACCAGAACGCCCTCTTTGCGCAAAGAGGGCGTTCTGGTCCACCCCTATCACCTTGGTGAAAATGCGAGGCGCTGTGGCCAGGCCGAAAGGCAATGCCTGGAACTGAAAGTGACCCCAGGGAAACGCGAACCGGAGAAACATCTGATGTGCGGCCCTGATGGCAATATGCAGATAAGCCTCGGAGAAGTCTAGAGAAGTCAAATACTCTCCCTGCCGAACTGCGACGACGACGGAGCGGAGAGTCTCCATGCGGAAATGAGGCACCTTTAGACAGCGGTTCACGCCCTTGAGATCTAAAATAGGACGTAAGGAGCCGTCCTTCTTTGGCACCACGAAATAAAATGGAGTAACGACCGAGGCCGTGCTCGCCCGCCGGAACAGGCACGACGGCCCCCAGCGCTAGAAGCCGCTCCAAAGTTACCCGAATGGCTAGTTCCTTCTGCGGCCCCTTGCAGGGAGACAGGACAAAGGAATCCCGCGGAGGCACGGCAAAGTCCAAAGCATAACTGTCTTTGACAATTTCGAGGACCCACCAATCCGTAGTTATGTGGGCCCAAGAGGGAAGAAAGTTCCGAAGACGACCGCCGATCACTTGACTTCCCTCTGGAGCCCGCCTCATTTCATTGCGGTTTGCGACTAAAAGAGGACGACGCACCTGAGGAAGCGATCGAAAATCCTCTGCCAGCGCCCCGGAAACCACGAAAGGACTGAGTCCTAGACGGAAACCTGCCGTGCTGGGAGTTCCAAAGGCGGGTCGACCGAAATCTCCGAAAGTCCCGAAATGAACCCCGAAGTGCTGGAAAGCCTCTAGCTGACCTGGGCTTGTCCTCCGGTAGCCTTCCACCTTTAGACTCCCCCAAGTCCTTCACCAACTTATCCAAGTCTTCCCCGAACAACAATCTGCCTTTAAAGGGAAGCTTGCTGAGACGAGATTTGGAAGAAGGATCGGCGGCCCAGTTACGCAACCAAATGGATCTGCGGGCAACCACCAACGAAGCCATACTATTTGCCATTGTACGGATCAAATCATAATGGACATCCACAAGGTATGCTGAACCTGACTCCAAGCGCGCGACCTCAAGTAACACTTGCTGATCTAAGGAAGAATTCTGATGCAAGCCCTGAGCCCATCGCAAAGAAGCTCTAGCTATCCAGGCCGCACAGATAGAAGCCTGTAGCGACAAGGCATTAGTTTCAAAGGCCTGTTTCAATAAACCATCCACTTTCTTGTCTTGAATGTCCTTCAAGGCAGCACTCCCTTCCACCGGGATTGTGGTTTTCTTTGTCACTGCAGATACTGCTGCGTCTACCCGAGGCGACCTAAACTTCTCCTTATCGCCATCCGCCAAAGGATAGAGACGATGCATCGTCCGGATCCCTTTCAAGCCAGCGTCTGGATGATCCCACTCGGTCTGGATCATCTGAGCCACAACCCGGTGTACTGGAACCACCACCTGGGAGTCTCTAACTGCCTGAATAAGAGGATCCTCCAACACATCGGCCTCCCCCGGAGCCGGTGCAGTGAGATTAAGTGTCTGAAGTGCTTCCGTAATGAGAGGAACCAATTCCTCCCTACGAAACACCCGAACAATCCTAGCCTGATCCTCGGGGTCAGGAATTTCCCCTTCTTCAAGGTCATTTACACTGCCCTCAAGATCAGCATCCACCTCCTGGTCTTGTCCCTCGAAATCCTCCTGCACCAAGTCGACAGAATGCGATCTCTTAGCCGGCTTGGAAGCCGGTTCCGGCAGGGCCAAGTTAGACGGCAGAGGCACCGGGGCTGAGGGAAAGGACTCAGGCCATTTGCCCAACTGCCCCAATTTGAACGCCTGATGCATAATCAGCACGAAATCCAGAGAGAAATGCGTCAGGGCAGAAGAAGTGTCACCTGGATCCCCGGGAACTCCAGACCCCGGACCCTGAGAGCCAGCAGGAACAGGTGGCAACAGAGACCCCGGAGAAACATCACTGTCAGCAGACAACGCAGACTCCACGTGCTCTGCCTGAGAACTGCTTTCCATACGATGATCCATCACAGAAGAGACAGCAGCGCAGCTTGTGCAGAAACCAGAAGCCGTCACTGAACACCTACGCGCACCGCAGACCACACACTGCGGTTTGGTGGACATGAGGGACAGTCTACACTACCCGTGGCCCAGGAAATTACCCACAGAAAAAAGGCAACCCACACCAAAACAAAAAAGGGCCAAGTCAGAGATCTCCACGGATGCCATGGGCCTTGATCATTGGTATTTTTTTTTTTTGTTATTTATTTTATTTTATTTTTTTTTTTATTTCAACACACCCACAGGAAACGTGCAGGCTGGATCGGGATGCAAAAAACCACCAAATGTACAAGCCAGGCAGCCCGCAATCCCCTTTACTGCCAAAAACGCTACTCCAAAATGGCCGCCGCGACCGAGCCGCGGTGAAGAAAAAAAGGCGCCAAAAACGAAAAAGAAATGAAAGGAAAAGGAAATTAAAGAAATTAAAGAAAAAAGGCCAAAACCCCTTAAACTTGAAGAGCAGACACTTACCAGGCAAATCGCCAAAACGAAAGCACCGCCCTGCCGCTCAAATCGGAAACGGGGCTGAGCGGAGAGCCGGCTCTCTGAGTGGCAGTTGAAGCGCCGGACCGCAGCCGGTCTGCTGAAAGCCGTGCACAGGGCAAGAAGCACCCGTCAAGCCCGCGAGCACAGAGATCCTGCCTCCCGAACCGTCCTGGGGGAGCGATCAGAAAACACAGCTGACTGTGAACTGCCGGCAGGGAACCGGGGGAGAAGGGCAGTGCCGTTCAGCCTCTCCACCACGGCAGTCCGCGTGTCTCTCTTCTTTTATTTTCGGTTTTGCTTTTAAAGGAGCCCAGGCCAAGAAATTAAAGGAAAAGGAAATTAAATTAACATATACAGGTAAAAGAAATAGCTAACAAATCTAGCAGTGAACCTAGCACCAGGCTCACACAACCTCCTGCTGCAAGGAGACTGGACACACTGGTGGGCTGATAGGAGTTCCAGCAGTAAGCGGGCTACAGTACTAAAGAGTTGATTGGTCCAGTCTCCTTGCTGCAGGAGGAGGTGCACTACCCAGATGTAGAGGACTAAACTGGACTCCCGCTCAGGAACTAGCCAAAACAAACGAAGGACCTCTACGAAAAACAAGCCTCCTGCAAGTCCCGACACTCAAACAGCTTCCCTGCGCATCTACCACGGCGCCCCAGCCTGCTCACTGCGAATCCCCACACTCGCGGTTCACACTGCCTTCAAAAACTGCTTGTTCTTTGGGACCCCCTTACCTCAGGCCAACTGTCTGCAGGTGCCATGTCAGTTTCTCCCCGCGCTCAGCCGGAACAGCGGCTTCCGCATCGTGTGAGACACCGGAGCTGAGGGGAAGCTGCTGTAGTGATCGGGCCTGCCGCGCATCCAGAAACTGACCTGCTCATTGCTCTGTTGCTCACTCTGCCAGTTCCTCACCCAGAAATGTGGGTTTGGGAACTGGAGCACAGCCCCCTGCGAAGCCTGCTTCTCTGCTCCACTGTCAACCGCAAGGGGGGGAGGGGGGGCACACCTCAGCACAGCCTTCTCACTCCAAAGATTTTTTTTTTTTTACATGCCTTTAGTGAAATATTCAAATATTTTGTAATCTAATCTAAACTAAACTCTCCTTAAGTGTTCCTCAAGTGAGCCTCGAACCTCCAAGCTCACCAACCTCCAGCTGCTTGGAGACTGAGATAACTGGACAGAGGAGGCGGTCCATGGAGTATTTGTACCAGAGACATCAGAAGAGTGACATTTCTCAGTCTCCAAAGCTGCTGGAGGAGGTGCTAAACCCAGAGGTTCAGGCCTGGACTGGAGGGACGATAAGGAATAGCACATTACCTTCTCAGTCTTCTAAGGAGCCACGTAAAGTTATGGTCACAACTCCCACAAGAGCAAAAAGTCTCAGAAACCACATAATGGTAACACCTAGCAGGCAGACTCAAGGGACTCATGCACCAGATTCGCGAGAGTGTCACAATTTGTAGCCACTGAAAAGGCTTGGATAGACCAGAGGGTATGGAAACAAAATGCATATTGAAATCCCAGGTAGCC
This sequence comes from Ichthyophis bannanicus, assembly GCA_033557465.1. NCBI lineage: Eukaryota > Metazoa > Chordata > Amphibia > Gymnophiona > Ichthyophiidae > Ichthyophis > Ichthyophis bannanicus. The sequence continues at coordinate 176,919,841 of CM066043.1, read as the reverse complement.
GTGGTGACTCATAAGGCCGTGGCACAGTAGCCATCAGCTCTAAAGCTGGAAGCCCAGAGGAATGGGAGGAAACTACTGGCAGCTTGCTAGAGATCAATAAACTACCACCTAATCAATAAATCTGATCAAAAACCCATATCAAAAAGCTTGGGATTTACTTAGTTATATTCGTCAACGGTATCTGCTCAAATTTTCAAAAGCAATTTACAAAATGTGCTGTGCTAACATTAGCAATGTATGGCCTGCCTAAATCTGCAGGTAGCAATTTCTCTAAATTAGCTACCTAATAAATAAAATTACATTTTAGCATGATGTAGTCTTTCCAAACAACTAAGTCCCAACACATAGTACTTACAACCAGAAAACATCTCACGCCACCACTTTCCACACTAGTCTCCAACACAGGAAATAGATTACCTTGGATCATCTTTTCCTAACAGCCTCAAGATTCTTAAGAGCTGAATTTGTAACCATGGTGCTGGGACGTTGTGGTAATTGAAATCTACAGGGAGCTTCCCTCCGACAACCTGCTTCAGAATTAATACAAAACTCCCTGTCAAGTCCTTGTAGCCAGATGGATTGTCCTAAATAAGGAAAACAATATGTACAATTTTAAAAGATTGTAGTTTTAATGATGAAACCGGCTACAATGCAAATGCAAACCACCAAACCAACGTGGCACACATTCACACACACACACACACACACAGTTAAAAGTTTTATCCTAGGGCATTCACTTTTTTTTTCTTAAATAACCCCCTCCCCCCAATGCAACAGCCCAATTATCCCCCTGATAAGCATACTCTCTGAGCTTGGCCAGCAGGTATCACTATTGTGCAATGGTTGTGAAGGGCTCTAATTAGCTGAAATATTTGTCTATTAGTGGAAGCAGCAGCAGAATTACTGACGTGCACCCATCGCATTAACACACTTTAGTAACTAACTCCACACCCCTTTTTCTCATGCGGAGACAGTGATGAATTAGGTAATATTACAGTATTGGCAAGAATCTCATTGCAATTTGGTTTGAGCTGCAAGATTATCAAGCAAAAAAATCCAAACACACATGTTCTTTTTGTTTCTATTTGAAAGTCTCCCATATTCTTCTCTCAGTTAGGGGTGTGTGTGTCTGTCTGTGTGTATCCTTTGTCAGGTACCTCTGCACACAATGTACAGACACAATTAACATCTTCCAAAACAGCAGAGTGGGAACACATCTTCAGAATGTTATCTGTCACATCTCATATCCAGTGTCTATTCTGTTTCTTAGTTCTAGTGCCTTCCTCCCCAAAAAGGAGACACAATGCAGTTTACATCACAAAGGACAATAAAATACATCATAATTAAATACATATAAAATTTGTAGTAAGCCCTAATGTAAGCAGTCACATACTTTGCTCTCACTAGGGACATTAAGAGAGCAATTTTATGATCTTCTACACAATTAACACGTTTCCAGGCGTATATGTGAGGTCTATTTTTTAAAGTGAAGTATGCGCGCACTTTATAAAATAAAGGTGTAATGACACACTTTAACCTAATCGCAGCAGTTAGATCAGCTCTAGAGCATGTGTAAATACCCGCACTTAGATCGTTTAGAAACACGAGGAAATTATAATATTTTACAACTTTCATGTGTATATTTAGGCCCCTCCTATGCTCTGCCCAAGCCCCACCCCTATGCATACCCAAACTGAAAGTACACACGAATGGACTTATGCATATGCGTGCAAGATAGTGACTGCCTAACGCACACTCCTACGTGCCCTTTCACATTGTGCAAGTCTTTTAAAATAGGAACTCATGCATGTTGCTAGCACATATTTTTTTGATATAAGGGGTATGCAGAAATGTAACTTCCAAAAAGCCATATCATACAATTAGAAAGTTACTTCCCTCCCTCCCCCACAAAAATGAACACCGCTATATTGCTTTAGAACCATCTGAACATTAAAATCCTTAAGAAACATGGTTAAATTATAACAGTAATCATCAACACACCTTAACCAACTGAAGATAAATATGTAAAGAGGCAGCCATGACGCCAACATCTCTGTCACAAAGCGCTTTCCGAAACCGGTCATGGATGTGCTGAACTTGGTTGGGAGCGATGAGATAGAATTTATGCAGTGCCAGCACTGCTTTTCCCCTTATTATCTCTCTAGGGGTAGATTAACACAACATTTTAAGGATCCATTACTGTGATTTTACGATGCAGCTTTGTTCAATAAAGAGTGTTTTTCTCCCTTAGATCTTGTGACAACTGTAATACCCTCCAGCAAACTAAATACAGGGTCATTAGGAGCTAGATGAATAAGGCAGTAAGATACAGTGGAGGGTTAACAACCTCTAAAGATATATACTGATGTTTAACAGATTACAAATCTATTCTACATTTGAAATCCCAGCAATTTTCTAGACAAGAACATAGGCACATAGATCTATCAGCTGCTCATTGCCTGCACTGCCTGGCAAGGTTTAAAAACTTATTGAGGTGGGGGCTGTACAGTAATTCTTAGAGCAGTGCCCCATCTGAATAGATGCAACTAATATAATCCCTGCAGACTAATGTCCAGCCCAGGCACCAGGTTATGATTTTCTAGGTGCTAGAGGATGAGAACAATGTTAGAAAATAGAGCCATTTCTAGTTTCAACAGATAAATACTGCTCATAATCCCCATGGGAGTAATTTTATAAGGAGCTGCATGGATTATATACAGACAATGTATACAGGGGCATGTTTACTAAAGCCCACATGAGCAGTATGCATGTAGGCCACATTATAGGTGTACGTGGGTGGGGGGGGGTTCATAACTTTAGGGGGGTATGTATCCATGCCCCATAAATTCCAGCATTTTAGTCAGCATGCTTAAGTAGTGATTTTGTATCTTATAAGGTCCTTTACATGCATAAACAAACATAAAAGTACAAGCAGTTTGCATCATGTGTGCTTCCACTGGGGACATGTACACAGGCCAAATTTGGGCAGAGCATAGGTCATGCAAGCAATTGTGCATGTACATAACATTTTCTAATTCGCCTGTGTCACTGCAAAAAGTAGGTGCAGTCATTTACATCAGCTCTAGGGCTGGTTAGGTGGAAGTGATCACACCTTAACATAACTGTATACGTCTGCATTTAAGCTCCATTTTATAAAGTTAAGCATGCGCACTCTCGACTTTAAGAAATAGGTGTAAAGTATGTGTTTGAAAAGGTGCATTAATTAGATGCTAGTTTATAAAATTTCTGTGTCAGTTGCTAAAAAAGGCACTTGGCAGGACTGCCAGTAATTTTCCTGGGTGGTTGAGGTTTTTGTTGGTTTTATTTTTAAATTTCTTCAATACAATCAAGCGCGCCATAAAAGAAAAATCCACCAACCCAGAAATACTCGGATTATGAGCAAGGTTGTTAGATCCTGGCTCTCCAATAAAAAGTGTACTCTGAGTTGCTGTATTACAGACCAGATGAGCATACACAGAGCTTAAATCAAAGAAGCTATCTGGGACTAAACACCATTTCATACAGGAGAATGACCAGACTAGTAAATAAAGAACAGCTTGCAACACACAGATTTAAGCATAAAAGTCTTAGTACACCCTACCAGAAGTCACATATGTTTAAAAGACCTTTATGAAAATGCATATATTTCTGCCAACTATAATGATACGTACTTGGAATGCTGTAACTTCTCTTCTATCAGAGGTAGTGCAGCTGGGATCATTTCCCGTGGAAAAATCTGACTGACAACTGTAAGGGCCATACAGACTTCAACCAGATTAGTGCTCTGTAGGTCCTGTAAAAAGGTGGCGAGGGGGGGGGGGGGGAGGATATTATAGAAAAACATGAAATTTATATAAAATGTGAAATTTCATATTTTCCGTGTTACTGTGAAGTGCTAGAGTTCTTACCACTAGTTTCTAACGCTCTACGGTAAATATTCCCGACCTTTTTGGTTGCGTGGATCCCTTATTAGTCTCCAAAATGTTCAGGAATCTGCAAGTTCAACCTGCCACTCTTCCCAGACCCTCTCCCCTCAGCGTCAAACCTGTTCGTTAGCCTTCTTAACCTTCCATTCTCTCTCTCCCCAATCCCCACCAGTCTCAATCTCTCTCTTTTGTGTCCTGTGACCACCCGCCCCCCACCTGCAATGATCTCATGGGATTCACTGCTCTACAGCCCAAATTATGTGCCCTGCTAACTCTGAGGAACACAAGATCTTTTGAACATTTTAATCTAACTTCTGAAGCATACTGGAAAAAAAAAAGTTCCCACTTCTAAATACCTACACAGATTAGGTATTTGTAAGAAAACAAAATCATTTTATATAATAATTCTGCAATTTGAAGTACACAGAGATGAAAGACATGTAAATATCTGAAACATGGTGCACTATTAGGATCAATACCCAGTGAGCCACTTATTATTCTACTTGACAAACCAGAGTCTCAGAATATGACGACCAGATCTTTGAGTCGACACTAAAAATGTCATGAACTAATAGAAAGACTGATTGATGAACATCTCTGTGAAATACTGTCCATTTCAACACTGTGCCTGCAAATTGCTTGCTTAATCTTGATTTACCTTTATGTTCCCTCATTTTGTTCTACTGCTATGGTAAAAACATGTCTACATGAGGAAAACACTACAAACAAAGTTTATAAAGAGATCACTGAGGAAATTATAGAATATGGAAACATGACAGCAGAAAAAGACCACATGGCCTATCTAGTCTGCCCTTCCATATCAACAATAATCCTGTTTTTTCCTTTTAAGATCCTCTGTTTATCCCATGCTTTTTTTTTTTTTTAAACTTCAGATACTGTCTTCGTGTCCACCACCTCCACTGGGGAGACTATTCCACGTATCTACCACTCTTTCAGTAAAGAAATATTCCGTATATTACTCCCGAGTCTATCCCCTTTCACCCTCATCTATGTCCCCTCGTAGCAGAGCTTGCTTTCAATCGAAAGAGGCTCTCTCCTTTTGTGCATTTATGCCACAGACGTATTTAAACGTCTCTATCATATCACCTCTATCCCGCCTTTCCTCTAACATATACATATTAAGATCTTTAATTCTGTCCTCATAGGCTGGAACATGTTTCAAACAAAAAAATGAAACACACACACACACACACAAGGTAACGAATATTGCAACTGTACATTTAGTAAGAGGAGACACATCAGGGAATCAGATTTAAAAAACATATTCCCACAGCATCATGATATATATGAAAAACAGAATGAAGAAGGAAGAGTTGTGGCTGTGAAAGAGAGTAATAGTTTTCAAACTACAGAGCAGTGCAGCTGCTAGTATCTTAAGTAAAGCAAAAGAAGTCTGTAGTGCTCCTAACAAGGCATACTTTTAGTTCTCTTAATAAAAATGAGTCAAGAGAACTTCAGTTAATAGTATCAAGGGAATATTACTGTACCTTCAGAACTGTATTCACCAGGAGAAGTAACAATTCGTGATTTTCATGTAAAAATAAAGAAACAGCCAAGTATCCTATAAAAAAAATGAACAATGCAACACAGTATGTTTTCTGGCTTGGTCTGTAACCTTTAAAATAAATAGCAATATAATACCACTTGAATGATGATTAATGCATATTTATTACAACATTACTGCAGAACTATGAACAGAGCCCCATTCTATATCTTGCAAAAGTTGAGAAAATGAATACTAAGCAGGGCCTCAAGAAGTTAAGAAAAAACACACAAACAGAAAAAAGGAACATTGTCAGACCATGGGCAGCAACTATTCTTAGTATACTATTTATTTATTTAGCTGCATTTATATCCCGCTTTTCACCGGGTCAAAGCGGTCAATTGGGAGATACATTTAACACGAGGGGATATGACACACATACGCTAATACTTACAGGGAACATGGGCAATGGAGGGTTAAGTGGCTTGCCCAAGACCACAAGGAGTACCTATAGGACTAGAAATCCCAGTCCCTCCGGCCTGAGATTGCTGTCCCCAGGTGGGACTTGAACCCTCGGCCCTCCGGCCTGAAGTACCTTGTCCTAACCACTAGGCCACTCCTCCCACCTACTAAAGAATTAATACTAAATACTAAAGAATTAATCAGCAGAACCAGGGGAAATTACCGAGATCTTTTTAGAGCAAGTACCACTATTAAATATGAAAGCTACATATCATATCAAGGGGCATGTTTACTAAAGTACGCTATAAGCGCAGGGCTTGCTGCATGCCGAGTGCACCATGTTAAAAGTTAGCCTAGGGTCCTGTGGCAAAGATCCTGCACAAACTGGTTAGTGCACGGTTGAGTGGGGCTTGTGAGGGTTAGGGGTAGAGCATGGACATTGATGGTGAAACATGGTTAGCACAGGCATCTCGGGTGCATGCTAGCCATGGTTGTTGCTGTTAGCACAGGTGCACTTAAGAGCACCTTCATGGGTGGTGTTAGTTGCAACCACACAGCACCATGCTAACTGATACAAGTGCATCTAACGGAGATGAACGCAAAACGCCCCCGAAGTTAGTGAGGGCTTTCACTCATGCACTAACTTAGTGCACTTTCCCCCAAGATTTTATAGGGATAAGTTTATAAAGCTTTTTCCATATACAAAGCCTGTTTTACACACAGAAAAGGAGTTTTATGAAATTGCATGACCACATAGTTACATAAAAGGGAAGAGTATGGGAAGCACAGTCATACTTATGTGATCTGCGTGTAGGCATTCCCAGGCATGTAGTTCGGACAGAGCAGAGGAGGAGTTGTGATGTATGCAGGTAAGCACAGAGAGGGTAACTAACACAGGGCATAACAGGTAGGTGCTACATAAGAACATAAGATATGCCATACTGGGTCAGACCAAGGTCCATCAAGCCCAGTATCCTGTTTCCAACAGTGGCCAATCTAGGTCATACGTACCTAGCAGTTTCCCCAAAAGACACAGGTTCTACAAAGCTTGTATTGGGTCAAGCATTGATATCCTGGGTCCCTTCTTAATAATGGTTTATGGACCTTTCCTCCAGGAACTTGTCCAAACCTTTTTTTAAACCCAGCAACACTAACAGCCTTCACTACATCCTCCGGTAACTTATAAAGGGCAAGTAGGTCTTTACAAAATACTAGCAAACACTGTAAAGCATGCGTTCCATAATAAGGGACTATTAGCTATTGAGCAATACTGTATATGAGAATGTTCTTTTGCTTATTGTGGATGCCCTGCCTTTTTGTGCTGATAAAATGTTTTTGACTAAAAATACGAGCATAGGTGGCAGAACATGTGCCTTGAATGCAGGAGTGATCACTTACACCTCGCGAGCAGCAACTGTGCATACTTTACATGTGTATGTGCGTAGAGGAAAGTATTTTATATATCTACATGTGTACATGAAAACTCTACCCAGATCATGTTCCCAGCTAGGCCTACTAGCAAAGTACACACCTTTTATGCCAAAAAAGCAGCAGTATTTTATAAAAGTGGCTATTTACACATGTATTTGGTCACATACAAGGGGGAATGGCTTTATAAAAGCATCAAAAAGATAAATGCAGCAAAGCTTTTAGCCTAAAAATCCCAAATATTAAAAAATAAAAAGGCATTTATAGAAAATTTATGCCATCAATTTATGAGCATTTGTAATACTTAAAAAAATATATATTACAATTAAGTTCTGTCATGCCCAATTCTGACTGAATTCCAAGATTTACAAAAAAAACCCCTGCCATTCTTTTTTTTTATACAAAGGATGGATAGTGTAAAAGGAAATATAGTCATTATGCATTTGCTGGCATTTAAGCATGGGTGGATCTTAAGTGCATATTCTGTCAGCCAGAGACTCTCTTTGTTGGAACGCTCCATCAGCCAAAGCAGGGAACCGAGAAGTGGGCTCTTCCCCACTCCTCCAAACAGCGGCCCCAGTGAGTTTTTTAAATTCGAAGACCTTTCTGACATGCTCATACCTAAGGGCCACAACAAAGGGCCCTCAGGCATGGCCCTTGAGTGTGGCCTCAAGTGTCATAACCATAGCAGCAGGGCCATCTACACCCAACTCCCTACATGTTTAAATAAGTCTGGCCACACATCTGGCTGATAAGGTAAAACAAATTGCTTAACAGCTTTGCACATCTATCAGTTTATGTCCTGCAACAAGCACAAGCGGCATCGGCAGAGGAAAGCAGAAAAGAGAAGCAGTGCACTCTTGAGGCTTCTGCCATCCCCATCTTGAAAGATACTTTTAATTTATCTAACACTGACATTCCCTAGTCACAGACCGATTGTTGATACCGTTGTTGCACTTCAAACACTCTGGGTTGAGACCCATTTTCCCCACTGTGCTAGAGTGACATACTGATCATCTTTAATGATTCTCATGTTTATTTTAGATTCATTAGCTACTTATGATCAGGTTTACCTGCCTCTACATCTTTATTTCCTCTGCTTATAGCTCTGTCTCTTCATTTTGCTTCTGTAATTTTATTTCCCCACTCTATCATTTCTTATGGCTCCACACTATTCCTTATTCCTTTTTCTGATCCTCCCTAACCTTTTTCCCCTCACTCCCAACCCAATATCCCCTCTCTCTCTTCTGTATTTCCTCCCCCATCCTATCCTCCACTCTGCTCTTGAGCTTCTCATTCATCCTTCTCTTTCCTCTCTAACACAACCTCATCCCTGTTTCCGCCGTGCTGTCTCCTCTCTCCCTTGCACTCTTCTTCTCCTTCTGGTGACATTAATCCCAATTCTGCTCCCTCTTCATTCCTCTCTCCACCACCCTAATCTTATCTATATCCCTCTCTCCCCTGCTCATGTGCTTTATGGAATGCTCATTCAATTTTTAATAAACTTTCCTGTCTCTCTCGCACTTTCCATCTTCTCACTCTTACTGAAACTTGGCTCCTCCCTGATGACACTGCTTCAGTTGCTGCCCATCAATTTTCCCACTCTCCTCAAACCAATGGCCACAGCGGTGGTGTTGGCTTTTTCCTTCTTGTCAATTCCAATCCCTCCTTTTCCCTCCTCTGAAGTCCATTCCATCTGTCTTTTTTTAATGCCCTACCTCTCCGGATCGCTGTCATCTATAGACCTCCTGACAAGTCCTCTTTCTACCTTTCTCAGTGACTGACTCTTGGCTCTCCTTTTTCTTGGATGCTTCTTCCACTCTCCCTTATTCTTGGTGACTTTAATTTTCATATTGATAACCCATCTAACCCCTATATGTCCAAGTTCCTTTCCCTTACTTTCTTTCAACCTTCAGCTTCGCTCTTCTGCCCCTACTCATCAACTTGGTCACTACCTTGACCTAGGTCTTCTATTCTAATTGTTTACCTTCTAATTTTCATGCCTCAGTTCTTCCCTTATCTAATCATCACCTGTTAAGCTTCACTCTTCATCACTCCCCCCCCCCCTTAATCTCCTCAAGTCTTGTTAGGAAACTTCATGTTATCAATCTAGGAGGAGTGGCCTAGTGGTTGGGGCAAGGTACTTCGGGCCGGAAGGTCGGGGGTTCAAATCCCACTAGAGGACAGCAACCTTGGGCCGGAAGGACTGGGGTTTCTAGTCCCACAGGTGCTCCTTGTGGTCTTGGGCAAGCCACTTAACCCTCCATAGCCCATGTTCTCTGTGTGCTGTGCTTTCCTGTCTAATCAATGTGTTTATACCTCAAAAATTTCCTGTCATGATTTGACAATTTCCAATCTGTAATCAAACCGCTGCTGATCGCTGGAAGTAGCGGTATACAAATGTATACTAAATAAATAAATTTAAATAAATCTACTGACTTTCCACTACTGTCTCATCTCTTCTTTCTTCCACTGTATCCTCTAAATCTGTTGATTAGACCATATCTTTCTGCAATACTGCTCTTTCCACTACTCTGGATACCCTTGCTCCACCCATAGCACATCATGCAAGGCGCACTTCACCTCAGCCCTGACTGTCTTCAAATACCCACTACCTACATTCTTATGCCACCTCTCTGACTTTCTTCACTTCAAATTCATGCTTACTTCCTTCCAATCGGCCACTGTACTCACTAAACAAAAAACTTTTATCCATATGATTAACCATCTTGTCTCTAACCTCCGCTGTCTCTTCTCAACTCTCAATTATCTTCTTAAGGCACCTCTGCCTCCTATTCCTTCTTCTCTCTCTGCCCAAACCCTAGCAGACTATTTCCATGACAACGTACATAAAATTACTCTTCAATTCCCCACTATATATCTTCCTTACCCCTCTTCCCTCTCTCCAATACCAGCTTTTCCCCTCAATCTATCACCCTTTCCTAAAATATCCAATAAGGAAACCTCTTTTCTCCTCAACTCACTACCTGCTCTTCTGATCCTATCCCCACCCATCTCCTCTCCATCGTCCCTTCCATCTCACATATTCTCAGTCTTTTTCTCTCCACTGCAACCTTACCCACAGCCTTCAAGCATGCTGTAATCATTCATGTCCTCAAAAAACACTCACTTGACGCTACTTGTCCCTCTAATTACTGACCCATCTCCCTTTCATTTCTAAAGTTCTTGAACTTGCAGTTCTCCACCAAGGTCTCGAATTTCTCTCCTCTCAATCCCTCCTTGATCCATTTCAATCTGGTGTCATCCCTTTCATTCTAGAGACAGCTCTTGCCAAGGTCTACAATGATTTGTTCCTTGCTAAATCCAAAGGCCTTTACTTAGTTCTCATTCTTCTTGATCTTTCTGCTGCTTTTGATACTGTCGACCATCTCCTCTTCCTTGACACACATTGTCCTCTCTCTGTTTCAGAGGCTCTGTGCTGTCCTGGATCTCGTCTTCTCTCCAATCGCTCTTTCAGTGATTGTTCTGTGGCTCCTCCTCTACTCCCCATCCCTCTCTCACTTGGTGTACCCCAGGGATCTGTTCTAGGCCCTCTCCTCTTCTCTCTCTACACCCAATCCCTTGGTGCCCTCATCTCGTCCCATGGCTTTCAATACCCCATTTTTATGTCGATGACTCTCAGATCTAATCTACACCTGACATTTCTCCACTCCAAGGTCGTATCTCTGCCTGCTTATCAGACATTGCTGCCAGGATGTATCACTGCAGCCTGAAACTGAACAGGACTACAACTGAACTACTTCTCATCTTTCTCCCTAAACCCTTCTCCCCCCTTTCTTTATCACTACTGAAAATACTCTTCTTCCTGTTACATCTGCCTGCAAGCTTGGGGTCATTTTTGACTCCTCTTTCCTTCTCCTTACATATTCAACAAATGGCTAAAAAAACTTGTTGCTTCTTTCTCTACAAGATTAACAAAATTTGCCCATTCCTCTCTGAACACACTACTAAAACTCTTGTCCACTTCTTGGTCTCCTCCCATCTTGACTATTAGTCTTCTCCTTGCTGGTCTTCTTCAGTCTCATCTCTCTCCTCTTCAATCTGTCCAGAATTCTGCTGCATGGCTAATCTTCTGCCAACCCTGTCACATTCATATTACCCTTCTTCTAGTCACTTCACTGGCTCCTTTTCCCTTTCCACATCCAATTCAAACTTTTCCTTCTAACAACTAAGTTTCACCCTCACTGCATGTATAACACACCCACTTTACCTGATTGCTTGCTGTGATACCACCTTGATTATTAAGATAAGGTGGTTTAGAAATACTGTTAAATAAATAAATAAATAAATATAAATGCCTTCACTCGTCTGCCCCTCATTATCGTTCCTCCCTCCTCACACGCCCTCCTCGTGAACTCTGCCCCTCCTCTGATTCTCTTCTCTCTACGCCTTTTTCTTCCACTGCCAACTGCAGACTTTGGTCTTTTCAGCTTGCTGCCTCTTATGCCTGAAACAAACACCCTGTATCTCTATGTCAAATTTCTTCCCTTCCCCTCTAAGTCCATGCTAAAAACTTTGTAGCCGCTTTTGGATCCTAATCCCTATTAAACCCTTTATTTCTCTTAGTCTGTACTGTGTTTTGATTAGATTGTAAGCTCTACAAAAGTAGGAACCGTCTTCTATATGTGTTTGTACAGCATTGCGCATGCCTTGTAGCGCTTTATAAATGATTAATAGCAGTAGTCAAATTTCATACAATATACTTCTTTAGGGAAAGTCATTTCTATAAACGATAAGCGCATTTTAAAATATTAGTTCTGATGGTATATTGGTTATGAGAGTTTTTCATTTATTACATGTTGGCAAACTGAAGGTATTAGATATTAAACCCTCCCTATAGCATATTGGTTCACTGCAGCTACAACGGTTATATTCTCTGCAGAGCAATTTAGATGTAAGTTTGGTTGTCTGGAGAGACGCTTACTGTAAAGTAGAATAAGAAAGTACCCTAAAACCACTATACTTCAGATATTAGTTCATAAAAAATACTGAAGGGCATTATATGGCAGGCTCTTTCCTAGAAACGTAAGCTAATTTTAATATTTTATCTAAGTTAACTACCACCCATTGAGCTTCTTGGGAAAACAGCATTGGAAAGCAGAGCACTCCAATTAAAGTAACTTACCACATACCTACTCTTTTTTCTAAAAGGTTTCCTTGTTGGGCCAGTTTGATGGCATGGATATAACCAAAGGAAGCTTCATATCCAAGCATTTCACAATAGATCAGCCTCACCATACATTCCTTCATCTGTCTCTAAAACAGAAAGCAAGGTTAATACTTGCCTTGTTCCCCCTAAATTTTATATATGGATGCGAGAACACTCTCGTGATGAATGGCTATGGATAAAGAATGTCAAGGTTCCAGGTCACCAACCATTCTTTGCTGTGGAAGACATTTAGATGTGTGCTTAGTAGCACTAGAGAACTGATGCTTAATATAGTAGTAAACTTCATTAAGGGGGTAATTTTTTTTAAGTAGCTTAAGCATATAGAACAGCATTTTGCCTGCTCAAATAGGGACTTCTAAAATTGCTTGGGGTGTACACATGTAAAAGTAGGTGCAAAGAATCACAGCACCTCTTCTATATTATATACGCGCAGGTTCCCAGAGTTGGTGAATAGAATCAGCACCCAAATGCTTATTTTACAAAAACAAAAATGCACATATCTGCCTATGCCTACTGACACATACATGCACAGTTTATACCTGCCTCAGAGCACATGTAAATGCGTGGGCCTATTTTGCAACGGCTTATTTCATAATGGTACAAAACACACATGTTTTCTTTATAAAAGACAGGCACAGGAAATGTGCCTATGTGCCCTACTACAAAAAGTTACCACATGTTCATCCGTGGGACAAGTACAATTATTCTCAAGCCACTTAAAAGAGAAAAGCCCCTGTGGTATATCAAGACATTTTCTATAAATGTTTCAGTAAAAAATAAAATCTATAAGCATTTAAATGAAGCTAGTGCTGTTCTGCCTATGAGAACAAGCATAAAAGCATTGACAACAGGTAATACCCATGTTTTATTTTAATTAAAAATAAGTGTGCAACTTCTTAAACATGGCAAAATTAATTTGAGAGATAATTGTGGGGTTCATATACGTAAAAATGATTGAACTTTGGGTACACTCATCTCCTCCATTCTGCATGACTAGGTACCTTCTAGAGATCATGTGCTAATAGATCCAGCTAGCTCAAGTGCCCATCTTCCTACAGGACATAAAGAATGTACTTTCCAGAACTGGAAAAACCCCAGGCAATCAAACTGGTGACTGCAAGGCCACATTCAGCACTACATGCTGCTTGGACCACTGCAAGGTCTTCAAAAGCAAACATGCTAACCAGACTAGCACCACCAGGAGCATCCAGACTAGCACCACCAGGAGCATCCAGACTAGCACCACCAGGAGCATCAAGTGCAAGCCTAGAACACTGTAATGCTGGGCAGAACAGACTGAAGACCACAACATCACTTCCAGGAGGAACAGACAGAGATCATGGATCTAAAGCATAGGGGAAAGTGGGTCACAGGCTCAGAGAACTTTTATTTATTTTATTTATTTAATAGTGTTTATATACCGCTTTTCAAGAATCAAAGCGGTTTACAACTGCTATCAAAAGCAACACGCATGGATCTGGAGCACTACCACAGCACAAAAAGCCAAAACAGGCCACTAGAAACAAAAATAGGAAGGAGCTTCAGCTTGGAAGATGACAGGGAGAGGAAGCAGATGGAAGGAGGGTAAAAATTAGAACAGGATAGATAAAGATGCTATAGACGAAAGATCGATCTCAAGATGATACAACTAGGTGAAGGGACTGAATAAAAGGAAAAAAATGATGTATTTAGAATGAGCAAATTAAAAGAGCAAAATAAGTTATAAAGAGTAAAAAATCTGTAAACAAGCAAATCAAAATTATAAAGCCCCTGAAATCTATGAAGTACAAAAAAAAAGTTCCCGTCTACTAAAAGCTTTGAGTGGTACTTAGCATTTCTACACATTTTTCCACCAATGTGCAAATATCTCCTCCTTCATATCAGATTACAGACAGTCTCATCTGTCATACTACATACTCAAGCCTGAAAAGTTAAGCTAGTAAAATTCTCTCCTTGGGAAATGGGTACAATACACATCTTTGGATTATGTTTACTAAGCCCCACACTAGTAACATGGGTTTGGGCTCTCCTCTGAATCATCTCTCCCCATTTCAATCTGTTCAAAGCTGCATGGCTAATCTCCCACCAGTGTCACTATACTCATGTGATCCCTCTTCTCAAGTCACTTCACTGGCTCCCTATCCATTTCTGCATCCAGTTCAAACTTCTACTACTAACCTATAAGTGCCTTCATTCAACTGCTCCTCATTATCTTTCCTCTCTTATCTCTCCCTACACCCCTCCTCAGGAACTCTGCTCTTCTGGCAGAACCCCTCTGTGTCCTTTTCTTACACTGCCAACTCCAGACTTTGATCTTTCCATCTTGCTGCTCCTTATGCCTGGAACAAACTATCTGAGTCGATACATCAGGCTCCATCTATGGATTAAAATCTCACTTCTTTGAGACTGCTTTTAGATCCTGATCCCCTTAATCTCCTGTTCACCTCCTATGTGTTTCCTTACCATTCCCCTAGATATACCCTAGTCTCCCCTTGTTGTGTTGTCTGTCTTGACTAGACTGTGAGCTCTTAAAAGCAAGGACGGTCTCTTTCATGTCTGTACAGCGCTGTGTGTGCCTTGTAGCACTATACAAATGATAAATAGTAGTAGGGCCGCATTACTCATGCGGAGCAGAGACAGCTATCCCCCTGAATGTAGCACAACATGAAGCTATGGGTAGCTACCATCACCACCCATTGTTGTTCCCCACCAAATGCCACCACTATGAGCTTTCAAGGCCCGTGCTAGTGTCAAGAATTCACAGGTGCCACCCAAATGGCACAGATGTTTTAGTGCAGGGCCCTGTGCTACGTTTTAGCACAGCACCAAAAATCACACACTATCCCCATGCTACCCTAGTCGACTGCTTTAGTAAACATGTTCCTTTGTTATATAGATTGTTCAGGTTCTAAAAAGGAAAAATGTATTGCTTTCAAGCATCCCATGATGTTTAAAAACTGCTCCAGTACAGTTTATGTCATGTTAAAAGAAAGAGGGCCTAGTACAGCTAGCCCACAAAGTAAAATAAAATGAATATTTGAGTTGTTTTAGTTAGAAAGGGAACACTTGCCTGTGGTTCTGATTCCTGGCTTAATGCCAACATAGCTCTCTCAGGGACCAAGATCATGGGTCAAATTTACGACCTGCAAGTCAGCTTGACTGAATTATGAAAGAGTATCTCTTACCCTAGGAATTGAATTCCTGCAACTCCTAGAAGGGAAACGTTTTCACTGAAACTAATTGCACCAACAAATCATTCTACAACAGCTACATTATATTTGCCCAGTGCTAACAAATTCTTTAAAATTTAGGACTGTCAAGCAAATATCCCACAGATATTTTCTTATGTG
This sequence comes from Ichthyophis bannanicus, assembly GCA_033557465.1. Classification (NCBI taxonomy): domain Eukaryota; kingdom Metazoa; phylum Chordata; class Amphibia; order Gymnophiona; family Ichthyophiidae; genus Ichthyophis; species Ichthyophis bannanicus. The sequence goes on along the minus strand of CM066043.1, from coordinate 176,903,980 downwards.
GCTATATTCTGTTGCTTTACTTACCAAGGTTGTACTGGGAGAAGACACTGTTGTTTTTAGGTTTGCCAACTCTTGTTGAATTAATTTTTCTTCTTCCTAAACACAAGTCACACAGGTCATAAAATTGTATTTTTTTTTTGGGTGGGGGGGGGAGTGGATTAAAAAATGCTAGGCACAAGTTAAAATATGAAGTCACATTTGTAAACCCTTTCCATTAGCAAAACTACAGACAAGGTCCATTTACTACACTTTGTATTATATATACAGTGCATTTAGTATTCACTACATCCTCCTTCCACCACCTGATGATCTGAATAATTAGAAAAAGCTAAATTCAAGAATGGCATTTTGTAGAGGTGGAAGGAGACACTGGCAGCCAACAGCTGGTTGCCCTTGGCCAGAAAATCCAAGGATCCAGTTGCCTTCTTGCTCTCCACACATACTTAAACCTTTTCACTTTCTTCTTTTCACTAGCTGCAACATTTCCTGCTGCAATAGTTCAAAAATTTTCCCTTTCCCCTCACAAACTGGCTCAGGCCAACATGTAAATGAGTCCAGCGTGGGTACTGTTTGGTCATAACATGTGGTCATTAATTACTAGACAGTTCTATGTTCATTAGCATGCACACAATAGCACAATTACTGTCCACTAGCTAAAGCCCACAACTAATAGCTAAAACTATTAATGACCACATACAATGCAGTATAAAATAAAAATAAGTCACAACAAGCTACATAATATTAATAATCCAAACTGCCATGTATGAATTACACATTATAAAAGGTACTGAAATACTAAATTTCAACTTTAAACCATTTAAAGAGCTATAGTTTAAAACTATAATTACTCTAGGGGTCTTTTATTAAAGCCTGGTAACAAGTTAACCTCTATTTCAATATGTGACAGGTGGCAGCTAGGAACTCTTAACATGGGGGTTTATGGTAATCAGCCATAGCACAATGGGGTAAGGAAGAGTGTGGCAATGGCGAATACACTGCCAGCAGCATGAGAGCAACTGCCACCTGCTCATTCACAATGTGGCAATCAGCATGAGTGCAGGTAACGACACCGCTATGGGTGTCATTAAGTGCGCAGCACGTTAGCATTCACAATCGTGCACTAACTGCCATGCCATGCATACCCCCGACAGCGCACAAGGGGTACATTTATCAAATGACCGATTCGATTTTAAGCTCTATGAGCAGGGACTGTCTTCTTTATATGTTTGTACAGCGCTGTATATGCCTTGTAGTACTATACAAATAACTAATAGTAACAGTAGTAGTGATTGTATAGCTGCTAATCATGAAGTGCACACCTTTAATAAAAGGGCCCTTATGTTACTCAAAAATCATTGACTGTGTTATTACAGTGATAAAAAAAAGCGTTATGCCTTTTGCCTCTCCGAGCACCCTTCCGCAATTAAAGCCCTACAAGAGGATAAAGACACTAACAAATATTTCGTGACTTTCAACAGTGACACTATCGAATTCTACATCTGCTTCACGCTAGTGCCAGCCATGTACACTGAGCTGAGAGGAGAAGGTGGGACTCCGGAAGAATAAAGCGGTTTGCGTCAAACACTCCACGCGGAGGAATGATCCGCGCGCGCCCACGATCTGCGTGGGAATTCCTTCAACGGCCTGACAGGCGGGGGCTCGCCGCCCGGCACGAGACGCGGAGATGACGGGAGACTGTTCGCCATCCCTACCTGTTTGGATCTGAGCGCGGTAATGTTACGGATTAGGCTCCCAAGCTTGGAAGGCCCCGAGAGTCTGGCCGCGCCGGGCTGCGAGTCCTGAAGCAGAAGGATCGGTAGAGAGCCCAGGGTTTTCGCCACGATGTCGCTCATCGTGCAGCTCGCTTGTCATGCTCAGGGCGGAAGAAAACAAACAATGAACCAGCCTCCACCGGAAGGCTCCATGTTTTGATTTACGTCATTTCCTCTTTCGCCGACTTCCAACCGCTTTACTCTTCTACGGAACAGTATTTGATACTGATGACTGATTACCGGAAGGTGGCGCTGTCATGCGCCTACGGTTCCGATAACCTGACAACTTCATTGTGTTTTCCACAAGCGATAATCCAAATTAGAGCAATAAAATTTTAAGATAATCAAAACTACTCAGCACTTCATGCACTAAGCACCTGCGATGTAAATATAAAGGAACTGATGATTCATTAAGTGGCTTTTTCAATGTAAATCCAGGGCTGGCGTCTGGCGAACAGGATTTGGGGTTTTTTTGTGTTGGGGGGGGGAAGAGGAGCCAAACCATCCTCCACAAACACCTACAAGTTTCTTGGTGGTTGATGCAGTATAGAGCTAACCCTTAAGGACACTTTTAGTAAGTGCTACATACTAACCAGTTAACAGCGTTATAGCCGCAGTGCCAGTTACTGATCACCAAAATGCACGTTAACTGGCACTCGTGTGCCAAAGTGGAGAGTCTGCAGGTTACCGGTGCAGTGTGCGCGCGAGCACCATTATCATAGCAATTAGCACATGCACCTAATGATACAACTGGCACAACACGTAACAGCTAGGGTCATCATGAGAACAAGCGTCACTGAACATATCACACCTGTATTGATGGAACTACACTGGCTCCCAGTCACTGCCAGGATTCAATACAAAACATTGGTAACGACATTCAAGCTAATCCACAACCTGGCCCCGTCATTCCTCTCCACCCTGATCTCCATGCAACCTACCACCAGATGCAGGAGAACCATCAGCTCAGACACAATAATAGTTCCAAACAGCATCAGGCATGTAAAAGTCAGTACTAGCCGAAGAGCATTCTCCTTCTCTGCCCCCACTTTATGGAACCAACTACCACACGAGCTGAGAGCAATTAAAGACTTAGTCGACTTCAGAAAAAAATTAAAAACACATCTATTCAATTGTCACTATGGCCAGATGTAAATCCAAGAAAATAAAATGAATTGAATAGATGGATGTAAAAATGTAAATAGTTGGAAGATTATCTCTCTTGTAATGTATGATAGTTCATTAAGTTCATTAAGGTCGATCTGTAGACCCTACTATGTGTGCTGTGTAATACCCCTTGCTATCTATGCCCCATATATTCTGTCTTGATTTTGTGACAAATCCCAAAATTATAATCGAACCGCTTCTGATCGCTGGAAGTAGCGGTATATAAGTATCTACTAAATAAATAAAATAAAATACATCTGTGGGTATCATCATGTGGTGTGCCCGCGTTCACTGTGCTGCATATGGCTGCCAGGAGCATACTGATCATGTCCCCACTGCTAACACAAAGGTCTTGCACTTCACAGGTCATGTTTACTAAGCCCCGTGCTGGTAATGCATGGGATTTCGGGCTAACTGCAGATGGGCGAGTTCATCTGTCCCCCCTGAAGTTATTGCACTGTAGCATAGCGAACCTGCCGCGGGTGCAATTAACACCACCCATTGAGGTGGCATTAGTTGCACCCATGCTACCTGCGCTTGGTAGTTCAAGCCACAAATGCTTAGCCAGGAACATCCCCATTCTGCTCAGTCATCACCCTGACACATACGGTAGCGTGGGTTTTTTAGCATGGGGCTCTGGAATACTTTTTAGTACAGCACCAAAACTACACGTTAACCCCATGCTACCCATGCCCCAACGTGTGTTACAAATACATGTTAAGTGCACAGCCTTACTTAGCTTTAGTGAAAGGGCCCCTTAGCAAGGCCTTCACCCACCCTGTTCCACTGCTTATGACAAAAAAGGAGAAGAACGTCACTGAATCAGCCCCCTAGGAGGTAATTTTATAAAGCATTTCCACATGTACAGCTGATTTTGTATAGAGCAAATGGTTATACAATTGCATAGAGGTACAGTATAAATACATAACAAGTAGGCACACCAAAACATAAAACCTAATTTTGTGCAATATGCATCTGAAGGCATAGTTTGAACCAAGCTGGTACATAGTTGAGATGTATGTGCAGGCTTTATGAAATATGCATCTGCACACAGAGTGTAATTGTCTCAGAGCAGGAGTCAACTTGTGCAAGAACATTTGTGTACTATTGGGGATAGTTCTGGGACCCTATTTTATAAAGGTACATAGGTACCATGTCGTTTTTATAAATAGGTGGTTCCTTTGCGTCCCTCTAGTCCAGTCCCAGAACCTTAGAGTCTAGAACGTCCTCCAGCAGCCTTGGAGACTGAATGATGTCATTGTTCTGATGTCACCGGTACAAGTAGGCTAACACCGCCCCCTTTCACCAGTACTTCAGTCTCCAAGCAGCTAGTGAGATGTCTGAGCCTGGGACTGGGCTCAGTTGTAACAAACAAGTAGAGCTAGATTATTATTATTTAAATTTATTTGACTTGAATCAAATTTTTGATTAGATTTTTGTCTTTTTGGTTTTAGGAGTGCTGCTGCTGGTGAAGCTTCCTGCTGGGCTATAGTGATTCTTTTCATCCTTTTTGATTCGCCCCCTCCCTCTCTGCTTTCAGGCTTTTTCTATCTTGAGTTAATTTTTCCCCATCCTCTAAACGAGCAGGGGCTTGCAAGGAGCTTTTTAAAGGTTTAGCGGGGGTAGAGCCTCCCTGCTCCCGAACCCGATAAGAGGGGTGAGGAGCAGGTGGAAGGAAAGAAAAAGGCAACAGCGCCGCACAGCCCTTAGCAGGGAAAGGCTTGCAGGACATTTTTTGGTGTGATCGAAGCCGGAGCCGAAGCCGCAGAACGGCTGAGCTCCGGCGCAGTGAACTCCTCTTCCCTACGTTGGAGTTTAAGGTAGGTGGGGAAAGAGCTGGCGGTTGGCTAGGTGGCGTTGAAAGCGGCCTTGTTGCCGTTAGTTGTTTTGCACGTGCGTGAACTGTGCGCGGCAGGCTCAGGAGTGTTCAGCTTAAGCAGGTTATTTGTTTTGCACGCGCGTGAACGGCACGCGGCAGCTTCAGGAGGTTTTAGCTTAAGCAGGAAACAAGCAGCAGTCATCTTTATTTCATTTTTATTTACGGTTTAACTTTATTATTGTTTAGCCCTCGTTTAATAATCATTTTAGTCTGGGGCACCTAGGCTTTTAATATTGCAGTCTTAGGTTTAAAAAAAAAAAGAAAAGAAAAAGATAGTAATAGTTAATTAATATCACAACTATTTCTGGAAATTTGGTTAATAATAGTCATAATCTCCAGTAATTATTATAAGATGCCGGCTAAGCTGCAATGTTTAGTTTGTGGCTCGCAGCGTGGAGAAGTAATGGATTCGGGTGTGTGCAAGTCATGCACTTTGGAGCCCGATGGTGCAAATAAGGCCCAAGGGAGTTCCTCGGGAGGTCATGTTGGTTTGACAGGGGAACTGGGTAATTCTCTGCCGCCTGCTTTAAGTCCAGTGCAGACAGGGCCAGGGCCATCTACTGAGGTTGATTCTCTGGTGCTTCCATCTATGCTCAGGAGATGTTCCTCATTCTATTCCTCCTAATTTCTTTTCGCTTATGACTCAGGCCTTGGAGCTCCTGCAGCCTATGTTGGGGGTTTCTTCTCAAACTTCAAAGGGTAAGAAGCGTACTGGGTCTGTATGTCTACCCGAGGAGGAGGCTGGGTTAGCAAAGATCAGTAAACAGGCGGTAACTGATAGTCTTCTCGAAGAAGTGTTGGAGGGTGCGGACGATGTTGATCAGTCCTCAGAGATTGAGTTAGAGGAAGGAGAGTTGCCAGAAGAAGAACAACAAAGTAGAGTTGTCAGACTATTTCGTAAAGAAGAATTGCCTGCTTTGATTTCTGAGACTCTCAGGTCTCTTAATATGCCTGCGGGCAAGTCTATAGCGGAGGATCCGCTTTTGCAGGCGGTGCGGAAGTCCCAGTGGGTTTTTCCAGTTCATAGAGTTTTTAAGTCTATGATTCAAGAAGAGTGGGACTGTCCTGAGGCAGCTCTTCGAGGTTCTAGATTTTTAACTCGTCTTTACCCTCTTTCACGCAGCGTCTTGGGCAGAGGTTAGTTTAGTTCCAGTCGGTGATATCTGTAGAGCGGCTACATGGTTGTCTTTACATTCTTTTGCTAAGCACTATCGTTTAGATGTGCAGGAAGCAGGAGATGGGCGTTTTGGTTCAGCGGTTCTTCAGGCTGGGCTTGCGAGTCCCTCCCATTAAGATTCACTGCTCTGTTACATCCTCTAAGGTTCCGGGACTGGACTAGAGGGCCGCAAAGGAAGACAAAATTAGACTTACCTGCTAATTGTTGTTCCTTAAGGAACTCTAGTCCAGTCCCGGATCCCTCCCAGTGTATTTGAAGGGGATTTTTCATCAGTTTTTAGGAATTTAGTTTTTAAAGTTTTTGAGTTTTGCAGAAATTTCGATATAGTTCAATGTTTTAGGATCCTTTGTTGCAGCAGTACTTTGTTAGCATGCAAAAAAAAAAAAGAAAAAATTATGTAATTACAGTCTTATGATTGGAGGTATTTTTGCTGATTAATATTTTTTTATTAACTACTTATTTGTTGCTCTGCTGAGTCTGCTTTGTCAATAGGTACTGGTGAAAGGGGGCGGTGTTAGCCTACTTGTACCGGTGACATCAGAACAATGACATCATTCAGTCTCCAAGGCTGCTGGAGGACGTTCTAGACTCTAAGGTTCCGGGACTGGACTAGAGTTCGTTAAGGAACAACAATTAGCAGGTAAGTCTAATTTCGTCTTTTGTGGAAAGATTTGTAGGTACTTTGTTATGAAATCATCCCCTTAATGGGGAAAACCCTCTAGTATATCTGGCCTGATGCTGCTGTCCCTAGGGCCCCTCCTTTGTAAAGTGTTCTACTGCTAAACAGCAGCGCTTTACATGTAGAAATGATTCTCTAAAACAAAAGGATCTTTTTAATAAAGTGCAGCAAGGTTCTGCACTTACCACATGTTTAGCGCAAAAAATAACATGCAGTAAGTGCAAAGCCTCCATGGTAACTGTAGGGAATGCAACCAGCATGTTTCTGGCAGTCACCGCAGGAATCTGTCCTGTAATGTGTGTTGGACCCATGCCAGTTACCGTGGGTGCACTTACTATTGAGGAAGCCATGAGGGCACCTGGGGTATTTGCAACATTGACCGTTAGTGCGCAGACGTTGCCACCACGATAACTACAATGTGCTCTCCACACCCACTCTCCTCCCCTAACACACTCAGTCCCCATCCCTTCATGTGATGTGTGGTTACCATGGAAATTAGTACATGGTAACTGGCATACCAGCACTGTAAGAGTTACCACAAATTTGTGTTGGAAGTTACTGTGAATTAAAAGGCGCGTTAACTGTCCAGTACACTTTAGTAAAAGGGCCCCTCAGATTAATCTGAGGCTGAATGCTGGTGTCATCAGTATTTTCATTCAGGTTCACAGGATGTAGCAAAAGCTGGAAAAAATAATATACTGTATCATTGTGACATTTATTTTGGTCCGTAATGGAAAATATGTTTAAAACTCAAGCCATGCATTAGATATTTATTAGAGCACACACACATTGTACAGCACGTAATTTTGTAAACCCCTGTACAGGCAACACACATCACTGTGTGCATGTATCTACCCTATTTTATAAAGTGGCACACAAGCATGTTTTACTTTATAAAATAGCAGTGTACTGATTAGCTGTACCCTAGGTGCGGCCATTAACCTGCCCTAGAGCTTAGCTCGATGCAGGAACACGCATACGTCATAGTATTCTATAATGTATGCACATCCTTCAAGGCCACGCCTATGCGTCACCAATGCTCCACTCCCATACACACCCTGACTGAACATACAAACCATGGGCACTTCCTACTATTACTACTGATCATTTGTATAGCACTACAAGGCGTACACAATGCTGGCACATGTAAAAGACGGTCCCTGCTCACCAGAGCTTACAATCTACTCAAGACAGACAACGCAACAGCTGAGGACAAGAATACATCTAGGAGAATGGTAAGGAAACACATAGGAGACTACGCGTATCAGAAAGACGGTATAGAAAAAATGTTAAATAATAATAATAATCAGGATCCAAAGGTCACCTCATTGAGTTTTCGGCCTGTAAGCAAGCACTTACAGAATAATGGCCAGCCAAAGTGCACCTGGAATTTCCCATTTACTTGTGTACGTCCCGTAAAATAAAAGCTTGCGCGTGTAAGAATCATGTATCTTTCCAGTACATCCTTCTAAAATCACCCCCATTATGCCAAATTAAAGTACATATCGATTCAGCATATGGCATGAGTCACTTGTTTCAGTGTTCCCCTTTGCAATTAGACAAAAACCCAATTAAAACCTTGAAAAATGGTACAATGGCAAAAAAGGACAACTCTGGTAAAGGAATATTTGGCAATTCTTGACATACAGTAAATATACATTATGCTTTTCTGCTCTCCTTCCTTATCTGTTTCAGGATTATTCCTCAGTCAAATATTTCATGATTCGCTTTGTTTTAGCTGCGACACATTCTCCCATATGAATTCTGAAGGACATTTTCCCTTACAAAATTTGAATGTGAAGTTCAGTTCATACCACATAATAAGATTACTTGACTAGCAGCATAGCTACATAATCTTGTTCTCTATGGCTATGTCTTTACTAATGAGCTGCTGCCTATATAGCTGTCCTGACATTCCTTACATTCTACCAATGAGATCCACCCCTCTCATTTTCAGCAATCAACAAAAATCTTTGTAAGTCGCAATATCTTTTAAAGCACCCACACAAAATAGATACTATATGAGCTCACAAGCCCTTGGATTCCTTTACCAATCAGCACAATGAAAAGTCTGGTAAAGGTAATTTTTTTGGACTTGGCCTTAAGACGACTTGTAAAAAAAATTGGAAAATAACCTCAAATAGTTACATTTTGGACATTAACTGCACTCAGACTCCCTACTACTCCACCTACCAGTCCTGCTTCCTCCCATCTGCCTATGAGCAGGAGGGATCCAAATGACAGTGTCAGACCATTAAAGGCAGAACATATATTTTTTTGTCAGACTGATTGTAATGAGAGGGTAAACCCTCAAGTATCAAACCTTCCTTTAACTCATTTTTTTTTATTTTGTAGACATTTTATCAAAAGTTATGAAAGATTTAGCTTTATATGCAAGAAAGCTCGAGCAGAAGATTCCAAGCAGCTTCACATTAAGGCTGATACCACTCTCCACCGACACAACACTGAGTTTCAAACGCACAAAAGCTTTAGTTCAGTCAGGGTTCTGCATCAGGGTCAGAAAGCAAACCCTATCTGGATCACTCCAAGGATATAGCCAATGCTCACAACTCCTTGGAATCTTCGGCTTGACCTTTCCTGTATATAAAGCTACTGTAAGTTTTTCATTACTTTTGATAAAATGTCTACAAAATAAAAAATTGAGCAAAAGGAAGGTTTGTTACTTGAGGGTTTACCCCCTCATTACAAACCGTCCGACAAAAAATATATATTTTCTGCCTTTAATGGTTGACTCTTGTCAAGCCTGACCCAGTCATTTGGATTTGCAACTTGTTGGTGCTTGGGATATTTGGGTATTGCCTTTCATATTAGCAGGAGGGAACACATCTTCCTACCAAATCAAGCAATGCTATCACACCCCACCAACAATTAGCTATGCTCAATCCTCTATTGTTAAGTAGTTCGTAATCTAGCAATTTTTTCCCTCCTATTTTCAAGTTGGAGAACATGAACAACTTGTAGATCCTGTGTTACCATGTTTTCAGTTCCTTGTTTTATGTAAAATGGTTACTGTTTCTGGTAAACTGCTTTGACCTAAAAAAAAGCAGTATAGAAAATAGTCAAATAAGTAAATAAATATTATTACTAATTATTATCATCATTTATAGAATGCATATCAAATTTACAGAATGCTGCACAGAGGCACATGATGAACAGTCCCTGCTTCTTAGAGCTTATATGCCACTCAAGACAGACAGGACATACAACAAAAAGCAAATAGGGGACTAAGTTAAGCAGAGCTGGGCCATCCAGTATATGGGCTAGGCGGCTGCCTAGGGCAGCAGACCTCTGTGGGCAGCACAGCATGGTGCCCATGGCAGGCTATGTGCTTCGACACAAATGGCCTGCCACTCCTGCCACCCTTCTGACAGGAAGTTGTGTCAAAGAGGGGTCAGAAGTGGTAGGCCATGTGTGCCGAAGCCACCCCCACCCCAACGGAATCGGCGGCACAGCAGGGGAGGGGCGGCATGGCCAGGGTTTTTGCCTAGGGTGACAGAAATCCTTGGGCCAGCCCTGAAGTTAAGAAGAATTAAAGTAGGTGGGATTAAATTAAGGAGGGGCAATTTTAACTGATTATCAGCACCATCTGGCAGCAATATACAGTAAAACCCACATACCACTGTTGCCACATACCATGATTTTGGTCATGATGATGTACAGTATGACCTGCGTGTGGGTCACTGTTTACAGAACACTAGAAAGCGCAATTCTGAGAACATGGGACCTCTTCACACATCCCCTATCTCCTGGTACCTCTTTTGCATAACTCCATCCCCCACCAAGAGAGATGAGCAGCTTTAGGGCAGACCATGTCCTCCTCCTCTGCCTCCCTGGGCTGACGGCTAATGTGAACTACACAGGTGAAGGGCATGCTCTAACATACAACCACTCCTTTTCTTCTTCTATGTGATCAGTCTGCAGGGAGGAGAATCAGGAAGGAGATTGAGGGCACAGAACTGAAACATGTCACTGCAGTACAGGGAACTGACTCATCCAAACCCCTGAGCTCTTATGTTGACTTCACAGGGATTGACAAATTACACAGGAAAGGGTAGATTTTGTGATCCTTCCTGTGGTCACAGAATTTGTGGAAGATCAGGGCCCTGGGTGTACATGGTGCAAACAAAGCAAGTATTTTTTTAGGGAAAATGAAGTTCCAGAAAAAGAGGTCAAGAAATAAGGCTCACAATAACAGTCGTGCTTTGCAAGACTTTGGTCTATGGCGGGAGGTAATGGCTGCCAGGCCTGAAAACCTCAAAGGAAAAAGAGGAGGAGAGACAATACAGCAAAGATTGTAAAGTAAGTTTGTCAGGGTGGGGGCACTGCCAGGTGGGGAGGGACTCTGCAGCCATGACAACGGATATCCCTCGGCAAAAGTTTGCTTTGAGGCCCCTCATTAGAACTCATGTCGCTGGTTTACAAAAAAATAAGTTAAAAATCAATCCTTCTGAATCACAAGCTATGTGTCTGACAGGTATTTCTGAATCTCTGACTCTACAGTCACTTATGGTTTGGGGTTTAGGAAGGCAATGAAATTATTCCTGTTCCCCTGGTGTGGCTGATTGAGATTAGGAGCATGGTCCAAGGGAGCTCCTGTTGCTGCTGCTGTGATTTTATTGATATGTGTAGTATCTTATGTACTTTTATTATGGTGTGTTATTTGTACGCTGTATGTGTTTTATATATCCTGCTTTGGGCTTATTGTAAGAACAGGTAAAATATCTAATAAATTAAATGAAATAAAATCTTGGGCTGTAATTTACCTTTATCTAAATCTTTAAAAATCTTTGGGGTACATTTTGATTGTGATTTATCCTTTGCTACACACAGTATTGCAGGTTTGCTATTTTATATTACATCATATTCGTAATGTTCATTGTTTTGCTGATCCTGATTATCTTTGTGCACTTCTTTTTGCCCTAGTGCCTTCCCACATTGACTATTGTAATATTATATACAATCAAGGCCGTCCTGTCCACTAAGTAGACTAGGCAGCCATCTAAGGAGGCAGAGCCTGGTAGGTGGTACCACGACCCCTCCACCATTTTTCAAAGCAGTGGCAGAGGCTCTGAGCGAGCTGTGGTGGGCCTTGAAGCACCACATACATGCATGAATCATGGCCTGCCTCTCCTGCTCCCTCCAATAAGAGGTTTGCATTGGAAGGGGCAGGAGTAGCAGGCCATGAGGCACTTGCGGGTCCACAGCAGCACTGAAGCAACTTGTTCAGAGTCTCTGCTACCACTTTGAAGAATGGCAGAGGGGTCATGGTGCTGCTCAGAGGGAAGGGGAGATGATGGATGCCTGCAGGCTGTCCCAGGAGGAGGGGGGGGGGGTGCAGCAGTGGGTAGGCCTGCCTAGGGCAGTAGAAACCCTTAGGATGGCTTTGTATACAACAGTCTTTCATCTTCTTCCATTAAGCTTTTGCAATTATTACAAAATACTGCTATTCGTCCACTTTATAACAAAACTTTTGATCATGTTACCCCTCTCTTAATTCAAGAACACTGGCTTCTAGTTTTTAACCAGATAAAATATAAAGTTGTTCTGTTAACTTTCAAAACTCTTGTCTCTTCAACTTCCAGCTTACCTTTATAGCCTTTTGCTTTCTTTTTTCTTTTTTTTTTTATTGAAAGACTTCCAAAGAATACAGAAATATAAGAACCACAAAGATCTTCAAAAAGAATGCATCAGTAACAACACAACATCAGGTCACAATAGTATTCTACAATATGTCTTCATTTTTACAATTTTTAAGATAAGGGAACAGGGAACAACACCCCCCAACCTCCCTTCCCCCCCCCCCCCCAATGTCACCCTAGGCCAGGGTCCCCCCCCCACCTCCCAACCCCCCCAACTATAGCTTGCTAACCCTTGGGCTCGGGACAGTGGTAAGCTAAAAGACACACACAGGGAGCGAGCTCCCTTGGAGGTTGGTGTATTTCCCCCATTTATCCAAAGCAATCACGCGCTATAACGAGGGACAAAGGGCGCCCACACCAACTCAAAGCGCGCCAAATGCATCCTGCTAACCGCTACCCCCCGCTCCATGGAATACATATCCCACATTCGTTCCAGCCAGATCCGAAAAGAGGGGCCAAAGCACGCTTCCAAGCCGCCGCAAGGGATAATCGGGCCGCATTCAGGCCGTGACGGAGTAAGGCAAGTTGCAAAGCCTGGGCTCCCGGCACTGAGGCCCAAAAAAGGAAAATCCCCGGATCCCAAGGAATACTCAGTCCCAAAAGCATCCGGAATTGTACACCCCTCCAGAAGGCACGAATGCGGGGACATGCCCACCAAATATGTCCCAGGGTACCCCGATGCCCACAGTTACGCCAACATAGGTCCCCAGCCCCGGGATACATACGAGCAATCCACGCCGGAGTCATATACCAACGGTACAGCAGTTTATAATTCGTTTCACGGGCATTGGTCGCTACCGAGCTCTTCCACAGGCGCGTTTCCGACGTCTCCCACTGCTGATCGGTATAAGAAAGATTCAAGTCAGAGTTCCAAAGCACCCTGTGACGTGTGGAGCATGCCTGGGACCCCTGCAAATGGGCATATAAGGTCGCCACGAGACTCTTTGTAGTAGTGCACCCCTCACAGTAGCGATCCAGATCCGTCAGGTCCCGAGCAACCTGGGGCCGAACCGGTCTAGAGCTGACCCAATGCGTCACTTGCGTATATTGATAGAGATGCCTAACTGGAAGGTCAAATTCATCTTGTAATGCACGAAAGGATTGTAGCCGACCGTCAGCAAAAAGTTGGCCGACCCGGCTGAGGCCAAGATGCCCCCATTGCCGAAAAACTACATCACTCAAACCCGGTGGGAAAGAAGCGTTATCAACTATAGGGGCTAAAGGGGATAGATCCACATCACGGGGTCGAAAATGCTGATCCCAGCAACGGAGGGTATGAAAAACATAGGGATTACTGATGCATTTGCCGCGTCGAAGCTTTGGACCAAGCCACAGCCAATCCCCTAACCCCACTCCCCCCGCCAAACTCATTTCCATTTGTACCCATCGCTTAGTGCTATCAGCAATCATCCATTCCACCCCCGCCCGACATTGCGCTGCCGCATAGTACCAATGTAAATTGGGCATGCCCATACCTCCAGAACGCGTGCGAGCAAAAAGAACCTGCCGCGCTAAGCGCGGGCGACGATAGTGCCACACGAACTTCATAAGCAACTGTTGCCAAGTCGCCAGAGTAGCCCGCGGAATGGAAAGCGGTAGAACCTGAAAGAAATAAAGGAAGCGGGGGACGATCACCATCTTGACCACGGCTATACGCCCAAACCAGGAAAGGAGCAGGCCATTCCAAACCTCTAGGTCCCGCCGAACCTGACGAAGCAGGGGGTCATAGTTAGCTTTAAAAAGATCCGCCCGCTCCACGGTTAGGTTCACCCCTAAGTATCGCAGGGCTCCTGATACCCAGCGAAGAGGATAAGCCGCCTGGAGCTCCGCACAAACCGCCCTAGGGACCCCAACGTTCAGGATCTCCGATTTAGTATAATTGATTTTGAAGCCGGATACTCGAGAAAAATTTTCAAACAGCTGCATCGCGGCTGGAAGAGAAGCAGACGGGTCCACCAAGGACAATATGATATCATCTGCAAAGAGCGCGATCCGATATTCCGCAGGACCAATGAGGACCCCCTGCAAGCCTGGGTGGTCTCGAAAGCTCTGAGCCAGAGGTTCCATCGCTAGGGCAAAGAGCAGGGGCGAAAGAGGGCAACCCTGTCGCGTGCCTCTCTCCAGAAAGAAGTGTCTCGAGTGTCCCCCATTAATCCGAACGCACGCCTGAGGCTGCTGATAAAGGCTACGAACCCAACGAATATAATTAGGGCCAAAGCCCATTATCTCCAGAACACACCATAGATATCCCCAATCAACCCGGTCGAAAGCTTTTTCTGCGTCAGTTCCCACTAGCAACGCTGGTTGTGGGTCCCGGTGGGCCACATGAATAATCTGCAACATACGCCGGATGTTATCGGCGGCCTGGCGACCCGGCACAAATCCAACCTGGTCTGGGTGAACCAAGCCTGGAAGAACCCGATTCAGACGCGCAGCCAGCACAGAAGCAAAGATTTTAACGTCATCGTTTAACAAGGATATGGGGCGATACGACGCCGCATCGTGCAATGGTTTACCGAGTTTGGGTATCATCACTATCAATGCCTCCCATTGGGACGGGGGGAGGAAAGCCGCCCCTAAGACCTCATTGAACAAGCAGGTCAGGGATGGAGCTAGTTGTGCCCGAAACTTCTTATAATATTCTGCTGGAAAGCCATCGCTACCCAGCGCACTGCCAGTTTTCAAATGCCGGATTGCATTTTCCACTTCGTCAATCGTAAATTCAGAATCTAACTGAGCTCGGTCAGGGTCAGAAAGACGCGGTAGAGCGGTCCTCTGTAGATAATCCTGCACACGGTCCCGATCAGAGAGCTCTGCTTTATAAAGCCGCTCCAAGTAATCAGCAAAAAGAGCACGTATCTCCCGGGAGATAACCCTGTTCTGTCCCCCAGAGTCACGCAATTCGCGAACCACTCTCGAGGACTGCTGTTGGCGCAGACACAAAGCCAAGAAGCGGCCAGTTTTGTTCCCATGTTCATAAAAAGTTTGCCTTAGTTTCCGGCGCTTGTTATCTAATTCTCTCTGCATACACGCATCTAAACTAGCTCGAACCGTCCGCCATTGACGTAGGACCTGCCGCGAACCAGTGCGGGCGTGCTCCAAGCCTAGGCGAGCAGATTCCCTCACCAAATGATCGTGGTCACGCGTCCACAATCTGCGCGTGCGGGCCGCCTCAGCCATAAGTTGACTGCGGGCTGTAGCCTTATAAGCATCCCACACCGTGGGAAGGGGAACATCCCCAGAGTTGTTAAACTCAAAGAATTCCTTGATGAAGCGGGCATGATCCTGCACTGCGCCCTGCCGCCGCAGGAACCTCACGTCTAAACGCCAAAGACGGCGATACTCGCTATACAGTCCGTCCAGGAGGGTAAGCCAGCACGGGGCATGATCTGACCAAGTCAGCGCTCCAAGTCCAGCCTGCACTCTCCCGTCCATCAGGCGCTGATCCAATAGAAAATAATCAATGCGAGTATGAACCTGATGGACCGGAGAGTAGTAAGTATAACCCCTCTCCCCCGCATGGGTGTCCCTCCATATATCCCGTAAGCCTAAATCAAGCATAAGGCGTTGAAGAGCTCTTGCCGACCCCCCCATTCCCTCCCCCCAGCACGACCCGTAGAATCCAAATGGGGCACTAGATGCGTGTTGCAATCCCCACCCAAAACAATGGGGCCTTTGTCAAAGTCCGCCAATAGGGCTTTCAATCGCGTAAAAAAGGGCCCCTGACCTGTGTTAGGCGCGTAAACATTAGCTAAAGTTAACAGGTGTCCTTCTAGGCGAACATTCAAAAAAAGCCACCTCCCCAGGGTGTCTCGTTTTATCTCTTCAATCTGCAAGGAGAGGCTCTGATGAAATAATAAAGCCACTCCCCGCTTCTTCCGGCCCTGCATGTCTGAGGCCACCCTCACCTCAGTGTAAGGGGACCGCTTTAGCCAGCCCTGCTTAGAATTCTGAAGATGGGTCTCCTGTAGGTAAACAATGTCCCCCTGCAAAGTATGCAATTCTGAGAACAGCAGGGACCGCTTCCTCGGGGAATTAAGACCCTTAACATTCAAAGAGATAAAGCGCACCATTAACAATTACAACCTAAACCCTCACATCCGCCAGCAGAAATTCCCAATGGTAGCTCCCCCCCAGAAAACCCAGGAAATTAGTTAGTCGGGCCCACCTATTCCACCCTCCAGGAACAAAAGCCATAGTCCCTCCTCCCAAGCCCAAGCACACCCCCCAGCTCCATATTGGAAGACCCCCCCCTCCCACCCATCTCCCCCCCCCCTTCCCGTCAATACCACCTGCCTGTCTAAGTTAATACAGGACACGGTAAATTGACCACAAACCCCGTACCCCCCAGAACCCCACGATACGAAAACTCAACCTAAACATAGAGAAACATTCCCCCCACTACTCCCCCACCCACCCTGGATCATCAATCCCACCATGCCTCCCCATCAGAACAATAACATCATCATAACATTTGCAGATCATCCGCCGCCCCCCATGTATAATGGAGTGGGGACCCCAAGCTAATCCTTACTACCACTTATCCAAAAATCGGGGGACCCACGGAATGAGGCTCCCTAAAAAGAAAAAGTGAGAGGAGCTCTTCAATTCCACAAAAAATCAAGCGGGCTTGCCCACCCGAGTCCACTTGGAGTGCTGGAGCTTAGGGGGCGGCGGGTGAGGCTGAGCATTATCATCAACTAGGCCCGCCTGGCGAAGAGCTCGCCAAGCTTCAGTATAGTCCTTTGCAGAGATCTTTTTGTTGCCCAAAAGAAAGTTCATCCTAAATGGGAAGGACCAAGAGTAGCGAATCCCCTTGCTGTTCAAGACCACTGAGACTGGTTTCATCTCTCTCCGGCGCGCCAGAGTGAACGTCGAGAGGTCTTGGTAGATGGACACTGTCGCGTCCTGGAAGCAGACCGTCTTTTTCTCCCGGCCTCGACGTATAAGGAGCTCAGCATCAGAATAGCGCAGAAATCTCGCAATGACATCACGTGGTTGGTTGTTGGGGGGTTTTCCCAAAGCGCGATGAACTCGTTCAATTTCCATTCCAGAAGGGTGTGCAGCCAAATCCTCCGCCGAGAGCAACTCCGCTATCAACAGTTTAAGCACAGTTGGCAAATCTTCCCCGCCCCCCACCACCTCTGGAATTCCACGGAAACGCACGTTGTTGCGGCGGGAGCGGTTTTCAATGTCATCAATTTTATAAGTCAGCTCCATTGCTTGCGCATGCTGCCGGTCAAGAGCACATTGTAAATCCATCAGAGTCCCATCATGATCAACCACTTTGGTCTCCACGTCCTCTACTCGGGCTCCCAGTTCCTTAACGTCGGTCCGGAGTTCTGCGACATCTTTCATCAAATCGTCCCGTAGCATGCGGAACTCATTGGCTAACTCCGCGAAGCCCCTACGGAGCTCTTGTTTGAGTTGAGCCGAGGAGAGTTGCTTATGAGGATCCAATTCCTCTTCACTTACAGTCTCATCATCAGAGCCTGATGGAGGAGATTGTGCGCGTGGACTGCTTGAGGCTCCAGACTTGCTCTGCAGTCGCTGGGAGGAGCGCATCCCCTCCCGAGTTTCAGAACTTTTGGCTTTAGCAGCCATCCCACAAAGTCACCAATATCACACAGTGGTAGGAGAGAGATATAGCCAATGCCAGCAACAGTGAAGACACCAAGAAGATGACGGCGCCCGAGGTCACACCAACCCGCAGAGCAATCACTGCCACACAGTGTCAGGAGATAGGTACAGTCAATGTCAGCAAGGCGTAAGGCACTGATTAGACAGCGGGGCAATGAGTAGTAAGCTGCCTCCGGCCCGCCCGAAGAGACAGGCTGCTACAGATGAGGATCAAATAGCTCTGTAAAGCTATGTGGAGATGGGAAAGCAAGAGCCCACGGTTGCAGAATGTGAAACCCCAATGAGAGGCCTGGGGTCAGAAAAATCACAAGTGCAGTCCTGCAGGGCACCCGGGATCCACTCAGAAGGGCGAAGGCCTCGGCGGGACAGTAGGCTGCCAAAAAATAGCCCCTGTCACCGGCTCCAACTGCAGGCCAAAGGGTAAGAGAGGAGAGAAGTGGTTCTCAGACTTACCCTCCTCGGGGTGACTCGTGCTAGCGGGAGAAGGTGGTAAACGCTGGCAGTTGCCACGTGGACTTCACGCCGTCTCCGCAGGCCTCACAAGCAAGTCTTCAGCGCCACAGTCAGACGCCTCAGGGCTGGGAATAAGTGCCCCCCCCCCCCGATGAACGGGCTGCCGCACGCTCTGCAATTCGACAGAAAGGGCCCAGGCACTCAGCCCTGAAGGAGTCCGCCAGACGGTGTTCAGCTGCGCAAGACACAGCAGCTGGCCGCAGAGTCAATCAGGCCTGGTCCAGCGACGGGAAGAAGCATCCGGCAGGCCGCGCTCTGAAAGTGAACTCCGCGATTTCCCAGCCACCAAAGATCCTGCCGAGCCGTTGGACCAGGCTCCAGTGGGGACCGCTTGTCTATGCTGATCCAGGGAAGGTAAAGGAGGGGTAAATTGCGGCAATTAGCACATGTTTGCAAAGGTTTTGGGGTTGTGGGGACGGAGCTCTGTTAAAATGCGGCCATCACGCAGTGGGCTCACGAGCGCCCCCCCGCCTTTTGCTTTCTTATATTCCCCAGAGAACTTTACAGTCTCCCCATGATAATCTTCTGATAATTCCTTCTCTCACAGCCCTGTAAAATATGAATCTACGTACCATTCTGCCTTCTGTTTGGCCTCTAATCTTTGGCTTGCTCTTCCACATTACCTACAAGTCAAAACCTCCCTTGTTAAATTCCAAAAACTCTTGTTGTTGTTAAGTGCCATCAAGTCGGTGTCGACTCATGGTGACCCTCTGGATAGTTGTCCTAAATTGTGTTCTGCCTTCAATCAGGAGGCTCATTGTTGACAGACTGGTACCCGTAGCTGCTGTTATTGTATACACGGCCTACTATTTTGAGCATTCTAGGTGGGAGGATCACAGCTACATTTTCTACTAATTCCTTATGATTTCTTTAATCAATTTTTAGTGAATTTTGTTTAATTGGACATTTTTATTTGCATTTGTGTTATTGTAATTTTGTTTAGAAATTTTAAAATTAAAGTTTATTGTGTGAGGAGGGGCTGATAAGTCTCTGGCCTTGTAATGAAACCGAAAGCTACGGGTAGGTACACTTCAGTTCCTGTAGTCTGGATGATCTCTCTGCAGTTTTGTTTTATTTGGTATGAAATAAAACAAAATTGCAGAGAGATCATTTGGACTACCAAAACTGAAGTAAGTATGCTCATATGCCTTGTAACAAAACAGAAAGCTATCAGCTCCCCCTTGTATTGTTATTCTCTTTATTGTGATTGTAATTCAATTTTGCTGTATTTTGGAAAAGTGGCTAAGCAAATTTATAATAAATATAAACATATTCAAAGAAACAGTGATGGATACATGACCCCCCCCCAATGAAACTTGTGGAAACAAAAACAGTAAGAGCATTCAAGAAAAGCATGGGAGAAGCACAGAGATTCCTTAGTCCCTTGAAAATGAAGGTAAAGATGGCAATTGACTGGGTTCTATGGTATTTAAACATTTTATTTATTTATTTATTTATTTAACAGTATTTCTAAACCGCCTTATCATAATAATCAAGGTGGTATCACAGCAAACAATCTGGTAGTGTGAGTGTGTTATACATGCAGTGAGGGTGAGGATTTTGTTTAGTGTGTGTCGTATTGTGTGCTGGATTGGTTTGAGCTATGTACAATGTGGGCTATATACAGTGGTGCTAAAGACATTTATATACATACAGTGTTAGGCAGTTAACATGTGCTGCTATACAGTCAATTAGGTTATGTGATGTGTCCATAGTGTTCTATGAACAGCATGGTTTTCAGCTGTTTTCTAAAGTCTTTGAGGTCTGTGGTTGCCCTCAAGTCGTCCGGTAGTTTGTTCCATATTGTTGGAGCAGCCATGGATAGTGCTCTGTCTGTTGTGTCCTTGCGTGTGTGTTTGTATTCACTTGGGGTGCTGACGCGGTTGTGTGTTTGCTTTCTTCTAGGACGTGTGCTGGTGTCTGGTTGTATGAGGGAGTGCAGGCTGTTGGCTGATGTGTGCTGTTTTATCTTGAATAGGTTTATGATAGTTTTGTATCTGATGCGTGCACCGATTGGAAGCCAGTGTAGGTCCTTTAAGGTGGGTGTGATGTGCTCCTGTCTTGCAGTTCCGGATATGATTCTTGCTGCTGTGTTTTGTGCCAGTTGGAGTGGTTTGATGGCTTGTTTTGGTAGTCCGAGGTATATCGGATTGCAGAAGTCCAGTAGTGGGGTTATCAGTGCTTGACAGACGGTACGGAAGTGTTCTGGGGCGAGGAGTGGTTTCAGTCTCCTGATGATTCGCATCTTGTAGTAGGCTTTTTGGATGGTCTTGTCTATGTGTGGCTTGAGATTGAGTTTATTGTCCAGAGTAACCCCGAGGTATCTCACTTCTGACCTTATTGGTATGGTAGTGCTTTGAATCTTTATATTTGGTGGGTGTATGAAGCCTTGGTTCCGAGTGATGATTAAAGCTTCAGTCTTGTTGTAGTTTATTGCAAGGTTGTTGTTTTGACACCAACTGGTCATTTGGGTAAGGCAGTTTGTTATCTTAGAGAAATCCGGGTTGTCGATTGACATCGGGGTGTATATCATGATGTCATCCGCATAGATTGTGTATTGAATGTTGTTCTCTTTCATGATGTTGCATATTGGTTGGATGTAGATGTTAAACAGGAGTGCTGAGAGCGCAGATCCTTGAGGCACTCCTTGTCGGACTTTTATGGGTCGGGAGGTGATGTGTCCCACCTTGACCTGTAGCTGTCTTTCGGTTAGGTACGAGTGGAACCATTTCAATGTGATACCGTGTATACCAATGTTCTTTAGTCTTTCCAGGAGCGTGTTGTGGTCCACTGTGTCGAAGGCTGAGGAGATGTCGATGAAGATCATTATGATTCCATTCCTGGTGTTGTCAATTATTCTTAGGATGCTGTCGAAGAGATGGATCAGTAGCGTTTCGACTCCATGGTTGGGACGAAATCCGTGTTGGTTGTCGTCGAGAATTTTGTGTTTGTCGATGTGATCCTGAAGTTGTAGTTGAACTGTTTTTTTCGATGATTTTTGCGAGGAAGGGTATGCTGGAGATTGGTCGGTATGCTGCTGGATCTTTTTTGTCGAGAGTTGTTTTCTTTGTGATGGGTCTTACTGAGGCAAGTTTTAGTTGCTTTGGCATGAGTCCTTGAGTGAGTGAGTTGTGTACCATTTTATGTATGGTAGGGATGAGGCTTGATTTGGTGGCTTTGACCCATGACACCGGGCATGGGTCTGTAGGAGCAGTGCTTGTGTTGATTGTTGAGATGATGTGGGATAACTGTTCTGTTGAGGGTGAGGAGAATGTGCCCCAGGTTTTGGAGTGTACGTCCGTCCTGGTGGTCCTACTAGGCGTTGTTCGTTCTGTGGAGTGAAATTTTTCTTTGATGTGGTCGGCGAATTCCTGTGGATCAACTTGTACTTCCCCTTCTGTCGTTTGCTCTTTTGTGAGGATTTTCACTATTTCGAAAAGCTCTCTGGGTTTGTTGATGGAAGTGTTTATCAAGTTTGTGTGGAATTCCTTCTTTGATTGGTTGATGTGTTCATTGTATTGCTTTTGCTTTGTTAGATAAAGATGCTGGTCGACAGTTGCCTTGTTTTTTCTCCATCTCCGTTCAATCTTCCTGAGTTCCCTCTTTTCCTGTCGTATTTTTGCTGAGTACCATGGTTTGTTTTGTCTCTTGTTGTGGTGTTGTTTCTTGGTCCCGCCATCAGATGGTTTGGCGGCGTTGGCTAAAATGCTGTTCCAGCTGGAAACTTGTTCCTCCAGGTCGTCTGTGGTAGGGTTCAGGTGTTGTATTGTGTCCTGTATGAATTCGTCCTTGTCGAAACTCTTGAATCGTCTTTGTGTGTGTGAGATGTTAGCTCTTTCGTTTGTCTGGTCCTCTTGTGACCGCAGCCTTGTCTCGATTAGGTAGTGGTCAGACCATGGCACTGGGGTAATGGTGGGTGGAGAGATAAGGTCTCTTGATGTTAGGTAATTGGATGCGAATATGAGGTCTGGGGATGATCCATGTCTGTGTGTTGGTGCATTGATTATCTGTGTGAATTGAAGTGAGGACATTGCTTGAAGGAAGGCCTCTGCGTCTTTTACATTTGTGGACTTGAGGTTGAAGTCTCCGATTAGCAGCGCTGGTTTGTTGTTTGTTGTTATGGCACAGGCTTCTTCGAGTGTGAAGGCTAGTTCGTCGGGTGGAGCTCTGGGCGCTCTGTAGGTTAGGCAGATTGCAATGCTCTTGTTCTTGATGCTAATTGTGTTGCATTGCTGTGTATCGGTGAGGCTCTGTGTCTTGAACTTTAGTTTCGTTTTTGCTATTATCAAAACTCCTCCTCCACGCTTGTGGGTGTGCGGGCAGTTGTATGCTGAGTAGTTGTCCGGTACTAGTTGGTTGAGTAGTACATTGTCAGTCGGGTTGAGCCATGTTTCTGTGATGCATATTATGTCGGGCTGTCGCTCTTCAATGTGATCTACAAGAGTGTGAATCTTGTTGCAGACGGATCTGGCGTTTATGAGCTCAATCGTTGTTGTCTTTGTTGAGGAGGTTGCTGTTACATGTGCTTCCTTTGTGCAGGCGTGGGGGTTTGATTTGTGTCTGTTTGGTCGCTTTGCCTGGGAGGTTCCGAGTGTCTCTTTGTATGTGCGCTGAGGTTCTAAGTATGGCCATACGGTTGGTGGGTGCCATGTTGTGTTTGCTTGTGGATAGTGGAGGTGTGTGGCTGGTGGGAGGAGTTGTGTGACGAGTAGGTAGAGTGGGAGGAAGTATGTGGCGTGCATGTTGGTTTTTTGTGATGTTCTGATATGGTGATGCCTGTATTCTTAAGTCTTCTTCTGTAGTCTGTTTGGTGAGCTCTGTATTTGGTGCGATAGCCTGTCCCGTGGGGGGAGCCTGTCCCGTGGAGGGCGAGCCGGATCTGTGTAGGGCGTCTTGGTGCGGGAGCCTGTCCCGTGGAGGGAGCCTGTCCCGTGGAGGGCGAGCCGGATCTGTGTAGGGCGTCTTGGTGCGGGAGCCTGTCCCGTGGAGGGAGCCTGTCCCGTGGAGGGCGAGCCGGATCTGTGTAGGGCGTCTTGGTGCGGGAGCCTGTCCCGTGGAGGGAGCCTGTCCCGTGGAGGGAGCCTGTCCCGTGGAGGGCGAGCCGGATCTGTGTAGGGCGTCTTGGTGCGGGAGCCTGTCCCGTGGAGGGAGCCTGTCCCGTGGAGGGCGAGCCGGATCTGTGTAGGGCGTCTTGGTGTGGGAGCCTGTCCCGTGGAGGGAGAGCCGGATCTGTGTAGGGCGTCTTGGTGTGGGAGCCTGTCCCGTGGAGGGAGCCTGTCCCGTGGAGGGAGAGCCGGATCTATTGGGGTGTGTGTAGTGTAGGTGAGAGTGTGGTGGTGGGGAATGTGTGATGTACTGTGAGAGTTCTACTTGCGGTTCTGATGTCCTTCGCTTCCGTCTGCTCCTTGTTGGGTTCCGCTCTGTGCTGCGCCTCTGTGCCGCGCCTAAGGGCCACGCCAAAGGGCCCTCTGGCGAGGCCCTCAGGCGCGGGCGTGCCCGCGAGGGACGCCGCTTTTATGGAGGCGGGCCGCTTTACTCCTGCTCTCCCACTGCCCCGATTGGGCAGGAGCACGGTGGGGGGGTGTTGCTCCGTCGGCGGCAGCAGCGGCTCCCTCCGGAGGCGAGGGACGCCGCTTTTATGGAGGCGGGCCGCTTTACTCCTGCTCTCCCACTGCCCCGATTGGGCAGGAGCACGGTGGGGGGGTGTTGCTCCGTCGGCGGCAGCAGCAGCTCCCTCCGGAGGCGAGGGACGCCGCTTTTATGGAGGCGGGCCGCTTTACTCCTGCTCTCCCACTGCCCCGATTGGGCAGGAGCACGGTGGGGGGGTGTTGCTCCATCGGCGGCAGCAGCGGCTCCCTCTGGAGGCGAGGGATGCCACTTTTATGGAGGCGGGCCGCTTTACTCCTGCTCTCCCATTGCCCCGATTGGGCAGGAGCACGGTGGGGGGGTGTTGCTCCGTCGGCGGCAGGAAGGAAATCAGTCAGACTTGACAAGCCTTCTGGTCCATAACAACTGCAGTTTGAGGACCACTTGGTTCACCTAACTCTACTGCCATAGATTGTACCTGATCTCCACTCCTCCCCCCCCCCCCTCCTCTCTCTTTGCAATGCATGTTTTGAGTCAGTCCTGACTCCTGGCGACCCAGAAGCTCCTGGGTTTCCTTGGCAGTGTCACTGGAAGTAGATTGTCAGACCTTTCTTCTGAGGCAATGGAGGGTTAAGTGACTTGCCCAAGGCCACAAGGAGTGCTAGTGGGACTTGAATGCTGTTTGCTTGGTTACCAAGCCAGTGTTCTAACCACTAGGCTGCTCCTCCACTCTGCCTTTCTCTTTAGGGACCCTTTATATCTGTCTCAAGCATGCTTGAATGCCCACTGTTTAGGACCGTAGCAAACCAGAAATGCACACTGTGCGACTAACAAAACTGACTCCTCCTCTACCCCCAGGCCATATGCACTAACTCACTCTTTTTGAGCTTCCTGGAAGTTCAGTGATGATATCAGTGTCCCTTCCGTACTTGTGCCCTGTGCAGCTGTACCATCCTGTCACTGTTATAACTGCTTTCAATGCATTAATAATGATTCAAACTATTACAATAAAACAACTATAGTAGATGACATTTTATTTTGTTTAGCTTGGATGTCTGAAGCTGCCTTTACATAGGCTTGTTTGTTTGCAAAGATAGTTGGAGGGAGGGATATGATTTAAGAGTTTAGATTGTTTTAAAGTGGTCTTCAGACTGAATTTTTGTTTTAATTTTTATATTTTGTTAATGAATATTTTATTGGGTATATGTTTCTTGAGCCCCAATGAGAGAAATAACTATTTCCTGGATTTCTTTTTTTGTGCCATCAAGTTAGTGTTGACTCACAGTGACCCAGCTACCTATGGGTTTTCTTGGGAATGTGTCACTGGAAGTAGATTGCCAGCCTTTTCTTCTGAGGCAATGGAGGGTAAAGTGACTTGCCCAAAGTCACAAGGAGTGCTAGTGGGAATTGAACCCTTGATCTTCTGGGTACTAGGTAGTTGCTCTAACCACTAGGCTACTCCTCAACTCCTGGATTGGTGGGTAATAAATGGTTGTAAATAAAGGAATGGCCGCGGGGCATGTACCCACTGGCCATAGATAACCAAGGGATACGGGGCAGGGAGCCGCTTCAGGTGGTAGGTTGGGCCGGGGGAGCTAAGGGGACGGACGGGTGTCCTTTAAAATAATTGGCTCCCGCAGTTGATTGAGGCGCATGGGAGCCAATGAGCAGCAGAGGAGCGAGGGCTTGAGGAGCGTGGGGGCCGGTATAGAATCAGTGTGCTGGCGAGCGACGGGAGGATGAGACGGCTTTAGCTAGTAATATGGCAAAGCTGGAAGAAGGGGTGGGTATTGAAGATAGCCGTGGGGCTCTCCGTGGCGGAAGCAAAAGGAAGTCACTTTGCTTTGGCTGGTGATGCCTGGAGCCGTGGATGGGATGGCTATGAGAGAGATGAAAAATGTTGTTGGATAAAGTTGTGTTGTTAATAAAGCTGCGACCAGTTGAATTCCCATCATTGTTGTAATGTGGTTATTAAAAGGGGGCAGGGGTGAAGGAGGGTCGGGGTCAGGGGGAAAGAGGTGCAAATCATTTTTTGAAATATACTTAAGATATGCTTATTTGTAGTCCTCTTCTCACACCTCACATAATGCCTCTCCTTTCCCTGATTATTTTTTTTCTTCTTAATATACCATTTTTTAAACCTCAATGAGGCAATTTGGGAGGATTGTAATGGTAATTAATGCATCTCTCTATTTTGTGCCTGACTACACATGGTGTGTATCAGTTATCACTATTTAAATAACATTATGTATATTAATGCCGTCGCTAGTTAGGAAACAGCTGAGCCACAAAGGTTTTGCAAGATCTCAGCTAAAACAAATTCTTTGTCATCAATATGCTTTCTATGTGCATTAATTAACTTTAAACATCCTTTAACCAACCTGAGAGATTTTCTGCAGTGTCACATACAGTAAATAAGATTTAAAAAAACAACAGGAACTTGAATACTTCAATAGTATGCTGTCCCAATAAAGCAGTGTTTCTTAGTATAGTGCATTTTTTTCCTGGCATTAGCTACTGTATATGTTGTACCATTATATGCTATGAATAATGTGAAGGACTAAACTCTGAACTCAGTATGAATATTTTGTAGAAGTTCTCACATAAATTATCTAGAAGTTGATTTAAGGGTACAGAGACACAAATGTTAGAAGATAGAAGATAGGTTGAAGACAGTTATCAAAGTGTGTTGTATGGGAGGTCTGGCCTAACATCATATCCTGCATTCTCCATAATTACCATCACTGATATCTGTAAAAAAAATCCACTAACTTTCTGTTCCAACAAATATTGGAGCTACTGAAATTCTTTTCCTTTTCTTGGCCCAGTAGTTTCCCCCTTCTCCTTTAGACTTGCAGTTTAATGGGAACAAGCTTCCGTTGAGCTATGATATTGTAATCCATCATCAAGTACTCACTGGTTTACCCCATTTTGTAATCAATGCAAACTATTGCAGAGACTGTCTTTATTCAAGGACCACAGATTGCAGAACCTGGTTTACACACACCCAGTATAACCACTAAGGGGTATACTGGGACTTAGTTGTAGATAGCCCAGGTTAATGGTTAGCCTGGTTTAGTAGACATACCCCTAGGTATCAGCACTACATAACAGCTGATACTCCCTCCGCACAGGAGCAGTACCTTCTGGTTCCATAATATTTCTAGCCCCAATCAGCCTGGGGAGCAAATGGATCATTTTCTTGCATGTCCATCAAGCAAGTTCAGTCAATGAACTTACTATTATGGTCACAACATCTAATGAACTTCCTTAAATAACTTCATTTAATTAGGCAAATTATTCAAGGGGGGAAAACTTCAGACTGTATCTCTGATATTTTTTCTTATTTATTCAACTATGGGTAACCCCCTTAGAGAGCACCCAGGTTTTCAGGACTACTCTTCATAGGTCTGGTGCTCTCAAAGGGGTTGTCCATGGTTGAATAAATAAGAAATAATATCAAGGACACATTCTGAGTCCCCCCCCCCCCCACTGTTCCCTCTAAGCTGTGCGCGTGTGCGCGCGCACACACCTCGCCGAGTGAGCGCACATACTTTACAACAGAGCGCACAAAAATTACGGTTCTGATTCTGATAGAAAACAACACAGACGTTCTTAAAATTGAAAAGTTGTGTATTTATGGTTTTCACAAGTTCTACAATATTTTCTAGTGCAATCAATGTGGTGTACATACTGTATTCTGACGTGTAGTCAAATTTTAAAGTATATAACTCCGAGTGTCGTTATGTGGCGCACAAAAATTTAACCTTCCTTCAAAAGCTGCATAGCTGATATTTTATGCGCACACAGCCTACAGAAAATTAGAGGGAACATTGCCCCCCCCCCTTGAATAATTTTTCTGAATTAAATGAAGAAGTTTCTTTAGGAGGTTGATTAGATGTTGTCACCACAATGATAAGTTCAGTGACTGAAAGTGAATGATGGATATGTTGGTTGTCACTGGTGTCTAATTCTTAATTGTTCTTTTTCTTGCATTGCAAAGTGCTGCACTCCTGAGTCATAGGGTTTGCCTACTGATCTTTCTCTTCTACTTTACCTCCATCAAAAACTGGGAGTACACATAATTAATTTAACCAGAGTACAGTATTTATTTCTGGAGGCTGCACCATCAGAAATATATAGATAGAGTAGGCGCAATCCAGAAAAGAGCTACCACATGTGTAGTGTCTGCATATAAATCTCATGAGCTAAGATTTAAGGATCTAAAAACGTATGCTGAATGAGAGAAGAAAGTGGGAGGATGAAAGAGATGGTGACATTCTTAAAAACTATAAATAGGAAACCAGAGGCCAGCAATGTTTGAGGGTTATGTAGCTCTAGAACTAAAGGGTCTTTGTATGAGTGGAAGGGGATAGTCTTAATAGTAACTGCATGGAAGTATTTTATCACAGAAAAGATGATGGATGCATGGAACAGCCCTTCAAGATGCACGGTAAGGCAAAATAAATACAGCAAAGAGGATCATGAGGGATGGAAAATTAACAGTAAAATTGTAGATATGTGGTGCTGCAGTAGGTGGAGAGAAAGGTAAGACAAGCGGTCTATTTGGCTTCGTATTTTAAGATAAACCAAGAAGCAATCAACAGAGAAGTTGAACCACTGGACCAAACTGGACTTCCATCTTGCTCCAGGGAAGAGTCACTGCTGGACAGGTGTGAAATTTGCTCCAGCTTTATGTTTAAATCCCATATCGGTCAAACATTTAGAACCTCATAAGAACGAGATTGGAAGGCAGAGATGCCGATCTTTCTTTCAAATATATTAGAGTAAGGCAAGAGAAGGTGACATGTACATGTTTTACCCGATAATTAGAGAGTCTTCCTCCTAAAGAAAGAGTTGCCATGTTTGTAAATGCAAAGTGTGAGATGGGAGTAGCAACGCAGACAAGGAGAAGTTAGGAGGAGCTGTCCTCCAGGATTTGCCTACAGTAGGATAAAATGGCATCTAAAAGAAAGTGGCAAGAAAACCATGCTAAATAATAGAACAAGCAAAATCAGTGTTTTAAAGGAGCATTTCTAATTACATTGTTTCGAACACTTAACATATGTTTCCGTCAGGATAACAATGCTTTGTTTAGAAATGGTCACCAAACGAATTAGAGGCTTAACGCAACCATCCGCTTCTTTCAGCTAAGTAAACTGGGAAGACGAATGCAACTAACCAATTAGAAGGGGGAATTTCTGTGATCCACCAGGAGCGGCGGAGAGTGACCTATGAGGGACACATTTACAGCTCCTATCGGAAAAAGCTCCAGTCACCTTTCCCTTCCCCCTGACTCTGACGAGCTCCCGAGGCCGTTGACGTCAGCATGTGCACTGAGCTCTCTGCTCTTCATCTGGGACTAGCGGCACATCCCCGTCTGCTGGCGAAGAACAATAGCGGGCTCGCTTCAGCGTCAGCCGCCCCTGCGCTGGAGTTCAGCACCACGGGCGCCGGACAGCTCCGCGGCTTAGCCGACGCTCTGCTCTCCCTCCTCTTCCCCAGCTCCCAGGCCCGAAGCGAGTCTTTTCCGGCCCCAGGAGAGCCCGTGTGCTGCCCAAATAAGGAAGGATCTTTCCCAAGGATGGGTCTCCGGCTGCCGGCATTCGTCCAAGTCCTAGCGTTGGTGGTATGTCAGATGCAAGCGTTCCCCACACCCAACAGCAATCAAGGTAAGCTTCGCATAATAAGAACTTGACTTCTTCCAACATCTAGTCAAATACAGGCGAATTCAAGCTTTTAAATACAAATCCATACTCGTGACTTAAATCGTCTTTTAAAATTTACAACTAAGAAGTTGAAGAAAGTAGGGTGTGACATTATTCATGGGGAGATGAAGAAGGGGGAGAGGGTCAAAATTCTTTTTCCATCAAGTCCCTGATACAGTGTTGCGTTTGACTGATCGCGGATTTCTGTTTGTTCACTAGGGCTTTAGGGGTGGAGCGATGAAACAGTTCTAACGAGACTGTTCCTGGATACTCTATTAAACAGTGTGATATTCAATGTTCTGTAATATAACAGTAACGTTTCTGTTCAAGAGCCTCTTGTGTTATAGACCCAGGATTTAATCTCACGAGTATTCCAATCCGATTATGCAACGCTCGGTTTTCTAAGGCAATGTTAACAAAATGAACGATCTTTCCACCTAAAGCAAAGCTCCTAGTGTTATTTAACAGCATATATTTTTTAATAAAATAATTGTAGAGTTTTGTTTGTGTTTGACCTTGATTCATGATGCTATATAAGGGTTTTATTTCTCTGTTATTTATTTATTCTTTATTTGTTAGCTTTTTTATACCGCCACTTTCAGAGATCAGGGGCAGTTTCAGAGAACACAACTTAACAATTTTACCTTGTAACATTAGAAGGGTTCTCAATAACTTTACATTAACTCATTAATGATACTTCTCTATCCACCGGCATCATAAAATGAATGTTCATATGCATATTTATTCCAGATAAAGCTGTACACAACAGAGAATTAAGTGTAGAAAGACCTTTGAAGGAACAGGTAAGTGAAATAAAATGCCACACATTGTTAGTAGTTGAAAATAGTTTTATTAACAGTCATTTTCAGAAAGAGCATTTGTATTTTCAAAAACTCAACCAGGAAGCCAGTTCATTTGATAAAGGGTTAGCATAAAGGGTCTAAGCAAAATATTTCTTGGGATCATTTTATTTTGGAAGAAGTGGTAAGGGGTTAGGGCACCAGTTTATGACTGCAGAGATGTTCTGCGCTGAAACACAAATTTTATGACTCTTATCTGCCATTGATTCTCTGTGAGACTTTGGATAAGTCACTCTCTCATGTGCTTTGGTGAATTCAGTGAAGTAAAACATTTCTCTTTATCTGGCTTTTCTTGATCAACAATTGTTTTTATATATTTAATTTCTTAATCAGTGTTTATAACTCACTTGCACAAAAATTTCCCAGGGAGAGACAATTATAAAATGTATACAATATAAACACCTAATAAAATCAATATGACATAAACAGAAAACGCAAACAATAAAAAAGAACATAATAATAAAAGAAAAATAAAATATCTAAATAAAGCAACCTAGAAGAACCAACATAAAAGCCCCATTAAACCATTAGCTGAAAGCTTTCTTAAATAGCTATGGATGTGAAAAGGCATGTAATCCTGTTTCTAAAATCAGTTTGTTCCAAATTACTGAACCAGTACATCAAAACACATGTTACTGCATGATTTTCAATTGTGCTAATTTCAGTGTGGGATTATGGCAAAAATGCCTGAGATGATTTCATGAAACAACTAGGAGAATAAGGGAACAATCATTCTTTCAGATAATTTAGCACTCTGCAATGAATACATTTAAAAACAAATCAAACAGTCTAAAAAAGTTCTAAGTGCCACTGGAACCCAATGTAATCCGTCCAAAATTAGGGTCATACTGCCTCTAGAACTCAGGGGAATGATAATCCTGTCTGTGACAGTATGAAGCCCAATAAGAAGACCATTATTACCGTAATTCAATTTGGTTAATACTAAGGCTTGAGCCTTATTAATCAATCCTTATTCAGAAAACCAGCAGCCTGTCAAATTAATTGCAGCTAAATAACACATGTCCAGTAAATTGCCTTGACATATGAGAGTATGGATAAACTGCTATCGAGAATAATCACTAGATTTCTCACCTGAGTACAAATTGAAAATTCCCTCTGGGCACTGGGCAGGGCTTAATTTGTAGACAAAAAAGAAGTGGAACTGTGGGGGCAGGGCCAGGCAAAGTCCAGACATGACCTGTGGGGGCAGGGCCAGGGTCAGAATTGTTTCAAACCTTTGTCCCTCCCCATATTTCTGCACTTGGTCTCACAACCCTACTCCTAGTCATCGTCTTGTCCCCTCTGTCCTCCTAATCTCTGATCTATTTCCTAGTCTCCACTATCCCCTCAGGCAACCTCAAATCCCCACTTGTCCACCTTACCCAGGCCCTGAGTCCTCGCTCACAATCCTACCCAAGCCCACGTCCCCATTTACATGCCCAATACCCAGCCTATGTTAGTATTTCTTCTGTTTTCTCACCCAATCCTAAGCCTAAGTCCCTGATCTTTCACATCCCCGTGTCCCCATTGCTCGCCCATCTATCTCCTTCTCCGATACTTATTAACCCTTCCTTTCCTCCTTCTTACCCCAGTATCTGATCTAATAACCTGCCCTCTCACCTTCTCCTGATTATGACTTTACTTCTTTCCCAACCTCCACAACATCTGTGCTCCTCACTCTTCTTATTCCCCCAGTATCTCCTCCTTTTTCCCCACTCTGACCCCAGCATTGGTCAGCACTAACCCCCTTTCAGTACTAGGCCCCCAGCACTAAAATTAGCCCCCTCCTAGTCTGCGTCCCCCTCCAGTATAAATCCATTTCTATTCCCAGCCCCAGTATCAGCCCATTTCCAGTCCCATCCCCCTGCAGCCTCATAAAAGCCCATGTCTGGTCCCATTCCCCTCCCCCCCCCCAGCCCCAGTATCAGCCCATGCCCAGTCTCAGTCCCCATTCTGCCTGCAGCCCCAGTATCAGCCCATTTCTACTACTGCTACTATTTATCATTTATATAGCACTACAAGGCATGCACAGCGCTGCACAGACACATGTAAAAGACAGTCCGTGCTCATCAGAGCTTACAGTCTAATCAAGACAGACAACACAACAGCTGAGAACAAGGATACAACAAGGCAAAGGTAAGAAGACACAAGGAAAAAGGGATCAGGATCCAAAAGCAGTCTCAAAGAGGTGAGCCTCCAGCATGGATTTCAAAAGGAGCAGAGATGAAGCCTGACGTACAGACTCAGGTCATTTGTTCCAGACATAAGGAGCAGCAAGGTGAAAGGATCGAAGTCTGGAGTTGGCAGTGGAAGAAAAGGGCAAAGGGAGAAGCAAGCCAGTAAAAGAGCGGAGTTCATGAGAAGGAGTGTAGGGAGAGACAAGAGAGGAAAGGTAGTGAGGAGCAGCAGAATGAGTGCACTTATAGGTCAGAAGGAGAAGTTTGAACTGACTGCGGAAACAGAAGGGGATCCATGAAGCGACTTGAGAAGAAGGGCTATATGAGCATATTGGGGCTGGTGGAAGATAAGTTGTGCAGCTGAGTTTTGAACAGATTGAAGGGGAGAGAGATGATTCAGAGGGAGACCAGCATGGAGGAGGTTGCAATAGTCTAGATGGGAGGTGCTTAAAGAGTGGATAAGTGTCTTAGCAGTGTGTTCAGAAAGGAAGGGGTGAATTTTGCTATTGTTATAGAGAAAGAAATGACAGGTTTTAGCTATTAGTTGGATGTGTGTGAAGAAGGAGAGGGAGGAGTCAAAGATGACCCCAAGGTTGTGTGCTGAGGAAACAGGGAGTAGAAGAATGTTATCCACAGAGACTGAGAAAGGAGGAAGGTGGGAGGTGGGTTTAGGGGGAAAAATAAGAAGCTTGGTTTTGGCCATGTTCAATTTCAAATGGCAATGAGACATCCAGGCAGCAATGTCAGATAGGCAGGCAGAGATTCCTGAAGTGTCAAAGAAATATCAGATGTAGAGAGATAGATCTGAAAGTCATCGGCATAAAAATGGTACTGAAAGCCATGGGAGGAGATAAGTGCACCAAGGGATTGGGTATACAGAGAGAAAAGGAGTGGGCCCAGAACAGTCCCTTGGGGTACACCAACTGAGAGTGGGATAGCAGTAGAGGAGGATCCATCAGAACAAACACTGAAAGAGCAATGGGAGAGATAAGAGCACCAGGGCAGCACAGAGCCCCTATAAACAAATGAGGATAATATGTTGAGGAGAAGGAGATGGTCAACAGTGTCAAGAGCAGCAGAAAGGTCAAGAAGAATGAGGATCGAGTAAAAGCCCTTGGATTTAGCCAGGAACAAGTCACAGGAGACTTTGGCAAGAGTGTCTCAGTAGAATTTATACGATGAAAGCTAAATTGTAGTGGATCCAGAAGGGTTTGAGAGGAGAGAAAGTCAAGGCAACAGTGGAGAACTCTATGTTCAAGAAGTTTGAAAATGAAGGGGGGAATGGAGATGGGTTGATAATTAGAAGGACAAGTAGAGTCAAGTGAAGGTTTCTTGAGGAGAGATATGACAACAGCATGCTTGAAGACTGCCGAGACAGTTGCAGTGGAGAGCAATAGGTTAAAAATATGAGAGATGGAAGTGATGACAAAGGAGGAGATGGAGTTAAGGAGATAGGCGGGGATAGGATCAGAGGAGTAGGTAGTAAGTTTAGAGGAGGAAAGAAGACAAATGGTTTCCTCTTCAGAGAGCTTAGAAAAGGAAGAAAGGGTAGCAGAGGTTGAGGGGAAGAGTTGGTATTGAAGAGGGGGAAGAGGGGGAAGTGGGGATGAAACTGATCTTGTGGGAAACTGGAGTGTAATCTTGTGGACTTTGTCATGGAAATAGTCAGCCAGAGTTTGGGTAGAAAGGGAAGGAGAGGTCAGAGGCAGAACTGCCTTGAGGAGAGTTGTAAAGATATGGTGAGAGTCAGAGGCAAAAGAGTTAGTCAAATGGACATGGTAGTTTTGCTTGGTGAGTGCTATGGCTGACTGGAAGGAGTACCAATTCTCCCCATAGCCCCAGTGTCAGCCCATTTCCAGTCCCAGTCCTGCCCCTCCAGTCCCAGTATCAGTGCATGTCTTGTCCCATCTCCCCCTGCAGTCACAGTATCAGTGCATTTCTAGTCCCATCTCCCCCTGCAGTCACAGTATCAGTGCATTTCTAGTCCCATATCCCTCTGCAGTCACAGTATCAGCCCATGTCCAATCCCATTCACCCTCCCAGCCCCAGTATCAACCCATGTCCAGTCCCAGTCCCCATTCCCACCTACAGCCCCAGTATCAGCCTTTTTCTAGTACCAGTCCTCTTCAAAGCGCCAGTATTAGCCCATTTCCAGTCCCAGTCACCTCCACAGCCCCAGTATCAAACCAAATCATCTCAATCCCCCCCCCAGCCCCAGTATCAGCCCATTTCCAGTTCCAGACTTCTCCCAACCTAGTCTCAGCCCCCCTCCCAGCATTGGTCCTCTTCGAGTCCCAGTCCTCTCTACCACCATCAGCCCATTTGCAGTGGCCCAGCCCCTTTCCAGTTCCCTTCTCCCTCACCTTACATTAACTCCCTAATCCCAGCCTCCCTCCCTCCATCAGCTCTGGTAATCTGCCCACCTCCTCCCCCACATCACTCTCAGCCAGCTACCTCCTCTTTTCCTCTCCCTGCCTGTTCCATGCTTTAAAAAACCACATGACCAAAAACGACAATGCTCCAATGGCTATGTTAAGCGTTAATACAGCCACGGCTGCCTCCTCTCTTCCTCTGCCTGCTCTGTGCTGCCATGGACATATTAACACTTAACACAGCTGCAGGAGCATTTTCCTTTGCTCCTACAGCTGTGCTGTACAGAAGCAGCCTGACTGTGACACTTCTAGTAAAGCAAAATAAGCACTTCCCGCTTTACTAAAAGTGCCATGTCCGGACAGCTTCAGTTCAGCACAGTCGCGGGAGGAAAGGAAAATGCTCTTGTAACTGTTCAGTGTTAATATGGATGCGGCAGCACAGAGCAGACAGAGGAAGAGAGGAGGTGGCCGCAGCCGTATTCAGCTGTGGGAGCATTTTCCTTTTCTCCTGCGGCTGTGCTGAACTGAAGCAGCCTAGCCATGGCACTTTTAGTAAAGCAGGAAGTGCTTAATTTGCTTTACTAAAAATGCTGTGGCCAGGCTGCTTCAGTACAGCACAGCCGCGGGAGGAAAGGAAAATACTCTTGCAACTGTATTAAGATGGCTGTGGCAGTACAGAGCAGGGCGAGGAGGCGGGAGCTGGAATGTAAATGACTTCCACCTTCTCAAGGAGCACCAGAATGCGATTCTACTCCATTCATCACAAATTAAGCCCTGCCTCTGGGTATCTAGATATACCCATAGACAAAGGACATTGGGGACACTTTTACTAAGATGCACTATGTGGTTATCATGGGAATTAGCACATGGTAACTAGTAGCACGGATCCTAAGTAACGGTTACCAGGCAGACATTACAGTTACGTTCTGCTAATTCCTGCGGTACTGCACATTGCACAGAGGGGCAGGAAATGGGCAGAGAGTGGGCATAGAAAGCACACTGCGGAAACATGGGGGTACATATCGCACACTATCTGTCCATGTTGCAATTAGCGTGGTTTTATTTAACATCACTTCAATGGGTGGCGTTAAGTACAACCACTTTAATTGCAAATGCCGAGGCCTATGTTAGGGTACATTTCAGTGCAGTAACTGCCAGGAGAATGCTGGCCACACCCCCAACAATTAGCACATGACCATTGCACTACTGTGCATGCATTAATATTTACTCAAAGCACAGTACACCTTAGTAAAAGGGCCCCATTGGGTTAATTCTGCAAAATTTCTGAGATGGCTTGATGTCCAAAATCTGGCAATGTTTTATCTTCTATTGCCATAAAGATATTTTAGTAGGTGCCGGCAATATGTGGTTCTGTTTCCCGGGGATCTCCCATGCATCATTTTTGCAACTTCTAAATTTCACACAAAAGAGGTTAAACTGGAAGGTATGCAATAATTATTCTAGTAGTTCTAACAAGGCACATTAAATGAGATGTCACAAGTCTACTAATGAAATATGCAGTGTTGAATATAACTTTATGTTTAGTATGGAACAATCAATATATATTCATTATATAAGTGAGGTGAGTATATCTACTATGGGGTCTATTCTGACCCGCATTTAGTGAGTTTGGACATCCGATCCAGATGTCCAGACCCACTAAACACTTTGGTGGCGATCCTGCAGACAGAGCTCCCTGCACATATAGGCATGATGTGTGGGGAGCTCTGTTTGTGGACAGGAGGGGTTGGGCTGAGGGAGGAGCGAGAGCGGGGAGTGGGTGGAAACCTGAGCCTGGAAGACAGGGCTGATTCCAAGGTCAGCCCTGTATGTCCAGGATCGGCCATTTGGACAGGGGACCTATTCCACCTCAGAGGTGGAATAAGTCCCCCTAGACAGCACAGAGGGTGAACACCAGGGCCGCAAAGCGAGGTGAGGGGATGTAGGGGGTTCCCTAAAGCCCGACCCTGGCCACAGCAGGCCTGATTGGAGGTCGGACTACAGGGAAAGAAACCTTTTGGGGTCTGCCAGGGATCACGGCTCCTGCATGGAGCCATGGTGTCATGGCAACATGACACCATGGCACCGTGGCTCCTTGCAGGAGCCTGGCTGGGCTAGCCGGGTAAGTGTCGGGACATCCAGAGTGCCCGAATTGGGGCACATCCTGGACATTCCAGTCTCATGCCATGATTCTGCTCCCATGGGGCCGTCTAGCCCCAGCAGGAGCAGAATCAGGTGCATCCCCAGGCCGACCGGATGTCTGAATGTTCGGACTGCCTGGGGACGCACATGTCTGAATTGACCTCCATACATACACATGTATATGTAGGTATATTATGATACTTACAAATAGCACAGAATGTACAAGCATTTTACTTTAAAAAAAAGTCTAAATTTTTGGAAAGCATACATTTATTATATCCAATTTGTCTATGGAAAAACATAATTAATTTTTATACTTGATTTTAACATGCATTATAAAACGTGGTCACTTTTGTTTCCTTTTCTGTTTTTACAAATAAGATTTCTGAGGCAGCCACAGTAAGCAAAACAGATGCTGCAGGTAAAACGTTTTATACAAAACACATTTTACTATCTGGAATGTCATTAATTCATAGAATAGGCATGCATTTTATTCCTGTTACTCTCTTCTAGAAAGCAATATTCATTTAAGAAACGACTCTTTTGCTGATGACTTAAGACTGCTGATGTTAGCAGTGGAAAAAGAGAGAAATGGGGAAAGAGGTGAATCGATAAGAAGTCCCCTCAGAAATCAACAGCATACTTTCGATGGTGGAGACTCAACAAAGAATCGCAAACTAGTGGATGATTATGACTCTACAAAAAGTGGAGTGGATTATAAGTTTGCAGGTATTCATATTTCCACTAGTTTACTCAGGCAAATTATTCTGTGCTATAGAGCTCTTAGTATAGTAGGAGACTGATTTTCAACAAAAGCTGATGGGTCACTACTGAGACATCATAGTTGGTGTTATTTTTAAATGCCACTAATGGCACTTGAAGCTAGCTGAATGAGCCTTATCTTGGCTTATTTCAGAAGCTAAGCAAGGTCAGGCCTGGCTAATACTTGGATGGGAGACCACTTTGGAATAACAGGTGCTATAGACTTACAGTGCAGAAGAAAGGCCTGGCAATCTACTTCTGGTCACACCTGGTCAAGAAAACCTAGGGGATGGGTTTCAGCAGTCAGCATTGACATGACAGCACATGCTTTCACATGGTACTTAAGTATAATATGTATATTGAGCTGTTATCTGGATAGTCAGCAGCACTGAATATGCAGGGTGAGTGCTGCTGCTATATGCATAGGGGCCCTTTTACTAAAGTGCATTATGGTTTTGCATCTAATCTGCCAATAGTGTGCAAATCCACGGGGCATTAGGTGCAACACCACCACGTTAACTGTTGGGAGTGTGGACAGCATGTTCCCATCAGTACACTGTACTGTACCTAACGCGTGCCAAAATTAATGCTCTGTACTTACCTCCACCTATTGAGTTGGTGGTACTTGTACCCACACTAATTGTGAACCGTGCAGTTAGCATGGGCATGCTGACTACAAGGCATTCACTATGCCCACTCTCTCCCCTAATCCACCCACTTACCACCCCAATGCGTGAAGCCACGGAAATCGGCCTGCATTAACTGTACGGCCATGCACTGTTACTGCAGGGAGGAGCATGTGGTTAGCGTGCACCAAAATCCATGCTAACTGCATTGCACACTTTAGTGAAAGGGCCCCAGAGTGGTGATATTTAGTCTGTTCTCCACATAGCGTAGGCCTTTTCACTGATTTAAATTTAGCCACGTACCTCTATGCATAATGCACTGAATATCACCACTATCTGCATAATCGGGTAGAATGCCCACGCTTTGCCCTTGTTCCAACCCTGCTTCAGCCATATTGTGCTGAGGTGATGTGTCATTATTTTCAGTGGCACCATGAGTACAGTGTTGCTGAAAATGAATGTACAGGGCACTTATCCATATACTGGCTGCCACTCTATGACTAATTTCTTTTGAATAATAATGACCTGTGACTGTATAAATTTAGGAACCTAAGTTAAATTTCTAAATTAAGAACTTGTTTTCAGCCAAGCTAGGTGCCCAAGTTTACTGAAAAAAGAGCCTGATCTTAGGATCTTAAAACAGAGTCACTTAAATGTAGGCTCCTAACTAAGCATTTACATTAGGTGCTTCATGCTGAAACTGCCTGGTTTTGTTCCTCTTACTTGACCTTGCTTTACTCAGATAGAGAACATTTTCAATTTGCTCTATGTAGGTGCCTGACTCCTTAAGTTAGATGCTTAGATCTTTTGATTATCAGTTTATGACAGGCTTATAAACAGAAGACTCTAGTCTATGGCCTATCACTTGTTAGGTTGAGAGCTCCAACAGAACTAAAAAGTGACAGAAAGAGCAGCATTAGAAATCTGTGCTGCCCACTCTAGTGAATGCCAGCAATGTATAATTTATCTAGTATGCTTTTTACAAACCTTAAATACAATATTTAAATTACAGATGTTTCCATAGTCTTATTTTCAGATGAAGTGACTGTTGACAGCATCAAAATAATTTTAAAGAGCTAAATTGTCTATTCATTCTAAAAGAAAATAGCTACTGTTTCATGTAAGACTGATTTTCATCTGGCTAATGGCTACCTTGGTTTATTTACTATTATCATTTCAAGCTTTTTTATCAGAAGAAATGGCTATATTTCTGCAAACAGCAGGGCCAGCTCAACCATTAGGCAAGACCAGGTTAGGGACCGGCTTCTGAGGGACGGCTGAGAGCAGTAGCAGTCAAAACAAAACAATACATCCCGACAGCTACACAAACTCATAAAACCATCACCACATTCTTTTATCTTCAGAGAGAGCAGGCAGACACATACAGACAAAGCAAAGTTTAATATCTCTATCACACCCAATTGTGCATTTTTCTAGAATTGTTGTGGGGTGGTGTTGGGATAATCATGATTGTTGAGTTTAATTATACAAATCTTGGAGGAAGGGGGTGTAAGAAGGAAGATTCATCTAGGCACCCAATACCCTTGCACTTGATTAACTGAGATCATACAGAACTAACAAAGTAGTATAGTAGCATCATAGATAGTGGAAGACGAAGACTGAACAGTTCATCCTGTCTGCCTAATAAGGTGCTTAGGGTTGTAACGGTAGCTCCATGGAGGTTACCCCCCCTCCACCTCCCCACTTTCTTAGAAAGACAAGAAATGTTATTTCATGGTTGTTTTGGTTTCCTTTTGCTTGCCATTTTTGGGGATTTTCTTTGTTTATCCTATGACATTTTTGTCTTCACCACATCCTCCAAGATGGCAATCCAAGCATCCATTACCCTTTCAGTAAAAGAATATTTCCTGATATGGCCCCTGAGTTCACCTCCTTCAAGCTTCATATTGTGTACTCTATTTCCACAGCTTCTTTAGTTTGCAAAGGAGTTTTTCTTGTGCATTAAAGGTGTAATTTTATAAAGCATTTTCTGAATATTTTGCATCAGCAAATGGCACGTATAAAATTGTACAGGTATATATATTGATAGAAGTATGTATGCCAGAAAGAGTATGTATACTTTTATGCAGAGCACACATAGATATTCCCAGGCCTGTAGTTTAGGCAGAGTTGAGTTGAAGTTGTGATGCACATTTGTATATTATAAAATATGCAAGCACACTCAAAAGGTACATGCACATATTCACATCTTTTGGAGCACGTGCAAAGTTGTGTATGGTTAAGGCTAGTTTCGAGAACCTATTTTATAAAGGCACAGAGGCACCTATGTTGTCTTCATCTAATACTGCAGAACTATAATCCCAAACTAGAAAGAGATGAAAATAAACATAAAATAAGCCTTTCCTATTCACAATGCTTCAAAAAAGTGATTAGGGACCATCAGAACAGAACCACAACATATAGACAGCTTTAGCCAAAATGGTGGTCATCTCTTCAATCATCAGTCCTACTATATCAAATATTGGCAGTCTTTTTCACTATGGAGATCATTGCAGACGGTGAATAGTGCCGGTGTACATAGAGGTCAGATGTGTAAATGGCGAAAAGCTCCTTGAGCGTATCCTGCACCCATCACGCCCTACATGTTTATGGTGCTTATGCAGGGATCGCTGTATGTGGGCAGGAGTGGACAGAGCGAGGGAGTGGCCAGGTGCCAGGATGTACACAGCATAGTCAGGAATGGCCTGTGTATGTTCCCTGGCACTTCAATGGACATCCAGCTTTTTCCTGCCTGAAGGTGGTATAAGGGCAGGGCATAGCACCATTGGCGGGCTGAATCCCCCTGCCCCATGGTGATGGCTGTTTGTGGCACTTGCCGACACGTTCCTGGCCATATGGGCCTCTGGAGATGATCGGACACTGATATGCAGGTGCTGCTGTGGGACATGTGATTCTGCATCGCAAGGTAGATGGGTTGATTCCATGGTGACAGGATGCCAGTGCACACTCGCACCAGCAATAGTGTTGTGGTGTGAAGACGGGCAGGTTCAGCTATGTATACCATTTTGGAATCCAGTGATTGCCAGCCCGTCTATCTCCCCAATTCCGCCATCGTGGGTGCGTCTAGACCCCGCTGTTGTGGAATCAGGTCTAACTCGTCCCTGTCTTAGATTTAGCCGTGCTCATGGCCCATGCGCACATGGTATAGAATCTGCCTCTATATGGTTACTAATGTGAATTCATCATATTTTTAGCATTTTTTTAAGCTATGAAGATAAAATTCCCCTTAATTGTAAAACAGCTTAATCTTAATTTTTGCTAATCAAGCATTTATCAGCACTCAGATATTGATGCTATGGACCAAAATGCACTTGGCATTACTTCTCACTATCTGCCGTCACTTATCACAGAGCCCATGGCAGTTAGAAAAAACATGCCATGCATATTAAACATTGGCAAGAGCCGGGACTTAACTCAAAATTCCACAGTGATTACACTGAAGACATGCTGATCATATGGCCTGACTAGGTACCACGGTTTCAAAGGCTTGTGTCGGGGCTGGCATCCTGCTGCAGATATATGCTGTGGTATAGTTCTGCCTCAATATAGGTTACCGTACCTTCAGCACACCTTCAGACACATTCTTGGTCCAAATTTAATTTAGTCACCATGGCTTCCTTTTCTAGAGTTATTTCCACCTCATCCAAAACTAGTTGCCCATCTGATCCCATTCCTTCCTCATGGGTATCTGAGACCTCCCTGACCCTTCTTCCCCGTGCTCTTTCACTATTTAATAACAGTTTAGCTTCTGATATTTTCCCCCACTGCTGGAAGAGCACAGTGGAGCATCCTCTTCTTAAAAAAACAGCACTTGATCCATCCATACCATCTCACTTCCGGCCATTTTCCAATCTCTCCTTTCTTTCAAAGCTCTTAGAAAAGCTAGTGTTCATTCAGGCATCTGACCATCTTGAGGAAATGAATTTCCTGGACCCTAGGCAATTGAGTTTTCAGGCTGGCCACAGCACTGAGGCTGTCATTCTATCTGTTCTTAGTGAGGATGGGCATTCTTTGGATAGGGGTAATATTTCACTTGCTGTCTCACTTGATTTATCTTCCATCTTTGATCTTGTTGACCACTCTCTCCTTCTTTCACGCCTTCACTCTGATGGTTTCCGTGGCATGGTTCTCCAGTGGTTTCACTCTTTTCTTATTGATCTGTTTCTACCTCACTTCCTCTACCCTGTGGTGTCCACCAGGGTTCCGTTTGAGCTCCTCTATTTTTCAATGTTTTCTTAGCCCATCTCACCATTCTCATTCAGCAGCAGGGTGTGTCTGCATACTATTATGTGGATGACATCCTGCTGCTGATGCAAACGCACCCCATCTCACCTGATCTGACCATTATTAATAACTGTCTTTTTACTGTTGCTGCCTGGCTTCATGCTAACTGTCTAAAACTAAATCCCTCTAAAACTTCCGCCCTCTGGTTAACTGGCTCCTCTTCTGCTCCTACACTGTTCCCTGCCATCAACAACATATTCATCCCTGTGGTTTTCTCCTTCAGATATCTCAGCATTATTCTGGATACATCTCTTTTCTTTCATGAGCACATTAGCATGGTAGTGAAGCACTCTTTCTACACCCTCCACTAGATATGTTCCATCCATTCGTTCCTTTCAGACTCATCTATCCTTACTCTGCTGCTCACCCTGGTCATATCTCACCTAGATTACTCCAATGTCATTTATGCCATCTACCCCAATATCAATTGAAATGATTCCAATCTGTGCAAAACTCTGCTCTTTGCCTTCTCCACCATGCCACTAAGTTTGACCATGTCATATGAACATAACATAAGAAATGCCATACTGGGTCAGACCAAGGTCAATCAAGCCCAACAGTGGCCAATCCAGGTCACAAGTACCTGACAGGTTCCCAAAAAAGCACACAGGTTCCACAATGCTTGTCCCGTGGCAAGGAGTGGATTTCCCGGGTCCTCTTTAATAATGGTTTATGGATTTTTCCTCCAGGAACTTGTTCAAAACCTTTTTAAACCCAGCTACACGAACAGCTTTTATTACATCCTCCGGTAATGAATTCTAGAGTTTGATTATGCATTGAGTGAAAAAACATTTTCTCTTATTACTCTTAAATGAGCTACATTATAGCTTCATTGTGTGTCCCCTAGTCTTTCTACTTTTTGATAGTGTAAACAACTGATCTACATTTACCTGTTCTACTCCATTCATTAATTTATAGACCCCCTATCATATCTCCCCTCAGCCGTCTCTTTTCCAAGTTGAAGAGCCCTAACCTTTTAAGCCTTTCCTCATAGGGGTATCCTTCCATCCTTTTTACCATTTTGGTGTCACCCTGTTGTTCATCAAATCTCACTGGTTACCCATCAGCCATCGGACTCATTTCAAGATCATCACTCTCACACACAAGATCCTTTACTTTGTTATTCCAGCTTGTCATCTCTTCTCATTATGCACACCCCTCCCTGGTTGCTCCGCTCAATTCATGGGAATCAGTTACACCTCTCTACTCCATCACAAGCCCATCTATAATTGACTCACCATGCCACTTTTTACTTTGTGTGACCCTATCTTTGGAATTTTCTCCCCACAGACATCCGTCTTGAGACATCATACCACAAGTTTAAGTCCACACTAAAAACACACCTTTTCAGACTGTCCTGCCTCCATAGATACTCTAGATTCCTGCAGTTACCCCTGACCTATCTCTTCTATGCTATTCTCTACTATCCCTATCTCTTTACTGTCATTTTAATGGAGTTCTTTTCTACCTAATTTATTTTTATTGTATGCATTGTGAACCGCTCTGCTGTTTCAAAAGGCGGTATATCAAGTTTTTAATAAACTACAGGAAAGGCTTGACCACGCATGCATACATCTTCGCTCTTCAACATTTCACATAGGTAGCTAATTCTGAAATTATCCCCAGAATGGTTATTCCAGCAGCATATTATTGTGCATGCTGAGTGGAGAATATCAATCAGAATTACAATTTAACCAAGGAATATGTAAATCCATTCTGAGAACACAAAATGGCCCATTTTGGATAGGTTGTGAAGAGGGGAATTGAGATGTGCAAGTCGGGGCATGTACAGTTCCCCCTGTATTTTACAAAAGCTCTGACAAATGTGGGGCTTCTTGCAAGGTACAGGTAAGGGCATGCTG
Organism: Ichthyophis bannanicus; assembly: GCA_033557465.1. Taxonomy (NCBI): domain Eukaryota; kingdom Metazoa; phylum Chordata; class Amphibia; order Gymnophiona; family Ichthyophiidae; genus Ichthyophis; species Ichthyophis bannanicus. The sequence continues at coordinate 176,859,093 of CM066043.1, read as the reverse complement.
GACCCCACATGTGTTTGTTGGCACATCCAGCAGGAACAGCGATTTTAAAAAGCTGCACATGGGGGAAAAGAATGTCCAGCTGTTCCCTAAATGTGTGTGATCCCCTTCTGTGCCAGTTGAGACTCCTGAACTGGCTCCACCCCTGACAACAACATCCCAGCTCCTGATACTTCTGACATTAGCACCCTCAAATTCCCTGCCCCCAAAATCCTCCAATATCAGTTTCATCAATTCCCTACCCCCTGACACCCACCACACCAGCACTATCAATTTCTTGCCCATGATATTCACGAACATCAAGACCTCCTTGATCAAACCCTTCCTTGGCCAAGAAGCTTCCCATCCCCCTGTTTTTATTGGTCCTCCTTGGTGGCCTAGAGCAGGAGCAATTCCCAGTCGCTCCTGCTCCATGTGGCTTCAGGTTCAAAATGACATCCTTTACCCCTACTGGTAATCTACACCATGTCCAGATTTCAAGGGGACATGATATGGGGATGTATAGGGTGAGATTTGAGTGGGCCAAAAATCTAGACTTGTTTTCCCCATTTCAAAAGGGGAATACATGTGGTGGCCAAAATGTTTGGATGTCAGCTTTTAAACCTGCCCTGGGACATGCACAAGTGCCAGTTTGTAGAGGCAAGTGCAAAGATCAAGGCTACCTCCTTAACCTTCTCCTGACAGTTCCAAGGTTCCCCCCATTCTCCAACATCAAGAGCATTTCACCGTTATTTGACAAATTGATCCCTAGAGAGAGTACCACTAGATTACCTGTAGGGGTCAAGGGTACGAGTTTGAATCTAGAGCAGCAAATGGGGATCCCTCCTGCTCCAATAGGTGACAAGAAAAAGGAAGAACCAGACCCCCACACAACGAAAGAACAAAACACAGCAGGGGTAAAAATGATTCCCACGTGATATCCACTATTAAACTTAACCCGACATGCCATGTTGCGGCATCAATTCCTAATACTCATTACAAAGCCATATAATAAGCACTATGGGGGTGGGGAGGGATATTCAAAGGCATTTACATAGTTTGCAGACCTGCAAACAGTGTAAATGTGGGTTAGCGGGATATTCAGCGGCACTAATATGGTTAGTACCATTGGATATCTGCGGGTGCCGCCACTGCACACTCTGATGCGGCGAGGTTAGCATTGGAGCATGTCGTGGGCTTTCCTGGTTGGAGCGGAGGTGCCATCCATCCCTAACTGGATCGTGGCAATATTGAGCGACCCACAGGTAAAGTCAGATGTGGCAAATGCTGGCCTAACTTTACCCGTGGAACCTAACCGGGTAGCGGCTCAGTATCGCTACCGTCCGGTTTATTTCCGGGTCTGTGGCTACCCCGGATATTCAGTGTTTATGTTTATGTTTATTTTAAATTTGATATACCGCTCAGGCCGAAGCATTAGAGCGGTTTACAATAATATATCATTTGCGGAAATACGAAAGGAACACCATTTGTAAGATAGGACAGAGTAGAGGACAGAAACAGTCAAAAGAATAGGTAGAGAAAAGAAGAGGAACAGCAGGTTACCATCATATGAGCGTATGACAATCCAGTCCACAATTTCAATGCTCACTTCAGGATGAACGCCACGGACCAACGCCTAAGGGCCATGCCAAAGGGCCCTCTGGCGAGGCCCTCAGGCACGGACCCGCAAGGCGTGGGTGCGCCCCCGAAGCTGCGATTTCATCCGTTGATGCTGGCTTCTCATAGGCAGGCAATGGGAGGGAGGAGGGGCTCCTGCTCACAGCTCCAGTCTCTTCGCTGATCTCCTGAGCGCCCTCGAAGCTGCGATTTCAGCTGTTGATGCTGGCTTCTCATAGGCAGGCAATGGGAGGGAGGAGGGGCTCCTGCTCACAGCTCCGGCATTGAATATCTTGGGTTAATCTTCAGCGGTGATGGCAATATCTGGCCCTATAATCAATAAAATATCATATGGAGTGGAGGAGTGGCCTAGTGGTTGGGGCAAGGTACTTCAGGCCAGAAGGTCAGGGGTTCAAATCCCACTAGAGGACAGAAACCTTGGGCCAGAAGGACTGGGGTTTCTAGTCCCACAGGTGCTCCTTGTGGTCTTGGGCAAGCCACTTAACCCTCCATAGCCCATGTTCCCTGTAAAAATAGTTATCTCCAAGTTATAATGCCCTGTTCAATGTAATTTCAGTTTGTTCAATGTAAACTGCACTGATGCAGAATAGTGTGGTATATAAGAGAATGTAAATAAAATATAGCAAAATTAAAAAAATGTATATATATATTTTTTAACTAAAAGAGGCACAGGTTGATTAAAGGGAGGAGAGTACAAGGGGTACAAAAGGGGAGATCAAATGGACACAGTATGAAGGAAGAGAGAACAGCACAAGAAAGGCCCATAGCAACCACCTAACTCGTATAAAACACATATGTGAAAGGCCTGCCAAAATAATTCTGCCTTCAGTGGTTTCCTAAAAAATCAGATAGTCTGTTTTCTCCTTAAGAACCGCATGGTTGCAAAAATGTTTAGTCATTTTCTGAAATTTTACATTTGATGAACAAATTGCATCCATGGCTACAAAAGCTGTGCTGACGTTATCAGAGAATAGAAACCTCTGTATATCCCGCTGACATATGTGATAAAGGGAAATCAAAAGTGCCAGACTGTGTTTATTAAATCTGTGATTCTTGCAGATGACCTCGATGACCTTCATCAACTAGATGGCACTCCGTTAACAGCTGAAGATATTGTCCAGAAGATTGCCACCAAAATTTATGAAGAGAATGACAGAGGCGTGTTTGACAAGATTGTTTCAAAGCTGCTAAATCTTGGTCTAGTATGTTGTCACCAGTGACACTAAAGTTTTGTTTCTTGCTTTTTTTAAGAGGGTTGCCCTCTTCCCCTTTTCTAATCCTTCCACCATTGATCGTTTCCATACCCCCATCCCCATAAGACATGCTTGGGCAGTTCTGAAAATCCTTGCTCGCCCAAGGCCTGGAGGTGTAATCTCTAAACTGCAGCCTTGATGTAGTCTGTCAGCTGACAGGAGTTGTCATAATACCATCCGCCATCTTCTCTACCTTCCTGGATCTCTGTTAGGCACCAGCCAGCCTTAAAATAGTGCCCTATTAGTTTTGGGGCCCAATGTTCCTCGATGAGTTGTCTGGCATTTATGAGATTGTTTTTCAACTAAGCCTACTTCTCACTGTTTACATTGTTTGAGGGTAATTTTATGAAGCATTTTCCACATATAAAGCATGTTTGACATGGGAGCAAGAACTCTAACAAAATTGTGTGGCCAAATAAATGCATATAAGCAGGGCTTGCTCAAGGGGTAGTAGCACTCTGAGCCAACATTTGCTTTTGCGCCCCTCTGGGTCCAGTCTTGCAGTGCAAGCTGCGCAGTAGTAAATTTTCAGCACACTGGCTTGTTAAATGCCACCATCCTATTTAACTTAATCTGTGTCACTAATCATAGCAGCATCGAATATACAGAGAGTGATGGCATGGTCATTATATTATCTGTTTAGGCTAGGCTTGATATTCTGCAGACCTAAACTAAACATGTAACTTACCTATAGCTGAATATTGACACTATCAGATAATTTTCTGGCCTACCCTTGCTCCTCCTCTAACATGCCCCACCAGCAAACAGATAATATCTGTCCATTTTGCAATTTAAAAGCCTGATATTACCTGCATATGTTTTGAAAATACACAGGCTAATTGTGCATTTGACTTTGAATATCAGCCTGATAGGGCATAATTATTCATTCATATAAAACACTCCCAGACTCACCAATAAAACTCTCCCAACAACAGATAAAGACTGCAGACTAGGGTGTTTCACTTTATATCTCAACATACAACAAAATTCTATTTAAATGCTAGTCTCACATCAGTGACAACACCACTAACTCCCTCCACAGCTAGCAACCCTGCAAATGGACACTCGTCACCAACATCAAGAATGCAAATTGCACCAACCCTACCTATGGAAAATCAGCACTGCAAATATTCTAGAACACCAGTAACCCCCAGATGGAAAGCAGAACTTGGAGTGTGTGCGTAGATTGGCACGATCTGGGTGGAGGATGGTGTAAGGTGTGTGTGCCATCAGGACCTAGAGTTCATTGATCCATCTGCTGATGTGATGGCATCGAGAAACAGGGTCTTCCAGGAGAGGTACTTGAGGTGTACATTCTCCAGAGGTCCTAATGGGCCCTTTGGAGTTGATAGAGAATGGCAGACAGGTTCCATGGGAGAACCGGTTTCTGTACCGCTGGTCAAAGGTTGGCAAGGCCTTTCATGAACTCGTGACCAGTGGGTGCGCCAAAAGAGGAAGATTTTTGATGTGGTCATGGAAGACTGCAATTGCCAAGAAGTGCACTTTGATAGAGGAGGTCTGTAGCCCTGTTTGGGCGAGTTCGGACAGATAGTGTTGGAAGTGCGGGAGGGGACAGGACAGGGGATCTATGCCTGCCTCCGCACACCATGTGTTGAATCATTTTCACTTCAGGCTGTTTGAGCATCATGTGGCATCTCTCCAGGCTGCAAAGATGAAGTGCTGCACCTCTGTTGTTAGGCTAAGGGCGGTCAGTCTTGACTTTCAATTTCCAGGCAGTCAGAGCGAGGGTGGCCAGGTTGGGGTGCAGTGTCCTCCCTTCGTCCTTGGTGATGAGGTCTGGCTGCAAGAGTAGGCAGACTGGAGGTCCTTCGGCTAGGTGGCAGAGGAAGGGGAACCACATCTGCCTTGGTCATTGGGGGGCGATGAGGATGACAGTCGCCTGGTTGCTGATAGTTTTCTGTATCATTCTGGGGAAGAGCGGAGTAGGGGAGTATGTGTAGGGGAGGGTGGTTCTCCCCCCAGTGAAGGTTGAATGCATCCACTGCTGCACACTGGGTGGTTGACTGCCTAGCTCAGAAGAATTGGCAATTGGAGTTGGATGGCTTGGCAAAGAGCTCCATCTCTGGCCAGCCCCAGCATTGGAACAGGGATTCTATCACTTCTATGTTGAGTGACCACTCATGTGAGTGTAATATGTGGCTGAATTTGTCTGCTAGATGATTATCATTGCCAGGCAGATAGGACGCAAGAAGATGGCAGTTGTAGTTGAGCGCCAGGGTCTGTGTCGGTCAGAGATGAGACTTCCCATGGTTGACCAGGAATCCCAGGGTGGTGAGGAGAGAGACCATGTCCTGGACTGTTTTCTATGTCTGTGCTTCAGACGGGGCAGTTATAAGCCAGACATCCAGGTAGGGGAAGACGCAGATCCTGGATCTCCTGAGGTGGGCCGCCACCATCGCCATACACTTGGTGAAGATTCTGGGGGCTGGAGAGAGGCCAAAAGGAAGAACTCAGTACTGGAAGTGTCTGTTCAAGATGCAGAAGCATAGTAATTACTGGTGAGTGGGATGAATAAGGATGTGTGCATAGGCATCCTGTAGGTCCAGCGAGGCTATAGGTGTGGGAGGATGGATCCCAAGGAGTACATCTGGAAGCGCTCCTTGTGGATGAATTTGTTGAGGCTTCTCAGGTCGAGGATAGGGTGCAGGCCCCCAGACTTCTTGGGAATGAGAAAATATCTGGAGTAGAATCCACATCCTATCTGCATTTGTGGCATTCGCTCAATGGCCCCTGCCACTAGAAGAGCCTAGATCGCCTCCATTATGGTGTGAAGGAGGTGGTCTGGGGTGTGGGAGATTGGGTGGGTCCGCTGGTGAGGGGTGGAGGAGAAGCGCATCGTGTATCCAGAGACAATAATCTGTAGGACTCATTTGTTGGTAGTGATATCCATCCAGGCCTTCCTGAAGGAGGAAAGGTGGCCGCAGACTGGGAGAGGTCTGTTGGTTGCGGCATCAAAAGGAGGGTTAGCTCTTCCTCGACAGTGCATTGTTTTCTTCTGTGGCCTGCGGTCTCTCTGACGAGGCTTCTGGTAGGATTGGTAGTGCTGGTGCTTGGGACCCTGCGGCTGCCACTTGCGTGACACTCGTGCAGGGGGCATCCGCCAGCCACTCGTGAGTGTCCTCGCACAGTCCTGACACGTGGAGCTAGTCCCAGCATCGGGAGGTGATGGTTGTGGTGCCCGTCCTGTCTGCTGAATCAAAGGAATCAAAAGTCGAACTGATCAAATGTTTCCCGCATTCTCCCAGATCTGATAAATCTGGGATGGGATGGTAGCCTTGGCATTGGTGTCTAAGACTTCAGTTGCATTCTTAAGGGTGTCCATTATCAAGGCTAGATACCTGTTGGAATTGGTGGGATGCTATTTTGGCACTCAGCATCGCAGCTTGGTAGGTCTTTTTTCCCCGAGTCATCCAGGAGCTTGTGGTCCTTGCCCAGAGGAGCACTAGAGTGTGGACGGGAGTTCTTTGCCTGTTTCAGCACGGATTCCACCACAATAGAGTGGTGAGACAGCTGAGATTTGTCAAAACCAGGGGTGGGTTGTAGCTGGTACTTTGCCTTGAGTTTTCATGATGTGGCTGGGCCGGAGGCGGTTGTCTGCCAGATCCGAGAAAGGCTATCCAGGAGCAGCTTGTGTACCGGAATGGAGATGATGGATCTGGGTGCATCAAGGTATTTAAGCAAGTCCAGTACCTCATTCCTGAGGTCTGGTGTGTCCACAGGAGACAGTGATAATTGAATTTATGAGTTTCTGAAGGAACTTTGGAAAGGTCAGGTCCTCTGGCAGTGAAGGTGGAGGAGGTGGTGGCATGGTAGAAGGTTGTGAGAAAGGTTCCCTTTCATCTGAGCTCCTGTGGTAGCTGCTTGAAGGTGTCACACTAGCCACTTCTTCCTCTTCACTGCCCATGAAGGGCTGTGGGGAAAAGCCTCTGGGAGTGGGTGATCTGGGTGGCAAAGGTGTTTTGGGTTGCGGTACAGGAGTTGTCGGCGGGGAGGAGCTGGTCCGGCGAGTGCTGTGCCATATGCTGCTTACATTCTTTCCTGGGTCAGTAGACAGGACAGTAGTTGCAATAGGGCCATCTTATGTCCATGCATTGGTGTGCTGCTCTGCATTTGGCTGCTCCTCTCAGAGTTGCTGTAGTGTCTCCGGCGAGAGGGCAGCTCTGTGGAGCATGCTCCAGAGCTCCTTGAGCTTGTATGTTCCGGGGCTGTGTCAGCACTTGCGGGCCCTTCCGGCATGTCTGTAGCAATTGCTGGTGCTATAGCTGCTCTTCCTCCATTGGCGTAGTCTGTGAGCGGAAATCCCTTTGGTGCGGGTGTCAGCACGATGAGAAAGGCTTCCCACATTGGCACGGATGTCATCACGGTGATGGGGGCTTCCCCCCCCCCCCGTCGGCTCAGCAATAGCTTGCATCATCCTGTTGCCATCCAATCATGCTGATGAGGGGCGGGGCTTCCTGCTGCACAGTTTTCCCCATTCTGCTGGCTTTGTCGGAGGACATTGAGGCTGCGGAGGAGGGAGGCAGAGATGAGCCAGAGGTCTTGGGTACTGCTGCTGCTTGCTGCCAGGCCACTGAAGACATCACGCTGTGGAGGGGAGCCTCCGGTAGCGATACCTGGGTCACAGAGGAGCCAGGTGTGGGAGTCCTTTTGACAGCCATATTGTCAGCAGCCATGTTACTTCTTGTCTCCTTACCCTGGCTCTCTGGGTGCCATGCTTTCTTCCTCTTCTCCTCTGACAGATGTTTAATGGAGGATGAGCCAACCCTGGGTCTTTCAGATTCTTTCAGAAAGTATGGCTACTGGAGCGCCAGGCCCTAGGAGACATGCGGGCACAGTGGGGGCAGTCCTCCACATGGTGGGCTTCCCCGAGGCAGCATATGCAGCGATCATGAGAGTCTTCGGTGTTCATCTTCCTGGCACACACTGGGCACTTCTTGCCAGATTTGTTGGATTTTTCTTTCTTTTCTTTTTCCATCATTGGATTCTTCTTATCTTTTTCCATCATTAGATTCTTTGGATAGTATGGATGTGGAGAGCTGTGTTCTGTCCTGCTGGCTGGTTGGAAAAAATGAAACTGAGCCAGGTAGAGGCGAGCTGGGGGGTAGGAGCTACAGAGCACCTTTCTCCATGGCACCATCGGATAACATCACCAGGTGTGGCTGATGCATCCTGCTAGTCCATGGAGAACTGACTTACATGACCAGCTCTGTTCTGCTTCCCCGGGACCTGGAAAAACTCTGGGTAACAGATACAAAAAGGAGTTGAACTGGCAGAAGTTTGAAACTTGTGAGCAGCCGCAACACAAAACATATACTAAATCCTCCCCTTTATGTGTCTGTTCTTTGCTCTGCAGGGTCTTCTTCACCATCACCTCTTCCTCTCCTGGTTCCTGCAGAACAGGAGGAGGGAGGGAGCAGTAGGAGGGGCTGGACTAGGGAGCAGCGTGTTTGCTCTGTGTGCTCCAGGCTCATCCCCTTCCCTCCTCTTCCCTGCAGGCTGCCTGGAAGCGAGGGGCTGGAGAAGAAAATCCCTAATGCTCTGGCTCCAGAGTCTGTAAACAAATGGCAGGACTTCATTCTGGGCCGTTCCCCCAGCTATTAAGCCATGATCTTACCCCATCGATGGTGGTGGCACTATCTTGATAGGACATGAGGAATCCATGATCACTGCAAGAGGACATGGCACCTGTGGACCTGACGCCAGCACCACTTTCATTTCTGCTGTACAAAATGGTGCCAATGGATCCATATACTAAAATGGTACCATTTTGTATAACACAAATTAACAATGCCACTGACCTTGGTCGCACCGGTGCTGTATTCATTTGGTGGAACAGGAGCAACCAGGTTTCACTCCTCCATTAGGATACCACTACCACCATGAATGTGGTAAGATACTGGGGTGGATGGTTCAGCAAAGGGTCCAGAAGAGTTTCTCTTGTTTCTTCTCACAGCTTTCAATTTTAACATATGAAATGAACTAAAACAAATGAAACCAAAATTGTAGAAGAAAATACAAAAAGGAAAAATATTTCTGTACACACCTCTATTCTGCATTACTTCTTGTAAGTCCCGTGTTCCCTGTCAGTGTTTTCATTTGCTTGGATTTTCTGGCTCCTGACTTCAGCCTGGCTTTGAGCCAGTGTTTGCCAAGTGCATTTGTGGTTTTTGGCTAAGATACAACAAGCATTGTACAGAACCCTTTAAACCTAGTTTCATGCTCTCACAGGCTGGCTCCATGCGAGAGGACACTGATCCGCAATGGCTGTCATGCTTCAGCCTAGCAAAAAGTCTCACCTGGATGAATGAAAGCCTGGTTAGATGGCTACAGAGGTTTTCACCTTTACTTAAGTAGTTTACCTCCAGACCTATGGATCACTAAAGTAGGGGGAGCTGCTGCAATATCATACTTTTAGTTGCAAAGAGCAGACTTGCTCCTTGCAACTAAAAATTTGATATCGCAGCACCTCCCCTTTAGGCAGCAGCATGCGCAGAGGACTCCAGCCCAACTTCAGGGGAACATTAATTGTACTGTTGCTGGAACTCTTTTCTTATTTTTCATCAGTGCATTATGCTGAGTGATGATTTGTTTATTTACAGATCACGGAAAGTCAAGCGTATATATTAGAAGATGAAGTTGCAGAGGCTTTACAGCAGATAATCACTAATGAGGCCAAAGATCAAGAGGAAGAATCCGAAAATCAGGATTTTCACCCAATCAGAATGGAAAGTGATATAGGCAAAGAAAAAAAGAAGGAAGAAATGGTAATTTGTGCTCAAGAAGTCCATTTTGTGGTCCAAAACAGGGAATTGCAACCAGTTGTTCTTTGCCTTTGGGAATAATGGTATCAGTCTTGAGGCGATATGAATTCTGTAAGAACAGTTTATCTGATAGAACCAATACATTAAGAGGGGCATTCCATTTAACGTTTATTGGGGATATACATCCGGTTTGGACGTACTTCCCCGCCAAATGCTTGGGCCTGATTCTGTGCCCAAAGCTCCCAAACGTACACAGGAGATGTGTGGGGAACTCTGGATGGGGGTGAGAAGGGGAGAGTTGGAGGAGGAGCATGGGCTATGTAGAAGCGGAACCCTGACCCCGGATATACAGGGCCGATTCTGGTCGCAGCCCTGTACATCTGGGGCATCATGACTGGCCGGGTAACAGTCCACCTCGGAGGTGGAATAAGTCACCCTGTGGGAGGCAATCGGCAGTGGCGGATCCCCCTGAAATGGTAAGGATGGCCAGGTGGTTCCCTGCAGCCCATTCACGGCCTTGGCAAGCCCTATCAGGGATCGGGCGGCGGGAAAAAGCATGTCTAGGTGGTCGTGGGGTTTCGGGCCTCCTGCATAGTGTCCTGGTGCCACGGCGATGGGACACCACAGCACCAGGGCTCTATGCAGGTGCCCCAGCTGGGTTAAATGGGGTGGGAGGCGAACATTTGGCAGCAGTGAATTGGGGCAAGTCCTGCCCATCCAGATCTTTTGCACCCAATTCTGCTTCCGTGGGAATTCCAGGCTGGAGTGCCCTGATGGAAATCAGGCCCTAAGAGGGTAACTTCATAAGGGGGCACCTAGTGTAAGAGGACAAGTAGGTGCCTAATTAGGTGCTTTATTAAGACATAAGGGGCCTATGTGTCTTTATAAAATACTATATACAGGGTGGCCCAAAAAAAGCGAGAACATCTCGTAAATTAAAAGCTTAAATAGTTTACTTATTTACCTTTTTTAGCTATATAACGTCTTTATTTCGACAATTTCCAGTCGCCATTTTTTTTTAAATTTGTCAATCGTTTACATCTGTCTTTTTGAATCTTTAAATAACTTATATGCTACGAGATGTTCTCGCTTTTTTTGGGCCACCCTGTATACATGTTTGGTGACAGATCTGGAAAGATCACATCATATTTAGGGCTTCTATTCTTAAGTGTTTATAAATTGTAAATCTAGGTGTTTATTTTCCAGCCTAATTAGGTGTTTTTTGAGGGTACAAAAAAAAATTAGTGTTTTTGTGCGGGTGCCTTTTCCAGTGGATCTAACGTGTGCATTTGTGTCACTTAGAAATTGTTAACCATAAAAGACACCAAAACTGAATGGAGGATACAAGACAAGCCAGGACAAGGTGTAAAACTACATGGGGAAGTGGTGTTTAGCAATAAACATCTATTTTATTTATTTTTTTTGCATTGGAAGTGTTTTATCAGTATTTATTGGTTAAAAGCTAAAATCAGAAGCTCTAAGCATATTATACTGGCCCTGTGTTCTCTGTGCTGGCTGCCTGTTGAGGCTTGAGTAAAGTTTAAGATCCTTTGTTTGGTCTACAAAGCAGTTTTTAGGGGTTTGCCAACATATCTGGCCACACAACTCGAACTTCAGGAGTCATCTTTGACGTTGAAGTCTACACAACAAATGCTGCTTTGGCTGCCTCATCTTTCAGAAATGTGTTTGACTAGAACAAGGAGTTTGTTATTTCGATATCAAGGTCCTTTGCCTGTAGAATCAACTTCCTCAGGGCATAAGTAAATTATTTGAAAAATAGGAAAAAGCCAAAAAGGTTGTTCTCTGAACGTGTTTCAGTAATCTGCTTTTATAAGAAGGATTTTATTTTTATATGTTGGATATAGGCCTTGTACCTATTTATATGATGCATTTGCTTATATTATGGTACTGTATGCCACTTGGAGCCTTGCGAGAAGTAGATTATCTGATAAGGTCAGTTCATCGATCAAATTATTTTTAATCAATGTTCATGCTTGTTAACTTTGCCTACACTCTACCCAGACCATGCACCTGGCTACTCCTACCAGCAACGTATGTGCCATCTTGAAGAACAGACCACATACATGTGAAAAGGACTATAAAATTACATCCTAAGTGGTAATTTTATAAGTCATGCCTACTTTGGTAGTATTTTACTTATTAGTCTGTGTATATGGACACCTAATGCATTAATGACCTCTTATAAAATACTAAGCAGTATAAAAGTGTATATGTTAATATGATGGTGTGTACTTTGCTGGTAGGTATGCATTTGGGCGGATCATGGGCAGAGCAGAGACGTACACGGGTAGATTATAAAATGCTATCGTTTTTACATGCATTCAGGATGCCTTAACACATGATATTTGCCTCTTACACTAGTATTTTATAAAGAGAAGTAGGCATCTACTTGTCTTTAGAAAATAGGCTTAACATAGGTGCCATGAAAAGCACTTTAGCTAGGAGCCCCCTTATAAAATTACTCACCAATGCTTGGTGTACTAAGAATTATTTCCAGTAGTCACAAAGAAGTTAATTTTATAACAGATCAGCAATGTCAAAGTTGGTAAAAGAGGCTTATTCTCAACCTATTTCCTACAGACCACATAAGCGCCATTTGCTTTTATAAAATAGGCAACCAGAATGAGGCCCCTGTAGCACTCAAATGCCAATGCTCGAATGTATTCCTGCTCCGAAAAGTGTAAAGGTGTGCGTGGACTCTACGGGGGTCTTTTATTAACGGGTACCAAGGTGTTGTGTCTAACCCGCGATTAATGATGAAACCATGGCACGTTACGTGCAACACTCCCACATTAACTGTCAGGGGCGTGGAAAACATTTCCCTGGGAGTTAATGTGAAGCCCTGTCCCGTAGCATGTGCTACATTAGTGTAGCTGCATCTAACGCCGCCACTTCTCCAATCAACAGGACTGTCCTTCTGCATCTACACAGATGATATTCTCCTCATTGCTTACACAGACTCTTGCCATCCTCATTTAATGCATGTCAACTCCAGTCTTAGTAAAATCTCCACTTGGCTTCATCCCAATGTTCTTCAACAATGCCAATAAATCTACCGCCACCTGGATCACAGGTGGTGGTTTGATCCTTACCATCTCCCCTCTCTTGGATAACTCCTCCATTACTTTACAACCCTCTTTTAAATATCTAGGTATCATCGATAGCACAGGTAGTCAAAACATCATTCGGAGCTTTGCGATGCTTCCATGCTCTCTGCCCCTTTTTAGACCCTACAGCCCAAATTTCAATCATTCTCAGCATTGTTATTACCCACTTGGACTACTGCAATGTAGTCTATGCCAGTATTCCCACCTACGAGATAAAGAAATTACAGTCTATTCAAAATACGGCCCTTTGCATCCTTTCCCATGCAAGGCAATATGACCACATTACACCACTTATGATCCAGCACTAATGGCTCTTAGTCTCCTTCCAAATTCACCATAAAAATTTTAATCTTAGTTCACGAATCTCTACACAATAAAGCTCCTGCTTACCTGTTCACCCTTGTGATCCCTTACACCCTTCCATATTACCTGCATTCTTTGCACAGTAACAGATTATTTATTCGCCCTCCCACCAAAGCCCAGTACAAAAACACGAGACATTCGTCATTCTTCTTCCTCACACGACCACTATGGAACTGTCCTCCAGCTCAAGCTCGCCTAGAGGCCAACTACAAAAAAATGTAAAGCCCTGTTGAAGACTCTCCTCTTTGAACAGGTCTTTGGGGCTGGGGTAGAACACCTGGATTAACATTTTCATGCCTTCCGTTTCTGCTTCTTGCCTTAACTGTCCTCTTCTCTCTTATAATATTGTAGTTCCTTTCTAATCTATTTTTGTAAAGCGATTTGTATGCGTGCCAAAGGCGGTATGTCAAATATAAATAAACTATAAACTATAACTATCAACTATTGAGGTAGCGTTAGGCGCACCTATGCTAATGTAGTTAGCATGTGGTTTTAACACCTTGTTAACTGCGCTGATCTTACCATGTCCACTCTCTGCCTGTTCACGCCTCGAATGTGGGTTGGGCAGTTAGCGTGGGAATCGCCCTGCGCTACCTGGCAATGTGCGTTCCAGCGCAACTTTAGTACATACCAGGTAATGCCTGTTAGTAAAAGCCCCTCCTATGTATAGGCACATGCAACCCTACCCCACTCTGTCCAAGTTAGGCCCCCAGGAACACCTATGCAGAGATCACATAAAATTAGGCCTACTCTTTCTGTGCATCTGCTATTTACACGTACATTCTCCATGGGATTTTATAGGAGCCTTTGTAATATTACCTGCAGAAAGGCTCACTTTATAAAAGGCCAAGAGAAATGCACCTAAGTCCTTCAATTACAAATATAAAAAGAAAGTAGGCCCATACGTTTCATTTTTAAAATGACCTCATGGAAAATACTTGCACACATTCATACCTACTCTCAGAAACACACAAATCTGCCATATTTTGCATGCTTATATTATAAAACATAGCATAAGTGCAATCTCCACCCTGGGGAAGGCTTCTGACCAAGTTGGAATTAGGAGTATTGTTATGCTGTGGGTGCCTGTACCATGGGCAGTTTTATAAATGGCAATTTCTCATGTAATGCGCTGTTTTATGTACAGAACTTACCTCTGTGATGAGATAAAACCTTTAATACGTCTGGGCCCATAATGATCTTTGCAAGAAATAAAATAGGAAAATCTTTCTTTAAATGATAATATGATTTGGCCTCCCTCAGTATACAGTATAAGATCACTAATCACTTGCTGTAAGTTATGAAGAATTTACTCATATCATAGTACTTGTAATTGTTTTCAATCTAGATATGCAAATATAAAAAGAGAAAGAGAATAAAGATTGGCAAAAAACATTCACTAATGCATTAAACAAATCATTTAACAGAAAACACCAAATGCACTCTCACTCTCTGCCTCTGAAAAACGATTTAATTCAACTGCCATGAAATGCCTATGATAGAGGAAGAATTAATAAATTGCACGACATATTTGTGAATAAATAAATCTGAATTAACATTTACTTAAAGCGCTATCTGTTTCACATTGCTTTCTTTGCAGAGCTCAAATAACGAAGATCGGGATGATTTAATTACCGGAGACAATGATAATATCGAGGACAGAGCGGGAAGTTCACCAAATGGCTTGGAGAGAAGAAATCAATTCTCGTCAGTAGATAACTTTGAAGATCTGCAGTATTTTCCAAATTTTTACAGAATCCTGAAAAATCTAAAGTCAGGTAGGTTATGCAGTTTCTGCATGGAAAGCTTTTGTAAATCTGCATCTATAGCTACTGTAGTTCTCAACTGGTGATAACCAGACCAGCCCTGTGGCTTTGCACTAAACTGTCGTCTAGACAGAGAAGGACTGGGTAAGGAGGCTGAGAAGTTGGAACTCATTGGAAAGGAGTTGAGCTGGAGCCCTGTGGAGGGAAGATCCCGCTATTCTCGCAAACAGGGCTGAAAGGTTTAGCCATTTCGTTGTCTTCCTCTCAAGGCCTTTGATGTTTAGGAGATCAGAATCATCTATGAAGTCTTCCTGGAAAAGGAGAAAAACAAGGCCTTGCCACTATTATTCTTGCTCCTTCCCAGGTTTCTCATTGTACTAGTTTGTTGCTATTGTAACACGGAATTGGCCAATAGCTTTCCATGTGAACTTTCCATCCCCCATCTCCCCGCTTTGCACAGCTCATGCACTTTTGCTTACTAAGGTAAAAACAATTTTCAGTCCGGGAAATTTAGTCAGGGAACTGCTTCGTTTCCCAAGCAAATTCCTTTGAAAATTGTCCTCTTATTGCTTGTTTTCTTCAAACAAAGAGCATGTAATTGTTTTTCATACAAACTGTATTATAAAATACGTCTATCACTCTATCCAAAATGCTCAGAGTAACATAGTCAGTGCCAGCAGGTAAAGATGTCCTATCAAAATGCATTAAAAAAAAACCCCAGGAAATAGCCAAATAACGAACAAAATATTTTACAGACATTCACTTGTACTTTTACACAGAAAAAGATGAAAAGGAAAAGGAAACGCTGATTGCAATAATGAAGACCTTGATTGATTTTGTGAAGATGATGGTTAAATATGGAACAATTACACCGGAAGAAGGTGTTTCATACTTGGGTAAGAATATGCATTTCAGTGCGCTGAATAACATTCAGTCATCTTTCTTGTACACCAGACTGTTGAAATAAAACATGTATAGAACTAATGATAAGCTATTTTCTACTACTTTGCTTATTTTGAAATATGAAATAATTAGTCCAAGCATTATTGTATATTGGTCAATTGCCTTTATTTTCTTTTATATTTTTTATTGAAAAAAACTCTACAGGTTGTTTTCCCAGTTCACTCTTACATGTAAACATTTACATATAAGTACAGATAGCTTAAAAGACATATGTATAAGGGGCAATTCATATGTTCTGGGTGATATATGGAAAATTCCCTGTTTTACAAGAGGTTCTGCCAAACATATGGTCAGAACTGCCATTTTGCAACCTAGGGCCATAACAGCAGAAATGACTGGGGATTGCTCCTGCTCTCATTAGAAATCAGGGACCTTGATAAGACCCAGGGTGAGGGTGGGGAATCTTCAAGCCAGTGATGTGAGGTTGGGGGGGGGATCTAATGCTTTGGGAGGATTGGATATGCTGGAGGGGAATCAACTGTCATGGGAGCAGGGAAGGAATTGGATGCTTTGGGGATGGGATGGATTTGAAGGCCGCCAGGCTGATTGAGGGAGAAACAATGTTAGGGAGGTAATTGGGTGGCATACCTCAGTCTTGACAGCTGCCCCATCAAGCAGGCACTTATTTGTGTCTTGGAGCAGCTGTAAATGCCAACATCTAATTTTTCTTAGTGATGTGGATTTCCTTTGTAAAATGTGACATCCATGTCTATATTGCAGGCCCACTCAAGCCATTATCTCTTCCCAACTTAGCTATGCCTGCTTGACATCTAGATCTTTTTGTTAGTGATATTGTGGAAGGGCTGTCGGGTAAGGTTTGCCTCTTTGCAGATGATACCAAAATCTGCTATAGAGTAGAAACCCAGGAAGGTATAGATAACATGAGGAGGGAACTAGTTAAGCTTGAAGAATTTTCTAGAATTTGGCAGCTGAGATTTAATGTTAAAAAATGCAAGGTCATGCATTTGGGCTGCAGCAATCCAAAGGAGTGATATAATATAGGGAGTGAAGTACTTTTGTCCAGTAAAGAAGAGCGGGACCTATGCTTGGTTGTGTCTGATGATCTTAAAGTAGCTAAACAGGTAGAAAAGGCAACAGCAAAAGCTAGAAGGATGCTTGGGTGCACAGGGAGAGGAATGGCCAGCAGAAGAAAGGAGGTGATAGTGCCTCTGTATAAGTCTTTGGTGCGACCTCATTTGGAGTATAGTGTGCAATTCTGGAGACCGCACCTTCAAAAGGATATAAACAGGCTGGAGTCGGTACAGAGGGTGGCTACTAAAATGGTTAGTGGTTTTCATTATAAAGCATATGAGGGCAGACTTAAGAATCTTAATATGTACACCTTAGAGGAAAGGCGGGATAGAGGTGATATGATTGAGATGTTTAAATACATAAATGCACAGGAGAGACTCTTTTGATTGAAAGCAAGCTCTGCTACAAGGGGACATGGGATGAGGGTGAAAGGGGATAGATTCAGGAGTGATATGTGGATATATTTCTTTATGGAAAGAGTGGTGCATCTGTGGAATAGTCTCCGAGTGGAGGTGGTAGAGAGGAGGACAGTATCTGAATTCAAAGAAGCATGGGACAAAACAGAGGATCTCTAAAGGAAAAAAGGGGACTGTTGTAGTGGTTGATATGGAAGGGCAGACTAGATAGGCCATGTGGTCTTTTTCTGTCATCATGTTTCTATGTTTCTATGTAAAATAATTCCTTTCTGAAATGGCATTAACACATGTTTGCCAATTTACATGGGTAAATGCTGCCCTTTACCCGTGGGGATGCTTCTGAAATAACCCCTAAGCTTATCAAAATACACCAGTGCTTTATTCTGTATAGCATGAGTTTGAATGAGTAACAGCAGCAGAGTGTAGTATCGGAATGTGGTCTGCAGCATGAATGAATGGCACATTGCAGGCTTGCTGCCCCTTGATGCAGGACTGGCCTATCCACTAGGCAAGCTAGACAGCCTCCTAGAGAGGTGGCATGGGTGGGCAGGGGCTGCAGCAGCAGCACACATAGACAGCCATGCCATCTCCCCAGCTGCTGCCGATTCCATTTGGGGGGGGGGGCAAGGCTGGGGTTTCTGCCTAGGGCAGCAGAAACCTTTGGGCTGTCTCTGCCCTGATGAAGTGGTTGCGAAATGCCGTGAGGGCATCTACAGTGGCGTTGGGGCTCTAAGCAGATAAGTTTGGTGCCTAGACTGGGAGTTTTTCTAGGATCCTTGATGTTCCAGAGTCCAGTCCAGGGCCTAGATTGATACACTTGGAAATACTGACTGGAGGGTCTGAGATCCTTTTCTCCCCTTAAAATAGTGAAGCATATAACCCTCGGTATTGTTATATGATAGAATGAAGTGCTTTTGGTGGTTATTCTATATAGTCGGCATGTCCCTGATTCTAATAGACAAATTAGCTCTTGATGAATATTGCTCAATGTGATTGTACGTTGTTTGTTATTTATGTTTATTGTTTTAAATTGTGTGCCAGCTGGATCATAATTTCTTGATTAGGTAAGAAATAAATGTATATAAATGAATAAAGAGATATGGAGACGGCTAGCGCAATTACAGCGCTTAGCCGTCCCCGCCGAACACTAAACCCGTATACTTACTGCCAGCTCCATATTCAGCCACTGGCATCGAATATCTGGGTTTGCTGCAGAAGCCGGAAGCTAACCGGGCAGTGGCGATATTCAACCGCTGCCCACTTAGCTTTGGTGGCAAGAGTTAGGACATTTTTTGCTGCGCCTAACTTTTGCCACTGAAGGATAACCAGATAGTGACTGGACATCACTGCTGACCGGTTATCCCCAGGTATCGCCCCCGAAACGCCCTGATGCTAAGCGCGTAGCATTGGGGTGTATAGTGCTGGTTTCCGAGTATATTCAGAGGCATTAAGCATGTTAGTGCCGCTGAATATCCTGTAAACCGTGTAAATGCCTTTGAATATCAGGCCTATTGTATACTGGAAAAGCCTGGAATTGAATCATTTTTTGACCGATTTAGGCACACTGGTGCAAAAATTCCTCTTTTGGTAGGATGTCACATGGGGGAGGCTATGATATAACTCAAGCTCAGTGTACTGTCATGTACAGTAATGCAAGATCATTTCTGTTTTTCAAACTAGAGTGTTACTAGTCTAGATTGTAATAGTAACATGGTATATGACAGCAGATAAAGACCAGTAGGGTCCATCTAGTCTGCTCAGTAAAGTGGCTAGAGTAGGTGCACCTGCTGCTCCATGCAGTCATTTCCCTTAATACTCTAGTCCTTTGTTTGTTCTGTTTGTCTGTCTGTCTTGAATAGATTGTAAGCCCTTATGTGTATGCACATAGCCCTGCATATGCCCAGTAGCACTATACAAATGATAGGTAGTAATAGGAGTAATAGAGGGCCCAAGGAAGGAAGTCCACTTACAACCACTCCGTATCTTCTGAGGTTGAAGCACTCCCCCCGGAAAATTGTTCCTTGGGGTCCTCCGTCTGAACTGATGCACTGGTATAGATTTAAGTGTTTTAAAAGTTAACAGGGTTGTTTTAGAAGACATAATAGTGATTTATATGTATCAATGTGACACACATGTAAATTGCATCCATATGTAAATGGACATTTTAGAAAAGGCTCTTTTCACACAAGGATGCCCATACCACATCAAAGGTAGACAGGGAGGGGGGAGGGAGTTTTGGGGGCCCATCTGGGTCATGACCTGGGTGGAACCAGAATCTGTACATGTATTCCCCATTTCATAACTGGGATGCAAGTGCAAGCCCGAAATTGGCCACACCTGGATTTATACCCTGCCTCCTGACACAAATAGCAGTTTAAAAAGTGTTCACTTCAGCAAGTCCTATACCAAAGAGATTTAAGGGGATATCCCCCTTAATCCCCCAGTATTTATTTCTTCCTCTGTAGGTGCACGTCTGGGTTTGCAGAATGGCTGAGATACCCGTGTAAGTGCTGACATTTACATGTCTATGTTGTGAAATGCCGTCATTTACACATGTATGTGGCCAAGTTGCCTCTTCTGATTTTTCCCATATGGATATTCGTGAAACGGCCCCTCCTGCTACACACAGCTATTAATCCTTGTGTGTTGCTGCATTTCCTTCTGCCTATAACCCAATTTTAACAATCACATCCATTCTGAGGAGCAGAGATATGTCACATTGTGCACGCCATCTCTCTAGATATGCAGATGTTTTCACGTCCATGTCTCCTCCCCCCCCCCCACCACTACCACCACATAAACAGCCTATCTAAAAATGTGTCTTTATGTGACATGAATATTGCTTGGACTTTAATGCTCGTGGGAAGAATTGACACCTGAACAATATTCCCATGCTGACATCAGTTTGTTGCAATTTTGATTCATGAAATGGGTGCAAATTTCTACGTTTTCATTAAGCACATTGTAAGTATGTGACTTGTGTCCAGGGAGCAGTTTATATTATAACAGTTTTTTGAAGAACAAGTTTAAGATTTGCAGCTGCTATGGGCAGCTCGCCAGTTCATAAAACAGCAACTTACAGATACTTTTTGGCCAGGACAAGTAAGTCTGCAGCTTTCACTGTGCTGATCTGTTGTGTGATAGTGCCTACTGGGGAGAGCTCATTCATCTGTCTGAATGTTGGTCTATCCCGCCATATACATAGATTTGTCTGCCCTTGCACAGTTAAACCTATGTGTAAGAATACAGGGAGAAGGAGAAACTGAAAATATAATTGAGTGTGCTAGCGTAGAAGTCAGGCCCCACTATGCAAAGAAAAAAAAGTTGGTAGATCTAGGAATGAAAAAGTGTGAGCCTCATAGCAATGCTATTGCCAGCGTGCTGTTGGGGACCCAGCCCCAGAGATGGAGAAAAGAGACTACTGCAGTCATGGCAGGAAATTCTGTGGCTGCCGCCGAGGACCCAACAGAGAAAGAAGAGGGCAGCAGCCATGGCAGAAAAGCTTGAGGCCGTGGCCCAGGACCCACTGAGAAAGGAGGGAGCTGCAGTCATGGCAAAGAGAGAAGGATCAGACCGATGAGAACCAGTCTCCCTCTGGTAAAAGGGCTGCATAGGGGCTGCAGCTGTGGCAAGAGGAAGGTGGCTGGCTGGCAGAGGAGCCACTCAACAGCTGCAGCCTCAGCAAAGAGTGAACGAGCCAGCAGATGGGAACCGACTCCTGCCAACAGAAGAAGCAGGGGAGAGTTGCGACATTGGTGGAAGAGCCTATCCATGCCCATAAAGGTGGGTGGGAGGGGGGGATGACAAGAGGGCAAGGATTGAGGGGAGAGCCAGGGATAAGGAAGTGCAAGGGGGTGAGTGCTAGAAGAGAGTGGGAGTGCAAGAGGAGTAAGAGTGCATGAGAGGGAAGGGATGGAGAGTGCGATAGCAAGAGTGGGAGAGAGAGGAAGATAGTATGGGGGCAGGGGAGACAGCAAGGGCTAGGCGACGCCTCATGTCACCACCTCCCCACACACATACAGCAGCAGGGATATGTACAGTCAGTGCATTAGACATGGTTCATTTTCAACCTCTGTCTTTTATAATTTGTGTGCTAAGCAAATGCACTTCCAAATGGCAGAGAATTTGCACATCTGTTGCTGACAAGCTGTCTGGCATAAGCCTGGTAAATCAGTGTATTTAACGTAATCTACAGTTTGCAGCAGTCACCGTGCCAGCTGGATGTCTGTTGTGACAGTGCAGCGAAGCAGAGAAAGGCAAATAAGGACCATAAGGGTCATCTAAACTGCCCACATTTCTTTCCTGTTGCAACACTGTAGAATCCACTTGCTCTGCTTTTACCCTTGATTCCTCTACTAAGGCCCTCTGTGCTTCTCTCATGCTTCTTGAATTCTGTTCCTGTTATCTCTGACCACCTCCCCTGGGAAGCTATTCAAAGCCTTTTTGTGAAGAAATATTTCTTGATGTTACTCTGGAGTCTGCCCCATTAGTGTCTCATACCTTCATCTCTTCTAAATATTCCTTTCTACTGAAAAAGGTTTGTTTACTGTGCATTATTTAATATTTCTACAGTATCACATTTCTCTTCTCTCCTTACATTTACATTATCGTCTCTGTTACTCTACTTGATAGTTTCTAACCAGTGCCCCCTAGCAATTCCTCTAACCTTGGACAGTGCATTGTTTTGCAACCCTGAGCTCATCAGCTGTGATAACTCCAATTTTTCCAGGGCAAGCTAGCTGAGGCAGCCACACCTAGGTGATGTCACCACCTGATGGCACCTGTCTTTATTTGCTCTTCTGCTCTCCCTTTATAGTTTCATAGTTTGATCTTGCCTTTCTCATCTTCACTATGGCAGAAAAGATGGACAAAACAAAAAGTAAAAACTAAGAAGCCTGACTCCAAAAGATGCATCAAAATTATGGCTATGCCAGACACTTGCCCTGTCTGCATTTGGTGCCTGGGGCCTAGCCACAAGGTCTCCTCCTGCTCCACATGTGCCACATGTATCCTAGAGCATGAAACAGCAGAGGTGTATCCTAGAAGAACTCCAGTTGTCATCCAGCCTCCAGCAGAGCTCTGACTCACCCCAACAGAGTGCCTCTACGGCTGCCTCTACCTCTTCGGTGATCAATGCCTCCTCATCTTCTGGTAGGATTAACTCCACCTATCATCAGGAGAGCAATCTGACTGTGACCTGCATCTCAGCCAAGGCACACCACATTCGGGACATATCCGGGGCAATCCCCTGTGCCGAGGTATCAGCTTCTGCAACTCAGGTCTCTGCCTCCATGGCCCTGACCGGGGTCAATACTGCTCCCAATGATGCGATGTGCTCTTCCCTCTGCATTGCCCACAGATCCAGGTCCACCCACCTAGACTGAAATGCCACCTACTTAGCCAATAGCACTGAAGTAGTTTCCTACAGACCCTCCTATTGCTCCTCCCACTTGTATTCCAGCACCTCCCACTACTCTCTGGACAGTGCAGATAGCCAGAGCAAGGCAGGGCACAGAGACAGGCAACAATTGCACAATACCCCTGCAGCACACTGCTACAGAGCTTACAGGCACAACAATTCTACATCTGCCAAACACAGAGCCTCCTGACTCTCCAAGTCCAGATGTCCTCACCAACATGGCTGAAAAAAACATCATAGAAGGTAGAAGGAGCTCTTTTTCTCCTGTCTTCTCCTTCTCCAGAGGTTCTTCCCCGGCACTGGATACCCCTGCCCTCCAGTCTTAAAACCTCAGGCACCTGCAAAGAAACCACAACTGCTCTGTTTACTAAGGACACTTTTAGTTGACTAACTCCAGCCTCACCAGGTCTCCCCAGGACTAGCCGCACAGCATACTGGTCATTTATCTCATGCCAACACATCATTATCCCAGGATGGTGATAATAACCCTCAACGCTCCTCCTCAGTCAGATCTTCAGCATCTATCCAGCCTCTCTTCACCCCAAAGACAAAGCTACATCGATACCAAGTCACTGTTCTCGAAGCATCTCATGGGGCGGGTCATCCAGATTTTGTTCTACTCCAGAGGTGCACTCACCAAATATCCCATCAGAACTGCTATTTGACTTGCCCAAACCACTGCAGGAGAAGAACCCTAGAAGTAAGGTACACAGACTCTTAAGATACTTGGATGCTCCTAAGGAGGTTGTTTCTCTCCCAATCTACAAGATCCTCCTGGAACTCAAAAATCTGACAGATCCCTTTTACAGGGCCACCCACTGCTAAATGCCTGACCTCAAATACAGGGTCCAGCCAGCACTTGTTTAGGCTTTCCTCAGCTCCTCAGGTCTTCACCAAGTGCATGGTCATGGCTGCAGTACACCACTGCAAAAAAGGGACTATACGTCTTCCTCTACCTAAATGACTGGTTGATCAATGGGAGTTTCCCTCAAGAGATTTCTCACTCCCTTCACTCTGCAGTAGCCCTATTGCAGTGACTGGGATTTCTAATCAACACGGTCAAGTCCTCTCAAACTCCATCACAGTCTCTGGAATTCATTGATACTCTCATTGTCTCCCTGTCTGCCAAGGCATTTCTAATGCAGCCACGCACTAACAAGACTATTTACCTGGCCTCTTAAGCCCTGCAATCTCATTGCATTACAGCAAGGGCACATGGCAGCGTCTGTGCATGTGCTTCCTTTTGCCAAGTGGTGGATGCATTGCCTCTAATGGACACAGTCCACAGCCTCTTTTCACCAAGATCCCGCTCAACTCGGAATTTCATGAGGTGTTCAGATGGTGGTTCCATCACCCCATTTGTTGGAAGGGAAGCGTTCCAACAGAGTCCCTTCCAGATAATTCTCACCACAGATTCCCCCACCTTGGGCTGGGGTGCCTATCTTCTTCATCTCCAGATGGATTTCATCGGGCCTAGGATTAGTGCCTACCTTAATAAGCATGTTGGGGGGACAGGATGCAGCAGGTGAAGAAGGATTCCTGAGAGCTGCTGGCGGAAGGGAAACTGTCCCTTATGTCATGCTAACTATGCACGTT
Source organism: Ichthyophis bannanicus (assembly GCA_033557465.1). Taxonomy (NCBI): domain Eukaryota; kingdom Metazoa; phylum Chordata; class Amphibia; order Gymnophiona; family Ichthyophiidae; genus Ichthyophis; species Ichthyophis bannanicus. The sequence continues at coordinate 176,834,761 of CM066043.1, read as the reverse complement.
CCATTTGTTTTATTTATTTTCCACTTTAAAAAAGAAATTCCAGTTTGTAGCCACCCAATACAATTTTCTTACTTGCTGAATAGGTGCCCTTATTGTAGAATCTCAACCACCCTAGTCTCTTTCCATCTGTCCTCTACTTTCCCTCAGCTCCATCAGTCAATCACCATTTCTATGCCTCTCTGCCACTCACATCACTCTGTCTCTCTCTACCTACCCACCCACCTACCCCATCATTCACCTTCTCTCCCCCGCTCACCCCCATATGTATTTCTCTCTACCTCACCAAATCTCATCTGCCTTTCCTTCTCCCCCAACCCCACCCCTGCAGATTTTGTCTCTCCTCCCTCCATCAGACTCTCTGTTCATTTCTTGCCCACACCCATGAGTCATTTCTTGCTCTCCTACCTATCCCAATCAGTCACTCTTTCCATCCCCAGCACACACATCTCCCTGTCTCACCCACCCCATACGTCTCTCTCACTCATACCTACCCACACACATTAGTCTTTCTTTCTCCCATATATCTTCACTAATCAGGCTCTCTCTCTATCCTTCTCCCTCATATTCTTGCTGCATGCCCATCTTCTGAGCTGCCATTAATCTCCTGACTCATGGGGGCCACCACTGCTCTTTGCCGCCTTTGAACTTGCAGCCCATGTAGGTTGCTGCTGAATCCTCATTGCTTCGAAACTTCTCACCCATGTTTGTCACGGCTGTCTGTGCTCCCTCCCTCCCCCATAGGATTGCTCACACCACCCAGATTGTGCACCCATGTGGGGGATATTCAGCACATTGGCGTAGTTTGACTGCTTCATTTGGGAGGGGTGACAATGTATTAGCATATTCATTATGGTTATCCTAAAAAATGCTAGATGGATAGAAAGGCAGTATATCAAAAAGGCGAGGGATGAGCTGGCGTCCCCAAGATACTCAAAAAGGCAGCAGAGGCTCGTATTCAGTAGCTTTGTGATAAGAAAGGACAACAACAGGCTATATAATTAAAATGCAGCAACAATTGTAGCTGTTTAGTTATTTAGCTTGGCACTTTAAGATAAAAAAAATTCTGACACCTGTAACCATGTATTCTACAAACAAAACAAGGAGAAGTAAGGTTCTCACACGCTAATAGACAAAAAGAAAAAGAACCACAGTGCCGTTTCTAATTTTATTTTGATGTTAGAAACAGTGCTATGATTGTCTCTTTTTCTTTGGAACATCTATTGTACATCCCACAAAACACCTCTTCAAACAGTAGGTGCAGAACAGAACTAGGACATTTCACCATAGAGCCCAACATACATGAAAACAAAATCTGATTCCGGTGTCATCTCATTAACAGCCTCTCCATACCAGGCAGATTTTGAACTAACACAAAACCCTAGAAAAGTCACTATAAAACAAATCTACTATACCATAATGACACTAGCTTCTAAAATTAGCATTATAAGGAGCCTATCCAGAAAATAGGAGCAGCATAAATTTTGTAGTGGGCCTTAGAACATCCTTACACCTATTCGGAAAAATGAACAAGACAGATTACTACAGATCCTACTTAGAAACTTCATGATTATTTATTTATTTAATGCTTTTATATACCACACTCTTTAAAATCAGTGCGGTTTACAGATAACATTTTGTACAGAGCAGGAAGAGCCTGCTCTGCACTTACATCGAACGGGTAATACAAGTTGGAGTATTACCTGGGTAATACAATGTTCATAGGACACATGGTCTCATTCACACAGGCAGAACACAGTTATACCCTATCGAGTGCAGAATAAATTATAACAAACTCAAAGTAGAAATATGTAGACAAAATTAAACTGAAACCCCAATAGGCTCTGCATGCAGTGCAACCCCTTGCACTATGCAAAATATAAAGACGGCATATATAAAATCCACAAACTGACATATTCCAGTCATTAAACTGAAAATAGATTCTTTATGTTTATTTTTATTAAAATTTGATATACTGCCCTTCAAAAGATGGTAGAGTGGTTTACAATAAAAATACATAAAAGGAAGGCCAAAAAGAATCCATAAAATCATAGCATAGGAGAGCACATCCATACCAGGAGAAGAGGGAGAGGGAAGGAGGAAGGGAAGGAGGAGAAGTCAGAGGGGAGCAGATATCATTGGCAGAGGGTCCAGCATATCACGTGACAGGAATATCCTAGGCAGCATGAAATAGAAAAGTTTTGAGTTGGGACTTGAAAGTAATGTAGGAAGGTTCCAGTCAGAATGTAGTGGGGAGAGTATTCCAGAGGAAATAGAAGGCAGAGTGTCGGGTGGTTACCTTTATTGTCTAGCTATTTTATTTTTCTAATTGCCTTAGTCTCAGTATCTGGTTTCTGCATCCTCTGTCTTGACTTAACTCTCTTTCCAGAATCTGCAAACCACCCACCACTTCTCTCCACTCCTGTCTTCTTCAACTGCTCCTCTACATCCATCTCTGACATTGATCTTTTCCTTTCAGCTTTCTTCCATTTGTTTTTCTCTCTCTATCAACTCAGATTTCAATTCTTTTTCTTATATCCAGTTCTCACTCTCTTTTTACTGCAACTACCTACCACTTTTCAACCTTTAACAAAGCCCTCTCACTGCCTATCTCTCTATCCTTCTCCAGTTACCTATTCCCCAATCTTTAACTCTCTCTCTCCTTTTTCTTTCTCTCTTCCACCCCCCTCCATGTTCAGCATCTCTCCCCTTCTCTCCTGCCCTGTCTTGTGTCTCCCTCTCTCTCCCCAATCTTGCTCCTCTTCCCTTTTTCTCATCCTATCCCCCATGTCCAACATTCCCCCTTCTCAATCACTCTGTGTCCAACATCTCTTCATCTCACCCTACCCTGTGTCAGCATCTCTTTTCTCTCTCTCACCCCAAGCACAGTATCTGCACTCCATCCCCCACTTTGTGTCCAGCATCTGCCCCTCGTGTCTACTCTGTGCCCAGCCTCTGCCTTATATCCACCCTATACCCACAACCTATGTCCATCATCTCCTCTGTCTCTCACCCCATGTCCAGCATCTGCCTTCCACTCACTCACTTTGTGCCCATTATCTACCCTCCATGTCTACCCTGTGTCCCGCCTCCATCCTATGTTCCCTATACCTCACCCTGTGTTCAGACCCTGCCCTTTATCTGCCTATGACCCTTATCCTGTGTCCAGCATCTTCCCTTCATCCCCCTATACCTCTACCCAATGTCTAGCATGTATCTTCCATCCCTATATTACCTCCTATCCCATGTCCAGCCTCTGTTCTCCACCCCTTGTCCAGCATCTGCCTTTCAACCCTCTACACCCCCATCCCATGTCTAGGATCTACCCCCACTCCATATACAGCATCTGCCCTCTATACCATATATTCCCCACCGTGTCTGCTCTCTACCCCTCAACCCTATGTTCACCATCCTGCCACCCCCATCTCCTACCCATGTCCTGCATCTGCCTTCCACTTACCCCCTTTGTGTCCAGCATCTGCCCTGTGCCTTCCCCTCCCCACTTCTATTCAGAATCTTCCCTCTGCCCCCCCCCTTCATGTCCAGCATCTGTTCAGCATTTCCCTTCTAGCTATTGCTGCTGAACCTTGAACCCAGATATTCAATGGTGGGGCCATATCCAGCCACCAGTATTGAATACGCGGGTCGGCTTGGCAATGCTGCACTAACTGGACAATATTCAGTTGCTGCCCAGTCAGTTATCCCCAGGTGCCACCTCCGCTCTGCCCCCAGAACACCCCAACACTAGTCACCTAGTGCCGGGGCATTTGGTGATAGCACCACGGGATATTCAGCAGCACTAAATGGCTTTGAATTTCAGCCCCATGGTGTAGAGTGCAAAGATGAATGTCCTTTAACATGCTAACAACTGGCCAAGCTCTCACACTGCCTGAAAGCCTGTACAATAAATTCCAATTTGCCAACAAGCGCCATTTTAGTCTGCAGCCTTTACTGCCTTTGAGGGGTTAGGCCAGTGAAGGCCTAGGCCCTCTAGGACTTTTCTATTGACTAAAAGAATTTGTTTCCTAGGAAACCGGAATGGGAACAGTCATTAGCACTTATAAAGGTACCAGGATATTCTGTTGCTTAGATACTAAGCACACACATTGTTACTACTGCCTTGGGATGACTCTTCCCAAGTGTGTTTTCATACAAATCAAAGCGGCGGTTCTTTCCTTGTGAAGTTCTGCATTCATTTGTGTTTAAACAGTAAAGTAAAAAAAACTAAAAAAAAAAAACCGCCCACGTTTTTTTAAAAATGATCTATTTAAATGTTCACCAATTCATGCCAAGGATGCATAGACTTGACAAGAAATAATAAGCCAATCCTCACAGCAATTACAATCAAAGGCAAACTCAAAGCCAAAAAAAGAAAAAGCCAAAAATCATGAAACCCCTGGCAGTAAGGGGAGGCAAGTGCAAGAGGCAGCAGAGTGGTTCATTGTTTCAGAAAATACCATTGGTGCAGAAATAATGTGACTTATTTTCAGTGAGAATTCAGAGTCTCGACCTTAAGAAATAATGCAGCTGTTAGGAGGAGTGAGATTTCCGAAAAGCAGGTCAATATGCAAATTCTTTGGATTATACTTGCTAATGTCAATTTTATAGTTTCCATGTCTAAGATCACATCTCTTTTTTTCTGTTATTTTTTACCTCTTCAGACTTCTAGCTAGCTGGATGTCTCCCTGTTACAGTTGTCTGTCTACCAGGCTGCTGTAGGAAAGATGTATCTCCAGGAACAAGCAGGAATGTAGTCTTCACATATGGGTATCGTCGGTACCAACGGAGCCTGCGCGGGAACGCTCCCCAGCGTCCAATAGGAAAGCTTTTGGGAGCATCCCACAGCATCTGCGTGCTGCCTTCCCGCATTTCCCAACTGTCCCTCTCCAGTTCTTTGTTTTCTGCGGAGCCGACAGGTTGCACATCCTGTCACCGCAGAAAATATTCCCTTTTATTCTTCTTTTTAGTGGTCGCATCTGCCTTCCCTCGACGCTACACCGGTACGGCCGGTTCTTCTTTCTTTTTTCTTAAAAAAACCAACAACCTTTTCTTCTGGAGTCTTTTCCAGATATTTTCTCCTCAGGTGCCGTGCGCCATTTTGGGCACTAGGTCCAACTTTCCTTTAAAATGGAAAAACCCGCTTCGGGTTTTAAAAAGTTTTCCAAGTGTGGCGGTACCATCTCCATCACTGACACCCATGAGTGGTGCCTCAAATGTTTAGGTCCTGACCACTCTATTTCGGAGTGTGTTGCCTGTGGGATGATGTCGAAGAGTGGCCGGCAAAACCAAGCTGCTAAACTTATCACTCTTTTTCCCTCCGATGCAGCGTCTGTGGCATCGACGTCTTCCAGGGCTTCGTCTTCCTCCCATGGATCTCAGGTAACTAAACATAAATCTGGCCGGTCCTAAAAGGGTAGATCTCCTTCTAAGCATCAAGATGCCTCTGGCATTGCCCTTGAGGGACTTGTACCAGCAAAATTGCCCCGGCGGGAGGCTTTGGCTTCCAAAGCATTAACGGGGCTCCAGGATGTTCTCGAGGCCCCAACCTCGGCAGAACTACTGGTGCCATGCTCTGGGGTACCGGCTGCTTCATCCGGTACCGATACCCAAGCATCGGCAGCGTCGATAGTCCAAAGATTTTTGGCTATGGAATGCAGTCTGGTGGCTCTTCTCACGGCCTCGTGCCCTTGAAACTGCTTCAGACAATTCAACCTGTACTGGCACCGACCTCGTTACCGGTACCGACTGCATCGACATCGGCAGGTATTCTACTGGGACCGAGTCATGCTTATCCATCCAGTATCGACAAGTCGGTACCGGACCCCTCCGATGCTGACTTCGATTGGTACCGGTACCGTGCCTTGCACAATCACCCGGATTGGAGATACTTTGAATCCTCGGATGAGTCTGAAGACTCTGAGAGCTCTGCCGATACCAGAGTACTTATTCCTGAGGATTCCTCTTCTCAGTGTAGGATGACTCCACCAGAGGATATGTCCTTTCAGGATTTTATCCGAGATGTGGCTCGAGGTCTTTCCATCACAGTGGCTCCTGAAAAAGAGCCTAGGGCAAAGGAATTGGAAATCCTGCAATACCCTAAAGCTCCCAAGGAGGCAGCTACCTTACCTATTCATGAGATCTTGCATGATCTCATGTTAAGGATGTAGGAAACACCTCTAACCACTTCTCCTCACTCTCGAAGGCTCGACACCATGTATCGAGTTCCTCCTTGTCCTGAGTTTCAGAAAACTCAGCTACCAGACCAATCCATGGTGGTGGAATCAGCTATGAGAAGGATCAAGAGTGCAAAAAGACATGCATCTAATCCTCCAGGACGTGAGTGTATGACTCTTGACGCTTTTGGACGTCGAACCTTCCAGGCTTCCATGCTTTCTGCTAGGATCAGTTCCTATATATTATATATGGGAATGTTTCTTAAGGAGGTCACGGGAGATTTAGAGCTTATGAGCCCTCTCATTCCTGATGATAAGAGGCAGGATTACCTTGCCCTTGTCAAACATGCTCAGGATGTTTCCAAGTTACTAAATCGTGCAGCCTTTGACTGTTTTGAGTGCATAAAACAGCCAAAGGTGCACATAGGATTGCCTGGCTCCAGGCATCTGACTTGGAACTTTGGGTACAGGATAAACTGGGGAATATTCCTTGCACAGGAGAGAATCTCTTTGGCAAGAATTGGCAGGAAAAAGCTAATGAGATAGATGCTGACAATATCACCTTGGATAGATTGTCTAAATCTACAGCTGATCCTGCAAGGAAAAAATCCTACAAGAAACCATTCTTCAGTAAGAAGAAGAAGTTTTACCCCTCCTATACCCAGCAGGGGCATCGTTTAGGTCAGTCTGCCCAAAAGGGACAGCAGCAACAACCTAGGCAAAGAAAAATAAAAGCTGCTAAGCCTCAACCGGCTCAGCAGACTCAGCCTCCACAGGGGCTTTGACTCCTATCTAGAGAACTTTGCCTTCCTGGCCCTGAACGGCCCAGAGCCTTCCACCATTCCAAGAAGGTTATGTCATTTTGCCCCCAGATGGGGGCAGATAACAGCAGAAAGTTGGACTCTGTCCATTGTAAGAGAGGGGTACAAGCTTCATTTCCTCAGCATGCCCCCTCCTACAATGGTGAGACAGTTCAATTCTCAGACCTCTCTCAACGCCCAGTTAGGTCAAGAGGTCACTTTGCTTCTTGCCCAGGGGGCAATAGAAGAGGTACCCATTCTCCAACAGGGTACAGGGTTCTACTCCTCCTATTTCCTTATTCCAAAGCAAACAGGAGGACACAGACCCATTTTGGACCTCAGAGAATTGAACAAATTCCTGTTCAAAGAGAAGTTCAAAATGATTTCTCTAGGAACTCTGCTGCCATACCTTCAGAGTCAGGATTGGCTTTGTTCTCTAGATCTCAAGGATGCGTACACTCATGTTCTCATCCATCCAACTCATCGAAAGTTCCTTCGCTTTCTATTTCAAGGGAAGCACTACCAATACAGGGTTCTTCCTTTTGGCCTGGCCTCGGCACCAAGGGTGTTTATAAAATGCATGGCTGTGGTGGCAGCATTTCTTCGCACCCTGGGAATCTTCGTCTTCCCTTACTTAGACGACTGGCTCATTCGAGCCCCTTCAGAGCCACAGGCCAGGATTTCTCTCTCTCGCACAATGCGCATGCTTCAGTATTTGGGATGTCATAAACTTCCCAAAATCCAACCTTGCTCCCACTCAGTTTCTAGAGTTTTATAGGAGCTTTGCTGGATACCAGACAGACAAGGGCCTATCTTCAACAGCCCCGCTGCCTTCGCATTGTGCAGTTAGCTTTCCAAGCAGTGCTAAAGCCTCACCTTACTGCTCGGGAAATGTTACAATTGCTAGGCCACATGGCATCCACCGTGCATGTGGTTCCTTATGCTCGCCTCCATATGAGGGCAGCCCAGTGGACTTTATCCACTCAATGGACTCAGGCATCAGGTTGCCTGTCAGACAATATAACAAACTCAGATTGTCTTATTTTGTCCCTCCAATGGTGGCAGTTACCCCAAAACCTTTTGGTGGGGTCCCCTTTCCAACAACCTCCACCCCAAGCCACTCTGACAACAAATGCCTCACAGGTGGGCTGGGAGCCCACCTGCAAGGCCTCTCTACCCAGGGCACCTGGACTCCACTGGAGACCTATCTACAAATCAATCTCCTGGAACTCAGAGAAATCTTCCTTGCTCTTTGAGTATTCCACACCCAGCTCAGCTACAAGACAGTCCTAGTTCAAATGGACAATCGGGTAGCCATGTTCTATGTGAACAAGCAGGGCGGAACAGGCTCTCTGTCGCTCTGCAACGAAGCTTTGCGACAGAAAGCATCAGATTCATCTCCTTGCGGTGTATCTTCCAGGCATTCAAAACTCTTGGGCAGACAGACTCAGTCGAGTTCTGCTTCCACACGAATGGTCTCTCCATGCAGACTAAGTGGCCATGATTTTTCAAATTTAGGGAACCCCGGACATAGACCTCTTTGCAAGTCCGCTGAACGCCAAAACGTCCGGCTCAGGGTTGTCAGGCCAGGGATGCTTTCCTCCTCCATTGGGGCCAGGACTTCCTGTATGCCTTTCCACCCATTCCCCTAATTCCCCAAACCCTGTTCAAGCTTCAGAGAGACAGAGGTCATATGATTCTCATAGCTCCACGTTGGCCATGGCAAATGTGGTACCCTCTGCTCCTACATCTCTCTCAAGCTCTGCCTCTGGAGTTAGGATCTGCTCCAGATCTCCTTTCTCAGGAGGACGGGATGCTGTGGCATCCCAATCCCCAGTCTCTCCATCTCAGGGCCTGGTTGCTGAAAGCCTAGAACTTCATGGTCTTAACCTTTCTCAGCAGGTAAGGGATATCCTTTATGCTTCCAGGAAACCTTCCACAAGACGCTCTTATGCTTTCAAGTGGAAAAGGTTTACCATATTTTGCTCGCAGAAGGGTCTTGACCCTCTTGCAATACCACTGGAATCATTACTGGAGTATCTCCTTCATTTGTCTAATACAGGGCTTAAGACCAAGTCAGTGAGAGTTCATTTGAGTGCTATTGCAGCTTCTTTCAAGCCTCTAAATGGACAACCTATTTCCTCTCATCCTCTCATAGTGAGATTTATGAGAGGCCTTCTTTTAACTAAGCCTCCCATTAAGCCACCACCGGTGACATGGGACTTAAATCTGGTTCTTGGGCAGCTCATGAAGCCGCCTTTTGAATCATTAGCTACTACCTCTTTGAAATTCCTTTCCTGGAAGGTCATCTTTCTTATTGCAATCACATCAGCACGTCGCATCAGTGAATTGCAAACGTTGGTGGCTGATCCTCCTTATACAAGGTTCCATCATGATAAGGTAGTCCTTAGGACTCATCCACACTTTATGCCAAAGATGGTTTCGCCCTTTCATTTAAACCAAGCGGTTTACCTTCCTGTATTTTTCCCAAGGCCTCACACCTCAAATGCAGAAAGGAATCTTCATACTTTGGACTGTAAAATGGCTTTGGCCTTTTACTTGCAAAGGACACAGCAACATAGAAAGTCCTCTCAACTCTTTGTTGCTTTTGATCCTAGTCATTTGGGACTTCCAGTCTCCAAAAGAACACGGCCCAACTGGATTGCACAGTGTATATCTTTTGCCTATGAGAGTAAAATCCTTCCTCTGGAAGGCCATGTCACTTCTATGGCTTATCTTCACTCTGTGTCTATTGACGACATATGCCGAGCAGCTACTTGGGCTTCGGTTCATACCTTCACAGCCCATTACTGCTTAGACAAGGACTCCCGCCGGGATGCCTTGTTTGGTCAGGCTGTTCTTCAACACCTGTTCCATACTTAATCAACTCCTACCCACCATCCCTGGTAGGATGCCAGAGATCCATGGGGGAAGTGGAGCCCTTTCACAAGGGCACACAACTTCTGGGGTTTCTCCCTGGCATCTGTAGCTAGGGAGTCCCCATATGTGAAGACTACATTCCTGCTTGTTCCTGGAGATTGCATAGTTACTCACCTGTAACAGGTGATCTCCGGGAACAGAAAGAATTTAGTCTTCACAACCCACCCACCTCCCCTAGGAGTTGTATCTCTCTATCTCTCTCTCTCTTTCTCTCTCTCTTTCCCTCAGCTATAAACTCAACTGGAGAGGGACAGTTGGGAAAGCGGGAAGGCAGCACGCAGGCGCTGTGGGATACTCCCAAAAGCTTTCCTATTGGACGCTGGGGAGTGTTCCCGTGCAGGCGCCATTGGTACCGATGATACCCATATGTGAAGACTAAATTCCTGCTGTTCCCGGAGATCACCTGTTACAGGTGAGTAATTATGCTTTACCTGAAAAGATTGCACAACATACTGGCAAGGATTTACCAAGCCATTCCTTCCCCTCGCCCCCCCCCCAAAAAAAAAAAGAAATACCACCACTATAGATACACAATGGGGAAAAGGTGAAAATATACATGTTTTGTAACCCTAGTTTTATTGTTTCTTCAGAAAATCTGGATGCAGCGATAGCCATGCAGACAAAGAATAAACTTGGAAAAATATCAAGTTACTCCAAAATCACATTTGAAGGTATTTGTTTTAAATGTTAAGGTATCTGAATCTTATTCTCATTCTTCAGCTCAGCTCTGGATTGTTCCTTATTGCCTCAGTACAGGAAGCACTTCCGTAGCAGGTTTCCTGACCATCCAGGAGACTCCAGAATCTGTCTGCTCTCTCTCCTCCTGATTAAGCTGCTTGTCAGGCGCATGCTCACAACAGCCTCCGGTGTGCAAACAATTATTCACGGGCATTTACATTAATGGGACATTGACATAACTGAGCCACCTGGAAAAACCTGCTATAGATTGAACATCTTCAGGTATCTGGGACTTAGGGAATCATTCCAGAACACAAATAAAGGGTTTGTACATGCAGTGAGGATGTTTATGTGCCAAAAACGTCCCTGACCGTATTCTGAAACACTGCTGACATGCACGTCCATGGCGCTAACACAGGGATCTCAAAATGTGGGTGGGATAGGGCAGAATGTGGGCATGGTCAGCCGTAGAGACATAGAAAGCGTGTTCAGAAAAGGCCCATGTATGTATTAAGTGTTTCCCGGAAATGTCCACGTTATTCCTGTGAAATGTGGTATAAGACCAGGACTTAGAAAATATTCTACTGTGCTCTGCAATGCAGCCCATATAGAAGAATGATTGTGACAAGTATGTTTTGAACTGGTGTGACTGCAGTCAAGAAAAATATAAGATGCTCCCCCTCATTCTCCGCCTGGAACCATCCTATAAAACATTCAAATCAAGGCTCAAGACTCACCGATTTTGTAACGCCTATGACCTCCCTCCTCCTTCCTCTCCCCTTTCCCCGCCCCCTCATTGATACTTTCCTTTCCCCTTCCTCCAGTATCCCCACTTCTCTTTTCTGCTTTCACTCTCTCTTTCCTGTCTATTATAATTGGTGTTCTTTTCTTCTCTCAGCAGTCTCATATTTTGTTTGTAAACCGCTCTGTTGCCTATGGTTTGAGCAGTATATTAAATCATTAATAAAGATAAAAAAGCTTTTATTACTACTACTACTATTGAACATTTGTATAGTGCTACAAGACATATGCAGTGCTTCACAGACACATGTAAAAGACGGTCCCTGCTCATCAGCGCTTACAGTCTAGTCAAGATAGACAACACAGTAGCTGTAGACACGAGATAAATCTAGCAGGAATGGTAAGGAAACACAAAAGAGATCAGGTGAGTCAAGATCTGAAAGCAGCAGTGAAGAGGTGGATTTTGAGCCTGGATTTGAAAAGGGTCAGAGAAGGCGCCTGATATACTGACTCAGGTAATTTGTTCCAGGCATAAGGAGCAGCGAGATGAAAGGACCAAAGTCCGGAGTTAGCAATAGAAGAGAAGGGCACAGATATAAGTGATTTTCTGGAAGAGCGGAGTTCCCCATGAGGGGTGTAGAAAGAGATAAGAGAGGAAAGGTAGTGAGGAGCTGAAGAGTGAATGCACTTATAGGTCAGCAGGAGAAGTTTGAACTGTATGCAAAAATGAAGTGACTTGAGAAGAAGGGTAATATGAGTATGGCGAGGCTGGTGGAAGATTAGCCGTGCAGCAGAATGTTGAACAGATTGAAGGGAAGAGAGATGATTCAGATGGAGACCAGCAAGGAGTAGGTTACAATAGTCAAGACAGGAGGTGACTAAGGAATGGATAAGTGTCTTAGTAGTGTGTTCAGAAAGGAATGGGCAAATTTTGTTGATGCTGTAGAGAAAGAAACGGCAGGGAGGAGTAGAGAGTTATCCACAGAGACTGAGAAAAGAGGAAGGAGACAGGAGGGTTTAGGGGGAAAAATAAGAAGCTCAGTTTTGGCCATGTTCAGTTTCAAATGGTGGTGAGACATCCAAGCAGAAATGTCAGAAAGGCAGGCAGAGATCCAGGCCTGGATTGCCAGAGAGATTTCAGGTGTAGAGAGGTAGATCTGGGAGTCATCAGTGTAAAGATGATACTGAAAGCTATGGGAAGAGATGAATGCTCCAAGGGATTGGGTATATAGAGAGAAAAAGAGTGGACCCAAAACAGATCCTTGGGGTGCACCAACAGAGTGGGAAAGCAGTAGCACATTTTGTGGGACTGATGGTGATGCTATTGAGCATGTATTAGTACTGTTGGCACTTCTGATAACTCTTATTCTGAGGGTCTTTATCATTGACAGGGATATGTTTTGACATTTAGCCATAGGGAACATATGCCAATTCCTTCTTCATTATTTTACATATGGTACTGTAAATGGATCAGATATTGTTGGCAGTATGATAGGGCAGCCATACATCCGCTGTGCCTGGCACTAGGAGGCATGACTGATATAGTGCCAACATTCCCCGGATCGTCTCATGTGGCCTATATCCCTACCCAGACCAGGATCAATCAGAGCAGCGAGAGTGGTGATATATCTGGAGTCTGGCTACGTGGTGTGATGGCACAGGGATCTCCCCTCCAATACCCACACTGCCTTCCCACAGCCAGCTTTATGGCATTGCTCCCCTGGTCAGGGCTGACAGAGTTGTCCCACAGGTAGCGGATATATACAGACAGACATACGCCATGATGGGACAGATGTAGCTGCTGTGAAAAATGCCAGTACCCAGATAGGAGGGCCTCAGATGCCATAGCCAGAAGGCCCTACTAGAACTGCAACAACTACTACTGATTATTTGTATAGTGCTACAAGACGTACGCAGCGCTGCACAGAGACACGTAACAGATGGCCCCTACTCAGCGGAGCTTACAATCTAGTCGGGACAGACAACACAGCAGCTGTGAACAAGATACATCCAGGGGTGGTGGTCAAGAAACACAAGGGAGCTTAGGCAGATCTGATCCAATAGCGGCACCAATGAGGTGAGTGCTCAGTCTGGATTTGAGAGGGGCCAGAGACAAAGCCTGATATACAGATTCAGGTAGTTTGTTCCAGACATACGGAGCAGTAAGGTGAAGGGAGCGATGTCTGGATTTGGCAGTAGAAGGGGAGGGCACAGATAGAAGCAATCTGACAGAAGAGCGATGTTCATTGGTAGGGGGTAGGGAGGGATAAGAGGGGAATTGTAGTGCAGAGCAGCAGAATGAGTGCACTTATAGGCCAGAGGCACGGAAAGGGCATACATTGTTGCTCAGCAATATTATGCATCCTTTGGGGACCTGCAAAGTTAGTTTGGGGTTTTGTACACTTGGTGAGGGTCCATCCCTGGCAGGAATCATGGGGCCAGTTCCTAATGCCATGTACCATTTGATGCAAGGTATGTCCTGACATACATGTTCGTATTTACATTCTTGTCTACCATATTAGGGTGCACTGGGCTTACCTAGCATTTTTCAGGGCATGAAGGGGTCTGGCATATCGTCTAGGTTGCAGCTGCTGTCATTTCTCATTGGTATTTATGTCTAGTGTGTATCAGCAAACTACTGTCTGTGATGAGCAGCTTAGGAGATGCATGTTTTTCCTGAGGGGCATGGCATCCATGGGTATATCGCTGGGATGGGCAGGATCCAAAACATGTAATGTTTCAGAATATGGTGGGTGTGGGAATGTCCAAACTGTTTACCTGTGTCTGAGGCACGGGGCCGGCTGGATAGCGCTTGCATGTGTCCTCTGAACACATCTATCTTCTTGATTCCAGCCCCATGGGCACATCTACACCCATGGATGTGGAATTAGGTTCAAAGGGGGCCCATTTTTGATTTAGAAGTGTCTGCAGGCCGGACGTGTATGTTATGGAATTGGGCTCTTAGGCGTTAATCTTATAAAGGATTTTCCATGCATTAAGACCTTTCATGTGCATAAAAAGGCTCTTATAAAACTATCCCTAGGGTTATGCGCTGTAACAAGAAGGCGCATACTTTTACATAACCCACTTGTAGGCGTCTTCTAGGCAGAGTTTGGGTGGAATGTGCGAGGAGTCATAATTTACACATCTTCTTTATGAAGTACATGTGTACATGTGTACTTTACATGCAAACACGTATGCCTGCTTCTGCCAACCTGCTTAGCTTCTGAGATCAAGCAAGATCAGGCACACTCAGGGTAGCAAAGCCGTAGTGCTGGGGCTGAATGTCTGGATTATATTTAGACACCACAGTCAGCGTTTAAAAAACCCCCAAACACCAACTCAGTGCCTAAGTTTTGAAAGGTCTAATTGCTAGGATGTGCTAATGTTAACGAGTGTTAAGTCACCCTTCATGAACATCGGGGCATGTTTACTAAAAGGTGCGCCACTAGTGTGTGGTCAGGTCATGAAACCAGCACAGAGGTCCGTGCCAGGTTCAGGGGGTGTATGTGTCCATCGCCTTGCCATTGGCATGTTGCCAGCGGATGGCACTGAGGTAAACGGCACGCAGGTGCTGCACCTAATATCACCCACTGAGGTGGCATTAAGAGCACCCATGCTAACAGCAGCAATCACAGTTAGCGTGAGCCCTTCACACCCGCACTAGCCATGATGCAACTTCAGTGGCCATGTTCTGCCCCAGCCTACCCTGCCTCTGTTCATTCGTGAGGTAACCTGCTAACCTGGGATTTCTAGTGAGAGGCCCCATGCTAATTTTAGCATGGCGCGCTTACTGCACGCGGAATCCTGCCCTAGCAGTTAGCACAGCTTGCTAAACATGCCCCATGATTAGTAACTAGAACCCGTTGAATAACACACATTAACATGAGGGGATATGAGACACACACACTAATACTTACAGGGAACATGGGCAATGGAGGGCTAAGTGGCTTGCCCAAGACCACAAGGAACACCTATGGGGCTAGAATGGTGAATTAACACACATTAACATTTGTGCACTTTAGTAAATAGTCCCCTGACTATTTAAACATAACTAATTGTATTTAATGTTAATTCTATTTTCACATTTCTAACAGCAATATAGTTGCAATAATAAGTGTAAATTTAAAGAAAAGTGAGTCCCCCAAAATATTAAACAAAGTATGCCAGCATAATAATCAAATTCACATTTCAAAAAAAAGGACTAGAGAGGAACATTCATAAGTGTGTTGTCAGAAATCACGGCATAAGTGGCCTGCTTAGCCCATCATATTGTCATAGTCCCAAAGTTCATGGATATATTTTTTCTCACTTTTCGAAATATAAGTGCTTATTTATTTATTTATTATTTATTTATTACAATCTCTTATATACCGCGCTATTTGGCATCAGCGCGGTTTACATTATAACACAACGACCATAACAACATGCTGTTTGGTTTTACATCGAACAGGTGATCAAACTTGGATAACAGGGGTAACTATATACATGAGATATTTACATGGTGAGGAGTAACTTGTATAACAGGGGTCAATTATGATATACATGAGATATTTACATGGTAATGAGTAAAATTATCATAGTGTATGTCTTGTGCTGCACAGGCTCCTATATACTCAAAAAGAAATAAAAATGTTCAAGTGCACAGAATTATTAAAAAATAGCAAGATACTCAAAACATTACTACACACTAACAAGCAATTTATTGATTTATTTTAAAATATTTGGTATGACACCCTTCAACCAAATGAAGACATCAGAGCAGTTCACAGAACCTTCATTAACAAAGCAGGGATAATATAAAATAATGCAACAATCATAACATTTTACTCATATATGACACAAAAACATCATACAACACATAAGGAGGGGAAGCATGGCACTGCAATTTTAATACGGTAACTTCATAGCAAAGACATAAAAGGGGACTTGGGAAGAAACTAACCCAACCAAGATAGATTGGGTAAGGAGGTTTTTAGTACCTCTCTCTGGGGTTAAATAGAACCAAATGATTTCAGTAGTAGCCATCCTTTTCTTCTCTTCTTGAATATACCTAGCTTTGAAACATTACGCTTAGTTTAAACAGCTCTTTTTTAATAAGCGCTTATTTGTTGTACATTAATATGTGTGCAGTTATTTACTAAAGTGTGTTTTGCAGTTAACACACATTTTAGCGCATATTAACTGCTTCCATCGGCCCACAGTCATTGTTTCCATGCAGGCAAGACACATTAACCGTGCATCATACAATGGGGCAGGGTCTGGGCAGGGTTGAGGCGGAGAGCGGGCATTGATTGTGCCTTGTGTTAGCATGGACATCAGTAAAAAATGACTGTCAATAAAGGAAAGCCTTCAACTGCTTCTGAAAGCATACAAGATTGTGCTCACATCGCAATTCATAGGTACATTTTTTCTCCTGCATGAAGTTCAGAGTAATGCCAAGGCAACCGTTTTCATTTTTTGACAGCATGGGTAATGCAAAGGCAGAATTCTTCATAAACTTGTAGTTCTATATTCAGAATTGTTTCTTTTACCACTGAATTGAGCCTTGGAACTTTCACTGCGTGCATTTAGAAAGATGGCAGGACTCTCGGTGATTTAGAAATCTGAAAGGAGTCAGTAAAGAATAAGTAAATAAGCGGCTCTGTGTATCCTCTTCAGGAGACCAAAGCAATGAAGAAGGAGACAGCACAAAACAAGCAGCGGCCAACATGGAAAAAGAATATTCAGCGTTAAAGGACTCCACAAAAAATGCAGAGCAAAAGGTTTCACAAAATACAGAAGAAGCAGCAGGTATTCCATGTCAATTTACTCTAGAGTTCTGAGAGCTGTAGCGCCAGATTGTTTTTGTCTTTAGCAGAGACCTGAATACTGCAGAATACTCTATTTTCAGTATGCTGATTTTTATTTTCTGGTATCTTTCAGTTCCCTAAACCATTAATACTTGACGTGAAATTTCCTCCATCTCTTGATTTCTAAGTTCTTTAATTCCATTAAATTCACTTGTCCTTTCCAGTGTTATTTCTAAAAAGTAAGTCATCGGTAAACTCGCTCCTAACTTAACCGTCTTCTAACCAAATAAAAAACTCTTCCCAACCTAAATTAGTTACTTCTTGTATACTTTTGCAGCATTGAAACAATCTAAAAGGTAAAGCAATCTTGAGGGAGGAGTGGCCTAGTGGCTGGGGCAAGTTACCTCAGGCCGGAAGGTCAGGGGTTCAAATCCCACTAGAGGACAGCAACCTTGGGCCAGAAGGACTGGGGTTTCTAGCCCCATAGGTGCTCCTTGTGGTCTTGGGCAAACTACTTAACCCTCCATTGCCCATGTTCCCTGTAAGTATTAGTGTGTGTGTCTCATATCCCCTCATGTTAAATGTATCCTCCAATTGTGTTGTGACCACTTTGATTGAAGGATAAGGTGGTATAAAAAATTGTCTAAATAAAAATAAATATATTCATAAATAATATACACCTCTCTGCCAGGCTGCAAGTACAGAAATAACTGCGAGTCTCATGGAAACGTAGCCACTCCTATATTGGGTCTCTTGGGTAGACTGCAATGAGAGAATTAATTTAGCACAGCAGTTTACTCAAGATTCTACCACACTAGTCTTACTCCCAGTGCAAATACTTTTAGAGTGAGAAAATCTAGAGTAAACGCACTGTGCTAAAGGATGGTGTAGTGGGCATGCAAAACACATGAAAATATATGAATATGAAATTGCTCTTGATGTAAAAAATTGCATTTTTACTCTTTTCTTAATATTGTGTGCCCAGTTTTCCCCACCCCACAAACTCCCCTGGAAGACTGCACCCCCCACCCCCATCTCACAATTTCCCTGGTGGCCGATGTTGCACCTTCCTCCTACTCCCCCCACCAAAAATACACTGGGCCCCCCAATACCTCTAGAACCCCCTTGGGAGGCAGGAGTGATGCCCACTTGCTTCTGCTTCTATGCTGCGGCACCTGACCTCATGTGGTACATCTCGGGATGCACTGTTTGGGATCAGACGTCACTATTTCGTAAGACCGGCAGCACGGAGGCAGGAGTGAATGAGCATCGCTCCTGCCTCCCAGTGTTAAGGGTGAGTGGGGGGAGGGGTTCCAGGGAGGTTCTGGGTAGTATCAGAGGAGCTCACTTGGTCCCCAGCATATCTTTGCTGGGAGAGGGAGCTGCACTACAGTCTACCAGGAAATTCTTCAAGTTGGGGGTTGGAGGATCCAGGAGCCACCAGGGAATCATTCGAAATAGGGGATGGGGGTCCAGGGGCCATGGGCCACCAAGGACATATCTGCGATTGTGGGAGTGTTGGGGGTGTAGAGGGTATTGGAGGGATGAGGGGTTCCTGGCCTACTGGGTCACTAGGGTATTTTTTAGAGGTGGGGTGCGGAATAGGATTCAGGGAGCCCAGCATGAGGACTTTTTTGTAATGCCTTCCTCCTTGTCAGTGTGTGAGCCAATCCCTGTTCATGCACTGACAGGAAGTGAGACATTTACTCACATTGCAGCTAACAGCTGCATCTTACTGCTGTGGTGTGCTCTGACTTTTTTCTGACAGTCATTTGCATTCCATTAGTTTACGGCATCAGAAGTAAAAATATTTTTTTGCAGGTGCATTAGAACATTGTGCACTAGAAGCTAGCACAACGTTCTAATGCATGACTTTCTGCTCCGAGTCTTGCGCGTGTTTGATAGGTTGCAGATACAGTTATAAGTAGACGTCCTACCTGAAATGTGTATTCTAGGGGTACCAAAGTTTATTTGATAAGTTATGCACCCTGAATAATTTGTCCCTGCCAAATCTTCCCCTGGGCTTTAGGTCTCCAACTCCTGTGCTCCTCTGCACAAGCAAGGAACTCTTGCTATATAGGACAGACTTGAAGCAACTGGTGGCCTACCCAGCTCAGTCATCTCAGTGCTCTGTGCTGCCTCTCTCTGGAAGCACAAAGCATTAGCAGTGTGTGGCAGCAATCCCAAAGGCTTTCTTTGAAAGCTGGGGAATTTCTCCACACAGGCTCTATCAGTGCTGTCACCCATAAGTGAGGACTGACTTCCTGCTTATTCTTGGAGAAACCATAGTCCTGCACTGTGCGAATGTGCACATTAACTGTTAGTGCACTTCAGTAAACATGTCCCAAAATGTTAGTGCTAGTGTTCACAAAATGTGCTTCACCAGAACACCAAGAACAACTTTTCAAAGATTTAAAACAATTTTTAAATTATATAAAATGTATATATTATTATTTACATACACATACATATATACAAAGATATCTAAAGATTTTATGATAGGGACATAGAAACAATGGAAGAGCCCTATAACAATCGTTATAACAATGGAAGAACCCTATGACAATCCTAATAATAATGGAAGAGTCCTATGACATTCCTTAGGGTTTTTTCATCTGATCATTTGTCCCTTCAAATGTTATCCAAAATGCTCATTAATAAAAGTTTAAATGCCCCCAGAAGTGCTTACATATTCCTTCAGTCTTCTCCATATAATTTCAAAAATGTCCAAAAGTAAAGAGTACTTAGTTGAATTCAAAGCACTGCATTCACAGCCCCTACCTCAATGTTTCCACAATCCTGCCTGCTTCAGGGGTCGGAGCATCACATAAACTTCCAGCCCAGCAATTCATGGACCTAAACATTAAGGAGAAGATTTATGATGAAATTAAAAAGTCACAGGATAGGAGGCAATGGCCTGTTGTGGATTGGAAATTGGCTGGGAGACAGGAAACAAAGAGTAGGACTAAAGGGTCATTTTTCAAATGGAAAAGGATTAATGGAGGAGTGTTCCGGGGATCTGTACTGGGATCTTTGCTACTTAACATTAATAAATTATGTAGAGCAAGGAAAAATGAGTGAGGAGATCAAATCTGCAGATGGTACCAAAGGACATATTTACTAAACCGGGTATCAAATGCTGGATTCTGAATTAGGAATCATCACCCCAAGAAAATGATTTTGGAGTCATTGTGGCAATATATTGAAATGTTCATTCCAATGTGCTGTGGTAGTCAACATAAGCAAATAGAAAGGGATTTTTGAAAAAGATATTGAGAACAAAACTGAGGATATCATTATGTCTCTGTCTAGGTCCACGATGCAACAACCATTTGAATATTGTATGTAGATCTAGTTGCCCCATCTCAAAAAGAGTGTAACGGCACTAGGAAGGGTTCAGAAAAGAGTGCCAAAAATGATAAAGGATGGAACACTTGTTTTATGAAGAAAGACTAAACAGGTTAGGGTTCTTCATCTTGGAAAAGAGATGACAGAGAACGGATATGATAGAAGTTTACAGAATCATGAGAGGAGTGGAACAGTTAATAGGGATCAGTTATTTCACCTTTCAGCGACAATAAACCGAGAGGACATTCAATGAAACTAATAACCATGCAGCACATATTTAAACTGTGTAATCTGTTTTTGGAGGACATGGTTGAGGTGGCTAACATAGCAGGGTTCAAAAGAGGTTTGGACATGTTCCTGGAGGAAATTGTTGAACAGTCAAGATATTTTCCAGTCTCAGCCAGAGACTCTGTGGTTCTTTCAAAGTAATCCTAGGCATTACAGGGACCTTCATCAGCAGTTTCCTTAACTCATTTTGAAGGGACGGCCTGGTCGATAAAGTGTCTTGGCGATGCCAAACTGTTTTCACTTTACAATAATGGACTTGACAGTGCCCAAAGGATATTCAAACCACTGGTGTTTTCTTATGGTCTGCCCCAGTCTGTATCTTTGAATAACTTTATCCTGGAATTCTTTCAGCAGCTCTGTGTTCAGTGTGTTTAGACCTTTGCTTCACATTCCAGGGGTAGAATGAAGGCAGCCATTTTATAGCCATTTAGTAGCTCAATATCGCTGATAACCGGCTAACTAAGCTTGCCACCTTTACTCCGCATCTGGAATGCCCCAACACTAACCAGTGGAATGTTAGCTTGCCACCTTTACTCCGCATCTGGAATGCCCCAACACTAACCAGTTGGAATGTTTTAAACCAGTTAGGAGGTAATATTCAGCAGCACTAATTGCATTAGTGCCATTGAATATTCCAGTGAGCGACATTTACGTGGTTTGTAGGTCTGCAGACTGATAACCTCACAGAAATTAGTAGGTAACTCATTCACTACTTTTTTTGTTGGATGTGCCATGAGGTGAGGGGAATATCACTCTCATATGACCTGAACATCCTTTTATTCATTTTATGTTCCAAAGTACATCTTATCTGTTTTTTTTCTGTGCATCAACTCGTCAAATTGTGGCATCAGCAAAGATTCCTTTGAAATAATCCCCGCATGACTTGCATGTTTCAAGCTTCTCTCAGCTCTGCCTAAGGTGCAGCAGGACGCAAACCAGTCACCAAATGTTTTATTTTTTAAGGCAACAGAATGTGAAGACTTGCAAAGCACAGTACCTTGCAATCTAACCAAATTCCCTCAATTTCAGGAGTGTTATCAATTACTAATGAAAAGTATTTGATTTCTCTTTTTTGTTTTCTCCTTCTCAAGGGAAGGCAGAAGCATATTTGGAAGCAATCAGAAAGAACATTGAATGGCTGAAGACACAAAACAAGCAAGGAAATAAAGAAGGTAGCAGTGAGCTCTTTCTCTTTGATGTATGAAAAGGAGGAAAGTAGCAACAGTCTTCATGTATCAGAATGATTAATATACAATGACTGCATCCCCCACCTTGCTAGTAGTCTAAATCACCAGAAGGACAATCTATGAAGTGAGTAAATAAATTCCATGTGCAGTAATCTAGCCAGAGTAGTGCACTAGTGATACCGCCAGGAGTCACTTAGGCTTTCTTGGGATCGGCCCGAGGATTTCTGCCATCCTAGGCAGATCCTCCATGCCACTTCCCAAAATTATGGCACCGTCTGGCCCACCTTGCTGCCCTCCCTCCTGGAATCCATTTTCTCACTTTGTGGAGGGGGCGGCACGGTGATGCCTCCGCTTCATTGGGTTTTAAAGTGTCCACGCTAGCACACTCAGTTCTGTTGCTCCTGCCCCCCCTCTGACACAACTTCCTGTTGAAGGGGGCAAGAGGAGCCAGACGTTGTGTCGAAGGGAGGGGGACAGGAGTGACTGGCCATGAGCACCCTAGCATGGGCACTTTAAAACAGTGGAGGCATCGCTGTGCTGCCCTCCTCCCCAAGGTGACAAGATGGATGCTGGAAAGGGGGAGGGGCGACATTGCAGGTAGCGATGAACTGTCACTTCACTGGGAGGAGGAGGAGGAGGGGCTGATGCATTGTAGCACTAACCAAAGCTCTCTGACACTGCACTGCCATTCCTTCTCTCTATGATCCGCCACTTCCGCCCCTCCCGATGTAGACTTCCTGTCTGGTCTAGCTCGGTATATAAATATGTCTAGCTTTGGCTTCTCTTTCTTCCTCTTTTCAGATTATGATCTTTCAAAACTGAGAGATTTTGTTGACCAAGAAGCTGATGCGTATGTGGAGAAAGGCATTCTGGATAAGGAAGAGGCCAACACAATCAAGCACATCTACAGCAGCTTGTGAGGAAAGGAGAAGCTGTGGGAAATGTCTTGTAGACTTCCTCACATCTAATTCAATGACCTAGACCTGATTCTTTAAAGGATGTGGTTAGAATGTGCTTAACCTGCATTACTCTGAATCTTTTCTAGGTGTTCTTGACTATTGCTATTATATAAACTCTGCCTATTTAATCTGCACACAAGTCACATCCAGAAAGCCAAATTATATTAAAACAAATATATTCAACAGGGTAAATAACCTACAGATAAGATTATAATACTGTCTGGAGAGGGAGTGTGTCTGTTCGTGATGTTCACTGTTGCTGCTTCTTCATACATGTCATGTTGAGAACACAATGCCCTTCACGTTCCTTCTTAGCTTTCAGAGATGCTGGCTGCAAAAGGAAATGCACTTGAAAAACTCATTTCTGCTAAAAACAGCCTTAGGTCTCATGTTCCGATTAGAACATAAGATATGCCATACTGGGTCAGACCAAGGTCCATCAAGCCCAGTATCCTGTTTCCAACAGTGGCCAATCTAGGTCATACGTACCTAGCAGTATCCCCAAAAGAGACAGGTTCCACAATGCTTGTACTAGGTCAAGCATTGATATCCTGGGTCCCTTCTTAATAATGGTTTATGGACCTTTCCTCCAGGAACTTGTCCAAACCTTTTTTAAACCCAGCTACACTAATAGCCTTTACTACATCCTCCGGTAACAAATTCCAGAGTTTGATTACACGTTGAGTGAAAAAATATTGTCTTTTATTAGTCTTAAATAGTTTACCCTGTAGCTTCATTGCATGTCCCCTAGTCTTTCTATATTCTGATAACGTAAACAATCGATCTACGTTTACCCGTTCCACTCCGTTTATTAATTTATAGACGTCTATCATATCTCCCCTCAGCCGTCTCTTTTCCAGGTTAAAGAGCCCTAACCTTTTTAGCCTTTCTTCATAGGAGTAGCCTTCCATCCCCTTTACCATTTTGGTGGCTCTTTAGAAATTGCATTAGCCAAAATCTTCTTTAATGTTGGGAATTTCTTATAAAAAGTTATTCATGTTTGTATCATTGCATATCGTATTTTGCCAGCTATTGTGTTTTGTGTCTTCACAATATTGTGTCTGGTTAAATATATGTGCCATCCAGGAGACAATGGTCTTGATTTATTAGAGCTTTTCTCTCACTTGCTCCGTGGGGAAAGAAAAGCTTAATAAGCCAGGCCTAATGTGTCTGTTACATTGTATCTCTGGGCTCTTGGTAGATAGATACCACAGGAAGGAACTTTGCTCCCCTGGGCATTGTTACGATTACAGTAAACTCTATTACCAGATCCCTGTGACACATCATTCACCGTCTGTGTACACATGACTACATTCTTGCTCTTGGTAACATGCCAACAACTGTATATAGCTGCAAATTTCTAAGAGAAAATGCAAAACCAAGCACAATGCTTTAGAATGAGATAGAACTAGAGATGTGCTGAATTGCCCACCAAAATCTCAGGCATCGTCACTGATAATAGCAAGACAGACCAATGTTAACTTCATTGCATTAATCACTTTTAAGAGCTTCTCAGGAGAAACCTCATTTCTGAATGGGACTGCACATTTCCTTTTAAATAATTCACTAGGGCCCTTTTGCTAAAGCATCAGCAAGGGTCTGCACTCACAGCGCAGTAGGAGCAGGACCGTACCAAGCTAGAAATGTACCCTGGGCGACTAACGAATCTGGTGCCCCCCAGTGAAGATAACAGTGGCCCTTTTGTACTTGCACCCTGTGCGGCTGCACCACTCACACAGCCCTAGTTAGGAGCAAAAAGTAACCTGCGGTAACTGCAACACTCATTCGCTAACTTGAAAAGCAGACTGGAGGGTGCATCCCGAGGACTGGGTTAAGAACCACTGACAGAGCACAGACCTGGGAATCTATGTACCACGGACTGCGTGATCTAGAGCAAATCACTTAATCTTCTTATGCTTACGCCTGGCTTGCAAACATTTTGGAAAAGGATCAGAGACATAACCTACCTTTGGTTACCCTGTATAAATGCTTCCCTTTACAAATGATAAAAAGAGGAAGAGAAAGTGTACCAGGAGTCACTTTGAGAAATGAGTACTCATTATTGTGGCTTATGTCTGTATCACCTCAAAAGACAAAAGTAAGCGTGAAAGAGAAATAAAACTGACAAAAGAGGAACTTAGTCACATAACATTCAGACTAGGAACATAACCTTAATACAATTCTCTAATATCTTTCAAATAATATTTTTTGGTGATGAGTACCTGGTTTATCACTTTTTCCTCTACTGCAGGGGGTTCTCAACCCAGTCATCAGGACACACAAAACCAGTCAGATTTTCAGAATATCCATGATGAATATGCATGAGACAGATTTGCAAGCGCAGCCTCCATTCCATGCAAATGTCTGTGTCTATCCTGAAAACCTGGCTGGCTCGGTGTATCCCGAGGACTGGGTTGAAACCCCCTGCTTCTATTGATAAGGATTTACGTATTTCGATTTTGCATCATGGAACTAAGCTCCATAAATGTGCATGCAGTTGATAGGGATGCCAGCTTAAGCTGTAGGTAAAAAAGAAACTAATGATAGGAGAAGCTATGTAGGTGTTTGTAAATTCAGAAGTTCTTATGGCAGAGACAGGACTTGAACTGGCACTGCTTGCTGGAGATTATTGCTGCTGGAAGCTAACATTTGTTTCATGTAACTGTGTTTTCCTAACCCAGCAGTTTGCTCCTGCTTCCTCTGGGCTTCCAGCTCAAATGGAACTGTACTGTGCTATGGCCCCGTGGGCTTTTCTCTCACTACTACCTGGGGATTTTTTCCTCTCTTTTTTATATGCTCCACTCAACTCAGGTCGGCCATGGTAACAACGGCTTTCAGCCAGGGCCGTGGACTGAAGCTCCCTGAGGGTCTTATGCTAATGGGCACTAAGATGTTGTACCTAACGTGCCGATAGCACTGAAACCATGGCGTGTTAGGTGCAACTCCAATGCATTAACTGTCTGGGACATGGAAAGCATCTACCTGGCTGTTAGCGTGGAGCCCTGTCCCCTCGTGCATGCTGCATTAGTGCGGGTGCACCTAACGCCTCCTATTGAGATGGCATTAGATGTACCCAAGCTAATGCAGTTGGCGCATGGCATGAATATGGCGCTAACTGCACTGAGCTCACCACACCCACTCTCCACACCTTCCCTGTCCACTTGCAGCTCTAACGTGAGCTGCTGTTAGCATGGGAATCATCCTGTGCTGGCAACACGTGTCCCGGTCAATGTTCCCTCTAAGCCACATGTGCTGCGCTGGAGTCCCCCCACTGGCAGGAATTCTGGAGCAGGACTCCAGCACAGCGCCTTAGAGGGAACATTGATCCCAGCATGCCTTTAGCACATGTCAGGACATGTGCTGCCAGATAGCACCCATTAGTCTGGCTACTAGATGAGATTCCCTCTCCGCAGGGGCTGTGAACGCGGAGCACAGTCCTCACCTAGTACTCACAGCCAGCTTCTCTGCATGACAGGGCACAGTGCTATCACTGAGTCAGCTCTGTTCATGGCATTCTTACTGGCAAAGTGTATTCCCTGCTCTGCCGGCAACTGGATCATTTGTAAATTAACTTAACATTCAAATGGGCTAAAGTGTACAAAGCATGCACAGTAGATGGACAGTCCTGCCACTTGTAAGTGTTCCTGACTTGGCACATCTCTCCCTCCAAGTACCACAGTGAGAATCCCCTTCTTTTCTATTTGTGCCTACTGAGAACCCTTTACTATCAAAATATTGGCACATAAAATGCAAGAAATATCATATATGATATTCATAGTATGAGCTTTTCTATTAGACTCTTGTTTTGGAAACTATACTTTATTAAACATCTTTGCTAAAAGCTATAGTATTATGTGATATTCTTCTTTCTTCATCTTGAATGGTTACTTAAAATGACTGGTTGTGAAAATCGACATAGAAAAAAATTCTACAATTAGAAGTTTGGTTTTGAGAGTTTCTTCCTGATGGTTTATTTTTAACAAAGAACTTTAAGATGAACGAGCTATGTTGTCACTGGCACAAACTACAAAATAAGTGCCAGCAAAGGAACTAAACCAGGAGTTCTCAACCCAGTCCTTGGGACACACTAAGTCAGTCAGGTTTTCAGGATCACCACAATGAATATGCATGGCATTGATTTGCATACAATGGAGGCAGTGCATGCAGATCTCTCATGCATATTCTTTGTGGCGATCCTGAAAACCTGACTGGCTGGGTGTGTTCTGAGGACTGGGTTGAGAACCTCTGAACTAAATAAAGTGCATTGCAATGAAATAAAGTCAAGGATTTGATGCTTAGGGATATTGGTTAACCTGAATCAGCTATGTCTCCTTAGCCGTTCGCTAAACAAGCCACGAGACCTCTTCAACTTGGTAAAATCGTTAACCAAAGAACCTTCCCCACCTCAGGTGGAGCAAATAAAACCCCAAGCATATGCCAACTATATGCAATCCAAGACCATCAAAGCAACTAATGCCACCTGTCCAGGAATACCTCATCCTTCCCTACTTCTACAACCACTCGACACGTTCTCTCCACCTTCAGCGCTCAACATTAAAAACATTATTGCTAGCATCAATACCACTACAGCACCAAATGACCCCTGCCCAGCGCACTGGATCAAAGCAATGCGATCAGAACTCAGCCCAATCATAGCAGAAATCGCACATCAATCCTTCATAACAGGAAAGTTCCCAACAACACTCAAGCAGACCTCTATTCGTCCACTGTTGAAAAACAACCAGCTTGACCCAGAGAAAGTAGATTCCTACCGGCCGATTTCCAGTATCCCGCTGCTAGCCAAAATCCTAGAGCAAGCAGCCCTGATGCAAATCCAACAACATATTGACACCGCATCCCCTCTAGACCCCTGCCAACACGGGTTTAGAGAAGCACACGGTGTTGAAACACTCCTGACTTCACTAATCAACACTCTAGTCTGTGGCTTAGACAACATCAAATCTGGCTTTGTTCTGATTTTCCTGGACATTGCAGCAGCATTTGACTCAGTCGACCATGCACAACTACTAGCTCGGCTCCATGATAAGGGAATTCATGGCCTAGCCTGGGATTGGTGCAGATCTTATCTCGAAGACCGATGGCAGCAAGTCAGGATTGGATCGAATACTTCAGAACCGTTTCAACAAAAGCAGGGAGTACCCCAGGGCTCCTCCCTTTCCGCACTTCTCTTCAACATTTACATGCAGCCAATCTGCGAAATCACTCGCTCCTTCGGAATATCATGCCTTATCTATGCAGATGACATTCTGATGTATTCACCTTTCAACGTCGCACTCCCCGATTACACAAACCTAGTTAATTGCTTCAACGCAGTAACAGACTGGCTCCTCAACCAGAACCTAAGGATAAATTTCAAAAAAACTGAGGTTCTAACCATCACAAGAAACAAAAATTTCTCTCCTCCCACATCCCTAACTGTGAGAGACACAGAGCTACCAGTCAAATCAGCTATACGCTACTTGGGAGCAGGGCCGGATTTACCTATACACCATGTATGCCATGGCGTAGGGCCCACAGCTGGCAAGGGCCCACCCGGGGCCGGCCCACACATCGCAGGGCTTCAGAGGGAGCTGGGTAAGCTCGCGCGAGGCCCCAGCTCCCTCTGTACAGCCGCCAGCGTGAAGAGCCTTTTCCTTCACACTGGCGGCTGTATCTGTAAAGCCGCGATTGCTGGGAAAGGTTAAAGGCAATGCCCTTTAACCTTTCCCAGCATTCACGGCTTCACAGATACAGCCGCCAGTGTGAAGGAAAAGGCTCTTCACGCTGGCGGCTGTACAGAGGGAGCCGGGGCCTCGTGCGAGCTTACCCGGCTCCCTCTGAAGCCTCTCAGACAGCCGCGGTGCTGGTCGGGGGGGGGGGGGGCTAGGACGGCATGGGCGGTGATGGGGGGGGGGACCTGGACCGGCAAAGGGCTAAGGGGGGGGGGGCTTGGACTTGAAAGAAATGGGCTGTGATATGGGGGGGGGAACCTGAACTGTAAAAGGGCTAGGGGGGGGGGGGACTTGGACTGGAAGTGGGTTGTGATGGGGGGGGGGACCTAGACAGGAAAAGGGCGATGGGGGGGGGGGACTTGGACTGGAAAGAAATGGGCTGTGATGGGGGGGACCTGAACTATAAAAGGGCTATGGGGGGGGACTTGGACTGGAAATGGGCTGTGATGGGGGGGGGACCAGGACAGGAAAAGGGCTATGGGGGGGGGGACATGTACAGGAAAGAAATGGGCTGTGATGGGGGGGGGACCTGAACAGTAAAAGGGCGATTGGGGGGGGGGACCTGGACTGGAAATGGGTTGTGATGGGGGGGGACCTGGACCGGAAAAGGGCTATGGGGGGGGGGACTTGGACTGGAAAGAAATGGGCTGTGATGGGGGGGGACCTGAACTGTAAAAGGGCTATGGGGGGGGGGACATGGACTGGAAATGGGTTGTGATGGGGAGGGGGACCTGGACCGGAAAAGGGCTATGGGGGGGGAGGGGACTTGGACTGGAAATGGGTTGTGATGGGGGGGGGACCTGGACCGGAAAAGGGCTATGGGGGGGGGATAACTTGGACTGCAAATGGGCTGTGATGGTGGGGGGGGGAACTAGGACTGCAAATGGGCTGTGATGGTGCAGGGGGACTCGGACTGCAAATGGGATGTGATGGTGGGGGCTAGGACTGGAAATAGGCTGTGATGGGGTGGGGGCTAGGACTGGAAATGGCCTGCGATGTGAAGGCTAGCACTGGAAATGGGCTGATGAAGAGCTAGAATAGGACTGGAAATGGGCTGATGTGGGGCATGGGAGAATGGGACTAGAAGGGAGTGGATGCTGGGTGGGTCTAGAACTATAAGGGAACTGATTTTGGGGGAGGACTAGAATGGATAGGGAATGAGAATGGAGAGGGGAAAAATATTTTGTGTGGAAGAAAAGTCTATGATGGGCTGGGTATTGGGAGAGTAAGAGGGGCTTGAAAATGGAAGGGTGAAATTTAAATGGATGATAAAGGAATAAGGAAAGAATTGGGGAAAGAGCAAAAGGGAAACAATCAGTATGTTAAAGCAGAAATAGAGAGAGAATGGAAAACATCTAAAAGAGAAGAAAGGACAAATGGATAGCTCGCAGAAGACACGAAGAAACCAGAAGAAAGTGACGAGCAATTGCAACGGAAAAAATGCCCAAACAGAAGGTAGAAAAATACTTTTTATTTTGAATTTATTAACTGGAATATGTCTTTTTTAATGTATTTCTTGAATTCCGATGCTGATTTTGTCCCTATTGCCTCTTTATGTCAGGCAATTCTATACATCTATTGCCATTTCTGTTTTGGTAAGTTGATCTCGTTTTTATTTTTTCTGGGGGCCCACAATTTTTGTTGGCGTAGGGCCTCACTCAAGGTAAATCCGGCCCTGCTTGGGAGTAATATTCAATCAGCAGCTAAACTTTAAAGAACACATAAGTCGCACAATAAAAACTGTTTATTACAAGATCAAGACCCTTCGCCACCTCAGACCCATGCTAGATCCCGACAGCTTCCGCACAATATTTCAAGCTCTAGTCATACCCCATTTCGACTACACCAACATTGTACTCCAAGGCCTCCCCAAAAACACACTTAACCCTCTTCAATTAGCGATGAATGCCGCTGCCCGTGTATTAGTTGGGACATCAAGAAGCGACCACATATCCCCTGTCCTAAGGGATCTACACTGGCTACCGATAAGTTGTAGGATCTCTTTCAAGGTTCTACTAACCACATTTAAGGCTATAAACAACATAGCGCCCCCATCAATCTCCATGCTCATCTCCCAACCCACCAACAACAGATCCAAGAGGCTGCATCACACTAATACACTCATAACCCCAAAAGATTCCACAAAATGGGCACAATCCACCAACAAACGAGCATTTGTGTCCTACGCACCCAGTTCATGGAACAATCTCCCACATAATATCAGAGCAATTAAGGACATCACTCAGTTTAGAAAAGCCCTCAAGCACCACTTGTTCATTACACACTTTCACAATGCTCCAATTCCCCCAGCGCTGCATAGCATCACAAACACCACCCCACAACCTGATAAATAAAAGCTTACTCTAGTTAAGTGAGAGGAAGTAGTCCGTAATTGGAATGCACACTTATTCTCAATCCCTTCTCCCCTGTGTAACATTATCGTAACATCAGTATGTAATTTGTACATAGTTCTCCCTGTTCGATGTAAACTCGAGAATGCCTTGTGGTCCTCGAATCGTTTTGTTAATTGTAAACCGCGCTGACAATAAAGAGCACGGTATAAAAGAAATGTTAAATAAATAAAATAAATAAATAAATGCATACTAGGATAGCGTGGTATACATCGTGCACCTGGTTTTTGCCATTCAGTCAAATACTCTTCTTTCAGTGAATCCGAGAGCAACACTTGATCCAGGCTCAGGACTTGCCTGATTAATTAAAGTAGATGTAGGGAAAAATGGTAAAGGACGAGAGGGTACATATGCACGTCTGCTGAAATCCTGTGGTAAGGGACAGGAAAAAAGATTTACAGAATTCAGGTAGCAAAATGAATTTGCAGGCCTACCCCATGGCTCACTTCATTTCAAAGAACCTTCATTACTGCCACACCTTCTATATTTCACCAAACAGAATATTGCAAACAGTATCAGGCCTGGAAGTAATGTGTGTGCATATGACAAGTTACTAGTGCAGCCTTCTCCTAATGCCTGCTGTTCTCCTAAAACACTACGTCAAGAATCACCTCAGTTCCTGAGTCCTGATGTAAGTGCTTGATTTACGGCGTCTTGCGGATCAGCACAAGGAGTCAGCCAGCACCATTTTCCAAGATGGTGCCAGCAGTTCAGGAAGGAGTGGGAAAGTTCCTGCACCTTGAACACACCCATGGACTACTGGTAAGCAGTGGAGAGGCAGGAGACCCATAAGGGGAACTTGGTGTATTTCTTTTCCAGCAAGTGGGGTTTGAATGCTAGTGGGGCCTCATTCAAGTGATAGTTTTAAATGCAATTTCAGGACATTCTAGGTTGGGGCAGCGGGTGGGGGGTTAGCAAACTATACTTGTACCACAGACCACCAGGGATTTGGCATCCAAGGAAGAGGAACTGGTACCAGGCCAGGCCCCTTTATGGCAAGACTTTGGATGCATTTCAGCTCCCAGGAAAGCCTAAATCAGAAAACTACACCTCAGTAAGGTATAGATATATTTTTCTGTGAAAACAAACCGACAAAGCCGTTTTCTTTATCCTGTTTTTGCAAATTCCACTAGTAATGAGCTTTTTTGCATAACCTTGCATTGCAGCAGCTAATTACTAGTCTGTGAATTGTACATATGACTAGTCTGTGAATTGTACATATTGTTATTGTATATAGTTCCCCTGTTAGCCAAGTTGAATTTCCTGTTCATATGTAAACACAAAGTACTATTGGAAATGTGTGTGTTCATTGTTTATTGTAAACTGCGCTGATGCTGAATAGCGCGGTATAAAAGAGACTATAAATAAATAAATAAATAAATAATATGAATTTAAATAAAATGGTGCAAATGTTCATGACTAAACTGCTGGATTTTTACAAAATGTTTTTCACAAAAGGGACTTGGTACAGTAAAATCCTGGAATATAGCTCTACTATATATCTATTTATTGAAGTACAGAATAAAACTGAATTGATGCTTTGGGGGTTATTTTAGGAGTCCTATTTCTGTTTAGAACATCTGGGTATGCAGAAATCCAATTTACAAGGGCATCCCTGTAACCATTTTAGAAACTAAGAGTCCAATATTCATCAGCAGCAGTTAGTGTAAGTACAGCGCTTAGTTGTTGCCGCTGAACAGTTAACCCGGATATTCAATGTTTCAGCCATATCCAGCCACCGGCATTGAAGATCCAAGTCTGCTGCACAATGCCGCATGGTGCAGAAACTAACTAGGCTGCAGTAACAAGGCCAGCCCAAGGGTTTCTGCCACCCCAGGCCAAAGTCCCGGCTGTACCGCCCCCCCCCCCCCCAAAGCTGTGCTACCGCCAATTCCTGCTTAGCTCAGTGGCAGGCCATGTGCTTCGGCACAGATGGCCTCCTGCTTCTGATCCCCTGACATATCTTCAGGGGGGGGGGGAGGGAGGGGGGGAGGGAGGAGGGTCAGAGGTCACAGGCCATGTGTTCCAAAGCACATGGTCTGCCACCCTAGGCGGCGGGCCAGCCCTGTGTGGCAATAATCAGCCACTGCCCAGCTAGCTTCAGCAGCAAACGTTAGGACAGCCTTTGTTGCACCTAATGTTCGCCGCTGAGGGATAAGCAGGCGACGGCTGAATATCACCACTGACCTGTTATCTCTAGGTACTACCCCTGAACACCTCGATGCTAATCATGTAGCCTCAGGGCTTTTAGTGGTGGTACCAGTAACCGTGTTAGTGCTGCTGAATATCCCGCTTAGAAGCAGTTACAGGGTTTACAAGTCTGTAAACTGAGTAACTGCTTTGGAATATCAGGCCCCATGTAAATGGATGTCCCTGTAGAATAGGAGTGTGCCGTGCCATGCAATTCCAGAGCAGAACAAGTACTTCGTTGTTGAGGTGTTCATGCCCATACTTGCTCCCCACCATGAATAAGTAGCAAAAACATGCTCATTTCATGGCAGCAATGTTATCAGGGAGAAGAGCAGAATGTGCTGTCATCATCACTGTCAAGATTTCCTGGGCAAATAAACCTGCATGTAAATATAAACCCCAAACAGATGATCAACCCATTACTGCAAGGCTGAGTGTCTAGAATGTCACTAAACATAAATTTCCCTCTTCTGGAAAACACTGGCTGGGATGTCCAAGAAGCCATTTCTGCAGCCATTCATGGGGGGACATACATTTTCTAAAAGCAGGCTGAAATGTGAACAGCCCTGGGGTTTCCTCAGATGTTTTGCCATGCATATCGTAGATTGCACCTGCATGTCTTTTCTAAAATAACATTTCACATATGAAAATTAACAGAATACTAGATTAAGGGCCAGTCCCAGAATTGGTTCAAGGTGGTGGCGCCCTAGGTAAACCTTACGTTTTACAAACCCCCCCACCCCTCCTGGGCTGTCAAAATCTATTGTCTAGCTTTGACTGCCCTGCTCTTTGCCTGCCCTCCACCCTTGCCCTCCACCCTCACCCCCCCCCCCACCCCACCCCACCCCACCCCACCCCACGTTGCTACCCTAAGTGGTCTCCTGGTTTACCTAATGGTTGGGTTAGCCATGATTACACTGGAGCTTGGCTTGCTGCTGCATCTCACAGTGACAAGTGCTGAGATCACTATTCTTATCTGCAACGTGAAGAAAGAACTCTTTTCCTTTCAACGTACTATATAAAGTCTTAGAAGCCTGAGCTCATCTTTTGTCCCAGAGTAGGACAAAATACTGAAGACTAAAATAATGTCAAATCAATTTGCATTGAGTTGTAAATGCAATACTAGTTAGCCTGTGATAGCCCTAATTAAAGGGATAGCTAGTTACTCACATGTAGCAGGTGCTCTCCATGAACAGCAGGAATGAGTTCTTACATATGGGTGACGTTCCCCAGCTTCCAATCAGCAGCTTTTAGGAGCCTGCCTGCCTTCCTGCCTGCTGCGGCACCATCTTCTCCTCAGTAAAACACAAAAGCTACTAGACAAAAACAACTCCACGGGGAGGTGGGAGGGTTGTGAGGACTTATTCCTACTGTTCACGGAGAACACCTGCTACAGGTAACTACGCTTTCTCTGTGAACAAGCAGGAAGTAAGTCCTCATGTATGGGACTCCCAAGCTACATGTTACCAAACACAAAAAAACTAGCCCAACAGGGGCAACAAGGACCAAGAGAAATAGCAGTAGTCGTCCCACTTTCGGACTCAACCGATGCAATATCCACAACAGGCATCAACATCAGGTGAAATCTTGTATATGGTGGATAGGCCTTCAGAGCCTGAAGTTCACTGACTTAGCGAGCCGAGGTGAGTGCCACCAGAAAGATAACCTTCCAGGTTAGGAATTTCAGCAGACAGGTAGTGAGCAGCTCAAAGGGCAAAGACAACAACTGTCCTAAGACTGCATTGAGATCCCATGTGGGGGCTTAATCGGAAGCCTTGACAGGAGAAAACCTCGCATAAAGCGGGCCACTAATGGCTAAGCGGAGATGGGATTTCCTTCCAAGCCCCAGGGTTAGGCCTCAATCACACTCAAGTGCACTTGCATGGAGTTAGATTTGAGGCCCGAATCAGAGAGATGCAGGAGGTACACTAGCAAACCCTCAATCGGGCTGGAGAAAGGGTCCAATGCCTTTCCTGCACACTAGAGGAAGAACTGGCACTACTTGAAAGCATAGGCACGGTGGGTGGAGACTTTGCGGGAGGCTAGGAGGACATCTGTCATCACACCCGATAAGTTGAGATCAGAGAGGACTACCCCGCTCAGCATCCACATCATAAGGGCCAGGAACCATACGTTCAGATGAAGAAAGGTCATGTCCTCCTGAGAAATGAGGTCGGGATTGCAACACTGCTGGATGAGCTCCCAGCAGAAGAGGTGGAGCAGTAGGGAGAACCATGGCTGTCTGGGTCAGTATGGTGCAAGGAGGATCATGTTTCACCTGTCCACCTGGAGCTTGAGAAGTGTCTTAGCCACCAGCGGAATCTGGGGGTGAACATAGAGTAAGTCTACCCCCCAGCTGAGGAGGAAGGCGCATGATGCCAGTCAGCCCCTCATGGGCACCCGAGAACAAAAGTGGTCCACCTGCACATTGCACAGAGAGGCAAAGAGGTCCACTGTCCGTGTGCCCCATTCCTGAAAGATGTGGTTCACTACCCTCCTGTTGAGGGTCCACTCGTGAGGCTGGAGTACCTGGCTGAGGTGGTCTGCCAGTGTGTTGAGTTCCCTTGGCAGGTAGGGCACCTGCAGCTCCATGCCTTGAGCCACCTCAAACTTCCAGAGGTGCACCACCTCCCAGCACAGGAGGTACAATCTTGTGCCCCCTTATTTGTTGATGTAGAACATGGCCACCTTGTCCATCTGAATGAGGACCACCATGCTGGCCAAGTGCACCTGGAAGGCGTTCACGATTGCCTAGTGTTTGAGAAAGTTGATCTGGTGCAGGCTCTCCTGCTTTGACCAGAGGCCCTGTGTCTGCAGACCGTCCAAGTGCGTGCCCCATCCCAGTTTGGACACGTCAGCAGTGAGCATCCTTTGGGGCAGTATCAGCTGGAAAGACAGACCCGGAAGTAGGTGCCGGGGCTGCAGCCACCACTTGAGGGAGTTGGTGAAGGGTGCCATAACAGCCACACGATCCCTGAGGTGACCAGTGGCTTGCTTCCACTGGGTGCAAAGCATCCACTTCACCTGGCACATCCTGGGCAAGGTCAGCAGGGTCACATACACCGTGGAGGCCATGTGCTCTAGCATGCGGAGCATAACTCATGCCGTAGTGTGCCGCTTGAGGCAGACAGAGGCAACCACCTCCACAAGCCGCTGTATGTGGTCTTGTGGAAGAAATGCTTGGGCCCTCATGGTGTCTAAGAGGGCCCTGATCAACTTCAGCCGCTGAGTCAGCTACAGATGAGACTTCAGGTAGTTGACCACGAACTTGAGTTGTTCGAGCACCTGTATGGTCAGATGCACTGAGAGCCGCACGTTGTCCAGCTTGAGGCCTTCATCAGCCAGTCATCTAAATAGAGGAGACAAAGACTCCTAGGGTCCAGATGGTCAGGTCATCAGGAGACTGCCAGGGCCCTCCAGGGCCTTAGGAGTCAATTCCTCCCAAAGGGGCATCTTTGCAGGCCGCTCCCAACCATCACCCTCAGCATCGCACTGAGGGGGGCTCCAGTGCCAATGCCCATGCTTAACAAAGTCCCCAACCGCCCCTTTCACCATCGACAAGGCCAACAATGTGAATATCAGTCATGTAAATAGTTCTCTGTACCATAGTTTATTATGTTAGAGTAGTTACTCACCTGTAACAGGTGTTCTCCAGGAGCAGCAGGAATCAGTCCTCACATATGGGTGACATTGACGTCGATGGAGCCCTTGCGGAGCATTTCCCCAGCTTTCTATGAAAGCCTTTGGGAATGCAGGCACTCATGCGCGGTTCCCTTCCCACCTAAAGGTGCCATCTTGCTCAGTCAAATGACAGCTAAAAATAGCACACAAAAACGTAAAAATAAACTATGTACAACTGCAACTCCCAGGGGAGGAGGGAGGGTTGTGAAGACTGATTCCTGCTGCTCCTGGAGAACACCTGTTACAGATGAGTAACTACTCTTTCTCCAGGACCAAGCAGGAAGTCAGTCCTCACATATGGGTGACTCCCTAGCTCTGGGCTACCAGGAACCCAGGCTGAACAAGAGAACTCCCTCTAGTCCCAGCATCAAAGAAAGGCTTTTCACTGAAAGAACCTCCACTGGTAGCCCAACGGAGGGCTGGAGGGCAGGAGTTGCCTAAACCTCAAAGAGATTCCGGAGTACTGCCTGGCCAAAAGCACTGTCCCTACGGGACTCCCTTTCCAGACAGTAATGGGCCGCAAATGTCTGGCTTGAGGACTAAGCTGCAGCCCTGCAGATGTCTACCAACGTTACAGAGCGGAGATGAGCCACTGAGGCAGCCATGGCCCTGACACGATTTTTATTTATTTAACAGTATTTCTAAACCGCCTTATCATAAAAATCAAGGTGGTATCACAGCAAACAATCTGGTAGTGTGAGTGTGTTATACATGCAGTGAGGGTGAAAATTTAGTTGGGTGCGTGTTGTATTGTGTGCTAGATTGGTTTGAGCTATGTGCAATGTGGGCTATATACAGTGGTGCTAAAAACATTTTATATACATACAGTGTTGGGCGGTAACGTGTGCTGCTATACAGTCACTTAGGTTATGTGATGTGTCCATAGTGTTCTATGAACAGCATGGTTTTCAGCTGTTTTCTAAAGTCCTTGAGGTCTGTAGTTGCCCTCAAATCGTCCGGTAGTTTGTTCCATATTGTTGGAGCAGCCATGGAGAGTGCTCTGTCTGTTGTGTCCTTGCGTGTGTGTTTGTATTCACTTGGGGTGCTGACTCGGTTGTGTGTTTGTTTTCTTCTAGGACGTGTGCTGGTGTCTGGTTGTATGAGGGTGTGCAGACTGTTGGCTGATGTGTGCTGTTTTATCTTAAATAGGTTTATGATAGTTTTGTATCTGATGCGTGCACCGATTGGAAGCCAGTGTAAGTCCTTTAAGGTAGGTGTGAAGTGCTCCTGTCTTGCAGTTCCGGATATGATTCGTGCTGCGGTGTTTTGTGCCAGTTGAAGTGGTTTGGTGGCTTGTTTCGGTAGTCCAAGGTATATCGGATTGCAGAAGTCCAGTAGTGGGGTTATCAGTGCTTGACAGACGGTACGGAAGTGTTCTGGGGCGAGGAGTGGTTTCAGTCTCCTGATGATTCGCATCTTGTAGTAGGCTTTTTGTATTGTTTTGTCTATGTGTGGCTTGAGATTGAGTTTATTGTCCAGCGTAACCCCGAGGTATCTCACTTCTGACCTTATTGGTATAGTAGTGTTTTGTATCTTTATATTTGGTGGGTGTATGAAGCTTTGGTTCCGAGTGATGATTAAAGCTTCAGTCTTGTTGTAGTTTATTGCGAGGTTGTTGTCTTGACACCAACTGGTCATTTGTGTAAGGCAGTCTGTTATCTTAGAGAAGTCCGGGTTGTCGATTGATATCGGGGTGTATTTCATGATGTTGCATATTGGTTGGATGTAGATGTTAAATAGGAGTGCTGAGAGCGCAGATCCTTGAGGTATTCCTTGACGGACTTTGATGGGTCGGGAGGTGATGTGTCCCACCTTGACCTGTAGCTGTCTTTCGGTTAGGTACGAGTGGAACCATTTCAGTGTGATACCGTGTATACCAGTGTTCTGTAGTCTTTCCAGGAGCGTGTTGTGGTCCACTGTGTCGAAGGCTGAGGAGATGTCGATGAAGATCATTATGATTCCATGGGCCGTGACCCGACCCTGCAAAGGAAGGTCAGCTGCCCTGTAAGCCCAGGTGATACAGTCAGCCACCCAGGTGGACAAGGTACACTTGGACACAGCTAACCCCAAATTATTAGGGTCAAAAGAGATGAAGAGCTGAGTAGATCTTCTATGCCCCTGCATACGGTCAAGGTAGAAGGATAAGGCCCTCCTACAGTCCAGGGCAATGTTCCCTCTAACTTTCTGTAGGCTGTGTGCGCATAAAATATCAGCTGTGCAGCTTTTGAAGGAAGGTTAAATTTTTGTGCACCACATGACACTCTGAGTTATATACTTTAAAATTTGACTACATTACTGTCATCAAACCCCCCCCCCCCCCCCCGGTGGCCAGTGGCTGTAAGGGTAGGTTGAGCATATTATTATTTTCTGGGAGCAGAGGGCTCTTTTAAAGGCCAAGGGTATCTTGGTCTTTGCAGTCCTGCTCCTTATGTGAATAAATTGTGTATGCCAAGTAGAGGGTAAATAAGGCTTTTATTTCCCTTTTAACTCAAAAGGTTCACAGAAATACAGAAAGTCCTTCTTTTCAGGCTTCCACCACAACATAAGTAAAGAGGTAAACTGTTACAAACTTCACAGTTGCTTGTAGGATTTAACCCAGGATTCTTTCAAACTTTAGAGCAAAACAAAGGAGTGAACAATCCTCTTTCATTCAGCACAAACATGAGTATTCTCAAAGCAATGTCTGTATAACTCACAGTTCAGGGAGTGATTCAAAACTGCCCGCAATACAAATGGAGCAATCCATTAATTCATCTTGAGATAAGGAAATAGGATCCTCAAGCGCTATCTGCATGGGCTCTGGGTCATTGTTATCTCCCTCTGAATTGGAGCTTTCCCTGGCCACTATAGTTTGCCAGTCACTGTTTGTTCCCTTGTTTCCAGTAAGGCTGTTCTAGGGCTCTCAAATAAGCATGGCTTGTTCCTATGCCCTTACGTCCTGGCTTATAAAACTCTGGCCTGCTTCTTTTCCTTTCAAACTGGATATCTGCTTTACAAGAGCTTCTAGGAGCTGAGCTTCCCTTTATGAATAAAGTGTCACCATACCTAGGCTTCCTGTAGCCGGTATAACTGGAGTTTTCCTTCTCTGGCACTTCTCTCAGGACACAGTCTCTTTGGCAGACTTTCTCTTGGAAGCTTCTGGGCACTGCTTGACCTTTCTGTAGCCAAGGAAAACCTGGTGAGGAATCCAGACTTCCTTGCTTCCTGGTATAGGTAACTCTGCTATCAGTACCTTTCCTTCTAGAGCCTTTCAATCCTGTTTCAGAGTCTTCTGGTAAGCGTAGGCCTCTCTCCAGGTATGGCTCTCTCCTTCTGAGCTCTTTACCTCTGAGGTCTCTTGCTACCAAGTCTTTCTCCGGACTGACTTTCCACGGCCTGTCTTTCTCTCTGGCTCTTTCTGCTCCTCTTCTAGCTCCTGCTGTCCTTGTCGTGCTGCTTGTCTTGGCTGCACTGCTTGACCTGGCTGGGTTGCTGTTCCTGGATGTCTCAGCTCCCCTTCTCCACCTTGCTCTTGCACTAGCTTTTTGCTTATAAAGGCATTCCACGTTTGAGTTCCCCGGGCTACTTTTCAGGTGCAGCTGATTAACTTCTGCAGAATCATCAGCCGGGTGTGTTAACTCTGCCTCTGTAAGTTTTCGCCTGCTCCCTCTAGCTGCACTGCAGGGCAATTGCATCTTCTGCACATCATTTGTTTTGTGAAAGAGAG
This sequence comes from Ichthyophis bannanicus, assembly GCA_033557465.1. Lineage (NCBI taxonomy): Eukaryota > Metazoa > Chordata > Amphibia > Gymnophiona > Ichthyophiidae > Ichthyophis > Ichthyophis bannanicus. The sequence continues at coordinate 176,794,138 of CM066043.1, read as the reverse complement.
CGTTTTTTCCTAAGTCTTCACTTTCATTAGCTTCCGCTCTATGACACTACACATCAGAATACAGTACGTACACCACATTAATTGCACTAGAAAACATTGTACAACTTGTGAAAACCGTAAATATATAACAACTTTTAAATTTTAAGATGTCTGTGTTGTTTTCTATCAGAATCAGAACCCTAATTTTTGTGCGCTCTGTTGTAAAGTATGTGCGCTCGCTCGGTGAGGTGTGTGCACGCGCACACGCGCACAGCTTAGAGGGAACAGTGGTCCAGGGTATGCAGAACTGCTTCAGCCTGGCTTGCATGAGGCCTAGGGAAGAATGTCGGAAGAACCACCTCTTGGTTGAGGTGAAAAGAGGAGACAACCTTTGGGAGGAACTTTGGATGAGTCCTAAGGACTACCCTGTTCCTATAGAAGCGGGTATAAGGCCTGTCACAGACCAGGGCCTGAAGCTCACTCACTCGCCTGGCCGAGGTAAGGGCTACCAAGAAGAGTGTCTTCCAGGACAGGAAGCGGAGAGGACAAGTAGCCATCGGCTCAAAAGGTGGGCGAGTCAGTTGCTGCAAGACCACATTCAACTCCCACTCAGGAGCAGGGGGACGGATTGGAGGCTTTAGCAAGAGCAAGCCTCTGAGAAACCGGGACACCAAGGGGTGAACCGACAGAGAATGTCCCTCCACCAGTGAGTGGTGAGCTGCTAGAGCTGAGAGGTGGACCCGAACAGAATTGGACTTAAGTCCCTGATTGGATAAGTGCAAAAGGTACTGAAGCACTACTGGTACAGCACAGGAGAGAGGATCTTCTGTACGTAGCTGACACCACACAGAAAACCTTTTCCATTTCAGGGCATAGGTTTTCCTAGTGGACTGCTTTCTAGAGGCTAGGACAACCTCCTCAACTTCCTGAGGTAGGCCCCAGGGAGCCAAAACTACCCTTGCAGCGTCCATTCCATCAAATTGAGAGCTCTGAGATTCAGGTGCAGAAGGGAACCTTGATCCTGAGAGAGGTCGGACTGCAACCCCAGAGGCAGTGGGGGATCCACTGCTAGTTGAAGCAGAAGTGGGAACCAAGGCTGTCTCGGCCATCTGGGAGCTACCAGTAGGACCGAGGCTTTGTCCTGTAGAATTTTGAATAGGGTTCGGGCCACCAAGGGCGTGGGAGGAAACGCATACAGGAGGCCCTGGGACCAGGAAATCAGAAAAGCATCTTCTGCTAGCCGCAGAGGTTGTGGTTACCTGGAGCAGAACCTCGGCAGCTGTTTGTTCAATGGACTGGCAAACAGATCTATGGATGGAAGCCCCCATTTCAGGAAAATCTTCTGAACCACTAAGGGATGGAGCTGCCATTCGTGGGGCTGCTCAACCTGTCGGCCAGGTAGTTTTCCTGGCCAGGGAGATACACAGCCTTGAGGAACATGTTGTGCCTGAGAGCAAACAAGCAAAGGTCCTGTGGCTCCTGACAAAGGAGCCTGGACCCAGTGCCGCCCTGCTTGTTCACATAAAACATGGCTACTTGGTTGTCTGTTTGAACCAAGACAGACTGATGAGCTAGGGTTTGAGAGAAAGTCTTGAGGGCTAAATGAATAGCCCTGAGTTCCAGTAGATTGATCTGCTGCGTGGCCTCCCAGGGAGACCACAGGCCCTGGGTGCACTTGCCCAGACAATGAGCAGGGAGGCATCCGTGGTCAACACCACTGTGAACCCAGGAATCTGAAAAGGCACCCCTTGCAGTAGATTGGGTAAGTGCAGCCACCAGCAGAGGGAGGTCAGGAATGGTCTGGACACCCTTACTCTGTCTCTGAGGCTCCCTGTGGCCTGTGTCCACTGAGGTCTGAGGCACCACTGTGCAGGCCTCATATGGAGCTGGGCATTGGGGATCACATGTACTGTCGAAGCCATGTGGCCAAGAAGCCTCAGGCAGAGTCTGGCGGAGACCAGTGACCTGTTGAAAAACTGGTTTGCCAAGTTTATCAGCCTCTGGGCTCTGTCTTCTGGCAAGAAGGCCTTTGCCAGCATAGAGTCTAGCCTTGCCCCTATGAACTCCAAGTTCTGGGAGGGGAGCAAAGTGGACTTTGCGAAGTTTATGACAAACCCCAGGTTTTGAAGAAGAGCAATAGTTCGGAGGGTGGCTTGTCTGGCCTCCTGGCACGTCTGACCCCTGATGAGCCAGTCGTCCAGATAGGGGAAGACAAAGATACCCTGATTTCTCAGGTAGGCCGCCACCACTGCCAGGCATTTGGTAAAGAACCTGGGGCGGAGGTGAGGACAAAAGGCAGTACTCTGTACTGATAATGGTTTCCTCCCACAATGAATCTGAGGTACTTTCTTTGGTCTGGATGAATGAGGATGTGAGTGTACGCATCCTTTAAATCTAAGGAGCATAGCCAATCTCCCTGAAGGAGGTAGGGCAGAAGTGTTCCAAGAGTAAGCATCTTGAATTTTTCTTTCCCTAGAAACTTGTTGAGATTTCTGAGGTCGAGGATAGGCCGGGGGCCACCAGTTCTTTTTGGCACGAGAAAGTACCTGGAGTAGAACCCTTGATCTTGGAGTTGGGGAGGCACAGACTCCACTGCCTTGTCTCGCAACAGACCTTTGAGCTCCTGAAGGAGAAGATCTGTGTGAAGGGGAGGCCTTGGAGGCTCCCCTGGGAAGTATGGAGGAGGCAGCTGCTGGAAGTGTAGCATATAGCCCTTGTGGACGATGCTTAACACCCAACTGTCCCCAGTGATGAGTGGCCACCTGTGGGCAAACAGGGTAAGTCGACCTCCTGTGCAGGGTTGGGAGAGCAGGGACGGAGAGGCTATGCCTAAGGAGTCAAAAACCCCCACCCTGCTGAGTGGGAGCAGGAGCCAGAGGCTTGGGGGCCCTCTGCCTACGGGGCCCATTCCCCTGCCCCTTGGCCTGCTGACCCTGTGGGGGAGCGTGGGAGGCCTGGTAGTGTGGGAACTGTTTGTAGGCAGTGCCCTTCCTCGGGTAAAAGGGCTTTTTACCCGAGCCCTCCTTTTTCTGAGAAGGGGCAGAAGTCTTTCTAGACAGCCTTGTCCTCGTGAGGTGCTCGGTTTCGAGCTGTGCGGCCTTCTCGGTCATGGGCTTGCCAAAAAGGTTCTCACCTCGGCAAGGGACATCGACCAACTTGTCCTGAACCCAAGGCTCGAGGTCCGATGACTGCAACCACACCTGGCGTCAGGCCATGATGCTGGCTGCCGCAACACGGGCCGAAGCCTCGAAACCATCGTAGGCAGCGCGGGACATAAACTTAGAGCATTCCCGTATCCCCGAGGACAAGGACTTGAACCTCTGCAAGGGTTCCCCGGAGAGACCAGCAGAGAACCCGGCCAGTTCCTTGGCCAGGTCTCGCAAGTACATGCCCATGTACAGCTGGTAAGACTGGACACGGCAAGCAAGCATCGAGCCCTGGAAGCACTTTCAACCAAAACCATCCAGGTTCCGGGCCTCCCTGCCAGGGGGCACCGCGGAGTGCATCTTCTGACTTTTGAGACGATGCATGGTCGATTCCACCACCATGGAATGGTGTGGTAGCTGCGCTTTTTGAAAACCAGGGCTCTTCCGGAGTCGATAAATGGAATCGACCCGCTTGCTTAGAACCGGCGCCGAAGCCGGTGCCTCTCACATCCGGAAGAGAAGCCGTTCCAGCATCGGAGGAACCGGAACAGTAAAGGCCTCCTTCGGAGGAGAGTCATACTGGAGGCTCCTCCTTGGGATCCGCAGGGATAGCCAATGCAGTGGCCATATCCCGGACGAACTCCGAGAACCGGGTATCCTCCGGAGGGGATCTACTCCGGGGCTCAGACTGCGGTGAGTCCGATGGGACGCACCAAGTCCGGAAGGTGTCGGGGGACTCCTCGTCCTCCGTCTCCCAGGCAGACTCGTCTAATGAGGAATTGGGCTCCGACCGCGCGGGGCCTGTGAGCACCCGCCCCGACGCCGAAGGCACCGGCGTCGACACCCTCGGTCCCGAGCAGGAGGTCGAGGGAGACCGCGACCGAGGTCGACCTCGAGCCTACATGGTCTCGAGAATCGGCTCGGTCTCCGGGGTCGACTTCGACGTCGATGTCCTGGTGGTCGGGGCGGATGCGCCAGACAGGCTGGCCATCAGCGCCCGCTGCTGTTCCATGAAGGCAGACAATCTGCACTCCAAGGCTGTCAGCCTGAGACCCAGCTCAGGAGACTCAGCAGCCACCGACTCGGGCCCCGGCAGCGCCGGGCCCAACGTCGGCTCTCTGGGAGGAGAGTCCATGAGGACTACAGGACTTACGTGTCCAGCAGACTCCGGCTCCACACGAGGTACTTTTGGCGGTTTCTCCTGTTCCACGGGCCCGGGACGGCGGTTGGGGGTCCG